>CM019691.1:8145837-10545837 GCA_009760885.1 Achatina immaculata
TCCTGGATATTTTCTTCACACATCTTGGTCTTGGATATTTTCTTCACACATCTCGGTCCTGGATATTTTCCACCTTCCCCCCTCAGTTGGTGATATTTTTTTTGTTGTTCTGCCATTTTTTTTTCCTCATGTCTTCCCATACCTTTCTTCCTATTTCATCTGATGTTACGGCGTTTCAAGCTATCTTCTTCTTCTTAAATGTCCAATGAATGATGACTGTCGTGCTCTTATGAATTTAATTAAGTTTCTTTCTACATTTTTGGGTGCAGCTGTAGTGTAGTTTAGTGCACAGATCAAAACGTCCCTGGTTGAGGATTTTTTCGACTACACCGTCACCAGGTCAACCCAGCCTCCACAGGTATCCGGGGTTTTCCGCTGAAAACAGTGCAGCGAGGACAGGTGCTAACATCCCTAGAAATGTGAGGACACTAACACTTCACGCTCTAGTGCTAAGCAAACAGATTAGATTTCTACTTCTGCCTCTGTCAGACATTTCCTGTTGTGTCATCTTAGCTGTCCTTGGTGCTCTTAACGTTCTTCAAAGAAACCACAACTCCGCTGCCTTTTAGTGATCTTTCCATCCACGACTCACTTCCATTGAGCAAGGAAGTGTTTATCCGTTGCTTGTTTCAGGAATACTTTAGTTACATCATGTCCGGCACATGACCTATGCCTGTAGTCCTTCATTCTGACGTAACATTCAGTGTGAAGGTACAATATAATTCTTACTCTGATGATGTTTTTTTTTTTATTTGAGATGCAGACGGGGGGAAAAAAAGAAAATAAAACAAAGATGATGGAGAAAATAGATACCACTTCGGAAAAAAGTCGATTAGAAAACAGATCTAAAAAGACAACACAAGTTCTGTACAAATATTTGCTGGCACAAATAATTAATAAGGAGATTTACGGCGACGAAGAATTTTACAGCCGGGAGATGTTGACAGTTAAAATAAGAACAATACAAATTAGAAAAATAAAATAATTTACTGCACTTCACCACCAAGCTCTGTAAGTTCTAGATTAAATTTAAATGAGAAAAACATTTTTTTTCCTTGCTTAAGATTTTTTAAAAAATCCTATAAATTCAGTACTTGTGACTATTGATGTTTAATAAAACCAAATTACTGTATTAAAGTAAGTTCTTCTGATTGTTGATGTCTAATAAAATCAAACTACTGTACTAAAGTTAGGACTTCTGGTTGCTTATGTCTAATAAAACAGATTATTGTACTAAAGTCAGTACTTTTGATTGTTGATGTGTAATAAAACCAAACTACTGTAGTAAAGTCAGTGCTTCTGGTTACTGATGCGTAATAAAACCAAATTACTGTTCTAAAGTCAGTATTTTTGCTTCCTGATGTGCAGTAAACTAAATTACTGACTAAATTTCAGCTTTTTAGTCACAAATAAAAAAAGCATTTATGCTTGTGCTGATCGCCAAAACAACAATGAAACAAAGATGATGGAGAAAATAGATACCACTTCGGAAAAAAGTCGATTAGAAAACAGATCTAAAAAGACAACACAAGTTCTGTACAAATATTTGCTGGCACAAATAATTAATAAGGAGATTTACGGCGACGAAGAATTTTACAGCCGGGAGATGTTGACAGTTAAAATAAGAACAATACAAATTAGAAAAATAAAATAATTTACTGCACTTCACCACCAAGCTCTGTAAGTTCTAGATTAAATTTAAATGAGAAAAACATTTTTTTTCCTTGCTTAAGATTTTTTAAAAAATCCTATAAATTCAGTACTTGTGACTATTGATGTTTAATAAAACCAAATTACTGTATTAAAGTAAGTTCTTCTGATTGTTGATGTCTAATAAAATCAAACTACTGTACTAAAGTTAGGACTTCTGGTTGCTTATGTCTAATAAAACAGATTATTGTACTAAAGTCAGTACTTTTGATTGTTGATGTGTAATAAAACCAAACTACTGTAGTAAAGTCAGTGCTTCTGGTTACTGATGCGTAATAAAACCAAATTACTGTTCTAAAGTCAGTATTTTTGCTTCCTGATGTGCAGTAAACTAAATTACTGACTAAATTTCAGCTTTTTAGTCACAAATAAAAAAAGCATTTATGCTTGTGCTGATCGCCAAAACAACAATGAAACAAAACATCAAAACTACGTTTTAGACATCTTAAAAAAAAGACTGAAACAACAGACATTACTTGTAGCTACATTAGTTACATTAGCTACAAGTCTATAAATTGTGAGAAACAAAACCTACTATTAAATCCTGAATTACAAGAAGCCCTGCTTTTAAAACAAAAAACAAAATTACTTCATAAAATTGTCCCTTGTCTTGCATACTTGATCATCAAAATTCTCCCTTCTATTGCCATAGTTTATCATCATAATTTCCTTAACAACTTTGTTTTATGGTTTGGAAAATGACCTACATTCGGCTGGTATCTAAGCAACGCTTTATGTCCGCGAAAATGCATCGACTACTTTGTAACAAATCTTTACAAAACGGCGATCGTTTTATCCGCTTAAATATCTTATGTGCTAAATTCTCAGAGACGCTGCCGTCCTTGCTTACATTTTCTTGAACAACTGTCTAATAACCGGTTCAAGAAAGTCACCACTAAACACTACCTAACCAGTAAAGTAATGTCCAGCAATATCTATACATTTCAGCTGTTACTTTCTCAATGCCCCCCCCCCCCCCAAAAAAAAAAAAAAAAGAAAAAATTTTGTTCACATTTTTTCGTGAAACCCATTTTATTTTCCCATTATTTTTGATGGAATAGTTCCTTCCCTTGTTAAAAGAGTCGAGATTTTCTTTCATTTTCAAGAGAAAACCACCGTAATCAGTTCTGTCTTCCAGAACATGATGTCCAGTATTTCTATCTTAATCTCCACTAAAGTAATCTGTTCAATAGAAATCAATACAGCTTCCGTTATGCTGGTCTTTATCAACGTTTTTTGTTTTTTTTTTAAAGAAAGCTGAAGCTCTTAGAAGCAAAGAATGCAGAGTCTTCCTTCACAATCCCCCTCCCACCTTCCCCTCAGCTCCATCGTGGTGTGTCCGCCAAGGAAACCTTCAGAGATTGTGTTTTCTCCTTGTGCACGCCATATCAACATTATACGTGCAACATGCGCGCACACACACATACACATACACATACACACAGCACACACGTTTTAGCACTCAACAATCCACAACTCCCTCCACCCTCCCTTTTCTATTACCAACACCCTCCCTCCATTACAAAAAAGAATCTATTAAAATTATGGAAAGAATGGATGAAGGAATGGGCCAAGAACAGAACAGGGAGGGGGGGGGGACTGGGAAAGCCGGGGAAGGGGAGGGAAGACTTGCGGCAGGCCTGGATGTGAACTATTGATTGTCACAGAAATCCGGAACAATTCCGTAAGCCAGGGAACTGGTTGAGACAAATCCATACTGTCTTTTTACCTTCGCCTGGGAAACTGGTTCACAGGTAAAGAAACACATTTATTTTAATAATACAGGTAACTTTTACCTGTGACCCGGGTGCCTTTGCAGAATTTTTGCTCAATGTCAATTACACTATCGTGGGCAAAAAGAATGCTGTCCAAATCATTAAGAATGTTTTAACATTTCTTCTGTGCTGAAATCATTAAGACTGTTTTAACATTTCTTCTGTGCTGAAATCATTAAGACTGTTTTAACATTTCATCTTTGTAGAAATCATTAAGAATGTTTCAACATTTCATCTGTGCTGAAATCATTAAGACTGTTTTAACATTTCATCTTTGTAGAAATCATTAAGAATGTTTCAACATTTCATCTGTGCTGAAATCATTAAGACTGTTTTAACATTTCATCTTTGTAGAAATCATTAAGAATGTTTCAACATTTCATCTTTGTAGAAATCATTAAGAATGTCTTAACATTTCATCTTTGTAGAAATCATTAAGAATGTCTTAACATTTCATCTTTGTAGAAATCATTAAGAATGTTTCAACATTTCATCTGTGCTGAAATCATTAAGACTGTTTTAACATTTCATCTTTGTAGAAATCATTAAGAATGTTTCAACATTTCATCTGTGCTGAAATCATTAAGACTGTTTTAACATTTCATCTTTGTGGAAATCATTAAGAATGTTTCAACATTTCATCTTTGTAGAAATCATTAAGAATGTCTTAACATTTCATCTTTGTAGAAATCATTAAGAATGTCTTAACATTTCATCTTTGTAGAAATCATTAAGAATGTCTTAACATTTCATCTTTGTAGAAATCATTAAGAATGTCTTAACATTTCATCTTTGTAGAAATCATTAAGAATGTCTTAACATTTCATCTTTGTAGAAATCATTAAGAATGTCTTAACATTTCATCTTTGTAGAAATCATTAAGAATGTCTTAACATTTCATCTTTGTAGAAATCATTTAGAATGTCTTAACATTTCATCTTTGTAGAAATCATTAAGAATGTTTTAACATTTCATCTTTGTAGAAATCATTAAGAATGTCTTAACATTTCATCTTTGTAGAAATCATTAAGAATGTCTTAACATTTCATCTTTGTAGAAATCATTAAGAATGTCTTAACATTTCATCTTTGTAGAAATCATTAAGAATGTCTTAACATTTCATCTTTGTAGAAATCATTAAGAATGTTTTAATATTTCATCTTTGTAGAAATCATTAAGAATGTTTCAACATTTCATCTTTGTAGAAATCATTAAGAATGTTTCAACATTTCATCTTTGTAGAAATCATTAAGAATGTTTCAACATTTCATCTTTGTAGAAATCATTTAGAACGTTTTCGTAGTATACGAAACGTACACGAAGATCTCCATGTAACAGAATATCCGTTGTTTATGTTCTTATTTGTGTTATCAAATCTGGCATCATGGAGCCTAGTCTGAAACTAGAAGAGAGGAGTAGCACAGGTCAGAGCTACAACATCAGGCAATAGATGCAGATGGCTAATACAAGGCTAAAGCGACAGCTACAAGATCAGGCAATAGATGCAGATGGCTAATACAAGGCTAAAACGACAGCTACAAGATCAGGCAATAGATGCAGATGGCTAATACAAGGCTAAAACGACAGCTACAAGATCAGGCAATAGATGCAGATGGCTAATACAAGGCTAAAACGACAGCTACAAGAGTGGAACCAAGTGGCTGTCAGGCAGCAACACCAGGACATGACTTACATTAGACCCAAGTCGAGCGAGGTATGACAGATCCAGCCTCAGAGAAGTCAATGAGGTGGATGTGGTGCATGAGCTGTAGTCAATGGAAAGTCTACATTTAAAAAAAAATAGTAGACACTGTCACTTTCCCATGCCAACTTTGCGTGCCGGTATAGCTAAGATGATCATTACGTACGCAGGTCGCCGTTCATCAGAGGGAGGGGAGGATGGGAGGAGAAAACGGGAAGGGAAAATAACAACTTCTCAGACTCCCAGACTCCCTCTTCCTTACTTCCCTAGCACACATACACACCATACACACATATACACATGCAAACAACAATTCAAAGCAAATATGCTATGAGTTAAAATGTCGTAATACTTCTGTACAGAAGGAGGACTCTCTCTCTCTCTCTCTCTCTCTCTCTGATGATCAGTACAGACTATCATTTGAGGATATAAGATTTTTAAAAAAAATGATTTTAAAGAAAAATAATCAAAATGAAATTTAGCATTATCTGTTCTTCACCTCCGCTTTTATCTATGTTCTATTTTCATTGTAAATGAAAATATTTTAAAAGCAATACAAGAACATGCAGCGACAATTCTTGATAGTCCTGGAAAGTTCAGTAAACACCAGTAAGTTTAAAAATAGTTGTCTCCCTTCGTGTACACGTGCCGGAAGTAGCTAAGTGCAATCTATTTTTGGAACAAATATCCCGAATTTGTATTGTCTTATTGCAGTTACTCATGCCCTATAAGTAACTTTATCGCAATCCCTATGACTTATTAATGCCGCGGCTGTGGAGTATCCGCTGCTGTAGGCATCTAGGCACAATATGTTTCACAACTGAAAACTCTGGCCTGGAATCTTGCTACCCTCGTTTCTAAGCAGAGAAGTCGATCACCACCTCACGGGACAGCCAGTCTGTCCTAAGGACAGATTAACGACAATCTAGGCCCTAAACTAAGTACGCCCCACCCTTCAAACTATACCGTTTATCTCGTGATTTAAAGCTCTTAAAACAATAATCTATATTCACATTTTTTCCTGTGATGTCGGATCCAGAACTTTCGGGCCCCCAAGTTTAAGGCTCTAAATCCGCCATTGATCTGCCTTGGTCTACTTTTAATGAAAATGTGGCCTCAAAGACGGTCCTTATAACTTGTAGATTTTCCATAGTAAAAATTCTCTCAGATTTGCCATTTATTTTCTTCATCTGTTGTGACCGAACGAAAGTAATACTTCGCGAGCACAAGACGAATTTCTTGTCACAGATCTAGACCTCAGTGTCACAGATCTAGACCTCAGTGTCACAGATCTAGACCTCAATGTCACAGATCTAGACCTCAGTGTCACAGATCTAGACCTCAATGTCACAGATCTAGACCTCAATGTCACAGATCTAGACCTCAATGTCACAGATCTAGACCTCATGGCCAGTTCACACTGCGTATATCTGCCACCTGATTTTTCTCTAACCATCGGGTCAACAAAGGCACCTATATCCCAGGCCACACAGTTTCAAGACAAACACCCTAGACCGACAGAAAAACAAACGAAGAGGTCCTCAAATAAGTTTCAGAACAACGAAACTTGGTTAAAAATGAGTTGAAAAAGACAAGTCAAAATTTCTTGGACATGTCGCGACAAAAGTTGGAGAACGTAGCAATGACTGGACAATTCAAGGGGAAGAAAGGAAGAGAGGAAGGCCAAGTGAAAAATATCTCAATGGACTGACCAAGTGGCATGGAAAAAGAAAGGCATCTGAACTAATCAGAAACACAATGACCGTGCTCACGCTATCCAGCACGGCGCATAATAATAATAATAATAATGTGATCGGTTCTGGTTATTTTCTTTGAATGAGGGCGCCCTTGTGGAGGAGGGGTTAGTGCACTAGTTTCTCATGATGAAGGTCGGTAGTTGTCCGGCTGAGGGCGCCCTTGTAGCGGAGGAGTCAGTGCACTAGTTTCTCATGATGAAGGTCGGTAGTTGTCCGGCTGAGGGCGCCCTTGTGGCGGAGTGATCAGTGGATTAGTTTCTCATGATGAATGTCGGTAGTTGTCCGGGTGAGGGCGCTCCAGTCATCCCCAGCTGTATAAACAGGTACCCGGCTTCTACTGGAGCTGCAGAAGGAAGGGCAGCCGGGCATGATGCTCACTACATCACCCTCTAGTGTGCCAGCGGGTCTAGAAAAATATGGGCACTTACATCATATCTCCCCGGGTGCCATAGTGGCATAACAGGGTTATCTGTATCTGTTTTTTTTTTAACCGAGTGCGCTGAAGGTCACAACTATATTTCTTCCCATCACAGGCTTGGGATCGGCCACAGTGGTGCTCAATTTTTCAAATTGTTTTAGTGAATTTAAGCCAAGTTGGTCTATCACTCCTAGAGAAAATAGTTCACTATAATAAAGCGGATTGATCTGTTCTATACAGTGATGTAGAGCTTGATGATGATGATGATGATGACGATGATGATATTTGGATAACAGATACAAAAAATGAGACAGAAATTCTGCTAATAACAGATCGAGTTATGACACTAAGAGAAAAGAAAAGAGAGACCGCTGGGCTGAGATTATTCATCTGAAGGTCCGAAGATAATTCAAGAAAAAGTGAAATGAATAGAAGAAAACTCGGGATAAAGATGGCAGGATAGCGTGGTAAACTCTGACACTGAAGAATTACAAAAATAATGGAGGCATTAACTTGAGTGAGAAAAGCATGGAACGAGTTGATAATGACGAAATTATAGTCACGAAACAAAGCTGGTAATAGTTTCCATCGTTACCTGTCATCTGCACAGACCATGAAGTTCATCCCGGTTACATTTAAAAGTAAAGTGTATTATAGAGACCTCCAATACGGGGCTGTAGTTTCTGTGTGAATCCATTCATTTACAGCCTGAGATTATAAACACAAGACAGTGAGTAGAATGTAGAGATTCCTGAGGTCCACAGGACACGAAGCACTGCACTAGCAGCTGAGAACCGTAGGACACGAAGTACTGTACTAGGAGCAGTGATCCGTAGGACACGAAGTACTGTACTAGGAGCAGTGATCCGTAGGACACGAAGTACTGTACTAGGAGCAGAGAACCGTAGGACACGAAGTACTGTACTAGGAAAAGTGATCCGTAGGACACGAAGTCCTGTACTAGGAGCAGAGAACCGTAGGACACGAAGTACTGTACTAAGAGCAGAGATCCGTAGGACACAAAGCACTGTACTAGGAGCAGAGATCCGTAGGACACGAAGTCCTGTACTAGGAGCAGAGAACAGTAGGACACGAAGTACTGTACTAGGAGCAGAGAACCGTAGGACACGAAGTACTGTACTAGCAGCAGAGATCCGTAGGACACGAAGCACTGTACTAGGAGCAGAGAACCGTAGGACACGAAGCACTGTACTAGGAGCAGAGAACCGTAGGACACGAAGTACTGTACTAGGAGCAGAGAACCGTAGGACACGAAGTACTGTACTAGGAGCAGAGAACCGTAGGACACGAAGTACTGTACTAGGAATAGAGAACCGTAGGGCACAAAGTACTGTACTAGGAGCAGAGATTCGTAGGACACGTAGCACTGTACTACAGAGAACCGTAGGACACGAAGTACTGTACTAGGAGCAGAGAACCGTAGGACATGAAGCACTGTACTAGCAGCAGAGAACCGTAGGACATGAAGCACTGTACTAGCAGCAGAGAACCGTAGGACATGAAGCACTGTACTAGCAGCAGAGAACCGTAGGACACGAAGTACCGCACTAGCAGCAGAGAACCGTAGGACATGAAGTAATGTACTAGCAGCAGAGAACCGTAGGACACTAAGTACTGCAATAAGAGCAGAGAACCGTAGGAGACGAAGTACTGTACTTGCTGCAGAGAACCGTAGGATATGAAGTACCGCACTAGCAGCAGAGAACCATAGGACATGAAGTACCGCACTAGCAGCAGAGAACCGTAGGACATGAAGTACTGTACTAGCAGCAGAGAACCGTAGGACATGAAGCACTGTACTAGCAGCAGAGAACCGTAACACGTGTCGAACAAGCGGAATATGTCCAAATTTTCTGGGCCAGCTCATATCTGAAAAAGTCACATTCAAAATGCACTGTCAAATTCTTAGTATTGCGCAATGTAAATTTTCTGAAGCAGTTTGTTCAGTTTTGGCAGTCACTCTCAAAAAGATGTGCTACTACATTCACAGAGGGGGGGGGGGGAGCAGTTTTAGTGCTTGAGATCAGTTTTCATGGCAAGGTGAGATCATCCGACTAATATAACAATGAAGTCTGCATAAATTAATGGAAAGATCTGGATTCTTGAATCCTTAATATGATCATTAATTCATATTTCTCTCTCTCTCTCTCTCTCTCTCTGTCTTTCCGGATGAAGAAATCAACACATGAATATCAAGGAAAACTACCATTTTCGGATATCTATTGAAAAAAAAGACATTTTCGTATTGGCCAGCAAAACAAAAGTTCTACAATGGACATGCCACATGAAAAAATAAGAATGAAAAGAACATGGCGGTAACATAATTTGATCCCAAATAGCATTCATTCATTCATTAGGTGCCATACCCAATACATTAGCGATTATGCTTCTCCATCTTAAGCGGTCCTTGGCGTATCCAGTCAATTCAAATGTTGATATTTTCTCGTGCCATTTGGTCCATCGAGATATTTCTCTATCGTCTGTCTTCTTTTTTTCCCCAAAAGTTTTCCAGTGATTACCAGATTCTCTAAATTCTGTCTTCATGTCCAGGGAATTTTGAACGTCCTTTTATTATGATTTGTAACTAGTTTTCGTTGTTCTGAAAAGTGTCTTCTTTATCTTTTCTGTCTGTCCGGGGCATCTGATGCGTGTTTCTCAAAAACTACAGCTCCGTTGCTTCTAGTTGTCTTTCTCACCAAGTTATCACAGCATATACCGAGGAGGGGGGGGGGGCTATATCACAAGATAAATCTTTTCCTCATTCTTAGGAATATCGTCTTATCTGTTGATATCCTCGTCGTCCCATGTAAAGCTGAGTTTGTCTTTCCTGTTCGTGATTTAATTTTGGCTTCTGCCATCAGCAGTTATTGCTGTTCCGAAATAAATAAACTTCCTTGTTTCAGTGTTTTCATATTTATACTGACACTGCACTTTGGTATATTTTCTCTAACTGATATTACCACTGTTCGTGTCTTCTTTCTGTTTAGCTGTGATCATAAATAACACAGGCTTTTATTTATTAAACCAGCGCCCTAAATGAGTAAAACATGAACAAAAAATAAATTGTAATATACGGAAAAATAACCATCGCTGATGCCATCACAATATATGAACACATAATCCTAGGACAAAATAGCCGAGCATGAGTTGTTGCAGCGATTTTCTGTTACTTTAGCCCACTTAGAGAAAATGTAGACTGATGTCTTTTCTAGTTAGCTCCATTATTTTATCGAAGTCCACATTTACAAAATTACTTTGTGAAAAAACCAAGAGTTCAGAGCGCACAAAGAGTACATTACATTTACGCATCAAAGTGGTACAGGACGGGTCACTGGAACCTGATGATTTTCAAAGTGAAGTATACAATGTGAAATACAAATTAAATAGTTATTTCTGTTACATAAAGACAGAAAAATAAAATGCTATTTGAAAATATGAAACCACTTTATTATTTTAGACCAACGCATACCAACGCACTACAAGTGAGTAAGTGGGCTGATAAGGACCACATCCACGCAAGGCAAGTCTACCGGGAGCCAGAGAGTTAAACTGTACACTGTCAAATGTACGGAACTTTTATCCTACACAACTTCCGTCTCTCATGTAGGTTTCACAACGCTGCTTGTACAGTGTTGTCTCATGCTAGTTCAGTGAGAAAGTCCAACCCTAGACTAAACTGGTGCAATGAAAACCACGGTGTCACGCAATTCCGCTTCCGAGACCCACCAAGAATACAGGCTAAAGCACTGTGATACTATGAACCCCTTGTGGTCCTCTCGTGGATCTCGTGTGGTCTATTTTGGAATACACAGGGGACCACGGGACCTAACGAGGACCACAGGCGTGAATTCAGTAGGTTCACAGTGCGGTTTTTGGTGGTAGAAGTGAACGAAGAAGAAGAAGAAGAAGTCTCATGCTAGTGTTGTCTGGTGTGGCTGTAATTTCTACTTGTACAGTGTTGCCTGGTGTGGCTGTTTTTTCTACCTGTTCAGTGTTGTCTGGTGTGGCTGTAATTTCTACTTGTACAGTGTTGTCTGGTGTGGCTGTAATTTCTACTTGTACAGTGTTGTCTGGTGTGGCTGTAATTTCTACTTGTACAGTGGCCCTGACTTCGCTAATGTCCCTAGGTTTCATATTGTACATTTGAACAAAAGCAGCTGATCGAAAAGTCCTTATCCAAAACTTTATCGTGTTTCGGCCAGGAATGGGACCTTGATGCGGAATGTTGAAATCGCTGAGTAATTAGAACTGAGTAAGCATTTAAAAAGGTTTCCACCAGGAAAGTGTACACCATTCCATTGCTTCAAATGTGACTTAGATGGCGGCCCTTATGTGAGCGAACAACCATCTCATTTCTCGTCTAAATTATTACCAACCTACTGCATTTTAGAGGTCGTTTTGTCCCCGTGGCATACCCTGTATTTTCAACAACCTTTTCTTACTTAATGCAATGCCTGTTGTTAGTGCAATATAAAACGGTAATAATGCAACAAAATGGATTCAAAACTGGATGGCAGTATTATCAACTGACTCTCACATGACTTATAGACTGTCCGTTGATGACAGTATTATCAACTGACTCTCACATGACTTACAGACTGTCCGTTGATGACAATATTATCAACTGATTCTCACATGGTTTATAGACTATCCTTTGATGACAATATTATCAACTGACTCTCATATGACTTACACAGCTTTCATGTTGACGGTGTTATCAACTGACTCTCATATGACTTACAGACTGCCCAGGGATGACAATATTATCAACTGACTCTCATATGACGAACAGACTGTCAATAAATCATAATAACACACATTCATAATCTAACTTTTTTTTTCGCACTTACTCTCTTTCTCTGAATCTTCCACTGTTTTCTTGTTTACTTGTAGATCAGGCTTGGCCAAACCAGCTTTGAGAATATTCTGCTCAGCTTTACTGATGACCTCGCTTCCCAGAGGTTGACTCCTGTAGATGACACCATCATCAGGTGGAGGGATGTCATTCTGCAGAATCGCAGATTTATCACTGGCTTGGAAGTAATCGGGGCCGGCAACATCCGAAAGCGGAATATCTGTGAGGTCAACAACAAATCAAAAGAAGAATTATTCTCGGGATCGGTCAAATTTGTCAAATAAAAAATTAAACATAAAAAGGGTAAAAAACACAACAACAATATATATATATATATATATATATATATATATATATATATATAGTGACTTCCTATCGTATATAGATATATAGTTCTAATATGCCACACAAGCGTTTAGTGATATCGAGTTCTGTTCACATTTTCATTAACCTGTCACCAGAGGATGATGTAGTCAGCATCACCTTTGATCACTTCCACGGCTCTAGCAGATGCTAGGAACCCATTTTCAATGCTAGGAAACTTGGGAGCTTAATCGCCTACCTCCACGTGACAGACCCTCAAAACTTACCACCACTGCCACTCGGACACTACAAGGAGTCAAGCTATGCCATTTAAAACATAGGACACAGAAAACGTACAGTTCAAGTTCGGCAAAGACTGGGACGCGGATATTGGGAACTGGAAGATCAACAAATTGCAGCCTGAAGTCTCTCTTCCCGCTGATGCCCTCAGATGAAACGCCCAAAGCATCAACAACATCTACACTAAGCCTCAACTCCTTCTCATATAGTGCACGTTTGAATGTTTAAACAACATGTATAATATACCATAAAATGGTCGAGGGTTCGAATCCCCAGCTGAGCGGGATTTTTTTTCCCGACCAATACGGCCCTGAGGTCGACCCAGCCTCGTAAAATGGGTACCAGAGAAAATCTGGGAAGTAAAGGCAGCGAGGAAAGGAACTGGTCACCCTACCTCACACGCTGATGACCCAGCATAATGAGGTCTCTAACGCTTCACCCCCTACGGCATTTGAAATGCTATGGGACTATCTTTACTTTTTTTATAATATACCATATGTGTGATTTCGTCATATTTACATACATTTTTACTAGTCAGGTTTTTAAGTACACACTGTGATCTTCCCCAGGACGTAAGAGAGTTCTATAAACTTTCCCCGAGACAGAGATATACCGAATATGAAGTTTTATATCACCATCATTATCGCCATCATCATCATCATCATCATCAACAGGTGCTCTGTGACTGGCGTTGGCTATTATGCTTCTCCAGAGTACACGATCCTTCATGCAGGCCATCAAGCTCAGTTGGTGATCTCCTCTCACATCATCTCGTCAGACTGTCCAGTATCATTTCTCTTGGTCTTCCCCTGGCTCTTCTTCCTTCTATTTTTCCTGTTATTATAATATTTTCAATGCCTCCTCTTCTCACTGCATGTCCTATGAAAGTAAATTGTCTCTCTCTTATTTTTTTAACCAGCTTTTTTCTCTCTCCAGCTCTTCTCAAACATTCTCCATTAATTATTTTTGCTGTCCAAGGAATTTGCAACATTCGTCTAATAAACCACATTTCTACTGCTTCCAATAATTTTTGTGCAGACCTGCCTGTTGTCCAAGATTCACTTCCAAATAATAAGATATGTTCGGTATATCATTACTGGACTCGTTTTCTAACATTAACTGATAAGGATGTGTTGCACAATGTTTCTCATTTTCTGAAATACAGTCTTTGCTTGGCCTTTTTATTTCCCTAATTTCTGTTAGCTTTATGTACTGGACCGAATACAAATCTGATTTTCTAGGACCGAATAATAAGAGCTGATTCGCAGAAATGGGATGAACTGCATAAAAATCTAAATATAAAAAGTATGTTATGATTAATAGAAAACTTTAACATGAAATTTTAAATTTTTTACATGTTATGCTTTAGTTTCGCATTGTTTGCTAAGACAATATATACTAGTTACAAATTAATGGCACAATGTTTCATTTTCCTGTAGGGCGTAATTTGACTGAAATACGTGATAACGTAACCCCATACTGGACAATGAATGAGAAATATTTAATTAATGATTCGGAATTTTACTACCGAATTCTCTT
Organism: Achatina immaculata; assembly: GCA_009760885.1. Classification (NCBI taxonomy): domain Eukaryota; kingdom Metazoa; phylum Mollusca; class Gastropoda; order Stylommatophora; family Achatinidae; genus Lissachatina; species Lissachatina immaculata. The sequence goes on from CM019691.1 coordinate 8,160,218, forward strand.
TCGAATGATCAAGTGCATAAGTGCGTCATTATTCGGCTGAACACGATTTCGAAATGAATATTCCGAACATCTATATCTTTTTAGTTAGAAGCAAACGAAGCGTGTCGTCTCTCAGCTGTCTGTCCTTGAAAACCAATTACTCTAGAGGATGTCTATAATACTGTTTTACGGAAAACATTCAACACGCACTAGAATGTTGCCTAGAGAACACATTACAACACTACATCCACTTCTTTCATGAAAGTGAAGAAAATGCAACTTCAACAAATTCTGAACTGCAGTACTAAAATTTTCTTCCATGGGCAACCTGACAGATTTTCCCAACAAAATCGATCATTGTATTCTTACCTTCCTTACTGTCTTCAGTCAACTTCATGCTTCTGCTACTGCTTTCCAGAACTTGGATCAGTCCTTTGATGAAGATCTGAAGACGCCTCTGTTGAGCGAGGTCAAGTTCTTTTGGGGATATTGTCCCTGAAGAGGAGATCGGATATGAAGAATATAACAATAATATTAAATAAAACAGTAGAGACAGACAGACTACCAAGAATATAACAAACACGGTAAAGAGAGGCAGACTACCTAGAATATGACAAACACAGTAGAGACAGACAGACCACAAAGAATATGACAAACACAGTGGAGACAGACAGACAGACCACAAAGAACATGACAAACACAGTGAAGACAGACAGACCACCAAGAATATGGCAAACACAGTGGAGACAGACAGACAACAAAGAATATGGCAAACACAGTGGAGACAGACTACCAAGAATATGATAAACACCGTAAAGACAGACAGACTACGAAGAATATGACAAACACAGTGGAGACAGACTACGAAGAATATGACAAACATAGTGGAGACAGACAGACTACCAAGAATATGACAAAAGCAGTAGAGACAGACAGACTACCAAGAATATGACAAAAGCAGTGATCAGGAAAAAGAGATGGACATATGTTGGTCACTTGATGAGAAGAAATGATCAGAGAATCCCAAAACAAGCTATCAAGTGGAACACAACAGGCCGAAGAAAAAGAGGTAGATCGCGTGAAACTCTAAAGAGGACATTGTTAAGAGAGGCCAAATTAACAGGTATAAAATCCTTTGATGAGGTTGAAAAACTCGCCGAGGACAGGAAAAATTGGCGAACTACTTTGCGAGCCCTATGTGACGTTTAACGGCACGGGAAGGATATAAGATATATAAGATATAAGATAAGATAAGTGGAGATAGACAGGTTTCCAAAAACAGTAGAGACAGACTACCAAGAGTATGTAGAGATCAGCCATCAAGAATATATATATCCGTAACGACAGACGACAGAACGGCGACAGACTATCATGAAAATAATCAATCTGCAAAGGAAGGCACCCAAAATAATAAAACAGTCTTATTAAAGCATAAAAAAACATTTCCAGTAACAAAATTACTGACGAATCAAATGATCTGACAAAAAAACTTAATGCGCATGCAGAAGGCAACTGAAGGCCTCGTAATCTATGCCAGGTCCTAACATAATTGTCTACTACAGGTGTTTCCTGTTCCAGATTTGGAAACCCATGGCTGTACTCTGTGAGCGGTTTTTCTTGTCTCACACCTGGTTTCTCTACCTGCAAAACTGTCTACGGCTGTAACTTCTGCACTGACGCTGTCCTTACCCATTCATCAATGGTGACATTCATTGCTAGCTTCCTATTATTCTAACACATAAAACGGCCAGAAAGATTTTCCATACAAACTTAAAGAAATCTCGCGCCTGTCTGTTCTCTAGCAAGCACCAATACAGAGCTTTGTTATGTAAATGAAATGGTGTGCATTTCACAGCAAGAAAGAGGGAAAACGAACATTTTCCGCCTTGATATCGAATGTTATCTTAATTCACAGCACGCTACCCATTTTTCTCACAAGCTCACATCAATTATTCACGAAAAAAATTCGTTTGCAGTAAATGATAAAATTGCTCGAAGGTCACAGAACTATCAGGTGGACAATACTTCAGACATTTCCTAGTTTTTAGTATGTTCTTCTTTATGATTATGGCTGCAGTTATCTCCCGCATCACTGCTTCTCGGTCGTATAAACTTGTGTGCGCGGGTGAGTTTGTATGTGTTGATGTGTCCTGTGTGTGTTTTATGTGTATTGTGTGGGTGTTTGGTGTGTGTTTCTGTGTGGGTGTGGTGTGTTTGTGTTTGTGGCGTGTGTGTGTGTGTTTGAGTGTGTCATGTGTGTTTGTGTGTGCGTCGTCTGTGTTTGTTTGTTTGTTTGTAGTGTGTGTTTATTTGTGTGTGCTTGGGTGTATGTTTGCATGTATGGTGTGTATTTGCATGTGTGTCTGTGTATGGGTTTAGGTGTGTGTTGTGTGTGCATGTGTGTGCCTGTGTTTGTGTATCTGTTTGCGTGTGCGTGCGTGTATATGTTATTCTGAGTGCATGTCGTGTGCATTTGCGTGTTTGTGTATGCTTGTGTCTGGTGTGTGTATGTTTGTATGTGTGCTTGTGTGTTTGTGGTGTGTGTGTGTGTGTGTGTGTGTGTGTTTCAAATTTCAAACATATTTCGTACTGGCTCTAGGTTGGAGCTGTGATTTCTTTACGTACAAAACAACGCCTAGTCTTCTCCTATTTGTAGAATTACTTTCTTAAACGTCGACAGTTACAGCCAAAACGTACGACAGTAAAGATACAACAAAGCTTACTACTAGGTCTCTTCTCATACAGACCTGACTGACTGCTATATCCTTGTTAGGCACCGGTCTAACTAAACTGTGTGCCACCTATTGTAAATAATCAGTTTGACTGTCTATCATGTACCAGCTCAGCAAGTCTCTTCGGTCTGATCTCCTCTACTCTGATCTTCGTCTGTCTCAGTCTCTTCTGTCTGATCTCCTCTACTCTGATCTTCGTCTGTCTCAGTATCTTCGGTCTGATCTCCTCTACTCTGATCTTCCTCTGTCTCATTCTCTTCTGTCTGATCTCCTCTACTCTGATCTTCGTCTGTCTCATTCTCTTCTGTCTGATCTCCTCTACTCTGATCTTCGTCTGTCTCAGTCTCTTCTGTCTGATCTCCTCTACTCTGATCTTCGTCTGTCTCATTCTCTTCTGTCTGATCTCCTCTACTCTGATCTTCGTCTGTCTCATTCTCTTCTGTCTGATCTCCTCTACTCTGATCTTCGTCTTTCTCATTCTCTTCTGTCTGATCTCCTCTATTCTGATCTTCCTCTGTCTCAATCTCTTCTAGGTTCTGTGATTCCTATTTTCGTGTGGCTGAAATAAAGAATTTTGAATGGTTCTTTTTCTCTATTTTTTCAACTACTTTTCTCTATTCTTTTAAGTAGTTCTTTTTCTATTCTTTAAATCAGTTTTTTTTCAATTCTTCTAACTAGCTTTTCCCCCATATTTAATGTAGCTCTCTCTATTCTGCAACTTATGATTCTTTTTGTTATTATTGCGTTGCATGAAACTAATGCTATGACGCGACACTTGTAGTAACTAATGCTATGACGTGACACGTGTGGTAACTAATGCTATGACATGACACTTGTAGTAACTAATGCTATGACATGACACTTGTAGTAACTAATGCTATGACGTGACACTTGTGGTAACTAATGCTATGACGTGACGTTTGTGGCAGATGACGCTATGACCTGACCCTTGTGGCTGCTGATGCCATAACCCGATTCTTGTGACAGCTGAATATGTGATGCTTCGAAAAAATAAAAAAAAAGAATGTGGATTATGCTGTAATGACTTTGTAATTTCTCGGAATGAACGTAGAAATGCTAGCTTCTGAGAAATTCCACCACCACTGGAGCTATATCAGCCGCAATGCAACTATCAGGCTGCAATATAACTACGTTTATCACGATGATAATCACAAAAGAAAGAAAGAGTAAGTGGTTTATATGCCTGACTGGATATAACTAAGACCCAGGATCATCGTTTACATGCGGATCAGTTTCTCTTCCAAGCCACTGGAGATTCCCTCCAGGAAAAAAATATTCTGACTCAGCAGTCAAATGTGCAAGGCCTTTTTTTTAAAAAATCTTATCTTCCCTATTCCCAAACAGCACCTTCTTGAGGGGTTCAAACATGATGATCACATGCCGCGAGGTCGGGTAAATAGGCAGGATGTTGAAGACACACTAAACGAAGATTGGCAATGTGTTTAGCTCTTGCACAACCTATGTCAGGCCGCACATTATTATGCTATAAAGAACCACCAGATCTGAGCAAACCGCGACGTTTTGGCTCAGTTACTGGTTTCAAGCGGTTCTAAAGCAGATCACGGTATGCTTAACTGTTTATGGAGGTTTCTCTGGGTATGAAATGTTCTGGGATTGGGCCTTTACAATCGCAATAGGGTGTAGCATCAATTTTCCGACCGATGGAGTTGATCGAAACTTCTTTAGTTTCGATGGAAAAGAATATCGCTACTCTTTGATGGCTCGCTTTATCTCTGGCTGGAAGTAATGTACCCATTATCCGTTTTCAGTGACTGTACATCATAGAAAGCCATCTCCTTCAGCTTAAAGGTGTTTTGGTACCCACCTGGCGGAGACTATACGGTACTGCAGCACTTAATGAACGATGTCGTGCACCAAACCATAATTCATCTTCATTTCTCCAGCCATCTCATCGATTGCTACCCACTGTTTTTTTCCAGGATCATTTGGTTCAGTTCCTCGATAGCGTCAGGCCTATTCACAGTGTGAGGCCAGCCAGAGCCACTGTATCGGGCAAAATTGACACTCCACTCTTAAATTTCCTGTGCAATTAATATACCTGCTGAAGCGACACACACGTGTTTCCATACTGCCTCTTCATTCTGCGATGAATATCTGCAGGTTTCTCACCTTCACTATCCAAGAAACGAATAACTGAACGCTGTTCTTCTCTCGTGCACGCTTCCAAGGAAGCGACCATTTTTGATCTGGTCTATTGACGTCATTTTCCAGAATGGCCGATGTGCCTATGCACACATACATATTTGCCTTATTGAATCGGTTTACACGTTATTTAATAACTTTTTTTTTGCAGGTTTTTGTGTTGCTTTAGACCACGATTTTGTCTGTATTTAAAGCGCGCGCTTTCTTTTCTCCTCATGTCCTACTAACCTTATTTTCTTCAATGTCACGCACTTCCACTACAATCTTGACTATCCTTCTGACTAAGTGCCATCCGCCGTAATCTTTTCTCATGCTATATTAAGTCTTTGTTGCATGTTACCTCAGGATACACTCTTAAAAGTATTACGTCTCCAAGGCAACAAGCAACTTCCCGGAGCATCCGGGGACTATTTAGAAAGGGAGAGGAAAAACCTTGAACAAACGCCACGAAATTAAACAACAAATGGAGAAGCCCTAGCGAACTGAAATAATGATTAACAATTATTTGTTCCATTTGTATTACAGAATGATTTGAAAATGTGTCACAAAAATAGAACTGAATCGAAGTTTTGTGAAGTGCTGGGAGAACGGCTTAGAGTTTTAACGTGTTTCCTTTGTTCTGTGAGTTTTTTTGTTGTGCGACATAATTTAATGTAATGATCGATGTTTAACGTTAAGATGGACGTTAATGTATGACGATGTTACTACCGCTTCCACGGTAGTCGCTCGTGAAATAAGGACATAAGGACATAAGGACATAAGGACATAAGGACATAAGGACATTTCAAAGTTTTTCCACAACTTATAAATGGTACAAATAAAGTATCATTAATAATGAAGCAAAAAAATTAGAGTAATTAAGAAATTGTGGTATTTTATTAACTAGCATGACCACTGACCATCAACATGCAAGTACTTTTAGTTCATTACCTTCAAAGAAGGAAACAATGCACTGGAGTTGTCGTCCTTCAGACAATATTGCAAGGAAGAAAGAAATAATTTATACAAAATAAACTGAAGAAGTACATTTATTTTGGAAGAAGAAATACTGGACAAAGTAAGAACTGCGTTATACGAGGTTGGCTTCCCTTTTACTTTTATAAGTAAGTAGTTGATTGGTTATGATCAGCCAATCAGAAACAAATATGAGTTTAGACTGATCACGTGCTATGTTCAAAATGTTCAAACTATTTAAAACAAAAGTAGGAACAGTTTTATTGGTTAACGAGCACATGGCTGTAACGTTTCGGTTTACATCTTAATCACACAAACACATACAAGATAAAGAAACGGAAAGAATATAGAATATAAATTCACATGAGTGACATACATAAAAAAGAATGAAAAAAATATAGAAAAAAGGAGCACTTAGCTGTGTATATTTAGTCTTATACATACTTATAACCAAAAACTATTCGTATGCTACGTTCAGTAGAGCAGAAATTACTGTATAGTCCGAGACTTCTCCAAGCAACTGTTTAATTTAGCAAGACAACGGTCACATGTCATCTTTTCATGTATCTTTACCACGATATGTGATCTGTCTCAACTCACTTCGTGTGAATCCATCTTATTGGCTGACGTTACATCTCTTTTTTTGGGTGCTTGTATCTTATTCGCTGATGTTACACCTCACATTTAGGTCATTACTATATGGGTCAAATGTATGTGCTCTTGAGCAATCTAGTGCACCAAAACATTAAAAAAAAGTTGTTGAGAGAGTTGGGATGATAGAAGAGAACATAATGCAGGAGATGCTGGCAACAATGCAGGAGATGCTGGCAACAATGCAGGAGATGCTGGCAACAATGCAGGAGATGCTGGCAACAATGCAGGAGATGCTGGCAACAATGCATACCTGAGCTCACGTGATACGAAGAACAAAAATGGCAGCGAGAATGAAAATAAAAGACAATGAAAGAAGAGAAAACGGCTTATTAAAATCTCATTTTTCAACTTACCTTCCAACAAACCTTCCAGGGCCTGCTCATCATCGGGTGTCAGGACCAAGTTTTCGATTATATTTTTAATGTTAGGAATATCTGAAACTGAATAAAGATGATGGAATGTGATAAGGGATGGATAAAGATAAGTTCATTTCAGGCGAGTAGAAAACCGATATTAAGCATTATCCATGCATACATCTAGTTCTTTTCTCAGATACTGTCCATGTCGTGAGTTAGTTCTTAACTTAAACAACATACCAACACATTATCCATGTACAGATCTAGTTCTTTACTTAAGCAAGATACCAAATATGGACCATATCGTGAGTTAGTTCTTTACTTAAACAATATACCAAATATGGACCATATCGTGAGTTATTTCTTTACTTAACTAAGATACCAAATATTGTCCATGTCGCGAGTTAGTTCTTTAGCTGAGACGGAAACCGCTAAACAAAGAATAAGAACTTCCGTTTCATTCTTGTCTGTAGTTTTACTCATTATCCCTGGATTAAGGTAAACGTTTGGGGATTTCAATCCTCTAGGCCACCACCAGAAGAAACAATCTTAAACTTCTCTTCTCCAAAAATAAGCACTAACATTGTACTTTATGTATGAGTAGTAAGTAACTATCACAAACTTCATATCCATACAAACGTCTCAGAATTATACCTCTAAAAGATAGAGATTCATATTCAATAAAAGGAAATTAGTTATTGAATTCTGTACCAGTATGCTAGGTTTTTTTTTTGTTGGTATCAACTGCTTAAAAGACGCTGTAAATACAGCCACCGGCTCCACAATTGTCCAGTTCCTAGACCAAGAAGAAGAACAAGAAAATCCCTGTCTTCTCTACAGCTCATCTTTTGGAACAATCTTCCAAACTGTTTAGAAATTCATTCGTTATTTTAACTTCAAACTTTAAAGTATCCACCTGAATTAGATTAAATGTCTCGGCAATGTTGAGAGTTATCAAACTGTCTACGCGTGTATACAGGCCGGCTGTGGTATGCACGTGAAGATAACTGCGCGTCGAGGATTTAAGAGTAGTTACTTTATATTTACTGAATGTGTGGATCACAGGAAAACGTTTTGCCACTTTAAACTGTACTCACGTTTGTTACGCATTCTGTATAGTTGTACTTAACTGAACGGGAATGATGGTGCTGTCCAGGAATGATGGTGCTGTCCGGGAATGATGGTGCTGTCCAGGAATGATGGTGCTGTCCTGGAATGATGGTGCTGTCCGATTTGGTGCTCAGTAGCCCACATCTGACATTCTTGCTACAGGGCTGGCGAACCACAGCTGACCAAGACCCTGTCCCAATTCTCTGTTGGTACCACCAGTAACAGGCCTAGCCTGGCTAACGGGTCAGATATCACCACAGCCCCCCCTCCCCTAGGGTGGTGGAGTCTGCTAAAGAAGTACTGCACACCTGAGCTTCACTCAAGGATTGAAAAAATCAATCCGCCGTAGCCTGCTATCAATCCGCCGTAGCCTGCTATCAATCTCCGTAGCCTGCTTACAATCCGCCGTAGCCTGCTAACAATCCGCCGTAGTCTGCTATCAATCTCCGTAGCCTGCTTACAATCCGCCGTAGCCTGCTAACAATCCGCCGTAGCCTGTTATCAATCCGCCGTAACCTGTTATTAATCCGCCGTAGCCTGCTATCAATCCGCCGTAACCTGTTATTAATCCGCCGTAGCCTGCTAACAATCCGCCGTAACCTGTTATTAATCCGCCGTAGCCTGCTATTAATCCGCTGTAGCCTGTTATTAATCCGCCGTAGCCTGTTATTAATCCGCCGTAACCTGCTAACAATCCGCCGTAACCTGTTATTAATCCGCCGTAGCCTACTAACAATCCGCCGTAACCTGCTAACAATCCGCCGGAAACCTGCTAACAATCCGCCGTAACCTGCTAACAATCCGCCGTAGCCTGCTAACAATCCGCCGTAACCTGCTAACAATCCGCCGTAGCCTGCTAACAATCCGCCGTAACCTGCTAACAATCCGCCGTAGCCTGCTAACAATCCGTCGTAGCCTGCTAACAATCCGCCGTAACCTGTTATTAATCCGCCGTAGCCTGCTAACAATCCGCCGTAACCTGCTAACAATCCGCCGTAGCCTGTTAACAATCCCACAGGACAGTGTGCCGTAACATCTTCACTGCTTCTGCTACGAAGAACATCAGCTCGCAGTTTCAGGAAGACAGAACAAGAACAGAACTGAACATCTGTGGAGATTTAAAGCTGGCAGATGACTGACATAATGTCAGACAGGCCCACCTGCCTAGTACTTCACCCTTCGAAAATAAACTTCGATCGTGCCCTTGCTGCCCAGCTAAGGATTCGTCACTTCGTGCGATGACCAACAGAGTTTTCATAAAAAATAGTTACAGTTAACAAATATTTACAGTTAGCAACCCAGCCCACTGCCACAGTGGCAGATTGTTTTCTTAAACAAAACGGCAAGCTAAGGTTTAGATTCACAATATAATTAACTATTATATTAATATTAACTCTTTTATTCCAAAGCGACATTGGCAGGGCTGGTAGACCTTGCACATCTATATGGGTCAATGATCAGAGCGATATTTAAGTCAAGTCAAAATAAAATGAAAAGCAGCACGTTTCTAACCGAACCCAACATTTTAAATTATAAGATAAACTTTATCCCAGTTTATTTCTATCAAAATTTATCATCAAAGTTCTTGGTTTTTTTTTTTCTGGCAGAGCACAGAAATTAGTTTGGGAGTGAAAAAGTTAAAGAAAAAAAACTATGCAAATATAAGAAAAAAACAAAACAAAACATCCAACAAAGATGTCGATGTTTTGATATTGTCCGCCGTAATTTTGATGGTCAGAAAGACATTGTAAACAAACTTTTTCAAACAAAGTAAAAGGCTATAACAACTTCAGTTTTATTACAGTTATTACAGTTTTGTTTTGTTTTGTTTCCGTCACATAAATTCTGAATTTGGTGTCTGAATCTTATTTACTACGGCGACGTACAAGAATATAAAAAATGAAGACAGTCTTCTTCAGATTTAAAAGAACATCAGGAAATTTAACAAAACAGTACACAAGTAATTTTTATTAACAGTAATCTCCTGTGATGTTTCTTTCACTGTAAATATTTTTTTTTGTAAAATCCTGCTGGTGCAAGAGTGTAATGAGATATTGTAGCTTGTATGAAATATAATTTGTAGCCTAGTTTGTTTCGGTACCCGCTGGGGGTATGTGGGTCTTCTAAAAATCATCAAGTGTCTCATTAACCGGAACACGAAATATTGTGACATTTCTATGCCCTATAATTTACTGCGATTAAAATGATGCCCCACTGCCTTTAAATTGTGACAGCCCATTTTGAAAAATAAAGTCCGAATTGAAATCGTTTATAATGATAAAGTGATATACGCAGATATTTTGTTTCCATTAGTGTCATACGGGAGAGGAATTTTAGTTAGTTTTTTTTTTTTTTGACTTAGTTTGAGTATATCTCTTCGTGGAGATTAATCGGGATTCTTTGTTTTAAACACTCAGTGTCTGAAAAATTTCGTTTAATAAACAGAGAAACGTACTAGATTCTCTTCCAATGTTATGGAAGTTGGAGCATCCAAATCGTATATGACAGCAAGCAACATACGAGCCAGGACGGCACAGGAAGGACATTAAGATGTAAGAGCGTACAACAAATTCAAGAGCAATCAAAGACCAGAGAATGTGAACATTTCAGACCAGTAAGCCTATCGTGTTAAAATTATCATTTCGTATCTTTTACAAGAACTAGACATTGGATATAGTCGAAAACAGACTATGAAGCAAACTAGATTCTTTGAAGGAAAAGGAACACATAACAACTACATGATCCGAGAACATTAATAATGAGAACTTTAGACGCAACTATGTGTCACTGAACATTTTACAGAATGAAAAATCACATTAAAGGTTTGGAAATACTGTGATTTAAAAAAAAACAAAACAAACATGAACATATATAAAGAAGTCAAGAAGTAGCAACCAGCACAGCAAATACAATTAAGCGAATATCAAGCAACGAAGCAAGCAGATAGGTAACGATGTGTACTCTCACTAGATTTATTCTCTCTGTACAGTGAAAATACCATGTGCAATCAGAAACGAAAAATTCGTGTTGGAGGCTAGAATATGAAGAACCCAGGACATGCAGATGATACTTTACTAATCAGCAAGAGCGACAAATGCCTAGAGAAACTGGTCCAGTAGTGAAGAGAGTGAGCAGAAACGACTCTCCCAAAGAAAACAGAACCTGGTTAAAGCAGGAAGAAGGACCCACTTAAATGCGACCTTAAAGTATGACGCAGGCACACAGGTCTCTTGGGCCAATTTTTAGCTTCTGGTCTAGAACGTGTCCTAGCCTGCGATGTCCTGTTCTCAGTCGGAAAATGATCATTTGGTCGTTCCTTGGGAGTTTATTTTTATTCGTCACCTGTTTTCTCTCTGGAATGTCGTTTCATCCTTTTGTCTTGATATATGGCCTTTAGCCTGTGTTTAGCTTTTTTTGGAATCAAAAAAAAAAAATCTAACATGCTATATACAGTTTTTTTTTTAACATTGTGGAAGTGAAAAACGAATAATGTCAAGATGACTAGAAGCAAACAGAGAAGTGATTTCTTGGAAGAGTTTCAGGAGTACTGCGAACAGTTAAGATAATAAACAAGGAATGTTTACTAAAAGCAAACGAAGAAAAGAATCACTGAAGAAAATGATTTGAAAATATCAAAATAAGAGGAAAGATAAAGGGAAAAAAGACAGAGAAAGAACAAGAGAAAAGACAAGGTTCATAGCTTCAAAATCTGACTCCAGGGCCATTGCATTCAGGACAGTCTCACATATGCTCCCCGTATGCCACAGCATCCATCCAAGAGTTTGTTTGCTGAGTGTTCCTATCAAATGTTAGTTCTATACCAGGCGTTTTCGGTCACCAGTTCAGATTTTCTACCAGCTCCAGCAATCTCTTCACAATTACATTGTTATTCCGTCCCCGCTCTTCATTTCCTGCAGTCTTTCCAGTACCGCTTCAGCAATTTTACCCTTGTCCATTCTCAGTCTGCTAGTTACTTTAGCATGTTCGGCAATTCTATCTGCCACTTCACTGCCATGTGCCCCCGCATGCCCTGGACAATAAAGCCATGTTTGGCTCTTCACAGCTGACTGGCTTAACAGTTGAAGCCATTCCTTTCGAGGCACATTTTTTTCTCTCAATCTTACGAAGCATACTTTGTGAGTCCGTCACAATGACGCCATGAGCCACATCATGGGCAGCCACTGCCGCCAACAGCCTCAATTTCTATTCGCATGCTTGAAGTGGTGACTTCAAAGACTCCTGAACCCTGTGCCACTACTCTTCCATTGCAGTAGACAATAAAACCCCAATAACTTCTGCTGTTCTGAATCACTGAGCCATCTGTATATATAACCGTGTCGGAAGACCCATGGTGATGATGGATGAAATCTTGAACCCAAAGTTCAAATGCTCCTTTTGCTCATTTTCTACACTGTTAGCTGAGGTTGGTCTTGCACCCGAAACCAATCATCACCTTTAGGCACCTCATCTAGATCGCACACTGACATTGTAATCTCAGTCTCAGCCATCCAGTATCCGCCTCGTTTGATGCGTCTACCTGTTATCAACCCCAGCTCTTTATGGAGAGGATGGTCCTTCATACCAGCGATCCTGATGTATGCCTTTACCTGAGCTTGTGTTTAGACCTCACACTCCGCATATCAGACAGAAAGCACATGGCCGCAACAGAAGTATCCCTGTGTAACCCAAGATCACTCTCATTGCTTCGTTCTGTACTCTCTCTATTCTGTTCAGCTGTACATCTGACACAGTGAGAAGGTCTAGACCATACTCCAGAGTTGACATCACCAGCCCCTGCATCAGCAAGAACAGCGTTCGTGTGGAAAGTTTGCTGCAGCAAACTGCTCCCAGCGCTTTAGTGGCCTTTTGTATTGCATTGTCCACACGTTGTGCAAATGACAAAGATCTAAGGTCAAGTTCATGGTTAGTCAAACGCAATGGAAGTCATCAACTCAACTAAAGGAAAATTTACAGAATCGAGATCTGTGGAGATGGATGGCAATCATTGCCTGCCTGCAGGGCTCTAGAATCGAGATCTGAGGAGATGGATGGCAATCACTGCCTACCTGCAGGGCTCTAGAATCGAGATATGAGGAGATGGATGGCAATCACTGCCTACCTGCAGGGCTCTAGAATCGAGATCTGAGGAGATGGATGGCAATCACTGCCTACCTGCAGGGCTCTAGAATCGAGATATGAGGAGATGGATGGCAATCACTGCCTACCTGCAGGGCTCTAGAATCGAGATATGAGGAGATGGATGGCAATCACTGCCTACCTGCAGGGCTCTAGAATCGAGATCTGAGGAGATGGATGGCAATCACTGCCTGCCTGCAGGGCTCTAGAATCGAGATATGAGGAGATGGATGGCAATCACTGCCTGCCTGCAGGGCTCTAGAATCGAGATATGAGGAGATGGATGGCAATCACTGCCTGCCTGCAGGGCTCTAGAATCGAGATATGAGGAGATGGATGGCAATCACTGCCTGCCTGCAGGGCTCTAGAATCGAGATCTGTTGAGAAGGGTGACAATCATTCCCTGCTTACAGGGTTCTAGATGTTAGTGAATGCACAACACTGATATTTGTTAGACTAGTTGAAAAAGTAACGCCCTTCTAAGAAATATAAAACATGAAGTCTTGTGTGAAAAATCTGGAATAAAGAAGAAACAAAACGTTACATTTCATATAACAGGACATCGTAATCTATACTATTAAGAAAGTCGACTTTCTAATGATTCCATCAGACTGGACTGCACCAGATGTTGATTACAGAAAGCCAACTCCTTCATTTATATAAATACGTTTTTGAAAACTTAAAATGCCATAGAAAATCAGCTGGACAACTTGGGGTAATCTTCCTTGTTAGAGACTGTGTTGTGTCCCCTGCCCAGCTGCCCTCAGAGACGCGCCCCGGGGATGAAAGGTCTCAGCTCTGCATCATTACTCGTCCCCAGCCTGCACAAAACTCAGGCTTTCCCTGACCATTTTCTCCGTGCGTTTCTGAGACAATGAACAGGAGACAAGTTCTGGCTAATCCTCCAACAATATTGATTTTAGCCACACCAGAAACTCCGGCGCATAAACTTTTAGGATAATGATGTTTCAAAAGGGGGGAAAAACAGATTTAAGGGAATGCGCTTCTCAAAGAGTTAAAAATTTATTGCACCATAATTTTCATGTTCAGAGACGTGCTTTGATCACATTCTGTTTCCAGGCTAAACTTGTGAAATCTGATGAAGGTGAGCTACTGACTCTATAATATGAATAATGGAAGACGATATGACGGAGACAGCACTTTGATCTGCCATTCTTTTATCTTGACAACTTTCTACTACATGTGGGTGGCGAAGGGAGAGTTTTTTGTGTACGGTTTTGAAAACATGAAAGACATGTCTTGTATAATTTCATCTTTATACAGGCCAAAAGGGTTAGGCTAAAGACAAAATATATCCGCTATTGTTGAAAACTTTCGAGTCAGAGAAAGATGCCATTATTAGTTCCTAATTTTTGTGTACAGTGTAAGTCCTGGCGAAACGTGTACATGTCTCTTTCTTGATCCGTTGTCTCCTGGTACTCCCTTGATCTGTTGTCTTCTGGCTTTCACTTGATCTGTTATCTTCTGGCTTTCACTTGATCTGTTGTCTTCTGGCTTTCACTTGATCTGTTGTTTTCTGGCTTTCCCTTAATCTGTTGTCTTCTGGCTTTCCCTTAATCTGTTGTCTTCTGGCTTTCCCTTAATCTGTTGTCTTCTGGCTTTCCCTTAATCTGTTGTCTTCTGGTTTTCCCTTAATCTGTTGTCTTCTGGCTTTCCCTTAATCTGTTGTCTTCTGGCTTTCCCTTAATCTGTTGTCTTCTGGTCCAGTATTGTGTTCCCTCACTGCTGTCCTGACGGTATAAAACACTTGCATCAGCTGATCACATCTAACCTGTTTCTTGTATCAAACCAAGGTATCTTCTGTTGATATTTCAGTGATATTTGTACTATTTTCATTTCTCACGTTTATCTTTTGCTTTTAATTTTTAAAATTGTTTAAAATTGCATTCAAAGTAGACAGAAACTGGAGATCATCTTATGCACTGAATGTGAGAAAGAAAGTATTATACTGAACGTAGTTTGGTATACAGATGTGAATCGTGAACTATTGGCAGGCAAATGAGTAAATTATTGGAAGCAACAAAAATGTGGTTCATGAGAAGAATGATGAGGATAGAATGGGCGGTCAAGATAACTAATGAGCAATGTGTGAGACATGCTAGCGAAAAAAAGTAATATATTAGCAAAGATAAGGAAAATGAAATCATCACTTTTGTGGCATGTGTTGAGAAAGAAGAAAGTGAAGAACATCATAACAATGTGCAAAACTAAAGGCAGGAGAGGCAGAGGACGACCGAAGGAGCTGATGTTGGAAGACTTGACATTGTGGCATGGAAAGAAATCAGTAACAGTTACTCAGAAATGTCAAGGACCGAGATTTGTGGAGGAGTATGAGAGCCCACGGCGCCGGGCATGGCACGTGATGATGATTATTATGATGTTTATCCCACTGAACTTTTATTAGCAACATCTCTCAGAATCTAATTTCGCTCGCAGGGACTTTCCTTTCTGGCGTAAAGAAATTTTCAGTGGCCACAGTTTGGACAAACGGTCCCGCGTGTGGAAGTTTTTTAAGTAACAAGGATCACGTGGTATGACACGTGGTTATGAAGCAGCTGACCAAGGTTCTCCAATGTTTCGCCTTTTTTAAGGTCTGGAGAGAAGCAGGAACTGAGTGCCGTGCTACGACCAGAAAACTGCGGATCAGAACGTATGCAACACAAGGACCACGGTCCGGCGTTCAAGGACAGATGAAAGACATGAGGTTCAGGTTGCCACTTGAAGATCAGACCTTTGGTTGTAAGTAGCAACCTGAGCTGCTATTTCAAAGAAGATGAACACACTGTTGTGATCACATTTAATGTTTTAACTATATTGGTGGCGTCGTTCATTTATGTAACATGTAGACTTCTTGCAGCACGGGACCATGTGAATGACAAAGCATTATCCAAGGAACGGATACGTGTTCAATGCTGCACATTCATTAACTGACGAAACATGTGACATAAACTGGCGATTAACGATGCATTATGATGTTTTGTCACGCTGTCGCGCCTTTCAAATCCTGCCACAGGCCCCCAGCTGTAGAACTGGGTACCTGACTCCTTCTGGAGCCGGAGAAGGAAAGGCGGACAGGGGTGATGTGGTCAGCATCACCCTCTAGCGCACAGACAGGTCAAGGAAAATATGAGCACTAACACCGTATCCCCTAACGGCCTCCATGACATAAATAGGGCCACTTTTTCCCTGTCGCGTCATTATGCTTGCGATGACTAATTAAATGTGTTATTCAGATTTAATACTGAAATAAGGATTTATGTTTCTGACTGATCCATGTGTGTTTAACCTGAACGTTTAAGTAAACCACTCAAAATGTGACAACCACAGTACCACGGCCACTTATATAAGAAAGTCATAGACATACAACTGCCATGTTTTTATCTAACATATTCCACTACACACATAAGAGCCCAAGAGTTAAAGATGAAGAGATGTAAGTGAAGAGAAAACAAAGCTGAAAGTCAGTAATACCTAAACATTTTGTCTTCACTTGCTCTTTGAGATCAATCTCTTGTCTGACAAAATGGTACACCAGCGTTGCATGTGAACAACGTACATATCACTTCTTTTTCCTTCATTATCATATAAATCTTTGAATATTTTACATTTTATCTAAGCTGATGGATAAAATAATTTTACAATTTGGGGTTTTAGAATTGAGATTTTATCTGTTACAGTCAAAAAATGTAAACACATGCATTTATTGTAATCTATCAAATCTCTCTCTCTCTCTTTCTCTATATATATCTCTCTCAATCTCTCTCTCCTCTCTCTCTCTCTCTCTCTCTCTCTCTCGCTTTTTCTCCTTCTCGTAGTTTCTGTAAATATTTGCATCTGTATTTTGCCACACAGAAACAAAAAAACTGTATCAAGGATCAGTTGTCTCGGATATAATAAAAACTCACATTTTTTTATTTGGTAAAACTATGAATAAATCATGAATAAAATATGACATTAAAAAACCGTGTAAGTTCTACATTTTTTTTAATCGTACAAAGAGGCATGATTATAAACTCTGCTCCATTCGCCCATGGTTTCTAGAAAATTGTATACCATTCCAAACCTCTATGGTTATGAATTTTTCCATATTTTATGCATGCTGTGATGTTATAACACAGAGGAATACATTTGTCTTCTAATGTAAAATTATTTATGTGCCTTGAAAAAAAAACGTGAAGCCGGCCACTGTATGAAATTAAACTTGTGATGAATAATCATTTAATTTTAACTGGAAACATTACAATGACAATAACGACACATAAACAATCATCTAATTTTGACCGGAAACATTACAATGACAATAATGACACACAAATAATCATCTAATTTTGATTGGAAACATTACAATGACACCAATGACACACTCACCTGTGTCGTCATATTCATCTACAGCGTCTTTAAAATTGTCCGATGTGTCCCTGCCAAGGAAGGGCGCCAAGGCGTTGGTCTGTGAGAGGTCACGGCTAAGGTCAAGGTCAGGCATGTAACTGTTACGGTCATCATTGTTATAAATCTGGTAGGCGTCTTTGTCCTTGTACACTGCTGGCAAGGAATTCTGGGGGTAGAAGAGCGAGTATGGTGTAGGACCCTCATCCTGGTCGTCGTACACGTTGTCCTCAAAATATGGGTCGCGTTTCAACTGTCCCGTAGATCTGTCAAAGTACTTGTGCACTTGAACTATTTCGTCCCGTTTATTTGAGTTCAGAAGGTCAAAGTCTCTCTCGGCCTCGCTCTCCGAGGTCACAGTGTCATGGTCACCGGACTCCAGACGCTGGAGAACCCTGGCAATCTCGTTCGTAACATCCTGTGTCCAGTCAGTGGACACTAGCGCATCTTCGCAAAGTTTTCTGTTGAATATTCGGCCCCGGCTAAACTCCACAAGCGTGTTTTGCAGAATACACTGTGTGTAGGCGTCCTTCCACGTAAAGCCAGCTTGAATCAAATGTTGGATTTCTTCTTCCAGCCTCTCAATCTGCCTTGTTTCAAGTTCATATCTGTTGTCCTGGTTTAGAGCTCGGCTGAATATACTCTGGCAGCTGCCGAAGAGAAGATCTGGGGAACGTTTAATGAGAGACATTGAAAAATATATAACATGAAAAAGCTAAAGTCTATAAATCTGAACAAAGGAATCTGAGCTATGTTCGCTCCAAATCTCCACCTACTTCTTCAGAAACTATTTTTTTTAAGAACGCTTTTTTTCTTTAAAAAATGAAAGTGATTAATTGTTGTAAAATGTTGAACAGAAACAAATGAATGTTAACTCGAGGCTAGGGCTGGGTTTCTTTGCTGGAAGGTCATCATTCAAATGTTGAATCTCATGGAATACCTCTACATTTTCTTCAGCGACAAAAGGGAGGTAAACTCTATATGGACAAGTTTGTTAAACTTTAGCAGTTTCTATTTAGGATACAAATATAAATTAGGATACATATTCATACAGAAACAGAATAGGCCAAACAAAGACTGCATTTTAGAGAATGAGAAACATATTATGCAACATATCCTTATCAATGAATGTTAGAAAACGAGTCCAAAAATGCTATATTGAACCTATCTTGTTGTATGGAAGTGAATCATGGACAATAGGCAGGTCTGTACAAAAATCATTGGAAGCAATAGAAATGTGGTTTATTTAGAAGAATGTTGCGAATCCCCTGGACAGCAAAAATAACTAATGAAGAATGTATGAGAAGAGCTGGAGAGACAAAAAATATTGTAAAAAAAAATAAGAGAGAGACAATGTACTTTCATAGGACATGCAATGAGAAGAGGGGGCATTGAAAATATTATAACAACAGGAAAATTAGAGGGAAGAAGATCCAGAGAAAGACCAAGAGAAATGATGCTGGACAGTCTGACGGGATGGTGTGAGAGGAGATCACCAACTGAACTGATGGCCTGCATGAAGGATCGTGTACTCTGGAGAAGCATAATAGCCAATGCCAGTCGGCACGGCACCTGATGATGATGATGATTCATACAGGAAAAAAAAAAGGGGGGGGGGGGGGACTAGATTATTTCTTTCTTTCCCATTAATTATTAGCTTACCAAACAACAGTCATGATACAAGAACATTTCTTGTTATCAAATGTTACAGCCGATGTGTTTAATCGAGCACAGATGCGATGGCAGTTTAACATTACACACTTCCAGCTACAGATCGAAGCCAAATTACTATTATAACATTTTTGTTTTAAAAAAGTAACTATTTTTCGGAAAAAAAACAAACTGCCTGTGGTACGCTGCTCTCTAAGCTATCTCCACATTTGAAGTTTACCCAGTACTTTTTAACACAGGAAAATAATAAAATGTTTGTCAGCAGAGATTGGTCGAAGGGATGTAACCGAAATATTTTCAACTGAACAGTGTAAAGCACATTAAAGTAATGTCCCATTTAATTCTAAAAACACTGTTATCTCCCTTTATACGGTTAACGGCGGGAAAAACTATTGAGTATTCGTTCAGTGCGAGACACACCGACGATCGACATGACAACAACCTTCTAGTCTGCCTGACTTACAAAATTACCAAAATGGGGGTGTATATTAAAACGTTCGTTACTCCAATGTTAAAATATTTCAAAACAACTACAAGTGTGTTTTTAACAAGGTCGAATGTGCTGTGATTTGAATGGAGACTACTCCCTCAAAGAAAGAGCTTCTGTGTTCGTGGTTGTCATAAGTTCTTTCTGTGTTTAAATGTACTTCCTTCTTGTGTTTTCTCCTTATAAAACACTTCATGTACACACACAGGCACGCGCGCGCGCATACAAACTCACATGGGAGCACAATTTTTGTGCAATGCTAGGGTAGGCAAATAAAGAACACAGAACATTAACCTCGACAGTTCGTTAACACTAGCACATCCATGTTTGTAACAACTTCTGTAACATCACTAATTACTGATGTTCATGCGTGTTACGAGGAACACATGGAAAAGGGAGGGACTGGTAAACGCAATCTAGATCGAACATTACAGAGTAATCGATCAAACATTGAATATTAATCAATCAAATGTTATAGCTATTAAATGCGTTGATACAGAAAGAAGCCGAAGATGCAGTACTCGAGAATAATGAAGAAGTAGTCAGCGATCCCGTCTGACTGTTTGAGTCATAATAACCAGCAATAGCCTGACCAAGACCCTATTCTATCTCAACGAGGTGCCCCTGATAAAAGACGGGAGTCTGACCAAGTTAGTAAGGATGGAGTTGGAAGACAGACCCGGTACAAACGTTAAACTATGTCGAAATCGGCTATGTCAAGCCGAAAGGCGCAGATAACAGAATTTAAGAGATAAACTGTGACACAACGCTATCAATGCTCTTTTGAAGGTCAACGCAGTTCAAGTATTTACAAGTTCCTAGGACTGGACAAGATAAAACCTAGTATTTGTGACACTACTAGTACTTACTCACAGCCATTATTATTATTATTATTATTATATGCACTCTGGTAGCGAAAGTGTTTACTATAAGATGGGGGCCTGGGCAGCCAAGGCAAGAGGGTTGTTTCTTGTAGCTGCTAGAGAGGGTACCACCAAAAAGCTAAACGTAGAGCTTACAGACAACGAGCATTTGTCACGAACAAATGAAAATTTAGGGTATCTAGAAACTTCCTGTATAATTTTAAATATATACAGCTGTGGATTTATACATGACAGATTTAGAAGCCTGATGTGATAAACGTTTTATCATCTTCAGAAACGTGTGTATAATTATTATTGTTCGTATTATTATATTAAAATATGTAAAACTGTGCACGGAGTTTATAGATATCCTGTATTACCAAGCGGCGAGGAAAACCAGGACTGTCTGCTGGCTATACCGTGCAGGACCAGGACAAATCTCTGAGATAACTCTCTCAGAAGCTGACATTGTCACTCAAGCTTCAGTCAGTACAATCCGCTGACCTGTCAGTACAATCCCATGACCTGTCAGTACTTCTTCTTCTTCTTCTTCGTTCGCATTTTCTGTCTATACCTGCAGTCCTGTCTCTTGGATAAATTTCACTGTTTTTTGTAATTCATGTATGGAACCGTAGAGCTTATCTTCTTTAGTGGTTTCACTGGGCCAGTAATTATTTCTCAGTGTCTCATAGTTGGTGCAGTTCTGGAGGATATGTTCCACAGTTTGGGGCACCTGGGCACATGTACATAGATTAGTAGTACCAACCTTAAACTCTGTATACATATGACTTCGGAGTCGGCTGTGTCCTGTTCGGAGACGGAAGATGGTGACTTGTTCCTTTCTGTTTAGCATGTGATAGTCATCATGTGGTGGTGTTTGTGGCTTCCTGTAGGTTTTTATCATGCGTTTCTTCTGATTATAGGTGATTGGTATGTCTAGTTGCTCCATTTCAGTGCCCTCTTTAGCCAGATGGTCAGCTTTCTCATTGCCTGGTATCCCACAGTGGGAGGGAATCCATTGCAAACTGACTCCATGTTGTAAGCCAATTTTTGACAAGGCATCCTTAAGTTCTGGTAGTTTATTGCACTGAAGAGCTTCCAGTACTGATCTTGCATCTGTGAGAATTACTACAGGACATGTATCAATACTGGAGTCTGATAACCTGTCAGTACAATTATAACACACTTTCAAGGCGTGACTTTTCTACTGCACTGCCTATAAACTGTTGATGTTGTTAGATAGTCTTCAATACTCTAAAACTTTGTCACACAGTAAGAACTTCACTGTCTATCAACGATGAGTGCACGTGGTCATGAAGACTACACTCTACATTGATATGATGATACGCTGAAGTCTCTTCGTCCAAATAGGCATGACAAATAGTTTATTTTCACTTTTATTTTAATATCGCTGATGGCGTATAGTATAAATTTCATCAAACATTTCATCAGGAATGTAAACAAATAGCATTTCTTCCCCTAGTAAGCACGTGAACAACAGTTTCCAAATCTTAACTTCTAATTCAAGTTCTAGCTCGCAAGCTCAATGCTTTGACTCCAGCTCTCTCGGTCTCTGGTTATCTATGTCTCAGTCTGAGGGTCCACAATCGTAGTCTTGACTGTCTTCGTCATACCATCTCTGTTGACTTGGAGTTCAGAGCACTGCTAAATCGGGGTCCTCTTGTGAAGGTTCTCTCTGTGTCTCCTTACTGATTTCTCCTGACGGTCTTCCTCGGCCACTCAATCACTGGTTAGTACACTCAATCGCAGTGTACTAACGAGCAAAGTCTACTTGCCTCTTCTCTTGACTTCTGTTCTTATCTCTCATCTGATGGCTTCTCGGCTGTTCTGGTCGGACCTACTCTCTTCACTTGACTGTCCACGTGTGCTAACCATCCTTCTGGCAGTTCTGGTCAGTCGCTACTTGCCGGACCGACGGTGTTCTGGTGATCTCCCTCCTCTGTCTCCTCTCTCCTGTACTTCCATACTTCTTCGTTCCCTTTTTTCTGTCTCTCCGCTCGCCTTTTTATCTTCAGGTCCAGCTTGATGGATTGACCAAGAAGTATCTTGGCTCCATCTCCATATTTCCACCGGTTCCTCAGAGCATTTCGATGGTTCTCGATATGAGTCAGTGCAGTCTCTGTTTTCAAGGTTGTGTGAAAAATGCGTGTCTCACCGGTCAGTTGTCTATCTAATTGTTATTATTAACTAAGTTCTCAATCTCTTTCATGTCGTCTGCTTCAAGGATTAGTCCGTTTATTTGTCTGTCCTGCCACCAGCTTCATGACACTTCCTAAATCCGTCTAATCTTAATGTCTATTTTTCTGCCGCGGTTATTTGCTTGTGTGTCACCGCTTTGTTATCACTGGACCATCTTACCTTCTGGCGTCCCTTCTTTGTATTACCTGTATCTCACCGTCACTCGTCTGCCTTTTCAGTTTGGTTGTCTCTTCTGTTTACTTTTGTCCGCGTCTTGTTGTGATAGTGTCACCTTTCTCTACCTCCTTTTGTCTGTTGCTATTCGGCGTTACTATTTTGTCTACAATATATTCTTAATCATATTCATAATCGTATTCATACTCATATTCATGATCCTATTCATAATCATATACATAATCATATTCACGATCATACTCAAAATCATATTCTTAATCCTAGTTACAAGAGACTTCTTCTTCTTCTGCGTTCGAGTTTGTTGGTCACATCAGATCTTGATCCCTGCTGACATGGCAAAGCCCGCAGTCCTCTCCAGATCCTGATAGAAGCCCCAAAGCTTTTGCTCTAAGCTTGTGTCTTCTGGCTATGTCTCACGCCTCAGGTTTGCACGGTTTGGGCACTCTTGAAGGATATGTTCTGGAGTCTGGAGCTCCTCCACTGCCACATGAATACTCGTCTGTGTTAGACATTTTAAGTCGATGTAGGTGGCTTAACAGTCTGCAGTGGCCTGTCCTTAGGCGAAAGAGGATGGTTTGCTGATGTCTTGGTAGTTGGTGTATTGGATTACAAGGGACTGTGTTACATAATCCCCTAACCTGTCACTACAATTCCCTGACTTGTCAATACAATTTACTGACCTGTCAGTACAATCCCCTGACCTATCAGTACAATCCCCTGACCTGTCAGTAGACATAACTAGTTCTCAGTATGGGAAAACTATCCAGGAAAGTAAATCTTGTATATTTTCTTCTCACAGGAGCAACTTGTTTTTTTTATATCCCATAGGACTTCTATAAATCTATGCTTACAACACTCTCACGCTCATATGCCAGGAGTGAATATATATATATATATGTGTGTGTGTGTGTGTGTGTGTGAGAGAGAGAGAGAGAGAGAGAGAGAAGGAGAGAGAGATGTTTAGCCATGTTCTGAACAGAGATATATGTAAGATTTGATACTTTAGGACCAGCAAAACTCTATACAACTCCCCGACAAATCGCTCCTGCAATGAGAATTTCAGTTTGTCCTCAGCCATGAAGGCCTTAAGTGAAGTGAAACTTGCAAAAATACAGCAGAAAATAAGACAAGCCACATTTAGCCCATCTTTCATCTTACACATTACTTGTATTACGAGATCCTCACACTACATCATCTATCAAGAGTTTCCAGCACACAGCTTTATGAATGTTCGGCGCTAATCTTTTGACAAATAATTATCGTCTTTCATCAACGAACGCTTTGTCTACTGCCAAGTCACGACGAGTTAAGATCTGTAAAAACAGAAGAGTTAAAAGATGAAGACAAAACTAGCAACAGCTGACGACAATTGTTAAAATTAGACTAACATGAACGGACAGAAATAGAAAGTTCTCAGACGACAACTGAAGGGAAGTCAAGCTCTGTCCTCCATCTGCTCCGGGGGATATCTTGTTATGTGGTGCTCATACAGTGAGCAAGCAAATACTTCTCAAGCAGATGTGTGGGAGACATAAGCCATTTAACGAGAGAGAGAGAGAGAGAGAAATAGAGAGAAAGAGAGAGAGAGAAGAGAGACACACAGAGAAAGAAAAGGGGGGGGGGGAAAGAGACATAGAGAGAGGAGAGAGAGAGAGAGGAGAGAGAGTCTGAGCTGAAACCATCGGAATCCAACAACAATGAAACAAATTACTATCTAAAAATTAATGATAACTGAAAAGCAGACCGCACCCAGAAACCTGACACAGAAAAGCAGACCACACCCAGAAACCTGACACTGAAAAGCAGACCGCACCCAGAAACCTGACACTGAAAAGCAGACCGCACCCAGAAACCTGACACTGAAAGGCAGACCGCACCCAGAAACCTGACACTGAAAAGCAGACAGCGCCCAGAAACCTGACACGGAAAAGCAGACCGCACCCAGAAACCTGACACGGAAAAGCAGACCGCGCCCAGAAACCTGACTTTTCTCTCAATATGGCCACGACAAACTTCGATAATTCTAGCTCAAACAACTGGGAGATCTTACACTTAATTTACTACAAATATCCCTCTTTCTTTCTCTCTCTCTATCTTTCTCTCTCTCCCTCTCTCTTTCTTTATCTCTCTTTTTCTCTCTATCTTTCTCCCCCTCTCTCTCTATCTCTCTCTTTCTCTCTATCTTTATCTTTATCTTTCTCCTTCCCTATCTCTTTCTTTATCTCTCTCTTTCTTTCTCCCTCCTTCTCTCTTTCTTTCTTTCTCTCTCTATCTTTCTCTCCCTCTTTCTCCCTCCATCCCTCTCTTTCTGTCTCCCTCTATTTTTCTCTCTTTCTTTTTCCCTCCCTCTCTTTCACATTATTTTTCTTCCACTACACTCCCTCCTACTGAGTCACTCACAATTACGAAATAATTGACACTAATTACTTCCCCGGTATTTCTGACTATTTTTCAACCTGTCTACTCCAAGAACTTCCATGTCCACTTCCGCTCCCTGACTTTTTTTTTTTTTTCATTTCCTGGGTCAGCACTGGATTTAATAGCATCTTTGGTGGAAGGATTTAGCCTAACACTCCAGGAACTAGCTGACCTCAGAGCAGGGGAAGACCATGGACGTTAGTATGAACAACGGGAATTAAAATTTAGAATGTATAAACTAGGGGAAAAAGTAGGAAAAGTTTTATTACTTAACGACTACAAAGTTGTGACGTTTCAGCGTGAGCCTTAAGCGTACGAAAACATACAGGACGAAGAAATAGAGCGAGAGAGAGAGAGAGGAGATAAAGGCAAATCTGATTTTCTGATAACAGCCATCAAACAATGTCACGCAGATGACACAAGCCGCCTGGCGCTTGAGAACCGCTGCATTCAAAATTATGGGACGCTGGAGCCACACTGGTTAAATTCGCTGTTCAGTTACACTTAACATTCTCTTCAATCATTACAGTACCTCTCCACTAAGCTCCACCCCCTTCTTACTTGTCAGATCTCCTCATAGCATCACTTTGCAACTCCTCTTCTCTAATCATCTATTTCACCTTTTCCTGGCTAAGTCAACATTGTATCACTCTCTCTCTCCCCTCCCCGGTTCCCCATCCACCACCCCCAGTTACACCCCACCGACCACATATCACAGGTCTCCATTTAAACAGTCTCCCCGTTCTACTAAATCCATTCCTGACACACACCGTCGGACAAGCCACACCTTACAATTTACAGCTAAGTACTTTGTTTCATTTTTAAATTTAAAAAAAGTATTTATGTGAATCAATACTTTATCTCCTCTCTCTATTTCTTCGTCCTGTGTGTTTTTGTATCATTAGGGCTCACGCCGAAACGTCATAACTTTGCAGTTGTTAAGTAATAAAGCTGTCCCTACATTTTTCCTAGTTTATACATTCTAGTATCACAGCTTTACTGCAGTGCTTCGTGTATAGTTGTATAGTTATACACTAATTATTGTAAACAAAATTTAGTCTTTTCATCATTTATATCATAAATAACGTTTTGTTTACCGAAGTTAGGTTTTACGATGGGGCGATGAGAATTTATCTGCCCGCCCAAGAAGGGAATGACCTAGAGTCATGAAACTTGCAGGTTATTCCATATAATCGCCCAGAAGTTCAACATTCCTGGTACATTGCTTCTCAAGTTTTCTTTACATTTAGGGAGGGGGGATCTGATATCATGTCACTGAAATGCTGCTCTGTTGCGCTATCACATCCGAAACACTGGAAAATCTCCCCTCTTTCAAACAATTTTTAAGGTTGGGACACAGGAAAAAATAGTCAGATGGAGCAAGATTTGGTTAGTCCGGACATCTCCATGCTAAAAGTAGCACACCACCTCTTCACAGTTGAGTATGATGGGCACTTGTCACTCAATGTCTGCAGCAGACACTCATGGATCTCCTTTGGAGTTTTTTTCCCTGCAGAAACAGGAGCTTTACGACGACTCGCAGTTTCATACTTGAAAATTTCATGCCTTTCATCAACAATGGCTCTGTCACTGATGGCTCTGTCATTGATGGCTCTGTCATTGATCTCGGGGAAAAAAAGTACAAATTTTAGGTCAGTGATCCTGCAAATTCGCTTTACAATAGAAAATAACTCTTTCCAGCTACAGTGATAGAAGTACGCTAAGACCTTGGGTTGATAATAAGTGGTCACTAAAAAACTCCCATCTGGGGGCGGTGTGGTCTCGGGGTATGACCTTCGCCTCGGCTGTTAGAGGTCGCGGGTTCGAATCCCACCAAAACCAGCCTGGATATTTCCGCGATTTTTTCCCCATGAATCCTCCAATATGACACGAGCTGAGGCAACCACTTTACAGCAACCGCTTGTAGACGTATTTCAGCTTACGTAAAGACGAACGAGTAAGGCCTTTTTTTTCTGGCTCAGCATATCCTGAGATATTTCTCTACTTAAGCTCCACGAGTAAGATTTTCAGACCTAAAGGTTACCAGTCATGCCGCTGTCTCTACACATCTTCCCACAATCCAGTACGCACTGGAATCATTCGGAATTATTTATACTTTATCAAACAGGTTGTGACATGGATAAGCTCAGTAGTAAACAAAGACGTTTAAAATATAGGACAGTCTTATAAGTTAAATTAGGACAGTCTTATATGTTAAATATAGGACAGTCTTATATGTTAAAACAAAGCATGATTTTGGGAATTATTTAGGCAAATGAAGTGACCACTGCACAACCTTCAACAGAAGCAACATAGTAAGCGACGAAATTAAAAGCAGAGTACATATAGGGAATAAAATATATTTCGCCTTCCACATCTGTTAAAACCAAAATCCTGTCCCAAAACACCAAAATAACAATCTACAAACTATAATAAGACCAGTCGTCATGTATGGATCACAAACGAGGAGTACAACAAAGAAAGATGAGCAACAATTGCAGATCTTTAAGAACAAAATCCAAAGAAGAATCTTTGGACCGATAAAGGATACCAACAGTGGAGAATTGAGAGCGGAACGAATTATAAATGTCTTGAAACTGAACAGACTACGCTGGCTGGGTCATTTAGAAAGAATGGAAGAGAACAGATAAACGAAAATGATGTATGCACAAGAGATGAAGGAAACAAGACCAAAGGGTAGACCAAGACAGAGATGAAAAGACAACATCGAAGAGGATATAAAAGAAATTGGTGTCACCAACTGAAGAGGGAAGACTAGGAATAGAAAGAAATAGAGGCGAACTTTATCTGTAGCAGTGAGCCTTAATGGGTCGGAAAACAGAAGAAGAAGAAGAAGAAGAAGGAAGAAGAAACCACTAAAAAACCCGCATATGGTGGCTGTGTCGTCTCGGAGTTAGACCTACGCCTCGGGTGTTAGAGATCGCGGATTCGTATCCCACCAAAGTGGTATGGATTTTTCCGGGATCTTTTTTCTCGTGAATTCTCCAGCAATAAACTCCCCTGGTCTCTAGATGGTGCAGCCAAACGTCGCGCACGTTATAATTCTGTGGAAGTTGGACATTGAAACAAGAAAAAAAAAAGAATAGGACAGACGGCCGCTACCCTGGGCTAAAATCCTAGAACAATCTCACCACGCTGATGTGTCAGAACAGGCGGTCAAGTACATACAGGACGAAGCCATGTCACAGGAAACAAATTCAAAGCTCACATCAGCACACAATCAGCCAGAGTTCCCAAACAATGAACTGAGATGCTTAAAACAAAAGTGTATTATGTATTAATATTCTTTTCTATATTTTCAGTTATTTTTAAGAACTGTAAAAACTATCCCATCATTTATTTTACAGAACTAGGAAAGCTGAAAACCTAAATATTACCTGAACGGCATTTTTTGTTTAGTGTTTGTTCCATAAACCATTCTGGTGTTTGTTCCATAAATCATTCTGGTGTTTGTTCCATAAATCATTCTGGTGTTTGTTCCATAAACCATTCTGGTGTTTGTTCCATAAATCATTCTGGTGTTTGTTCCATAAACCATTCTGGTGTTTGTTCCATAAACCATTCTGGTGTTTGTTCCATAAACCATTTTGGTGGGGTTTTGTTTTAAGAATTAAATTAGAGATTAGTAGTCAAGTCCTGGAATACAGCCATGCCAACCAGGCAGATAAAATATCTGTTTCAGAATAACTGTATCATTTGAAATATATTTTTTAAAAACCCAGTTTCAAACATCTGATCCACAAACACGCATACATTACTATGTCAGTATTCTCCGTCTGTCAACACAGCTTACTGCTTTGTAATCTGGACTCTCAGATCTAACACGATCCTTCTCATGCCCAGAAACAGGCAGAGACAAAAGAATGTTTTAATTTTTATAGCAAAGTCTGACGAAACCAAATACAGTTGAGAAATCCCGTGAACTACTGGTTGGTTGATGTTTTAATGTTGTTGATGTAATCGCCCTTTGAATTCTTCAGGCCATACAACTGCACGTACTGAATACGTCATCAACAGGATTCAAATTTAATTCTTTCTTTCTTTCTTCACTAATTCATACTTTTTTTTTGTCTTTTCATCTTCCTTGTTCTTTTTTCCCCTAAATTTGTAAAATTAAGAAAAGTCTATGTCTTATTTCAGACAAGACCTTAACAAAATGAAGTTTACCCCCGCTGTCTGTGTACATATGTCAGACTAAACTTCAACCCGCTGTCTCTGTACATATGTCAGACTGAACTACAACCCACTGTCTGTGTACATATGTCAGACTGAACTACAACCCACTGTCTGTGTACATATGTCAGACTGAACTACAACCCACTGTCTGTGTACATATGTCAGACTGAACTACAACCCACTGTCTGTGTACATATGTCAGACTGAACTACAACCCGCTGTCTGTGTACATATGTCAGACTGAACTACAACCCACTGTCTGTGTACATATGTCAGACTGAACTACAACCCACTGTCTGTGTACATATGTCAGACTGAACTACAACCCACTGTCTGTGTACATATATCAGACTGAACTACAACCCGCTGTCTATGTACATATGTCAGACTGAACTACAACCCACTGTCTGTGTACATATGTCAGACTGAACTACAACCCGCTGTCTGTGTACATATGTCAGACTGAACTACAACTATATAACTTCCATAACTAACATTATGTTTACGAAACGTTCTTGGTTAACAATCTAGCACAGAAAACCAAAATTCATCATCTCTTTTATATTCACTAATGAGATTTCTTGTTTCTTATACCTGCTTTCTTCTTCTTCTGCTTCTGGCATTTTTTTCCCCTGAAGTTAGGTTTCGTTTTTCGTTTATACTCCCCGTTTCTCATTTTGAACACTTAATTTGGCTTGCCATTTTGAAGAAAATCTAAAAGAGCAAAATCCGTCAGGAACTGTCTATTTTAGGCATCTTACGAGCCACTGACGAGGGTCTAAATTCCTACTCCTACCAGGAAACTATGTTTGACCTTTCTCTAAAATAGAACGCATGGGACAGAAATGAATGATCCAAATATGGAACAGACATCTCAGTGGAGGCGGCAGACGCAATAAAAACATTCAGAGCAAAAATAGCAGAGGCAACAATAACTCGCTAGCCGGTAGTAAGCCTAGCATGTTTCGTCGAATGTTAGAAGAATAATGATAAAGGAACATCAGTTTGGGGAGACCTGGACACACAGTAACTCTGGCAGAAATCTTCATCTCAGGGTTACAGCTAACACATTATCTATACCAGTGTTTTCCAAAGGGGGCTATACCGCCTCCCACCCCCCCCCCCCCCACCAACCACCGGTGCGAGTTGGAAAGGACCCAGGGGATGGTGAAAGACAGTAGTGAAGTGTGGAAGAAAAGGGGGCAGTGAGGGGAAAAAACAAGCTGCAGACGGGGGCAGTAATAACTTCCAAGGTTAGATGGCTGTCCAAGGAAAGTGCATGAGATGCTTCAATCCACTTTTGAGACATTTGTAGAATTCTTCTTCCATGAGTCCAGTTTTTCTCTCGTGATGAATTGAACAACATCAAGCGTGGCACTACTTACTTGTCAAGATTCATTCATAAAATTCAACCAAGTTAATTTGCAACTTCAAGGCAATGTAGTTAATCTTATCAAAGTAAAGTCAGCCCTCTCCACATTTCTATCAAAGTTACACTTATTCAGACATAACACAGCCGACCGAAAGCTGTTCCAGTTTGCACGTCTTTCTCAACTGGACAATAAGAAACTGATATCAGACGACGACCTTCCGATCTGCTGTTCACATCTGGATCAGCTGCATAAGGATATGTCTGACATATATCAGGATGTTCTTTTACTTCCAATACCAGACTTAGTGATTAATTCATTCCTTGATATCACCAACGAGGAATTGGGAATGCTGGAGGAAGAACTGGTTTCACTCCACTGAGATGAGGCCAGAATTTTTTAAAAATCATATCAAGATTTTTGGTTACAGAAAAAAACTTCTGAACGTTACCCTACGTTGTGGAACAAAGTCCAGACAGAAAACATTTATGAATGTTACCCTACGTTGTGGAACAAAGTCCAGACAGAAAACATTTCTGAACGTTACCCTACGTTGTGGAACAAAGTCCAGACAGAAAACATTTATGAATGTTACCCTACGTTGTGGAACAAAGTCCAGACAGAAAACATTTCTGAACGTTACCCTACGTTTTGGAACAAAGTCCAGACAGAAAACATTTATGAAAGTTACCCTACGTTGTGGAACAAAGTCCAGATGTACTTTACTGCCATCCTGACGAAGTATTTAGTAGAGCGAGGCTTCGGTGCAGTTATGAAGCTTCTTCCTAAACAGAGAAACAGACTGAAGGTTACTTCAGACTGAAGGTTACTGAAGATCTAAGACTTCTTCTTGGTGCTTTTCAGCCTGATATTGAGAAACTTGTGTCGCTACACGAAACTCATCTATCACATTAAAAGTTGAGAAAATAATGCAGTAGATGAGTTTTAATGTACTCGTTCATATCGTTAAATAACCTGGTTTGCTGGCTGAAGTTTTTAGTTGTGTAATCTATGTCCTAGTTTAATAGGTCATTGTAAGAGTAGTACATAAGGGGACGCTGAGTATGTGGCCTGGAAGATAATGGGCGAGGCGGCAACCCGAACAAGCATGGGAAACACTGATCTGTATAGCCAATAGATAGACTAGAGAAAATAAAAATATTTAGAATAAAACTTGTTTTCTCTCTCTCTCTCTCCCTTGCTTTATATATACATACACACACACACACACACACACATATATATATATATATATATATATATATATATATGATGAAAAGACTTCATAAACAGATTCTCATTTACATAACGCTCTAACGTCGACTGTTTGTATCAGATACACAAGCAGAGACTAGCCAACAAACGTATCTATCACTACAATAAAAATCACATGTTATAAGAAACAAGAATAGATATTGAACGTTTTATTAAGTAAACAAAGTGTATTTCAAAGTGTAATAACTTAGATACTGTAAATGTTTCTTGCATATAAAGAGTCCCTTAACTGAAATATTAACAATGCCATTAATTATTCCTCCTCCTCATCATCATCATCATCATCATCATCATCGTCATCATCATCATTCTTCTCCTTACAAAGAGTACGGTGTCGTGTGCCATATTCAAGGCATCTTTTCTTGTACAGGTAATTTAATCATTTATCTCTCATACCACGCCATTAAACCCGCCATTTTGTTCTAGTAAAGCATTTTAATCCTCTGTCGTCTGTATTATTATAATCCCTAGTGTCCCCACATCTCTGTCTGAATTTTGCACTGACTGGCAATTCCTAAATTTCGCACTAACTGACAGGTTATGTGTTCTCCTTTCTCTGTACTACGAACGAACGAATTTATTTCCCAAACCTCCAGAACAGGGCACACAGACCTGTCTCACATTCTCTTCTTCCTGTCTGAACTTTCAGTCTGGGCTAGTCATTCAACATTCAGTCCGGGACTAGTACTACACAGGAAGTGCAGAGAGCAGTAATACATGAATGCGGCAACTTTTTACGTACAAGCTCTTTATCCATCCGACTAAAAAAAAAACCCGTATAAATAAAGCGTAATATAAGGGTTATCTGTATTCCCCCACTTGAATTACGGCCAGATTAATAAATACGTCTCGTAAGTTGATTCACGAAATGAAATTATTTGTGAGCAAATTTCTAACACTGCACTAGGGTTGTCTTCCTTGATTTTATATCCATCCAGTGGTGGTATGCAAATCTGGCTTTTATTACAAAAACATCAGGAACATCGATTGTGAGTAAATGTGATCCTGTTTGCAGGTTCTAAAAGGAAATAACAGAAGGAGAGAAACTGAGAGAAAGAGAACAATCAAATGTTACTTTTTAAAGAATGTAGAACTGGGCCAGCCGGCACGTCTGATATTCTGCATTTTACCAGACAAACTTTTATACGATAGACAGGCAGGTAGACAGGCAGGCAGGAAAGCAGACAAGCAGGCAAATAGGCAGGCAGGTAGATAGGCAGGAAGACAGACAGGCAGGTAGACAATCAGGCAGGCATACTGACAGACTGGGAGACTGATAGAGACAGGCAGGAAGGCAGACTTATAGATAGATAGATAGATAGATAGATAGATAGATAGACAGACAGACAGACAGACAGACAGACAGACAGATAGATAGATAGATAGATAGATAGATAGATAGATAGATAGATAGATAGATAGATAGATAGACAGACAGACAGATAGATAGATATACAGACAGACAGACAGACAGATAGATAGATAGATAGATAGATAGATAGATAGATAGATAGATAGATAGACAGATAGACAGACAGATAGACAGATAGACAGACAGACAGATAGATAGATATACAGACAGACAGACAGACAGACAGACAGATAGATAGATAGATAGATAGATAGATAGATAGATAGATAGATAGATAGATAGATAGATAGATAGATAGATAGATAGATAGATAGATAAAACATGACTCAAAGAAAACAAATAAGGGAAGAAACCGACAATGAATTTAAGAGATGACTAGTGATTTATCAGGCCAGTGGCCAGCTCGCAGAGAAATGCCAGACACGATCTGGGAACGTGTAGGAGTCGTTCAGATCTCTCGATTGGGCCAAACCGACCAAGTCTTTGTACTGTAGTAGCCCATCCTCGTGAATCGATTTCTAGTGACAGTAATCAGACGCGGTGTGTCCCCCTCCTACCTGCTCGCAGGCCGCACGTTCTTTGGTCCCAAAATATTATCTATGTCCACAGACAATATCGATCACGAAGGTGGATGAGAAGAATGGCAGGACAGTAAGAAAGAAATAACGACAATCAGTTTCAACAGTAAAGAAAATGATGTGGATAATAGTGGGGAAATTAACAACAGAGAGGAAAAGATAACGATTATGCCAGAGAAAACAGAATAACAACAGAGAGGAAAAGATAAAGATTATGCCAGAGAAAACAGAATAACAACAGAGAGGAAAAGATAAAGATTATGCCAGAGAAAACAGAATAACAACAGAGAGGAAAAGATAAAGATTATGCCAGAGAAAACAGAATAACAACAGAGAGGAAAAGATAAAGATTATGCCAGAGAAAACAGAATAACAACAGAGAGGAAAAGATAAAGATTATGCCAGAGAAAACAGAATAACAACAGAGAGGAAAAGATAAAGATTATGCCAGAGAAAACAGAATAACAACAGAGAGGAAAAGATAAAGATTATGCCAGAGAAAACAGAATAACAACAGAGAGGAAAAGATAAAGATTATGCCAGAGAAAACAGAATAACAGAGAGGAAAAGATAAAGATTATGCTAGAGAAAACAGAATAACAGAGAGGAAAAGATAAAGATTATGCCAGAGAAAACAGAATAACTCTAATAAGCAGAAACGTTGACGGGACATAACATCGGATATAAGGAAAAAATAAATGCACCATCTGGATCCATACAGCAAGGTAACAGAGGTGAAGAAAGGTGAGATTCAGTGAGGTAATAGAGGTGAAGAAGGGTGAGATTCAGTGAGGTAATAGAGGTGAAGAAGGGTGAGATTCAGTGAGGTAACAGAAGTGAAGAAAGGTGAGATTCAGTGAGGTAATAGAGGTGAAGAAAGGTGAGATTCAGTGAGGTAACAGAAGTGAAGAAAGGTGAGATTCAGTGAGGTAACAGAGGTGAAGAAGGGTGAGATTCAATGAGGTAACAGAGGTGAAGAAAGGTGAGATTCAGTGAGGTAACAGAGGTGAAGAAAGGTGAGATTCAGTGAGGTAACAGAAGTGAAGAAAGGTGAGATTCAGTGAGGTAATAGAGGTGAAGAAGGGTGAGATTCAGTGAGGTAACAGAAGTGAAGAAAGGTGAGATTCAGTGAGGTAACAGAGGTGAAGAAGGGTGAGATTCAGTGAGGTAACAGAGGTGAAGAAAGGTGAGATTCAGTGAGGTAACAGAAGTGAAGAAAGGTGAGATTCAGTGAGGTAACAGAAGTGAAGAAGGGTGAGATTCAGTGAGGTAACAGAAGTGAAGAAAGGTGAGATTCAGTGAGGTAATAGAGGTGAAGAAGGGTGAGATTCAGTGAGGTAACAGAAGTGAAGAAAGGTGAGATTCAGTGAGGTAACAGAGGTGAAGAAAGGTGAGATTCAGTGAGGTAAAAGAGGTTAAGAAAGGTGCGAGGCTCATCCACTGTGGCGCTGGACCTTGTTCTTTGGACCTAGCTTCACACTGGTTATTTTCCTCTCGATCAACCTATTGCCGTGTGTACAGATGATACGGTGAGGCTAGCCATCCAAACTTCATTCTTCGGTCGTTGTTTCTTCGTAGCACTAGAGGTAGGATCCCCTTTTTAAGCTGAGTGGACTGCAGATCCGAGAATCTTCCAGGTGCCACACAAATCACTAGCGACTAGACCACACGTGTACCTTAACTACCTTGTGCTTTCCCAGATTGTCCTCACTGTTGGTCACATTCAACGGAATCACAAGTTCACTGTTATTATCTCACACAGATTACTGTCCATGTGGAAGTGGAGTACAGACTCCAGAACATATGATCAACCAGTAAAGAATGGATGTCTTCAGTTACTGTACGCTGAATCAGATAGCGAAGAGCTGATAGAGCTCATTATCTATATACCTGAAGCTTTGGACTAGGCATGTCATAGTCTACCTTGATCTTTGTAAGAATGTCATAGGTTTATCGTGTGCTGCGAAAGTACGAATGCCTCAGTGGCACTATTTAGTGTCAGTACTAGACACTCAATAAGCGTACTTTTTATTTTTTTGTAATTTTATGTAGCATGGAAAGAGGATATTGTTTCAATGGCGATGATTCGAATGGTCAATGAAACGTTCAGATTAATAAACAGCGGAGTCAGACAGACAGACAAATAAACAGACATTAGGCACGCAACAGGAAGACTGACAGGCAGGGAGGGAGGCAGACAGACACACGCACATTAGACAGACAAACGAACAAACGTGCAGACAGATAGACAGATGGGCAGACTGACAGGTGTGCAAACAGACAGATTTGACAGAAAGACATAGGCTTGGATAGACAGATAAATATTTAGATTATATAGAGACAGCGTTAACTTCACGAACAGACACCTGAAACGAATGTAAGCCCAAAAGCCCAGCATACACATCCACAGACCTACGTACGCAGGCCTGCCCACATATACATACACTTTGACAGAAGAATCTTAGGACTGTTTCATCTGTCATTTCCAGTTCTGGCCTCACCTCCTTAAAGAATCACTCCTTAGTCTGCTTCTGGCTTGTATCTGGCTGCTGAATGACTTCTTCAGAATTTATTTTAAATTCACCGTCCCGACAGAGTCTGAACGAGATAGAGTGTGACAGGAGATAGAGTGTGACAGGACCTTTGAGTGTTAACTATTCCAGTGAGAATAAACTGTGACGGTGGATTCGGCGGGGTACACTAAAAGCGAATATAGTGTGACACATATAGGGAAAGATGAAACCGACGTGGCCCGGTGATAAATGAATATATCGTGACACGGAGATAAATGAATAAATCGTGGCTAACAGACAACGATATATGGGAGCAGGGGGTAAACCCAGTGTGACGTGATGATAAATGAATACAGGGTGACACAGAGACAGAAAGATTTAGGATCAGCGATGAATATAGCGTGATAGAATGTGACGTTTTTGGTACATAGTGTGCTGGAACGTGATGTTCTTGCATATAGCGTGATGGAACGTGATGTTTTTTAATATAGCGTGATGGAATGTGACGTTTTTGGTATACAGCGTGCTGGAATGAGACGTTTTTGTATATAGTGTGATGGAATGTGGCGTTTTTGGTATATAGCGTGCTAGAATGAGACGTTTTTGTATTTAGCGTGATGAAGTGCGACGTTTTTGTATACAGCGTGATGGAATATGACGTTTCTTTTTGGTATATAGCGTGATGGAAAGTGACGTTTTTGTAT
Source organism: Achatina immaculata (assembly GCA_009760885.1). NCBI lineage: Eukaryota > Metazoa > Mollusca > Gastropoda > Stylommatophora > Achatinidae > Lissachatina > Lissachatina immaculata. Next base: position 8,197,572 of record CM019691.1, read on the forward strand.
ATAGCGTGATGGAATGTGACGTTTCGGTATATAGAGTGATGGAATGTGACGTTTTGATAAATAGCGTGACGGAATGTGACATTGTGGTATACATCATGACAAAAATGATGAGCGATTTGATGCACAAAGGAAACAAAGTAGGACCTCCTGAAGTGACTAAACGATGAATCAGACAAGATGCCCAGCTGCTGTGCTGTTGCTGTGAACAAGCGTATAAGAAAACCAAATCTTTCCTAGGAAAATGAGATAAAGTCGAAATATATTCATACCTACATTGCCCAGATTTTAATTTCTATAGCAGAGAAGCTATCAGGGAAAAGTTCATCCGATGTCTCATTAATTTTATGGATAATGAAAAGTGTTTAATGCTGTTTAGAGACATATGTTGGAACCACATGAAAACAAAGTACACCACAGCATAACTTACATCAGAACAGGCCTGAGATAATTTTTTTAAATAAATAAACTATATAATTTTAAAAAAAATATATAAACTATATTCAGGGCAGTGCCTGAGATAAGCTTTTATAGATAAACTATAGTCAGGGCAGTGCCCGAGATAAGTATTTTTTTAAATAAATAAACAAATTTCAGGGCAGTGCATGAGATAAGCTTTTATAACTGAACTATAGTCAGGGCAGTGCCCGAATCGCTGCATCCATTTTCACCGTATCTCAATAGGAAAACACATAAACATTTAGAATACAAACCAGCATTATATATCTGATGTGTTGCACCGGATGTATCACAGCTAATGTAGCACAGAAACACGGCTGACAAAGAGAACTGAAAGAGGACTGGAAGGTTAGAAATAAAAGCATTTTAAAGTAATTAAAAATAAATCAATTATAATTATCGATCTTGCGCTGAGTAACGATCTAGTAGAAAAAGAAGGGCTAAAGAATGGTAAGACAGAGCTGCAGTGATGTCAGAGAGCGGAGTAGTTACTTCCCTTTTCACCTGTATGACATTCTGTCTTCCCTTTAAAGATCCCAGGAAAAAATGTTTTTCATGTGCCTACAAATCACCAATCATTAAATTCTGCTTGAATTCTCGTGTCTGTCTGTCTTTTTTTTTTTTATCTCTCTTTCTCTTTATCGTGATCATTTGCCCTCTTAGACTGCAAAATTGTTTCCATACCGTGCCGGAGGCCATAGCTAAGGAACGCGAACCGAACAACAAACATATGTTTATCCTGTATTGTTCCAAGCTTTAATGTGAATTTTTCATCAAATTTATCTTCATCAAATTTATCTTCTTTAAATGTTATCGACCTAATGCACTTTCATACTGAACTGTTAACGCTCTCTGACGGCGGCGATATCATCTTTCTCCACTGTCACTTTTAAATTATCTTCATCAAATTTATCTATGAACTGATAAGAAATATTAATAAAAGCATCTACTTTGACACGAGCGTTGTGCATTAGTAGTAATCTTACACTGACAGAGACGTTGTCCGATTGTACTGAAACACTGACAGAGAAATTGTAATTTGATACTGACAGAGACATTGACATAGATATTATGCGATTATAATCTGACACTGACAGAGACACTGTTTCACTGTGAAATGGATCTGATACTGACAGAGACAGTGCCGTAGACATACTGTGTCATTGTAGTCTGACACTGACAGAGACACTGCGTCACTGTAGTCTGACACTGACAGAGACACTGTGTCATTGTAGTCTGACACTGACAGAGACACTGTGTCACTGTAGTCTGACACTGACAGAGACACTGTGTCATTGTAGTCTGACACTGACAGAGACACTGTGTCATTGTAGTCTGACACTGACAGAGACACTGTGTCATTGTAGTCTGACACTGACAGAGACACTGTGTCATTGTAGTCTGACACTGACAGAGACACTGTGTCATTGTAGTCTGATATTATTATTATTATCATTATTATTATTATTATTATTATTATTATTATTATTATATGTACAATAGAAACAAATTATCTCCAGATAGACTGATCACATTTCTCAGAATTAACCCTGTCACATTTGATTAAACTAATCAAATTATGATTTAGTATATCAATTAAGAGATTGCAATTAAGATTAGTACATCAAATATGATTTAGTGGATCAACTATGACTCAGTAAATCAACTATGATTAGTACATCAACTATGATTAGTACATCAACTGTGATTTAGTACATGAACTCGAAACAAGAGGAGACTAGGGACATTGCAGACGTAGTAAAAGTGTTGTGAAATATGAGGCATCAATCACTGTGACATCAATCACTGTGGCATCAATCACTGAGACATCAATCACTGTGGCATCAATCACTGTGGCATCAATCACTGTGGCATCAATCACTGAGACATCAATCACTGTAGCATCAATCACTGAGACATCAATCACTGAGACATCAATCACTGAGGCATCAATCACTGAGACATCAATCACTGTTCCATCAATCACTGAGACATCAATCACTGTGGCATCAATCACTGTGACATCAATCACTGTGGCATCAATCACTGTGGCATCAATCACTGAGACATCAATCAGTGAGACATCAATCACTGATTCATCAATCACTGACAGAGTAGTTTAAGACACTGATGGAATAATCCGGTTTTACTGAACGGATAGAAAGAGAGAAGAAAGAAGAATAAAAGCCAACAGAAGATAACTTTAGCAGTGACGACAAGCAAACCAGTAATGATAAACAACAAAACTTAACATTTAGGCAAGAGGCTTTCATCAAGGACAACATAAAGACAGAACAACATACAAAATAACACATACACACACAAAACAGCACATGGTGAATATCTTTCTGCCTCTATCATACTAGTATTACTTTAAAGCGATGACTATCTCAAAGTCAAACTAATATCATTTATCGGTGATGCTTATCTCACGTATCTGTCATTCAATGATTCTGTTTAATTGTTCAGAATTTCAGATTTCTGTGATCTTGTGTTTGAATGCCATGCTAATGGAATTAATGCAAAACGACAACGAAAGTTGCTTACGCATGACTGAACATGACTTTTAGATTGAAACCGGTCCTTCACAACTAAACTAATAATTAATTAAGATTTTTATCGCAAATCCGCGACGTCGTTATGAAACACAAGCGATTTTTAACAAATGGAAAGTCATCCACTTAAATACACCTTAAACTACGAGTAACATCTTACAACCTGGGAAGTGAAAATATCATTTTACAAGCTAGGAAAAGTGAAAATATCATTTTACAATCTGGGAAAAGTGAAAATATAATTTTACAATCTGGGAAAAGTGAAAATATCATCACACAAGTTGGGAAAAGTGAAAATATCATCTTACACGCTGGGAACAGTGAAAATATCATCTTACATGCTGGGAAAAGTGAAAATCCGTCCGTCCGTCCGTCCGTCCGTCCGTCCATCCATCCATCCATCCATCCACCCATCCATCCATCCATCCATCCATCCATCCATCCATCCAATCCACCCATCCATCCATCCATCCATCCATTCATCCATCTATCCATCCATCCATTCATCCATCCATTTGAACCTTTAGATGCCCAAGATACGGGGGGGGGGGGAGCTTTCTCAAGGGCTTTCCACAAACGTCTGTCCTTTGCCTTTTTCCGTTCTTGCCTAGGTAAGTCCTTTGTTGCTCAACATTCTATCTGTTGTTCTCCATGTCTCCTTTGGTCTACCCTTACTTCTATTTCCCTGACGTGTCCATTTCAGTGCTATTTTATTTTCTTTTGTAATAAGCTACCAGTATATGCCATGGCAATCGCCTGCGTTTTCCCTCAAATAATCGAAGCCAATAGCTTCATCTACATTTCTGCCGGTAATCACTGATAAATTGAGAAGCATGCATTATATTTTTGCTTTGTATTGTTCAAACAACATCACAAATAGAGCGCCATGTTTGCTCGAGAAAATACGTGTCATGATCATGTGAACTGATCCTTGGCTTCATGGTTCTAGGAGTAACAATTAGTTTCCTGTTTCCAGGAGTAACAATTAGTTTCATGTTTCCAGGAGTAACAATTAGTTTCCTGGTTCCAGGAGTAACAATTAGTTTCCTGATTCCATGAGTAACAATTAGTTTCCTGGTTCCAGGAGTAACAATTAGTTTCCTGTTTCCAGGAGTAACAATTAGTTTCCTGATTTCAGGAGTAACAATTAGTTTCCTGGTTCCAGGAGTAACAATTAGTTTCCTGTTTCCAGGAGTAACAATTAGTTTCCTGATTCCAGGAGTAACAATTAGTTTCTTGGTTCCAGGAGTAACAATTAGTTTCCTGTTTCCAGGAGTAACAATTAGTTTCCTGATTCCAGGAGCAGCAATTAGTTTCCTGGTTCCAACAGTAACAGTTAGCTACATGGTTCCAGGATTAATAGTTAGTTCCTGGTTCCAGGAGTAACAATCAGCTCCATGGTTCCAGGAGTAACAGTTAGCTACATGGTTCCAGGAGTAACAATTAGTTTCCTGGTTCCAGGAGTAACAATTAACTCCATGGTTCCAGGAGTAACAGTTAGCTACATGGTTCCAGGAGTAACAGTTAGTTTCCTGGTTCCAAGAGTAACAATAAGCTCCATGGTTCATGGAGTAACAGTTAGCTACATAGTTCCAGGAGTAACACTTAGCTACATAGTTCCAGGAGTAACAATTAGCTCCATGGTTCCAGGAGTAACAGTTAGCTACATGGTTCCAGGATTAACAATTAGCTCCATGGTTTCAGAAGTAACAATTAGCTCCATGGTTCCAGGAGTAACAATTAGTTTCCTGGTTCCAGAAGTAACAATTAGGCCCATGATTTCAGGAGTAACAGTTAGCTTCAGGGTTCCAGGAGTAACAGTTAGCTCCGCGGTTCATGGAGTAACAATTAGCTCCATAGTTCATGGAATAACATTTAGCTCCATAGTTCCAGGAGTAACAATTGGCTCCATGGTTCCAGGAGTAACAATAATTTCCAGGGTTCCAGGAGTAACAGTTAGCTCCATGGTTCCAGGAGTAACAATTAGCTTCACAGTTCCAGGAGTAACATTTGGCTCCATGGTTCCAGGAGTAACAATAAGCTCCATGGTTCCAGGAGTAACAGTTAGCTCCATGGTTCCAGGAGTAACAGTTAGCTCCATGGTTCCAGAAGTAACAATTAGGTCCATGATTTCAGGAGTAACAGTTAGCTTCAGGATTCCAGGAGTAACAGCTCCATGGTTCATGGAGTAACTATTAGCTCTATAGTTCATGGAATAACATTTAGCTCCATGGTTCCAGGAGTAACAATAAGCTCCATGGTTCCAGGAGTAACAATAAGCTCCATGGTTCCAGGAGTAACAATTGGCTCCATGGTTTCAGGAGTACAATTAGCTCCTTGAATCATGGAGTAACTATTAACTTTATGATTCGAGAAGTAACAATTAGCTCTATGATTCCAGGTGTAACAATTAGCTACATGTTTCATGAAGTAACAATCAGCTTCATGATTCCAAGAATAGCAATTAGCTCTATGATTCCAGGAGTAAAATGGACTTTTGAAATATTTGTTATGCGAATCTTTCATTGTTTAGCACCCGTCTGTTGCTCCCACAGAGCTGATTATATAAAGTAGACCCAGCGCCTACCAATTCAGCTAAATAGGCCCCCATGTGAAAGATACTGCTAAATTAAACGTGAATGTGATACAGGTGTGATCTTTTCTAGAAAAAAAATGCTTCATTAGAGAGTGGCATTTGCACTGTTGGAAATTATGATGTAATGCATAATGATTCCTATTTGAAGTGTGGAAAGTCTAAAGTAGTGTCCACTGTGCTTAGCATCTTCAGTTTTTATCATCTTTTTGTTCTCATGTCAATCTCCAGTATTTTAATGCCTTTGTTACACAGTACAGTAAACATGTCAGACTGAGATTACTCAGATCTTGCATATATCACCAGCAACATATGTGAATGAGAATCCATTGAACCAGCCACCGGTAAAGAAAAACAAAATCATATCTTTTGAGATCAGATGTTAGAAAACAGTCCTAAGAAGTGTCGTAGAAGCCACAAAAGCATCTTAGAATAACTGGATGTGGACGAAAACTGACTTCTTAGGCTTTTCCAGACAAGAAAAGTGTCCTTCTGCTGTCACCTCAAGATGATCTACAGAAGGCAGTGATGGAAAGCATGGTACCTGGGAGGCGAAAGGGGGGGGGGGGTGGGGAGTCGGTCTCAGGCCAACGCTGACACTCGAAACACTACACTAACCGAAGCTAGCATTCTAACTGAACAGCTACATATTTTTAGACTGACCAAAAAGGGAGCAATACTCTCTTTATGACATATCACGTGACGAGAACGTTACTGACACGAGGTCTATTCTGTACAGAGATACTGGTCACAGTTCTAATCTACAGAAATTATGTTTTATAAATGCATTCTTAGAGACAATTTACAGGCCAGAAGGGAACCATAGCTGGGGCTGTGGTTGGAGTTTGATCGTGATGGGTATACAGAACCAACACTTCAAAAAACTGAAAAAGTAAAAGGCAAGAGCATTTTGTTAACATAGTTAAAGTTTGATTCTTCTGTGTTTACCCCCTCGATAATCCGAAGAACTCATGCATTACCTTTGTAACTTCTATGCTGACATGTCTTCAGTTGCTATTTTCCACTTCTATGCTTCATTCTTCTACCAAATATTAACAGCCAGTTTCTGTGTGTAGTACTTCTCCCACCTAAAAATTCTCTAAGAAAAAAGCATCCTATGAAGGACGAGGGCCCTGCGAGAAGAAACCAGTGAATGATGAAACGAGAAAATTAGAATCTTCTTAATCTCGTGAGTAGACTCCCTTAAGCCAAGTCATAACCAGGCAGACCTGACGCCCCCTGAGCTCTGGGAATCTGCCCTCAACCAGAAAATCTTTTGTCATTCCCAAGGACGACATGACCGCAATTTCAGACACAAAAAAACCGATTCCCCTCACAGCTATATCGGAGACACACAGCCATGCTAGACTAGACACACAGCTGTGCTAGACTATTTTCGCTGAGTACAAACCCATGCAGGGAACTTTGGACTCTTTCATTTCAAGCGAAATGATAATGTCAAGAGTGATTCAGATGTAAGATAGAACGTTGGAGCCAGATTTTCTTGCTGGCAGTTTTACACAGAGGTAGATGGCTCATCTGTAAAGTAGGAGATATTATAGTTTCAGTCTTCACTTACCTCTTTTCTTGTTTGTTGTAGCAGTAACAAAGTTGATCTTTTCTTCACGTTATAAGAATCACATGACCGTTCAGAACTCTAATAATTCCCCACATGCAGTACTGTCCTTTGACAGGTGGGAATTCCCCACTGGTTTAGAACCCCGGTACAAGGGGGGGGGGGAATTACCCACTGGTTTAGAACCCCGTTACAGGGAGAATTACTCACTGGTTTAGAACCCCGGTACAGGGAGGAATTACCAACTGGTGTAGAACCCCGGTACAGGGGGGAATTACCAACTGGTTTAGAAGCCCGGTAAAGGGGGAATTACTCACTGGTTTAGAACCCTGGTACATTGGGAATTATCCACTGGTTTAGAACCCCGGTACAGGGGGGAATTATCCACTTGTTTAGAACCCCGGTACATGGAGGATTACCAACTGATTTAGAACCCCGGTACAGGGAGGAATTACCCACTGGTTTAGAACCCCGGTACAGGGAGGATTACCCACTGGTTTAGAACCCCGATACAGGAGGGAATTGCTCACTTGTTTAGAACCCCGGTATATGGGGGAATTACTCACTGGTTTAGAATCCCGGTATATGGGGGAATTAACCACGGGTTTAGAACTCCGGTACAAGGGGGAATTACCCACTGGTTTAGAACCCTGGTACAGGGAGATTACACACTGGTTTAGATCTCCAGTACAGGGGGAGAATTCCCCACTAGTTTAGAATCCCGGTACAGGGATGGAATTCCTCATTGGTTTAGGACCATGGTACAGGGGGGAATTCTCAACTGTTTTAGAACCCCGATATAGGGGGGAATTACTCACTGGTTTAGAACCCCGGTACAGGGGGGAATTACTCACTAGTTTAGAACCCGGTACAGGGGGGAATGACTAACTGGTTTAGAACCCCGTTACAGGGGGAATTACTCACTGGTTTAGAACCCCAGTACAGGGGAGAATTACCAACTGGTTTAGAACCCCGTTACAGGGGGGAATTACCCACTGGTTTAGAACCCAGGTACAGGGAGGATTACCCACTGATTTAGAACCCAGGTAAAGGGGGGAAATACCAACTGGTTTAAAACCCTGGTACAGGGAGGATTACCGACTGGTTTAGAACCCCGGTACAGGGGGGAATTATCCACTGGATTAGAACCCCGGTACAGGGAGGATTACCAACTGATTTAGAACCCCGGTACAGGGGGGAATTACCCAGTGGTTTAGAACCCCGATACAGGGGGGAATTGCTCAATTGTTTAGACCCCTGTATATGGGGGAATTACTCACTGGTTTAGAACCCCGGTATATGGGGGAATTACTAACTGGTTTAGAACCCCGGTAAATGGGGGAATTACCAACTGGTTTAGAACCCCGGTATATGTGGGAATTACCCACGGGTTTAGAACTCCGGTACGGGGGGGGGGGAATTACCCACTGGTTTAGAACCCCGGTACATGGGGGGATTACCCACTGGTTTAGATCCCCGGCACAGGGGGAGAATTCCTCATTGGTTTAGGACCATGGAACAGGGGGGAATTCTCAACTTGTTTAGAACCCCGATACAGGGGGAATTCTCCACTGGTTTAGAACTCCGGTAAAGGGGGGGGAATTACTCATTGGTTTAGAACCCCGGTATAGTGGGGTATTACCAACTGGTTTAGAACCCCGGTACAGGGGGAATTACTCACTAGTTTAGAACCCCGGTACAGGGGGGAATTACTCACTGGTTTATAACCCCGGTACAGGGGGGAATTACTCACTAGTTTAGAACCGCTGTACAGGAGGGAATTACCAACTGGTTTAGAACCCCGGTACAGGGAGGGAATTACCCACTGGTTTAGAACCCCGGTACAGGGGGGGATTACTCACTAGTTTAGAACCCCGGTACACGGGGAATTGCAAACTGGTTTAGAACCCCGGTACATGGGGGAATTACCAACTGGTTTATAACCCCGGTACAGGGGGAATTACCCACTGCTTTAGAACCCCGGTACAGGGGGAATTACCCACTGCTTTAGAACCCCGGTACAGGAGGGAATTACCCACTGGTTTAGAACCTCGATACAGGGAGAAATTACCCACTGGTTTAGAACCCCGGTACACGGGGAGAATTCTTCATTGGTTTAGGACCTCTGTACAAGGGGGAATTCCCAACTGGTTTAGAACCCCGGTACAGAGGGGAAGAATTCCCGACTCATTTAGAACCCTGGTACGGGGGGGGGGGGAAAGAATTCCCGACTGATTTAGAACCCCGGTACATAGGGGAAGAATTCCCCACTGGTTTAGAACCCCGGTACAGAGGGGAAGAATTCCCGACTGATTTATAACCCCGATACAGAGGGGAAGAATTCCCGACTGATTTAGAACCCCGATACAGAGGGGAAGAAATCCCCACTGGTTTAGAACCCTGGTACAGGGGGATTACCAACTGGTTTAGAACTCCGGTACAGAGGAAATTCCCCACTGGTTTAGAACCCTGGTACAGGGGGAATTAACCACTAGTTTAGAACCCCGGTACAGAGGGGAAGAATTCCCGACTGATTTAGAACCCTGGTACGGAGGGTATTCCCCACTGATTTACAACCCCGATACAGTGGGGGTGGGGGGATCTCCCCACTGTAAGGGAATAGATACGCACATAGCAAACCTACGTTGATTGGCAACCCTAGCGTAGGAAATAATAAGTCAGAGACTGGCTAGTATTGGAAGTGCACAATTCTGGAAAAGGTCCGTCTGTGGCCCAGTATATATAGAAAACACGACAGAATTTTAATAGGTCGGGCTTTGTACGCTGAGCACGTAAGGGGCAGCGGGTCGGAGGAAGGTTATTTGTTGTGCAAACGTGAATCAGATGTTTATTATCGGTGGAAAACCATGTATGTGTAAGTTAAGAATAGGTTTATATGTTTGTGATGTGGATGCGTGGTGCAAGGTGCGTCCATTCTGTGCTTTCCTCCTCCGACCAGGCCCGACCTCATTTTGATATGATTTAGATATCAGAAATAGACATTGAATAATCAGAATTCCATATTAACATAATTATTTTATGTAAGATGTTCATGTTTAGCTAGGTTTTGTATGTGCACATTATTATGTATTACTGTGTTCTATGTTAAGAGCATGTTTGCATGCAATATGTGCCAATTAGTTAGTTTATGATTACAGTCAGAATCTTAATCTTTTAAGTATGATTATATTGAGATTTTATGCGGAGAACGATTTTGTTGCAAATCAAACTAACATACTAACTAATATCCTAAGATTGTTTTACTGATATCTATAAATCATTGATCTACGGGGAATTCCGTACTGGTTTAGAGCCCCCAGTACAGAGGGGGGGGGGAATTCCGTACTGGTTTAGAGCCCCCAGTACAGAGGGGGGGGGGAATTCCGTACTGGTTTAGAGCCCCCAGTACAGGGGGGGGGGAATTCCGTACTGGTTTAGAGCCCCCAGTACAGAGGGGGGGGGGGAATTCCGTACTGGTTTAGAACCCCCAGTACAGAGGGGGGGGGGGGGAATTCCGTACTGGTTTAGAGCCCCCAGTACAGAGGGGGGGGGAATTCCGTACTGGTTTAGAGCCGACAGTACAGGGGGGGGGGGAATTCCGTACTGGTTTAGAGCCCCCAGTACAGAGGGGGGGGGAATTCCGTACTGGTTTAGAGCCCCCAGTACAGAGGGGGGGGAATTCCGTACTGGTTTAGAGCCCCCAGTACAGAGGGGGGGGGAATTCCGTACTGGTTTAGAGCCCCCAGTACAGAGGGGGGGGGGAATTCCGTACTGGTTTAGAGCCCCCAGTACAGAGGGGGGGGGAATTCCGTACTGGTTTAGAGCCCCCAGTACAGAGAGGGGGGAATTCCGTACTGGTTTAGAGCCCCCAGTACAGAGGGGGGGGGAATTCCGTACTGGTTTAGAGCCCCCAGTACAGAGGGGGGGGGGGAATTCCGTACTGGTTTAGAGCCCCCAGTACAGAGGGGGGAATTCCGTACTGGTTTAGAGCCCCCAGTACAGGGGGGGGGGGAATTCCGTACTGGTTTAGAGCCCCCAGTACAGAGGGGGGGGGAATTCCGTACTGGTTTAGAGCCCCCAGTACAGAGGGGGGGGGGGAATTCCGTACTGGTTTAGAGCCCACAGTACAGAGGGGGGAATTCCGTACTGGTTTAGAGCCCACAGTACAGAGGGGGGAATTCTGTACTGGTTTAGAGCCCCCAGTACAGAGGGGGGGGGAATTCCGTACTGGTTTAGAGCCCACAGTACAGAGGGGGGAATTCCGTACAGGTTTAGAGCCCCCAGTACGGGGGGGGGGATTCCGTACTGGTTTAGAACCCACAGTACAGAGGGGGGAGGAATTCCGTACTGGTTTAGAGCCCCCAGTACAGGGGGGGGGGAGGATTTCGTACTGGTTTAGAGCCCCCAGTACGGGGGGGGGGAATTCCGTACTGGTTTAGAGCCCTCAGTACAGGGGGGGGGATTCCGTGCTGGTTTAGAACCACCAGTACAGGGGGGGGGGAATTCCGTACTGGTTTAGAGCCCCCCGTACGGGGGAGGGGGAATTCCGTACTGGTTTAGAGCCCCCAGTACAGAGAAGGGGGGGAAGTCCGTACTGGTTTAGAGCCCCCAGTACAGTGGGGGGGGGGAATTCCGTACTGGTTTAGAGCCCTCAGTAGGGGGGGGGGGATTCCGTACTGGTTTAGAGCCCCCAGTACAGGGGGAGAATTCCGTACTGGTTTAGAGCCCCCAGTACGGGGGGGGGGGGTGGGGAAATTCCGTACTGGTTTAGAGCCCCCAGTACGGGGGGGGGGAATTCCGTACTGGTTTATAGCCCCCAGTACAGAGAGGGGGGATTCCGTACTTGTTTAGAGCCCCCAGTACAGAGGGGGGATTCCGTACTTGTTTAGAGCCCCCAGTACAGAGGGGGGAATTCCGTACTGGTTTAGAGCCCTTAGTACAGGGGGGGGGGGATTCAGTACTGGTTTAGAGCCCCCAGTATAGAGGGGGAGGGGGAATTCCGTACTGGTTTAGAGCCCCCAGTACAGAGGGGGGAATTCCGTACTGGTTTAGAGCCCCCAGTACGGGGGGGGGGGGGGGGAAAATTCTGTACTGGTTTAGAGCCCCAATACAGAGGGGGGGGGGGAAATCCGTACTGGTTTAGAGCCCCCAGTACAGAGGGGGGGGATTCCGTACTGGTTTAGAGCCCCAATACCGGGGGGAGGGGGGAATTCCGTACTGGTTTAGAGCCCCCAGTACAGGGGGGGGGAATTCCGTACTGGTTTAGAGCCACCAGTACAGGGGGGGGGGAGGAATTCCGTACTGGTTTAGAGCCCCCAGTACAGGGGGGGGGGAGGAGGAATTCCATACTGGTTTATAACCACGTTACAAGGGGAATTATCCACTGGTTTAGAACCAGGTCCTTTGTAGAACTAATTTTATCTGGGTAAAATGACAAAACTGAGACAAAATTACGGATAAAATGAAAATCTAATTCCTCGGGAAATTCAAGACTTGACATCCACAGCTCATGCTGGTTCCAAAACTGACGTGGTCACGGTTGTATTCAGGATATAAGAACCAGAAGAAATCTTTAGCACAAGATAGGAAAGATTAAGAGAGAATTTCTCCGCCAGAAGATATACACTTACAAGCAAAGTGTGTCAGTAAAGAAGACGGTATCAAAGGAACGGCCCATCATGGCACTGCACAAACAAGCTTGAGAAACACGGATGAAGAACTAATTAGAAAACTCATCATCTGGGATATATCCTGGAAGACAGGGATCTACCCGGGGCTGCGGTGCTGATCAATAGTTTCCTCAACCGATATTTGCCAATGTTAGTTAAAAGGGAACTGGAAAATGTATTCAAACCAATTTGTTTGCCTATATACATTTAATGTTCTACAAAAGAACAAAGAAAAATGGTTCATCTTACCATCCCTGGAAAGGGAAAGTAAATGCTTCTAAGCCCAGATACACATAAGCAAGAATTCTAAGTCTAAAATCCCCCACCCCCCAAAAAAAAAATAATACAGAAAACTAGGTGCTTCTCTGCATATTCTTGTCTTATGTCTTGTCTTGTCTTGTCTGATCTCCTTCCTCATATAACTTACGGTGTTGAGGGGACAAATAGACGTCTTTATAGGGCTCGACGATTTGTTCATATAATGGGATATTTAATGCTTCTGCAATTTCCTCTCTCCATCTCCCGCGTGGGCGGACTCTTCCTCTGTTACCTACAAATCTTAGTGTGGATGTTGTCTGTGACATACTGCCTAGTGGTAACGGTGTAACATGGCCAAACCAGTTGGCTTGCTGTTTCTGGATATAATGTAATGCTGGTGTTACTCTGATGGTGTCATTTCTTATTTGGCCTCTTCTTGTTACATTTAGTATTCTCCTTAAACATTTCATTTCTGTCGTGATGATTTTTCTTGTGTTTTGTTAGTGTCCATGTTTGACATTGATAGCATAGCGTTGGGAGGAAATTGTGTTGTACAGCGTCCTTTTTGTTTCAGTTGTGATGTTTTTTTTTCAGTAAAGGAGTCATTTGTCCAATGACCTGATCTGCCTTATGGCATATGTTCTCAACCTCAGCATCAATTTTCCCTGAGGATGATTATTATCCTACCTAGGTATTTGAAATGTTTCACTTGTTTCAAGGGCTGTTTGTCTAGAAAGATCTTTGTTTGGATTTCTTTTCTCACTATGGTCATGAGTTCTGTTTTTATCAGCACTGATCTTCATGTTGTTACTTTTACATACCCTTGCTAAATATCCATGTTCTCTGTATGTCTTTTTTCTGATGGGGCTATAAGTGCTTGATCGTCAGCAAAAAGAGGTTCGTTTATGGTCTTCCTATTGGGTTTGTCGTATGGAAGGTGTTGTGGGTTTTTTCTTGAGGTGGGCTGCTGGGCAGCTTTGCTGTGGACCTTTTACTACGAGCGGAAGTCACTAAGTAACTCGTAAATTGAAATATTTTATCAGTGGCAGTTATCAGGTAGTATTTAAATATATCCTTAGATAGTACCATCATCCAACTTTATAATATTTGTATGTAGGGGCGTTGGGAGTCACGTGAGCATGCGCAAAGCAACAACCAAAATGGCTACCCAACTGTTAGTGTGTACCAAAGAAGAACAGAGAAGTGTAGTGCGATTTATGTGGGCTAAAGGACATTCAGTTGAGGATATTCATAAGGAAATGATTACAGTTTATGCTGAAAAGTGTTTATCATGTAAAGCGGTCTATAACTGGGTAAAATAATTTTCTCAGGGACGCACCGAAATTGTTGACAAAGTCCAACGTGGCCGTCCTGTTCATAATGCAACAGAAGCGACTGTGCAATGTGTGAATGAGATTATCAGAGCTGATAGACGAGTAACGATAGACAGTGTAGCAAGTGCAATCGGATGTTCACATGGCTTAGCCTACACAATAATGCATGAGCAACTGAATTTTCGGAAAGTTTGCTCACGGTGGGTACCCAGAGATCTGAATAATGAACACAAAATGGACCGATGTGGTTTGTCATTGCAGCATCTCTGTCATTACGCATATGATGGTGAAGAAATGCTCCAAAGGATTATTACTGGAGACGAATCTTGGGTGCACCACTACCAACCCGAATCAAAATGTACCTCGATGCAATGGAAACATCCGTCATCGCCATGCGCAAAAAAATTTACAAATTACGCCTTCTGCGGGGAAGGTTATCCTGACAGTGTTCTGGGATTATCAAGGAGTGTTGTTAACCAAGTTCTAGAAGTATGGTGATAGTGTGAATTCCGTATCGTACTGTGAAGTTCTGTCGATGCTACGGGATGCACTTCGAAGAAAACTTCCTGGTCTGCTGACTAGAGGTGTGCTTCTCCTTCATGACAATGCCAGACCACATACGGCTCGGTTAACCCAAGAGAACATTAGCCAGTTGGGTTGGGAAGCTCTTGAACATCCACCCTATAGTCCTGACTTAGCTCCTGTTTGGTTCATTGAAAAACCACCTTGGCAGGAGAAGATTCTCGAGTGACGAAGAAGTGGAAACAGATGTAAAAAAATGGTTCAGAAATCGGACTCCCGACTTTTACGCCATCACTGATTACACGATGGGACAAATGTGTCAATGTTGGTGGCGATTACGTTGAGAAATAGGGGAATAATGTAGGTTCAAAAACTAAAAGTTTTCAAATTACTGTCGCATTTAGTTTTGTTGTAACTGCACACTGACTGCTTTCGTACAGGTTTTTGCCCAGGTTGATCAGATGTATGCTAACTCCATAATGCTGTAACGTCTCCCACAGTTTATATAAATATGCTATATTCTTACATAACACATTAAAACCCATACTAACCAGTAAAACTAATATAAACACTTGTTTTTCTAAGAAACTGACAGATAACGAAATCTCCCACGTGCGTATTACCATGGTAACATTGCGTATTCAAAAGCCACCGTGCCCTCTTCTGTTCTGGAAAGTTCTTGCCGCAGTTCATTACCATAAATATGTACAAGCCTCGCTTTAGACAACTGTCCCGCCTTAGTTTCCCAGCAATTTCCCAGGAAAGTGTCAAATCAAATAGTTCATAAATAACCTTCTACTATGGGACTGTCTTTTGTCTTGAGCTACCATTTTGTGTTTTTGTTTTAGTATACTGCCTCCCTAACAGCACTCCTGTAGGCCTCTCGGTTGTAAGCAAGATCCCCTACTGCTGATGTATCCATCTGCAAATTATCAACGATGTCTTGCAGCCAACTTCGCCTTGGTCTTCCTCTCTTTCTTCTTCCCATTATGTACCCTTCCAAGATCGTCTTATCTAGAGTCTCATAACGTTTAATGTGTCCAAAATATTTAAGTTTTCTCTCTTTAATCCTCTTTACTAGCCAACATTCCTCAATTTTAAGTTCTTGTAGTATGGATATATTTGTTCTTTTTTTGTGTCCATACATGATATTTCTATGGTTAAGATATATTTATTTAAACCTACAACAGTTTGGGGGAGGGGGGGGGGAGAATGTGGCCTTCGGTAATATAAATAGCCGTGACATAATGACAGAATATAAATGAGAGGGAAGATCTGCGACAGTAATATAAACAAATAAATAAATATAAACAAATAAATAAACTAAGTAATCAGTGCATCCGGTAACGGTAAGTAACAGCGGAAAGTTTATGATGCACTAAAAAATGAAGATACTTAATGACTGAATATGCTAAAACGTGTGCAAAAATAGAAAAAGAAACTGCAGAAATCCTAAAGCTCCTAAATTGTTCTCTTCACACCGCTAGCAACTTATATAGCTTTGTTAAAAATGACAAATAAAACACATTTCTTTTCTTCATGTTTTTGTAAAGATTCTAATTTTAGACACTGTTAGCTAAATATAGGCATAGCTTCATTTCTCAGTCAAACAACGGGAGTCGGTAATTATAAATTTGTTTTTGTGGCCTCCGGAATTTTTTTTTTATATTGGATTATAAGAGTTAACAAAGAAACTAGGTAACGTGAGAAGCTAACGTTATTACCTTATATTTCAACATGTGAACACTGGCTTTCGCACGCTCAAAATATTTGCGGGCATACCACTTTTGGCATTCGTGGCATGGATTCTCCACCATTGCTCTAGGTTCTATAAGAAGCAGAAGTACAATTCTACCCGCCTGCATATATGTGTGTATATATATCCTACAAGAAATGTACAAACATCTAAGATACATACAGAATAATCACCCACGCACAGCGCGAGCTGCTGTTGCGCAGGCCGACCGCTTTTTTGGCGGAAACGCGCTCTCGAGTTCCGTGCGTGGGGAGAAAGGTCTTCGCTCCCTTCCTGAATGGCAAGAGTTGAGGTGGTTCGATGCAGAAGCGAGTGGTTTGTCCGTCGAGCGAAGCCTTTAAACGGCTAGCCAGCCAGGTTCGTGCTAACGGATCGGTGGTGTACTACGGTGTAGTCGACCGACGGTCTCGAAATTGGAGAAAGGAGTAAGTGAAGTAATCAGTAGTCTCGAGGTCAGGACTGCTCAAATCACAGCACCTCTGCTCTGGAGGTCGGCCACGTCCCATGTACCGGGCGAATTGCTGCATCGGCTTAACCCATGGGGAGACTCTTCGGATGTCGCGCGTGGAGTGAAACTCCTCTCGCAATGAAGAAAATGAAGAAAAGCAATCAGGGCTGTCGTGCGGAGCCGATGTGAAAAGGAGATGTAAAGGATAAAGTGAAGCTTAATCGGTATGTCCAGGAGTCTCGCGGCGAGAGCTACTCATACTACGGCACTTCTGTTCTGGAGGCCGGCCACGTCCGTTCTACACCCATACCAGTGAAATATGCCTAAACCGGCTTAAACCAGGGGTGAAACTTGATGGCTACTCAAGTCATGGTACCTCTGCTCTAGAGGTCGATCACGTCCTAAACACACCCATACTGGAATAATATGCCTAAACCGGCTCAACCCAGGGGTGAAACTTACTAGTATCGAGGATTCGTCCACCTGGACAAAAGCTCCGTCCTGGTCACAACTAGGAAGGGTTAGCGGCCACGATGACAAAATGCTGAAGTCGGAGACACTGGATCAGTGCAGTTTAGATAGGCAACAACCTCTCACCCGGCGGGGATACACGGGTGTCCCAAAACACGTCGAGGTTTTCCGGTGAGAAAGTCCAACCCAAGATTAAACTGGCGGAACGAAAACCACAGTGTCACGTAATCCTGCTTCTGAGACCCACCAAGAAAGAGGCTCCAGTCCTGCGATACTCTGAACCTCTTGCGATCCTCTCGTAGATCTCGTGTGGTCCTTTCGGGGGCCACACGGGGACCACGAGACCTATTGAGGACCACGGGAGTAAATTCAGTAGGATCGCGGGGTGGTCTTGGTGGTAGAAGCGAACGAAGAAGAAGAAGAAGCAGAAGGCCCATCTCTCGCAAAGAGTATCGGGCATGCAGTATGTAATGTGCGTTGATTGTCGAAGCCGGGCTTTTTTCTCATTCGTTAGAGCCGAGAGAGCCGGCCACCGCCAGTGGTTATAGGAAATGAAACGACGCCGGGGTCGAAAGGGATCCGCTCTGCGCAGAGCGCTGTCTCCCTTGCCCCGCGTTGGTCAGTTGGTAGATATCCCACTAAGGTTCGGTGAAGACAGCTATCTGGTTGATACTGCTAGTAGTCATATGCTTGTCTCAAAAATTAACCCATGCATATCTAAGTTCACACTGTCTCACGGTGAAACCGCGAATGGCTCATTAAATCAGTCCAGGTTCCTTAGATGACACGATCCTTCTTTGATAACTGTAAGAATTCCAGAGCTAATACATGCTTGCCAAGCTCCGACCCTCGTGGAAAGAGCGCTTTTATTAGTTCAAAACTAATCGTCTTTGCCCTTCGCGGGACGCGGCGTCCCAAATGGTGACTCTGGATAACTTTGTGCTGATCGCATGGCTTTCTGTGCCGGCGTCACATCTTTCAAAAGTCTGCCCTATAAAATGTCGATGGTACGTGACATGCCTACCATGTTTGTAACGGGTAAAGGGAAATCAGGGTTCGATTCCGGAGAGGGAGCATGAGAAACGGCTACCACATCCAAGGAAGGCAGCAGGCGCGCAACTTACCCATTCCCGGCACGGGGAGGTAGTGACGAAAAATAACAATACGGGACTCTTTCGAGACCCTGTATTTTGAATGAGTACGCTTTAACCCCGTTAACGAGGATCTATTGGAGGGCAAGACTGGTGCCAGCAGCCGCGGTAATTCCAGCTCCAATAGCGTATATTAAAGTTGTTGCAGTTAAAAAGCTCGTAGTTGGATCTCAGGCGCAGGCGGGCGGTTCGGCTCGCGCCGGTTCACTGCCCGTTGTCTCCTGCCCTACCATCTGTCGGCTCTCTCCCGCGGGTGCTCTTCTCTGAGCGTCCCGGGTGGCCGGGGCGTTTACTTTAAAAAATTAGTGTTCAATGCAGGCCCCAGCTGCCTGAATAATGGTGCATGGAATAATGGAATAGGACCTCGGTTCTATTTTGTTGCTTTTCGGAACTGGAGGTAGTGATTAACAGGGACAAACGGGGACATTCGTACTGCGGCGTTAGAGGTGAAATTCTTGGATCGTCGCAAGACGAGCTACTGCGAAAGCATTTGTCAAGAATGTTTTCATTAATCATGAACGAAAGTCAGGGTGCGAAGACGATCAGATACCGTCGTAGTTCTAACCATAAACGATGCCGACTAACGATCCGTAGGGGTTGCTTCGATGACTTTGCGGGCAGCTTCCGGGAAACCAAAGTCTTTGGGTTCCGGGGGAAGTATGGTTGCAAAGCTGAAACTTAAAGGAAGTAACGGAAGGGCACACCAGGAGTGGAGCCTGCGGCTTAATTGGACTCAACACGGGGCTGTGGCGATATTCTTCAGCTGCAGTGCGTGGGGTCAAACTCCTTCCGGCCAATGAAGAAAAATGTGAGTAACATTGCGCGCGGCGCCGCTGTGAAAAAGGTGATGGAACGGATTATGTGAAGTTTAATCGGTATGGCCGGTAGTCTCGCGGTGAGGGCTACTCATACCACGGCACCTCTGATCTAGGGGCCGGCCAAGTGCTATATACACCCATACTGGGATAATACACCTAAATCGGCTTAACCTACTTACTAGTGGCGAGGATTCGTCCTCCTCGACAAAAGCTCCGTCCTGGGCACCACCAGGAAAGGGTAGCGGCCATGACCAAAAAATGCTAAGTCGGAGACACTGGAGCAGTGCTGTCTCGATAGGCAACCACTTCTCACCCGACGGGGATATATTCATATCCAAATCACGTTGAGGTTTTCCGGTGAGAAAGTCCAACTCTAGGCTTAACTGGTGCAACGAAAACCAACAGTGTCACGCAATTCCGCTTCTCTGACCCACCGAGAATACAGGTCCAAGGCCCACGATACTCTGAACCTCTTGTGGTCCTCTCGGAGTAAAATTCAGTGGGATCACGGGGCGATCATGGTAGTAGAAACGTAGGAAGAAGAAGAAGAAGACATACAGAATACATAGCTTAAACTTATACACTTTTAAGCTAAATGAGTGCACAATGATGCAACAATAGAAGCGATAACCTACGCTAGAACTGTTCCAACGAGCAGGAAATGTATTATAATTGCGCTAATATGTACTTTGCCGAAGATTATTTCCACACGCGTACGTTTCCCACTTGTAGTTTGCAAAAATGGCGGTTCTTAGAGCCTGGAAAAGTATCCAGAACAATTTTCTTAATTTATTTGTCAAAGAAAGACTCTCCTTTGTGTTGGTTAAACAACTGAAAGGTTTATCTGTTGTTGTATCGAATAAAACAAGCACACTTAGCTAGCGAATATAGTTTCTGTCAATATGAAAATCGTGAGAACATGAAATATAAACAAAAGCGCGTTATCAGAGAAAAAGAAATGAAACAGTTCTGGTAAATGTCAACAGAGTTAAACATAAGCCATGCTACGCCGAACTAACTCATAATATTTGAAAAACAATTTATACAGTCAACAACAGACTATGAATAGAAACTATGTGATATCAGTCAGGCAAACAAGACATTCTGGTAAATCAGAATTTCCAAAATCGAATTTTCGTATTCGCGGGTAGTCAACAGATTTTCTTCCTATATAAAAACAGGAGTGTTTGAAGGATTAGCCAAAATTTTCCTGCAGTTTTTTTTTCTGGGGCGATAATGAATGGATGGGAAAATTAGCGTTAAAGAGCTACAGAAAATCGACTCCACGTCAACAATTTAGCACACACTCTACATTGCGTGGACGCTGGAGTGAGGCTGGAGAATGTGAGAGCTATCAATCATGCAACCTGGACAACAAAGATAACCGTATAAATGTAAAATATTGATCAACAATCATATCTGGTAAATGCCGTTTGGAGAGCCACAGGCTTTTCTTCATATTTTCATGCATTCTTTGATGTCTGTAAGTAAGTCTGTTACATAAGTCTGTTACACAGGTCTGTTACACCAAGTCTGTTGCACCAAGTCTGTTACACCAAGTCTATTACACATGTCTTTTACACAACTGTGTTACACCAAGTCTGTTACACTAAGTCTATTACACATGTCTCTTACACAAGTCTATTATATGAAACTAGTAATATGTTGTTGGTATTGTTTTGTTGCTAATACATCACCCCTCTAACTTTTTCAGAATCTGCTAAAATGTCTATCATCTTCTCATATTTTCTTTGTATCGTTAAAACAATGTCTGTCATCTTTTCATATTTTCTTTGTATCGTTAAAACAATGTCATCTTCTCATATTTTCTTTGTGTCTTTAATATTTCTTTTTAGTTCTGATAGAAACTTCGTTACTTTTTATGTTATCCATACATTCCAAGTTTCCTTGAAAAGATAAGAGGTTTGTGTTTAATCTGTATCATAACAAAGATGGCGCTAGCAGAAAGAGTTGGCTGATGAGTTTCAAAACTTTCTGAGATAAACGTTTGTGCTTAGTCTGTATTATAATAAAGATGGCTTGTCTTTCCCTCTACTTCATGATAACCATAGTGACCAGTTACTAATATAAAAACAACGTTATTGTAATCCACTCCATCCGATATAATTATCTGTGCTATAACGCCACCATAAAAACAAACAGGCTCACAACGCGCCTTATCATGAACAATGTTTAGAAGGGAAACTATCAGAGCCAGGGAAAGAACTAGTGGAAACAAGTAGAGGCAACAGTAGATGCATGTGCACGCACATATTTTAAATGAATAAATTTGTAACGGGCTTGCAAACACATAGTACACGGCATTGTATGCGAAGTCGTCTAGTTATACATATAACAACATGTTGTAGCCACGCAAGACATAACTATCTTTGCTTCCTCCTGCTCTTCTGTGTTATCCTTTCTTCTTATATTTTGTACAGCTGTACCCCAGCACAGACGCTCATTCACATTTTTATTTTTGCTGTATATACGGGACATATTCTAGACGTGAATTTTCTTAATATCAAATAAAGAAACTTGTGAATAAGAAAAAAATAATATAGTATATTATTTAAACGCCATGTGTAAACTATACAGAAACAGAGAAAATGAATGTAAACTATGCAAGAAGCAGATATCAGAGTTGGCATTCCCCAGTAAAATGGTGCTGACTACTCTGTCATTAGAGAGAACAAAACCAGGGACTTACCATTTGTACAGATCTCTCCGTTCCCGCAGACATCGGACACTAGACAACCTGGGAATATACAGAAATATGTCACTAGGCAACACCTACATCACAAAAAAAAACCAAATTAAACTAATAAACTTACAGCAGAGATACTGTCACATGAACGATAAACATTGTCAAAGGAAAGATAAATATTGTCAAAGGAACGATAAACATTGTCAAAGGAACGATAAACACTGTCACAGGAAAGATAAACACTGTCACATGAACGATAAACACTGTAACAGGAACGATAAATACTGTCACAGGAACGACAAACACTGTCAAAAGAACGATAAACACTGTCACAGGAACGATAAATACAGCAAGAGATAGAATGTAAAATGAACTTTAAAAATACAATTCTCAGCGGATCTTTTCTCTAACAAAGCTTTATCGCATTTATCTAAATATATATGGCATTAGCAGGAAATAGGTTTAAATGTCGTTCTTAATGTATTAACTGTCTGGACACAACAATAAGCATATGTTACGACATCGGCAATCACAAGGGCGACCAGTGTTAGATGATGTAAAAAATATGTTTTATAAAGGCGGTTTTCATGAGACCGGCAATCAGATTTAGATAATATGTAGCACACATTATACCAGCTTATGTAGCTCGATATTCTTCTGCAGTTGTAATACATTAAAGACGTCGTGCAAAGACACAGACCTTCTTGTAGAAGTTATTGGTGCAGTGTGTCTTCAATCTTTGAGCAGGTTACAAGTCTCAAGGCCCGTCCGATGAGGCAATCAGCGACCCATAGCTGATATGCTAGCGTCAGGGTTAGCGAACCATAACTGACCAAGACCCTGTCCCACCTCTCCGCTGGTACCCCCAATAAGAGGCACAGCCTGCTAACGGAGCATGGATCGCCATAGTCCCCATGGTGGTGGAGTCTGCTAAAGAAGCATTGCACGCCTCCTGCTTTTTAGCTGAACTCAGGGATTGAAAAATTAGCTGCCATAACACACTCCCATGCCAATACGATGCTGTGCCTCAACAACTCTACAGCACCGGCTGCAAAGAACACCAGCTCGCAGTTACAGGGAGATTGTACAAGTCTCAAATGACTGACCCTGGCTGTGGCGAATATGCTAGTGGAGGAGTTCATCACAAGACACAACTTTCCTTTAGCAATAGTCACGAATAATGGGTAGGTATTCTGCGAAAGTCTGTTCCAGGAGGTGATTAAAAGACATAATATACATCATGTTAAGACTGCACTCCACCAACCACAGGCGAACGGTTTAAGTGAAAGACGTCACAAAACATTAAATGACATTCTATCCAAGTTAATGTTTTGTGACGTCTTTCACTTAAACCGTTCGGAAGTTAGCTGGCGATGGTTGGGACATGTGCTTCGAATGACTGACAACTCACTACCAAAAATAGCACTAAGATGGACACCACAGGGGAACAGAAGTAAGGGTAGACCAAAAGAGACATGGAGAAGAACAACAGAAAGGATGTTGAGCAATAGAGGGCTCACCTGGGCAAGAGCAGAAAAAAAGGCGAAGGACAGGCATTTGTGGAAAACCCTTGCGGAAGCCCCATGTGCCCTGGGCACTTAAGGTTCAGAGAGAGAGAGAGAGAGAGATCCAAGTTAGCGAAGAAGAATCTCACTAGCTGGGATAAACCTTTGCTAAGAGTTTCTTATCTTCTTGCTATTATTTTCAATGAATGTTTTGCTTTATAAGTGCACATAATTTAATTACCAATTCTACAAGCATATACGGGTCATTTCAATATGTTTTGTCTTTGTCATGGAATACTCCAAGCGATATAATGAAATACGTTAAAAAATGTTTCAGTTTTTACTGTGTGAACATAATCAACAATTTTAAAGATCGGAGCCTGACCATGTCTTTCCGGTGATTAATAAAATTGTAGAGAAAAGCTAAGTTAAAGACTAAGAACTATACACGCAGGGTTTAACAGTTAGAAAGAGTATATGCAGGGTTTAACAGTTCATTCCTTTGCATGTCCCTTGCGGAACTTTGCCTCCCAAACAGCACTCCTGTAGGCCTCTCGGTTGTGAGCAAGATGGCCTGCTGCTGTTGCATCCATTTCCAGATCATCAACGATGTCTTGCAGCCATCTTCGTTTCGGTCTTCCTCTCTTTCTTTTTCCCATTATGTATCCCTCCAATATGGTCTTCTCTAAATTATCATGACGTTTAATGTGGCCAAAATATTTAAGTTTTCTCTCTTTAATCCTCTTTACTAGCCAGCCTTCATCAATATTAAGCTCTTGCAGTATAGATATATTTGTTCGTTTTTGTGTCCACGATATTTGGAGAACTCTTCTATAGCATTTACATTCAAAGGCATTTATGTGCTTCTCAGCTGTTTTGTTAAGTTTTGTTAGGTTTAACAGTTAGAAAGAGTATATGCAGGGTTTAACAGTTAGAAAGAGTATATGCAGGGTTTAACAGTTAGAAAGAGTATATGCAGGGTTTAACAGTTAGAAAGAGTATATGCAGGGTTTAACAGTTAGAAAAAGTATATGAACATGTCATATGTGGCCCAGGGGATGGCGCTTCCCTTAAATGTGAATAAAATAAAACATCGTATTAGCTTCTACATTCTGAGCAAGACCCACCTACTAGACTGCATGAATGTCGTACATAACGAAAGCTACTTTACGTACAGCTTTTGTTTCATTTATGGAAATATTATGTCTAGTATAAAATGAATACATTCTCGTCTAATCAGTGATCTATATATAACAATTTAACCACATTTATCAAGATATCCTAACTGATCAGAGTAATCTTATTTATTTTGATTCAATCATCATCATCATCATCGTCATCGTCGTTATTATCATTATTTTCCGAACAATCATCATCGTTGTAAATCATTATTTTCTTCTTTTTTTTCTTTCAACTACTTGCTACTGCTAATATTGTTACTTCTTACACTACTAGTACTATCACTATATTATGACCACTATTTACACTACTAGCACTATCACTATATTATGACCACTACTTACACTACTAGTACTATCACTACATTATGACCACTACTTACACTACTGTCACTATCACTACAATATGACTACTATTTACTACTTACACTATTGGTACTATCACTACACTATGACGACTACTTACTACTTCTAGTACTGTCACTATATTATGACCCCTACGTACTATTCAGACTAATGACACTATCACTACATCACTATGACTACTATTTACTAATTTCACTACTAGTACTATCTCTACACTAGGACTACTACTTACTAATTTCACTACTAGTACTATCTCTACATTATGACTACTACTTACTAATTTCATTACTAGTGCTATCACTACACTACGACTACTACTTACTAATTTCACTACTAGTACTATCTCTACACTAGGACTACTACTTACTACTTTCACTACTAATGCTATCACTATACTAGGACTACTACTTATTAATTTCACTATTAGTGCTATCACTACACTATGACTACTACTTACTACTTTTATTACTAGTACTATCACTACACTATGACTACTACTTACTACTTTTATTACTAGTACTATCACTACACTAGGACTACTACTTACTAATTTCACTACTAGTACTATCAGTGCACTATGACTACTACTTACTACTTTCACTACTAGTACTATCACTACACTAAGACTACTATTTACTATTTTTGTTACTAGTACTATCACTACACAAAGACTACTATTTATTACTTATACTACTAATAATGTCACTACACAGACTACTACTATTTACTACTAATACTACTAGTACTATCACTACACTAAGACCTCTACATCGAATTCTGGATCTTTTTCTCGTGTGAAGGAACCACTGTGTCTAGTCCTTTCTGACTGAGGAAAAAAAAGAATCTAACCGAAATGACCTATACTAACAGAAATTCCATTTCTCTAGCCACGACACAGTTATATTTGCACAGTCGTTTGCACAACCTTTCATCATAGTGTGGGGCATTTCACAAGCACCGGTAATGCGATTAGCCATCTTGGCAGAAATAGTACATTAGAGTGGTCATATGAAGGTTGAGGTAATTGGCATATAAGTCTAAAATCAATCCTGCCACCTGGAACGTTTGAGTCAATACTGGAACAATGTTCCTGTGTATTGATCACGTGGTACATATCTCCTAGAACATACAGTCGGTGACACAGTCTAGAATGTAAGCGGGAAAATATCAAGCTACAAAAGTGGGGGACACTGAATGCCAGACAAGATGATGAAATGATAATACGTGGAAAAAAAAGACAGCTGCGAAAGAATTCGAGAACTTAGTGAAGACAAAAGATGGATAGAAATGGAAAGATACCATACAGGCGGCTTAGCAAAATGAAGAGGAATAAACAGTAAGAAATGCGACAAGTATAACACAGAGATGTGAAAAATACATTGTAGGCGGGAGATATCTGCAAGAGATCAAACAATGAGATGGGAAGAGAGAATGAAACGCGTTGATGTTTATGACTGAAGTCTAAGAGAACCTGAAACTGAAATCATCACTGATTCATTCATTCATTTCCATATCCGTTGCGGAATTTTGCATCCCTAACAGCACTCCTGTAGGCCTATCGGTTGTGAGCAAGATGGCCTGCTGCTGATGCATCCATTTGCAGATCGTCAACGATGTCTTGCAGCCATCTTCGCCTTGGTCTTCCTCTCTTTCTTTTTCCCATTATGTACCCTTCCAAGACTGTTTTCTCTAGATTATCATGACGTTTAATGTGTCCAAAATATTTAAGTTTTCTCTGTTTAATACTCTTTACTAGCCAGCCTTCTTCAATATTAAATTCTTGTAGTATGGATATATAAATAGTTTAGCATCACTTATTTTCAGTCATTATGCTATGTAGTCTCGTCCAATTCAAACGAACTAATGGCGCTGATGATACTCGAAAATGAGAGCGATCTTTCCTATTCGATTTTCGGGGGGGGGGGGGGGAGACAACATTCTGCTTGACGTGGCCGTGTCGGTATAAACCAGCTTTTCACTATTAATTTATCACGTTTATGACAGACAGTGGGCTCCAGCCAGTCTCCTCACAAACTCACTTGGCTCGGGGCGGAAACATAAAATAATCTTTATTATGTTTCTGGCTCAGGTGTCGCAGTAACAAAACTGAAAGCTTGAGAGATATTAACATAACATGTCAGTTAGATTTTCATTTCAAACTGGTCACATACTTTATTTCATTTCAAACTGGTCACATACTTACTTTATTTCATTTCAAACTGGTCACATACTTACTTTATTTTAGCCAAGCACAAACAATGTTTAAGAAATTTAGCCAATCTGTCTGGAAGGTGTCTTAGTTTAGCCTTTAAATATGCAAAGGAAAACTGGCGCATTCTCCCGAGGAAAAAAAGACAGCTCTTCCTCTTTTCTCTCCTTCCTCTTTACTTTGTTCATGTTTCTCATTTCCGTCCATTTTTCTCCTCTTTCTCCTGTCCACCTTGTCTTCTATACTTCAAACCCTCATTTTCCTGTGTCATATTTAATCTTACCCTCAATACGTGTTAACAGTATCTCGTACTGTTATAAAGTAACTAAGCGGAAAGAAATTCCAATGATAGAGTTTGATTCTTATTTTTAAGTGCAGCTTAAAGCGTTTCTGACAGAGGTTTTCACACAGTGACATGTGTGACACGGCCCAGATGAACGACAAACTGAGGATGATCGCATCTCAGCCAGTGAAAGCCAAGCTTGAGAAGCTTGACGTGACAGACAGAGAGACAGAGAGAGAGAGAGAGAGAGAGAGAGAGAGAGAGAAGAGAGAGAGAGAGACATCAGAGCCGAACATCGTTCAAGAAATACCACTAACAAGGTAACAAGGTACTGTGTGACTTTGATGTCTCTTAACACAAATATTTGTTGCGCGTAAGAGCACCTAATCTGTGAATTTGATTAAAGCGTAGGCTGCCACCAAAACCTTCACAAGAAACATTCGATGATAAGAAACAGAATTTCCATCAATATTTCATAAAAATTCATCTGAAAGCATTCATGTAAAAGCTGTCTTTGATTTAGATCTTAGCATTTATGAAGCCGAACAGGATGCGTTTAGCAGTATAAACTGGTATAAACCAGTATACTAAACTGGTATAAACCAGTATACTAAACTGGTATAAACCAGTATACTACTCCATCTCACTTTGGACATTTTATGAGAGAAGTGATATTTTGTGTATGAAAATTTAGTCTTGCCAACTTTTCGTTCATTATACCTTACTTTGAAGCCAGGCATGAAGTGATCAGGTTGGCTGCTGTTGTTTCGAAACTAGTATTTGGTTAGACCTGTTCAGTTCTGTAAAGCTTATACGAAGTCTTACCTTTTTCTTGTACAAGTTAACCTGACATTTTTCTGAAGTTTTTCTTTCCTCAGATACTTACAAATTGACCACTCTAAGCATTTAGCTAAAGATTGTATTGAAGCACTCACTTTAAAGGCCATATAGCTTTTCAAAGGAATTAATAACAAGCAATGTAATGTACTACTAGAAGATCTTGATTTTGCTGATGACATAACTCTTATCAGTAACAATGTGAATTCCATGCAAGAAAAAACAGATAGCCTGTCTTCATTGGCTAGCAAAATAGGACTTGAAATTAACAAGGACAAAACGAAATTAATGAAACTTCCCATTAATCAAAATGGAAAAATACACGTAGAAGGGATAGATATTGAAGAAGTCAATCAATTTGCATACCTAGCCAGCTACATAGACCAGGATAGTGACACCAGAAAGGAAGTTAGAATTAGAACTGCAAAAGCAGCATTGATCATCAAGAATCTTGAGAACATATGAAATTCAAAAGTTATAAGCACAAAAACCAAGTTAAGACTATTCAATTCAAATGTAATATCCACCCTCATTTATGCATGCGAAAGCTGGAAAGCAACTAAAGAAATAGACAAGAAATTAGACTCGTTTGAAAATAAATGCCTAAGGAAAATACTCGGCATCAAGTGGAACGAATTCAAGAACAATGCAGAGATAAGACAGATGACTGAACAACAACCAATTCATGGGTGATCAGGAAAAGAAGATGGACATATATTGGTCAGGTGATGAGATGAAACGACCATAGTATCCCAAAACAAGCTATCAAGTGGAACACAACAGGCCAAAGAAAAAGAGGCAGACCGCGTGAAACTCTGCATAGCGTGGTTTTCCCTTCTACCACACACATTTCTGTTTCCACTTGGAGGAAGACACTTCAGATAAGTTATTCGTGTTTGTATTTCGTTGTGTATGTATCCTCGAATAAGGCTCACGCCGAAATATCGGATGTTGTATGTTTTACATTTATACATTCTCATACTTTCTATTCGTTTTTTTATCACCTTACTCACTCCCTCCCTCACTTTGTAAAACTGCACCATAACCTATGTCTACCTTATTTATTTAAACCAGTTTTACTGCAGTCGCCATCCCTTTTATCTGTCAAACTCTGAAGAGGACATTGTTAAGAGAGGTCAAATTAACAGGCATAAAATCCCTTGATGAGGTTGAAAGACTCGCCGAAGACAGGAAAAATTGGCGAACTACCTTGCGAGCCCTATGTGACGTTTAACTGCACGGGAAGGATATAAGATACTTTTTAAAATTCACTTATGTCTGATTATTTTCTAAACATTTTAACCATGTGTCTTGAAACATTTGCACGCCGTAGGGATGTGAAGTGTTTGTGTCTTCACATTTCTAGGCCACAGCAGCATTTGAGGCAAGATGCCACCACCGATTCTCACATTTGTTTTCCCAGGATACCCCAAGTGCCCATTATATTTTAGGCTGGGTTGACCCTACTGCCGGTCGATCCAAAGAAGTTCCTCCAGAGTGTGAAATCGAAACAGAGACTTTCTGATTGGCAGGTGAGTGCACTAACCACTATGCCGCCGCGCCAGGGCCGTCTTAACAGCAGAGGGGCCCCTGGGCAAAGTAATGCACTGGGCCCCCACCATTCCTCTCTATCCTATGCAAATAATGTTAGGACTTCATATATTTCCATAGGCTGGTTGGACCCCATGCACATGGGGCTCCTGGGAAGTGCCCATGTGGGCCATGCATTAAGACGACACTGCAGCGCGTACTATGTGTTCATATTTAGTAATGTCCTGTTTTCGTGGAGAAAATCTAGTGATTTTTCATGCTGCAAAAACCCATAGGAATGGCAAGGGCCTATTATTATTTGTTACGTCCCTTGACTAGGGACAGATTAACACGGTTGTATCCTCATTTCCCCTGTCTGTTACAAAAATTCTTGTATGTGGTTGTCATATTAGTGCCAGAGTAGGATAGGGAAGAATATATAGCTTCCTATTACTGAACTGATTAGTTAACAGTAATAGATTTATGTGCGAAATAAATAAAACATAAAGCCAGCACCTTGGTACTGGATTTTAATATTTTACTTTAAAGAAAACATGGCAGTGATTGAAAATTATACATTTTAAACATATACAGCCAGTTGGCATACAGAAAACAAACACACATATCGACTGTAACATAATTTTCTAATAATGATGAAAATTGTACTTGTGACAGAAAAAAATCGATTTCTCTGAAGTATTACTCTCGTATTAAAAGCAACATTCGCGATTACAAATCTGAAATAATCTTCATCCTATGTGTTTTAACTTATTATGGTCACAGATTATCTTTAAAAAATGTATGCGTTTTTACGAGAAACACTGGCGAGAAACCTTGTTTTTATGAATCGCTGATATAAACAAAAATATTTCTTGATGAGATAAAATTATAAAGGTTAAAATTCCCTTCCTACGCAGAAAAAAAAATTGCCCTGGGAATTCCATTTTTCCCAGATTTAAGAAAAAAATTATATAATCTGTTTCTTCGAAATAACGATTTTTTTATGAAGTAAAGACGTCAATCAATTTTATTTTACTCTTTTTCTGGTGTTCCAATGTTATTATTATTATTTTTTTTTATTCTTTGTTTCTTTTTCTTGTGTGGCTTTCCTCATAAACTGTCATCTCTTATAACTGAAGCTCAGTTTTTAGAGCAAATGTTTAATCCTATATCTGACATTGTATACAGAAACTCAAGTTTCATATATTTCTCATGTTGTCTTATCTTTACACGTCGCAGAACATTCCAATCTGTCTTTCGGTTCTAAAACCTTCGTTCTGCAACTTTTGGAATGAATTTCTATGGGTAGAAGATGAAAAAGAGAAAATATTCAGACACGCTTGTGGTTTTAGCTTTCACTTATGTTTACTGGCATTGCAGGATATTGATATCTGGTCGCCTTTGTTTTGTTTTGTTTTCCCAAAGTCATCAGTGGTAATAGTAAACCTTGTAGATGACATCTTGGTATTTTGTTTTAACCACACTTCCAGACCTTCACAATAACCATCCACAGCGTAATTCTATAGTTAAAAAATACCATTTTCTTGTTTTTGTACGCTTACAAACAAAATAAATTTACTTCTTTCGTTAGTTCTTTCAATGCGTGTCAATGGGTTCCTTTCTCACAATGAATTTCACATGCACTCATTTTAAATATTAATTTTCAATTTCCCTAACTGTAATCAAATATTTCATATTATCATTTTTTTAAAGGCCAAGCTTATCTTGTTATTCACTGTAAAACATACAAAGAGAAAGTGAGATTTACAGGATCCGAAACGTAACAGAAAGGAACAGGGAGTTCCGCAGGACACAAGCAGCTCCATTATGCGAGGCTTTTGCATGTTAAACGAGCCAAAAGAGGACAAGCCATAAGGGGAGACAAGCAGAAGGGATGAGATCAAAATATTACCAAAACGCCGGACGGAATGTAACAAGGAAATGATACATCTTCCATTCTAGTCTTTGCTCTCTCTCTCTTTCTCTCTCTATCTCTCTCTCTCTCTCTTTCTCTCTCTCTCCCTTGTTTCTTTCTTTGTCTTGTTATACTACCCGCAATCACGGTGTCTCATTTTCTCCTGTGTTTCTACTGTATTCCTCTTCTCTTTTTCTCCTCTTCATCCTGTATCTCCTTTTTCGCATCTATAATCCCTCCATCTCTTTCGCCTCCCCCCTCAGTCTATTTGTTCTGATTTTAATGTTTACGAGCAAGTCATATGCATCATGTAATCATGACTGAGACATTTGCTTCTTGTTTTCACATCCAGATAGCCATACTTTGTGGTGTAGTCTTCTCTACCATTTCTCTTCTGTCTTCAGCCACTTTCTCCTTTAAATTAAGCCACATTTTTTCATGTTATAAATAAACATCAGTAACATTATTCTGTCTCTCTATCTAAATTCTGATCCAGAAATTCTTCCAGCAAGAAACAGTTAATTTGTTGTTGTTGTTGTTGTTGTTATGTTCAATCTTCCATTACCTCATTTCGCAGGGGATGAACGCAATGAAAACAGAACATTTCAATAAGATCTGTAATAAAAGAAGGTAAAAAAAAAGATAAAGGTAATCCTCTCATGCCTTTAGAGGCACATAGGGATATGGTGTTAGTGCCCATATTTTATACAATAAAAAAAGAAGAGGGACATGAAAACTACACGAATTTGATGAAATATACAAAACAAAAGAAATGAATGAATGCAGAATGTAATATATATACATATATATATATATATATATTACAACAACATACTGTAACACACATATATATATATATATATATATATATATATATATATATATATATATATATATATATACTTTCATGTGCCGAAGGTCATGGAAAATACGGGCCTAACACACTATTCCCCAACATGCCTTAATGGCATGGAAACGGGAAATTTACCTTTTTACCTATATATACGTGTGTGTGTGTGTGTGGGTGTGTGTGTGTGAGAGAGAGAGAGAGAGAGATTTTAGCAGAAAAAAGTAAAGGATAAATTGAAACTATAGTAGTCGATATTATATTGTACTCCTTTTACAAAATATCCAAACTATGTTTGTCTCATTAATAGTCTGACCAGTTTTGTTGTGATTCACTAAATCTTCCGTTGCT
Source organism: Achatina immaculata (assembly GCA_009760885.1). Classification (NCBI taxonomy): domain Eukaryota; kingdom Metazoa; phylum Mollusca; class Gastropoda; order Stylommatophora; family Achatinidae; genus Lissachatina; species Lissachatina immaculata. The sequence goes on from CM019691.1 coordinate 8,230,907, forward strand.
CTGACGTTTAATGTGACATAAGCCCACTCTGATCCGGTCATATCTCTCGCCAGGTCGAGTTCTCCTCAGTGTGGTCAATATTTTTAAAAGAAAAATAGTCTGTACATTTAAAACTTGGTCGTCTCCTAGACAACCAAGAAATGGGCGAGGAATTTCTTGTAAACTTGGAAAGTTCGAGGTGAATTGACAAACATAGAGAGCTCAGAGCAATTATGTCTATTTTTTTCGGTTAGAAGACCACTGATGCAAACGACAATTCACCACACTCTGTCTCTGTCTGTCTGCCTCTGTCTGCCTCTTTTTCCTCACCTGCTACCCAGCATTCCTTAGCCACTTTATTATTATTATTAAATTACAAACCATAACACATTTCTAGTTTTCTACATAACCTTGACCTACATACTCTACAGGGCATTTCGGAAACCAAAGTTTGAGAACTGATGAACCAGAGACAAATGTCTGAGCAAGGCGATCAAGCAACAAATAAACAGAAAATCAACACACCTGACATGAGATACCAAGTATGTACAAAATTAAGAAGTTGTATCAACCACATCCACTACATGTCACCTGTTGATGATTACATCGACAATGACTTGCGCAATGACACTGATGAAATATTAAAATTAATTAAGAAAAAAGTAGGAACAGCTTTATTAATTAACGAGAAATGATAATCTCATGATGTATATGAATGATGAACTTCTCATATTTGATAGAAAACTATACGGTTCGCTTATCAATAAGAATTCATACAGCACTGGGAGTTCTCTTACAGGAAACAAATCCTTCTTCAACCGTATTCCCACCTGTAACCTAATACAATATTCTAAATCTGCACGTCATTTATTACACAAGAAAAATGTAAAGGCACCGAACGCAGGTTTTATAGAGAAAATCAATGCATGCCATGCGTAGACATTGCGTACGGAAAGTGGATTTATCTCTAAAATAAGAAAGTTCTACAGACAGAGAACACAGCCACAGAAGATATAGCATGAGATGATATTAACACAGAGTAGTCTGAAGACAGATAAAACATTATTAGCAGCATTTTGTACAGATATGTGGCACCGGGTGTAGCAGATGAAGTCAGAGGTGCATTCATAATAAAATATATTCGTATTTGACAGCAAACTCTATTGAACAGATGACGAGGTAATCACAGGCCAGCAAGTCTGAGTCAGCCAGGTACGTATCTCATTTTCTTGTGGTTCATGATGTAACAGATTGTAGGTTTAACTAAGAAATTGTTACGTGTCTCAGATTTGACTAGAAGAGTGTTACATTCATTAGATTTGGGCTAAAAGAGTGATACACTCATTAGATTTGACTAACAGGCTGTTACGTTCCTTAGATATGACTAACAAACTTTTGCATTTCTTAGATGTGACTAACAGACTCTTACATTCCTTAGATTTGACTAACAGATTCTTACATTCCTTAAAATTGACTAGCAGACTGTTGCTTTCCCTCGATATGACTAACAGATTGTTGCGTTCCTTAGATTTGACTTATAGACCGTTATGTTCCTTCATCATCATCATCGCCTTTCACTCCCTTGAGAGCATAAGCCATGGATAAAGGCTCTCCAGTCATCCCTGTTCTTGGATTATTCTCTGCTTCCTTCAATGTGTATCCCTTGTCTCGGAGCACTGTCATAATATATGTTTCTTTCTTAGATTTGACTTATAGACCGTTACATTCCTTAGACTTGACTAAAAAAACTTACGTTCTTTAGACTTGACTAAAATACTTTTACGTTCTTTAGACTTGACTAAAAGACTGTTACGTTCCCTAGTAACGATGGAGATTTCTTTATAAGCTTGTAGTACGGCAGCAGACGAAGACAGTCTGACAGTATCAGATGCTACAGAGTGGACCCACAACAACAACAGCTGTAGGATACACCCTGACAGTAAACGTTTCTACAAGTCCACAGTGGTAGCAAACGCAGGAGTCTCAAAACGACGATAAAAACAATAATTAAAGGTGACAATAACTATGTCGTTGATGATGGCTACATATAACAGCTCAAATTACCAGTGGAACAGACGCGAATACAAACATCAACGCAAACAGAAAACAAACCTGTGGCTCAAACACAATAAGACGAAACATGGAGACATTTTCTTGTTCCTCTTCAGTTTTAAGTTATTTCTCAAGCACAGCCACTGGATCCAAAAACCAGGACTTGAGTCTATCATCTCCCCTTTCCCTCTCCCCTCACCAAAAAAAAAAAAACCAAACTATTCCCTTACAATTTTAGTGCCCCTGAGTACAAGATGTAATAACCATAAACTTCTTCAGGCTTCTCGAGTCAGGGGAGATTAGCTCGGCCGACATAAATAGTAGCTTAAATCTGAAAAAAAAACCACCCGGAAATAACTCGGAAAAATATACTGTACTGTTACACTGACAGGTTATTACGTTCCCTATGTTAAAACACCCAGCCTCTAAAAATGGGTGCCAGAGAATTCTAGGAGGGTACAGTGGCCAGGCGTGATACTGACCATATCACACTTTCATGTGCCGAAAGTCATGGAAAGTACGGGCCTAACACCGTATTCCCAGTATACCTTAATGGCGCTGAAACGGATTTTACGTTTACGTATGTAAAGATAAACAGATTGCTGCGTTCCCTAGGTCTGACTAACATCTAGCATGTTTTCCTTGTTGCTTTTATTATAACAGATTCCACTTTAACATAGTTTCAAAGTTTCTTGCTCCCCGCCGAGAAGACTGCTATTGCATCCACCCAAGGCTTTCATGAGCTCTACTCTTACCTACTTCAAATACCATACGACATATCTGATTCAAGATCACCAAGGCATATGCATTTCTGCAACTTCTGTTAGATTAAATGCAAAAAATAACAAGAATACTCTTTTACTAAGTGGCAGAATAAACACATTTTAAAAAACGCATTGAGGAATATCTTACATCCTTCCTGTGCCGTTAGACGTCGTACAGTGTTAGCAGTGTCTCAGCAGGAGTATCTATTCTCGGGGAGATTCTCAGTCTCATCCAGGGATTTGACCCCCTACCATCTAAGCTTCTCTTGGGAGTGCAGTCTAGAGTAAAAAAAATCACGCGGTTGGCGAGACGACAAGGAGATATGGAAGGAGCCCACTTGTCTATTATAAAGACATAGTGATCTTCACATTGGAAGATATCGCCTTTCGCTGATAACTGCACATGATAATTTCTATGTAACATTACATAAAGTATATAATAAATGTTGTGATTATGGGGTTTACTTTGGAATTACTCAAAGTGAATGAAGTATGTTACAGTCTGTTGGTTTGAGGGTTAAAGAATTCTTGTTTAGTTCATTTCCTCCTTTAAATGTAACAGATGCCGTGACGAGACCTACAAGAGAAATTATGTTACGAGACCTACGAGAGAAAGTATGTGACAAGACCCACCACAGAAAGTATGTGGCGATACCTACCACAGAAATCATGTGACGAGACCTGCCAGAGAAAGTATGTGATAAGACCTGCCAGAGAAAGTATGTGATGAGACCTGCCAGAGAAAGTATGTGATGAGACCTACCAGGGAAAGTATGTGATGAGACCTGCCAGAGAAAGTATGTGATGAGACCTACCAGAGAAAGTATGTGATGAGACCTACAAGAGAAAGTATGTGATGAGACCTACAAGAGAAAGTATGCGATGAGACCTACCAGAGAAAGTATGTGATGAGACCTACCAGAGAAAGTATGTGATGAGACCTGCCAGAGAAAGTATGTGATGAGACCTACCAGAGAAAGTATGTGATGAGACCTACCAGAGAAAGTATGTGACGAGACATACCAAACGTCGTCGTTGGGATCTCATTAAAATGTGAATTCAGCCTATGGGAAGCCATTAACCAAACCAAGAAAACACAGACTGTGTCAAAGTGGCACCTCGGGCAGCATACGTGTGACAGTACCATTTGGTAAAATACAACCAGGTGCATCATTATATGAATATTACAGGTGTACTATGAGGTGGAATATAACAGGTGTACCATAAGGTGGAATATTACAGGTGTACCATGATGTGGAATATTGCAGGTGTACCATGAGGTGGAATATTTCAGGTGTACCATGAGGTGGAATATTTCAGGTGTACCATGAAGTGGAATATTTCAGGTGTACCATGAGGTGGAATATTTCAGGTGTACCATGAGGTGAAATATTTCAGCTATGCCATGAGGTGGAAAATTACAGGTGTACCATGAAGTGGAAAATTACAGGTGTACCATGAAGTGGAAAATTACAGGTGTACCATGAAGTGGAATATTTCAGGTGTACCATGAGGTGGAAAATTACAGGTGCACAGTGTAGTCGAATATGTCAAAGCGCACCCTCGGACTGAAGAGACTGTCCACATGTAGCAGTGATTTGGCCACGTAATGAGAATGACCCATATACAGCCAGTCACGAGGGCCTTCTTCAACCAAAGAACTACAGGACAAGAGGAAGACCCCGGAAAAGTTGTATAAACACTCCTTAATTACAGCATGAACATCGTCGAGCCGTGCATGTGGTCCAAAGATGCCAACTGCATTTTCCATCGACACATCGCGGTACAAGGGGACGAATAAAGTAAAATAAGTAAATTACAGCATGAGGTAGAGAATGTCCAGATGGAGCATAAGGTGGTACGCACTAAGACGTGCCATGTGGTGAAGTATGTCCAGGTGATGGAGTATAATCATGTATTCCATAGGACGGAGCATGCCAAGTTACACCATAGGGGAAAATAGCCTAGGTATGGGGTGGGAGTGAAGTATATCTTAGGCAGGTTTATATACCAGTCTCTGGTTTCTCCTGCGAGGAAAAGTGATTAAAGATATAGAAAGAAAACCTTGCTCAAACAGAATAAAAGCTATATTTGTAAGAGCTTAAAACTCGCTTAAAATATTTAACCATAACAGTGGTTTCTCACTAAATTTAGCAACACTGCCTCCACATGGAAGTAACATACAGCTGGTCGACACGCAAAGGGAATGACTTCTCATTTACGGACAGGGGAGATAAGTTTGTTATTTGCGACTTCTGTGACGGACACAATGGAAATTTATTAGCTACGGGAGACAATTCTCACAGCGTCTTTTCTCCGATGTCATGTTGTATTTGTCCGTAATAGTGATGAATGGCGTGAAACAGGAAGACAAGCATCGATCAGCAATAGAAACGCAATCATTTCTCTACCTGATTCTCCTGGGTTTGCAGAGAATTAGGGCGCCTGAGTGGTTCTATGAGTTAATGCGTTGGTCTGTGGCAGCAAAGTCGGTAGTTCAAGTCCGGCCGTAGGGCCTCAGTCACCCACAGGTATAAATGATTACCTAGCTCCTTCCAGAAGGACCACATCACCCTGCCCTTTGGCCACACGTTAAGGAAGATATGGACACTAGAATCATATCTCTGCTACTTCAGACATGACAGGACTACTTTCACGGATAAATTATGCCACGTTTTAACCAAATAAATGTTGATTCTCGTACAAGTTCACATGATGGCCTCGATCTATCCCTGACCTTTTACTGTGTCAAAGTAAAACATGGGACCAAGTATGTCACGTGGGTCTGAATGAAAATGACTTACCAAAGTGAGTCCTGTAAAGAGTATATATAACTCTGAAGGTTATTTTCTATTTCCAGAAAGAGATCCTGGATGACTACATGATACATCAGTGTCTTCAGTAGATCTTGGGTGATTACATTATACATCATTGTCTTCATTAGATCTGGGGTGATTACATTATACATCGTTGTCTTCATTAGATCTGGGGTGATTACATTATACATCAGTGTCTTCATTAGATCTGGGGTGATTACACTATACATCAGTGTCTTCATTAGATCTGGGGTGATTACATTATACTGTCTTCATTAAATTTGGTGTGATTATATTATTCATCATTGTCTTCATTATATCCGAGGTGATTACATTATATATAATTGTCTTCATTATATCTGGGGTGATTACATGATACACCATTGCTTTAGTCAAATTCTGGATGATTACATGATACGCCATTGCCTTAATTTAAATGCAGAATGATTATATTATGCATTATTGCCTTCATTTATATCCAGGCTGATTACATGATGCATCATTGTCTTCACTATATTCCGGATGATTACACTGTACATCACTGCCTTCATTAGATCGAGGATGATTACTTTCTACATCATTACCGTCGTTAGATCCAGTATGTGCATACATCACTGGCTTCAACAAATCAAGAATCAAGTATGATTGCGTGATACATCGCTGTTTTCATCAGATCCATGATTATGTGATACATCAGTGCTGTTATTTTAAAAAATCAAGCTACATGGCTGCAATTATTCACATTTAAATGAGTCTGTTTTTTATTTTTGTTTTACATATTTTAACCCTTTTCAGAATTTATATCCGCAATGAAAAGCTCAGACACCATATGGTTTAAGTGTAGTAAAATGATTGCTGATAGTCTACAGAGCTGAAAAGGCGAAGAGAAAAGTGCGTCACTGAATTGATCTCACTGCATCTGCAGGACATGATATGTCTGATGTCAGCCACAAAAAAACGTTTTTTTTTTAATGAGTGTTTGGTCTCAAAGATCTGCAAATCTTCTGACCATAATTTAGAAGGTCAAGAAGATCTTATGGTGGTGTATAATACACAGAGTTGCTAATAACTCTCTACACAGAGGAATACATAATTCGGTACACAGAGGAACACATAATTCTGTACACAGAGGAATACATAATTCTGTACACAGAGGTATACATAACTCTGTACACAGAGGAATGCATAATTATGTACACAGATGAGCACATAAAATACATCTGAGTGAATATATTAATCTACATATATACCTGGTTTGAGTAAAGATCACTGTTACATTCTACTCTTGGTGTTATTGGTGGACTGATATCTCCTTACAGCTATAGATTCCCTGCAGTAACCATCGCCCTGTCAGAATCTTTTCTTGTACTGCTTTTGGGTCGTTGCTGGTTTACAATCCCCAACAGACAGACAGTGGAAGCTCCACCGTTGTGCATACTGCTATTACTATAACTTTGGCTTTCATGGAAGTTCTTGATAATTATGTTTGTGTCCTAAACTGCGCTGACACAAGACTTAACAACACAAACCAGTCTTTGTTTCTAACGGGGCAGAGATCGCCATAGTCCCCATCGTGGTGGAGCCTGCTAAAAATAATGGCACCCTCTACATTTTAGCTCCATTAACGGGCTGAAAAAAAAATTAAGCGTTCTAACCCGCTCCCAATCCGACACGATGTTGTGCCTCAAAATCTTCACCGCATCGGCTGGAAAAAAAAACAGTTCGCAGTTACTCGTAGATAGAAGACGACGACGATGAAGAAAAGTAGACCATCAGTTTTATGTAGATGATATCGATCTACACATTCTAGTTCGGTGCTATAACTAGCAAGTGTACAGTTTACATTCATCATCTTGACGGTTAAACTGTTGAGCCGCCTAAACCACTCATCTTCAGATTTATCTGCTTCTAGATTTCAGACCACGCCTAGGCACATTGCTTCATGATCCTGACACGCCATATGTAACATTCTTGACATCTACATCAGTGGTTTACAACTTTTCTTACGCCCAAAGACCACTTTACTAACAATATATAAGTTGCGAACCACATGTAAATTGCATTCAATATCGCAACAAAGACCAAGGGGCAGACAAAGACAGAGATGGAGAGACAGCATAGAAGAGGATATAAAGGAATTTGGTGAGCATGCTCCTCGTTCCATTCTGGCCTCGGTGTGTCCTGTCAGATCCCTTGTATATTTTTGGTTGGTCCCACCAGGCCACCTCGGCGGGTCTCGGCCCCTCTCTCTTCTTTTTCCCCTTCAGATTTCTCATCCTTACAGAGTCATAATTTGTCTTATCCCGATTTTTTGTTCAAAGAATTGTCTTTTCCTTGCGGTTCCACTGACTCTCTCCTTGTTTTGTTCGACTTCTCTTAAGACTTCATTTCTTTTTTTCCCTGCCGCCTAGAACAGTGGCCCTTGACGTGGACTCCCCGGTAGGATTTTGGAGGGGAAGCACGGCAAATGGATTGGCCCAAGTAAAAAAAAAATCTTAGAATCATTTATGTTCTGTTTATTAGTTTTATTGTTAATGAGAGGTTTGCAACTGTTCTCAAGCCCGGGGGGGGGGGGGGTGTTCCACGGCGAAAAACATGTTAAGAACCACTGGAAGTATAGAATTATTGCTTATTATTTCTATTTAATCTGTGTGTTTATGCCAGTGTTTCACAGGTATACAGCGACGTTGATTCTGTATAGCATATACAAATATGTTTGAAGGTAGGAGATGATTATTCAGTCCGATATAGTTGTCCGTCATCTATAGATCAATGCCTGAGTCCGGGTTGGTGAAACGTAGATGATAACTTGCTTCAGCTGGTGATCTATAGACGGTTACATGTATCAGGGTTGGTGATCAGTAGATGATTGATGCTTCAGGGTTTGTGACCTATAGATTATTGATTCCTTCAGAGTTAGTGATCCACAGACATCTGCTTGCGTCAGGGTTGGTGATCCATAAATAATTGCTTCCATCAGGATTGGTGATCCATAGATGACTGCTTTCATCAGGGTTGGTGATCCATAGATAACTGCTTGCGTCAGGGTTAGTGATCCATAGATGACTGCTTGCATCAGGGTCGGTGATCCATAGATAACTGGTTGCGTCAGGGTTCGTGATTCTTAGATGACTGCTTGCGTAAGGGTTGGTGATCCATAGATAACTGCCTGGGTCAGAGTTGGTATCCATAGACAATTACCTGCGTCAGGGTTGGTGATCCATAGATAACTGCTTGCGTCTGGGTTGGTGATCCGTAGATAATTACTTGCGTCAGGGTTGGTGATCTATAGATGATTGTTTGAGTCAGGGATTTTGATTCATAGGTGATTTCTTGCATCAGGGTTGGTGATCCACAAATGATTGCTTGTGTCAAGATTGGTGATCCATAGATGACTGCTGGGGTCAGAGTTGGTGATCCATAGCCAATAAAGACCCTGTCCAACCATTCCTTAAGTACACCTCTCCTTCCACCCCCAAATTTAACAGACTGGTGCTGGCTAAGAAGGGACACAGAGAGAGACAGAGAGAGAGAGAGAGAGCTCTACGACTTCCACTGAGCTGGAGTCTGTTACAGAAGCATTGCACTTTCCTTCTATTTAGCTACACTCCTAGTCTGTTTAGCTACACTCCTAGTCATTTATCTACACTCCTAGTCTGTTTAACTACACTCTTGGTCTATCTAGCTACGCTCCTAGTCTGTTTAGTTACATTCCTAATCTGTTTAGCTACTCCTAGTCTATTTAGCTACTCCCATAGTCTATTTAGCCACACTACTAGTCTATTTAGCTACACTCCCAGTCTGCAAAAATAGCCGCTATGCCTCAATACATTTCATCTCATGATGTCTTCATGTTTCAATTTTTATGTACATCATGTCTTCATGTCTCAGTTTTTAAAAATTTTATATGTAATGAGTGTAGCGCGCAAATACGCCCTCTTATACTTCCACAGAGCGTTCAGTTATTATCATAATATAAAAATAACAAAACTTCCACAGTGCGTTCAGTTATTATCATAATATAAAAATAACAAAACTTCCACAGTGCGTTCAGTTATTATCATAATATAAAAATAACAAAACTTCCACGGGGCGTTCAGTTATTATCATAATATAAAAATAACAAAACTTCCACAGTGCGTTCAGTTATTATCATAATATAAAAATAACAAAACTTCCACAGAGCGTTCAGTTATTATCATAATATAAAAATAACAAAACTTCCACAGTGCGTTCAGTTATTATCATAATATAAAAATAACAAAACTTCCACGGGGCGTTCAGTTATTATCATAATATAAAAATAACAAAACTTCCACAGTGCGTTCAGTTATTATCATAATATAAAAATAACAAAACTTCCACAGAGCGTTCAGTTATTATCATAATATAAAAATAACAATACTTCCACAGGGCGTTCAGTTATTATCACACTATAAAAATAACAAAATGTGGTGCCTTTTCCCTTCATGAAAAGCACTTTCTTCTTCTGCATTATCTGTATGTGTCTTATTGTACGGTAGAACAGCTATCAACGTCGGATATTATTAGTTAGGGCAGTCGTTAATTTATGTATAAATATCCACAAAATATCCTGTGATCTATTCCTGTAACAATCACTGTTGATGTGAACGAACGGATCGCATGAGTATTTAAAGAAATGGACATAATAATAATTACTGTTACAGTAGCATTTGTTACAGTATCATGGCAACGGCCAAGATAATTAATGAACAGTGTTTGAGACGAGCAAATGAAAAATGTGGGATTGTATGTATGATAACAAAGATAAGACAAAGGGAATCATCAGTCTTGGGGCACGTGATGAGAAGAGAGAAACTGGAAAATATCATAACAATGGGCAAAACTGAAGGCAGGAGAGACAGAGGGCGACCGAGGGAACAGATGTTTGAAGACCTGACATTGTGGCATGGAAAGCAGCAGTTACTCAGAAATGTCAAGGACAGAGATTTGCGGGGGAGTATGACCATTCACGTCGCCCGGCATGGCACATGATGATGAACGAACGAACAAAAGAACGAACGAACGAACGAAGGAACGAACAAATTAACGAACATACTTTATTTTCAAAGGTTTAAGAATTTGGCACGCAGGCCCGTCTGACATTCTGCCCTTCATCATACAGCTTTCACTCAGTCACAGTCATTCAGCACTTGCTAATGACCATAATAGTCATGAAGACACAATAAATGATTACATCAATAAATAATAAACTCATCTCATGTCCATACACTCTACACTCTGATTTATGCAACAACATGAAATAAACTTGCATTCTTACATTCATTCAAAACTAACAAATTTATAGAAAAATAGTATTAAAAAAATAAGAAAAAAGAAAAAAATACAACACTCAAGCCATACTTTAAACTACTTTAAACTATGCTTAGGGAGGCATATAGTCCATATGAAACAGATGTTGACAAAGTTTAAAATTATAAGAACGAATACTACTTATAACTTTTACCTGAATTGGTAGGGCATTCCAAAGGTGGGCAGCTGAGTAAGAGAAGCTTTTTTAAACATGTCAAGCCTTGGTTTTGTGAGAATACAACTGCTTAAGCATTGACTGTATTTTGGGTTGGATTTGAACAATGACCACAGATAGGGTGGAGAAATGAGCGACAGAATTTTATGAAATAACGTGGCCTTGTTGAAAAGAATTCTCTTCTTGAGGGGTAGAATACCAAGATGTTTGTCCTTATTTGTAATACGTGCTGCATGTTTGCTGCATATCACAGACAGACAGACCAGACAGACAGACACAAACACAGACAGATAGATAGATAGATAGATAGATAGATAGATAGATAGATAGATAGATAGATAGATAGATAGATCGATAGATCGATAGATAGATAGACAGACAGACAGACAGACAGATAGATAGATAGATAGATAGATAGATAGATAGATAGATAGATAGATAGATAGACAGACAGACAGATAGACAGACAGACAGACAGATAGATAGATAGATAGATAGATAGATAGATAGATAGATAGATAGATAGATAGATAGATAGATAGATAGAAAGAAAGATAGACAGACAGACAGACAGACAGACAGATAGATAGATAGATAGATAGATAGATAGATAGATAGATAGATAGATAGATAGATAGATAGATAGATAGACAGATCTACGTCTATGTATGTACTAATATTTGGCTGTTACGACACACCCATACTAACTGGTAATAAGCGATCAATTTATAATATAGCAATGGCGTTTTCTTCCTCTTTAAACTGGTCGAGGAAAGGAAATGTGGATATAGGGGAGAGGTGGTGGTGGTGGTGAGGGGGGAGGGGTTGCCTCTTATAGATGCTCAAACGATCGACATTCGATTACTCGCTTGCAGCAACTGTCTCTGAAGAAGCCGAGGGAGTTACAGCCCCTGTTACTGGGATAACTCTCCTATTCTTTTTCCTCACTTTGCCTAATGGCATTTGGTTATCGGTTCTCACTATCACATTGGCTAGTAAAGTTCCCTCAAGCACTCCCTCCCACAACTTCTTTCTACTGCCTCTGTCAGTACAGTACTTTCATCTTGACTAGAAGCCATTTCAGATACGGCTACTGTCATTCAGTACCAGTTTTCATTACAGCTGTCACTGCAAGGTCTAAGTTCAATTCATCCTCTCGCTTTACTTGTCTCCCGCTCATTGTCAGTGGCTGCTATTTCCGCTCCACCGCCTCGGATTTGAAAACCTCAGATATAGTCAAGTGTAACTGTTTAGTTATGTATTATCTGTGTACACTGAGACCACTAATTAAATATGTAATAAAATTTATTTATATTAACACACAAGCAGAACGGTGATGTAGTAAAATATTCTTGTTAATTTGTTGACAAGAACAATGACACGAGAACATGTATTTATCTGTTATAATCAAGAACAATAGTACAAGAACGAGTACTGAACTGTTGTAGACAAGAACAATGGTGGTACAAGGACGTAAGTTGAACTGTTGTAGACAAGAAAAATGGTGGTACAAGGACGTAAGTTGGACTGTTGTAGACAAGAAAAATGGTGGTACAAGGACGTAAGTTGGACTGTTGTAGACAAGAACAATGGTGGTACAAGACGTAAGTTGGACTGTTGTAGACAAGAACAATGGTGGTACAAGGACGTAAGTTGGACTGTTGTAGACAAGAACAATGGTGGTACAAGGATGTAAATTGGACTGCTGTAGACAAGAACAATGGTGGTACAAGGATGTAAATTGGACTGTTGTAGACAAGAACAATGGTAGTACAAGGATGTAAATTGGACTGTTGTAGACAAGAACAATGGTGGTACAAGGACGTAAGTTGGACTGTTGTAGACAAGAACAATGGTAGTACAAGGATGTAAGTTGGACTGTTGTAGACAAGAACAATGGTGGTACAAGGACGTAAGTTGGACTGTTGTAGATAAGAACAATGGGTGCACAGGAACGCGTGTTGAACCAGACAAGAACAGTGATGATACAATAACTATTTTTTTCCACTCAGGGAGAACATAAAAGCCAAGACATTAAAGGTTATTTCACAGCAACAAAAATAAGATCAATGAAAGCTAATCTATTATCCTCAAATAAACATTGAGACAGTATGGGCTGTACTTAGAGAAAATAAAGGGCTAAATATGTCTAGTGAAGGTCACGTGAGCAGACCATGAGCACAAACATATCATGGAAAACAAAATAAAACGAATGGTGAATTAGACTCATTTTTGTCCAAATGTACCAGCAGCCAGGCAGATAAAAAGGGATACAGAAAGATATAGCACGCAAGCACGCACATATACATACACACACGCACATGCATATACAAACATACAAATATCAGCGTATGCACAGAAAGCTGAATTATATTATTGGTAACAATCTAATACAGAGAAGTATTTATTGTTAAATTATATATGTTTATTACAGAAATATCCCGTTTCCCATTCCCAAACATACAAAAATCTCAAAACTTTCATTTATCCTCACTATAAATAACTTTACTGCGGTCTCAGTCAATAAAAAGGAAGAAAATGTCGCACATGAAAATCTATATATAAAGGAACTGTTGAAAAAAAAAACACACACACACAACCCCCCAAAAAAAACTTAAATATAATGTGGAACTCTCCGGTCGTGAAGGATGTATATCAGCAGAGAATGATTGCCAGGATCTATTGCTTGCTATTTTTAGCACTCAGCCGGAAATCGTCACCAACGTCACGAAAGCTATCGATCCCAATGAGGAACCTTTTTGTTGGTGGTCCGCCTACCCACTCTGTCCGTCTCCGACCGTTTTAAACTGAGGTGGTTTTTTTTTTCTTTCTATTTCACATTATTTTATGTGGGTGTTTTAATTTTTAACTGAGTTTTTCTCCCAAATCCCTACGTCTCCTTCTGTCAACATAGTGAAACTGCGGTACAAAACGCCGGGCAAATTATCTTCAAAGTTAACGATGAATTCAACAATTTACTTAGCACTTTTCCTCAACTTAAAGAAATTACCTCAGCTGTTCTATCAACCTAGCATCCTCATGTCACAGCCTCGTAATCACCCAATATTTCAGCCTAGATTCTGTGAAGAATATTTACAAAAAAGATCACATGATGTAAGAGTCGAACCAGTTTACAAGGTAACAAACATCTGGAGCTGAAAGTGGAGAGAGTTTAGTGCCGGAGTAAAGAGATGATGAACTGTTTAAAAGTGAAGAGAGTTTACGAGTTATCATCATGTGCAAAAGTAGAGACAGTTTAAGAGTTATCATCATGTGCAAAAGAAGAGAGAGAGTTTAAGAGTTATCATCATGTGCAAAAGTAGAGAGAGTTTAAGAGTTATCATCAGGTGAAAAAAGCAGAGAGAGTTTAAGAGTTATCATCATATGCAAAAGTAGAGAGAGTTTAAGAGTTATCATCATGTGCAAAAGTAGAGAGTTAATCATGTGATATAAAGAGTGAAGAGGAAGAAAAGAAAAGCTGGGGGAGAAGATGCTCAACAACCTGGCAATTGGGACTGTAACAACCTTCTGAGATAAGAGGATTGTAACAATGTTCTGAGATAAGAGGATTGTAACAATGTTCTGAGATAAGAGGATTGTAACAATGTTCTGAGACAAGAGGATTGTAACAATGTTCTGAGATAAGAGGATTGTAACAATGTTCTGAGATAAGAGGATTGTAACAATGTTCTGAGATAAGAGGATCTAACAACGCCCTGAGATACAGGGACTGTAACAGCGCCCTGACATACAGGGGCTGTAAAACGTCATGACATACAGGGACCATAACACCGTGACATACAGGGGCTGTAGCAACGTCCTGGAATACAAGGGCTGTTAGAATATCGTGACATACGAAAGGGTCTGGAACAATGTCCTGACATATATGGGCTATGACAACGTCCTGACATACAGGGGCTATAACAACATCCTGATTTAACGGAACAGTAACAACAACCTGACGTAATATAACGGTAAAATATACCGGAATTATGGACGGTAAAAAAACATTTTTTAAATAACGGTACTGTAAAAACACCCTGACATAATAGGACAGTAACAAAAGCCTGTAATAACTGATGGTAACAAGTCAAACAGAAGCAGTTTTAAAGGATTTTTTTAAAAAAAAGAATTTAAAAACCGAAATAGTGAAAGAAAAGAAAAATCTTCGAACTCTGAAACTTAAATACTTTTAGTGAAAATCATAAAGTTAAGAGAGACCTTTAAAAAAACTCTAAAGTTAAATACAAGTATTTTTCTTTATTGTGAACCTAAATAGTAAGCTGAAACCTATGTTGTCTTTAGTTCAGACTAAAGATCTAGATCAGTGTTTTCCATCATCGGATTACAAGTGGTCCTTGAAACGTCATCAAGTAATCCGTGGCAACCTTAGTCTTCTTCTTCTTCTTCTTCTGCGTTCGAGGTTATTGGTCACATCAGATCCTGATCCCTGTCGACACGGCAAAGCCCGCAGTCCTCTCCATATCCTGATAGGAGCCCCAAAGCTTTTGCCCCAAGCTTGTGTCCTCTGGCCATGTCTCACACCTCAGGTCTGCATAGTTTGGGCACTCTTGAAGGATATGTCCTGGAGTCTCGAGTCTACTTTCACATGGACACTGGTCTGTGTGAGATATTTTAAGTCGATATAGGTGGCTTAGTAGTCTGCAGTGGCCTGTCCTTAGGAGGAAGAGGATGGTTTGCTGATGTCTTTGTAGTTGGTGTATTGGGTCTGGTTCGTTGTTGCATTTCAGTTGCTTTTTCCATTCAGATCTTCACTGGTTACGGATTATAGTTTTCGCTTCTTGGTAGTTTCCTAGATGATTTATTTGATATTGATTACTGCCAGCTTTGGATAAGGTGTTAGCTATTTCACTGCCAGCTATTCCATAGTGGAATAGTACCCAATGTAGGGCTACGGTTGTTGACAGTGTAAGGTGCTTCAGTTTTGTTGGGTTGTTTGTTGTTTTTAGAGATTCTAGAGGTGCTCTGCAGTTTGTGAAGAAGGGTATTTTGTGTGATGGGTGCTGGTTTTCTTATTTAAGTGTTCTGAAGGCTTCAAGGAAGGCTGTTGTTTCTGTCCTGTAGTTGGAGGAAATCTTTCCTGTCGTGAAGGCCTTTTTGGTTTGCCTTTACCATCTGTGTATCTTATGTAAACGTCTCCACCTCCATTTTTTACTGCTTTTTCTGCAGACCCGTCTGTGTACACATGTGTCCATTCGGCTGGGTTGTATTTGCTGGCAACTTTAGTTATTTGATAGCATATGCTGTCTGATGAGTTAAAAACAGCTAAGCATTTCTTACATGCTGCGATCTTATTCTTCTTCTGCAGCTTTCCGAGGACAAGGTACGAGGGCGAGCGAGTCAAAAAGAAATGGCACATCAAGAGATGTAACCACTGAAAAAATATGAAAAGGTATAATCATCATAAATCTTTTTAATGTGTGAGTATGTCTGTGTGTGTTTTCAAGTGGCTGTAACCGACTTGGTTAGAAGCTAATCTTCCACTGATTTGGTTACAAGCTTATCTTCCACTGATTTGGTTACAAGCTTATCTTCCACTGATTTGGTTACAAGCTTATCGTCCACTGATTTGGTTACAAGCTTATCTTCCACTGATTTAGTTACAAGCTTATCTTCCACTGATTTGGTTACAAGCTTATCTTCCATTGAATTGGTTACAAGCTTATCTTTGACCAGCTTGATTACAATCTTATCTTCGACCGACTTGGTTAGAAGCTTATCTTCCATCGATTTGGTTACAAATCGACCGATTTAGTTACAAGCTTAACTGACTTGGTTACAAGCTTTTTTCGATACTTTCAAATTTTAAATGAAGTTCTTTCTTGCTCATCTTTTTTTTCAAGCTGAGAATTTAGAAGCTTAAGAAGACGTCACAGTGCTTTGAATTAGCACTAAATATCACACAAATAAAACACAAATGCGACGAAATCAGAATGTTTATATACATATACAGTTCAAAAAAAGAAACGCAACAAATACGATGTTGCGATTTAAACTGAAGTTTCCTGATAAAACAAGGAAAAATTGCCTGAAACGTTCACTTGGACATCTGATTTACGTGCTGACCTGAATTATACTCAGCAGATGATTCATGAACACAGAAAAGCGACACTAGTCAAAACAGCATTTTTGACAATAACTTATGACGGGTTCACGAAAATTCCGTGAAATGTATTGAACACAAAATTCACCGAACATGTTACTGAATGCATATAAAAGATTTACTCTCCTCGAATCAATTCATTTGAAAATTCAATGCGCAAGTATGGCTCATCTCACTACAGAGCAACGACTCATCATCATTGGATGTCTACAGACTGGACAGTCACAAAGTGTAGTGGCCAGACAATTAAATGTGGTTAGAAGCACCATTAGTCACCTTTGGAGGTGATTTCAAGAAACTGGCTCAGTTGCAGGCCGGTCGCGCAGTGGAAGACCCATAGTCGCAACTCCTGCCGAAGACCGCTTCATACGGCTGTGTCGCCTCAGGAATCGATTTGCATCTGCGTCCTCAACAGTCCAGTCAATGACAGCAGCTCGTCGGATTTTAGATCAAACGATCAGGAACCGGATGCACTAGGTTGGTCTTTAGGTTAGAAGACCCTATAGAGGTTCTGTTCTTATGGACCCGCATCGCCAGAACCGACTGCAGTAGGCGAACCAGCATCATCAGTGGACCAGTGGGAATGATTGGAGAAGGGTTTGGTTTAGTGATGAATCATGTTTTTCTGCCCCAGCAACACGATAAACGGAGACGAGTTTACTGCAGAGTCCATGAGAGCTACGCCCAGAACTGCGTGGATGAGGCTCCTCCACATGGTGGTGGAGGTGTACTGGTGTGGGAGACGATTAGCTTCATGGGAAGAAGTGACCTGGTGCAAATTGAAGGACGCCTGAATGCCCAACGACACGTCGCTGGATTTCTTCGTCCCACGTCCTTCCACTTCTGGCTGCACCAGAGTCGATTTTATAGCAGGATAACGCTCGAACCTCATGTGGCACAACGTCCAGACCATTCTGTGGCCACCAATGTCATGATATATGAATCCAACAGAACACTTATGGGACGAACTCAACAGACACGTCTGCCAGCCAGACGTGGCCCCAACTACTCTCCAACAGTTGTCTCTTGTACTGCGGAAAGAGTGGGCAGCCATCCCACAACAGATCCAACGGCTAATCGCATCCATGTCAAGGACATGTCGTTCTCCGATACAGGCCAGAGGAGGTCATACACCTTACTGAAACGGAGGCCTCAGTCGCAAAGAATAAAACTCCAAACCAAATTTAATGAACATCACTTCATTGTTAAAGTCTTAAAGTTTCTTCATGCCAAGACTGAAACATTAATTCCGTAAAATAAAATAATGAAACAAGTTTGGTGTCCATCACGACTACAGCAGTGTTGCGTTTCTTTTTCTAAACAGTATATATATATATATAATTTGGTATTTATTGTTACGACAGAAGATGTTGTGACTTGCTCACATCGTCAAAATACAACTCATGATACGTCATGGATGCCTTTCATCAGCAGAATACCTGACTTGACAGACTATATGACTTGAAAGTATATCTGACGTGACAGAATATATGACTTGAAAGTATATCTGACTTGACAGAATATCAGATCTGGTACTTAAGAAACGTTCAATTTTACGGGCCCCAAGGACAACAACTGTATCCAAGAAACGCATCTTAATCAGTCAGTTTTTTTTTGTTTCCCCAAACTACATTAAAAAATGAGACAATGTGACAATTATGAGGTAAAAGTGATTCAAAACTACGATGACTTATTTCTTTCACAGCATAAAATCAAAACTCATTCTTGGCTACCATTATTAATTTCAGTTTTTAAAAAAAATTAAATTTTCATAAAAACGTCTCAGGCCGCCACCTCATCAAGCTGGGATTACGTAAAGAACGTTTTCAAGAAACCTGAATCACATCATTAAACATGTGCATTTCTCACAGACAGTTCACACGTTACATGAAATATAGACCACACAAATCTTTCGCAATTCACAATTATTCACTGCAACTAATTCTCAGTACAGCGATTTCCCACCACAGCCATATTTCACAAGAAAGCACTTGTCATTGAGTTCAAGACCTTTCCTCTGCAGTTGTACATTATTTAAGATCCATGGGAATAAGCAGAACTTTTGAGTTCGATGCTGGTCTTTAAGTGCTGAAGGAAATGGATTCTTCAGGGGTTTGCTATGTAACAGAGGGCGACAGAAGATTGAAACGGTGACAAGAAAGAAATCGGGTGAGAGAAGAGGACAGAGAGAGAGAGAGAGAGAGACAGAGATGTCATTCCCAATAGAGGTACTGGAACCAGAGGGTACAAAGAGGTAACTGTAAGGGAATGTTATAAACCTATAAATAAAGTTCTTGTTAGAGATACACCTAGTTAAACTGTAGATATGAAAGAAAAGTAACAGAAAAAAACACTGATGCAGTCAACAAGAAACATTCTGACTCACATATAAAGAGAAAGCTAAGCTAACAGTCAAGAAACTTTCTCACTCACATATACAGAGAAGGCTGAGCTAACAGTGACAAGCCACGCTGTCTGAACAGACCGAACCAGCTGATTGATGTTTAACCATAAACTGGCAGAAATCGATAACTAGAATTAAGCTGTCTATAGGCTGTGATCCCGAGCTATACTGAAGACTCGGGTAGGTAAAATCGATAGTCACATTTAGCTCTGATTAAAGAGATTTTATAACTCATTTCATTAGTTCATGATCTGATGTTTCTTTAACTCAACGAACAGAACAAACAACCTTATCATGGTTTCTTCCATTTCACGCCATAAAATCATGTTACCAACAAGTCGAGCTGCTATATGTGCATACACGACAGTTCTGCTTTTCTGTCTCACATGAAGGGGGAAGGGGGGAAGAGGATTCAAATTTAGCAGTCAGTGACCCACAGCTGACATGCTAGCGTCAGAGCTGGCCAACCACAACCCACGATGACCCTGTCCCAGGTATGCTGGCGTCAGGGTTGGCCGACCATAGCCCACGAAGACCCTGTCCCAGGTATGCGGGCGTCAGAGTTGGCCAACCACAGCCCACGATGACCCTGTCCCAGATATGCTGGTGTCAGAGTTAGCCAACCGCAGCCCACGAAGACCCTGTCCCAGGTAATTTGGCGTCAGAGTTAGCCAACCGCAGCCCACGAAGACCCTGTCCCAGGTATGCTGACGTCAGAGTTGGCCAACCACAGCCCACGAAGACCCTGTCCCAGGTATGCTGGCGTCAGAGTTGACCAACCATAGCCCACGAAGACCCTGTCCCAGGTATGCTGGCGTCAGAGTTGGCTGACCATAGCCCACGAAGACCCTGTCCCAGGTATGCTGGCGTCAGAAATGGCCGACCATAGCCCACGAAGACCCTGTCCCAGGTATGCGGGCGTCAGAGTTGGCCAACCACAGCCCACGATGACCCTGTCCCAGATATGCTGGTGTCAGAGTTAGCCAACCGCAGCCCACGAAGACCCTGTCCCAGGTAATTTGGCGTCAGAGTTAGCCAACCGCAGCCCACGAAGACCCTGTCCCAGGTATGCTGACGTCAGAGTTGGCCAACCACAGCCCACGAAGACCCTGTCCCAGGTATGCTGGCGTCAGAGTTGGCTGACCATAGCCCACGAAGACCCTGTCCCAGGTATGCTGGCGTCAGAGTTGGCCAACCATAGCCCACGAAGACCCTGTCCCAGGTATGCTGGCGTCAGAGTTGGCTGACCATAGCCCACGAAGACCCTGTCCCAACTCAAGTAACAGGTCTAGCAGGGATCAGCATGGTCCCTGTTGCAGTGGAGTCTGCTAAAGAGGTAT
The DNA here is from genome assembly GCA_009760885.1 of Achatina immaculata. NCBI lineage: Eukaryota > Metazoa > Mollusca > Gastropoda > Stylommatophora > Achatinidae > Lissachatina > Lissachatina immaculata. The sequence continues at coordinate 8,251,895 of CM019691.1, forward strand.
TGCACATCTCCTGCTTGTTAGCTCCACTAGGAGATTGACAAAAATAGCTGCCGTAGCCCGCTTTCATTCCAACACTGAAAAAAATAATAGCTGCCGTAGCCCGCTTCCAATCCAACACTGAAAAAAAATAATAGCTGCTGTAGCCCGCTTCCAATCCAACACTGAAAAAAATAATAGCCGCCGTAGACCGCTTTCAATCCAACACTGAAAAAAAATAATAGCTGCTGTAGCCCGCTTCCAATCCAACACTGAAAAAAATAATAGCCGCCGTAGCCCGCTTTCAATCCAACACTGAAAAAAATAATAGCTGCCGTAGCCTGCTTCCAATCCAACACTGAAAAAAATAATAGCTGCCGTAGCCCGCTTTCAATCCAACACTGAAAAAAATAATAGCTGCCGTAGCCCGCTTTCAATCCAACACATTGCGGCACCTTAACTCTTTCACTGCATCGACTGCAAAAAAAACCAAAAACAACAACACCAGCTCACAGTTCCAAGAAGAAGAAGCAACAACAACAACAACAAGGAGGAGGAGGCAATAAAAAACAGAGTTCCATGAGAAACTTCGGCACATCATTAGCCATCTTGAATAACAATGGACGTAGGGAAATATTCAGCTTTAGCAGGCGATCACGCCACAGACCTCAAAGCTGTGTAAATGTTGATTTGTCCAGCCATTTCAGTTAACTTACCTACAAAATAACTTCAAGTTTTACATAAAAAAGCGTTCGGCTACGCCCTGTCAAACAATATTATTTCTCTTTCTGTTCACTTAACCTTGTTTTTCTTTTCCTTATTCCGTTCTTTCCTCCTGTTCAACGTTAATGTGATTTAAAGGAAACCTGCATGAAAACAAAAACAGAAAGAAGAACATCAAATGAGATTCCCGTGGCTCATTTCCAGCCCCTATAGTGTTGTTTTTTTTCTTTTAAAAGACGGGCCACCAATATACAGGCTCAAGATTACTCTGACCGCTGTACTTTGTCTTAAGTTTGCTAAAATTCTTCCCGGGCATTAACTGCGTCTGGGTTCATTCACGCTTCTCTTAAAATGCCTGTTTACCTTGAACTGAATAGTGAGCCCCTGTCACTCTAAAATCCTTGATGGGAAGAACTGCCACTCTATCAGTCTGGTCTGCCACTGGGAGAAAACCATTCACCGTTGCTGGTTTGTTTCTCCAAGTGTGGTATGGAGCTTTGGATAGACGGTTATAATCGTGTTCACACCTTACTAATAACTTGGTTTCTTATGCTTTCTTCGTGTTTCTCTTTTCCTACAGTGGCCGTCTGACATAAACAGAACATAATGCAGCTTGACTCTTAAGACGTAAAAATAACTCAACACTACCCTGCTGCCTAACCTCACCACGTAAACAGAACATAACACTGCCTAGCTGCCTAACCTCATTACGTAAACAGAACATAACACTGCCCTGCTGCCTAACCTCACCACGTAAATAGAACATAATATTGCCTAGCTGCCTAACCTCATTACGTAAACAGAACATAACACTGCCTTGTTGCCTAACCTCATTACGTAAACAGAACATAACACTGCCTTGCTGCCTAACCTCATTACGTAAACAGAACATAACACTGCCTTGCTGCCTAACCTCATTACGTAAACAGAACGTAACAATCCTTTGTCCACCCTCACTCTTTACTTCCCTGGGCTCAAGATTCAAGAGCGTCTTCTAAAATAAATACAAGTCTCTACAGAACTTTTGCCCTGTTATTGTTTCACTCTCTCAGACCATATACAGACGTGTTTAGATTTCCACAACTACAATATAAACCCCAAACTAAACCATCTATAACGTTCAAGTTTCAGTTTATAGAAGCAGTTTGGTATTCAGTCTGCAAAAACCTTTTTTTACCACAGCCTGCAGTCTCCATTTTAGTAAAAAAAAACACACACAACAACAAATAGCTCTTTTAGTATATATTGTCCAGAAATGTATTGATTTCTTGCTGTCTCCACCGACTGCATGAAAGAGAATGTAACAGCAGTGCTATAAAGCAGTCACTAGAGAGTTTTGAGATTTTTACTTCAAATTTGTTCACGCACGAGTTTTCCCGCTCACAGAAAATAACCGGTCTAATCTATTTTTGCTTTCCTCTCGCTGTTCTATAGACCACTAATTGTCCGGGCTGACTTCAGCTTGAAATAGATTGGTCACGTCACGCGAGAGAAACTGAATTATGCGTCCATTTTCTAATTTTTATTAAAAATACTTTGTGCAAGGATTGTATATAATATATATATATATATATATATACTAAATATAAGATATAATATACACTAAAAGCAACAATGAATCTTACAGTTACTCTGGATCTCTACACCAATTTACATAGCACACGAATTGATGTAGCAGTGAGAACAAAAACTAGAAAAACGGTAAGAGGTAAAAACTGTTAAAACTCTAGTAACTAATGGGCTCAGAATGAGAAATGCTACAAATCATTGCCTAGGTCGTATTAAACTTAACTGTATGCTGTCAAAAATAACAGGAAAAGAAATGAAAGTATGATTTCGGTTTAGAACTAGGCGTTCGAATTTCGCCCTATACATCACAGTCATGAGGCGAATACGCATCTATTAGCAAGAGGAGAACAACAACAACAACAAATACCAAGATTTGATCATGAACATAAAACATCTTCTTAGTTTGTCACATACATCGCTTCTGCTGCACGAAGAAACTAATACAGAACTTACTTCATAAGCAAAAACGAACACAGTGATTTTAAGAAGAAAATTTGAATCACTTAGAATGCTAAAGTAACCCCCCTCCCCCCCCCCCCAAAAAAAAAAAACAACCTTTGTCTGTAATCAGAAAAAAAAGAAGAATCAATAACAGGGAGGTAAAGTGTGAATTAACCGGAACCTCGTCTGTAAAGTGTGAATTAACAATAGTCTCGTCTGTAAAGTGTGAATTAACAATAGTCTCGTCTGTAAAGTGTGAATTAACAATAGTCTCGTCTGTAAAGTGTGAATTAACAATAGTCTCGTCTGTAAAGTGTGACCTTAGCTTCGTGAGTGTCATCAAACATCTCAAGAATTACTGGTCTACTATGGACATTTCCCACTGAAAATAAAAGCATGGCTTCAAAGTGCTGCCTACCTTTTAAATGTTACTGTTACTCAAAACATACTTTTGATGTTTTCCTTTCATGTTAACATTTGATTTGCTCTCTAGAGAACATCAATTGGCAGTGAAGATGTTGTGAGATATAAATATGTTGCACTGGGTATGGATTACGGCGACTAATTTTATTTCAGTCGCAGTGGGGCTGGGTGGGAGGGGGTGGGAGTGCAATACTTCTTTAGTAGACTCCACCACCATGAAGACTATGGGATCACTGCTCCGTTGGCCAGGCTTGGCCTGTTACTGGGGGTAGAAACGGAGAGTTTTCAGGGGCCCTTTATTATCTATGTTTCGCCAGGCCTGGTGCTAGTTTATCACATCTGGGTCGCTGATTTCCAAATCTGACAGTGTCTTCACCTCCTCCTCCTTCCCCCCCCCCCCCCGCCCCTTCCACCTCAACCTTTAGCGTATATCCTGGTGTCCTATTTTATCTAGTATGTTTCTAGCAAGTATGTTTGCTGCATACATTATTTTCTTTGATGTATATATATATAATGTCCTATGTTTTTACTATATATTATGTTGTTTTCTACTGCGCATCTAGTTATCCTACGTCAGAGGGGTCACAGAAAGGCAGTAAGTGGAAACGAAATAAGCGGCAAGATTTAAAACTATATCCCCGAAGAAAAATATTTCGAGAGAAAAGGTAAATTTTTTTTTCTACATTGTAGAGATGAGCTTCCATTTACCAGTAGTTTGCCCTTTAAGAGGAGAAGAAGAAAAATGATGATAAAATGAATTAAGAGACATCTTAAATAAATCTCACGCATGAGAGAAATCCTGTCCACAAGGCATGCAGAAAACTTGCTGCTCTGTTAGTTACTTTGAGAATCTCCACTAGAAACGTTTCTCCTGAGGATGTGAGGATCGATAAATGGTTTTGCCATAGCTTGTTAATGGCTGTCGTAAGTTGCTGGCTCACGGATTCTTATCACACTTGCCCTGCGTTGCTGTGTCCACAGATATCATGGGAATTGATTTCTCTAGTAATTTCTAGCTCATTTTGCGGCAATCCCTTACCTCGTACTATTTTTGTCATCACAAAGCTTTAATATCCGTCCCATGGCTTTCTTGCCAACCGTTATTTGATCTCAGTTTTCAGGAAAAGGGAAAAAAAAAGAAGCACTTCTGTTCTCCTGAAGATATCACATCAGTTGGCCCCATCTTTTCGTGTGACAGGCAGGAAGTAAGCTACAACAAATTTTAAAAATCGAACTTTAAAAAAAAACACTTTCTATGAATACCTGTAGGCAATTGCCCATGCTTGAGCTTGACAAATGTTCCTCCAAGATTTTCAATAAGACGAATATATAAATGTAGATAAGAGTGATCAAGTGTCATTCTGAAGGAAACTCTCCCAGAAAACTAAATTAATGAAGAAACATTTTTTTTTTAATTAAAAGAGAAAAGTAAGAAAGTGTGTACGTGTCGCCAGGAAATTTTACAAAAGTATGTGGTTTCTAAAGTCGTAATCACTTTTTGGTATAAATTCCTTCGAGTTCAAAGGATTTGTATTTTATGTTGCAGTATCTCATGAGATGACAAAGGATTAAACAATAGTTGCGACTTTATATATAAATATATCTATTCAGCTTTCCGAGGCAATGCGGCTCAGTGCGGTAGGCAAGACTTGTCTCCATTCCTCCCTATCCTTAGTCTTCTCCTACCAAGTGTCCTCTCCGAACAGGACACAGCCGACTCCGAAGTAACATGTATACAAAGTTGAAGGTTGTTACTACTACTCTTTGTACATGTGCCCAGGTGCCCCAAACTGTTAACGTCAAGATGTCCAGATTGTCACTCTACCGTTATGTCTGTCCCCCTCTTGGTCTGTCGCTTCTGTATAAATCTTTTTCTGTCTGTTTATTCTTATCCATCCTCTCCAAGTGTCCCAGCCATCTCAACCTGTTGTTTTTTATAATGGTAGTTATATGTGGATCCTGAAATAGCAATTGTATTTCTTTGTTATTTCTTCTTCTTCTTCTTCTTCTTACGCATTGTCTGTCTATATCTGCAGTCCTGTCTCTTGGATAAATTTCACAGTTTTTTTTTGTAATTCATATATGGAACCGTAGAGCTTATCTTCTTTAGTGGTTTCACTGGGCCAGTAATTATTTCTCAGTGTCTCATAGTTGGTGTAGTCCTGGAGGATATGTTCCACAGTTTGGGGCACCTGGGCACATGTACATAGATTAGTAGTACCAACCTTAAACTTTGTATACATATGACTTTGGAGTCGGCTGTATCCTGTTCGGAGACGGAAAATAGTGACATGCTCCTTTCTGTTTAGCATGTGATAGTCATCATGTGGTGGTGTTTGTGGCTTCCTGTAGGTTTTTATCATGCTTTTCTTCTGATTATAGGTGAACAGTATGTCTGGTTGCTCCATTTCAGTGCCCTCTTTAGCCAGACAGTCAGCTTTCTCGTTGCCTGGTATCCCACAGTGGGAGGGAATCCACTACAAGGTGACTGTGTTGTGAGCTAATTTTTGACAAGGCATCCTTAAGATCTGGTAGTTTGTTGCACCGAAGAGCTTCCAGTACAGATCTTCCATCTGTGAGAATTACTATGGAGCATGTATCATTTCTGGAATCTGACAGTTTTTCAACCGCAGCAATAATTGCCCTAACTTCTGCATCACAGTTGTTCAGTATTTTCCAGTGGGTATGGAAATCTTGTCGGTGGTGTTGTTTGCATATTCAATACGTGCTCCTGCCCCTCCATTCTTTATGGCATTGTGTGCAGATTAATCTGTATACACACGTATCCAGGTGTCACTTGGATATTTGTCATCTAGCAAACTAAGTGTGGCTGTTGATCTTACAAGACTGCTTTGCATCTCACCACTCTGCACACCTTTCACTTCAGCTTGAATAGTTATTTGTGTACAATCTGCTTCTTTCCATGGTGTATGCTCTGGAACAGATGATAAGGAAGCGACTACAGTTGGAAGGTCAGGTATCAGTTTACGCATATACTTGGCCTGATGAACAAAGCTGCTTCTTTTAAGCCGTCTTAGTGCCAAGTTATTGAATCTCTCTTTCAGGGGATGGCTTACAGAGCTGAGGAATTTCTCTCCCAAAGTCATGAACTTTGTGTCTCTACGTTCTTTTAGCACTTGAACACCAACTGTTTTCTGCATTTCTACTACTGGTGTGGACCTCAGGGCACCTGTGACTGATTTTGTACCTTGTCTAGATCATGCAGCGTAGTGTTTGATGTTGTGTACCAAGCTGTTGAGCCATATTCTAAATGTGGTAGAATATTTTGCTAATACAGATTCTTGTGGATTCTTTCACTATCTCCCCATGTAGTTCCACTCAATTTTCTTGACTAGTTTTCTTCTGGCTTTTGCTTCTACATTGCTGATGTGTTGCTTCCAGGTCAGTTTTGAGTCAAGAGTCACTCATAAGTAAGTGGGTTGGTTGTCCATCCTTAAGGGTATTTCATTTACAAAGATATTACCTGCTTTCTGTTTAGATGAGAGAGTGAACAGAGTGGTACTTGATTTCTCTGTGTTGATACTTACTCATCATTTGTTTGTCCATAATGTCAAGATGTCTGCTGCTCTTTGGAGTCTCTGTGTAACAACTGTCGCATGTTCATCTGTACACCACATAACCAGATCATCTGCATACAGTGCCGCTTTGATTCCACAGAAGTTTCTTGATCAGGTCATTAATGAATACCAGGTATAGTGTAGGTGAAAGGACTCTTCCTGTGGTACGCCATGTCGCATCAGTATTTTCTGGCTTTTGTGGCCATCCATTACTACTCTTGCTCTTCTATTGTGTAAGTAGGACTTTATCTAGTTGTACAGGCTTCCATTCACATTGCAGTTTCTTAGTTTCCACAGCAGACCTTTTTTCCACACTTTATCAAAGACTTTCCTAGGTCTATCCACGCTGCTAGTACAAGGTTTTTTCTTGGAATGTGTCTTCAATCTCTTGAGAGAGATAGGTCACTTGATCTTCTGTACTGCCTAAATCCTGCTTGTCGTGGAATGAGAAGGTTTTCACTTTCTAGATACCGTTTTAGCCTCAGGTCAATGATACGCTCCAATCATTTTGCATAGGTAGCTAGTGAGACTGTCTGGCCTGTAGCTGGAGGCTGTATCGCTATTTTTCCCTGGCTTTAGCAGTGGTACCATGCTTGGTTCCTTCCAGATTTGAGGTAACTTACCTGTGCTCCAACACATATTGAGAATATCCAACAGCTTTCCTATTGCTGCCATTCCCAGGTTCTTGATCATTTCATTGGACACTCCATCTGGTCCTGGTGATTTCCTTGGTTTCATTTTACTGATTGCTAGGTCTAACTCGCTGCGTGTGATTGGTGCATCCATGACCTCCACTTTTCTGACTTATTCCTTTTCTTTCTGTGGGTCAATGCGCACTGTACGCTCTTTCTCTGGATGGATATCAATGTTTCAGTCTTGTGCAAACATGCGAGCAAAGTGATCTGCTACCTGCCTACCTGTAAGAGTTATCCCATCCTTTGTTAGTGTAATCTTTGTACTTCTTCCAGTGCTCTCATCGTTTAACTGTTTGATTAGTTTCCAGTTTCCTTCCATCCTTTTCAAAGTTTAGGGACTCTGTTTTCTCTCTCCAACTTTCCCGTCTGATTTGCAGCTTGGCTCTCTGAAATTTGGCCTTAGCATGTTGGTAATTATTGAGGTGCTCTTGGCAGGGTCTATTTTCTGTTTGCTTTCGAGCTGTTTCCACGTCATCATGGAGTTTTCCCAGCTAACTAGACTAGTATGGTTTATAGTCCCTACCAATTCCTCTGGGAATGGTTTCAATGGCGGATGGAAACAATGAATTCCTTCACTATGCTGTTAATATCCTTACCTTCTATGGACAGCTGTCCCACCAGGATACCTGTACGATGTCTGTACATTGTCCAGTTTGCTTTTTTATAGTTCCATTTGGGGAGATGGCTACTGGTGTTAATGAGTGCATTTTCTATTGTCAGGAAGACTGGTCGATGGTCGCTACCTCCAAGTTGTTTTCCAACTTCGCGAGTAATGTTCCACTTCAGGTCTGGTGAGTGGAATGCCAGTTCTAGTGTTGAGGTTGTATACCAAGCCCTTGAGTAAAATGTTGGGGGATCCATTGGCTGGTTGATCAGGAGAAGTCCATTATCATCCTGCCAGCTCTCAATTTCCTCTCCTCTCTTGTCTATGTGGCCATAGCCCCAGCTCTGGGAATGGCTGTTAAAATCGCCACAGACCATCAGTCTCTCTTTATGTGGGACTGTTTCTTGAGCAAGTGGGCGGTCATTAGGACAATAATAGTTAAGGAGGTGGAAGTCTTTTTAGACGGATCATCTGGTATTCGGGTCCTTCCATGTACACTCCCACCTGACATGCGCTGACGTTATTCTTAACAAGTGTGAGTACTCCTCCTTTTCTTCTGTCCTGTCGGTCTGATCTAAAACACTGGTAGCCTCTGATTTTAAAGGCGGCATCTTAAGTTAGGCGTGTCTCCTGTATGCAGCATATACATAGCTGCTCTGCAAAAAGTATGTTCTCTAGTTTCACCTTTTTTATATAGCCATCTCTAACACTACTGACACTCTCAGCATTCCATTGCATTAGTTTAAGTTCTTGCTTTTTGGCAGTTTTCTGCTGTTGTAATTTTGGCCAATAGCTCTACTTTCATGTCTCCTGGCTCCAAAATACGAACTGAGAGGACCTCCAGTAGCATTAGGTGGACCCCTTCGAGGCAGGGGTCCCGGCGCTACACCTGCCTGGTTAATCTCCACAGGGCGAGCACCATGTTTAAAAACTGAAGAAAGACACTTCATTAACGATAATGCGTGGTACCCTGATTTTTACGATGCGCCTTTTGGCTGGGTACCTTCGACTTGAGCACCTTTCCTTGCTAGGGCAGACTGTGGTCTTGCTCGGACTGCCATGATGACAGTGGTGTAGGCTGGCCTGACCAAAACTTTGTTTTCCAGCCTCTGGTGGCTGTACTTAAGCCACTTCTCCACACGACATCCAGTATGCAACGCTGGCTGGCTGGCCAGATGGCTTTGACACAGTTCCACAGAGACACTCCAACTTTGGGATGAGGAATCCGATGAGTGCTTCAACGATATCCATTCCCTGCCACCTATAGTCCGCTGGTTCTGTTTTGTTTATATCATTCTGATAGCCATTGTTTTACTAAAGACCCACATGCTTGTCACGTCCTGGATTCATTGGTTTCACACCAGATTTTCCTCAGCCCTACCAGCGACCTCCATGTCCCTCCCTATTCGTCCACCAACATAACATTACATTTTACAAAAATAACAATTATAATTATAGTTCATTTCTACAGGTTTCTGGGCTACAGAAGTAGGTCAGAGTTTTTAAGCAAACAGATCTATGTTCCCTGTCTCACAAAGACTATGTTAAGATAAGTGTGTTCTTAGCACAGTTGTTCCCATGGGGTTTGTTATTTCTAATTCTCCATTCTGTGATGTAGGATATCTAATTGGTTCAAAAATTCTTCTCAAGATTCTGTTTTCAAAGGTTTGCTTCATCTTGTTGTGTAGTGTTTCATGTCTCTGATCCATACAAAACAACTGGACTAACCCGTGGCTTGTACAATTTAGTTTGCTGTTCTGTAATAGGATTTTTTTTACTGCAACAAGCGTCTAAGGGCGTAAAACGTGTTATTTATTGTTTGTATCCTGGCTCTAACGTTATCTCTCACAACGACAGAACTATTGAAAAATACCCCCAGATAAATGTATGAATCTGTTCTTTTAATCTTTATACCTTCTCTATGGATGTGACTGTTATGTTTTTCATCTGTTCTTTTAATCCTTATACCTTCTCTATGGATGTGACTGTTATGTTTTTCATTCTTGGTCTTGCTATTTTCATGTACTTAATTTTCTCATTATCTTTAGCCCCACTTTTTCTGCTTGTTCTTGCAGATGTTGGAAGGCTTCTGTGGTCTCTTGCAAAGTTTCTCCTACTATTTATACATAAACATATATACGGCAGGCGTTGACGGGCATGCTTGTCCATATATCTCCCAGATCTTGATCCTTGATATTTTCTATCAGCTCAGCTGATGACTTCATACTGTGCCATCGCTTGTAGACTATGATTTTTTCCCCTCCTGTCCTTCCCCTGCCTCTCTTTCCATTTATCTTTCCTGTTATTTTGTTTTCAAGCCCTTGCCTTCTCATTATACACCCAATAAAACCATTACCTTCGTTCTCTTATCAATTTAATTAGGTACCTACCTTTATTTGTTTTTGTTAGACATTCCCTATTTGTCATCCCTTAACATTCTTCTAAGAAACCATGTCTCCATTGCCGTGGTATTTTACCTGGGGTTAACGATTTGTTCACAGTTGTTGTTAGGTAGGAAAAGGCTCCATGGTTTCATTCAATCAATCAATCAAGTGCCGTGCCGCGTGGCGTAGGCGATCATTTCTCCCCACAATTCCCTGTCTTTAGACTTGATTATGAGATCCGCCGGTGACTTTCTTCCTAGCCACACTGTCAGCCCATCCAGTAACTTCTCTCTCTGTTTTCCTCTGTCTCTTCTTCCATCAATTTTTTCAGTTGCCACAGTGTTTCAATGTTCCTCTTCTCAGAAAATGTCCTACAAATGTCGCTTGTCTGTCTCCGATCTTTGATGTAATTAGCCTTTTAACTCCAGCCTCTCTTGAGACTTCTTCGTTGGTTTTCTTACCAGCCCATGGTACCTTCAACATCCTTCTTATGAACCACATTTCCATGACCTTCACGGTTTAAAAAAAATATAAAGAACTGCTCTAAGTGATGTTCTTTAATCTTCTACAATGATTCACTTCTACGGAGTAAAATAAGCTCAACGAACATTTCGAATTCTTCTGATGTTCACTGACAAAGATGCACAAGATGTCTCTCACTTGTTTTAAAACTGTTCTTGATTTCAGATATGTTTTTCCCATCTGATGTTACTAGCGTGCCCAGATATCTAAATGTATGCACTTGTGTCAATGTTGTTCCATGCACTTTAACAGTGCATTTCTGTGCTTTCTTCTTTCGTCATACAACTACCGTTTCTGTTTTTCTGGCTGTTTAGTGTGAGTCCTTTCTTCCAACTTTCTGTCACTTTCATGTCTAATAATCTCTGAAGAAGTCTCTTTTCATTTTTGGCTGTTAGTTCTGTATCATCTGCATATCGCAGATTATTCGCGTTGTAAACTCCAATTCGAATTCCTGGGTTTTGTGTTTGTTTGTTTGTTCCTTCGCGATATTTTCACTGTACAGTGAGAACTAATCTGATGAGAGGACACAAACCTTATCTAACTCCTTGCTTTACTTGGTATTTCCCTGTCATATTTTGTGCCGTGATGGCTGCTTCTTGATTATCATATATATATATATATATATATATATATATATATATATATATATATATCTGAACCTTAAGTGCCCAGGGCACATGGGGCTTCTGCAAGGGTTTTCCACAAATGCCTGTCCTTCGCCTTTTTTTCTGCTCTTGACCAGGTGAGCCCTCTATTGCTCAACATCCTCTCTGTTGTTCTTCTCCATGTCTCTTTTGGTCTACCCTTATTTCTGTTCCCCTGTATATATATATATTATATATATATATATATATATATATATATAATTCTCAGATCTTTGTTGTCAATATGCGTATTATCTTATATCTTACATCCTTCCCGTAACGTTAAACGTCACATAGGGCTCGCATGGTAGTTCGCTTAGTTTTTTTTCTGTTTTCGACGAAATTTTCAATCTCATTAAGGGATTTTATGACTGCTAATTTGGCCTCACTTAACAATGTCCTCTTTAGAGTTTCAACTGGTCAACCTCTTCTTATTCGGCCTGCTCCACGTGATAGCTTGTTTTGAGATTCTCTGATTGTTTCTTCTCATCACATGGGTGATATACGTCCATCTCCTTTTTTGCCAATATATATGTTTATATACAAATAAATATTTATATTTATACTTATACTATTACATAATAAAATAGACATTTTCACGATTTTGTTATGTTTCACTTCATCAAATGCTTTAGTATAGTCAGTGAAGCATACAAATGAGTCTTTCTTTGCTTCTAAAGTTCTCTCTATCACAGTTCTTAGAACATTTATGACATATGTTCCTTTTCCTTCTACAAATATAAGTTATTCTATCTCCAAATCCGTCTTCATTCTGTGTCTTCTTATCATAATTTTTCTCAGAAGCAGCTTTGTGATATGACATGTTCTGAAGTCTTCGCACTCTCTAGCCCCTGGCTTTTTTTTTCTTTTGGCAAAGCTATGACGAGGGATATTAATAGTTAATTACATACATTACCACTGTTTTAGACGTCAATCAATAATTTTGTTATTAGTTTTATATCGAATTCATCAAGGGCTTCTAATTCTTCTAGAACATATAATTTGTCAGGTCCTGTCACTTTCTCTCTTCTCATATGTCTAATAAGCTTCTAATTCTTCCTCTTCGTGTACTGCTGGTCCATTACAGTGTGTTATTGATATTAGGTCTGGTCGTGTTCAATTATTCATTCATTCATTCATTCATTGCATGCCCCTTGTGGAACTTTGCCTCCCTAACAGCACTACTGTAGGCCTCTTGGTTGTGAGCAAGATGGCTTGTTGCTGATGCATCCATTTGCAGATCATCAACGATGTCTTGCAGTCATCTTCGCCTTGGTCTTCCTCTCTTTCTTTCTCCCATTATGTACCCTTCCAAGACGGCCCTCTCTAAATTATCATGACGTTTAATGTGTCTAAAATATTTAAGTTTTCTTTGTTTATCCTCTTTAGTAGCCAGCCTTCTTCAATATTAAGTTCTTGTAGTATGGACACAAAAAAGAACAAATATATCTATACTACAAGAGCTTAATATTGAAGAAGGCTGGCTAGTAAAGAGGATTAAAGAGAGAAAACTTAAATATTTTGGCCACATTAAACGTCATGATAATTTAGAGAAGACCGTCTTGGAAGGATACATAATGGGAAAAAGAAAAAGAGGAAGACCGAAACGAAGATGGCTGCAAGACATCGTTGATGATCTGGAAATGGATGCAGCAGCAGCAGGCCATCTTGCTCACAACCGAGAGGCCTACAGGAGTGCTGTTTGGGAGGCAAAGTTCCGCAAGGGACAAGCAAAGGAATGAATGAATGAATGTAGTATGGATATATTTGTTATTTTTTGTGTCCTTGATATTTAAAGAACTCTTCTGTAGCATTTAAATGCATCTATGTGTTTCTCAGCTGTTTTGTTAAGTGTGCAGGTCTGACGGGCATATGTTGCGATGGAAAGATGCATACCCTTAAAAATCTTATTTTTGTGGTTCTGTCTGTTCCTCTCCACAGATTCTTTAGTTTTACTTTCTGAAGAGCAATAGACGTCTTCCTTTTAATTTCCTTCATTGTATCTCCATTGTTAGTTAGTAGTGATCCAAGATATTCAAAACTCTCCACTTCTTCCAATTTTTCCTCTTTGATACATATTTCAGCTGCCTTGTGTCTTTTGTCAGTTGTCATCAGTTTAGTTTTCTTCGCATTAAGATAGAGGTTTTGCTCTTCACTGTTCTTACGGACTGACACAATTAGCTTTTCTATTTCTTTCTGTGTTGTGGATAGTAATACTGTGTCATCGGCATATCTAATCTCTGGTATTTCATAACCTCCAATTGTTATGGCATCGTAATATTCTTTGTCTACATCTTCTCTAACACTCCTTATTATATTTTCAGTATACAAGTTAAATAAGTAAGGCCACAATATGCACCACTGACGGACCCCTTGTTTTCTGTCAAAACAAGTTGTTGTTTCACCATTTTTTTTTACTTCTGTTTGTTGGTCTAGATACAGCAGTGATGTTAATTGTATCAAATGTGTTGGAAATCCCATTTTTTTACCATTATTTCCCAAAGTTTCTGGTGTTGCACAGAATCAAATGCCTTTGAATAATCTATAAAAAATAAATATAGATTCACATTAAACTCTCTGCATTTATCTATTATTAATCTTATATTGAATATATGATCTTTTGATCCTGTTCCCTGTCTGAAACGAGCTTGGATCTTATTGACTTTTTCTTCTATTTTCTTATGAAGTCTACACATTCTGATTTTTAACAGAATTTTACCGGCATGACTAATCAGGGCAACAGTTCTGTAGTTTGTGCATAATTTCAGGTTACCTTTTCTGACAGTGGTATGAATACAGTTCTTTCCATTCTTTTGAACAAATACCTGAATATTTTTACATCTTTTTACATGGTGCATGATAGACTGTTACATATTCTTTTCCTTCTGCTTTAATAAGTTCACTTGTTACCTCATCAAATTCTGGTGATTTACCATTTTTCAGATTCTTTATTGCCCATAAAACTTCTCCTATTGTCGGTTCGGGTTCTTTCTCCTCCAATAATAATTCACACTGTTCATTTCTGCTTTCACAGTCGGTTGTTTCATACATTCCTCAGCAATATTCCTTCCATCTTTCTAGAATTTCCTCTGTCTCTGTCAAAGTATTCCCCATCTCGTCACAAATTACATTTAGCTTAGGTGTGACATTTCTCATCAATGTCTTTATTTCTTTAAACATTTCACTATCTCTTCCACACTTCTGATGTCCTTCTATTCTTTCATAACAATCTAACAATCTTGTATGTATTGTTTTTTTTTTGTTGTCTTTTCTTATGTTTCTTCGTACTTCTTTTGTTAAAAATTTATACTCCTCTTTGTTGTTGTCTGTCACTTTCCACTGCGTCTTCATTTCTCTAGGATGTTTTATCAGTTGTAGTGTGCCTGCTGTAATCCATCCATTCTTTTGTGCTTTCTTTACGGGAACCACGTCTTTAGCTAATGTTATTAAGATATCTCTGGCCTACATAGCCAGTTCATCTGGTGTCAACTCCTCCTGTATAGCCATCAGGATTTCGAAATGGTTCTTCACTTCTATACTATATTTCAAAGCGGAGTGGTCTTGATCCCGTAACAGTCTTTTTATCTTTATCTTCATGTCTGCTGTTAATAACTCATGGTCCGTGTCACAATCAGCATCTGGTAGAGTTTTTGCTGATGTTATACTTGATCTCCACTTTCTTTGTATTAAAATGTAATCTGTTTGATTTTTGGTTTTTCATCAGTGTCCACGCGTAAAGTCTTCTTGGATGTTGTTTAGAAAATGTGTTTGCGATCATTAGCTCATTTTCCATGCAAAACGCCATTAGATTGTCACCTGGCTCATTTCTATGTCCTATGCTATTCCCCACAGCATATCCTTCGTCTTCTGCTCTTTCTGTACCAGTCGTTGCATTAAAGTCCCCCATTATTAATACAATATCATTTTTCCTTACCTGGTCTATTGTCGTTTGCTGTGTGTTATAAAAGTCTTCTAGTTCCTCTTCTTCTGCTGCTGATGTAGGTGCATATATCTAGATAAGTGTTACATTTCTAGAAGTGCCCTTAAGTCTGATAATGAGGATTCTATCACTTACTGGAATGTAACCTAGTAATGGTTCTGATGTTGATTTGTCCAAGTAAAAAGTCACTCCATTCTTTTCTTCTAATTCTCTACCAGAGTATATAAAGATATTATCACTCTCGAAGTGTCCTGATCCTTTCCAACAATGTTCGCTGATTCCCAAAATGTGTATCCCCGTTATTTTCATCTCATCACTTATTATTTGATACTTTCCCTCATATACACTTCTCACATTCCATGTTCCTACTCTTATTTTTCTTTTTAATTTCATGTAAGCTTTTCCTTAGTAACAGCGTCAGGATTTTGTCCGTCATCACAATTACTCTTTTGACCTCTGTCTCACACTCTTCCCCAGTGTTAAAATTAGATATATCTGGGCTGGGGGACTCACCACCAGATTTTTTTCCTATTTGACTTTCCATGTTGCTGTTTGTGTTTCTTTGTGTATTTTCGGAAGATAGTTTTCCATTGCTTTCCTTCCGGGCAGTGACTGTACTAGTCAGTGATCGTAGCCATTGTCCCTACACTGAGATCATCTGCCTACCAACATAGAATGGTGACCATAACCAACATTATCTGTCGGCTGCTCTCCCATTCCATCCACCACCTGATCTCCCATTCCATCCACCATCTGCTCTCATGGCTTCACGTCACACTGATCGGGGAGCTATATGGGTACTCCACCTTGCCCAAGGGTGTCCCGTAGACTGACGGAGGTAAGGAGGCGTCTTACTTCTCCTTTATAGGGGATACCCCTACCCCGCTAAACTGTTCCACCATACAATTCATTAATTCATTAATACATTCTGTCCACCAATGTACACTTATTCCATGTTCCCTTTCTCCATTATCATCTTGACCTCCTTTGACTTCAAGCAGGATATGTTGTGTGTGTGTATGTATGTATGTATATATATATATATATATATATATATATATATACTTATCTTATCTCACATCATTCCCGTGCCGTTATACGTCACATAGGGCTTGCAAGGTAGTTTGCCAATTTTTCCTGTCTTCGGCGAGCCTTTCAACTTAGTCAAGGGATTTTATGCCTGCTATTTTGGCGTCTCTTAAAGATGTCCTAAACAGGACACTGTTTAAAATTCTTTAGTGCTTTGCTCATATCGACCAATGCCTCGTTTTCTCTCCACTACCGGTCACAAAACTAAAATAACCCTCGTTACATTATCACAATGTGAAGAGTTTTATTTACTGCCCTACACAACCACAGTGAAAATAGCACGCTCCAGTTATCACTTGTAACAGCATTGTTCCATGTCCAGCATTTCAATCTGTGTGATTCTGCTTCATGTTGGATTTGAATTCCTTTCTAATTTCCACCCAATTTCTGATTTGTTTTATTTGTTTTCCCATGCTTGAACAAATTTGAAAACAAATGCCTAAGGAAAATACTTGGTACAAAGTAGAAGGAATTCAAGAACAACGCAGAGATAAGACAGATCGATCAGCAAACAACATGTCTCATAAGTGATCAGAAAAAACGAAGATGGACATATACCATTCATGTGATGAGAAGAAACAATCAGAGAATCCTTAAACAAGCTATCAAGCGGAACACAACGGGCCGAAGAAAAAGAGGTCGACTACGTGAAACTCTAAAGAGGACATTGTTAAGAAGGGCCAGTTCAGTGGGCATAAAATCACTTGATGAGGTTGAAAAGCTCGCGGAAAACAGGAAAACTTGGCGAACTACCATGCGAGCCCTATGTGACATTTAACGGCACGGGGAGGATGTAAGATGCTTGAACATTAGTTATTATGCTTTCGTGCACTGGGAAACAATGCATATGACAATGCTTGAAGCTTACATAAGCGTGCCTCCGTCAATCATCTTCAGAGTGCCCGTATATCAGTTATCTCTCCTACATCACTGTGTTATTAGCTCCTAGATATCTCTCCTAGGTCACTGTGACCACATAAAATCATTTCTCAGTTGCATACTTCTCTCTCAGTTCTCTCCTCATCTCCCCTCATTCCTTCAAACTTCTTCCTCCACTTATCAACATCCACCAAAAATAGTCCATAAATATTAAACTATATATATCCATTTGCATATATTATATAAACAAGTATTACTCTGATATATATAGTTGGTATCTAACACCTGCATATAACTATATCTGGGCTGTACTGAAATGAATAATTACAACATACAAGTACACGTTCTCTATCACTACCCGAGAAGTCACCTCCTTCATCTAGCAGGCCACACTGTTTTCATGTCCGGCAGTGCAGCAAGAGTAAACAGGAAATCGTTTATAAATAACTTGGCCCAACTTAATATGACTGTCTGAATGAATGAACTAAGTGATCATATTTTACTATGCGCTCTGGTCTCCATTCCTTTCCCATTACACATGGTCAGCCCACTAAAATATTTCTCCCTTGACCTCTCTCTCTCTCTCTCTCTCTCTCTCTCTCTTCTACTCTTTCCCGTAACACATGGTCAGTCCACTAACCACTAAAATCTCTCCCTTGATCTCTCTCTCTTTCTCTCTCCCTCTCTTTCTCTTTCCCAAGACACGTGGTAGCCCACTAAAATACCTCTCCCTTGAAATCTCTCTCTCTCTTTCTCAAAACACAAAGTAGCCCACTAAAATACCTCTCCCTTGAAATCTCTCTCTCTCTCTCTCTCTCTCTCTCTCTCTCAAAACACAAGGTAGCCCATTAAAATATCTCTCCCTTGACATCTCTCTCTCTCTCTCTTTCTCAAAACATATGGTAGCCCACTAAAAAAATCTTTCTGTTCACCTCCCTCTTCTTTTCTCTCATGAGTTTCCCAGTATCCATCATGTTTTTCTGCCTCACGCTGTATGCTAAAAGAAATGGTATCGTCTTCTTTTTGTTATTTCATTTAATTTTTGCAGTTCTGTATTTCATTTACAACTGTTCCATTTATTAAGCATATTCTATTTATAAATAAACATAAATACAGAAGTATTATAAGATATATTATAAGAAATATCATATGTTGTATAGACTGACATAACTGTCGTGTACGAAGTGGTATCGGAAATTTCTGTTTGAAAACTACGAGTGAGGGGCTGAAGTTCATTGCTAGCTAAGTCAGTCTTGTAGTCGGCCTCATACTGTCCACCGTGTTCTATCTGTACTTGCGGTTTTGTGATGTTGTGTAGGACCGCTCTGCGATCGTAACAATTACTGACAAATTCGAGCAACGTGCCTACATCAAATTTTGCATGACGTTCGACAACTCTGCTACCGGGACTCTCTAAATGCGTCTTCAGGCTATTTGTTGAACATTCTTTAGGTCGTACACAGGTTTCTGAATGGCACGCGCTATTCATGGCCAGTCGAGTGTCTGTTAAAGATGTCGAGCAGTCAGGACGGCTAATCAACGCCGAAAAATGCCGGAAAAAGTGAAGCTATTCACGAAGACAGTCCCCGCACAACCCATCAGCTCTGTCACACGGCCGGAATCAGTTATGGAGTCTGTGAGGAGAACCTCACAGAAAATCTGAACACGCTTCATGCTGCTGCGAAATGTGTCTTCCGGCTGACACTCGATCAGAAACAGCGGCGTCTTGATGTTTACCTTGAGTTTCCTGTGATGGCTAGCGATGGCCCAACTTCTATCTCCGGGATCATAACGGGGGATGACATTTTGATTTACGGCTGCGATCGGAAAACAAAAACAAAAAATACAGTCGTTGCCGTGAAAGAGTCCGCAATGACCAAGAGCACAGAAGGCGCGGCAGGTTTGGAGTGCAAGAAAAAGCTTTAATCATCGCTTTTTTCGACGTGAGGACATCCTCCACGGAGAATTTATTTCTCCCGACAGAAATGCTAATTCTGACATTCACTACAAAGTTTTGACGTCGTTAGAGAGAAGACGTGCCACAAAAAAGACTGGAACTATGGCGTAATCGCAATTAGCTGTTACATCAACGCAATGCGTCTACTTACAGAAAGCAACATGGCGGCCTTCCCACACATTCTATACGCTCTTTGCGACTTCGGCTTGTTCCCAAAAACGAACTGTTTCGATACCGCAGATGAAATCAAAACGGAAGAGCAGCCGCTGTTAGATGATCTTCAGAAAAGGGAACTCCGCGGTGCTTCTTAAGAGTGGGTTAGACACTTGGATCTCTGTGTATGTTCTCAAGGGGAGCATTCTGATGGGGCCATATTTATGAAACTTAAACCTGTACTTTTTTTTTCCTAAAGGAGCATACTTTCCGATACCACCTCATACAGAATCATAGTTAATGACCAATTACAACTGCTGTGGTCATGCGCCAACTTATGGCTGCATTAGGAACTTAGAGCCCGACGGTAAGTTTATTTGGCCGTATGTCGGTGGCTATATAGGGAGGTCTCACACTAAATACAGTTAATAAATATAACATGTTACAAGATGAACACACATGTTTACCATCACTTTAACTACTAAGGAAGATGAAATTTGCACAGTTACTGTGTGGAAATCAAATACAAAATATGAATCATAACACATTAAGTAAAGAATCATATTGTCATTATAAGAAATTTTCAGTGACACAAAAATGTGCCTACATATAATGTATAGACTCTTTAGTTACCAAACAATGACGCAGCTTGCTTGTTTATCTCCTCTTGCCTTGTGGTGGATTTATTCTTTGCGTAGAACAACAAATGTTTGTAACTAAATCACAAAATTATTAAATAAGACCGCCGGAGACCTCGATCATAAGTATGAACGGCCGCAACTCGGGCGGCCGTAAGTCGGCGAATGACTAGAGTCAGTATCGATTTAACTCGATTTAACTCCAAAGAACATTGGCAAGGTTGCTATATCATGCACACCTATGCTAATCAATGCTGAGAAAGATATTAACTTTCACTCCTGAAGTAATTTATATACTCTGCCAGAATATGTTTTGATGAGAAATTTTCGATAGAAACAAACTGGAAGGAAGTTACTTTGTAATTTGAAAATACGAATTCGGTTAGAAATGTGCTACTTTGCAATTTAGTCTGACTCCGCCTAAATATCGCTCTGAACAAAGGCGTACATGACCTATCAATCCTGTCAGTGTTATTTTGGACAGAAAGAGTTGAGTATAAGTAGAGTCTAAATAAGGGAGATAAGCAGCATATTTCTAACCCAACTCATGGTTTTAAGTTACACTTCCTTTCAGTGTCTCTCTACCAACATTTCTCATCAAAATTTATTCTGATGGCGGATGGAAGTTGGTTCAGGAATAAAAGAGTTAATTAAATGTCACCTTTAACTTTCGGCAAGAATTTCTAGAAATAAATTAATTAGCTTGAAGTCTCAAAATTAATGTTGCTTTGTAGACTGTTGTCGCGTGTAGGATTTGTTTTAGGAGCTAATGGCATTGTTCTGCCAGTTAGAATAATTTCGCTTTATTTTTCCTTTTTTTCTCATGTTCTGTTGATCGTATGTATTTCAGTATTACTTCATTTACCATAGTTCCTACAGTGTAAAAATTACTGCTTGTATGTACTTCAGTGTTCTCTCATTTATCACTGTTTCTACAGGATAAAAAGCTGTGGATCGTTATGTTTTTCAGCATTAATTCATTTATTATATTTTTGTTGCCGAAAAACTGAAAAAAAAACAACTAAGCTTTAACACTAAAGTCCAGAATTATTTTCCTATTGTCGACTTTATGTACATCTGAAATGCAGCATAACACTGTGGGCATGTAAAGTCACATAGCACTATGTGCAGGTAAAGTTACATACCACTATGGGCATGTAAAGTCACATAACACTGTGGGCATGTAAAGTCACATAACACTGTGGGCATGTAAAGTTACATAACACTGTGGGCATGTAAAGTTACATAACGCTGTGGGCATGTAAAGTTACATAACGCTATGGGCATGTAAAGTTACATAACACTGTGGGCATGTAAAGTTACATAACACTGTGGGCATGTAAAGTTACATAACGCTGTGGGCATGTAAAGTTACATAACGCTGTGGGCATGTAAAGTTACATAACACTGTGGGCATGTAAAGTTACATAACACTGTGGGCATGTAAAGTTACATAACACTGTGGGCATGTAAAGTTACATAACGCTATGGGCATGTAAAGTTACATAACACTATGGGCATGTAAATTTACATAACACTGTGAGCATGTAAAGTTACATAACATTGTGGGCATGTAAAGTTACATAACGCTGCGGCCATGTAACGTTACATAACACTATGGGCATGTAAAGTTACATAACACTATGGGCATGTAAAGTTACATAACACTATGGGCATGTAAAGTTACATAAAGCCTATACAGTGACTATGGTTCAGTCTCCGCCATATCATCTTTCCTTCACTCCGGAGTCCAGCTTTGTTTCCTTTCATTGCTAACGCCATCGATCTTGTATGGATCACAATGTTCGCTCCAGCGTTTCTCTTCTCGTCGCGATCTCACAATCCCAGTAAGTGCCAGGCTGAATAGCCTACGTGCCCCAATTTCCAAACAGATACAACAACAGTTATTGATGACGTCATTCTCGCGATAAATATATGGCGGTATCACATTTTTTGCAGTGCTGATTACAATATTTTCGGCCCTTTTATTGACCTCAAGATGGAAACATTTACAAGTTTTAGCTGCTGTCATGAAGTGGCTGGCAAAAGGTAGACTCACGACTTGCTCGTCACAGCAGAACTCTAGTGTATGCAAAAGCTATCTTTATGCCTAAAGCTACAATAGAAGATTTTGATAATTTTATTACTTTGATGGTTTCATACTTTGTGTATAATTCCGCTGTTCACTGTGATGTTATTCTCCTCATGAAAGGTAACGGTAAAGGTGTAAGTTGTGAATCATCGTCATTGCACACGGTCAAACCATAAGTGCTCTGCTGCCAGGTCAGCACTTGACCAGAAACTTGCTGATTAGTGTCACCATCAGCACGAACTCCGTAGCTAGCAGCGTCATTCCTCTTCCTCACCAGAGCGTTAACCCCTAAGCGAGTACTTAATTTCTTAATGCAACTGTTGTGAATGTCATAAAAATGTGGAATAATGTGTTTTATATATTCGTGTTGTCGTAAACCTTTCTTCACAAACTCAGCATCCCGTTATATAATTATTCTCTGACACAGTCAATGTTGTTATGGCCAGTCTTGTAAGAACCGTAGACAAAGTGGTAAGAGAATTAGCTCAAAACTGAACCACGGGTTTTGGTAGAACGAGCAAGTGTTTAGCCACGAGAGTACAGCGCGCTAATGACTTTGCTATCTGGAACCTAGGTAGCTAGGCTCGTCCTGCCAGAGTCCGTGGTTCACGTCCCAGGCAACGGTCATTTTTCTTTCTCTAACGTCCAAAGTGCTTGTCCACTATTTGTCGAAGACTAACCATACAACACTGTGCTCTATAGCTTTGATGTGCGAAAGCCTCTTTGTTTCCTACTGGGTAAAGATTATTTTCTAGACATTTTATCTATGAAAAGGACTATTAAGTGGAAGCATTATAAATTGATATATCAGCCCTATTTATCTACTGCTTATAATGTCTTTCTTGAGTGAAGGCATATTCATTCAGGATTCGTTAAATTACTGAACTAATAAAACTTCAGTCTGTATCGCTAAGTCAAAAGTATCACTTAATACAGAGCGTATGTATTTGTTGTATATGGCCTGTGTTGCCTATGTACGCTTTCAAGAGTTATTGTTCAGTATCACTTCACATCTTGACCTGTTGTATTCTGGGTTTTTTCTCTCTCTCCATATTAAAGAGAGGAAGACCAAGGTAAAGACGGGTGCAACACATTGTTGATAATCTGCAAATGCATGCATCAGCAGCAGGGCATCTTGCTTACAGCCGAGAGGCCTACAGGAGAGCTGTTATGGAGGCAAAGTTCCCCAAGGGATATGCAAATGACTGACTGACAGACTCCACACGTACATCCATGCATGCCTCATCATTTTCTTTTATATACAGTAAAATCAGAACCTAGTGGTTTCTAATTAATATTCTGGTGTTTTTTTTTCCCTAATGTAATATCTACCCTCATTTATCCACGTGAAAGCTGGAAAACAACTAAAAAAATAGACAAAAAATTACTCTTTCGAAAACAAATGCCTAAGGAAAATACTCGATATAAAGTGGAATGAATTCAAGAACAACGCACAGATCAAACAGATGACCAAACAACAACCTGTCTCATGGCTGATCAGAAAAATAAGATAGACATATGTCGGTCATGTTTTGAGAAGAAACAATCCGAGAATCCCTAAACAAGCTATCAAATGGAGCACAACAAGCCGAAGAAAAAGAGGTCGACCACATGAAACTCTAAAGAGGACATTGTTAAGAGAAGCCAATTCTCATCTCTTTATGAGATTGAAAAACTCGCCGAAGGCAGCACATTTTGGCGAACTACCATGATGGCCCTATCTGACGTTTAACGGCACGGGAAGGATGTAAGATGTAAGATTTTGTTCCTAGGTGATATCCTTTGGTTGCCATATTGTTTGGGACCTCTAAAGCTGGATTAAGATAGAAACCTGTTTGTAATCTTCAAGACAGAAATCTACCGCAAGACAAAAAAAAAACTTCAGAAAGAAGTGGACACCATAGCAAACACGGTGGCTTAAATACTCAATAGATAATTACACTGTCTGTTGAACAGAGTTCAAAGCATAAGTACGATATCGAACAAACTTCCCCACACCGGCAATCTGTGATGTATAAAATCCATTTGCAGAAATCCCAACTTGGCATTCTTTGGAACAGACATTCAGAACCTGCGCTCAGCCGGAAAAAGTGCCCATTCATCGGCATCTTTCAAACTCCCATTCATATAGGCACCTTAATTCAGAGACGAACAAACACTCTGCAGCTGAGGCCCTGTTGAATAAGACACCCAGATATGGGCCCTCTTTTGACCAGAGACACGAACTAACAGATTAGCTCTTAAACACACAAACATAAACACACAGCCGAGGGCTACAGAGTGTTTCTGATTTTTCCTGTTACTTCTGTTTATCAGACAAGACTACTCGATTTTTTTCTCGCTTTTCCTTGCCGTTAAATAAACTTCAGGTTTTGATTCACTGTTGCTTAAAAATTGAAGACAGAAAAAAAAATCTTTTTCACAAAAGTGCTGATACTGCAGCCGAACTTCTGGCTGCCTGTGCTGGATGGAGATGCAAAAGTGGTTCATTTAATCAATACTATTTTCCTTCCTAACAAGCGCTGCTGTACTCTCGAGGAAAATCGATAATGGAGGAATGATTTCTGGCGCTTTTTTCCAGCACATCAGCTGACAGGTCAAAACAGGAGCTGTGTTCTAGCAGCAGTTTTTTGGTTTGGGTTTCCTCGTCTTCTGTTTGTTGTTTGTGGGATTCTCATATCTAGGAGTTTATCTGCTTCAAATAACGTAGAAAAAAAGGTGAAATGAGCAGTTCCTACTGAGTGCTTTAGTTTATCAGTTATACATTTCATTATCATTAATTTCTGTATTTTCTTTTTATGATTTTTGCATGTCTTGCTTGTTACTATTATCTGTATTTCATTGTTACAATTTCTATATTTAATTTCTTCTTGTGTCAGTATTTCACAGAGCGTATTTTCTGTACGCATTTGTCACTATTTTCGGTATTTTTTAGTTGACTAATTTCGATATACGTATAAACTATTACTCTTTTGAAATTATCAGTTAAATTATACTTTTGAGAAATATTTATCTTGAAACAATGTAAACGAAAAATGTATAATCCAGGACTGGAAGCACTATCTTTACTCTCCAAGCTAATGTGTATACGGGGCGAAATGTTAGCAGAGGAGAGAGGCATATTTTTTTTTCAAATTTTCACTTACCTCTTTCAGTGTTGTTGCACTAGTTAAATGCATACAGAAACAGAAATGGCAATATGGGCAATTAACATGTGTGTGTATATGCGTGTGAGAGAGAGAGAGGGAGAGATAGACAGACAGACAGACAGACAGACAAACAGACAGATAGACAGGCAGGCAGACAGACAGACAGACATCATCACCACCTGCGGTATCCTGTGCGGTGATTGGCTGCAACAGACGACTTGTAGCAGACAGTCTCTCAACTCCGGCGGACCATCAGTCTTCTGTTCACGTATAAAGCTGCTTATCTCATATATTTTTTAAATTAACTACATATATCTATGCCTACTGTTAAGAGCTGCGGGGAGATGTATTTTTCGGTTCTGTGCCAGATGTGTATCACAGGTCAGTGACATTTCATGTCTCAGTAGAACTGATTATCATTACCTAACCATCTTCATCTTTGGCGTTCTGCTGGTCATACATCGTGCCTTCTGCCGTCCGAAAGTCCGTGAAGATAAGTATTGTGTTCTGATGATGTGACTCCATTACCTGATCCTTCATTTCTCAGATTGTTCTGTACACGCCGTGGATCCCGTCATTTTTATGATGACGATATTTCTCACATCATCTCGCTAAGTGAGTCTGACAGATCTTCTAAGACATCTCATCTGGCAGACACTTAATTTACGTATATATGTTGCAGGCATGGACTGAGTCTGACACTGATATAACACAGATGTCGTACGCTGTTTATTATCTGTCGCTTTGATTCTATAGATATACTTGGATGTTCCGGCACGGATGTCAGCTTGTATGTTAGTTTGATTCTGTAGATATATTTGGATGTCCCAGCATGGGTGTCAACTTTTATGTTAGCTTGATTCTATAGCTGTACTTGGATGTCCCAACATGGGTGTCAACTTTTATGTTAGCTTGATTCTATAGCTGTACTTGGATGTCCTAGCATGGGTGTCAACTTTTATGTTAGCTTGATTCTATAGCTGTACTTGGATGTCTCAACATGGGTGTCAACTTTTATGTTAGCTTTGATTCTACAGCTGTACTTGGATGTCCCAACATAGATGTCAACGTGTATGTTAGTGTGATTCTATAGCTGTACTTGGATGTCCCAACATGGATGTCAACGTGTATGTTAGTGTGATTCTATAGCTGTACTTGGATGGTCCAACATGGATGTCAACGTGTATGTTAGTGTGATTCTATAGCTGTACTTGGATGTCTCAACATGGATGTCAACGTGTATGTTAGTGTGATTCTATAGCTGTACTTGGATGGCCCAACATGGATGTCAACGTGTATGTTAGTGTAATTCTATAGCTGTACTTGGATGTCCCAACATGGATGTCAACGTGTTTGTTAGTGTGATTCTATAGCTGTACTTGGATGTCCCAACATGGATGTCAACGTGTATGTTAGTGTGATTCTAAGCTGTATTTGGATGTCCCAACATGGATGTCAACGTGTATGTTAGGGTAATTCTATAGCTGTACTTGGATGTCCCAACATGGATGTCAACGTGTATGTTAGTGTGATTCTATAGCTGTACTTTGATGTCCCAACATTGGTGGTCAATGTGTATGTTAGTGTGATTCTAAGCTGTACTTGGATGTCCCAACATGGATGTCAACGTGTATGTTAGTGTGATTCTAAAGCTGTACTTGGATGTCCCAACATAGATGTCAACGTGTATGTTAGTGTGATTCTAAAGCTGTACTTGGATGGCCTAACATGGATGTCAACGTGTATGTTAGTGTGATTCTATAGCTGTACTTGGATGTCCCAACATGGATATCAACGTGTATGTTAGTGTGATTCTATAGCTGTACGTGGATGTCTCAACATGGATGTCAACGTGTATGTTAGTATGATTCTATAGCTGTACTTGGATGTCCCAACATGGATGTCAACGTGTATGTTAGTATGATTCTATAGCTGTAATTGGATGTCCCAACATGGATGTCAACGTGTGTGCTAGTGTGATTCTATTGCTGTACTTGGATGTCCCAACATGAATATCAACGTGTATGTTAGTGTGATTCTATAGCTGTACTTGGATGTCTCAACATGGACGTCAACGTGTATGTTAGTGTAATTCTATAGCTGTACTTGGATGTCCCAACATGGATGTCAACATGTATGTTAGTGTAATTCTATAGCTGTACTTGGATGTCCCAACATGGATGTCAACGTGTATGTTAGTGTGATTCTACAGATGTATGTCCCAACATGGATGCCAACTTTTATGTTTCTGGGCTGGTCTATTTCGAACCTGTTTTTTATTTTTCTGTCTATTTTATCCTGCTTTTCCCCAAGTACATGGACAGAGCAAGGAGGTTTAGTAATGAAGTGTTGGTATGAATGTTGAGCGACTGTGGGGCTCTGCTGTTCATGTCTCTCTTGTCTTTATGTTAGATTTCTCACAAACTGAGCTGTGTTTTCATCTGCTCTTCAAGTTTGTTTCCATCGGCATAAAACACGAATTTGTCGCATTATGTGGATTCTAACTGTAATTTTCCTGTTGATCTTCTGTCATGCTCTTCTTCTTCATCACTCTCAATGGAACTTCGAGCTGGTGTTTTTTGCTGCCGATGTCGTGAAGATGTTGGGACACAGCATCGTTTCGG
This sequence comes from Achatina immaculata, assembly GCA_009760885.1. Lineage (NCBI taxonomy): Eukaryota > Metazoa > Mollusca > Gastropoda > Stylommatophora > Achatinidae > Lissachatina > Lissachatina immaculata. The sequence continues at coordinate 8,279,975 of CM019691.1, forward strand.
CTCTGGAGCGGGTTATGCTGGCTATTTCCTCAGATCTTGAATGAAGTCACAGAAGGCGCAATACAAATAGTATAAGAAACTTCACTACCAGCAAGATCTGTTATAGGGGTGTAGGAAGGTTCTTAGCACGGTATACACATATAGGGAGGTTCTCAGCACAGTATACATATATAGGGAGGTTCTCAGCACGGTATACACATATAGGGAGGTTCTCAGCAAGGTATACACATTTAGGCAGGTTATCAGCATAGTATACACATACAGGGAGGTTATCAGGATGGTAAATACATACAGGGAGGTTATCAGCATAGTATACACATACAGGGAGGTTCTCAGCAGCGTATACACATGTAGTCTGATACAAACAAAAGTGACTCCTCAATCAAATCTCAGTCAGTTTAATTCGCTCCAGCATCGAACACAAAATATTCAAGAGAGCACACTGTCCTAGCTCCCCCAATCTTCACAGATTCTACTAATCAGCTCAAACAACTCACACTGCAAATAATCTTGATTCCTTTCAATAGTCACTAAATCAAAATGTGTATGATGTAGGCCTTCCGTGTTAAATTAATACTCCCGGCTAAAAAACATACAACTGTCTGTCCACTATGACACGTCCTATCTTTGACTACCTGTTGCCATCTTTATTCCAACTAAACTTATTGCAGGTGTCTTCCTTCCGATTTGAGTCACAGGTTCAATCAATCAAGTGCCATGCCGCATGGCGTAGGCGATCATTTCTCTCCACGATTCTCTGTCTTTAGACTTGATTATGAGATCCGCCGGTGACTTTATTCCTGGCCATACTGACAGCCCAACCATTAAGTTCTCTCTCTCTCTCTGTCTTCCTCTGTCTCTTCTTCCCTCAATTTTTCCAGTTGCCACAATGTGTTCCAATTTTCCTCTCCTCAGAAAATGTCCTACAAATTTCGCTTGTCTGCCTCTGAGATTTGCTGTAATTTGCCTTTCAACTCCAGCTTCTCTTAAGTCGTTGGTTTTCTTAGCTGTCCATGATACCTTCAACATCCTTCATATGAACCACATTTCCTTGGCCTATATTTCTCGCTGTACTCTCTTATTCATAGATCATGCTTCACATCCATAAAACAAAATTGCCTCGATGCAAAATTTAAGTACTCGGAATCTTGTTTCCATTGTTTTTCCTTGGCCTCCATTTCACGTAGTACTCTCTTATTCATGGACCATGTCTTCACATCCATAAAAAAAATTGGCTCGATGTAATATTTAAGTACTCAGAATCTTGTTTCCACTGATATAGATATGTTGCACAAGATGTTTCTCATTTTCTGGAATGCTGACTTGGCCTGAGCACGTCTGCTTTTTATTTCGTTGTGACATTTCTCATCAGTTGTTATAATCGTTTACTTCAATCTATCAACTTATTTCAGTTCTGTGCCATCGATGGTAATGCTACATTTTGCTGGTATTCTTTTCTTTGAGATGACCATCACTTCAGTCTTCTTTTTGTTCAGAATGTTCCTATTTGGTTCTCAGCCTTCATTGCTGCTGATTGCTGCCACTATATGTTTTTTATGAGTTTCAGATCTTTCCTATGTTGATGACTTCCAGAATTCTTATAATTTCTGTGTGTCTAACTTTATCGAATGCTTTAAAGTAGTTTATGAAGCATAAGTATAAGTCCGTCTTTACTTCTATTGATCTTTTCATCAATGTTATATATATATATATATACATATATATATATGGCATTACTTGTGCCTTTTCCTTCGACGAAGCCACACTGTTCTTCAGCGATATGGTTCGATGGTCTTCACAGTCAACTGCACCTTGTTTCTTTGGTAGGGCAATGAAAACTGACTGCAAAAGGTTTGATGGGATATAGTTACTGTTATAGATGCCATTCAGCAATCTGGTAATTATTTCTATGCCAAGCTCTCCTAATGCTTCCAATTCTTCCTTAGTGATTTTATCTGGTCCTGGTGCTTTGTTGTTCTTCGTGTGTTTGATGGCTTCTTCCACTTCTGCTTTTAATATGGGAGGCCCTTCATTATTATTTCGTATATCTATTTCGCCTCTATTGTCCTCATAGAGTTCTCTAATGTATTCGCACCATCGTGCCATTATTTCATCTCTGTACATTACTGTATACCCCTCCTTTGACTTCAGGCAACCAGACTTGTGGTATGCCCTTTTGTTTGTTAACTCTTTTATTTGTTTGTACATGTCTCTTGTTTTTCCATGATGGTGTGTCTCTATTTCATTACATTTCTTATTTAGCCACTCTTCTTTAGCTTTTTTGCATTTGTGTCGTATTTCTTGATCTATTTCACTGGAACGGTGACCACATCCCAGCTGTAGGAAAAGTGAGAATCAGGTTAAAGCAGTTAAAGGTAGCAGCTAAAAACAAAGAGCTAGATAGAGAGCTGTTACGGAAAGATAAACCAATACAAGAACAATATAGGAACATAGTACATAATAGGTATAATGCTATAGAGACGATTGAAACGATTTATGAACAATGGAATATGCTTAAAGACTCTATTCAGCAAACATCTATCGAAATCCTACTTCCAAATAAACGACACGCTAAACAGGGGTGGACGACAGAAGAAATTTTGCAACTAATGGATCGGAGAAGAAGTTTTAAGGAAGATAAAGATGAACATGACAAAATAAATAAAGAATTAAATCAAGTTGGTCACTCGTATTTTGCTTAACAATCTACAGCACCTGTTATCACTAACCTTCTCGACTTAAACAACACTTTACAATGTGCCATGGTACCACATACTTTTGTGAACATAATTCAGCTATTAAGACGTCAAACAACTGTTCCGTTTAACGGGAATAAACTCTCTTCCTGCTTCTGACTGTCGCCATTATTTTGAAAAACAGAAAAAAAAACTTTTATTTCCACACTGACATGGCTGACTAAAGTGTGTGACGTGACTCAAATATTGTGTCTGTATGACAGACTCCGTGGGCTTTTAGCAAGAATGAATCTGAAGACAACCTTAAATCACAAGTCTGTCCTCAGCTTGACTTTTTCTTTCCTTTCTCCCTACCCTATGACGTCATATTTCTCGCCAGTAGCACGCAGTCACTCGACACCTTCATTCGTTCTCCTTACAGGGGTACCAACGAGGAAGTGGGACAAGGTCTTAGTCAGCTACTGTTCGCCAACCTTGACGCCAGTATGTCAGATATGGATCGCTGATTGTCAAATCAGACAAAGTCGTCATCCAGATCGTCATCCAGGTCTTATGTCACAGATTATTTCGCCGTATACATCCTATGTCCATATATATTTTTTAATGCATCCTCTTTTATGTTCATCTAGTCATTGTTCAAGACAGCCACATCTCCAATACATCAATACAAGAACATTATCATCTCTTTGTGCATAAGAATTCACTTGACAAATGAGCAGCCCATGTCACTTCAAAAGAATATTAAATTTGTTATTAGCCCTTAATCCTCGCCGTATGACAGGCTATTTGTTTACTTTACATTCATGAGGTTCGTAGACACAGCGCCTTGTTTTCCTCTGCTATTTGCAAGGACGTTCGAAATCCCAAGGACAGCTTCGTCTAACGTCTCGCCACTATCATCATGTATCGTCTCCCCAACGGAAGACTGACCGCATCATCAATGTCTCTGATATAAGGAGGAATGCCTTTGATATAATCAACAGATGCTTTTGAAATAATCATCAATGTCTCTGATATAAGGAGGAATGCCTTTGATATAATCAACAGATGCTTTTGAAATAATCATCAATGTCTCTGATATAAGGAGGAATGCCTTTGATATAATCAACAGATGCTTTTGAAATAATCATCAATGTCTTTGATATAATCATTAGATGCCCTGCCGCCAGGCGTTGAAATCATCCTTCTCCACAGATTTTGATCGCTGATATTTTTCCATCAGCTCAGTTTGGCGTTGATTTAAAAAAAATCATGCCACTGTATTAGTCAGTCCATAATCTTCTGTCTGCCAAATTCTTCACCCGCAAAGACAGATTTGTTCGCTCGTTCGTTCATTTTCTTGGCCTGTCCAGTTCCTTCTCCTCATTTATCTTTCTTAGTTTTATGACGTATCCAGACCCTCCCTTTCTCATTACATGTCCCGTGAATGATGACTGTAGTTTTCTTACGGATTTAATTAGATTCCTTTCTTCATTTTTCCTGGCTACAGATTCCTTCTTTGTCATCTCAGATGTTAAAGAAACTCTCGACATTCTTCTAAGAAACGATAGTTCTCTTGTCATTGTTCACGATTCACTTTGATAGTATGAGAGTCTCGATGTAGTTATTTTTTATAACTCTTTGTTTCTGATTTTCGGTTATGGAGTTATACTACATAAGATGTGTCTATATTGTTTGAAAGAGGTTTCTGTTTGGCATATTCTCTTCTTGATTTCCAGGTCATTTTCACCTCATGTTATTAGCTTGCTGATCAGATGAATATATGTACTTGCCTCAGAGTTGTTTCATGTACTTCACTGCTGCATTTAAGTGAGTTCGGAGTTCTTCTTCAGTGATATAACCATTGTTTCTGTTTTCTTGCTTCTTTTATTCATCACCTGCCACCTGTGACACCAGTCTTCACGTGCTCTTTACATAAATACTGACTGCCACAAGGACACTGTGTCCAGTTACCTTTGCTCTGAACATGAATGCTTTTTTTTTTTTAAACCAAGTAACTAAATGTCTCTTTCTCATCGTCATTTCATGACTTTCATTCTTAAGAAGAATGAGGAATTTGTTGAAAACTGGGTGAGGTAGGGGGCAATTATTTAATAACCACAAAAAAACCAGATCATATGGATAAGATAGGGAGTAATTTTTATAAGAAAAAACCCAGAACAAATGAATGAAGCAGGATGTAGTTATTTAATTAAAATATGATCAAATGGGTGAAGCAGGGAGTAGTTATTTAGTTAAAAAGAAAACAGAACGAATGAGTGAAGAAGGGAGTAGTTATTTTATTAAAATCAGATCAAACAGGTAAAGCAGAAAATAGTTATTTAATTAAAAACAGATAAAGTAAGTAAGGTAGGAAGCAGTTATTTATTTTAAAGGAGATCAAATAAACATACAACAGTTTACAATGTGCCATGGTACCACATACTTTTGTGAACATAATTCAGCTATTAAGACGTCAAACAACTGTTCCGTTTAACGGGAATAAACTCTCTTCCTGCTTCTGACTGTCGCCATTATTTTGAAAAACAGAAAAAAAAACTTTTATTTCCACACTGACATGGCCAACTAAAGTGTGTGACGTGACTCAAATATTGTGTCTGTGTGACAGACTCCGTGGGCCTTTAGCAAGAACGAATCTGAAGACAAGGCAGAATGATCGCTTCATATTGTGTTAGCAGTGAATTACTTGTGACAGCAAAAACAAAAAAAATACCCCTAAATGGATGTGTCTATTTGAAAAAATTTTTTTTTTAAATTCACTGGGACTTTATTCAGTTTTTAACTTCCAGTTTAGAAGTCTATCACACCTTAATGCTAAAAAATGACGGCAGAGTTTCTACTCCACAAGACATAAAATTTTGTTGTTGGAAATTTGTCAGAACATGAAATAATATTTTGGAACTTTCAGTGGTTATGAAATCTTATTTTAGGAGTTGCGTAAGTTACACAACATCACTGAAGGTTGCTCAGGGCGAAAGAAAATTCGAGAAAAAAAAACTGTGTAAGACATCATAAAGAAGATGTGTACCCGACTTTTTCTGGAGTTAGGGAAGGAAAGTCGGCCAGGCCTGGTGCTGACCACATCACCCTCCTGTGTGCTGACAGGTCAAGGACAGTTTGCCCACTAACACCATATCCCCCATGTGCCACTAAGGCATAAAAGGGTTGCCTTTAGTTTTTACCTTTACATCATAATGAATGGAAGAAAGCACTCTGGACAAACTTCAAGTAACATGATGATGATTATAAACACATGTGATAGGATAAGCCGAGAATAGAAGGAAGTTCACGCGTCGCATTCGGTCGATAAAATCTGGTAATGCCATCGATACTGACGTGAATAGTTGCGGTTCCGTTTATTTTGTCCGAGACAGACAGACAGACAGACGGGCAGGCAGACAGACAGACAGACAGACAGACAGGCAGGCAGGCAGGCAGGCAGGCAGGCAGACAAGACAGACAGTAAAAACAAAAGTGAGAAAGGAGAATAAATCAGACAGAAAACAAGACACTGAGAAAGAAATGAGACTGAAAAGAAAAGGTAGAGACTAAATGAGACTAAAAACAAGAGACAGCTGAAGAAATACATAAACTGAAAACAAGAGACAAGGGAAGAAATAAGACTGAAAACAAGAGACAACGGAAGAAATAAGACTGAAAACAAGAGACGATGGAAGAAACAAGACTGAAAAGAAGAGACAATGGAAGAAATAAGACTGAAAACAAGAGACGATGGAAGAAACAAGACTGAAAAGAAGAGACAACGGAAGAAATAAGACTGAAAAGAAGAAACAACGCAAGGAATAAGACTGAAAACAAGAGACAACGGAAGAAATAAGACTGAAAAGAAGAGACAACAGAAGAAATAAGACTGAAAACAAGAGACAATGGAAGAAATAAGACTGAAAACAAGAGACAACGGAAGAAATAAAACTGAAAACAAGAGACAGCGGAGGAAATAACCTTAAAACAAAATCCAACGGAAGAAATAAGACTGAAAACAGGAGACAGATTAGTCTACTAAGGAATGTGACACTATACGAACTATAGGAGTGAAAGTAAAGAATAGTGAAAGGAGATACCAGAAAAAGACAATAAGAAAGAAAGAAGTTTCTTATCCCTGGAAGCGAGCTTCTATTTGTTCTTATTGTAAAAGACTATTTTTCACATTGAAATATCAGACAACTAAAGACTGATGCTGCTGATAGAGACAAGAGACGAACTTACGGAACATATAGTAAAGACTGAGACTCTGAACTAAAGAATAAAATATACTAGAAATGTTTTCTGCACACACTTAATAGAAGGAGACATAGCAGATGTCATTATACATAAGAAAACATCATAAAAGGGTCTGAATCCAGGTGTTCCTGGAGAACTTCAATAAAATGCAACGTCAAAAATTTGGTGAGACATACTCAACGTGAAAGAACTTCTAAAACTAAATTATAGCGCTGAACCAGAAGTTATTCAATTTTACACTAAGAAAAATATAATCGTCGTATTGTGAAAATAACTATAGCAAAGAGAAATTTATAATACAGGATTCTAATGGTATAGATTAAATAGATAAGAATACATATATCGATATTAAGACGACAAACGTGAAACATAATCTAACGTAAAGACAAATTAATGGGATATGATAACGAAAAATGAACATCATCTACCATACAGATACAAAGAGAGTAATATACAAAACTTTAATATACAACTTCTTCAAATAATCATATGCTTATACTGTTATCAACAGAAATCATTAAAACAATGTCCTTAAAATAACTGGAGTCCTACAGAAATAGATCAACGATAAATTAACGGGGATCAGTAAAACAATCTTACACGTGTATGTTAGTTTGATTTGCAACAAAAACTCGTTTCTCTGCATAAAATCTCAAAATATTCATATCTGAAGGATTAAGATTCTGACTGTAATCATAAACTAACTGGCGTATATTGCATGCAAACATGCTCTTACATAGAACATAGTAATATATAACTATGTGTACATACAAAACTTACATTCTGCTCGTTGCTAAACATGAACATCTTACACAGAATAATTATGTTAATAATGGAATTCTGATTATTCAATGTCTATTTCTATTATCTAAATCTTACCTAAGTGAGGTCGGGCCTGGTCGGAAAAGGAAAGCACAGAACGGACACACCTAGCACCACGCATCCACATCACAAACATATAAACCGATTATTAACTTACATATACGCTCGTACATGGTTTTCCACTGATAATAAACATCTCTTTCACGCCTTCACCCGCCCGCTGGCCTTTTGTGTTCAACGTACAAGGCCCGACCTGGTTAAAATCTATCATGTTTTCTTTATATACTGGGTCCGGGAACTAGACACTCAGAATTGCGCACTCCGAAGCTGCCCAGTTGCTGACCCATTATTTGTACGCTAGGGTTGCCAATCTCAACAGAGATGCACTGTGGAAAATCCTAAGATGGCATGGCCTCCCCCATAAAATAGTTAATGTAATCAAAGCCCTATACGAGGGTTTTCAGTGCAAAGTTATCTGTGGAGAACATACCTCCAGCAGCTTTAGGGTACAAACAGGAGTGAAACAGGGATGTGTACTATCACCAACATTATTTATCTTGGCAGTAGACTGGTTAATGAAGGAGGCAACATCAGACAAACGCAGAGGATTACAATGGACCCTTGACACAGTGCTGGAGGACCTTGACTTTGCGGACGACATTTGTCTATTATCAAGCAGTCACAAAGATATGCAAGATAAAATAAACAAGTTAACCCAGAATGCAAACAACATAGGACTAAAGATCAATGTAGGAAAGACAAAGTTAATGAAGCAAAATGTGAACAACAGAAATGTACTCAGAGTAGATAACAAGTTAGTGGAGGAGGTCAACGAATTTGTATACCTTGGCAGCAGAGTAGTAGAAAATGGAGACAGCACAGAGGACATCAACAGCAGACTTACTAGAGCAAACCAGGCTTTTGCAATGCTACAGAATATATGGAAATCAAATAAACTAAGCATAAATATGAAAATCAGGATATTTAAGAGTAATGTTCTAAGTGTACTACTCTATGGAAGTGAGTGCTGGAAAATCACCAAAACCATAGAAAACAAGTTGAATTCTTTCCAGACTAAATGTTTACGTAGAATTAAAAAAATATTTTGGCCAAACACCATAAGAAATAACATTTTATTGGCAGAAATGCAGATGAAACCACTGACAACAATTATTGAGGAAAGACGCTGGCGATGGTTGGGACATGTGCTCCGAATGACAGACAACTCACTACCAAAAATAGCACTAAGATGGACACCACAGGGGAGCAGAAGTAAGGGTAGACCAAAAGAGACATGGAGAAGAACAACAGAAAGGATGTTGAGCAATAGAGGGCTCACCTGGGCAAGAGCAGAAAAAAAGGCGAAAGACAGGCATTTGTGGAAAACCCTTGCGGAAGCCCCATGTGCCCTGGGCACTTAAGGTTCAGAGAGAGAGAGAGAGAGAGGGTTGACAATCAACCTAGGCAACTATATAACTATATAATAGTTATATAACTATATGCTTATCGTTATACAATATATATCCAAGGGTTCTCAATCAGTTGGGAATGCCCTCCCAGGGGCCCGGGGGAGAGGGGGAATGGGGGAAGAAGGGGGAGATATTTTATATTTTCTGAGGGGGAGGAAATTTGGACAATGGACTGACAGACTGAAACTGTTGGAATATTGATCTACGGTGTAGAAAGATCAATAACATGACGAAGTCAGCGTGCAGCCATAATCCCCTTCCTGAGCCCTAAAACCTCACTGGTTGTGAACCACTGTTTTACCCGATAAATTAATGTTCCCCATATTAACTAATAACTTCTGTGCATGAAAACTTAGTCAATAAATTTACTTGTATACTACATATTTTCAACGTGTGAAGACTGCAAAATGAATAGAAACAAAATATGGGATCAAGAACGGAGTTTTCTGACAGAGACTGTTGAATGGCATACGTGTAAGAATCCTCTATCGCCATTAATATGTTGCTACAGTTTATGCGATGCAAATAATCTTTTCAGTAAATTTTATAAAACTCCAGTCTTCTTCTGTGACGAAATCTGTTTCTTGATTTTTAACTTATTTTAACACATTAAAAATGGCACCTATTGGTTAGCCCATGTTTCATTTGATAACACCCATGATAAACTGAAAAGATTATAAGACAAATCAATTTTAATCAATCTTACACGCAAACATACATATACACAGGCACGTACACACACATACACACACAAACTAACTGCAAACATAAATGATGTCAGAATCTTTTTTGGTCTTGGACCTTCCTTTCCTTTCCGCCCTGAGAACATCTGTAGACTCCTTCCTGGCCAGAGAACATCTGTAGACTCCTTCCTGGCCAGAGAACATCTGTAGACCCCTTCCTGGCCAGAGAACATCTGTAGACCCCTTCCTGGCCAGAGAACATCTGTAGACTCCTTCCTGGCCAGAGAACATCTGTAGACCCCTTCTTGGCCAGAGAACATCTGTAGACTCCTTCCCGGCAAGAGAACATCTGTAGACTCCTTCCTGGCCTGAGAACATCTGTAGACTCCTTCCTGGCCAGAGAACATCTGTAGACTCCTTCCTGGCCTGAGAACATCTGTAGACTCCTTCCTGGCCTGAGAACATCTGTGGACTCCTTCCTGGCCAGAGAACATCTGTAGACTCCTTCCCGGCCAGAGAACATCTGTGGACTCCTTCCTGGCCAGAGAACATCTGTGGACTCCTTCCCGGCCAGAGAACATCTGTAGACTCCTTCCTGGCCAGAGAACATCTGTGGACTCCTTCCCGGCCAGAGAACATCTGTAGACTCCTTCCTGGCCAGAGAACATCTGTGGACTCCTTCCTGGCCAGAGAACATCTGTAGACTCCTTCCTGGCCAGAGAACATCTGTGGACTCCTTCCTGGCCAGAGAACATCTGTAGACTCCTTCCTGGCCAGAGAACATCTGTGGACTCCTCATTAAAAATAAACAGAACCCAGATGCGCTAAGATTTTTTTAATGAAATAAATCCATTTGTTGGTTCGTGGATCCCATAAATCCTTCTGTGAACGCTCCAGGAGGGAGTGAGTTCATGGATCCCAAGTTCTGAACCACTGCACTAAGTGTTTTTACATTTATGCTTGTAGCAATTCTCTTTCTAAAGTTTCTTCGGAATTTTCCAGTTCAGAAACACACTTTTAACAAGATACTGGCACTTGCACCGGAAAAATTATATATATATATATATATATACTCAAGCTATTTATATCAAAATGCAAGGGAAAATAGTTCAAACTTGCAATGTTTCACACGCATACAGATGAAACACCGTCATAACGTGAAAGAAAAATGTAAGAACGGACATAAAAACTCATAATAAACTTCCTAGACTAAGGAAGGGTGCCTCATAATATCGCCTTGGAAGATGGCCGTTTGATTAATGTGAGATAAGTAACACAGGGTCGGGCTTCCAAAGATACATCAACCAGCGACACAGAAGCTATAAAAGGTGGTGGAAGTTGTTCTGCTGATGACTGAAGTAGAAAAGAACCGTAGAGAACTTGCATGCAGAAGGACGAAGACTTATGCTACTCAATAAACGCAGGTGCCAGACAAATGAGTTAAAGCTCTCAGATGTTCAAGCGCCAAAACTGCCGCAGAAAGGGCTCTGCACGGAAAGATTAACCGACAAGTGTAAAGTGTAGAGACAACATTAATCATGCGCCAAGCAAACACATCTGCCGAAAAATGCGAAGGCGAGACAAAGAGTAACCGCAACACAGGAAAGTAGGAACTGAAAAAAAAATATGAAAAGATTTCATGACTCGCCACGTACTAGAACAGTTATTGTTATTCGCTATCGAGTTTTATTTTCATGTGCAAACAACGTCAAAATGAAACCGAGATCTTGTTTTCTACTTCATATAAATAAACAAACATCTGCTTCATATAAATGTAATGTATCCTGCAGCACTCTGTGGCAGAATCAGCTCAGCTGAGATGTCAGGTTAATCTGTGGATGTGAAGCGTGATAAATTGCTTGGCTTATTATGTAATACTGGATTCTCAGCACGTTCTCCCCCCAAAAGATGAGATATAAAGTCTTCATACGCTTATAACTGCCTTACACGAGATCACAGATGGCCGCTCCCCTGGAAGCAAGTATGAGAGAAGGACTGCGGGCATTTATTCGTTTATTGTGTGTTGGACAAGCTGAAGGAGATGGCCTTCTGGGACATACAGTCACTGGAGATGAATGCTGGATAACTACTTCCAGCCACCGGCAAAGCGAGTCAGCAAAGGAGTAGCAACACTCTTTCTCGCCGAAATCAAAGTTCCATACAACTCCGTTGGCCGGAAAATTGAAACACACGCTGTTCTGGAACCGTAAAGTTTCAATCCTGAAACATTACATATCTGAAGGAACTACTATCAACGGCAAACCATACTGTGATCTGCTTGTGAACCACTTTTAACATGTAATCAGATCAAAACGTCACAGTCTGCTCAGTTCTGATATGTTGTTAAGCATGATAACGCCTGACCTCATATGGTGCATGCAAAAGCTAAACAAATTGTGATACTGCGTTTCGAGTGGCTTCCACATCCTCCATATTCACCCGACTTCGCACCATGTGATTATTGTGTTTGGATACCTCAAGGAAGTGCTAGGTAGGAAGAAGTTCAGTACGGACTATGAGAAAAAAAAGAGGCTTAGCATAGTAGGCTCTAAGGTCAATCAGAAGATTTTTTTTTCGACCATGAACCCAGGCATCAATGAAGCGGTGTCAGGCCTGGATTGAACACGGTGGCTACTACGGTGGAAACTGATAATGAGTTCTCAATCACATTTGTATATTTGATTAAACTATGATAGACATTAATGTTACTTTTTTTACTCACCCCCGTATATTAAGCTGAAGCTCGATTAAAAAAAAAAACAAGTTTCTTAATCATAAAGGACAAAAAGGTAATTGAAGAGCAGTGAACTTCGTATTCACACAGTTGTCAAATTAATAACATCTTGATAAGTTAGGCTACTAATCACACACCTGTTAGGCGAATTAATACAAGTAAACAAATCTTACAGACAAGTCTTTCCAATAATGTTTAAGGCAAGGCAAACTTGTTTTGAAAGACCAAGTTACCTTTGCTGTCCAGAGAATTCGCAATATTCTTCTAATAAACCACATTATAAACCACATTAAAGGTAAAGATAGTAACATAGCAAATGCCGTAGGGGATGAAGTTTCAGAGAACTCATTATGCTGTTGTAATAAACCGCATTAATAAACCAAAAAAGGGCTAACCTTTAGCGTTTGAAACGACTAATTGTCATTTCTTTCTAATCTGTAGGTGAATAACACTTCCACAGATATACTCGCACATATACACGCACATGAGTAATACATACACATACATACGCACATGTGTAAGATAAAATATGAAACCAGAGAATGAGACAGTCTTATGTCTGTGGAAGCGTTATTCACCTACAGATCAGAGAAAAAAATTAATCATTGCAAACGCTACAAGTTAGCCATCATGCTTGACAGTAATCATGTCTGATTACACACATTTGTAATAATTCATAAGCTGCTCCCATAATCATTATCTGAAATATTCCATTCCTGCAGAACTCGGGCATTGTTTTGGACTGTAAAGTCTGAACATGGTACCTCTGGAAGTAAGGCCAGGAGAATCGTTTGTGGGCTCACTACGTCTGTTCTGCTGACAGTTTCCAAGAATTTATGACATAAAGATTTATCTGTGTCAATGGGAGACAGCTCCGGCAACCCCAACCCTGATTTCACTAGCCCGTGTTAATCTTTTTGTTACTTCCATAACACACAATCAGAACCGAAACAAGGGAAAGCAAAGATTGCTAGTAATAGATGATGAGCAACAAAATTAAATTCTGGAAGGCGTAATGGATGATGCTATTGTGAAGGTTATGGTTAATGTTGATTAATCGTGAATCAGTCATATATAGCAGCCTGTACGTATTTTCGGATAACTGGTGTGGTTACGACAATTCAGTATATATTTGAGGGAAAATATAATTTAGGTCCGTCATTTTTCAATGTGTTTCTCGATCTTTCTGTCACTTTCTAATGTACTTTATTTCACCTTTACTTCTTCCTACATCTATGCGAGCTTCATAATAAATCAAATTCTTCCACTTGTTTATTTTCCTCCTCTGCGTGTGTCCAATCACAATCAGCGATGCTTGGATGTTCCTTAACTCTCATATTCTCATCTGTTATATTCTCTTGATCTACAAATATTTAATTCTCTTATTCTCATCTGTTACACTCTCTTGATCTACAAATATTTAATTCTCTTATTCTCATCTGTTACACTCTCTTGATCTACAAATATTTAATTCTCTTATTCTCATCTGTTACACTCTCTTGATCTACAAATATTTAATTCTATTATTCTCATCTGTTACACTCTCTTGATCTACAAATATTTAATTCTCTTATTCTCATCTGTTACACTCTCCTGATCTACAAATATTTAATTCTATTATTCTCATCTGTTACACTCTCTTGATCTACAAATATTTAATTCTCTTATTCTCATCTGTTACACTCTCCTGATCTACAAATACTTAATTCTCTTATTCTCATCTGTTATACTCTCTTGATCTACAAATACTTAATTCTCTTATTCTCATCTGTTACACTCTCTTGATATACAAATACTTAACTCTCATATTCTCATCTTTTACACTCTCTTGATCTACAAATACTTAACTCTCATATTCTCATCTTTTACACTCTCTTGATATACAAATACTTAACTCTCATATTCTCATCTGTTACACTCTCTTGATCTACAAATACTTAACTCTCATATTCTCATATTTTACACTCTCTTGATATACAAATACTTAACTCTCATATTCTCATCTGTTACACTCTCTTGATCTACAAATACTTCACTCTTTCACTCCAGTGTTAGTATATCTTGCACAACTAAGCAAATCAATGCTCAGAACAATATTTAAGCAAAATCTAAATAGAATGAATAGTAGAACATTTCTATCCCAACCCATGTTTTGTCAACTGTACAGTAACTTCCACTTTCTTTCTACCAAAATTTAAAATCAAAGTGTATTCTGGCAGAGCACGGAAAGTACATGGAAAGAGTTAATTATGGACAACACATTTTGCTTAGCACATTCTGTTGATCTCTATATTTCAGGAAAAAAATATAGAAAACTATTGCAGAAACAAACTACACCACAGCAGTGCATTTGTACTTAGTTCCAAGTCAGACAATTTAAAGTACTCTCTCTCTCTCTCTCTCTCTCTCTCTCTCTCTCTCTTACTTGTATTAAATATAGTGTGTGGGAAGAATGAACGATGGAGTGATGAAGGGCAGAATGTAAGACGGACCTGCGTGCCCAATTCTTTACTCTCTAAAAATAAAGATCATTCAAAGATCATTCACACACACTCTCTCTCTCTCTCTCTCTCTCTCTAAAATGGAAGAAAACCAACAACTGCTACGTCTTATTTGCTCTATTCACGTGAAATTACTTTAAAATCTGAAGGAGTTAATATTCTGAAGGAATCCATTTAGATTATGAACATGCCCTTAATACTAACAATGCGTGTTTTATATTTTTGATAGCTCTTTCTGTTTATAATGTGCCGTTCTTTTTTTACTATGTCAGTTATTGAATATTTCCTATTCAATACTTTTCGTTTCATGTAGGAGTTCTGAGAAAAATATTCGTTATTGATATCAATATTTCATCACAGTTATACGGGCCATACATAGGCTTTGATAAACGATCCCTCCCTTGGTGAGTCATGGAAACGCTCTTCTGTATGAGTCTTCAAAGAAAACAATAATTAAATTAGTAAGCGCCATGGCAACTCCATCACATGCTCAGTAAACAGACGCGACAGATTAAGAAGCAGTGCCAGATATGAGGCGAAGACATAATTAACTGAATCCAGTACTCGCATGACTTGGCGGGGATATGTTTCATGTTCGTTTATTTCCGCTGTTTAGGCTAGGGCAACTGCTTTACTCTAGAGAGGGAAGCAGCTCCAGTTTCTGCTGTCTTTAACATGCTGCTATGACCAGTACTATAACCTCAGAAAGGGTAGAATGTCAGACGGGCCTGCGTGCCAAATTCTTAATCCTTTTGAAATAAAAATCAATGTCAATCAATCAATCACGCAATAATATGCGTCTGGAGTGTGATTTTTTTATGATACATTTAAATCTTCTCAGTTTTTATGTCACAATTATGTGAAGTCTGTTTACTAATATAATGTTTGCTTGGACATTAGATCTGACATACCACATACGAGATTTATAACTTCTGAGTTGTTGACAAAATACCCAGATAATGAATGACAGATGACAACACCAGTCAATACTTAAGTCATACTGACTATAAAGTGATATATTTCATGCCTTTCGAATAAAGTTTAAGGCAAATTATATGTTGAGAGAACCAACCACATATTTTTCACAGATTTCTTCATAATAATATGTACAGTAATGTTGTGGAAATTAACGGCCACTTCCAGTCTGCCAAGTAAACATCTTCTTATGACTATATTATCTAAAATGTGTTTTTCTAATCAGACTTTTGTAAATCAATTCATGGTACAAACACAACTTCACACTAAACTCTGAAGGTAGATAACAACAAAAACAAATCGGGTAATTTCTTTTTAAAGTGAAAAATATACGTTGACTCAGCATTAACATTTATTATTCCAAATTTACATTTGTAGAACATTACACGTTATTAGCTTTTTTGCTGCATCTGCAATATTTTCTAGAAACTTGAAAGTAGAGAGAATTTAATATAGGAATCAGCAATTCTCTCAATGAAAGAGAGTGTAGAAAGCAAGATTAACAATTATTTTTAAAATGGCGATTTTGTTATGCAGAATTTGCATTCCAGGTAAGTTTCTGCAATTTATTTTGTTTGATATTTCTGCTCACATTTTTAGAGATTTCTTGTGCAAACGTAAATGACCGCATACATCAATGTTCGCTTTTTGCAACGTTAGGACATCCTCATTAACAAGCCAAGGGAAGTAACAAGAATCAGACTCGGGCGACTGTTTCGTGTAAAGCCATGCTAACACAGAGCTAGCAACAGACTGTCCTTTTTTTGTGTTGGTTAACAAGAACACATATGGAAGTCTCATATTCCGTGCTTCTAGACAACAATATTGGGAAACAATTTCATGTTTTTGTTAGTTAACTGTTACACGTGCTACATAACATTTTGTATATGTTGGCGACATGTTCGATTTCTAAACCCCAAAGCAAACAGTGTAGACGATGGTTTTAAATAGCTACAGCCAGGCACACATTTGTGCCATTGCACTAGCAGATAGCAGTCAATGTAAATAATAGATGAAAACGACTTGGCATCACAGGAACCAGTAAATGAGTGTGGAGAATTACAAGTGTTCACATGAACAACACAGATATGCTCTCGGAAATCGAAAAGTGTCTAGATAATAAGGTGCAGACACCAATAATTACCGTAGATCTCCTGACTGAAAAGTTACAGTTACAAGATGACTGGGCCAACTGGAGACCCCTCACGTGAATTTGAGCATAGAATGTCATCGCAAAATGAGAAACTACATTCGCTTTGCACGGAACATTTTCCAATAAGTGTAAAGGAAAGTCTGAAAGAAAAGTGAAACCAGGCTCTAAAAGGTCTGCGATATATCGTAATTCACTGGGAAAAACAAAGACTATAATGAAATTCTTTTGGGCATCGTTCATCTTTTGGTCTTCTCAGTCTTTTCCAACACACACCCAAAGCTGGAGACAATGATGTTATTTTAGCTGTCTGAAATTTAATTTTCAAAGAAATAAAAAAACCAGAGCATTTACCTAACCAGTTCCAGCTTCTAGAATCTACAGACGAAAACAGTCTCAGCTTCAGAACACGGTGACTTTATTACCAACCAGTCAGACCTACCAAGTCTTCACATTCGCACTTTTTTACCATAAGCACGCACTCCCGACCTATTTTAGTCATCCTTATTGAACTGCACTAACAGAACAGTGTTTCTCAATTCAAGAGCCTCTCCTATGTATGCCAAAAAAATCAGGGCATGCTAACCTGCCTCACGTACTCCATGGCGTGCGCATTTATTATTTCAGGGACATTGTCATATGCTTTTGCAATGGATAGTTTTGTGTGTGAAAAAAGGACTTTCAGCTTATGCTGTGGCCTTAAAGTCCTTATTATGTTGTCTTCTCCAGGTTTGTGAACAAAACAGTTTTTTCCCCTCTACTGTAGAGAGAGAGAGAGAGAGAGAGAAACTTCTCATAGTTCCTTGATCATCTGATCATAGGTGAGGACAAGATCGATCCGCTGAAAGAGCAAACATTTAGTCTTAAGTTATTTTCAGTCCTTATTTTTGTATTTCTTAAACTTCTACAGCTTGAATAGCTAACACTGTCAACATTATTATAAAATATGAGCCCTTGTTCAACCATACATGAACAGAGTGTAAGATACACAAGCAGAGTTTAAGATACATAAGCAGAGTATAAGATACATTAGCAGAGTGTATGATATTTTAACAGAGTATAAGATACATTAGCAGAGTGTAAGATACATGAGCACAGTATAAGATACAAAAGGCGCATGAGCAGAGTGAGTAATATTTTAGCAGGGTGTAAGATAAATTAGCAGTGTATGATATTTTAGCAGTGTAAAATAAATGAGCAGAGTGTATGATATTTTAGCAGAGTGTAAGACAAATGAGCAGAGTGTATGGTATTTTAGCAGTGTAAAATAAATGAGCAGAGTGTATGATATTTTAGCAGAGTGTAAGATACATGAACAACAGTATAAGATACAAAAGACGCATAGGTGGGAGATATTTTGACAGAGTGCAAAATACACAGTGGACATAAGGATATTTTAACTGAGTGTAAAATATTTTAGCAGAGTGCAAGACTCAATAAAAGATCAACTTTAACAGCACACAAAACAAACTCAAGAAATGCTGAAAGATTAAATTCAGGAAGGAACTATAACAGGCAAATCTTAGAACAAAGGAGAAATAACAACTTTGCGAACAGCTGAGATTACAAGTAATTTTAGGATAATATCGCACATTCCTAAAATGTGAAAACAAATGCTATAAAAATTGTCTCCTCGGTTACTTGTATTGGGTAAATCGATCTTGGCGATCGATCTTCTCGCACAGCATACACACACACACAAACATACTCTCGGGCAGGCATATTTACAAACAACATGAATGCCGAAAGTAACCGGCCGAAAAAAAAATATCACATATAAAAATACGAGTTCTAACTGTCAGTTCTGGCCTTATGCTGGCTGTGGAGGATGCAAAACAAGCATTGAAAACCTAAATAATTTCGTTTGTCACAAGCAATACCGGGTCGAAACACTTGTCTGAGTACAATCATGGGTACTTCCTCTGATGATCTGAAGGAATTGTGTTGTTGTTCCGCTCTCTACAATAGGGAGCTTCCTGCATATGGGTGTAAACTCCACCAGGATGATGTCATGGCGCTAAATACTGATATAACCATAACAGAATAACAGTCTCTGTTTACACAACATGGCCAGAGCTGTAAACAAGAATAGGCATCACTGAGGCTCAAGGCGACTGTACGCGTGTAGTACGTTGAGGAGAGCTGAATGTATTCAGGCTATTAATCAGCTTCGTAGAATTCTGTATCACGACAGCTGAGGTAATATTCTGTCCACACAAACAGAAGCAAACAGAAGCATGTCAGGTAACTGAATACAGAGATGCCGCACAGGATAAATGATCGATACCGGCAGCTGGGGCTTTCACTAGAGATAAGGGATCGTGAGCCAATAAGCTTACTAAGGTGAAGGCCGTGGTTTTGGCTGGGCTGATAAAGAAGATTTTCACATGGGAATTATCAGAGTTATCAGTCTCATATGAGGATTATCGGAGTCATCAGTTTTATATAGAGACTAACAGTCATGTATGCAAGTCATGTAGCCGTGCATTGTACATGTAGCTAGTCTGTGTGCTAGATATGAGATACTAAGTTGAAGGCGGAAAAAAGAAAAAAAACATAATAAACAAACAAAAAACTGTCAGGAAGATTTGCTATTCTTTATAAAATCGGTAGAATTCATAATTAGGGCAGTTTGGAGTGTCATACGAAATCCTCCAGGAATACTCATGAAAGAGTGTCCATGGTTCGCTGCTATGATCAACACAAACCTCGGGATACGAACGTCGGATTTGCGCTGCCAACTTTGCTCAAAAGGAAGACTGAAGGGTTAATGTCATTATAAAATAACCAACGTCTGAAGCAGTAACGTCATTATAAAATAACAAACATTGTGTTATGTAATATTTTTATCAGTGCCTCCGAATTCAGCATATTTTTGCTGTATTATATGAGTCTTTGATCAGCTGGGACATATAAGCCTCCAATTTCAGCACAGACGTTTGCTATATTATAGCAAAAAAGTCTTTGATAAGCTGGGACATATGTCTCCTAATTCAGCACAGACGTCTGCTGTATTAGATCCTACGAACGTTTGAATACTATGGACAAGTAAGCAATAAAACAGAACAGATTTCATAGTGCATAAACTAGGAAAAATGTAGGAACAGCTTTATTACTTAACGACTACAAAGTTGTGACGTTTCGAAGCGAGCCTTAATCACACAAAAACATACAGGACGAAGAAATAGAGAGAGGAGATAAAGTATAGATTCACATGAATACTATTAAAAAGAAAAAATTTTTTAAATTAAATAGAGTACTTAGCTGTAAATTGTATGGTGTGGCTTGTCCGGCGGTGTGTGTCAGGAATGGATATAGTTGAATGTGGAGACTGTTTAAATGGAGACCTGTGACATGTGGTCGGTGGGTTGTTACTGGGGGTGGTGGATGGGGAACTGGGGAGGGGAGAGAGAGTGATACAATCCTGCCCGGTAGTCTGGAAAACGAAAATGTTTACATTTCCCAAAACTATCGTCACTCTTCATGAGGGATTCACATGCGAGTCCCGTCATGTGATATATGTCATCGTATGCAAAAGATGCAGGATAATGTATATTGGTGAGACTGGCCTCAGTTTAGGGGACCGCATGCAAAAACATATGTACGAAAACGTCCAGCATGCTTCGAAACCAGTCCCAAATCATTTTGATGGCCCCAACCACCGAGGCAAATCTGATTTTCTGGTAACAGCCATCAAACAATGTCACGCAGATGACACAAGCCGCCTGGCGCTTGAGAACCGCTGCATTCAAAATTATGGGACGCTGAAGCCACATGAGTTAAACTCGCTGTTCAGCTACACTTAACATTCTCTTCAATCATTATAGTACCTCTCCACAACTTCTTACCTGTCAAACCTCCTCACAGCAACACTTTGAAATCTAATCATCTATTTCAACTTCTTCTGGCAAAGTCAACATTGTATCACTCTCTTTCCCCTCCCCGGTTCTTCATCCACCACCCCCAGTTACACCCCACCGACCTCATATCACAGGTCTCCATATAAACAGTCTCCCCGTTCAACTAAATTCATTCCTGATACACACCGCCGGACTAGCCACATCTTACAATTTACAGCTAAGTACTCTTTTTAATTAATTTTTCTTTTTAATAGTATTCATGTGAATCTATACTTTATCTCCTCTCTCTATTTATTCGTCCTGTATGTTTTTGTCGCTGGCGATGGTTGGGACATGTGCTCCGAATGGCTGACAACTCACTACCAAAAATAGCACTAAGATGGACACCACAGGGGAACAGAAGTAAGGGTAGACCAAAAGAGACATGGAGAAGAACAACATAAAGGATGTTGAGCAATAGAGGGCTCACCTGGGCAAGAGCAGAAAAAAAGGCGAAGGACAGGCATTTGTGGAAAACCCGTGCAGAAGCCCCATGTGCCCTGGGCACTTAAGGTTCAGAGAGAGATGTTTTTGTATGATTAAGGTTCACGCCGAAACGTCACAACTTTGTAGTCGTTAAGTAATAAAGCTGCTCCTACATTTTTCCTAGTTTATACATTCTGGTATCACAGCTTTACTGCAGTGCTTCGTATACAGTCATATACTTATACATTAATTATTGTGTTACAGATTTCATAGTGTCAATCATCTTACGATAATTGTGTATACTGATGTGGATGAGGAAGTAAATTAGTTTCGTACATCCTAAACAAAAAGGTCCTAGAACGTGAGATGTTGAAGTGCTCAATCTTTGCAGGACAGCAAAGTTCTCCTCTGTTCTGTTTGTATTATTCCCTAATGTCAGATGCCAGCTTTTCATCTGGGTTTACTAGTGCGCGTGGGAATCCATACCCGTCCCATCGCGGGGATCATTTGTCAATTTGTCTCTGTCTTCTGCTTGCACACAATCTGTCAGTGATTATCACATTTTTGTTGTGGGTATTCTCTTCCAAAGAGAGAGCGAAAGAGAGGAAAATTTTTATACTATATAAAAATAGTATATAAAAAAATATAATTACGGACTTTGTTTTTTTTATCTTTAGTTTCCTCTTCAGATGATGTTGCGGTTCTTACATACATCTGCTCTTAATGTTACTCGGACTTTCGCCAGATTCTTGCAGTCTTCAGATCATCATCATCATCATCATGTGCCGTGCCGACTAGCGTTGACTATTATGCTTCTCCAGAGTACACGATCCTTCATGCAGGTCATCAGTTCAGTTGGTGATCTCCTCTCACACCATCCCGTCAGACTGTCCAGTATCATTTCTCTTGGTCTTCCTCTTTATCTTCTTCCTTCTATTTTTCCTGTTGTTATAATATTTTCAATGCCCTCTCTTCTTATTGCATATCCTGTGAAAGTACACTCTCCAGCTCTTCTCATACATTCTTCATTAGTTATTTTTGCTGTCCAGGGGATTCGCAACATTTTTCCAATAAACCACATTTATGCTGCTTCCAATGATTTTTGTGCAGACCTTCCTATTATCCATGATTCACTTCCATATAACAAGACAGGTTCAATATAGCATTTTAGGACTCGTTTTCTAACATTCATTGATAAGGATGTGTTGCATAATATGTTTCTCATTCTCTGAAATGCAGTCTTTGCTTAGCCTATTCTGTTCCTAATTTCTGTTCTGCATTTCCCATCTGAAGTTATTACTGCTCCAAGGTATTTGAATTTCTGCACCTGCTTTAGAACAGTTCCATTTAATTTTATACTGCATGTTGGCGGATTCTGTTTCTTAGATATAACCATAGTCTCTGTCTTTTTTATGTTCAAAGTAAGGCCTTTCTGTTCACTTTCTTTGACGAATTTATCCAAGAGATTTTGCAGGTCTTGTTTCTCATGTGTTACGGCACAAATTTCTCATGGGCGACTTCCATACATATTTGTATCTCAGCTTTGGTCGGTCTCGTTGCCTTACTCATTCCTGAAGTTAGCCATGTTGTTTCTAGCTCTTAAGTCTCGTTGCTGGAGATATAATCTATCTCTTTTCAACTCTTCTTCTGACCTTCTCTCTCCACTTGTCTTGTCCTGTCTTATATGTGTCTCCCTGGAACTGCGAGCTCATATTCTTTGCAGCCGACGATGAGAAAGTGTTGAGGCACAGCATCTAATCGGCATGGGAGCTGTTTTTTTCAGTCCCGGAATGCAGTTAAATTGTGCAATATTTCTTAGCAGACTTATATCACCATGGGGACTAAGGCCATCCCAGCCCCTTTAGCCAGGCTAGATCTGTTACTTGGGGTAACAACGAAGAGATGGGACAGGGTCTTGGTCAGCTATGGTTCGATAATTCTGACGCTAGAATGTCAGCAATGGTTCGTTGATTGCCAAATCGGACATCGTCTTCCGTGCATGTGGGTGCAAAGCTGCAGACTATATGCGAAAATCAGGATATTTAAGAGTAATGTTCTAAGTGTACTACTCTATGGAAGTGAATGCTGGAAAATCACCACACTATAGAAAACAAGCTGAATTCTTTCCAGACTAAATGTTTATGTAGAATCAGAAGACTATTTTGGCCAAACACTATAAGAAACAATATCTTGTTGGTAGAAATGCAGATGAAGCCACTGACAGCAATTATTGAGGAAAGACGCTGGCGATGGTTGGGACATGTGCTCCGAATGACTGACAACTCACTACCAAAAATAGCACTAAGATGGACACCACAGGGGAACAGAAGTAAGGGTAGACCAAGGGAGAGATTGAGAAGAACAACAGAGAGGATGTTGAGCAATAGAGGGCTCACCTGCAAGAGAAGAAAAAAGGCAAAGGACACGCGTTTGAAAACCCTTGCGCAAACCCCTTGTGCCCGTGGCACTTAAGGTATATATATATATATATATGCACGCCAGCAAAAAGTACTGAAATGTAACATAAACACTTATCGTAGTCATCATCAGCACAGCATATAACTGAAACAAAGGACACAAAGATCATGGAAACAATGTCCAGACACAACAGAACTAGCGAATATTTCTTCAAGATCTTTATTTATGCACACTGGAAACAGTGAGGCTGGAGCACAGTAATCTGACACGGTGCATTCTCCCAGGTCCAAAGAGATTTGTCTGAACTTCTTAAGCGACCTACACTCCTTGATGAAACCTGATGATTTTTTTTTAATCATCATTACAACTGCAAAATAAATGATGATATAATGATAATATATGTAAATGCTACAGAAGAGTTCTCCAAATATCGTGGACAGAAAAAAGAACAAATATATCTATACTACAAGAGCTTAATATTCAAGAAGGCTGGCTAGTAAAGAGGATTAAAGAGAGAAAACTTAAATATTTTGGACACATTAAACGTCATGATAGTTTAGAGAAGACCGTATTGGAAGGATACATAATGGGAAAAAGAAAAAGAGGAAGACCGAAACGAAGATGGCTGCAAGACATCGTTGACGATCTGGAAATGGATGCAGCAGCAGCAGGCCATCTTGCTCACAACCGAGAGGCCTACAGGAGTGCTGTTTGGGAGGCAAAGTTCCGCAAGGGACATGCAAAGGAATGAATGAATAATGATAATAACTAATGTGATGTGTCATGATAAGCTCTTTATTTATGTTAGTGCTACATCTATTAATGTCTCAGTGTCAAACGTGGCAATCATAAATAATACGGAGACAAATATCAAAGAATATATACATTTCATTTCTTGTCGAACTAATCAGTGACTCGAAGAATATCAAACAATGAAAGAAACAACCAGTCTGTGAGCAGCACATTAACCCTTACTTTGTGCAAATGGCTCGAGAAATATTTTCTAGTGGTTCCCTGATGTAGAAAGCTCCCGAACTAGACTGATTTAATTTGTCCACTACCCACGTCCCCTAACAGAGAAAGCAGTTATTTCCCTTGGTGTACGACAGAACCAAACATTGATGAATGTATTTTCATACACATACAAACATATTCAAGTGTGCATATATAATCCCCTTCCATCAGTGCGTGTTTCCCTCGGGCAGGATGTAGTGTCCACAAGTGACTTCTCTAGATATATCCCTCTGGTGCTCCGGGGAGTTAATCCCTCTTTTAACAGCTCTTGTGTGTCTCGCATACCTCCTCCCCCTTTTGTCTGTTCATGTAAGTAAAGGGACGAATGAATAATCTTTATGTTCGTAGGGTTAAGAATTAGGCACTTCTGTCCGTCTGTGTTTCTGTCACTCATCTCTCAAATTTCATTCTAACGAGATCTTTCCGCCTCCGTATAGCACTAGTACTACCTACACGTAAAGAACAATATTAAAATGAATTGAAGATCTTTTACACACAATCTTCTATCAATACATCCAAAAAATTATGTAAATAAAATACTGACAGAATCATTTTACATTCTCACACACTCATTACAACCGAAACTAATAAACAAATTGATTTATAAACTATAATTATGCCAGCATACAATAATTTCTACGAAAGTACAGCTATGATAAAAATAAGCCTCTTACGGGAACATTTCATCAAAGTCAAGTAAGCACTGAAAATATCAGAGATTAAAAAGAAAACAGAAAGAATAACTCTTATGAGTTTTCTGGAAGGGTATTCGTGAAGTGAACGGCAGAGTAAGCAAGGTTTTTCTTGTGAAAAACTTTAGGCCGAAAACATTTGTTTAGATGTTTGCAATGTTTAGTGTTAAATTTGAATAAGGGCAACAAAACAAAGTACAAAACATTCTCAGGCAGAATTCTGTAAACTAATTTGTCTTTGCTTGAGTATGAATTTACTGTTGAGAGACATAATCCCCAAATGTTTTGCTGAGCTTTAAATTGGTAAACGTTTTATTTTGCTGTTAAATATGTAAGACTTTAACCATCAGAGTTCCAAGTTAAGTGTTGGTCAACAATGAGACTGGAAGTTCCCCCCCCCCCCCCCTCAACCGCCTTTTTTCTATTTTATTTGTGATGTCCAAACAAAGAACTGACGAGTGGGTTTTAAGTTCAGAATTTTCTTGTTGTGAAGAGCACAGACTTTGCTCTGTATATATATATATATACAATATATATTTTGAAGCCAAAATACTGACTGCTTTTTGTTTTGTCTTCGTATTCTTTTTTTTCTCTTTCTTTCCAAACTTTAAAAAAAATATATATATATATATATCGATGCCTGTGTGTAATGTTACATTAGTCAATATCTTCACTCATTAATGATGTATGTGTATAAAAAAAGTAAAGATAAAGGTAATCCTGTCATGCCTTAGGGGCACATAGGGATATGGTGTTAGTGCCCATATTTTCCTTGACCTGCGGCACATTAGAGAGTGATATGGTCAGTATCACGCCTGACCGCCTTACCTTCTCCAACTCCGGAAGAAGTCGGGTACCCATTTCTACAGCTGGGTGACTAGGGTGCCTCCAGCCGGATTCGAACCCCCGACCTTCGCCATGAGATACCAGTGCACTAACCATTTCGCCACTCAGACACCCAACTGTAAGATTTATATCCATGCACATATTAATATCGCATGTAGACTGAAATTGATTATGACAGCACAAAGGATACCGCTGTGGGAATCCGTACCCTGTAAAACACACCCACAGTTCTGAACTTGATATCATCAACTACCATGATAAGCTGAAACAGCAGGTGGTTATCTCAGTCCCCACTCGTCGATGCCCTGTTTCAGAGTCAAGACTTCATGGGGCAGGACTTTACACCGGAAATACAAAGCGAGATATTTACAACCAAGCACAGAGATATCCTTAACTGTGCTTTCACGAAACAAGGTCGTTTGCACGTACACTACCCAAACTAGATGTATCTTATATGCACGAAATTATGAAAATTTGTCAAAAATAATCTACATCACAACTGTTCTTCTGCATAATGTGATCACAAAAGAAACGTATAAGACATTAAAAGTGCTCTCAAATAACTACAAAACAAAGGACTATGATAAAGGTTATCATAACATGAAATAAAAGAATGGGAAACATATAAATGAAATATTCAAGCAGAATAAACAGCATCAAGTTAGAGATCAATCAGAAGATATAAAGGTGGGCTGATCAAGTGATGCGCAAAAAACGACAGAGACAAGCCAAGGATCTGATAAAAAAAATAAGGTCTTGAAGAGGACAAAGTAAACTTCAGGCATGGGATGAAGGACTTTTCAAACAAAATTCCACAAGGCTGATAGGCAGGATCTCTGAGAATAACTTTCACACATAGTGCAAAACTATTTTATCCGCCCCGACTTCCCCCCCCCCCCCCCCCCCCCCCCCCCCACTTTGCTTAAAATATTAATTACCCATTTCGTTTTCGTCAACTGCAGTTCCCCAGAAGTCCTTTGAGTCCTGGAGCTATACTTCCCCCACCCCCAAACCGGCCTACTGATGGGACAAGAAAGTGAGAGTTGAGAGTGGGGCTCCAGCTAGTCGGATTTGAGGTCTCTGTCTTCTGTCTTATGCTCACAGACCAGGACACCGTTTGAGAATGATGAACACTGTCAAAACCTACAATATATGAACATAGTCAATACCTGCGGTACATGAACACTGTCAAAACCTGCAGTATACGAACACTATCAAAACTTGTGGTGTATGAACACTGTTAAAACCTTTCAGTATATAAACATTGTTAAAACCTGCAGTATATGAACCTTGTCAAAACCTGCAGCATAAATCTTCTAACGACAGGATTTGACACACATTTTATACATTATGAAATGCAAGTACTATAAATTTACTACTGTAATCATTAACTGACGCAATCATTAATATGTATGTGAGCGAGTTTGTATATTGTGTATATATTCACATATATTATTATGTTGTATATTTAAGCAATATTTTCAAAATACGCGTCAAAATGTACTTTGCGATTATGTCTATCTGTATTAATGCATTTATGCTTTATAAATATTCACACTCACATTTGTGTGTTTATGTGAGTGAAATATAAAGTATAAGGTATATTGATATACATTATATGTATGCATGAATATGTACAATGATACAATATGCACAGACACAACAGCTTCACATAATGATAACAGCTAGAAGTACAAACAAACAGCTTCGCATGATCCAGTCAGTCATTTGCATGTCCCTTGCGGAACTTTGCCTCCCTAACAGCACTCCTGTAAGCCTCTCGGTTGTGAGCAAAATGGCCTGCTGCT
This sequence comes from Achatina immaculata, assembly GCA_009760885.1. NCBI lineage: Eukaryota > Metazoa > Mollusca > Gastropoda > Stylommatophora > Achatinidae > Lissachatina > Lissachatina immaculata. The sequence continues at coordinate 8,308,350 of CM019691.1, forward strand.
GATGCATCCATTTGCAGATTACCAACGATGTCTTGCAGCTATCTTCGCCTTGGTCTTCCTCTCTTTCTTTTTCCCATTATGTATCCTTCCAAGACGGTCTTCTCTAAATTCTCATGATGTTTAATGTGTCCAAAATATTTAAGTTTTCTCTCTTTAATCATCTTTACTAGCCAGCCTTCTTCAATATTAAGTTCTTGTAGTATAGATATATTTGTTCTTTTTTGTATTCATGATATTTGAAGAACTCTTCTGTAGCATTTACATTCAAAGGCATTTATATGTTTCTCAGCTGTTTTGTTAAATGTCCAGGTCTCACGGGCATATGTTGCGATGGGAAAGATGCATGCCCTTAAAAATCTTATTTTTGTAGCTCTGTCTGTTCCTCTCCACAGCTTCTTTAGTTGTTTTACTTTTTTAAAAGCGACAGATGTCCTCCTTTATTATTCCCTAATTGTATCTCCATTATTAGTTCACATGATGACAGTTAGAAATATAAACACCTTCACATGATAACAGCTAGAATACAAGCAAACAGCTTCACATGATAACAGCTAGAAAAACAACTTCACAATGATGATAACAGCTAGAAAAACAAACAACTTCACATGATGAAAACAGCTAGAAAGACAAACAAACGGCTTCGCATTAGGATAACAGCTAGAAAGACAAACAGCTTCACATGATGATAACAGCTAGAAAGACAAACAAACAGCTTCACATGATGATACCCACTATAAAGACAGTTTTACATTAGGATAACAGCTACAAAGACAAAGAAACAGCTTCAAATGAGAACACTAAGAAAGACACACACACACACACACACACAAACAACCAAAGTGCAGTACCATCATCACTGCAGAGAAAACAAAGATAGTACAAAGTTAAAAAAAGCCATTTACTGTTCCCTTTCCTTATCTTTACACTATTAAGTAACACTAGTACAATAACAATGGTGTAACATCAAACAATTATCGCTAAAGAAAGAACAGATAATAGCACGAAGGCAGGGTTACCCAACGGTGAGATATTTTTCTGCATTAATCAACGGATAATGTGGAGAATATAGCAATTAATTATAGAATATGAAGCTGAGAATGTATGAGAAATCTGATCAAAATGTCATTGCTTGCATCACAAATTTTCTTTCTGTCAATTGTGCGTCGAATATTTAGACATGCCAGTCATATTTAGTGTAGGGCACGTATGTTTTATAAACATGTCACTCATACTGAAAGTAGGACACGTCAGTTTATAAATCTGTCACTCGTGTTAAGACCAATATTGTGCAGTACAGTGGGCAGTAGCGAGACTTGAAATAATCAAAGTCTAAGATCAAATCCTTGCTTCCAGCTGCATATTCTGCTCCTTCGCTTTCAATTCTCTAGCAGACCAGGGCACATCGCTTTACTGGTCTGTCACTCATTTTAGGGTTCGGTACTTCCGTTTATCAGTTTTCTTACCTTAACCACAGTACAGTATTTCCATGATTATCCTCGACTTTTAAAGTTCATTCGCGTTCCTAACCCCATAACACCCCTCACCCCCCTCCCCCCCCCCAGTTTGGCAGGGGGTAGGGCCTCTCTCACACACACATACTTTTTTATTTAAAAAAGGGTAATTTCCTCATGGAAAAAACAAGAACTTCCTCATTCACTTGTCTGAAATGACAGAAACAGGAATAGTCCAATCTTTTATAAATCAATGAAAACAGTTCTGCTATCAAACCTTTTCTAAATCAATGAAAACAGTTCTACTATCAAACCTTTTTAAATCAATGAAAACAGTGCTACTATCAAACCTTTTTCTAAATCAATGAAAACAGTTCTGATATCCAACCCTTTTTAAATCAATGAAAACTGTACGGGTACCCAACCTTTTTGAAATCAATGAAAACTGTACGGGTACCCAACCTTTTTGAAATCAATGAAAACTGTACGGGTATCCAACCTTTTTTAAATCAATAAAACAGTTCGCGTATCCCATCACTTTAGATCAGCATAAAGGTACGCGTGTCCATTAAAAAAAAATTAACGAAAAGGCACTATGTCAAACCTCTTTTTGGGTAAGGGAAACTAGTATGTGTGTTCCACCTTTTAAACCAGCAAACAACTAACCATACGTGTGCCTGAATGTATAAAGTAGGAAAAAAAGTAGGGACAGCTTTATTACTTAACGACTACAAAGCTGACGACTACAAAGACTACAACTTTGTAGTCGTTAAGTAATAAAGCTGTCCCTACTTTTATCCTAGTTTATACATTTTGGTATCACAGCTTTACTGCAGTGGCTCCGTGTGCAGTTGTATACTTATACACTAAGTATTGTGTGCTGCGTGTGCCTGTCCTTTAAGACCAATTGAAATGGTACTATGCAACCACTTTAGATCAGCAAAAATATGTGTATGTGTCCGTCCCTTTGAGATGAAAGAATATGGCATGAATATGTGCCCAGTCTATAACAAACCCTCTTGAGAAACAAGTTTTTTTTTTTGCTTCATAGACCGTGAACTTGACCCAGTATTAACAATAAACTTCGTTGAATACAGGCAAGATAAGTCAGTCCACAGAACGTTAATTATTCACGTACTCTGCTGAATACGGCTGAACGGATATTTTAACGGGGGAAAAAAATAACACAAACAATCAACTTACCTATGGTTCCTAGTGGAAAAGGATTGAGTGTTGCTCCTCCGCTAAATGACTTGTCTCCTAATTTAGACAGTAGAATTAGAAAGATTAGACGGGGCAGTCCGTCCATGGTTGTACACAAGGCCCAGGCCCCTTGTCTCTTAAATCCTGTGTTTCAAAAATATCTCCCCAACATGTTTATCCCTGTGTTGTTGCTTCTGCTTCCCTACCAAGTCCAATATGGCAGGAATCTACTGAATATTCATGGAACCTCGGTGACGTCTGGTGACGTTTCTCCTCGCGAAACGCCAGCCTCTTTGAATCTGATTATGAAAATGCCAGCCATGTAATCAGGGTGGTTGTCACAGAGCGATGGAGTTGGGAGGAAAAAAATAAAGGTCGATATAGCTCGTGTGCTCGCCGTGGCCACACATAGACAGGGCCAAGTTGACTGTGCGTGGGTGCCACCACAAATCCAGACCCACTTTTTTTCCCTGTCTTCTCTTGGCTTTACCTCGGCCGCTGTCAGTGTTTACACAAATCAATGTGAGACACACAAGTGGGGCACACGTTCCGGGTACACGCTGTTGTCACAGTTAAAAATATTTGACAAGGGGTAGCGAAAACTGTATAAAGTGATCCACTGCACACAATGTGTTCTGCTCAAAGGCGTCAGAACGCACACGAATGTGTGTTAGTGTGTGCGTGAGTATGTGTGTATATGGCGTTTGGGGGATGGGGTGTGGGTCCAGAGAGTCAGACGGTGATGTCGGTGAAAATAAGAATGATAGCTTACAAATAATATAACGGAACTGATGGATGAGAGTGAGTTTTTCTGATACTAGATACTGCTCAGCTGTCCTCTGATAGCTCTAAATTCGAATAATTTTTAAAATATTCCCTCGTGTATTTAAAAGTGAGAGACCTCTTTATGTGATGATGCTGCAGCTTTATGGACTATTTTCTCTCAAAAGTTAAATAAAATATCTAAAATTACGCACGACAACAAAGACTTTCACAGGCATCTCTAGACAGTTTGTCCATTGACTGGAACAGTCGGTGTTACAGAGATCACAACGTCTAGTTAGTACGGCCTACATTGACTGAAACAGTCGGTGTTACAGAGATCACAACGTCTAGTTAGTACGGCCTATACTGACTGAAACACTCGGTGTTACAGAGATCACAACGTCTAGTTAGTACGGCCTGCTTTCGCTCTAGGTAGATGCTTCCTGATCTGTAAATCTGTCCACATATAAAAATGAGCGTTTAGTTTCGCTAAGAACTTTTTAGTGATGGGAGTTCTAAAATAACTTTGCCTCGTCTCCTTTCAAGCTGCCTTAGAAATATACAGATGTACATAAGACCATATAAAATATAACAAAATCATTGAATAATATATTTTGTTGACATATTGTCTATATTTCTTAGGGAAGGCTGGTGATTTATCTTTTAATTCTAGTTGGTTACTCGTTATTATTCCCCTGTAGGTAACTGGTTGTCCATAACTATCTCTAATGGCTAGATGGTTGCTCATTGACTGTCTTCTAATCGATAGGTGATCATGACTGTCCTGTAAAGGTTATGATTATTTAACTGTTCTTTAATGTCTAGATAACTGCTCAAATGTCACGTAATGGCTAGACATCTGCTCAGTTGTCCTGCAATAGCTAGATAACTGCTTAACTGTCCTGTAATGGCTAGATATCTGCTCAACTGTTCTGTAATGGCTAGATAGATATCTGTTTAACTGTCCAGTAATGACAATATTCCCACACAAAGAGATACATAAAACAACATGGATATCTCCAGATGATAGAACTAGAAACCAGATAGACCATTTTTGTATTAGAAAGCAATACAGAACATCTCTCATGGATGTAAGGGCTTATAGGGGTGCAGATGTCAACAGTGATCACAATCTGTGCATAGGGAAAATAAAACTAAAATTGAAAAGTCAACACAAGAAATCAGTACACAGAAAGATAGACAGCCACAGCCTACAAGAAGAAAATACTAACATTAATTTCAATCAGGAACTTGCCAATCATTCCAAAACACCCAGTGAAGTTGAGGAGATAGGTATAGATGAGTTATGGAATTCTTACAGCACAGCCATAATCACAGCAGCAAAAGTAAGCGCTGGATTGGAAAAACCAAATAGAAAAGCATGGATATCAGATAAAACATGAAAGTATATACATGAATGACGAGCAGTCAAATTAGACATGTTGAATGCAAAAGCAGATCATGAAAGAGATTTGGCAAAAGCAAAATACAAAGACATAGACAAGAAAGTAAAAAGTTCAGCTAGAAGGGATAAAAGAGAATACATAGACAATATGGCGAAAGAGGCAGAAAAAGCAGCAAAAACAGGAGACAGCAAAACTTTATATAACATAAAAAAGAGGCTAACAGGTACTATTACATCTAAAGAAAGACCAATCCTTAGCAAAACTGGAACACTATTAACATCAAATAAAGACCAAAAGCAAAGATGGGCTGAACACTTCCAAGAAATACTCAATCGACCACACCCAAAAGAATTGTTAAACCTTGAAAATGACTTACCAGCCCCACAGCTAAATGTCAACCTAGATGAAATTAAATTGCATGAAGTTGAAACAGCAGTGAATTTAATGGCTAACAACAAAGCTGTAGGTGAAGATGAAATAACAGCCGAGATGCTAAAAGCTATCAATAGTGACAACATGAGACAACTACAGAGAATGTTTAACAAGATTTGGAAAGAAGAAAAGGTCCCTTCTAATTGGAAGAAAGGAATCATTGTTAAAATACCAAAAAAGGGCAACCTTAGTGACTGTAACAACTGGAGAGGAGTAACCTTAATATCAGTTGTGTCAAAAGCATTTTGCAAGGTCATTTTGAATAGACTCAAAGATATAGTGGATACTGCAATGAGAGAAGAACAAGCAGGATTTCGAAAAGGCAGAAGCTGTCTCGACCAGATCTTTACTCTCAGAATAATACTTGAAGAACATATTGAAAAGCAGAAACCATTAATACTGAACTTCATAGATTTTAAAAAGGCATTTGATAGCATACACAGAGATTCATTATGGAGAATTTTATGTCTATATGGAATACTATCTAAAATTGTCAACATCATTAAGGACTTATACAATGGATATGGTTGTGCAGTCAAGACAGAAGAAGGGATGAGTGAATGGTTCCAGATTGAAACAGGCGTGAAACAAGGATGTATACTGTCTCCTTTACTTTTTGGGATTACAATAGACTTCATAATGAAAAAATGCTGCACAGGTAACACAGGTATTGACTGGGTACATGAGACCCAACTAGAAGATCTTGATTTTGCTGATGACATAACTCTTATCAGTAATAATGTGAATTCCATGCAAGAAAAAACAGATAGCCTGTCTTCACTGGCTAGCAAAATAGGACTTGAAATTAACAAGGACAAAACAAAAATAATGAAAATTCCCATCAATCAAAATGTAAAAATACACATAGAAGGGACAGATATTGAAGAAGTCAATCAATTTGCATACCTTGGCAGCTACATAGACCAGGATGGTGACACTAGAAAGGAAGTTAGGATCAGAATTGCAAAAGCAGCATCAATCTTCAAGAATCTTGAGAACATATGGAATTCAAAAGTTATAAGCACAAAAACCAAGTTAAGACTATTCAATTCAAATGTAATATCCACCCTCATTTACGCATGTGAAAGCTGGAAAACAACTAAAGAAATAGAAAAGAAATTAGACTCTTTTGAAAACAAATGCATAAGGAAAATACTCGGCATCAAGTGGAATGAATTCAAGAACAATGCAGAGATAAGACAGATGACTGAACAACAACCAGTCTCATGGGTGATCAGGAAAAGGAGATGGACATATGTTGGTCACTTGATGAGAAGAAATGATCAGAGAATCCCAAAACAAGCTATCAAGTGGAACACAACAGGCCGAAGAAAAAGGGGCAGACCGCGTGAAACTCTGAAGAGGACATTATTAAGAGAGGCCAAGTTAACAGGCATAAAATCCTTTGATGAGGTTGAAAGACTCACCAAAGACAGGAAAAATTGGCGAACTACTTTGCGAGCCCTATGTGACGTTTAACGGCATGGGAAGGATATAAGATATAAGATATAAGAATGACTAGATATCTGCTCAACTGTTCTGTAACGGCTATGTATCTGCTTAACTGTCCAGTAATGGCTAGATATCTGCTCAGCTGTCTTGTAGTGACTAGATAACGGCTCAATTGTCATGTAATGGCTACATAACTGCTCACCTGTCGTGTAATGGATAGATAACTGCTCATTTATTCTCTAATGGCTCTGTGATTTATTATGATTATCCTCTAATTCAGCGGTTTTCAAGCGGTTTTATCTGTTGTGTTATTTCTATATGTGATCCTTGGAAAAATTCTTTGCCGAAACAATGGACTGTTGCATTTTTGTCATTTTTACGTGCTTCTCTTATTCTCATTTCTTTCTCAAGTTGCTCTGTCGAAGTTGTTCATGATGAACGTTCTATTCTTCGCTCGTGCTTGACTGGTTTGGATCGGGGCTCTACAAGTCAACTTTCTATCAAACTGGACGCCAAGACAGCTGACAGTTCTTCCAGCCCTAGAGTACATGCATTTACTACCAGTTTCAAGCTCTGTGTATGTTACGTCTGTTCTAACCAGCCCGGTGCTGTGAAGACCTGCTTCATTCGGCTTCTTGCTTTATTGAAGTATTTTCCTCAGAGATCCGTATGCCTATGTCATCTGCGTACAGTGAATACGTTTTCCGCTACCCATAAAACATATTGTTTTAAAAAAAAGGTATTGACATTCAGCAGAAATTAATCAGTGCCTTTGAAACAATATGACTTTAAACATTTAAACTGTCACACGGTGTGGGAGCCTTGTCGTGGCGTGACAGCTTGAGTACCCTGACCACCCCCAGAGCTATACCAGCGGGAGTTTTACTCCAGGCAGGTCCAACCAAACTGGGAAGGTCTGCACTGGTAGGGGTCAGACAAAACTTGCACCCTGGTCCTATGCAAGAAGTCATCAATATCTGCATATACCTGAGAGATGTGGCACTAAAAGTGGACTTGACCATTAACTGAACTGAAGACAGAATATATGAAGATATCAAGAGACCAGAGGCAGAATGATCCAGATTATATAAATGTTGGCGATATGATTATTAAGAAAGCAGAAACATACAAATATCTAGTCACAACATTCAACAGAAGCAACATAGTAAGCGAGAAAATTAAAATCCAAGTACAGATAGCGAATAAAATATACTTTGTCTTGCAACACCTGTTAGAATCCAAAATCCTGTTCCAAAATACCAAAATAACAATCTTCAAAACTATCATAAGACCAGCCGTCACGTATGGATCACGAGCGTGGAGTACAACAAAGAAAGATGAACAACAATTGCAGATCTTTGAGAACACGATCCTAAGAAGAATGTCTGAGCCCATAAAGGATACTAACAGTGGAGAATGGAGAGCTAGAAAAAACACTGAACTGAACAGCTTATTTAAATCTCAACGAATTATAAATGTCTTGAAACTCAACAGATTACGCTGGCTGGGCCATGTAGAAAGAATGGAAGAGAACAGAGAAACGAAAATGATGTATGCACAAGAGATGAGAGAAACAGTACCAAGACAGAGATGAAAGACAACATTGAAGAGGATATAAAGGAAACTGATGTTACCAATTGAAGAGAGAAGATTAGGAATTGAGAAGAATGTAGGCGAACTTTATCTACAGCAATGAGCCATTAAGGCTCGGAAAGCTGAAGAAGAAGAAGAAGAAGTAAACATTTAAAATATTACTGGCATGTCACTTCTTAACTAAATAATCTAGCATTTTCAAGATACGAGATGAAATTCTCAAAACATTTAATTATGGCGCGCTATTGAATTTCTGTTAAGTACAAGTGCAGTAATACAAGTATCTCAATAAACATCAACGAGTGCGGTTTGTTGTTATTTTCATATTTCGGGTTTCCGAAATAGTAGGGTTTCCCTAAATTTTCCCGCAATTTTACAAAAATTAATTTCTTATTTTTCTTCTTCTTTTTCTTCTTCTCTTCCTTTTCTTCTTCTTCTTCTTCTCTTCCTTTTCTTCTTCTTCTCTTCCTTTTCTTCTTTTTCTTCTTCTTCTTTCTCTATCTCTCCTCTCTATACTACTTCAGACCCTCCGTCATCCTACATAATTTGGGTCACGACCTGACGTTACGAGCTAATGGCGCAGAGCGACTGATGGAACTCTCCTACAGAAGCCTTCTTTGACCTCATTTATGTATATCACCACGCTTTTAGAACTAATTGAGAATAGAAGAAACGGTAGAGCCCAGAAGTAACAGGAGCTTTCAAAAGGTACAAGGTCATCAAACCTTCCAAACAATAAAGGCATAAGGAGGGGGAGACTCAGTAGGAAGAATTTTGCTAGAACAATCTAAACAATGATGATTATACATCAGACATACACAGTGATTTATCAAAACTAACACAAAGTTCCCAGGGTTAAAAGAGAATACCACAGTGACTGAGGAGAAGAACACACAAACTACGGACGCAAGACAAGATCCAGCACAAAAAACTCACAGAAGAGCACTACCTGTTCAGTTCCTGGACCAGTGTTTTTAATAATAAAAATAACAACGATAATGGTAATAGGAGAGTTGCTCTATGGAAACCTTAGAGAGGAGGAGACAGGTATACCGTAAACAGCAACACAAACTCTGATGGCAAAGAATGGTTTAGGTAATACATTTGTTCATGATCAAAGATGCTCTGTCAGAAATAATAGCAATGAAGACTGAATTAGAAGAAAGTATAAAAACTGAGACATTCTCTGTGAAATGATCCAGCTCTGTAACATAATATCTTGACCCTGGCAGGATCAATCACGGCTTACAGTTGTCACCACGCCCCACGCCCACGCACTTAAGTCAGAAAGTCATTTACATACGTCTGAGTGTAGGGTGAGCCAGATGTCGGACGCGGCCAGTCTTGGCTGAGTAGATGTTGAACATCACTGGCGGGAATGGAGAGAACTGGGAGGCATGGTGCTAGTCTTCTAGGCTCTGATATCCAGGAACCAAACTTCAGTGCTACTGTCCTTGGCTGCAGTATTGTTCCCGTTCATCATACCGGCCGTGGGTCTACCTCAATGATCGTCAAGAGAAACATCAGACCACTGCAGTCAACACTGTTGTAGATATCGATGAGGCCTAAAGCACCTATATCTGTTTCCTTCTTCTGAAAACTATTATGCACATCGTATGCCAAGATCACGGCATTAATGACAGTCTCCAGACAGGATCTATAGCTGTCTAGTGTTTCCTGAAGCAAGACACCATTCTCCAAGTTGATCGAGCTCTGGTGCTCATTCAGTAACAAAATATGCAGTTTTTAACTACTTTCAGTACAGTGCAATGGAATTTTCATTGAGAGAGATTACTTCTTAAAGTAGTTGGGGGTCTCATGTGAACGGTTCTTGTCTTTCAAACAACAATTGGACAATATAGTAAAGAGAGCAAAGAAAGGGATTAATGCTGTCAAGGTAAATGGCCGAGACTGTTTTTCAGTAGCGTAAACTCTTCTTGCTAATTCAGTCGCTGGTGATGTCAGTGTTGGATTACGAGTCTCCTCGCACTGTCTCTGACCTAACTATCTAAGCTGGAATGAGTACAGAACTAAGCTAAGAAAGCAATTCTAGTCCAATGAAGGGACACATAAGTCGTGACTACGAGGTACTTACTGGGGTTGCCCAATATCAGAGCACGACACAAGCAACCATATGTGAAGGTTGTCTCAGTACTTCCAACAGAACAAACCATTCCCTCATTCTACAAGGTCCGACAATTACTTAATGAAACTAATTACATAAAAAATAAAATAAACAACATTATGGTATTCAAAGTAAGCCCCTTGTGCACTAATACAGCGAGTGGCACGATCTAACAAACACTGGATCGACCTCTGCAGTTCTTCTGTTGGTATGGCCCTTAAACTCGATGTTACGGCCCTTTGGATGTCATCAGTATTGTCAAAGAAACATCCTTTCAATGCTAACATTCATCTTGGGACTAGAAAATAATCGCAGGGAGACAAATCTGGGGAATAGGGTGGATGGTTGAGAACACACACTTGTTTTTGGGGCCAAAAATTCCTGTAAAACTACGGCCCGGTGAGCCGGTGCATTATCATGAAGAAGGAATAAACTGCCAGGTGTTGAATAATCGGGTCTGACTCGGAGAATCCTTTTCAATAGGCGTTCCAAAATACTTAAATAAACTTTGGCAGTCTGTCCCTGTGGGATAAATTCTTTGTGAATAATTCTTTTGCTGTCATAGAAGCACACCAACATTGTCTTCACTTTCGATGTTTTAAGACGAATTTTTTTTTGCCTTTTGATGATGATGATGATGTACTAAGTACTTTGGGGTTTAGTTGTGGGATATTAGCGGAAAATCCATTTTTCATCCTCTGCAACAATAACAGTTAAGAAATGTTTAATCTGCGACACGTTTTGATAATGTCTTTTACGTAATCAACACGCTGATGTTTTTGGTCATAGATAACGAATGTGGTACAAACCCGCAAGCAATTTTTTTCGTAGCCAAATCTCTCACTAAAATTTTATGAATGGTCTCTCGCTTAACACCAAATTCATCTGCCATCATCCTTACAGTTAAACAACGATCTTCTTGTATCCGTTCTCTGACTTTTGCAACGAGTTCCTCATTACGAATAGAAATTGGGCGTCCATGTCTAGTTGCATTTGTAATCGTTTCCACACCACTTTTGAATCGTGAATACCACCCGAATATCTGTGCACGAGATAAACAATTATCCCCATAAACTTGTCGAATCAATTCAACTGTTTCAATGACACTTTTTCCGAGTTTTAAACATAATTTAATGTTTGCTTTTTTCTCCATGCTCATTATGTAACAATGCACCTCTGTTTTGGTTAACAAAATGGCAGGTTGTTTGTCGTCTGCTTATCAGGCGGCAATGAAATGTTGCCAGATAACAGATGAAGGTTGCCTCTTTTGATTTCATGCTTTGCTTCATAGATGGCATTTTTGTCTTGGCCATAACAAAATCAGTCTCATTACCTAACTGTCAGATATTGTAGCTTTGCATGTGGATAAAGGGAGGTGCATCAAGAGTGGAGTGCTTTGCATGGGTGAGGCAAAAGAAGCATTACAGGCGACACGAGGCATTACTAAATGATAAGAGTGGATGAAAGTGCCTGGTAAGAGAATGTTCACCAAAGTCGTCATTCAGCTTGGCAGAGGATGTGTGGACGATCCACACGTAAGTCAAGTGGCGTACGACCTGCCTTGACTGAGGTGTACTCGTCCACAAGATGAAACAGGCAGTAGCAAGGCATATATAGACCTATATATAATGAGGAATGCCTGGTGAGGATATAAGAGAAGAGTTAGCTAACAGGCAATGGCGGGGTAAGTTCAATTTCGTCTGTGCTTGTGATTTATGTGGAATACTTAGCCCCAGCCATCTTGATATCTATGTGTTCATATATCTGTATAATGTGCAGAATGTGCATGTGGAATGCACGATCATATTGAGAATTCTTTCGGTGATTCATGATAATATCGTTCTATTGAATGGCACGTGTTGGATGCCATAATGCTGGTATTTCATGTGAATATTATATGTGATTCAATCTGCATCTTGAGATACGGATCTGGCAGCAAAGACTGCATCAAGAGGTGCGGTAGCACCAGGGAGCCCGTGGAGAGGAGGAGAGCTCCAGGCAGTGGTAGATATGAGATTATTAGTACGTTAGCACATGTGGAATTTCATGCAGGTGAGGAGGAGAGTTCCAGGCAGCAGTAGCCGGGAGATGAAGCAGTGCACTAACACAAAGATTAATTCATGAAGAAATAATGGTATAGATTCACAGCATTGGCTGCACTATTCATAAGTGCGTTGGCACACCTTGGAGAACTATAATGTGTATTGTGATTTTTTTGGAGGGGGGGGGGGAGGCCAGGATATCCATGGCTCGGTTATCTGGTTCCCTAGTCATGTTAGTATTGCATTATGTTGATATCATGCCTGATTATACCTTATGATATGTGTTGTATGTTCTGTGTAATGTAATGTACCTGTGACTACCATGATCTATGTAGCTTGAGTAATAAAACGTTCATGTATTTTAATGGCTGACTTGGTAATGTCTATGGCTTGTTGTTGTAAATGTTGTGGTATATGTATTACGATGCCGAATTGGCATACAGTGTCCTGGTGCGGTGTAACCTGGGTTGTCGGTCGTAGGAGATGTTGGAGCCTGGCAACCAGTACGGTAGTACATTAGGTCATGGACTGCGGTAACAGCTGGGTTTTGGTCATATCCCATCCCTAATTCATCCACATTTGTAACTAAACATTCGCTAAGTTTATAGATATCTCAAGTGGGTTTATGTTGCCACTAACTTTCAGATATTTGAGGTCATTCAGCTTGGCAGAGGATGTCTCGAGTGGACTTAAAGTGTCGTTAACTTTCAGATACATGAGGTAATTCAGAACCACTCCCAACTTCAGGACTATGTCATCTCTATCGACGGCACCGTCACCAAAGGAGATCGAAGTGATTAGGGCTTTGTTGCATACTTCAGTGAAAAAACAGTTTAGCTAAGAAAGAGCAGGTGTATTATAACAGAATAGTTATAGAAGGGAGATAACTCAAGAGAAAATACAAGTGGACACTTATTAGCAACTGGTACCTCTCCTATGGAACCTTCCTCAAAGATCACTTTTGGTGCGAATCATACATTGGGGGAGAGCGAACGTCCTGTAGTTACGCAAAGTTAAGCAGACGAGAGAGAGAGAGAGAGAGAGAGAGAGAGAGAGAGAGAGAGAGAGAGATAACAAACGATAAGTAGGGGAATATAAAAGACGTTATAAAAAGCTGCCTGTAGGACATTGGATCAGACCAGCCCAGACCAGCAAGAGATCAGACCAGACCAGAAACGAACAAATGAAGACGAGACCGGGCAGCACGCAACCTTAACAAGACGACAAGACATGCTCCAACCCTAGGTCAATGGAGTTCTCAAGAAGACCGAAGCGGTGTATGACAGAACCCAAGGTTGTTGGAGTTCTCAAGAAGACCATGGCGGTGTATGACAGAACCCAGAGTCAATGGAGTTCTCAAGACTGGGGCGGTGTATGACAAAACCCAGCTGTCAGTGGACGAGGTTAGTCGCTCAATATTCATGATCGATTTGAAAGGGAGTAACGATGAAATACTTTCTTTTCCATGTCTAAGAATGGATATACCTGACTACATCGTTAAGTGTTATTATCAGGAAAATGACATTGCAGGTATGATTTCCTTTTTGAGCAACTTATGGAGGTTTGTGAAATGATTTGTGTTCATTGCAGTTCTTTTGGCAGTATTAACCAAGCACTGTTTATTTGATTTACAACGTTTGTTGATTTCTCATCCATGATTCATCCAATCGCCATCGAACAGTTTTCATTTAAAAAGTTCACATGTTACTCTTGAAAGATAGGACTGGAATGTATAATGGCATGTGAAGTTCTTTGGAAGGTTATGTGTAACGCAAGAACCTGGTGTATTTTTTAAAACATGATATATTAAATCTGAATCTGAAGTCATGATCATAATTTCAGAACCGTTGCTGGCAAACTACACAACAAAACATTGCCACGGGTTTGGTGCACACGCGACACTGGCACTGCATGACATCACAACCTGCAGTTTGAGGAGTGAAATCGAAGCAGTGCTTGTTTCAATAGTTTCGCTGGTTAACAGGAAATAGAGATTATAGTCATAGTGACGGACTCCAAAAGCATGCTGTGTATGATTAACGGAGGTATGCTTCGCAGGGAGTGAACCTACTTGCAAACTCTCAGACTGCGTGCCTTACAGCAGTTGACAGGAGTAAACTGGCCGATTGGTTGACTAAAAAGTTCCCCACACAAGGTATACTGAGATTGGAGAAGACATCTCGAAGGCTGTCATAGACAATTTTTTTCGAGGATAAAGAACTGAAATCTGACAATAATCCTACATTCGCAGAATGAAGGAACCGAGGGTGAGGCAAAGTGAAGGAAGAACGACCTACTTTTCTGGGCGGAAGGGACGAACACATAACCAGCGTAACACACACCTTACACTGGTTACTGGAAAATGCGACGGAGGAGATATGGGAAATTTTGGGACAGAATAGAATGTAACAGAATCGAAATGCAGTAGGATACTTCAATGCAATATTGTTGATAGTGAGGAGGTTCATTTATTGTAAAAGAAGGGGGAAAGCTACAACAAAAAGTCCATGATATGACAAAGTAAAAAAGCTTTGATCAAAGCCAGATATAAAAGCGCGTGGGAAAAGAGAGCACCCAGACTATCAAGGAAAAGATGCTTGTCAATCAACTCGTAGACAGGAAAAAGTCAAGATCGAGAAAGAATCTTAATTGATGTTGTCATAAGATTTGAGAAGAATTAAAGGTCTTTATCTTGACTTTCAAAGTTCTATGTTCTCTGTCGCGTGATGTCGATGTGGTTTCACTATGCATGTGAGCTGTTCTATTGCTGCCCAAGTTCTCTGTCTTTTCGTCAGGTTAAGTTATTTGTACTCCCACAGTGTCCTCTCACCATTTATGTTCTCTGTCCTCTCAACATTTTTGTTCTCTATCCTCTCACAATTTATATTCTCTGTCCTCTCACCATTTAAGTTTTCTGTCCTTTCACCATCTAAGTTCTCTGTCCTCTAACCATCTAAGTTCTCTGTCCTCTCACCATCTAAGTTCTCTGTCCTCTCGCCATTTATGTTCTCTATCCTCTCACTATTTACGTTCTCTGTCCTCTCATTATTTAAGTTCTCTGTCCTTTAACCATTTATGTTCTATGTCCTCTAACCATTGAAGTTCTTTGTGTTCTCAATTTTAAAGTTCTGCATGCAGCTTCACTGCCCTTTCACCACGCAAATTCTCTGTCCTCTTAAAAGCGATTTTTATAAATAGGAAACAACGAGGCTTTTGTATGATAAAGTAAGAGAACACAGTTTTGTAGGATTAGACCTCGAAAAAATCGTAGACAAAGTACTTTAGTGAGACGTGAGAGAAAGAAAAATCACAAGATTATTACCTGGGGTTCGAACATGAACTCCGGTAGGACGAGTAGCCGCCTAGCCACGAGAGAACAGCGTACTAACTGACTGCGCTACTAGCACCTCCTGTTACGGAGGTACTGCAATGTCCTCTTAAAAGATCTGTTTGATCTCACTATATAAGTTCTCTGTCCTCTCACCATATACGTTCTCTGTCCTGTCATCGTGCAAGTTCTGTATGACCTCACAGTGCAAGTTTTGGATGCTCTGTCGTGCAACATTGTTGTATAATTCTTTCCTAATTTACTTTTTCTGCCCAGTTTTAAAGTAGAATTAGATTTTAATTTCTGATACACTGGTACCTCGGGTCACAAAAGCATCTAGTCACGAACAAATTTTGACTCGACCCGCGAACAATGCCTCGGTGCACGAACGCACAAACATGGCTTTGGCGCCATGTTTTCGGCTCGCAAACAGCATCAGTTGTATTCAGGTTTGCGCGCTGTGACCATTGTTTGTCGTTGCGTTGTTCTTCATACAATTTTTTTTAAATTTTTGCATTAAATTAAGTCTCATTATGGCTCCCCAAAAAAGTGAAAAGTGTTAGTGACAGTGTTGTAAAGAAGCATAAGCCTATTACAGTAGAAACGAAGAAGGAAATAATAAATAAACATGAGAATGGTGTTCGTGTTTCTGATCTGGCCAAGCAGTACGACATGGCTAAATCTACGATCTGTACGATCTTTAAGAACAAAGATGCGCTAAAGATGGCTGATGTGGTTAAAGGAGTGACTATGATAAAGAAGCAAAGGTCTCATGTGTTAGGAGAAGTAAAAAAAATATTGTTAGCTTGGATACCTACACAGTTACCCGACGTTATTATGAAATGAGACTCTCCTTTGACGGAGTAGTCTTCCTTCTCCTCCTCTACCATCTACCTGTGCCAGCAACTATCAACCACAAAGGTAAAGTTATACTTATATTTTATATTATATATTTTTGCCACACATAAATCCATAAAAAAAGGAAAAAAAACAATATGTTTCTGGGGCGGGCGAACGGATGAATTGGATTTGAATTGATTTCAATAGGAAAAATTGTTTCGGTTCGCGAACGGAGTCAAAGAACGAATTAAGTTCATAACCCGAGCTACCACTGTATATCCTAATTTCAAGTTCCCCAAGCAAAAATTGAGAAATAAAAACTGCTTTTTTTGTTCACATTTCACGTCGATTTGCGACTTATCTGTTCCTTTGTTTGTGTGTGTGTGTGTGTTGGGGGCGGGGGGGGGGGGAGATTAATGGTGAAGAAAAGGAGTGGGGGGTGAGGCTGTTTATGATGATTTAGAAGCCAGGAGAATCTAAATTGTTGTTCCTCTTATCTGTTAGCATAATTAAGCTCATAAAAATGATTTTTATGGTTCGAACAAATTTTAACATCCATATGCGTTCTTTGAAATAAGTGCCCTTAAAAATCTAGCTGTCACTTGTTGTATTATAACGAGTTGATGCAAATTTATTGCTGACTTTTAACTTTACTTACAAATGCGGTTTTGTACAAGCATTGAAACACACACACACCAAACCACACATCACACACACACACACCTCACACACCACACTCACACCACACCACAATCGTGCTTAAGGTTCACAGGAATGCTATGCGCCACGAGATATCACGAAAACTGATGTTAACGGTGAAAAGAAAAACCTTTAACAACCTTAGGAAGGTTTTTTTTAAACGGCAGTTTTCAACTAGAAGGAAAAAAATGCAGGGAAACAGATGATATAAAAGAATTTTTTTTTCTTTTTAAATTTTACAATCCCCGGCATCTCTCTCTCAGTAAAAAAAAAATTGCTAGATCGAATAATTTACATTTTTAATCTGTACACTTTATGCAGAAATATGATAATTTATATGTATGTCATAATTTCGTCCTACATAAAAAAATCTCCTTTCTTATCACCAAGTAGCCTACTAATATCAATATGAAGCACAAGTAATGATGTAGATATGAAAGTTATATAGTACTGGTGTTATGGTATATCGATCAGTGAAGGGAAACCACTCTGAATATACAAGAAGCAGACGCAACCACAAGTTCCAAAAGTCGTCAAGTTGTCGTCTGCTGAGCTGAAATTCGTTGGAAATTTTTGTTAATTTGGCGAGTTTAATTTTGTAATTCATGTCTGTTTGCACAGTTTGATGTTACTAGTAGATTATCGATGAATTCTCGCCTGTGTCATGAATGATCTGGACTGGAGTTGTTTCATGCTTTTCTTTGTGGGGTAAGTTGATTTCCTACAGCAGTGCAGACATTACTTTCGCAATTTTTTCCACAAGCAACCAGATGTACATTTCAGAGTGAAAATTGTTATTTTATAGCATGTTCTAGAAAAGAATCCTTATTTATTTCTTCATTATTTGTATTTGTTGTTTTCATACATATTTTAGCTTTCGCGTTTTTTTTTTCGTTACCGAGTTGTGTAGGCAGTCAGTATCTTAGACCATTATTTCAGCGTTGCTTTTTGTTTGTTCACAGCTGGCGAACAACGACAGCACATCGTCTCTAGGGGTCATATCATACAGGCCATCATTAGAGAAAGCCCTTAAACCGTTATACGAAGGGTGATTGATAAGTTCTCGGCATAAGGTACAACGGATTATTTGTGGACACCTTTTTGGGGTTATTTCTCAACATAGTACCCTTGCAAGTTTATGCACTTAGTCTAGCGATCCTGAAGCATACGGATCCCTTCTTTGTAAAAGTCAGCATATTGTGCCAGTAGAAAGTAGTCTACAGCATGAATGACGTCATCATCTGAAACGAATTTGCGACAACTGAGCTCCTTTTTGAGTTTGGTAAACCGAATGAGCCAAATCTGGGGAACAATGGGGGTGTTCAAGAAGCTGGAAGCCGTATTCATGAATGGCAGCGATTGCCACCACCGACTTGTGGACTGGAGCATTGTCTTGATGAAAGATAACTCCTCTCGTCAATTTCTCTCGACGCTTTTCCTTCAGTTTGACCCGCAGTTGCTTCACAAGATGAGCGTAATAGGCCCCGGTGACCGTTCTGCCCTTTTGATGATAGTCTACCATTAGCACACCTTCTGAATCCCAAACGATGGAAGCCATCACTTTTGCCTGCAGACAGAACCACTCTTGCTTTCTTTGGAGGTGGAGATCCATGATGTTTCCATTGTTTTGACTGTTCTTTGGTTTTTGGTTGGAAATGATGAACCCAAGTCTCATCCATAGTCACAAATTGCTGAAGAAACTTTTCAGGAGCTGCAGAAAAATGGCCAAGATTGTCTCTTGACATGATGAGACGCTGTGATCAACTCCAAGAAGTTTCGGGACCCATCGACCAGAGACCTTTGTCATTTGAAGATCATTGTGAATAATGTCATGAACACGTTCTTGGAAGATGTCCAACTCAATAGCAGTGTACCGCTCAGTTGGTCGTCGATCCTCCATTATCATGCCATGGATTCTGCCGGTAGTTTCATTGGTGGTTACCATTCTTGGTCTTCCTGGACGGGGTCATCTTCCAGACTCTCCCTTTCATGTTTGAATTGAGCTGCCCATATCACCGCTGTGCTGTAAGAAGGAGCGTTCTCCCATAGAGTTTATACCATATCCTCATGGATCTCCTTTGATGATAAACCCTTGATGCAGAGGTAGCGAATGACTACTCGATGAGAAATTGTATCCGTTTTCTTAATTTCTGCCATCCCTTACCACTTCAGTAGCCTATAAAACAAACTGGTTCCAGTTAATTTCTTTACACTTGGTGTTTAATCTTACATTAAGCTGATATACAAATGCACCTAATACCAACTGTGTGTTTCAAGTATCGGTACCTTATGCCGAGAACTTATCAATCATCCCTCGTGTATCATTTAGCGGTTTAATATGCACACAATTCATTCATTCATTTGCATGTCCCTTGCGGACTTTGCCTGCCTAACAGCACTCCTGTAGACCTCTCGGTTGTAAGCAAGATGCCCTGCTGCTGATGCATCCATTTGTAGATCATCAACGATGTCTTGCAGCCATCTTCGCCTTGGTCTTCCTCTCTTTCTTTTTCCCATTATGTACCCTTCCAAGACAGTTTTCTCTAGATTATCATGACGTTTACTGTGTCCAAAATATTTAAGTTTAAAATGCACACCAGGGAGTTTAATTGGATTAAGCGGACCCCCACGGGTTGTCGAAGGGTCATGTTTGTGAACATAAACAAGTGGAGATGATGTAAAATACTACAAATGTTGGATGACTTTATTACCGATCGAGAAAGGGTGGGGCTCGAATTTATGGAGATTGTGACTGTCATCTGCCATTACATTACATAATCTCGCAAGCTTTCATTTAACCCACTCACGTAGTTAATTCTGCCCGGCAGACTCAGTTCTTATAATCCTGCCACACCCTCAAAGGCGGACAGATCAACATCAGGCTCAATATTGGACCCGATGGAGGACAGTGTGCTCAAAAAATGATATGACACCGGATGGAGGATCATCATCATTCCTCTCTACTCCCAGTGAAGCATAAGACATCAACAAAGGTTCTCCAGTCAATCCTGTCTCGAGCAAGTCGGGATACCTCAAACTGTGTTTTTCCTGCTTCCTTTAGTTCTTCCTGTATTGTGTGTCTCCATTTCTCAATGCCCTGATTCTGTTTATTTTCCTTTGAGGTGTCCAAGTCAATGCTTTATAGGGGTGTCTTATACTTTCTGTTCGTGGAATAACCATTCCAATCTCCGTCTTTTGACCTCTTTAATGATGTTCTAAATCCTGGTTCGTTTGGTTATTTTCTCATTTATCACCTGCTCTTCCCAGTGTATTCTTAAAATTTTCTCGAGGCATCCTTCATATCCTTTCAGACTGCCTTTGGTTATCTGATTGGTTCTCCATGTTTTGGCTGCATGTAATAAAATGGAGCGTACACTGAATTTATAGATTCTGAGCTTGAGGTTCGTATGGAGAATGGGAATTTCCATATGTCTGCTAATTTGTTAAAGACCTGAGATCCCTGTCCAGTTCTTGTGGATATTTCCTTCTCAATATTGCTGTCTGCTGAAATGAGGCTTCCAAGGTATTGTACTTTCAACTTCTCTTGTCCCAACTGAGATTCCTTCCTTTTTTTCACATTGATTCTCGTGATCTTAGTCATGTCTGGATGCATAATTAAATTTGATTTGGTTATTTCGATCTGTATGATATCTGGCTATTTCGTATATCCTAGCTGTCTTCTCCTGTATGTCTCTTTGGCTATGTGAGAGTAGATCAGTATCGTCTGCTATGGAGATACTCTGTTGAAAAAAATGTTATGATGCCGGTTGATGGATACTGTATTGGAAAATGGTATGCCGCCGGATGGAGGATCCGTCAGTCAATCATTCAGTCCTCTGCATGTCCCTTGCGGAACTTCTGACTCCATAACAGCTCTCCTGTAAGCCTCTCGATTATCATCGATGTCTTGCAGCCATTATCGCCTTGGTCTTCCTCTCTTTCTTTTGCCTACTATGTATCCTTCCAAGACGGTCTTCTCTAGATTATCATGACGTTTAATGTGTCCAAAATATTTACGTTTTTGTTTTTTTGTTTAATCCTCTTACTAGCGAGCTTCATTAATATTAAATTCTTGAAGTATGGATATATTTGTTCCTTTTTGTGTCCGTGATATTTGACGAACTATTCTGCAGCATTTACATTCAAAGTCATGTATGTGTTTCTCATATATATCTAAATTCTGGTATAATACCTATGAGATACATCTTGTGCAACAGATCCGTATCAATGGAAACAAGATTCCAAGTACTTAAATGTTATATCGAGCAAATTTTGTTTTATGGGTGTGAAGCATGGTTTATGAATAAGAGAATACAGCGAGAAATGGAGGTCACGGAGATGTGGTTTATAAGAAGGATGTTGAAGGTACCATGGACAGCCAAGAAAACCAATGAAGAAGTCTTAAGAGAGGCTGGAGTTAAAAAGCAAATTATAGCACAGATCAGATGCAGACAAGCGAGATTTATAGGACATTTCCTGAGAAGAGGAAAATTGGAACACACTGGCAACTGGAAAAATTGAAGGAAGAAGAGACAGAGAAAGACAGAGAGAGAAGTTACTGGAAGGGCTGTCAGTGTGGCTAGGAAGAAAGTCACCGGCAGATCTCATAATCAAGTCTAAAGACAGGGTACTGTGGAGAGAAATAATCGCCTACGCCACGTAGCATGGCACTTGAATTGGTATAATACCAGCTGTAGCTAATAAAATCTTTCGTTCATTAATCGACGGGCTTTGCACTGTTCTGCACGAGCACCAAGATAAGCTGTGTTCGAATTTATGACGTTACAGGAATATTTCCGTTTTTATTCCACGTTATTGCCCTACTTCTTTCAAAACAAATGTTTTTTTAAATGGCTGATCCACAAATTTGAACACTGAACAGTTTGAATTAAAAAAAAAAATTTGTTTGGAAGATCTCGTTATGATAAGGTAGGTAGGTCTGGATAATATTTCAATATTATAGGACCGTTGCCCTGATCAGTCATGTCATAAAAATTCTATTATAAATCATAATGGGTAGACTTCGTAAGAAAATATAAGAAGTCAGTATGGTCCAAGCTGGTTTTAAACAAGGAAGAGGAACAAGAGATCATATGTTCAATATAAGATTAATAATAGACAAATGCAGAGAATTTAACGTGAATCGATATTTATCTTTTATAGACTGTTCAAAAGCATTTGATTATGTACAACACAGAAACTTTGGGAAATAATGGAAAAATTTGGATTTCCAACACATGTGATACAATTAATATCACTGCTGTATCTAGAGCAAAAGGTAGCAGTGAGAATAAATGGTGAAACAACTACTTGGTTTGACATAAACAAGGGATCTGTCAAGAGTGTATACTGTCGCCTTACTTATTTAACTTGTATACTGAAAATATAATGAGGAATGTTAGAGAAGATGTAGACAACTAATATTTCATGCCATAAAAATTGAAAGTTAGGAAATATTAGATATAAGTTACGCTGATGACACAGTATTACTTTCCACGACACAAAAAGGAATGGGAAAACTAATTATATCAGTCCGTAAAAATAGTGAAGAGCAAAACCTCTATCTTAATGCGAAGAAAACTAAATTGATGACTACTGAAAAAAAAAACAAATAAGGCGGCTAAAATATATACCAATGAAGAAAAATTAGAAGAGGTGGAGTGTTTTGTATATCTTGGATCATTACTAATAATGGAGATACAATAAGGGAAATTAAAAGTAGGCATCTATCGCCCTTGAAAAAGTAAAACAAATTCAAAGGGTGACATCTATCGATCTTCAGAAAGTAAAACAACTAAAGAAGCTGTGAAGAGGAATAGACAGAACTACAAAAATAAGATTTTTAAACGCATGCATCTTTCCAATCGCAGCATATGCCTGAGAGATCTGGATACTTAACAAAACAGCTAAGAAACACATAAATGCCTTTGAATGTAAATGCTACAGAAGAGTTCTTCAAATATCATGGACACAAAAAAGAACAAATATATACATACTACAAGAACTTAATATTGAAGAAGACTGGCTATTAAAGAGGACTAAACAGAGAAAACTTAAATATTTTTGACACATTAACCATCAGAAGAATTTAGAGAACACCGTCTTGGAAGGATACATAATGGGAAAAAATAAAGAGAGGAAGACCAAGACGAAGACATCGTTGATAATCTGCAAATGGATGCATCAGCAGCAGGGCATCTTGCTTACAACCGAGAGGCCTACAGGAGAGCTTTTAAGGAGGTAAAGTTCCGCAAGGGACATGCAAATGATTGATTGAGGTCGAGGTAGGCTCGGAAATTTTGCTTTCTAAATATCGAAATTGTCACATATGTGTCAATAGACCATCAGATGTTTATGTTTTATTATAAAGAAAAGTCTTTATCCTTTGATGTCATGGAGACTGATAGAAGAAACAAATACAGTGAAGGACCAGCTCAGTTCATATATCATTAAGTAGCAGTGGAGGCGAGCAGTCACTTCTCTTTATTTTATTATTAACAGTTTGTAAAACACTGCCATTCATTTACTGTTTAGTCTGTAATAATTTCACAAGGGATAAGGTAGAGTAGTAATCCAGATGATAGTGGCTTTTCTTATCATCTGAAAAGTAATAGGTTCGTGGCCCGTTTTCTAGATGCCCCATTGGTAAGAAATAAATGTCGACACGCCAGTTATGGGGGTGGGGTGTGTGTGTGTGTGTGTGTGTGTGTGTGTGTAGGGGGGGGGGGAGGCCTCCACAAATACAGAGAAAACCTGCATTCAGGGATTGACATATGAGATTGATATGCATATACATATATCGTCCATTCATTCATTTTTATGTCCCTTGCGAAACTTTGTCTCCTAACAGCTCTTTTGAAGGCCTCTCTGTTGTAAGGAAGATGCCCTGTTGCTGACGCATCCATTCGCAAATCGTCAACAATGTCCTGCTGCCATCTTCGCCTTGATATTCCTCTCTTTCTTTATCTCATTATGTAACCGTCCAAGACTTTCTTCTCCAAGCTCTCATGACGTATAATATGTCCGAAATACTCAAGTTTTCTCTGTTTAATATTCTTTACTAACCAACCTTCTTCAATATTAAATTCTTGTAGTAAGGATATATTTGTTCTTTTTTAATGTCCATGATATTTGAAGGGATTCAAAGGCACTTATGTGTACACATATTCACACCCTTAATTGTCAGAGATTGAGCTGTGTGCGCGCGTACACACACAAACACACACATATATACACCCATAATTATCAGTAAATGAGGGAGCAGTAAGATTTCGCAGTCTAATGAATAAGTCCTCGCTTGAGTCTACTGACCTTAGTTGAAGGTTTGGTAAGAGATTTTTTATGTAATTTACATACACTTTTACCTAAGTATTTCCTTTTCTGGGTTATTTTCCTATATTAATGACTTGCTAATGATTGCTGGATTTTTAAACCTGTCTACAAATCTGGATCATTTGCTCTTATGATATTTATACATTTTTTAAAAATAATATCACATAATGTTGTATATTTTAATTTGTTGCTAATGTCTGTGCACATTCTGTGTTATGAAATACTTCACCACAATAATCGTTTCACATATACCAGAGCAACCAGTCTAAAATAATTGAGTTTCTCATTTTGAAATAGCCAAGCTGTCATGAAACATTGATTAGACCAGTGGCCCACGAACTGTGATCCTCAGACCCTGAAAGAGGGGGAGGGGAGACACATGAGGGGGTCTGAGGACAAGCCTAGATTGTGCATAATGATAGAAATGTATGAAGAATGTAATTAGCGCCAGAAGGGTGGAGAGTGTATCGGGCCATAAGAGAATGACGGAGTGAAGGAGGGCACGGACACCTGTGGTGAAACATTTCCGCCAAAGAAGCCACCTAGGAAAACAGAACATTTCTGTTTGTGCAGTCCGCTCTTGTTCTTCTGCTGAACGATGTCGTAAGGCTGTAGAACAGCGCCATATTTTCCAGACTGGTTGTCTCCACCTAGCTGGTATTAACAATAATTTAGCTTCCTTTAAACTTCTTAAGATTTTCACCTACTTTCTACTATTCATGCTCGACTTTCTTGCCTTAGCCCCACTCATTTCGCCCCAGTTTTTTTATTCAGAAGTTTTAGCGTTATCTTCTAGCCCTCCCTTTTTTCTCTAGCCGCTATAGGGTATTTTTTAGTTTCCTTGTCGCTTTCCTATCACCATCTCACATTCCCACCTTGTTATCTCACTTTCATCACCTACACGCCGCTGACGTCCGATTGGTCGTAGTTGCTTTTATTTGTCATCTCTCAGCCATTCATCGCGCCCACTTTCCCCGTCTTTAGGGCGCATTTGTTGTATTTTGTTTTAGGAGGATGCCACAAACTAAATTTTTCATTTTTCTTCTTTTTATTTATGTGTTGTGTTGTTCTTGTATGCAGTCCTTGAAGAAGGCTGACATTAACATATTGGATGTTGTATGTTTTTCACTTACACATTCTCATCTAACTTTCATACTTTCTATCAATTGTTTTTTTTCCTCATTTTCTTCATCCCCTATGTCGTTTTGTAAAACTGAACCCTACATCTTTATCTACCTTTATTACTAGAAACAGTTTTACCGCATTCGTTATCTCTTGTATTACTGTTGTTATAGGTTGTTTTGTTTTCTCGTACTTTGAATTCAAATGTTTATGACTTTTTCAAATGTGCCAGTCAGCTTGACGTCAGCATGTACATCATAAACCTGTGTGTTAGATCTCACTCGAGGAAATGAAGGATGTATGATTACTGTATGTTTTGAGCAGGATATGGACTTCGCTTATGATTCAAGTGACTTCAGGTCCAAAGAGAAAATCTGTTCCTTCCGTTCCTTCCAGAGGAGTGACGGCACTGTATTTTTTTTATTCCGTCACTATAGTATCTCATGTATTTTTTTAATCCGTCACTATAGTATATCATAAGAATCTTAGAATGGAATGTTTTTATTTCTGATATTTATTTCTCAAAATTAAGAGAATATAGTCTTGTTTTAGAAGTAAATGATTTTTGTTATTTCAGATCTGGACTATTTAGTTTCGTATTTTGTTTTCTGGTCACGGTAGTTTACGCAGGTATGTTCATTATAACTGATATTTGATTTTCCATGTTTTATCATGTCATAATTTTTGTTCCATGTGCATTTATTTTTCATTATTAGAATCAGTTTTACCGCAGTTGTCATTTCTTTTAATGGCTATTTGCTTATTTTTAGTTGTTCAGTAGTACTCATTAAACTCATCTGATGAGAGCAATAAGAATTTGAGAACGGAGTTTATTATTTCATTTTTTAATACAAATTTTGAGTATTTATTTATGTATCAGTTCTTTGTTACACTTCAGTGTGACCACTTTGTGAAGCCGCATACTCAGACATATAGTCCACCTCTTGATAGTCACATTGGAGTATAGTAAAGAAATCCATTCCAGATAGTCACATTGGAGTATAGTAAAGAATGATCCCATCCAAAAAATCCTAAAAAATGATAATTATGTAATTAAAAAACAACTATAATCACGTTCACTTGGGCTGAACATGCATATACATCTTACATCCTTCCAGTGCCTCTAAACGTCACATAGGGCCCGCATGGTAGTTCGCCAAGATTTCCTGTTATCAGCGAGTTTTTCAATCTCATCAAGGTGTAACACCTATTTATGGTTTTAGACGGCCTTTTATCGTTATCGTATAATAGTTACTTCTCTATCGTTGAGGCTATGCGGGATGCATATGTGCATAATGATGAATCTATAGCTCCTATGAAGATATATATATATATATATATATAAATATATATATATATAAATATATATATATATATATATTTCGTTTATATATTCTATACACATGTACCTGTACTTTCCCTACTCTCAACCTGTTTATATGGGATCGATGTCCCCAGGGTCTCTAAGTACTAGATTATGGGCATGGGTATATGATAACCACTTGTGTGGCCGTGCGAAAATCACTATCTTCCCCTTCCTAGTTCACACCCAATTCCACCAATCCTTGTGCATATCTATGAATTGAGAGCTCTGCCATTTGCTTGCAGTATCAGAGGTTTTCACTTCCTACTGCCCATCTCAGTTATTTCTCCAACCCAGGGTCTTTCCATCTTGGGCCGTTCCTCTTGCCTACGACCACTACTGTGATGATTTCTTATAGTATCTAATTACAACAATGATCTTACAATACAGTCCTGCCATTCATCTGCCAGCCTTTAAATGATAAGTCCAACAAACAGTGCATTTTAAAAACTCCCACATGAACTATTTATTTGTCACAAGCAATCGGTAGCTTAAATATAAGGCAGCTATTCACAACAGCTGTACTGCCTGTGCTGTATATATGTTGTATCAAGGCATACATTCGAGTCCCCCCTTCTCATTTGCATATGACAAAGATTGCTCATAGTAACCCTCAGTGACATTTTATATCTGTATATATATAGTGAGATAAATGACGCTATCGTTTTAATCAATATATCAAACAGTCTACATGGTCCAAATGAAATACATTACATCAATGTCATATACTGAATACATGGCATCCACATCATAAGCTAGCAACATTACATCGATATCATATATACTACTGGACAAAAGTTAAGGCCCGATTTTTTTCAATTCTTACAAAAACAAAATCAACTGACTAAAAAACAAACCATTAGTACCAAAGAAAACAGCATTTAAAACTGAACAAATTCAATCATTTCATTTGCAAATCGGAATAGGAATACACATACAGCAAACTGGTGAAATCACTCGCCTGTCGTCTGAAAATTCACAAGAGTTTGTCTTCAAACAAAAACATGTCAGTATCGCGTGTGGCCACCGTTCGCTGCCAGACATTGGACGCACCGTTGCCTCATCGAGTTAACCAGGGTTGTTAGGACATTCTGTGGAATGGCCTGCCACTCTTGTTGAAGGAAAAGAGTCAGCTGTGTGACATCAACAGGTGGGGGATGATTTGTCGAAACCCGTCTGCCTAGGACATCCCAAATGTGCTCAATGGGCGACAGATAGGGCGACCGAGCTGGCCTACCGATTCTAATGATCCTTTGGTGTTGAAGAAAATCTTCTACGACACAACCCCGATGTGGTCTTGCGTTATCGTCTTGTAGGATTGCCCCTGCACCTATGGCTTGCAAGGTAGGCTGAACAGTGGGTTGCAGAATTTCATTCAGGTATCGCTTGGCGGTTAGGGTGCCATGAATGACATGGAGGGGAGTCCTGCCGTGCCTGCTGATGCCACCCCAGACCATGATTGATACCCCTCCGACACGATCAACCTCTTGGATAGTGGCGTCATAAAAACCATTCCTCTGGCCTCTTCCAAACACTAATTCTGCCATCATTGAAGAATATACTGAAACGGGATTCGTCCGTGAAAAGAATTTCACCCCATTGGATGTGCTGCCGGCACCAGGTAACTCTAGCTCTGCGGTGAGCTGGAGTAAGAGGTGTGCTTATTGCTGGTCGTCCTGAAGCCAGCCCAGATTCTCTTAAACGCCTGCGAATTGTTCTGCCGCTAACATTGACGTATGCCGTATTCATTAGCTGGTTTCTAAGATTGGAAGATGTTACTGTCTATCTGCGAAGTGTTGACAGCTGCAGGTATCTGTCATTTTGTCTACTCGTGCAACAAGGTCGGCCTGAACGATGCCTGTCTTCTACTCCTCCAGTTGCGCAAAACCGCTCCAAATGCCTTTGGATGGTAGAATGGGACATACCCGAACGCCGTGCAACTTCATGGCAAGAAAAACCGCTTTCAACCAAGGCTATAACCCGATGACGCTCAAAGGTGCTAAAACGCCTTCGCGATGGCATGGTGTTTTTCAAATGACAAAAATACCGCTAAACAGCTTTAATAAAATGATTGGCAGGTGAGAATGTGTTCACTAATGATGTTTCTTACACGTGCAGCACAAATCGGCACGATTTAATTACCTGCTTGGTCATGCTGGCACTTTTAAAAATGCCCTAACATTTTGTCTAGGACGATGCTACTGCACGTGATTTTTTTACACTTGTGTGATGAACAGTTGGTGTTGTTTATGCTCCTGCTGCATAGAGGACTGTCTGAGAATGCAGTTTAATCAAGATTCTACAATAAACTTGTTTACAGTTTTAGTACGGCAGTCAAAATATACATATGCTTGAAATTAATGACCGACCCTTAACTTTTGTCCAGTAGTATACACTGTTTCCCTTCTTACGAATGTTACTTGAAGTTTCTACTCATACTACTTACGACAGTGGACTCCGGATATCACAGGACGTCACTTGACGTAATACATTCACAGCCGATCATGATTTAACACGAACGAGGCGGTTGAGCAACGCTCTGAGATCATAGCTCACAACACAATATACTCACGTCCATTTTTAATAATAGAAATACACAGTTTGCCCAAAACGTTAAGACTTTTAGCTCCCTCAGGAAACGAAAATGCGTGTTCGCCATAGCCTGACAGAACGAGGACTCTTGCAAAACTCTCTTCGCGTCTCTATCCCAGATTCACGGATAACGTGACTTTCCGTCATTAGCATACTCGTGTAAGTGTGAGAACTTGTGAACAGGCCATTGTGTCTGGTCACCGCAATTCCGGCGGCAATCCCGTGACCAAACGTTCGGCCCCGTTTTCAAAGGGATGTTATGCCCATTGAACTGGCCTCTCTTAACAATGTCCTCTTTAGAGTTTCACGTGGTCGATCTCTTTTTCTTCGGCCTGTTGTGTTCCACTTTATAGCTTGTTTATGGATCCTCTGATTGTTTCCTTTCATCACATGCCCGACATATGTCCATCTTCTTTTTCTGATAATCCATGAGACAGGTTGCTGTTTCCTCATCTGTCTTAATCTCTGCGTTGTTCTTGAATTCATTCCACTTTATACTAAGAATTTTCCTGAGGCATTTGTTTTCAAAAGAGTCTAATTTCTTGTCTATTTCTTTAGTTGTTTTCCAGCTTTCACATGCATAGATGAGGGTAGATATCACATTTGAAATGAATAATCTTAACTTGGTTCTTGTGCTTATAACTTTTGAATGCCCTATGTTCTCAAGATTCTTGAAGGTCAGTGCTGCCCTTGCAATTCGAATTCTAACTTCCTTTCTGGTGTCACCATCAATGCATGTACAATATATAGAAATTACTAACATCATGTAAATTCAGAGCACGTTGAAAAAACTGAGAACAGAAACATATGTATATTAAAGCTCAATGATAATATCAAAATTAATAATAATAATAATAATAATAAAAATTATAAATGGAAAAATTGAAATGGTCTATTGCTTCATTAGATTCAGCTTTGACTTCTTTTGTATTGATAGTTTGCATATATCTATATATATATATATATATATATATATATATATATATATATATACACACACACACACATAATAGACTTTTACTACATTGTGATATTTATTTTGTGTTACAGAGTGTCCTCCACGTAAGTATGGCAGGACCTGCCTCCAGACATGCTTGTGCTTCTGGACAGGGACAGAAAGCTGTGATAGCACCATTGGTAAATGTAACTGTAGAGAAGGTTACAAGGGAAGGCGATGTGACAAAGACATTGATGAATGCAGTTTGAGTAATCCGTAAGTTAGTTTATTATTCTTACCAGCATCCCTGCTTACTTAAAGAAATATTTTTTTTTGTTTTAAAAATTGTAAGATACTTAGTATAGGATATTAAGTCAGTAAAATTACTGTCTGTAGCAAGAGAAGGTATTCATAATATTCTGTGATGAAACAATATATACAAATATAATGAATATGAAGCAGGGTGTTTCACAATGATGGGAAACATTTTAAACGCATTTATCTAGTACTGGAACAAACATGTTTAATACTAAATATGTGTAATACATATACAAATACAGGAGTTCATAATGCTCTGGAACTCAAACAAGACATCCAGGGGGAGATAGCGGCCATTCCAGCTGATGTACTGCATCATGCTATGATATGGATGATAACTATAGCCAAAATATTTTCTCTTCGAGGTAGTGAACATCTGTAGGATGTGACGTTCAAACCATGAACATTATTATGAACTCCTGTATCTTGGGTATGCATTACACCTATTCTATATTAAATGTGTATGTTCCAGTCCTAGATATTTGTGATTTACGTTTAAAATGTGTCCCGTAATTATGAAAATCTGTGTGTGTGTCTGAGAGAGAGAGAGAGAGAGAGAGAGAGAGAGAGAGAAGGAGTAAAAGTAAATATATAATATATATTTACCTACGAGGTGTGTCTAAAAAGTTCAGTGAATAGTTCGATATAACAGTAATAACTTCAGATGGGAAATGCAGAACAGAAATTAGGAACAGAATAAGCC
This sequence comes from Achatina immaculata, assembly GCA_009760885.1. Lineage (NCBI taxonomy): Eukaryota > Metazoa > Mollusca > Gastropoda > Stylommatophora > Achatinidae > Lissachatina > Lissachatina immaculata. Next base: position 8,340,053 of record CM019691.1, read on the forward strand.
AAGCAAAGACTGCATTTCAGAGAATGAGAAACATATTATCCAACACATCCTTATCAATGAATGTTAGAAAACAAGTCCTAACATGCAATATTGAACCTATCTTGTTATATGGAAGTGAATCAGGGACAGTTTGCAGATCTGCACAAAAATCATTGGAAGCAGCAGAAATGTGGTTTATTAGAACAATGTTACGAATCCCATGGACAGCAAAAATAACTAATGAAGAATGTATGAGAAGAGCTGGAGAGACAAAAAAATCTTGTCAAAAAAAAAGAGAGAGAGAGAGAATTTACTTTCATAGGACATGCAATGAGAAGAGGGGGCATAGAAAATATTATAACCGGAAAAATTGAAGGAAGAAGATCAAGAGGAAGACCAAGAGAAATGATACTGTACAATCTGACGGGATGGTGTGAGAGATCACCAACTGAACTGATGACCTGCATGGAGGATCGTGTACTCTGGAGAAGCATAATAGCCAACGCCAGTCGGCACGGCACCTGATGATGGTGATGATGAGTTCGATATCTCAACGGCAACATGGGCCTGGTGCGTGGCCATGCATATGGCTATCCAGACATGTCGAAAAGTGCCACCTAGCATGGAGTACACATCACTGACAGGGTAAACCCGCTGTGGGCAGTCGTACGTGGTCAATGTGAGTTTTGCTATAAACTGGGGAAAACGGCGACGGTGACGCGTGAAGTGTTGGTGCAAGTGTTCGGGACAGAAGCCGTGACCAGAAAATGTGTTTACGACTGGTTCAAACGCTTTAATGACGGGAAGGAAACGACTGAGGATGAGCCACGTTTGGGTCGGCCGTTGACAAGCAGAAACACAGGTATGATTATTTTGAAGGTCAATAAAGGTTGTTTATATCTTCTGTTTTGTTTGTTTTCTGATACCATTCACTGAACAGTTTAGACACATTGTGTGTGTGTGTTTGGATATTATATGGGCCTAATGTAATGTATGTCCATATGTTTTCATATGTGACTGCATACATGGGACCCAACTAGAAGATCTTTATTTTCCTGATGACATAACTTATCAGTAACAATGTGAATTCCATGCAAGAAAAAACAGATGGCCTGTCTTAACTGGCTAGCAAAATAGGACTTAAAATTAACAAGGACAAATCAAAAATAATGAAACTTCCCAATAATCAAAATGGAAAAAATACATGTAGAAGGGATAGATATTGAAGAACTCAATCAATATGTATACCTTGACAGCTACATAGACCAGGATGGTGACACCAGAAAGGAAGTTAGAATTCGAATTGCGAAAGCAGCATCGATCTTCAAGATCTTGAGAACATATGACATTCAAAAGTTATAAGCACAAAAACCAAGTTAAGACTATTCAATTCAAATGTAATATCCATCCTCATTTATGCATGTGAAAGCTGGAAAACAACTAAAGAAATAGACAAGAAATTAGATTCTTTTGAAAACAGATGCCTAAGGAAAATACTCGGCATCAAGTGGAACGAATTCAAGAACAATGCAGAGATAAGGCAGATGACTGAACAACAACTGGTCTCATGGGTGATTAGGAAAAGGAGATGGACATATGTTGGTCAACTGATGAGAAGAAACAGTCAAAGAATCCCAAAACAAGCTATCAATAGGCCAAAGAAAAAGAGGCAGACCACGTGAAATATTAAAGAAGACATTGTTAAGAGAGGCCAAATTAATAGGCATAAAATCCCTTGATGAGGTTGAAAGGCTCACCAAAGACAGGAAAAAATTGGTGAACTACCTTGCGAGCCCTATGTGATGTTTAACAGCACGGGAAGGATATAAGATATAAGATAATATATTTTCATATTCTTTATTTAATATAATGTCTGTTCTCTGTTCCATTTATTATGAAGTTTATTTGTTGTTATCAATAATATATATTTCATATTTTCTCCATTAATGCCATAAAAATCCTTTCATTCAAGATTTTGAAACAAAAATTATCAAAGGTGTTTACATCAGTGTATAATTTGGTCTAAGTTTTACTGTAATGAAACAGCTGTGCTGAATGCAGTTAAATATTATTATTACTTGCAGTTTCCTTAATAATAATTTTATATGTCTGAACACTAAGTAAAATAGTTTTTTTCTCTCCTCTTTTAGTACTTGATAAGAACACTTAATGAAACTAGTTCATAATCATTAAAAAACATCAGACTTACATACTTTATCTCAGACTATATTAAAATTTAACACCATTAGTCATTATTATTGTAATTTTTATAATGATGACAAATAAAATGTTCCTTACCTTCACAGGATGTGCAACAGATTAAATATGTACTGTGAAAATACATTTGGCTCTTACAAATGTCATTGCCAGGATGGTTTCATGTTAACTCCAGTGGACTCCTGCTTTCGTAAGTTTCTTTACAATTCAAGGACATACACCATCTTCAGCAACTGATTTAGTATTATGAGAGTTTCTAAGATAATGATTGAGAAATATTTTCTTTGATATGAGTATCTTTTGTCTATTTGCAAATTATAATGTAGAAAAAAGCAGCATTTTCAGTGTCTTACTTTGTTTATGTAAGTCAGCTCTCTAGAACTAGCATCAAGTATGATGTTGTAGACTGTGGAGATTACAATGGAAAATGTTTTTCTTATAGCCTAAAGAACTTGGCAATCAGTTTGGGTGAGAAAGTTCTTTTATGCAAAAAAATGCAATTTCATTTGATTAGATTAAGCAAATTAAATATAGGTTATATTGAACCAATGTAGGGAGAGAGAGCGAGAGAAAAAGAGACAGAGAGAAAGTTTAAAAGATTAAAGAACCATATTTTATATGCAGCTGAACTGGCTGTTTTTACCCATAGGCATTGTCATAGTTATTACTGTCATCATTGCTGCTTCTCTCAGCATCATCATCATAGCAGTTACATATGTCAAGGAACTGCACTGTTTGTTTTGTCATGTTGCTCTTGTTATCCTCTTCTGTATGCTCCTCAGTTTTCTTCATCTACATATCATTCAACCTTGTGCTTAAAAATCTTTTGCCAAGACACTAACTAAAAGTAAATTCCCATTGAAGATAAAAGAAATAAATAAGTATGATCATAAGAGAAATTCACCACTATTTTTTGTCAAATAAATAATCCACTTCTAGGAGTTTGTGTATGTAAAACCGGTTGGGAAGGACCTCACTGTGCTGATTCTGTTGATGACTGCCTAGGAGTGATCTGCCCTGAAGGAACTGTATGTGCAGATGGAGACAAAACCTATTCTTGCTTATGCCCTAGAGGCCAAATATTAGTAATGAAAGAGTGTAAAGGTTTGATATCCCTGCACATTTATGTTATGTTACTTCATATTTGTGTTCATCATTCTTAGAATTACACACATTGCCACTGCTGTTTTAGTTATTTCAATTGTATTGTGCTTATATTGTAATTTTGATGGTTACATATAGTATTGAAAAGATTTAAATATGTGTAATGTTTTTTTTAGACTGTATTGAAAAATTTATGGAACAGCTTAACAGTCTCATATATGCAGATGACACAGATCGGTTGGTATAAAACTCAGATAACTCAGAATTTTGTGGCATAAATAAACTAGAGAAGCCAAGAATGTGGACTGGAAATAAATATTAGAGAGACAAAGATCATGACAGTAATCAGGGAAGAACAAAAACATCTATAAACTTTATTATAAATGACCCAAAAACCACTAGAACATGTGATAAAATTCTTATATTTAGGACACATGATAACAGACAATGGGAAATATGAGGTGGAAATTAATAGAATTCCTCCTGAGAATAGCTGTGTTACAATTTTACTGTGGCCAGTGATACCAATCAATTACTGGAAGAAGTAGTCATAGGATAGATTGCTCAGCAAAGTGATGCTTTTCAATTTTCATTGTTTACATTCTTCTAAACAAAAAAAAACAAAAAAAATCTTAAGAACAAAAACTTACCTTCTTCTGAATTTTTTTTTTTTTTAAGGAAGTAAAAGAGGGCAGATGGTATGGATCTACTCGAATGTAAATGAAAAATATAATTTGATCTTTCAGAATATTTCATTCAGGCTGCAGCTGTTGACACAAGTCCTGGAGTTGGTGAACTGGTGGATGTGTTTATCTTTTACATTTTGCCACCACGGTATAATACTCGAATACAAGCTGGTCTTGATATTTCTTACACGGTAAGACAAATGTAAAAAGAGCAAAATATTTCTTTAGATATTTTTTTAAATGAAAATTATCTTATATTGACCCAGTTTGTCTCTTCAGATTTTATACAGTACTGTCAAGTTTTGTTAACTATCAGAAATGTAGACATGAGCTGATTGACTCAGATTTTTTTCGGGTTACTTTAAAGGTTTGACCCAACTTGAAAATGAGGAATAGTGACTTGGACTCAACTTGTGACTTAATATTTTTTAGCAATTCAATTTGATGACTACATCTATAGTGTGGTTTTAGTTAGGCAATGCATGCTTCAGTGACACTATTGTGTGCTGTTGAACATTATCTGATTTGAATATTTGATCTGTTGAGTTTTTTCTTCATGCACGTCTTGTTATTATATGAGAATCTGTTTACTGCAGACAGAATAATGGAAAGACAGGTGCACATAGTGCATTAAACAGAATAGATAGGTGTTGGTGGACTGAAGGATTTATATCAGTAGCCTCAGACACATCACTATCATGTCAGTATTACCATATAGGTCAAACAGAGAGAAAAAGATAGTTTGAGGTTTAGAGTGATAATTTAAATCTGATTTGTCCAATTTTGAGTGTCTGTCCTTACAAACAAAAGGAAATGACAACAAAAGAACTGAGAAAATAAAAACAAGTCTAATGGACGCTGATGGTTTACTGAAGAGTAAAATTGTATTCATAATAGATTTTAATACTTTCTAACATAAAAAACTGAGTAAATTACTGCTGAAATAATTGATAATATGAACAATAAAATATAGTTGGTTCACTTGTAATTATTTAACTTTATTTTCTTCAAAATCACAACTTACTGCCTCTTGTGCTAGCTATAATAAATCAGGTAGACAGAGGTGTATGGTTCAGTTTTACAAAAAGAGAGAAAGAGTGAGGAAAGTGGACAGGAACAGGAATAGAAAGTATGATGAGCACATGTAATGAAGGAAATTTAGCAATCCAATATTTTGACAAAAGCCTTTTTCAAGGATCACATACAAAAACAACTGGCTTGCAAGAACATGAGACTTGACCTGAGACTTGATTTGAGACTTGCCGTGAGCGACTTGAATGCATCTGTGGTGATTATAATGCTTTTCTTACATATGAACTGGTTTATTTATATGAAATGCATTGCAAAATTCCTCTCAGTAACACCTGACCTGTTTTCATTGTGAGAAATACAAATGATGCTATATCAGTGTATATAGGATGATCTTCATGGGATTACATGTAGCAGATTTTGTTTCTTTGATGTAATCTGTACTCTGCAGATATGTAAACATAATTAAATAATTAATAATGAAATCTGTACTAAATATCCTTAAACCTCATTTGTGTATCTAGTTATAGCTTACTGAATAAGCAGTATTCTGCAGTCTCCATTTTATTATAAAATTTTTTTTCCTTTGGTTCTTGTACAGTATTAGTTTCTTCACCTGACACGATAGTTTTTTCAAATACATTCCAATATGACAATATCAGCAGCAGCCATCTACTAGTAACATGAACAATTTGGTAAATCCACAGGTTGTAGATAATGAAAGACTTGATGTGAAAATCTGTGTTATTGCCTATTCTGGGACATGGAAATATGTGACAAAGAAGGAATGGTTTTGGGAAAAACTTAATGTGAGAAAATACAACTTATTTTTTAAAATTTATATATTGGCACTTTTCATCTAAGAAGATGGCTATGAATCAGTCTTACGTCAACTGTTGTGGGTTATGCCAAATACCATCTTGCTGAACAGCTCCTCTCATGGTTGGCTCTGCCAATGTTGGATCTGCAAAGCTGGCCACAGTAGCAATAAACAATATTTGTGTTGCAAGGTGTGGTTTACTTATACTTGCATCTTCTGATTCCATGTTTGGTCCTTATGTCTTCCTCAAATGATGCTATGCATTTGTACAGAGTCACTCTCTGCATTACTTAATCTTTCCCAAGTTCTTCCGAAACCTTGTGACTGATAGAAAAAAATCTCACATTGATGATTATCAAGATGTATATAAATGAATTTCTCAATTTTGGTCTACCATAAGTTTGTCATACAAAACCTGCTTGTGAATACAGCTGCCATTCATTCTTGTTACGTGTTCCAGTCATTTTAGTCTACTGTTGCTTAGTATTGTCATCAATGATGGAAGTTTAGCATGCTGCAGAAACAGATGAAAAGATAAGAGTTGATTACTTTATCTTGCCACTGGACGTTCATTATTCTGCAAAGACAGTAAAGATGGAAACTTAAGTTTTTTTCTCATGCCTTGCATATGATGTCCACATTTCAGACTGATATAAGGAAGTACTAAGCAAATTGAGCCTTTCTTTTGTTCCATAACCTTTTTTTCATAGTTTACCAAAAAAGTTGTTTTCATGTTAAATCAGCTGTAAAAAGTGCATCAGAAGTGATATGTGTTTAGTTGTAAATTATTTGGCAAATGTTGCAAATCATTTCTTTTTTTGTGTGTGTGCATATTTCGATATTTTTCTTTCCTAGAATAGAGCAGAAACATGAGAAGTAATGTTGAAGGAAGTCTTCATAGATTTTTCTCTTATTTATTACTTTGTGTATTTTATCCCCAGTTTATAATTGTTCCTCTCTTTACAATGGGTCATGTACATTTTTTTCTTCTGTGCCAGCTACTATTGTAGATAGAGATGTGTGAATGTGAAATTGCATGATAGCAAATTATGACTATTGACAGTGCATTTAAGCTGGAAAAGTTCAATAGATCTTTGTGTTGTCTGCCATATTTTTTCACAATCATAGTAGATCTTGAGAAAAGTCTCTAGTTACTGTAACAAATACTGTAGGTTCTCACCATACAGTCTTAGTCTTATATGAAAATCTATACAAGCATTGAGTTATTTCTATATATATAATGCATCATATTTGTATCGTTTTGAAGGAATAAGAGTGGACTTGAAGTCATCCAAGACTAAATAGTCCAACATGTCATGGTTTAAAGGTTCAAAAGAATATTCAAAGAACAGATATAAAACATGACCATTGTGACTGTTTAGCATGGTGTCCAGTAAATGGTTGACATTTTGTGATGTGATTCTCATTTTTCATTTTTTAATGCTATTTTTTGAGTTGGATCTTTGAAAATTATGATAGTGTCCTGACTACTGCTGAGTACTCTACTTTCACAGATAACAATAGCTTACTCTCTCATAGTTCTAATCATACAGGTTACACAGACAGTACAACAGTATGAGAAACACTGACACCTGATTTTTAAGTGAGATCAAATAAACCACATGTTTAATATGAAAAGACTGAGTGGTGAATCAGTGAGGATATTGAAACTTAAGATTGTAGCAGATGATCAGCCACTCCTAACCTGGACGAGAACTCATTCGCCATATAAAGAAAGGAATGAGCAACATTCTCACTCAGATAAACTGACAGAGGTACAGCATGATGAGAAAAAACAATATATATATATAATAATCAACTTACATTCTCAATGAAAGCCTTTCCGTCATAAAAATATAAGGCTAATGCACATCAGTATCAATATGGTCCAAGCTGGTTTCAGGCAAGGAAGAGGGTCAGGAGATCATATATTCAATGTAAGATTAATAATAGAGAAATGCAGAGAGTTTAATGTGAATCTACATTTGGCTTTTATAAACTACTCAAAGGCTTTGGGAAATAATGTAAAAAATGGGATTTCCAACACATTTGATACAATTAACATCACTGCTGTATCTAGACCAACAAGCAGCAGTAAGAATAAATGGTGAAACAACAACTTGGTTTGACATAAAACAAGGGGTCCGTCAGGGGTGCATATTGTCACGTTACTTATTTAACTTGTGGACTGAAAATATAATGAGGATTGTTAGAGAAGATGTAGACAAAGAATATTACGATGCCATAAGAATTGGAAATACCAGATATTAGATATGCTTATGACACAGTATTACTGTCCACAACACAAAAAGGAATGGAAAAACTAATTATGTCAGTCCGTAAGAATAGTGAAGAGAAAAACATTTATCTTAATGCAAAGAAAACTAAATTGATGACAGCTGACAAAACAAACAAGGCAGCTGAAATATGTATCAGTGAGGAAAAACTGGAAGAAGTGGAGAGTTTTGAATATCTTGGATCACTACTAACTAATAATGGAGATACAATGAGGGAAATTAAAAGGAGGACGTCTGTCGCACTTCAGAAATTAAAATAACTAAAGAATCTGTGGAGAGGAGCAGACAGAACCACAAAAATAAGATTTTTGAGGGCATGCATCTTTCCCATATGCCTGTGAGACCTGGACACTTAACAAAACATCTGAGAAACACATAAATGCCTTTGAATGTAAATGCTACAGAAGAGTTCTTCAAATATCGTGGACACAAAAAAGAAAAAATATATCTATACTCTCTCTCTCTGAACCTTAAGACATATAGATTACACCCTGACATGACAAAATTTATTACATCTTTTCTTTCCAACAGACAGCAAGTAGTTTGCCTCAAAAACTCAAGTCAAAAAGACTCAAAAAGTCAAGTTCATCTGTGGTTGATAATGGCATTTTACAGGCATCTATTCTTGGTCCTCTCCTGTTTACCATCTGCATAAATAATATTCCACTTCATCTAAAAAAAATCATCTTGTGACCACTTTTGCTGATGACTGCACAGTTTACACTAGTGGCAATGACTATATTAACCTTGAGTCAGCTCTTCAAATTGAAATAAACAGTCTAATTAACTGGAGCAACAACAACAGAATGCTCATAAACCCCAGAAAAACAAAATCCATGCTCATTACAGCAAGGCAAATTCACAAACAACAACACTACAGCTCCACACTGGAACTTCACAGATAGAGAATGTTAGTAACATAAAACTCTAGGTCTCATGATTGACCACCACCTCAGCTGGAATCATCATGTAGACAATCCAACCAAACTCATTGCACAAAAATTTTAACCATTTTACTAAAATTAAACATTTTCTTGACATTCATTCATTCATTCATTTGCATGTCCCTTGTGGAACTTTGCCTCCCAAACAGCACACCTGTAGGCCTCTCGGTTGTGAGCAAGATGGCCTGCTGCTGTTGCATCCATTTCCAGATCGTCAACGATGTCTTGCAGCCATCTTCGTCTTGGTCTTCCTCTTTTTCTTTTTCTTGACATAGACACCAGAAAAATATACTACATATCACAGATACAAACACACTTTGACTACTGTTCCACAGTCTGGGATAGGTGTTCCATGTCAAACATGAAAAGACTTTACTCACTTCAAAAATGAGCAGTAAAGCTTATAGTTGACAAACATGCAACACATATTACAAATAAGGACAAACATCTTGATATTCTACTTCTTGAGAAGAGATTTCTTTTCAGCAAGGCCAAGTTAATTCATAAAATTCTATTGCACAATTCTCCACCCTATCTGTGGTCATTGTTCAAATCCAACCCAAAACACAGTCAATGCTTAAGCAGTTGTATTCTCCCAAAACCAATGCTTGACATGTTTAAAAAAAGCTGCCCACCTTTGGAATGCCCTACCAATTCATGTAAAACTTATAAGTAATATTCGTTCTTATAACTTTAAACTTTGTCATCATCTGTTTGATATGGACTATATGCCTCCCTAACCGTAAATATAAAGTAGTTTAAAGTATGGCTTGATTGTTGTAACTTTTAAAATAATTTTTAATTATTTTTTTTAATACTGCTTTTCTATAAATTTGTTAGTTTTGAATGAATGTCAGAATGCAAGTTTATTTCATATTGTTGTATAAATCAGAGTGTAGAGTGTATATTCATGAGATAAGTTTATTATTTATTTATGTAATTATTTAATGTGTCTTCATTATTTTTATGCTTATTAAAAATTCTGAATGACTGTGACTGAGTGAAAGCTGTATGACGAAGGGCAGAATGTCAGATGGGCCTGCTTGCCCAATTTTTAACCATTTGAAAACAAAGTATGTTTGTTCGTTCTATATGTTGTAGTTCAGTGGTAGGGTTTTCACAGTTTAACAGTTGTTTGAAATATTCTTTCCACTTCTCACATATTTTCACTTCATTGCTTATCATAGCACTTTTACTGTCTAACATACAGCATGTTTGTTGCTGGTATCCTTTCTTTACCGCCTTGATATCTTTACACAAATTTTCTCATTTTATTAATTTGGTGGTTTAACTCTGTCTATAGGAAGATGTTTTTCATATATTCTCATTTTTGGTTTCTAATATTTTTGTGCTGTGCCTGTATTCCTGTTATTTTGCTGCTATTCCAGTCATTTAACCAAAATTGTCTTGCTTTCTTTTTCTTTTAGACTGCTTTTTCACAAATATTATTAAACCATTTCTCCATTTTGGGTTGATCTTCCAAATATTTTTCTGCTGCTGAGTTTATAATTTGCTCAATGGCTTTCTGTTTGTCATTGATGTCATGATATTTTCTGAGGATTCCTTTTTTATTTTTTTTTCTGTACTTTTATTTTATCTTCTTCTTAGTCTTTCACTGTTTGCTTATGAGTCTGTTGTGATTCTTCTGTTGTAGACGGATCTTAGCAGTTTCATCTTCATTTTTATTCCAACTAGGAAGTGGTCATTTGTAGCTTCTAACATGCTGGATATTTTTTGTGTCTGTGTATGTTTTTTAGTCACAGGACTGCTATGTTTGTTTATGAATATTTTTTCTTTGAAATTTAGTACTGCTTATCTGAAGAGCTTTCACTGAGGCTAGGTTTATTAATCTTCATCCTTTATAATTAGATATTTCTTGTTACACATAGTTCAGAACCTCCTCACAGCATCACATTATTACCCTTCTATCCCAGCTATAATCACCTATTTCACCTTCTCCTGGCTAGATTACTATTGTATCACTCCTTTTCTCCTCCATGATTTCCCATCCACCACCCTCAGTTACGACTCACCTATCACACATCCAAAGTCTCCATTTAAATACTCTCTACACTCCACCATGTGCATTTCTGACACACAGCATCAGACAGGCCACAGCTTCTTATAAGTTAATTTATATGATTTTTTTTTTACGTAGCATTCATGTGAATTTATACTTTATCTCCTCTCTCTATTTCTTTGTCCTGTGTGTTTTTGTATGATTAAGGGTGAAATGTCACAAATGTGTACTCGTTAATTAATAAAGCTGTTCCTACTTGTTTTCCTAGTTTATACATTCTGGTATCACAGCTTTACTGCAGTGCTTCGTGTATAGTTGTATACTTATACACTAATTATTGTGTGGTAGTAGGAATTGTGTTTGATTGATGGTGATTTTCAAATGAATGTTTCTTTTCCAGTTAAAAAAAGACTACCAATACTATACAAGCATGAAAATGCAATTTTTGGAAGCCAAAGATACTGTTTTATTGTTTAAACCAAATTTACGTGAATTTGAAGAACTGCAGCTGGTTTTTGATGTTCACTACAAAACCCCTGCACAGATTTACTGCTTCCAGAATTTCAGCATCTCTGGGACTGGCGCGACATTGGAAACTGCTGTTCCATACAAGAGACAGGTATTATAATTTCAGTGACAATTTAATGTTGTGTTTTGTTGTTATACTGATAAATTGCAATAATTGGAATTCTTTAGATACAGAATAATTATAAACCCTGTGTGAGTTTATAAATTTTAAAAAGGTTAGATTCATTCACATTAGAAACTAAATGAGCTATTAAAGATGAAATCTCAAGTTTTTATGCAATACAAATTGACTTAACATTCATCAGTCACTGTCAGCTGAGATATATTTTTCAACATTTTCTTCTGCTCTTTGAATATCTTCTGAAGAAAGTTTTTACCAAAATTTATGAAGACAGATACATAAAATTCACTTTTAAGAGTAACACAGGTTCACTTGTTGCATGCCTCTTAATTTTGTTACTTCAGTCATGTGTATACCATACCATTCGGATATTCTATGATGAAGATCAGAGAATTATGACAAAACTGTTTGAACAAATACATGTTGAATGTTGTACTGACTCTTTTCATCTTGGAGAACATTCATTCATTATGTGCTGTACAACACAGCTTTAGCGATCATGCTTCTCCATCATGTGCAGTCCTTGGTGTTTCTAATTAATTCCCACTGATATTCTCTTTTTTGTTAGTATCTTCTTGTCAGAATCCACCAGCATGCAGTATTAAATTAAACTGAATTGTTCTAAAGCAAGTGCAGAAATTCAAATACCTTGGAGCAGTAATAACTTCAGATGGGAAATGCGGAACAGAAATTAGGAACAGAATAGGCCAAGCAAAGACTGCATTTCAGAGAATGAGAAACATATTGACCAACACATCCTTATCAATGAATGTTAGAAAACGAGTCCTAAAATGCTATATTGAACCTATCTTGTTATATGGAAGTGAATCATGGACAATAGGCAAGTCTGCACAAAAATCACTGGAAGCAGCAGAAATGTGGTTTATTAGAAGAATGTTGCGAATCCCCTGGACAGCAAAAATAACTAATGAAGAATGTAGGAGAAGATCTGGAGAGACAAAAAACCTTGTCAAAAAGATAAGAGAGAGACAATGTACTTTCATAGGACATGCAATGAGACGAGGGGGCATTGAAAATATTATAACAACAGGAAAAATAGAAGGAAGAAGATCAAGAGGAAGACCAAGAGAAATGATACTGGACAGTCTGACGGGATGGTGTGAGAGGAGATCACCAACTGAGCTGATGGCATGCATGACGGATCGCGTACTCTGGAGAAGCATAATAGCCAACGCCAGTTGGCACGGCACATGATGATGATGATGATCTTCTTGTCATAAAATGCTACTTTTGCTTTTTATATTTGTGGTTTGTTCCTATTCATGAGAAAGTATCTGGCTATAATTAACTGATTATGTTTGTACTTATAGACATTGACAGTTATGCTTCTTCATTCTTTACACTCCCTAGTTTTTCCGGTCAATTTGGTTGCATTTCCTTTCCCATGGTATGTTTGACCTCCCTTACCTTTTTCCATTAAGTATTTTGATAACATTTAGGTTCTTTTGGAGCAAAGATAACTGTGCAAGTGTAGCATGGTTCTCAAGACTAGTTAACCAGAACTGAACAAAAAGCTGCTGCATCTTTCTTTTGATACTCTAAGAGATTGAGCCTGGCTAACAGAGCAGATCTGCTATGGTCTCCATAAGTCCACTCCAAGTCCTCAAGCTAGCCACCATAAATCCACACCAAGTCTTCAAACTTCATTCATTCATTTGCATGTCCCTTGTAGAACTTTGCCTCCCTAACAGCACTCATGTAGGCCTCTCATTTGTAAGGAAGCTGCCCTGCTGCTGATGCATCCATTTGCAGATCATCATTGATGTCTTGCAGCCATCTTCTTCTTAGTCTTCATCTCTTTCTTTTTCCCATTATGTACCCTTCTAAGATGGTCTTCTCTAGATTACATTTAATGTGTCCAGAATATTTAAGTTTTCTTTGTTTAATCCTCTTTACCAGCCAGTCTTCTTCAATATTAAGTTTTTGTTATATGGATATATTTGTTCTTTTTTTGTGTCCATGATATTTAAAGAACTTTTCTGTAGCATTTACATTCAAAGGCATTTATGTGTTTCTCAGCTGTTTTGTTAAGTGTCCAGGTCTCACAGGCATATGTTGTGATGGGAAAGATGCATGCCCTTAAAAATCTTACACAACTTCTTTAGTTGTTTTTTACTTTCAGAAGAGCGATAGATGTCCTCCTTTTAATTTCCTTCATTGTATCTCCATTATTAGTGATCCAAGATATTCAAAACTCTCCACTTCTTCCAATTTTTCCTCATTGATACATATATCAGCTGCCTTATTTGTTTTTTCAGTTGTCATCAGTTTAGTTTTCTATGCATTAAGACAGAGGTTTTGCTCTTCGCTGTTCTTACAGACTGACATAATTAGCTTTTCAATTCCTTTTTGTGTTGTGAACAGTAATACTGTGTCATCAGCATATCTAATATCTGGTATTTCATAACCTTCAATTTTTATGGCATCGTAATATTTTTTGTCTACATCTTCTCTAACAATCCTCATTATATTTTCAGATTACAAGTTAAATAAGTAAGGTGACAATAAGCAACCCTGATGGACCCCTTGTTTTATGTCAAAACAAGCTGTTGTTTTACTGCTACCTGTTGGTCTAGATACAGCAGTAATGTTAATTGTATCAAATGTGTTGGAAATCCCATTTTTTCCATTATTTCCCAAAGTTTCTGGTGTTGTACACAATCAAATGCCTTTGAATAGTCTATAGAAGATAAATATAGATTCACATTAAATTCTCTGCATTTCTCTATTATTAATCTTATATTGAATATATGATGTCTTGATCCTCTTCCTTGTCTAAAGCCAGCTTGGACCATATTGACTTCTTTTATTTTCTTGTAAAATCTACCCATTATGATTTTTAACAGAATTTTACTGGCATGACTAATCAGGGCGACAGTTCTGTAGTTTGTGCATAATTTCAGGTTGCCCTTTTTTGGCAGTGGTATGAATACAGTTCTTTTCCATTCTTTTGGCCAAATATTTGAATGCTATTTCTTTTTACATAGTGCATGATAGATTGTTGCACATTCCTTTCCTCCTGCTTTAACTCTTTGTATACTGGGTGTGTTTCCCTCAAAAGACCAAGGGGGGTAAATTTCACAATGTGAAATGGGATGGTTGTCACATTTAAAAGAATGACAAAGGCATAATCTGATCTGTAGTATGAAGTATTCTACCTTATTTTGAAGAAGAAAAAATGTATTTTGTTTTTCAAATAAAATTTTTACCATTTTGTTAGTATACAACAAAAAAAAGAGCTAAGAACTGAGAAGAAAGAATGGAAAATGAAGTAATAAAATAAATGTTTTGTCACTTACCCATCAAGTTAATCCACTGTAGTTGGTCATATAATTCCATAATGAATAAAAATGTACACAAACATCTGTTCTTTAACATATCTTACAAAATTTACATGAAAATATGCACTAGTTAAGCATTCACAGCAAACTAAAAACACCAAGTGGGTAGGTAATATTTACATGAAAACAAGTGGGCGGTCGTTGACTAATATTTACCAGAAAACAGGCCATTGTGTTTTGGTTTTTGTTTTTTTTTAATTTGAAGCATTCTACAACATTTAATTTTTTAAATTACACAATCTCCAGCATTACTTATTGTGATATTACAGCTAGTACTAGCAAAAAGCTGAGAAGTAGTATCACCAGCTACCCTTCTAACACATTTTGCTGCTGGACCAAAAAAAAACACGAAAAATTCTTTCAATCACTGCCACGTGGCTCGGCCGAACATTTACCATTTCTACTCCTACATTCTCTACACCACAGTCTAGACAATTTTACATTAAATTATGAGTTTGTAATGCAGAAATATGCTGCTCTGGACGAAAGAAACTAGCACTGGAAGCCATATTTGTTGATAAACAAAGGCCTAGCGACGATAAACTTTGAAAAACTCGCTTTAAATGAACAAAGAATCGCTCTGTTTCCTGCTCAAACCACGCGCTTAATATGGACAACTGAATTCTGGAAGGAAGTCAACTGCTGGTTTTAAGATACTTTGATTATTTTCAGAATTAGAGAGCTACAAACCATCATCGCGCCTCGCGTCAATAAGTAGTTCGTAATAGGGATACAACCACGCAGGACGCGTGTCCAAATACCCAAAGAGTTAATAAGTTCAGCTTTTATCTCATCATATCCTGGTGATTTACCATTTTTCAGATTCTTTATTGCCCATAAAACTTCTTCTATTGTCGGTTTGGGTTCTTTCTCCTCCAATAATAATTCACACTGTTGATTTCTGCTTTCACAGTCAGTTGTTTCATACATTTCTCTGCAATATTCCTTCCATCTTTCTATAATTTCCTCCGTCTCTGTCAAGGTATTCTCCATCTCGTCACAAATTACATTTAGCTTAGGTGTGACATTTCTCATCAATTTCTTCATTTCTTTAAACATTTCGCTATCTCTTCTACACTTCTGATGTCCTTCTATTCTTTCACAACAATCTTGTATGTACTGTTTTTTGTCTTTTCTTATGTTTATTCATACTTCTTTTGTTAAAGATTTATATTCCTCTTTGTTGTTGTTTGTCACTTTCCATTGTGTCTTCATTTCTCTACTTCATTTTATCATTTCTAGTGTGCCTGCTGAAATCCATCCATTCTTTTGTGTTTTCTTTACTGGAACCATGTCTTTAGCTCTTGTTATTAAGATATCTTTGGCCTGCGTAGCCAGTTCATCTGGTGTCATTTCCTACTCTACAGCCATCAAGATTTCAAAACAATTCTTCACTTCTGTACCATATTGTTCTGGTAGTTTTGAGATCAAAGTGGAGTGGTCTTGATCCCATAACTGTTTTTTCTATCTTTATCTTCATGTCTGCTATTAACAGCTCATGGTCTGTGTCACAATCAGCACCTGGTAAAGTTTTTGCTGATGTTATACTTGATCTCCACCTTCTTTGCTCTAAAATGTAATCTATTTGATTCTTGGTTTTCCTGTCAGGTCATGTCCATGTGTAAAGTCTTCTAGGATGTTGTTTAAAAAGTGTGTTAGCAATCATTAAGTCATTTTCCATGCAAAACGTCATTAGATTGTCACCTGCCTCATTTCTATGTCCTATGCTAAATTTCCCCACAATATATCCTTCGTCTTCTGCCTCTTTCTGTACCAGTCTTTGCATTAGAATCCCCCATTAATAATACATTATTATTTTGTGTACTTGGTCTACATTGTTTGCAGTGTGTTATAAAACTGTTCTAATTCCTCTTCTTCTGCTGCAGATGTAGGTATCTGGATAATTGTTACATTACTAGGAGTGCCCTTAAGTCTGATTGTGAGGATTCCTTCACTTACTGGATTGTAACCTAGTAATGCATTTATTTTAATTTGTCCAAATAAAAAGCCACTCCATTCTTTCCTCCTAATTCTCCACCAGAGTATATAAAGATATTGTCATTCTTGCTCTTGAAGTGTCCTGATCCTTTCCATTGATGTTCGTAGATTCCCAAAATGTGTATCCCTGTTCTTTTCATTTTGTCACTTATTATTTGATAGATACTTTCCCTCATACATACTTCTCACATTCCATTTTCCTATTCTTATTTTCCTTTTTAGTTTTATGCAGGAGTTTTCCTTAGTAACACCACCAGGATTTTGTCCATCATCACAATTACTAATACTGACCTCTGTCTCACACTCTTCCCCAGTGTTATAATTAGATCTCTCTGGCCTGGGGGACTCACCACCAGATCTTTTTCCTATCTGACCTTCCATGTTGCTGTTTGGGTTTCTTGGTATATTTCCAGACAGTTGTTTACCATTGCTTTCCTTCCAGGCAGTGGCTGTACTAGTCAGTGATCATAGCCAATGATCATAGTGATCAGTGTCCCTACATTGAGATCATCTGCCTACCATCATAGAATGTTGACCATAACCAACATTATCTGTCAGCTGCTTTCCCATTCCATCCACCACCTCTCCCATGGCTTCACATCACCCTGATTGTGGCGGCTATACGGGTACTCCACCTTGCCCAATGGTGTCACTGACGGAGATAAGGAAGCGTCTTACTTTTCTTTTGATAGGGTATACTCCTACACCACCAACCACGTCTTCAAACTAGCTACCATAATCTGTTCACAGTCTGATACAATATGTATTTCCACTTTCCACAACATGAGTTTCAAAGAACATCCTGCTCTGTTACAGTCATATAACAACAGTGTTAATTTCTATAACTTCTTTGTTCTCATCACATTTTCAGATAATTTTGATTGTCTTTTCCTTATGGTTAAAACCAGTGGTCTGTTTTTTTGTGCAGTATTTTGGTTGGATCTTCTTTTTTTCCTTCGATGATATGTAGAATATATTGCATCCTCTTCCAAAACCACATTTTGGTTGCTTTTAATTTCTGGTTCCTCTGGTTATTGTCAAGGTCTCAGAAGTAATACTATAGCTTTTGGGTATAAGTATATATAAAACTAAATATATAAATATACACAAAGCCACTACAGTAAGGCTGTGACAACAAAATGTAAGATTATTTAGCACAAAAGTAGAAACAACTTTATTAATTAACATGCAAAATCATACAAAAACATAAAGCACAAAGAGATAAGAAGATAAATTCATATTGGTGATAAACAACAGATAAGAAAAGAAAAAAATAGAAGAACAGGGAGCACTTAGCTGTGACTTGTAAGAAGTTTGCTGCTGGGCTGGAAGTGTGTATGGTAAAGAATTGTGAACACTTAAATTGAGATCTGCGAGGTGTAATGCCAGTCTGATTGGTTTATAGTAAAAATAGGGTAGGGAAAGGGAAGAAAAAAGCTACAATGTTTGAAATATGACTGGGGTAATAATAAATTACAATAAGGGTCTTCAGTATCATTTTCAGATGGAGAAAGAGTATATGAGAACTTAGTAGGGAGGGAATATGATGGTGAAGAAAGGAAAAGTTAACTGAAGCTGAAGATCAAGTTTAAACCATGTAGTTTCAGTATCCCATGTTCCTGTATGCTTCAATTCTCAACTGCAAGGTGGGTTCTGTCGTTAGAGTGACATTGTTTAATGGCCATTACTAGAAAACCAGACTTGCCTCTATGGTAGTCCACCAATATTATTAGAGACTGGCTTGGAAGCACAATTTTCTTCACCATAGCACACTCCTAGACGCAACTTCTTGCAAATCACAGTTAAGTGCTCCCTTTTCTTTTCTCTGACCAACATACATTTTGGTGCCTGAAATGTTAGACCTGGTTCTGGGTATATTTGACCTGCTGATTCCAAAAATGGCACCAGTTTTCCCCAATCAGCTCTAGTTTTTGAGATACAGATCATATGCTATATACCACTCTTCACTCAGCTCGCCCATAATAAATCAGGATATTTTAATGTAGTGTTTAAATTAATATCTTTTAAGCATGAAGGAAATGTATTAAAAATTAAAATAAAAGTATACTACATGAAAATCTACTTATTTCATGCTCAGAGCCCAAGTTTATGATGCAGACTTTCCACTCATTCAACACACAAGAAGCTCCTTTTGTAAGACTTCAAAGAATGGGATCTGCCAGGACTACCCTGCATAAGATTTCAACAATAGTCTGCGTCAGCCGCGCAGAGCTGCACAGCGCGGGCTGCTGTTGTGCAGGCTGACCGTTTTTTTGCGAAAAAGCTCTCTCGAGTTCCGTGGGTGGGGAGAAGGGTTTTCACTCCCTTCCCGGACGGCGAGAGTTAAGGTAAAGTAAGAGAACACAATTTTGTAGGATTAGACCTCGAAAAATTAGCAGACAAAGTGCTTTAATGAGACGTGAGAGAAAGAAAAATCGAGAGGCGAGAGTTAGATGTTTTGATGCAGAAGCGAGTGGTTTGTCCGTCGAGCAAAGCCTATAAACGGCTAGCCAGCCAGGTTCATGCTAACGCGTCGGTGGTGTACTACGGTGTTGTCGACTGATGGTCTCGAAATTGGCCCATCTCTCGCAAAGAGTATCGCGTCTGCAGTATGTAATGTGCGTTGGCTATCGGTGCCGCGCTTTCTTCTCGTTCGCTAGAGTAGAGAGAGCCGGCCGCCGCCGCCGGCGCCGGTGGTTAAATGAAATGAAACACCACAGGGGTCGAAAGGAATCCGCTCTGAGCGGAGCGCTGTCTCTCTTGCCCCACGTCGGTCTGTCGACAGATATCTGACTAAGGTTCAGTGAAGAAAGCTATCTAGATGATCCTCCCAGTAGACATATGCTTGTCTCAAAGATTAAGCCATGCATGTCTAACTTCACACTGTCTCACGGTGAAACCGCAAATTAAATGAAACCGAATTAAATCATTCAAGATTCCTTAGATGACACGATCCTACTTGGATAGCTGTGGCAATTCTAGAGCTACTGCATGTCTACCAAGCTCCGACCCTCATGGAAAGAGCACTTTTATTAGTTTAAAACCCGCTGCTGGTGAAATTCTTCAGCTGCCGTGCGTGAGATGAAACTCCTCCCGGCCAATGAAGAAACATTGCGATTAGGATTGCCGCGCGGTGCCGCCGTGGAAAAGGTGAAGGAAAGGATTAAGTGAAGTAATCAGTAGTCTCCAGGTCAGGGCTATTCAAATCACGGCATCTCTGCTCTAGAGGTCGGCCACGTCTTATATACACCTATGCTGGGGCAGATTCAACCCCCTAACTCAGGGGTTAAACTAAGACACTGCTGGCGAGATTCTTTGGCTGCCGCGCGTGGGGTGAAACTCCTCCCAGTCAATGAAGAAAATGCGATTAGGGTTGCCGTGCGGCGTCGCTGTGAAAAAAAGGTGATAGAAAGGATAAAGTGAAGTTTAATAAATATGTCCAGTAGTCTCATTGCGAGAGCTACTCATACCATGGCACCTCTGCTCTAGAGGCCAGCAACGTCCTATATAACCCATACTGGTGAAATATGCCTAAACCAGCTTAACCCAGGGATGAACTTGATGACTACTCATGTCATGGTAGCTCCGCTCTAGAGGTCGGTCACATCCTAAATATGCCCATACTGGGATAATACGCCTAAACCGGCTTAATCCAGGGTGAAATCCTATCAAGGACCACAGGAGTAAATTCAGTAGGATCATGGGGCGGTCTTGGTGGTAGAAGTGAACAAAGAAGAAGAAGAAGAAACAATAGTCTGCCATCATGTGTGCATCCCTTCTTCCTTGGTATCTGGCTTCCATTGTTTTATGTCTTGGTGAAATCTTTCACCTTGCTCTTTGCTTAAGTCACCAAGGTTCTCTGGAAGTGATCTAAGTAACTGTGCAGATAATGGATTTTAGCACTCATGTTACAGCCAAGCCTGTTGAAATGAAAGAGCATATCCTGTACTAATTGTGTCTTGTTGTCTGCCTTCTTGTTGTCAGGAAAGCTTTTCACAAGAAGAACAAATGAAGACCAGGCACATGATTCAGTTTCATTCATTGAAATACATTCTATGAAATATGAGTCATTTATAACTTGTCTGATCTTTGGACCATCAAAAATTCCTGACTTCAGTTTTTCCATGATAAGTCCAGGTAACTTATGCACTATGTATTCAGTGTACGAGCCACCTAGATTCAAAGCTTTTACAAATTGTTTCATTAGACTTAGCTTTATATGTAGTGGCTGCAGTATGATTCTGTCTAGTGCTACCAAAGATTCATTGATTACATTCTATTCTTCAACCACCATATATTCCCTCAGAGGCCAATCTTTTCCTGCCCAATGTTTATGTTTGGCTCTACTATCCCAAAGGCATAAACAACAAGCATATTTTGTGTAGCCACTTTGTTGACCAAGAAGAAAGTTAACCATCAAGTCTAAACAAATCACCCATTGATGTTCTTGGTAATTTATCTTTTCCAAGGCTAAAGAGATGGCTTTGTACTCTTCTTTCATCCTGGTGGAATGATCAATTGAAATAGAACTATATTTGTTGCCATTATTTAAAAGAACACATTTCAAACTACATTTTGAACTGTCGATGAAAAGACACCATTCACTTGGGTTATATTCTGAAAGACCAATTTTCTTCACAAGTTTTTTATGTCATTGCAGAATACTAAGTTGTTGTATTCGGTAAAGAATGGCAGCAAATCCTTTTCTCTCCTTCGATAAAATGTAATTTTCATTTCAGGCTGCTTCTAAGGACTGTAAATGCGTCTCAAACAGCCTCTGGCAGTCAAGTCCAGCTCCTGGCCTTTCCGTGGCAGAACTGTTTAAACTGACAGGAGAAGGAGCGAGGGCGAATATCTGGCGCATGAAAACCAGATACTTAGGGTAGATGAGTGGCACGTTTGGTAGCTCATCTGCTGCTGTTGGCGAGATTTTCAGTTGCCGAGAATGGAGCGGTGCTCCTCCTGGCCAATGAAGAAAGGTGCAAATGAGGTTGCCACCCAGCATCACTGTGGAAAAGGTGGTAGAAAGGATAAAGCGAAGCAAACGGTCAAATCACGGCACCTCTGGTCTGGAGGTCGGCCACGTCCTGAGTGCAGTTATATCGGGTGAAATGCATGAACCGGCTTGTCCCAGAGGTTAAGACACTGCTGGCGAGACTCTTCAAGTGCCGCGCGTGGAGTGAAGCTCCTCCCGGTCAAGGAAGAAATGCGGAAAAGAAATAAAGGTTGCTGTGCGGTGCCGATGGGAAAGGTGGTGGAAAGGATAAAGTGAAGTTTAATCGGTATGTCCAGTAGTATCGCTACGAGAGCTATACATACCACGGCACCTCTGCTCTAGAGGCCGGCCACGTCCGAAATACACCTACACTGGTGAAATATGCCTAAACCGGCACACACCAGGGGTGGAACTTGATGGCTAGACATGTCATGCCACCTCCGCTCTAGAGGTCGGTCACGCCTGATATACACCCATACTGGTGAATTTTGCCTAAACCGGCTCACACCAGGGGTGAATCTTGAAGGCTATACATGTCACAGTACCTCTGCTCTAGAGGTCGGTCACGTCCCAAACATGCCCATACTGGGATAGTATGCCTAAACCGGCTCAACCCAGGGGTGGAAGTCACTAGTGGCGAGGATTCGTCCTCCTGGACAAAGCTCCATCCTGGTCACAACTAGGAAGGTTAGCGGCCACGACCGCAAAATGCTGAAGTCGGAGACACTGGACCAGGGCAGTCTAAATAGGCAATCACCTCTCACCCGACGGGGATGTTTGCGTATCCTAATCACGCTGAGGTTTTCCAGTGAGAAAGTCCAACTCTGGACTGGATGGGCAACCACCTCTCACCCGGCGGTGATACACGGGTATCTCAGAACACGTCGAGGTTTTCCGGTGAGAAGGTCCAGCTCTGGCCTGAGTGGGCTATCGCCTCTCACCCAGCAGGGATGCACTGATATCCTTAACACGTCGAGGTCTTCCGGTGAGAAAGTCCAACCCTAGACTAAACTGGTACAATGAAAACCACGGTGTCACGCAATCCCGCTTCTGAGACCCATCAAGAATACAGGCTAAAGCCCTGTGATACTCTGAACCCCTTGTGGTCCTCTCGTGGACCTCGTGTGGTCCTTTCAGGGACTACACAGGAGACCACGGGACCTAACGAGGATCACAGGCGTAAATTCAGTAGGATCACAGTGCGGTTTTGGTGGTAGAAGTGAATGAAGAAGAAGAAGAAGAGAAGAAGATTTCAGGCTGAAGTACATTCTTTTCCTTTAGTCTTGAGGCAAGCAATTCAGAAACTCCTTGGAAAGATTTAAGTCCCTGATCAGATCACCCAATTTATTCTGATAAAAATGATCACTATATGAAGTTGTTTGAAATTCACTGTCACTGCCTCCACACTGTGCAATATCAGACATGCAAGACTCATCCTCTGAAAGGTGTGGTAGTTCAAGGAAAGGTGGAATGGGAACAAGATACAAGTGTGGAACAGGTCTCCTGCTGAAGGCAGATCAGGGTAAGACCACTTGTCATGATTATTTCTGTTGATACCTATGCTATTAACAGTGCAAAAATAACAGTCACTGAAGTGGTTTTTTGGTTTCCCCTATACTACTGGTACTCCAGATTTCAGGCAGCTTCTTTTTTCATTTGTCCACTGGCACAAATGCTCAGTACAAGTTTTGCATACAGTGTGAGGATCCCATGGCTCATCTTGATCTCCAAGCTTGACACCAAAATAACCTACATATGCTGTTTTTTTTACAAACTCAGAAAAGGTTTCCTACTTGCTTTCAGTGTGTAAGGTAAAACAGGTAAAATTCTATGCCATTAAGGCATATTGGGGAATACAGTATTAGGCTTGTATTTTCTACAAATATAGCAAAATACATCAGAATGATTCAAGCAGCTCCGTCTTGAAGTAGCCATAACCTCTACAGTGTTTGATTTGCAAAAATGAAATGATTTGAGTGGGATTATACACACACCTCCTGTACGATCATAACCATTACACAGCACAACTGTATTAAACAGATCAGGTTGAGAAACCTTTGAAATACAAATTTATGTAGTCTATGAAACCATAATTTACTATCTTAATTTTGTGCACATAATGATGTAATAAAACAGAACAAAAGTGATTTTGTCATTTGAGCTATACATTTTTTGCCAGTGTGCGTTGTAGAAAACGAAGTAGATGAATAGATGTGAAACAAAAAAATGTGAGTAAATCAAATACATAAATTTCCCATTCAAATAAGACAGCTTATTATGACATCCCAATTCTGCAGAAGAGATTTTTTAAAAAATCTGACTAAAATTTTATAAATTCGACTGTATCTAAGAAACTAGAGCTGGTGCACTCTATCCAGTGCAGTTTTCTGAATCAGCACCCCAGATAACCCAAGGAACAGACCTAAATACCGAGGCACCAAAAAGATTTTTTTTCAATGGGCTGTAATTTCCATTTTTATTTGTTGTGTATCACTGATGTGAATTTCTCTTCTTTTCTGTCTCTTTTTCCATTATGTTTTTGTATGATTAAGGTGTAAACTGAAACATTATGAATGTGTGCTTGTTCACATGCATAGTTAACATTTTTATTACTACAGAAAAACAGATTCTTGTTATTATCTACCAATGCTTCTTTCATACAACTTGCACTAAACAAATAATCAAGTAAGAGTCAGAAAATTATGAACGTTACAGTATCACTAAAAGTCAGTAATACTTCTAAATGTAAGACTATTTAAAACAAAAATAGAAACAGTAATTAATAACAAGAACTTATTTT
Organism: Achatina immaculata; assembly: GCA_009760885.1. Lineage (NCBI taxonomy): Eukaryota > Metazoa > Mollusca > Gastropoda > Stylommatophora > Achatinidae > Lissachatina > Lissachatina immaculata. The sequence goes on from CM019691.1 coordinate 8,364,954, forward strand.
TCTGTTTTGCTATGAACCTCTGCAATATCTTACGGTTGTTATTGTTTTTTCTCACAATCGCAGTCATACCTCAGATTTGAAACACACTGGGAGCCAAACTCAAATTGCACTGAAACTCCTAGAGTGGAGTGGCAGTTTTACAGAATTGCAACACAGAAGTTGAAAGATTATCCACAGACGTGCCTGTTTTCTCCACTGATACTTGAAGAGAAGTATGAATGTTTATATGGGTAATGGCTAGGCTTTGTATATACTGTAACTGTAATCAGAACCAGGCTTCCTCGCATTCCAAGCATTCCCATGTGTGCTCCACCTTCCATTCCAACACCTGCTGAAGTGTGCACCTGCTAATAGAGCCAGTCACACACTGGTTGTGGGTAATATGCACTAAACCACTTCTTTTGGAAAAATATCATTGAAAACTCCCTTATCACTCTTCAGCATAGTCCCCACAACAATCAGTGCAAGTCTGCCACTGCTTTGTGAATGCTTGGATTCCTGGAGAAAAAACATATGGTTGACCCAATAGTCAACAATGCACAGTCTCTTTAATCTCTTTGCCCATACCAAACGTCTTCCCATCTAGTGCTTCTTTGTGGGATCCAGACACATGATAATCACATGGTGCAAGTTTGGGTGAATATGAAGGATATGGAAGACACTTCAGAGATAAGTTCATAATTTGTTGAGCTGTTGCACATGCAACAAGGTTGATTAAAAAAGTAACAACAAATTGACAGTTTCAAATTAATTTAATTAATTCAAATTAATTCATTTAGAGATACAAGTCACGTGTCATTTTTCTACGTAATCACCGTCCTTTTCAATACACAGCTTATTTATTCCATCAGGAAAAAGTTTTCACTTGTGCCTTTAACCAGGAATGCACTGCTTCTTTGATCTTGTTATCACTCCCAAAAACTTTGTCCTACCAAAGCATCCCTCAGGGATCCAAACACATGATAATCAGATGGAGCAAGGTCAGGACTTATGGAGGATGCTGTAAGATCTGAAATCTCAATCTTTGAACGGTGTCCAGTTGCAACGGACATGTGAGGATATGCATTATCATGAAGAAGTATACCTTTAGACAAAAGTTTTCTGCGATGGTTCCATATTGCTGGCTTCAGCTCTTCCTCCAGTACTACTCTGTGATGGGCACTATTCACAGTCTCAGTCTTTTCATGATAGTGCTCCAAAATTGGTTCATTCATATCCCAGGAAAGAGTGAGCAGATGGTTGACTTGAACTTCTTCTTGACTAGTGTGTCACCATTCTGAAGACTGCCTCTTGTTTTTGGGCTCATATTGACACACCCACATTTTGCCCCCTGTTATGATAGATGCCAGAAACTGTTCTCCTTCATCATTTATATTATAATTAAGTGCTCCATGTCATCTATTAGATAACTTGAGTATCTTCACTAATAATGTATTTTCCATATGTGGAAGTTTAATATGCATGGGGTGTTTCTTTCGTCAGATATTGTCAATTTGGTGTTACTTTTTGAATCACCCTGTATGTAAGGCCATGGCAGAACTGAGCAAACTGGGAACACACTAGTGTAGTGAATGAGACACTCACTTGCTGACCAGGTGACCCGGCTTTGATTCCCACTCAAGAAAAAAATGGATACCAGGTTTAACGCTCTTTAGTGATACAGTTTGTGCTGATGGTGACACTAGTTGACAGCTTCTGGCCAACTGCTGATTAGGCAACAGAGCACTTATGGTTTGACCATGTGCAATGATGTTGGTTTACAACAACTACTTTTGCCTTTACCTTTTACTGAGCAAACCATGTTTTGATCTGATTGGAGGTTCAAAGTGATTCTGAAGCTGAACACAGTATGCTTTGCTGTTGATGGTACCTCAGGGCATGTAATGTTCCAGAATTTGGCTTTTTCAATCTCAGAAGAACGTGAGAAACAATTTTCTGGTGGACAGAATTGTATGGAATTTCTTTGGTTTTGGTGAGAAAGAATGTCACCACTCCACATCATATACCCAAGAAATGAATGACTGCACACTATACTACTCTAGTGCATGCATCCTTGCGAATGACCATCTTTGATCTGTCTGCTGATGTCATATTTCCAAAACAGCTGTCCACACATAAATCTAGAGAGAAATGACATAACCTATCTGTATTACAACTGTCTGCTACACAATTTAAATTCTTTCAGAGTTAAAATGAGGTTACTTTCTGTGTATATTGTTTCATCAACTGCAGTTTCAATTACATGAAATTTGAAAATATGAGGGCTGTTATAAAAAAGACTAAAAATTGCAAATAGTGCACCATCCAGCACAGACAGCACTATGCGACCACTGAACAACTCTAATGGCAAGTTGTGACAGTAAACTGCCATTTTTTTCTGTACTGCTTATCAGCATTAGACATGGATCTACATCAGCTGAAGGGAGCACAGCCTCAGACTGTTGGTTGACAGAGTGACAATGAAAGAGCATGAAGAACAAAGTATGTGTGTGAAATTTTACTGGAAACTTGGTGGTAAAATTTATTCAGAGACATTTCATTTGCTTTCCCAAGCATATAGGGAGGACTATATAAGCCAGATGCAGTGCTACGAGTGGTTTATGCTTTTTAAAAAGAGCAGAACATCAGTCAATGAAGATCCCAGGCCTGGACAACCTTCCACATCAACATGATGACCATGTTGAGAGAGTTCATGGAAATCATCTTTTAACTGTCTGAGAAGTTGCTGATGAAGTGGACAACAGTATAGGATCTTGCCATCAAATTCTGACAGAAAAACTTCAGATGTGTTGCATCAGTGCATTATCTGTGCCATGTTTGTTGACTCATGATCAGAAAGAGAATCAATTTGAAGTTTGTCAGGAGCTTCTTGTCAGTGCAAATGGTAACGAATAATCTCATGAGAACATCATAACAGGAAATGAGATGTGCATTTATGATTATGATGTTGGAACCAATCACACACTTGTCCTTGCCATATTGCACAAGCACTCTATGATAAATTGCAGCTGGTACCACACCTTCACCCCACCAAAATCTAAATACACTTTGCTGCATGTAAGCAATGCATTCAGACAAATGAGCACCCATGTTTACATCCTTACAAATACTACGTAAGTGATGTCAAAGTGTAGCAATTGCATTAGCCACCCACTCCATAAATATCAATCTGCCTCAGACATGCTTGCCTGCATGACAAGAACATTGACCTTATTTTTTTTTATCCTCCCTATATACATATATTTATATCATTATAATGTTATGAGGTGTCTTTGTTTGACAGTCCTGTTCTGGCCAGTTGTTTACTTTCTTCTGGTTTCTGTTCAAAGTAATAATCACACACAAGGGAATCCCATAAGATCTCTGATTTTATTGACCAAATTTAGTGATCTGCAGTTTGAAAATATTAAATTTAAAAAATTGGAAATTCAATGACAGAATTTTTAAATTTTATGCACCATTGCTTTCCTGCATTTCCTAATCTCCTGCTCATAGTTACACTACAGCATCCATGGTGTAAACAACATTATGCTTGCAGTATTGCTATAACTGCTGTACAGTTTTATGTATAATTTGTTTGGCTTACTATGGCTTCAGAGCACAAAATCAGTGATGCTGGCAGTTCTACCAAATCAAAGAGAAGCCATGAAGTCCTTCCTTTAAGTGAGAAGATTGAAAGTCTTAGTTTAATATTGAAAGGAAGAAGTCTTGTGCTGAAGTTACCAAAATGTACAGCAAGAAAGAATCATCTCTTCATGAGGTGGTAAAAAAGGAAAAATAAATTCATGCTGGTTATGCTTGTGTTTCTAAAACTGCTAAATTTACATCCATTGTGTTGATAAGTGAAGATGGAAGAGCATTGCATTTGTGCCCGGAAGATGTGAATAGAAAGCATGTTCTGGTTGACAGCATATATTTTTAAAATTAAACTGTAGCATAGTCCCCTTGATTGCCCAGGATGGTCAGTGTCATGTAAATTTGTTGTGAATGTCTCGAATTTCATAACTCAGTAGTTGTCTTGAGCATATAATAACATATATACTATAAACATATTATATGGGGTTCTGTATTATTTGTGGTTTCAAGTATCCACGACAAGGCTTAGAAACAAATGTCTGTAGATAAAATGGGAACCATTGTATATGTATATTAAGTAATGCACACATGAAAGTATCTGTTTATTTCTGTTCATCAGCATTTATGATGAATCAAATGAAAGTTAGAAAATGAGAAATTTTTTGAATAAACCCATCAGTAAATCTAGTAGCGCCAAGGTCAGTGACATCAGTAAGGAGACTGTGCCTCCTCACGAAGCAGTGAGCCAAGAATGGCACATGTCAAGCTGGTGACTACATTGCAGACGTACTCCAAGGAAAAGTCCTTTCTTCAAGGTCTAACAATTAAGCTATGAGACTAATTACATAAAAAATAAAATACACAACAGTTGAAGATATAACATGTATTTTATTCAAAGTAAGTCCATTATGCATTGATACAGTGAGTGGCATGATCTAACAAACACTGGAATGACCTCTGCAGTTCTTCTGTTGGTATAGCCCCAAACTAGATGTTTCAGCCCTTTGGATTTCATCAGTATTGTCAAAGAAGTGTCCTTTCAATGGTAACTTTAAATTTGGGAATAGAAAATAATCACAGGGAGACTTTAATTTGGGGAATAGGGTGGATGGTTGAGAACACACACTTGTTTTTGGGCCAAAAGTTCCTGTACATCTACCGCCCGGTGAGTTGGTGCTTTATCATGAAGAAGGAAAAACTGCCAGGTGTTGAAATACTCGGGTCAGACTCGGAGAATCTTTTTCAATAAGCGTTTCAAAACTCTTAAATAAACTTTGGTAGTGACAGTCTGTCCCTCTGAAATAAATTCTTTGTGAATAACTCCTTTGCTGTCGTAGAAGCACACCAACACTGTCTTCACTCTCGACATTTGAAGACGAATTTTGTTGTCTTTTGTTAATGATGCATACTCAACATGCTATGATTAATGGGGTAGAAGTAAAGGAGAAGTAAGATGCCTCCTTACCTCCATCAGTCTATAGGATACCCTTGGGCAAGATGGAGTACCCATATAGTCCTCAAATCAGGGTGATGTGAAGCCATGGAAGCAGGTGGTGGATGGAATGGGAGAGTAGCCGACAGATAATGTTGGTTGTGGTCACCATTCTATGATGGTAGGCAGATGATCTCAATGTAGGGACAATGGCTACAATCACTGACAAGTACAGTCACTGACCAGAAGGAAAGCAGTGGTAAACTACCTTCTGGAAATATATCAAGAAACCCAAACAGCAACATGGAAGGTCAGAATGGAAAAAGATCTGGTGGCGTGTCCCCCAGGCCAGATAGATCTAATTTTAACACTGGGGCAGGCACACTAGAACTGATAAAATGAAGTAGAGAAATGAAGACGCAATGGAAAGTGACAAACAACAACAAAGAGGAATATAAATCTTTAACAAAAGAAGTACGAAGAAACATAAGAAAAGACAAAAAACAGTACATACAAGATTGTTGTGAAAGAATAGAAGGACATCAGAAGTGTGGAAGAGATAGTGAAATGTTTAAAGAAATGAAGAAATTGATGAGAAATGTCACACCTAAGCTAAATGTAATTTGTGATGAGATGGGGAATACCTTGACAGAGACAGAGGAAATTATAGAAAGATGGAAGGAATATTGCAGAGGAATATATGAAGCAACCGAATGTGAAAGCAGAAATCAACAGTGTGAATTATTATTGGAGGAGAAAGAACCCGAACCGACAGTAGACAAAGTTTTATGGGCAATAAAGAATCTGAAGAATGGTAAATCACCAGGATATGATGAGATAACAGCTGACCTAATTAAAGCAGGCAGAAAGGAATGTGCATTAATCTGTCATGCATTATGTAAAAAAATATAGCATTCAAATATTTGGCCAAAAGAATGGAAAAGAACTGCCAAAAAAGGGTAACCTGAAATTATGTACAAACTACAGAACTGTCGCCCTGATTAGTCATGCCAGTAAAATTCTGTTAAAAATCATAATGGACAGACTTTTGCAAGAAAATAAAAGAAGTCAATATGGTCCAAGCTGGGTTTAGACAAGGAAGAGGATCAAGACATCATATATTCAATATAAGATTAACAATAGAGAATTGCAGAGAATTTAATGTGAATCTATCTTTTATTCAAAGGCTTTTGATTGTGTACAACACCAGAAACTTTGGGAAATAATGTAAAAAATGGGATTTCCAACACATTTGATACAGTTAACATCACTGCTGTATATAGACCAACAGGTAGCAGTAAGAATAAATGGTGAAACAATAACTTGTTTTGACATAGAGGATTAATAAAAGAGAACCTAAATATTTTGGACACATTAAATATCATGATAATCTAGAGAAGACTGTCTTGGAAGAGTACATAATGGGAAAAAGAAAGAGAGGAAACCAAGGTGAAGATGGTTGCAAGACATCGTTGATAATCTGGAAATGGATGCATGAGCAGCAGGGAAGCTTGCTTACACCCGAGAGGCCTGCAGGAGTGCTGTTAGGGAGGCAAAGTTCCACAAGGGACATGCAAATGAATGAATGCAAATGAATGACTCAACACACTGATGTTTTTGGTCATCAGACAATGAATGCGATAGAAAGTGGCACTCAACTTTTTTCTTGCCCAAATCTTCCACTAAAATTTTACAAATGGTCTCTCGGTTAACACTAAATTCATCTGCCATCATCCTCACAGTCAAACAAGTCACAGTCACAGTCTTGTATCCGTTCTCTGACTTTTTCATTATGAACAGAAATTGGATATCCATGTCTTAATGCATTTGTAATCGTTTCCACACCACTTTTGAATCATGAATACCACCTGAATATCTGTGCACGAGATGAACAATTATCCCCATAAAACTGTTGCGTCAATTCAACTATCTCAATGGCACTTTTTCCTAATGTTAGCTTTTTACTCCATGCTGATTAAGTAACAATGCACCTCTGTTTAGGTCAACAAAATGGCGGCTTGTTTGTTGTCTGCTTATCGGGCGGCGATGAAAAGTTGCCAGATCAAAAATGAAGGTTGCCTCTTTGGATTTCATGCTTTGCTTCATAGATGGCATTTTGTCTTGGCCATAATAAAATCAGTCTCATTACTTAATTGTCAGACCTTGTATAATCTGATACTTGTCTGCCAATGGTCTGAACCCCTTAAACATAAACCACAAAATGTCTGCAGTGTATGGCAAAGACTGCATATGCAAGGCTCCAGACTACTACTTACTCATTTGCATGTCCCTTGCGGAACTTTGCCTCCCAAACAGCACTCCTGTAGGCCTCTCGGTTGTGAGCAAGATCGCCTGCTGCTGTTGCATCCATTTCCAGATCGTCAACGATGTCTTGCAGCCATCTTCGTCTTGGTCTTCCTCTTTTTCTTTTTCCCATTATGTGTCCTTCCGATACGGTCTTCTCTAAATTATCATGATGTTTAATGTGTCCAAAATATTTAAGTTTTCTCTCTTTAATCCTCTTCACTAGCCAGCCTTCTTCAATATTAACCTCTTGTAGTATAGATATATTTGTTCTTTTTTGTGTCCACGATATTTGGAGAACTCTTCTGTAGCATTTACATTCAAAGGCATTTATATGTTTCTCAGCTGTTCTGTTAAGTGTCCAGGTCTCACAGGCATATGTTGCGATGGGAAAGATGCATGCTCTTAAAAATCTTATTTTTGTGGTTCTGTCTGCTCCTCTCCACAGATTCTTTATTTGTTTTACTTTCTGAAGAGCGATAGATGTCCTCCTTTTAATTTCCCTCATTGTATCTCCATTATTAGTTAGTAGTGATCCAAGATATTCAAAACTCTCCACTTCTTCCAGTTTTTCCTCATTGATACATATTTCAGTTGCCTTGTTTGTTTTGTCAGTTGTCATCAATTTAGTTTTCTTTGCATTAAGATAGAGGTTCTGCTCTTCGCTGTTCTTGCGGACTGACATAATTAGTTTTTCCATTCCTTTTTCCAGACTACTACCATGTTATAAACTTCAAGACAGGCATAACATGCTTACATGACACCAACCATCCTAAAAAACAGGGGTATTATTTTTTCTGTACTAAATAAAATTTTGTGTAATTCAAATTTTTAGAACTTTCATTTGATTCATTCTTATATATCTATTAGTATTGTCTGTCTCTTATTGTTTAGACATGTATAGTATCAATCATTTGTGCAAGTTTATCTTAAGTTATGACTGAGTATGTCTGTGACTAATGCAGGCAGTAAAAAATTCATTATTTTGTTAATTCCCTTTTCAGCATAAATGACTTGATTGCTGCTGCAGAAGAGCCTACATTCACAGACCACAAATCTCAGGCTGAGATCATCCCTAAGAGTACATTACCTTTAGGAATCCATTTAATATGTGTAAAAGGATTTGTACACATGAACAAACAATTCAGTTCTGGTGCATGTGTAAGTGTAATCCTGAAATTGTTTGTGTCACATATTAGAGCACAAAGTATTTTGCATCTTGTTCAACAAATTTTATTTTGTTTATAGTAAAAGCTATTTTCATACTGAGTGGCATCTGCGTGGCCAAGTGGTTAGTGCACCGGTCTCTCATGGCAAAGGTCAGGGGTTCAAATCCGGTCAGAGGGCCCCAGTCACCCAGCTGTAGAAATGAGTAGCTGACTTCTTCTGGGGTTGGGAAAGGAAAGGTGGCCAGGCATGATACTGACCATATCGCCCTCTAGTATGCTGACAGATCAAGGAAAATATGGGCACTAACACCATACCCCTATGTGTCTCTAAGGCATGACAGGATTACCTTTACATTTTTATTTTTATGCTAAAAGACTGTTTTGAAACGAGCATATATTACATGTTTGATAAGCTGCTGAACATAGTTTTGCAAAACATCTTCTGTGGCTGATTCTTGTAATAACTTGATGAGTTATTAATGCCATAGCATTAATTATATTTATGTTTCAAACTTCAGTCTTACTTCTCTTGCATCTTTCACCTTCAAATTACATTTTTTCCCATGCATTGATGTAATGTCATGCCCATCAGTAAAGCTAAATTCATGCAACAAGAGCATCATATATCACCAAACTAAATATTGTGGTGTTAAAAACAAATGGGAAAAACTTTAGGTCTTTTTATAGCACTCTGAGAATACTTCATTTAAGCCTTTAAGATACATGTTAGTTGTATACATAAATAGACATAAAATGCAAAACAACTGAAAAATGTATATGTTTTCTTGGAATAGTATTTGTCAAGCATCATTTGAATGGTTGAGGTTTCCTTTGTCTACATAAAATATACAATAGCAGCTAATTTTGTTTTCTAGGGTTCAGTAAGCCTGCATGTTGAAAAAAAAAAGCATACCTAGTTCTGTGTATTGCTTTGACAAAATTACATTTAGCTGTACCAGAAAGAATGAATGAACGAACATACTTTATTTTCAAAGGGTTAAGAATTGGGCACACAGGCCCATCTAACATTCTGCCCTTCATCATACAGCATTCATTCAGTCACAGACATTCAGCATTTGTTAATCATGAAGACACAATTAAATGATTACATACATAAATAATAAACTTATCTCTTGTCCATATACTGTAAACTCTGATTTATGTAACAACATGAAATAAACTTGCAGATAAGCAAACAGAGACCAATTGAGACCTAATGCTATTCCTAAGCATGCCTTGCTTTGATCATTATGAAATCATTTTATGTCAAGTTTATTACTGATTAATAACTGTATGAAGTTATTAAAGACTAATACAAGGGTCATACTGAAAGCATGAGCAAACATTTTTTTAAAAATCAGAATTTATATATAGAGAAAATATAAATGTATCACCTTTATCTGCATCCTTTTCTTCACTTTTCAACATAATCTCCACTTCTCTGCACACATTTTTCCCATCGCTCTGCAAGTTTGAAAATACCATCCCGGTAAAATTCCATTCCATCTGACCGACAGCGCAGATGCACTGCTTTCTGTACATTCTCTCCTGTGGGACCCAGTTGGCACAAACTTTTCTGTAGCCTATGGTTTCAATCATTTCCTGCACTGCATTTTGTCCTATTCAAAGATTTACAGTGATTTCAGAAGCTGTGACATGTCTGTCTTCTTTAATGACGCCATCAAACCTTTCCACGTTGTGTTCAGTGGAGGCAGTTCAAGCACGACCACTGCGAGGCATATCTTGGATGCTCGTGTTTCCATCTTTGAAATGTTTCACCCACCTCCTAACACTGCTAGCACCCATACACACATCTCCATAAGCAAGTTGAAATTTTTGGTGAATTTCAGCAGCGGGGATTTCCTCTTTAATGAGTAACTCAATAACAGCACGTTGACGAAACGAAACTTCACCACCCGCCATTTTGTTTATGATCCGCATGGTCACTGACACATGATAATGATGTCATGTGACCTTTACATGAAGTGCAAAGGATGCAGTTAACATGATACATTTATATTTTCTCTATCTATAAATTCTGATTTTTTAAAAATTTTTTCTCATGACTTTCAATATACTCTTCACAGAAAGTTAAGCAACATATATTTGAAGCTTTTTATTCTACAGTTTAATTTTTACCAAATGTTACTTATTTAGCTCAATGTAGAGTATGTTATTTTATGAACACATTTCACCAAACATTGCTTCTAACTTGCACATGAAAAATAGCCATCACGTCACTATAATTTTCCACTCAGTTTTTTTTATAGGAGAAGCAACGTAGCCAGTCTTGATTGTAAAGATTTACTGTCTGGAGATGGTCAGATATCATTTGTGTGATCAACAGTGTTAAGCTTTTCTGAATTAGGCAAGACAGTAAAGCAGGTGGGCTTCAGATCAGTGGTGCATGTTGTCTTCTGTGATGAGTCCAGATTTTGTTTGGACTTTAACAGTGGTAGTCATGGATCTGGAGACAAACTTGAGAGAGGTTTACTGATGTGCTGTTGTAGAACATGACAGATATGGCGGGGACAGTTTGATGGTCTGAGTAGGTATCTGTGCAAGTGGACATACTGACATGCATATCTTTAGTATGAGGATTGTGAATGAGTTACTTGAATCAGATCATGAGACCCTTTGTTTTCCCCCAGAAGAGACAACTTGGTACTCAGTTTATTTTTGAGCGTGATATTGCACCATGTCATAAGGCAAACATCATAAATAGAGAGTTGGATGTAGAGAACATCATGTGTCTTCCTTGACCTGCTCATTTTGCTGACCTTACTCATTTTAACAAGCCTGGGACATGCTAAAAAGAGTCATTCATAATGTTCCTGAACAACTCTAGACACTTTTTCTCTTGGAGAATGCCATATCAGCTCAGTGGATGGCAGTTTCACACAGTCACCTCAACTTGCTTATTACATCAGTTAAATATTGTGTTGAAATATTTATGGAGGCTGCCAAAGGTCACACTTGCTATTAATAACAGCATAGTCATTCAGAAAATCTTAATTTTAACAGTAAAAGTTGTTTTCAAGTACTTTTTAAATCCTTTCTTCATTTCAGTAAGAATTATCACAGGAAAAATTATGAGTGGCTATTTAATTAATTTTTGATAAATTAAATGTTGAAAAATTATTTTACTTAAATTCATTTTTGTCCAGTTTAATTATAAAATTTTATTAAGCTTCAAATATTTGTTGCTTTTTTTAAAAAGGAGAATAAGTTTATTATAGGATTCTATTGACATATCAATTTTTTTAAGGTACCATGGACAGCTAAGAAAACCAATGAAGAAGCCTTAAGAGAGGCTAGAGTTAAAAGACAAATTACAGCAAAGATCAGAGGTAGACAAGCAAGTTTTGTAGGACATTTTCTGAGGAGAGGAAAATTGGAACACATTTAGGCAACTGGAAAAATTGAGGGAAGAAGAGACAGAGGAAGACAGAGAGAGAAGTTACTGGACGGGCTGTCAGTGTGGCTAGAAAGAAAGTCACCGGCAGATCTCATAATCAAGTATAAAGACAGGGAATTGCGGAGAGAAATGATAGCTTACGCCACGTGGCACGGCACTTGATTGATTGATTGACCGACATATCACTTTTCTTTTTGGCACAGTGAACTTTTAAAATTATTTGTTATTGCTTCACATGATTGGAAGACACTGCTTTGACATATGAAACTTGAATGGTCACCAAAGAAAAACTGAACTCATGACAGCATAATGGTTTCACAAAAGCACAATCTGGCAACCATAGGGAAATTTGTTGTCTTCCTCAAGTTGTTGAAAGTATTTTTGCTATATAATTGGTTAGACTATTCAAAACTTTAGAGGGCATGTGTAAAGGAATGATAAACAAATTTTATGACCACATTATATAAACTGAAATTGTCATAGATCACAAATGCATATATTGAGATCTACAATGGCCAAAAAAATGCTAGTTTTTTTTTTTTATATATTGCCATGCAATTTAAAACAGAATATTTAAGCCGTTGAAAATAACTTAAATTCAGGTCAAAGCAACATTGTGTAACATTCAAACAGTTTTAGTGTTTATAAGTTTATACAAAGCTAATGCAGTAAAGCTGTGATAACAAATAATTGTATTAAAATTGTTGCAAAGGATTTATTCATAAATGGAGCACATGGTTGTACATTTTGATTTTTATCTTAATAATACAAAAAAATACAGGTAATATATGTAACTTTATGTATGTTTAATTGGAAAATATCAAAATTGGTATTAAAAACTAAGACTCATTGTAGTTTTGAGAGATCGGTTTTTTTTTTAGACAGGACTTTTTGAGACACGTTTGTTTGGCGAATGAGTCATTTATTATGTATAATTAAATATGGTCTTTCTGAAAAAAAGATGCATTCTGCTTTATAATTACTTACATTAAGATTTTACAAAATGGTGCTCATTTGTGACTGGCTGGCATATTTTGTTCCAGGGATATATCAACATAACAATCTCTAATATTATTATTGGAAGAACAGATCCTGCAAACACAAAGTTCCAGACCGCGCCTAAATATCCTATAAGACTCTCAGCAAACTTTTATGAGCCAGACAGTAATGCTGAAATCATGTATGTACATTTTGCCTCACAATTTGTTCCATGGAGTGATACTTTTAAGTCTGGGTAGAAAGATTATGCTAAGGGATGATAATTTCCATGTTGTGTTATTCAAAAACTTGTGAAAATAGCTTACAGAGTACACGAGAATGTCTGATATTATCAAAAAGGAAACTTGGTATTGAGTTTAAGGTCGGTGATTTTTTTCATCTTGGAATTTGTCAACCATCTTTTTTCTCAGCAGCTTTTCTCATGGCTCATTCTTTTAGGTATTTGTTGGTATAGTAACTTGTTATTGAATTGCATGTTAATATGTCTTTACACTTGCATATTCTGCCTTAAAGTTTGATAATCTCTTAAAAGTCCGGAGTATGCTTAATTAAGTAGTATCCATAAAACATAATCTTTTGTCAATTCTTCCTATTCCTTATGGCAGATGGAAAAATTATTCATATAAATGTCATGTTCTTGAATTTCAGTTTTGGTTTATTCATGATCTGATTTCCTCTAGAAGTTTGTCATAAATTCTCTCAAGGTTATTTTTATATTCCTTGTTACTTTCCTCCATGCCAGATAGTCATTTTCTATTATGATGGATAGTAGCTTTGCATATTGCACCACCTCAGAGTTGGCTACTTTGTGCTACCACATGATATTCTTTTCTTTGCATAGCCAACCAAGATAGAACTTCATTTTATTTCCTCATGTTTTTAATTATTGGATCTATTTATGATAATGATAAGTCTACATTTATAGCAAATCACTTCTATGTTTAGTTTTTATCTTTGTTGTTGATGCCTTTTTCAGTAATTCACAAGATATAATATCTGACTTTCTCATTCTTGCATTAACTTATTCATGTAAAGAGAAGGTGGTAGTATCTGTAGATCTGAGGTGCTTCAATCTTTCCACTAATTTGAGTAGGTTTTCATTCAAAATAACATTTAATAGTTTGGTTGCTTCTTTTTCTAGAATCACAGTCTTCATAACATGTAATGGCTGTATAGTTGGTAAAGAAATTTGAGAGATAGTAGATGTGAAGGTCAGTTGTGAATTAATAGTATAGCATGAATTGATGTGAAATCAGTGTGAAAATATTCTAAAGTTAACAACAACAACAAAATCAAACATGTAACAGAAAGAGAGTCAGAGCTGTCAAAAAAAAAATGACCAAAAAAGTAATGCTGTTAAAATAAGTGTGATTTGGAAAAGATTCTTTGTTGGAAAGCAAAAAAGATTCTTAAAGAGTTATTGGAAGTAATTTTCACTTAATGTGGAGATTATCAGAAATGTTCATCATCATCATCATCATCATCAGGTGCCGTGCCGACTGGTGTTGGCTATTATGCTTCTCCACAGTACACGATCCTTCATACAGGCCATCAGCTCAGTTGGTGATCTCTTATCACACTATCCCATCAGACTGTCCAATATCATTTCTCTTGGTCTTCCTCTTGATCTTCTTCCTTCTATTTTTCCTGTTATAATATTTTCAATGCCCCCTTTTCTCATTGCATGTCCTATGAAAGTACATTGTCTCTCTCTTATTTTTTTGACAAGATTTTTTTGTCTCTCCACCTCTTCTCATACATTCTTCATTAGTTATTTTTGCTGTCCATGGAATTCGCAACATTCTTCTAATAAACCACATTTCTGCTGCTTCCAGTGATTTTTGTGCACACCTGCCTATTGTCCATGATTCACTTCCATATAACAAGATAGGTTCAATATAGCATTTTAGGACTCGTTTTCTAACATTCACTGATAAGAATCTGTTGGATAATATGTTTCTCATTCTCTGAAATGCAGTCTTTGTTTGGCCCATTTTGTTCCTAATTTCTGTTCTGCATTTCCCATCTGAAGTTATTACTGCTCCAAGGTATTTGAATTTCTGCACCTGCTTTAGAATAGTTCCGTTTAATTTTATACTGCATGTTGGTGGATTTTGTTTCTTAGATATAACCATAGCCTCTGTCTTTTTGATGTTCAAAGTAAGGCCTTTCTGTCTCACCTATGTACTTCATACTGCAACGTTTACATATAATGGCATAAATAACATTGTGTGAAGTGCAGGTAAAACCCTCCTGAACTGATAACGTGGACTTAGGGAAGGATATCTGGCTAGTCTTGACAACAAATGGACAGGTGTTGCATCTACGGCATCCGCAACGTCTGGTACCATAAAAAGTGTCATCTGTCTTAAGGTGACTTCGAACTAAAAGATCCCTGAGACAGAGATGGCGAAACAGTATGTTTTTAATAGCCAAACTATGAAGGTGGTGCGTGAGTACCAGTTTAACTCTGTCCAAGCTACAGTGCAGTTTAGAAGTGAGGGCTTATTGCCGCGATATATGGCTGATGCGGTTCCAAGATGATGAGAGAACATGTTCTGGATAGCCGCGTTGACAGAAGAAATCAAGCATTTTATGGCCTTCATCCTGGAAATCCTCAGTACACAAACGTCGCAACCTAAGGAGCTGGGAAAAAGGAATAGAGTCCTTATACGATTTGGGATGGGAGGAGGAGTACAAAAGATAGTTATGAGAGTCTGTAGGTTTATAGTGGACAGAAGTAGTAGGTCCGGTAGGGCCAATAGTAACAGCAATGTCGAGAAAGTTAGCAAAAGTAGTAGAGATATGTGAGGCGAAAGAAATGGCTTCCCTAAGCAGCTGTCATAAATGTGAAGATGAGTAGCAGAGGAAGAAAGACCAGTCTTGTGGATGAGTTCGTTGATCATGTCACGAACATGGTGATTGCTGGCCAGAGTCAGATCTTGAGGGCGAGAGGCATAAAATTCAGTGTTGCTCAGCTGGCCCATGGCCTTTTGGATATATAATTCTTTCTTCCAACAAACAATTACCCCTCCTTTGTCTGCACTCTTGATCATGATATCTTGTCTGCGCTGGAGTTGTGAAACTGCGTGCTTCTCCCCGTAGGTTAGGTTAGAGTGTCGTACACGGGGAAGGCGAACCTTGCAGATTTTGTGAAGAGTGTGATCAATGTAGAGGTCCAAGGAATGAGACTCTCCTGCTGAAGGTGTCCAGGTGGATGGTTGTTTAGAGAAGCGAGAGAAAGGGTCATCATCGAAAGTGGATTGGGATGATGAAGGTTGGGATGCGTCTTGGAAATGGAACTTCAAAAGCAATCTGCGATGGAAACGGTGGACATCTTGAAGGAGTGAGAACTGGTCACCAGAAGGACGGAGGGAAACAAACTGTAAACCTTTCCCCAGGACAGACAATTCATCAGCCGAAAGAGGAATATCAGGAGGGATACAAACCACCTTAGTGGGAGCAGAAGCAGTGGTGGGTCTGGGAGAGGCTGTAGAGGGATGGATAGCAGAAAGTTTCTGCTTTTTGAGAGATTAAAGTTGCAGGTAGAATTGTCTATTGGTGGAGTGAATAATCTCTCAGATCAGGCGATAAATGAGGTAATTATCATGTGTAACTTGGTGGAGACAGACAGAAAGTTGAGCGATCTGACTCTCAGGATCAGAGAGGAGTTTATTGTGCCCCTCAACAGTAGAGCACATACGCTGAAAAGCGCATTTGGTTTCAATAGCACAAGGACGCTGATGAATCCTGGGGTGGACAGTTCCCATGGCAGGTGAAAACTTAGAGGTGAAACCTTTAGGAATAACCTTCAGTCAAAGACAGTTGTTAAGAAAGTTAACGTGAGAGGTGAACCGCGCTTTCTTGTACGTGGCATAAGCGAGGTCGGTGGTGGTGCGGGAGAGGGTAAAATAAAGGAAAATGAAATAGAAGATTCAGTAAACAGCATCCATCTCTCTCTCTCTCTGAACCTTAAGTGCCCAGGGCACATGGGGCTTCCGCAAGGGTTTTCCACAAATGCCTGTCCTTCGCCTTTTTTTCTGCTCTTGCCCAAGTGAGCCCTCTATTGCTTAACATCCTTTCTGTTGTTCTTCTCCATGTCTCTTTTGGTCTACCCTTACTTCTGCTCCCCTGTGGTGTCCATCTTAGTGCTATTTTTGGTAGTGAGTTGTCAGTCATTCGGAGCACATGTCCCAACCATCGCCAGCGTCTTTCCTCAATAATTGTTGTCAGTGGTTTCATCTGCACTTCTGCTAACAAGATGTTATTTCTTATGGTGTTTGGCCAAAATATTTTTCTAATTCTTCGTAAACATTTAGTCTGGAAAGAATTCAACTTGTTTTCTATGGTTTTGGTGATTTTCCAGCATTCACTTCCATAGAGTAGTACACTTAGAACATTACTCTTAAATATCCTGATTTTCATATTTATGCTTAGTTTTTTTGGTTTCCATATAGTCTGCATCATTGCAAAAGCCTGGTTTGCTCTAGTAAGTCTGCTGTTGATGTCCTCTGTGCTGTCTCCATTTTCTACTACTCTGCTGCCAAGGTATACAAATTCGTTGACCTCCTCCACTAACTTGTTATCTACTCTGAGTACATTTCTGTTGTTCACATTTTGCTTCATTAACTTTGTCTTTCCTACGTTGATCTTTAGTCCTATGTTGTTTGCATTCTGAGTTAGCTTGTTTATTTTATCTTGCATATCTTTGTGACTGCTTGATAATAGACAAATGTCGTCCACAAAGTCAAGGTCCTCCAGCACTGTGTCAAGGGTCCATTGTAATCCTCTGCGTTTGTCTGATGTTGCCTCCTTCATTAACCAGTCTACTGCCAAGATAAATAATGTTGGTGATAGTACACATCCCTGTTTCACTCCTGTTTGTACCCTAAAGCTGCTGGAGGTATGTTCTCCACAGATAACTTTGCACTGAAAACCCTCGTATAGGGCTTTGACTACATTAACTATTTTATGGGGGAGGCCATGCCATCTTAGGATTTTCCACAGTGCATCTCTGTTGACACTGTCAAAGGCTTTCTCAAAATCTATGAATAATGCATATGTTGTGCTATGCCACTCATCTGCCTGTTCTAATATTTGTCTAAGTACAAATATGTGGTCTATGCATGATCTTCCTTTCCTAAATCCTGCCTGCTCTTTCCAAAGTTTTTCCTCAAGTGTTGGTACAATTCTGTTGATGATTATTCTGCAAAATACTTTACTGGTGAGTGGCAGTAGGGTAATGCCTCTCCAGTTCCCGCAATCTCTGAGGTCACCCTTCTTTGGTAGTTTTAAACAGCATCCATACCCACTGGAAAATACTGCAACAACTATGATGCAGAAGTTAGGGCAATTATTGCTGCAGTTGAAAAACTATCAGACTCCAGAATTGATACATGTCCCGTAGTAACTCTCACAGATGCAAGATCAGTACTGGAAGCTCTTCAGTGCAACAAACTACCAGACCTTAAGGATGCCTTGTCAAAAATTGGCTTGCAACATGGAGTCACTGTGCAATGGATTCCCTCCCACTGTGGGATACCAGGCAGTGAGAAAGCTGACCATCACTACTAATCTATACAAGTGCCCAGGTGCCCCAAACTGTGGAACATATCCTCCAGAACTGCACCAACTATGAGACACTGAGAAATAATTACTGGCCCAGTGAAACCACTCAAGAAGATAAGCTCTACGGTTCCATACATGAATTACAAAAAAACAGTGAAATTTATCCAAGAGACAGGACTGCAGATATAGACAGACAATGTGAACGAAAAAGTAAACAGCAAATAAACTGAAGATCTTCGATAATAAATTATTAATTAAATCATTTGATTTCTGAAATGAAATAACTTAGATCTCAAAGGAGTGTGAACAGTTAGTTTTAATGTAGATGTAGCTTTCCTTCAGTGAGTGGATCTGTTTGAATTAATGGGAACTAGTACTTGATTCATTGAGACTTTAACATTCAGTCATACAGAATGTTGTAATCAGTTTGTACTTCATTATTTGTCAACATGATCATCTGTGATATTATAGGACTTGATGGTAAAACATATGAATTATTATTGTGAAAAGCAACTGACAGAGCAGAATAAACATCTTGAGCAATTTCATAACCTTTTACTTCAGTAGGAAGTTATGGACACATGAGCAAAACCCCAGTTAAAATTTTCCACTGCCAGTATTGCTATTTGGTTTTGAAACTTGTGCAATGAACAAAGATCAAGAAAGGTGCAGTAGTTACCCTGGATAGTCAGAAAAAAAATTCCCAGAGGACCAGCAAAAAGTAGGTAAATTATAAGAAAATGTCAAAATTTCTTGAGTATATTACGAGAAGATAACAAGTTGGAGAACTTAGCAGTGACAGGAAAATTCAAACATATTGTTGTCTGTGAACATCTAATATCATAGTTTATTTGTATGTCTCTGCCTCTATCCTCTGTTTAATGGACTTGCTAATCAGCCTAGATTCTAGTTGTGATTGTGGATAGTGTGATACTGTGCATCCCTTTTGCAGCATACTAAATTTGCAAGAAGAAACACAAAATGTACATTTGTGTTTTTCCTGTATTTGCTATTTCCAATTATGAATCACTGATAAAGCTGTATATGTCACAAAAGTATCATCTGTAGAATTTATATATATACAAGTATGAGCCATTACTTGAGAAATAAAGTAACACACAATAATTAGTGTATAAATATACAACGATACACAAAGCACTGCCGTAAAGCTGTGATACCAGAATGCATAAACTAGGAAAAAAATAGGAACAGCTTTATTACTTAATGGTTACAAAGTTGTGACATTTCAGAGTGAACCTTGATCATACAACACAAGATTTTTTACTCTTAATCCTGCAAACTTTTTCTTTAATGAAATTTCTCATGGAGTTGATATGGCTTATTGACATTTTTTCTTAGATAGACACATGCCAGTGGCAAAATAACTTTGGTATAAACTGGGAGAAAATCAGTTATGTTCCTAATGATCTGACAGGATATTTGGCTGAAATGTTGAAAGTTTTGTGTGTCAACATGATGTGGAAAGATGCTAAGATTCAACACCATACCTGAGGTCTGTGTCTGACTGTAAAATAAGAGCACAGTGGAAGAAAATGGAAACAGATTATAAAGACAACAAAAATAATAAAGAAAAGGACAATACCACATAGTTTTCAATATCATAGAGCAGCAGGAGGGACATATCTTTCTGATTTTCATCAAAGTATGTCTTGTACATGAGAACATCAAGATAGCACAACAAATAACTTTGGTATAGCAGTCTGTTAAGTTAAATTCCAGTGTAATGAAAAAAGATAAGATAGGCCTTTAAATATCAGTAACTGAAAGCTTGAAGTTTATTTGAGGGTGTACTGTGATAATATGAGAAATTTTCAGTTTGTTGCACCTGCACTTGTAGCTGTTAGGAATGGTGTGCTTTTCATCCTTTGTTCAATGTTAAGAATTTCCTCTAGATCATTGTGAACTAAGTTACCATTGACTTAATGGGCAAATTGACCATTTTGTTTTTTTGTTGTTTTGTTTTGATCATTTTTTAGAGGCATACCTGTGGCATGTAAATGCAAAAGTAATATACAGGTATGAAGTAACATTTATTTGTATAATGCTCACATTATTACTTAATCTTGCTCTTTTCTCTTTCAACTTCAGATTCAGATGGAGTTGTCAGTACAAAATGAATGAATCAGAAGATTGGATGTATTATCCCCGTGTAGCAAGTAAGCTAAATGTGTTCATAAAGTAGATTTGGGTATGAACAATTTAGTTATGTAAATAAATAAACAAAGCTACATCAGACTGGTTAAATATTTAAAATCATGTTTTTATCATGCACTTCAATTAATGATAAGTTGATGCATTTAAATGCTTACACAAGATTTTACCTGAAATTTTCTGCCTGCTTCTGCACACAGCAGACAGTGTTCTTGTTTCTAAAAAGGATTATACGGACAAGAACTTGATGTAAATCAATTTTAAAAATGTGAGTCCATGTTCATCTGATTTTTTTTCTTTATCATAATATGTAGTGTTTGCAATGCCATAGGCAGTCATGTTTATCTTTAAATACTATATTTGAAGCAAGCGTTATTTATATTCGAGATTTGTTGGTTACAGCATTCAGCTGCATCATTACCTAATATTATTTCTTCCAGGATATACATATACCAAGATGTTTCTAATTCAACCAGGAACACTTGTTAGAGGTTACTATCTTTTTAAAGTACTTGCAGTACTAAAACATAACATGTCTGTATCAAAATCGGCCGAAATAAATGTTGAAGTTCCAGCCTTCGAAGGGGTGTCAAATTCTCCTTTGTTCATCCGGTAGGTGGTATAAGCATCTGGATGTCAAGTTACTTTTGTTTAAAATATAACAGAAAATTATAACAAAAAAACTGTAACAGTCTCAAAATCTTGATTGAATAAGATGTTCAAAGACTACATTTTCACCTCACAGTATGCCTTGTGGTGTTTGTGAGCTGGTCTCCACTTCTCCTTATCTGTAGCCAGTCTTTAGATGGTGCCCCCAGCCATGTTATGTGTAGCCCATTTTGGTCTAGCATTTACTTGTTCACTAATGAGAATGTACCTGTTATCTTCTCTAGAATACTATATCAGTTGAAGAAAAAACTCATTAAAAATTAACTATTTTCACTGAACCAATCAGACGGTAACCAAGTGTCCCCTGAGAGACACAAACAGTATTGTTCTTGACTTTCACCAAAACTCTATTTCACATTTCATTATGCTGCAATAAACAAGTCAGTCATTTTTTTCCCTTACAGTTCATAAATGAATTAAAACTTCATTATGCATAGTTACAATTTTTATCTTCATTTTAGACTATGTATACTCATATATAACTTTATCCTGTGACTTAATTAATGATATATTTTTGGTCCTGAAATTATTAAATAAACATTGGCATATTTCATCTAAGAAAATGTTTTTTTTAGCCGACAGTCATTTGTTGTGGTGTTTTTTTTTTCTAATCATCATCTTTCTGAACAGTTCTCATGACTGAATCATGAGTGTTGAATTTGCATAATCAGCTACAGCAGCAGTAAGCATTGTTTGTGTTGCAAAGTCCACTTTCCTTGCACTTATGTCTTCTAACATCAAGTTTGGTTCAAGTTTCTTCATAAAAAGATGCTGTTCTCTTACACTGAGCTACTCGCCACATGACTTGGTATTTCACAAGATTTCATGCCTTCTAAAATTTTGCACTGATGACTTATAGATATTTTTATATCTCAGTTTGATCTGTGACACATCCTTCTCTCTCCCCCCCCCCCCCATTCATGTTATATATTGCAGCCTCCTCAACCTTCTGCTACTTCTGTTACTGATGGAAGGTTAGTAAACTGCAGAATCTCAGAGTTGGTCACTTATCTTGCAACTAAATGTTCATTATTCTGCAAAAGGCAATGAAGATGGAAACTTAAGTTTTTCCTCATGCCTTGCATGTTGTCCATGTTTTAGATTGATATAAGAGAGTGTTGTGCACACAGGTCTAATAAATCAGATCATTTGTTTTCAATGTTAACTTTCTGTTGTTCTGTTCCCTCTTTGTTAGTCTTCAAAAATTAGTAGTTGGTGTTCCTATTCATTCATTCATTCATTTGCATGTCCCTTGCGGAACTTTGCCTCCCAAACAGCACTCCTGTAGGCCTCTCGGTTGTGAGCAAGATGGCCTGCTGCTGTTGCATCCATTTCCAGATCGTCAACGATGTCTTGCAGCCATCTTCGTCTTGGTCTTTCTCTTTTTCTTTTTCCCATTATGTATCCTTCTAATACGGTCTTCTCTAAATTATCATGACGTTTAATGTGTCCAAAATATTTCACTTTTCTCTCTTTAATCCTCTTCACTAGCCAGCCTTCTTCAATATTAAGCTCTTGTAGTATAGATATATTTGTTCTTTTTTGTGTCCACGATATTTGGAGAACTCTTCTGTAGCATTTACATTCAAAGGCATTTATGTGTTTCTCAGCTGTTTTATTAAGTGTCCAGGTCTCACAGGCATATGTTGCTATGGGAAAGATGCATGCCCTTAAAGGTGTTCCTATTCAGGTATAGATTTTTTCTTGTCTAGAGAAAAAGATGGGAGCAGCTGTAAATATTAGATGGTAGAGCCAGTCAGTGTTAGACAGGTTGGTATTGTTATGCCTTGTCCAAGAACAACAATCTTGTTGATACTTTTCATCACTGAGAATAAATTACTTTTTCTGGCCATATTGTTAAACAGAGATTGCAGAATTGCCTGTCTGTGAGTCACAAGGGCTGCATTAACAGCAAATAGAAAATCCCTGATCAAGGCTTCAGTTGTTTTTTTTTAAAGTCATACTAAGTGAAAAAAATGAGCCATCTAAATGTGTGTGAATGAATACATTTCAATACTGACTTCTTTGAATGTGCAGTTTAAGATGGCAGAAAAGTAAGAGTAAGAGCCAGGATGCAGATTTGCTTAATCCTTCTTGATTTCAAGACTGTCAGATGTACTGTCATCAAACTAAGGTAGATGGAGATGTATGGTTTACTGTTATAAAAAAAAAAAAAAGATAGAAAGAGCAAGGAAAGTGAGCAGAAACAAGAGTGGCAGAAAACAAGATATATTCATCTCTGTCTACCTTTATTACAAGGAACATTTTTACTACAATCAACACTTTTTTTGTCTCTCACCATCAAACTGTATGGTGGATTTCCTAAAAAGTATACTGCAAATAAACAGTTAAAAGTATAACGATTAAATATAACTTTTTTCCAGAAAAATGTTCATTAATCATAACTGAAAGTTGCACATAAATGAATGAATTAAAAGAAAAACATCTTCCTTGAAAATACAGTTATATATAGATCTCTTGAAGAGGATATTGTATGTAATAAGCACAAATAAGCATGTGATAATTTCTTAATTGTTATTATATTTTGTTTTGAGACTTATCCTGAAAGCTGTGATGCAAGACCATGTTTTTTTTTTTCTTTTTTACATTAAATCATTGTTTTAGATAAAGCAGAAATTTGCTGTATTTAAGAAGATGATGTGTACAGTTAGTTCTTGCTTTCCAATGGGGTTCCATCCTGATTGCTGTGTCAGAAAGCAAAATTGATGTAAAGTGATTTTAATATGGGTGAATATATGGTACTCTATTGTCTATAGACAAACATGTTTTAAAACATAAACATAAGCTATAGTGATCTTCTAATTTGTATACAGACTTTAAAATAAGTAGTCTTACATTAAATGAATACTGTATATTTAAACACATTTTTTGTGAAGTTACAATAAGAAGTCACTGGATTGATGCTGGAAAAACAAATTGTCATGAAGCAGGACATTGGAAAGTGGGGACTATCTGTAGGTATTTGTGCTGTTAATTAGCTTTGTGCTGGAGGTAATTTGATGTTTTGCTTCATATTTATCATACCAATTCTGACATTTTTTTCATAATTGACATGTAGATGCTCTTTAAATGTTATACTCTCATAGCAGATACAAAATGAGAGATAATTTTGCTGTTCTGCCCTGTAATGATGGTGATATTTTAGTGACAGAAAATTGATGGCAGATGACTATCATGACCTTTTCATTTCCTGATATAACCAAGAAAATGGGTTGATGTCTTTCCAGAGTTTATTTTCTAATCCTGTCATTAAGCTCCCCCTGGTGAGACTAAGTCAGTCCCACACATTTGCTAGACCAGTGTGACAAAGTCTGTATCCAGGGAATGGTTTGATGAAGTAAGATGTGGTTTTGACCAGCTTTAATTTGTCAGTTGTATCACTGCAGCAGACACTTCTGATCCTCCATTACACTCAGTATTGACTGATTAAATTTTATCACTGATATCATCATCACCATGTGCCATCTTCAGTATGAAGGTTGGTGGTAATGAATCTCCAGTTTCCTCACTCTTTTGCCTTGATGGCACACTCAGCCAGGCTGTGTTTTGTTCATTTGTTTTTTTTCCCATCTAAATCTCGCTCTTTTTTTCTTTCACCTTTCTTTCTGGTATGATCTTCAGTATAATGCTATGTCTTTTGATATGGCAGAAGTATTTTGCTTTCTTGATCCTTATTTCACTGAGAAGTTTACATTGCACTTGGAGCATTTCTAAAACCTGTGCATTTGTTCTTTTCATTCTCCATGATATTCATTCATTCATTCATTTGCATGTCCCTTGCGGAACTTTGCCTCCCAAACAGCACTCCTGTAGGCCTCTCGGTTGTGAGCAAGATGGCCTGCTGCTGTTGCATCCATTTCCAGATCGTCAACGATGTCTTGCAGCCATCTTCGTCTTGGTCTTCCTCTTTTTCTTTTTCCCATTATGTATCCTTCCAATACGGTCTTCTCTAAATTATCATGACGTTTAATGTGTCCAAAATATTTCAGTTTTCTCTCTTTAATTTCTCATGATATATGACCTAATATTCTGTAGATCCACATTTCTGCTGTTGTAAAACTTCTATTAATACTTCTCTCTGACTTCTTGCTTAGAGTCCATGTTTATGCTCCATCAGTAAGGCAGAATGGATATGGCATTTTATAGATCTTATTTTTGTTTTTATGGACAGATTTCTGGATAACAGCACTGTCTTCATGGTGCTGAATGTATGTTTTGCCATTCCTATTTTTTTATGTATCACCATTTCACAGCTCCTCATTTTATACCCTAGATAGCTGTAGTTTGTTACTTGTTCAAGCTTCTCTTTGTTCATGCTTATATTCATCTGTGGCTTATTATCTTTTCTGCTGAAAACGATCACTTTGGTCCTGTTGATATTGATCTCTAGTCCCCATTCTTGGATTGTGTTGTTTATCTTGTCTGTTAATTTCTGTATGTTCTGTGGATTCTCTGCTAGAAAGATAAAATCAGCATACTTTAGATTTCAAAATTATCATCATATTGCTGTAAAATGAAATTGGCGACTTTATT
Organism: Achatina immaculata; assembly: GCA_009760885.1. Taxonomy (NCBI): domain Eukaryota; kingdom Metazoa; phylum Mollusca; class Gastropoda; order Stylommatophora; family Achatinidae; genus Lissachatina; species Lissachatina immaculata. The sequence goes on from CM019691.1 coordinate 8,390,815, forward strand.
ATATCGTCTACCTCACTGCTTGAGTACAAGTTATTTACATTTTATATTTCAAAATCTGTTATAGATGTATAAAGAGCTGCAAGGAAGTAATTGGTACCACCCAGAATCTCATTCTGACGCCTGAAATGTTTGAAAATAGAGCAGTAACAACAGAGTAAGCAGTTAAGCAGTTTACTAGAAGACAGTGAGACAAAAAAAACAGGGAGACACAGTGTGTATTAATATTTAAGGAATATTTTCTGAGTTTGTGAGATTATAAGTTTTGAATTTTGTGGTCTGAAAGAGGCACAACATTTGGATTCTACAACATCAAGTTTCAGTATAAGAACATCAGCTCTATATGACTGGGTTTACTGGCAATACAACCATCACAGTCAAATATGAAATATAAAAGAGTGAAGTAAATATTGAGACTGAACAATACAAGATGGCGATAATGCAAAAATTGTGGCAATTAGGTGATGCTGTCTTTTTTTTTAAACAGAGATAAAAACATACTCTAGCATATCGGATGCTTCATCATCCTCCACCATACACACACCTGTCAATGCAGCACACATTCTGTCATTTCCAAGGCCTTGGAGCTGTTTTCATTCATTACGGGCACCCCTTTGAAGCCTTCCAGGCCCACCCTTGCAACAGAGAAAACCCTCCATGTTCCAGAACCATGGACTGACTGACCCCCCCCTCCCCCCACCCTCAGGGCTTGGTCATTCTTAATACAGTAGTACTATCTCATCACTTTTCTTCACACAGTTTAAACTAGACCACATTCTACACAGTTACATTTCTAAGTCAATCACATGAGCAGCCTTCATTACATTATGTATAATATCTAGTGAGTCTAAGGTAGGTTGCACTTCATGTTGATACATGGCTTATTCTTGGTGTAAATCAAGTGCTTATGGAGTCATGTTTGGAGAATAGTAAGAAGTAGAATATTTGCTACTTTGTTATGCAACAAGTGAGGACACAAACATATACCCAGTAATCAGAAACTGTTCAGATAGCCACAGACCAGAAAGTCAACGTGCTAGAATAGAAGATAAATTTTGAATATGGAAAGTCACACTTTTACACTGTATGCTTTCATCCCTGTGAATGTGTTCAGGGAAAAAAAAACTATAGTGGGAGCTTAAAGGCTCCTTAACTTGAACTTGTGCATGACCTGCATTCAAAATAACTCATTTTTGTGGTTGTCTGACTGCAACCCATCACAAATACATTATTGAAACAGACACTTTCTAGTTGTAAATGAAAGGCATATGTCTATTCAGTATCACATATTATGTCATTCATCAAGATATAATAAACCTCCTCCTTTTTCCATGTTGGCTACTTCTGAAGTGGTTGGTGGTCAGCTGGAGTTGGTGTACATCCCTATGTGGCCTTTCTTGGACTGGTATAGGTGTTAGCCACATTTGTTTTCTGCAATAAACCAATATCCACACCAGAAATATTTTCAGTTTGCACATGAATTTTTCACATTAGTTGTGTGAGATGAAGTTTTGCAATCTAATCTTCAACTTAATAATTTGTGCAACAAAAATAGGCTTTTGTAAAACTAAGAACAAATGCATTTAATTAGAGTCAATGATGCCCCAGAACAGTGAATAGTGTGCTGTTTCTCATGGCTCCTTGACCTGCTGGAGTCTGTTGTTCAAGTCCGAGGTAATTCCATTGCCATTTTTGTTTCTCTCATGTCTGAAGTGTTTTGTCTCCTATTGTGTGAAAGCTTCATTGTTTCTCACTTGAAGAACTTGTATTTAAATATTTTCGACCTTAATTTGCTATAACTGGATATTTGGCCTCATATAGTTTTCACCTGTGTAATGGATTTAAGGATGTAAGGGCTTATAGGGGTGCAGATGTCAACAGTGATCACAACCTGTGCATAGGGAAAATAAAACTAAAATTGAAAAGCCAACACAAGAAATCAGTACACAGAAAGATAAACATCCACAGCCTACAAGAAGAAAATACTAACATTAATTTCAACCAGGAACTTGCCAATCATTCCAAAACACCCAGTGAAGTTGAGGAGATAGGTATAGATGAGTTATGGAATTCTTACAGCACAGCCATAATCACAGCAGCAAAAGTAAGCGCTGGATTGGAAAAACCAAATAGAAAAGCATGGATATCAGATAAAACATGGAAGTATATACATGAAAGACGAGCAGTCAAATTAAACATGTTGAATGCAAAAGCAGATCATGAAAGAGATTCGGTAAAAGCAAAATACAAAGACATAGACAAGAAAGTAAAAAGTTCAGCTAGAAGGGATAAAAGAGAATACATAGACAATATGGCGAAAGAGGCAGAAAAAGCAGCAAAAACAGGAGACAGCAAAACTTTATATAACATACAAAAGAGGCTAACAGGGACTATTACATCTAAAGAAAGACCAATCCTTAGCAAAACTGGAACACTATTAACAACAAATAAAGACCAAAAGCAAAGATGGGCTGAACACTTCCAAGAAATACTCAATCGACCACACCCAAAAGAATTGTTAAATCTTGCAACTGACTTACCAGCCCCACAACTAAATGTCAATCTAGATGAAATTAAATTGCATGAAATTGAAACAGCAGTGAATTTAATGGCTAACAACAAAGCTGCAGGTGAAGATGAAATAACAGCCAAGATGCTAAAAGCTATCAATAGTGACAACATGAGACAACTACAGAGAATGTTTAACAAGATTTGGAAAGAAGAAAAGGTCCCTTCTAATTGGAAGAAGGGAATCATTGTTAAAATACCAAAAAAGGGCAACCTTAGTGACTGTAACAACTGGAGAGGAGTAACCTTAATATCAGTTGTGTCAAAAGCATTTTGCAAGGTCATTTTGAATAGACTCAGAGATATAGTGGATACTGCAATGAGAGAAGAACAAGCAGGATTTCGAAAAGGGAGAAGCTGTCTCGACCAGATCTTTACTCTCAGAATAATACTTGAAGAACATATTGAAAAGCAGAAACCATTAATACTGAATTTCATAGATTTTAAGAAGGCATTTGATAGCATACACAGAGATTCATTATGGAGAATTTTATGTCTATATGGAATACCATCTAAAATTGTCAACATCATTAAGGACTTATACAATGGATATGGTTGTGCAGTCAAGACAGAAGAAGGGATGAGTGAATGGTTCCAGATTGAAACAGGCGTGAAACAAGGATGTATACTGTCTCCTTTACTTTTTGGGATTACAATAGACTTCATAATGACAAAATGCTGCACAGGTAACACAGGTATTGACTGGGTACATGGGACCCAACTAGAAGATCTTGATTTTGCCGATGACATAACTCTTATCAGTAATAATGTGAATTCCATGCAAGAAAAAACAGATAGCATATCTTCACTGGCTAGCAAAATAGGACTTGAAATTAACAAGGACAAAACAAAAATAATGAAAATTCCCATCAATCAAAATGGAAAAATACACATAGAAGGGACAGATATTGAAGAAGTCAATCAATTTGCATACCTTGGCAGCTACATAGACCAGGATGGTGACACTAGAAAGGAAGTTAGGATCAGAATTGCAAAAGCAGCATCAATCTTCAAGAATCTTGAGAACATATGGAATTCAAAAGTTATAAGCACAAAAACCAAGTTAAGACTATTCAATTCAAATGTAATATCCACCCTCATTTATGCATGCGAAAGCTGGAAAACAACTAAAGAAATAGAAAAGAAATTAGACTCTTTTGAAAACAAATGCCTAAGGAAAATACTCGGCATCAAGTGGAATGAATTCAAGAACAATGCAGAGATAAGACAGATGACTGAACAACAACCAGTCTCACGGGTGATCAGGAAAAGGAGATGAACATATGTTGGTCACTTGATGAGAAGAAATGAGCAGAGAATCCCAAAACAAGCTATCAAGTGGAACACAACAGGCCGAAGAAAAAGGGGCAGACCGCGTGAAACTCTGAAGAGGACATTATTAAGAGAGGCCAAGTTAGCAGGCATAAAATCCTTTGATGAGGTTGAAAGACTCGCCGAAGACAGGAACATTTGGCGAACTACTTTGCGAGCCCTATGTGACGTCTAACGGCATGGGAAGGATATAAGATATAAGATATAAGAATGGATTTAAGTCAGCGTCAATTTGTTGCTGAAATATATAGTGCTTAACAACTGCTTTTACGGAGGAGGAGGAGAGAGGTATCAGTGGCTTATCTTCAGGGTGTGATGACAATCTGTACATTTACATTTTCTTTTGGGGATGGTTCTTCTTGTGTGTGTTGGTCACTATCAGATTGGTGAGAAATTTCCAGAAGATCTTGTAGCTGTTGCCAAACTTGATTTTTTTGTTCTTTCACAAGCATTAAAATGTTTTTGAAACAAGGGTCCAGTATTGGTACAATTCCTATAATAGACACTCTCATTCAATCATTCATGCAACCTCTGCTTAGTCTAACACAGTGATAATGTTTGTAAATGATACTTAGCCCTGTTATATTGATAAGGTAGATAGAGGTGTATGGTGCAGTTTTACAAAGTGAGGGAGGAAGTGAGCAAGGTGAGAAAAAAACGAATATAAAGTATGAGAATGTATAAATGGTGAGAAAAAAACGAATATAAAGTATGAGAATGTATAAATGAAAAACATACAACATCCGATATTTCGGCGTGAGCCTTATTCGAGGATACATACACAACGAAATAAAAACACATAGAACTTATCTGAAGTGTCTTGCAAACACAAATACAAACAAATACAAACACATAGAACTTATCTGAAGTGTCTTGCTCCCAGTGTCTGTTCATGGGCCACTTCGAACACAAGGTTCTGAGAGCCTTTAGAGGCCCCTTTCCCGCCTTCTATAGACGCTACATAGACGATGGCATTGGGATCACATCAATGCCAGAGGAAGACCTTAACAACTTTATCAGTTTTGTTAACGAATACAATCCTGTCATTTCTTTCACCTCCCATATCTCTGCTACTTCTGCTAACTTTCTTGACATTGCCGTCACTAACGGCCCTTCCGGGCTTACTACTTCTATCCACTATAAACCTACAGACTCTCACAGCTACCTCCTGTACTCTTCCTCCCATCCTAGATCGTGTAAGGACTCTATTCCTTTTTCCCAGCTTCTTAGGTTGCGACGTTTGTGTGAGGAGGATTTGGATTTCCAGGATCAAGGCCACAAATTGCTAGATTTCTTCCGTCAACGCGGCTATCCAGACCACGTTCTCTCGTCATCTTGGAACCGCATTAGCCATATATCGCGGCAACAAGCCCTCACCCCTAAACCGCACTGTAGCTCGGACAGTGAAACTAATACTCACGTACCACCCTCATAGCTTGGCAGTTAAAAACATACTGTTTCGCCATCTAAAACCTCCTCCAGACCGAGCCTGAGGCACGTGAACTTTTTGGGGAACCCCCATTGGTGGCCTACAGACGGGACACGAACCTCAGGGACCTTTTAATTCGTAGTCATCTTAAGACAGATGACACTTTTTATGGTACCAGACTTTGCGGACGCCGTAGAAGTAACACTTGTCCGTTTGTTGTCGAGGCCAGCCAGATCTCCTTCCCTAAATCCACGTTATCAGTACAGGAGGGTTTCACCTGTACTTCACGAAATGTCATTTATGTTATCATGTGCAAACGTTGCAGTTTGAAGTACATAGGGGAAACTGGCTTACGGTTAGGAGATCGATTTCGCCAGCATCTCAATGATATTTCTAAGAGGGCCTGGACACCTGTGGCTAAACATTTTTGCCTTGGTAACCACAGGGGCAAACAGGACATTTCGGTTAGTGCGATCCGCTCTTGTTCCGCAGATGTACGATCTCGGAGGGTCCTAGAACAGCGCCTTATTTTCCAGACTGGTTGTCTCCACCCAGCTGGAATTAACAATGTCTTCAGCTTTCTGTAACTTCTTTATTTTTCCACTGGCCTTTTTTATACTCTACTTTCTTTCTCAATGCTACCCCTCCCTACCACCATCCTATTTCCATCTCTGCCAACATATTGGTCATGTCCTATTCACCAGTTTCACATTTTCTCCCTGTAGGTGTTTAAGTTCTTCATTCATTATCTCTCCGCGTCCCCTTTTCCCTCTCCTCTCTCCCTTCTTCCCCCCCCCCCCCGGGACACCTCTAGCGGCTATCATGTTTCTATTGCCTTCCCCCAACCCCTTTCTCCTACTTGTTCTCCTCCTCTCTCTCCGCTTCTTCACTATGATTGGCTCTATCGGGAATCTTTTGTCTGTAGGCAGCGTGGTTTTTTTCCTCCTCCTCCTTCTTCCACACACATTTCTGCTTCACCAGGAGCAAGACACTTCAGATAAGTTCTATGTGTTTGTATTTCGTTGTGTATGTATCCTTGAATAAGGCTCACACTGAAATATCGGATGTTGTATGTTTTTCATTTATACATTCTCATACTTTATATTCGTTTTTTTCTCACCTTGCTCACTTCCTCCCTCACTTTGTAAAACTGCACCATACACCTCTGTCTACCTTATTTATTTAAACCAGTTTTTCTGCAGTTGCCGTCCCTTTTATCTGTTATATTGATACATCCTTTCTTCCATTAGCACATGTTTTTGAAAGCCACATCTTAGATTAGCCCATACTTATGATGGTACATGTCTTACCTGAATAGCTAATCTGCAGACATTAAGGCATCATAAAGTAGGTCTTTAATGACATTTACCTGTGTTTGTGTCCTAATAATGACAGATGATTCTTGCAAAGGTGCGATATGTCTACTTTTCTATACATCTTCCCACATGTAGGAGATACAGACTGTAATCTGTTGAATACTTGCTGTCTATGAGATTCTCAGCCTTCAGTAAATTTGCTATGTTTTGCAATTTTAGATAAAGATCTGGCAAATACAGGCTTGCACCCAAATACTTTGTTTACTGTTTTTCAAGGTTCATCACACCAGTGTTCTCTAATTAATTAATACATTTAGGTGCTGCATTAAAAAATTTAATCACCAGAATTTTTGATAAGTTAATGGCAGTTGTTAATGATCGTTAATGCCTATTATTTACTTTGAGAGAACTGACAGTAACATCTTTTCAGACATGGCTGTGCTTTATTTGTGTCAGGCTTTTAAGAGTTGTACAAAGATGTATTAATTTTTTTTTACATTTTATACAGCTGTTTGCTGAAATCAGCATTAGTGAAATATTGTTTCTTATTCCTTTTGTCAAACTTAGTAGTTTTTTTTTAATGTGAACATGAATCAAAAGGTAACACAATATTTAAGTCATTGCATGCCCATGGGTTTTACATCAAATGACCAAGGGGGCAAATTTCATAAAGTGGAATGGGATGGTTGTCACATTTAAAAGGATCACAAAGGCATAGTCTGATTTGCAGTATGACATATTATACATTAGTTTAAACAGGAAAAGTTGTATATTGTTTTTCTAATAAAAGTGTTAGTACATTGTTAGTATAGAGCAGAAAAAAAGAGCTAAGAACTGAGAAGAAAGAATGGAAAATTATGATGAAAATGTTCTTACTTACCCCTTAAGTTAATCCACTGTACTGGGTCCAGTATATCCAAAATGAATAAAATTTTACACAAGCACCATTTCCTCACAGGAAAATATATACCAATTATTTATTTTATTTACAATTAATTTACCATCTACAATAAACTGAAAACACAAGTGGGCGGTGGACTATAAGCTTGGAAAAAAAAATGTAAAACAATTAAATTTTAACACAAAATGGCTCTGAATTCAACGTCATGTCCACATTTTAGCTACCAGAAGGAAGTAATACTACCAGCTTTGCCAGATTTTTAAAAATAGTTAGGATAAATACAAAATTAGAAATCAACGTAACCCAACACACTAGATGTAGGTGGGCATAACTTATATGGGTCCCATCCACATAATGCACGTCAAATGGCAGTTAACATTGTAACTGAAAACTCCTTATTACTATAGTTTCAATAAAGTCCCCAACACATTCAGTGCAGGTTTGCTACCATTTCACTGATTCTTGGATTGTTGAACTTTTGCAAGAGCTGTGTGAATTTGTATGTCATGATGCTATAAAAACACCTCAGGACTGACCAAAACACAATGTTCTGACCTAATTGCAGGTTTCAAGTGATGCTCAAACAGTATGCTTCTCTGCTGATAGTGTTTTCTGTGAGCATGTAATATTCAGGATTGGGACTTTTCTGACTGACTGTATGGAACTTCTTTGGTTTAGTCAAGGAAAACAGTTGCCATTCATTTATAGTTCACTCTGTCTCTGGCTGGAAGTAATCTACCTAGCACTCACCTCAAGTGACTATTTACATAAACCCAACTCTTTTAGCTTCATAATACAAGAGTATCTGTACTACAGCTGTCTACTACTTGATTTATAGTTTTTAATAGCAAAATGTTTGGCTCAGCCTTAAATCCTCATAGGTTTGTTCCATTTATACTTTATTCCTTACAAGAAATTAAATTTGCATAAAATGGTCATGAAAAATAAAAAACAAAATAATAAATAAAGTAAAAGCTGGAAATCTATTGTTGCAATTAAATTGACAGTTTCTGATACAGCACCAACAATTTCAAGCTTATTTACATGTGACACCAATATTGTTAACATTTTGGCAGTTTTAGATATGGTGTGAGCTCTTCTTTAAATTTAGTAACACATCATAATTAATTTATAAGTATATAAAACTAAGTATATAACTTGTGATGTTTCTATGTGAACCATAATCATACAGAAACACACAGGATGAAGAAATAGAGAAGATAAAATATAAATTCACATGAATGCTATGTAAAAAAATAGGAATGGAAAAAAAATAGAATAAAATAGAAAGAAAGGACCACTTAACTGTGACTTGTAAGAGACTGTGTTCAGAAGTGTGCATGGTGGAGTGTAGAGAATGTTTAAATGGAGACTTGTGATGTGTGATAGGTGGGTCATAAGTGGTGAAGGTGGGGAGGAACCGTGGAAGGGGGAGGGGTGATACAATGGTAATCTAGCTGGGAGAAGATGGAATAGGTGATTATAATTGGGTTAGAGGGGTTGTAATCTGATGCTGTGAGGAGGTTCTGAACTATGTGTTACAAGTAAGAAAGGAGTGGAACTTAGTGCAGAGATGATTGTGGAAGAGGTGACTGGTAGGTGTAGCTAAATTGAGAGTCCCACTCCTTTTCTTATTCATCAGATTTTGCTGGGATGTTTCTGAAGATGGTCGTTTGCTACCACGAAAAGAATCGTCTGTCATTATTGGGACAAAAAACTGCATACAACAGCTTTATAATTATGGCACTCATAAAATCAACACAAAGCCAAAGTCACTGAAGCCTGGTTCTACATACAGCTTTATATGTACTGCAAAGAGTAAGTATTAACACAAGTTATTAGCTTCATTAACTAGAGCTAATTCAGTATAACTATATAAACCACAATTTTTTTTAAACAAATTTTTTTTTTTTAAATTTGGTTTCTTTGCCAATTTGAACAAGAAAGTGTGATAAAATTATAAGCGTACCAAAATATAGATAGAACTTGAGTTATGTGAATCCAGAGTTAAATAAAAAGTTACACTTTAAGTGCTGTCGTATGAGGCAGCATCTCCTCAGTTTCCAGGTTTCTTAGTTACTGCATGTTTTTTCGATTCATAGTGTGTCACTCACCTGACGTATAAATGTATTCAGTGTATGTACTAAATGGTGGCTGTTTTAAATTTCTAACTCTTAGATAATTTTGCTGTTAAACAGCATGGTCTGTGGTTAAAGTGATTGTAAAGTAAGATTTGTATTATTTAGATAGAAGACCTGATCTAGAAAGATGTTTTGCTGGGCCTGATGACAATCCAAACAAAGAAACAGTCTTTATGAGACTTTAAATGAAAATATCTTGGTATTTGTGGTCATTTGCTAAAATAAATAGCTGGTTTAAGAGGTAATATAATCATAATGTAAGCATTTATTGATGGAAATGCCAAAAACTATCCTCAGTGGCCAATTAAATTTGTCGATGATTTCTGTTTGCATTTCTAATGTTTATGAGATGAATGCATATTGGAATCAACTGTCATCTCAGAGGGTGCTGAAAAGTTATCAGCCTGACCCACTTTTCAAAATCTGAGCATGCGTTGTTACTGCAGTGGGATATAATGCTATTTTATAACATAAAATGTAAATTTGAAGGATCATAGTGCTAATTTTTCCCCCGTGTGGTACCTGGGATCTGCAAAGAATAGGACCACTGTACCCTACCACGCATGATCGTAAAAGGCGACTAAGGAGGGTTCAGCATAGGGCCAGCAACCCTATCTGGTACAAAAAAACTATCAGACTGCTACAGAAACGGAAGCAAGGGAAAAAATAAATGCAGGTGGAAGGAGAAATGCGTATCAGGAAACTGAGCCCATGAAGGTTGTGGATGAAAGCCAGCCACTGGAAGTCCCCAGCCCGACTGCAGACCTCCTGGAACCTAAACACAAGATGCAAATAGGCAGCTGGAATGTAAGAACACTAAACCAGACTGGAAAACTAGCACAAACCATCAAGGAAATGCACAGATACAAACTAGACATACTAGGAATACAAGAAGCAAGATGGACAGGACAAGGCAGAAGGAAATTAACAACACAGCACACAGAAGATACAATAATATGGTCAGGTAAAGAAGATCTTCATGAAGGAGGAGTAGCATTGATTATAACAAAAGAAGCATCAAGAGCATTGCTGAAATGGACCCCAATAAATGAGAGATTATTATATGCACGGTTCAACTCAAGATTCACGAAGCTGTCTATTATAGTTTGTTATGCACCAACAGAAGCAGCTGAAGAGGAATTAAAAGAAGATTTTTACAACAGCCTCCAAGCAACAGTAGAAACAATACCCAAGCATGATATGCTACTCATCTTGGGCGACTTCAATGCAAAAGTAGGTGAAGGAAATGAAGATAGAAGAAGAATCATGGGAAGAGAAGGAATCGGAGAAATAAATGAAAATGGAGAAAGACTGTGCAGTTTCTGTGAAGAAAACATGATGACCATTGGAGGAACAATTTTCCAACACAAAAACATCCATAAGGTGACTTGGAGGTCACCAGATAAAACCACAGAAAACCAAATCGATCACATACTAATAAATAACAAGTGGAAACGGTCACTACAAGATGTGCGAGCAAGGAAAGGAGCAGATGTAGGAAGTGATCACAACCTTCTGGTAGCAAAAATAAAACTAAAATTAAGGAAAGCCAAAATCGGAGAACACAGAAAGATACATTTTGATACAAGAAAACTGATAGACCAACAAACAAGAAATGAATTCTCAGTAGCGCTTAAGAACCGCTTCAGCGTCCTACAAGATGAAGCAGAAATGTCCATATTAGAGTTCAATAAAACACTACAGGAAACAGCAAAAGAGGTGCTGGGATATCGGAAAAGGAGAAAAGAGGAATGGATAAGCGAGACCACATGGGAAAAGATAGAGCAAAGAAAAGAAATCAAGAAAAAATTATTGAACACCAAATCACAACGGCTTAAAGAACGAGTTTTAAGTAATTATGCACAAAAAGACAAAGAAGTGAAGGAATCATGCCGTCAAGATAAACGTCAATATTATGACAACTTAGCAGCATATACAAATGACATGAAAACCATATATAAAATCACAAAGCAGATGACAGGTGACTTCAACACAAGATGTGAAAGTGCAGTAAGAACACAAAATGGACAACTGGTCAGTGGAGAAAGAGAAAAAATTGAAAGATGGAGGGAACACTTTAACACCTTACTAAACAGAACACAAGCAGCACAAACAATAGACATACCTGTAGCAAAAACGGAACTAAACATCAATACAGGACCAATAACAATAAATGAAGTAAAGGAGGCGATAAAGAAGCTAAAATCAGACAGGGCACCAGGTGAAGATGAAGTGACTGCTGAGATGTTGAAAGCAGAAGAAACAGAAACACCAAAACAACTTTGCCGGATATTACAACAAATTTGGGATCTAGAAAAAGCCCCAGAGGAGTGGAAAACTGGGCTTATAGTAAAACTACCAAAGAAGGGTGACCTCAGAGATTGCGGGAACTGGAGAGGCATTACCCTACTGCCACTCACCAGTAAAGTATTTTGCAGAATAATCATCAACAGAATTGTACCAACACTTGAGGAAAAACTTCGGAAAGAGCAAGCAGGATTTATGAAAGAAAGATCATACATAGACCACATATTTGTACTTAGACAAATATTAGAACAGGCAAATGAGTGGCATAGCACAACATATGCATTATTCATAGATTTTGAGAAAGCCTTTGACAGTGTCAACAGAGATGCACTGTGGAAAATCCTAAGATGGCATGGCCTCCCCCATAAAATAGTTAATGTAATCAAAGCCCTATACAAGGGTTTTCAGTGCAAAGTTATCTGTGGAGAACATACCTCCAGCAGCTTTAGGGTACAAACAGGAGTGAAACAGGGATGTGTACTATCACCAACATTATTTATCTTGGCAGTAGACTGGTTAATGAAGGAGGCAACATCAGACAAACGCAGAGGATTACAATGGACCCTTGACACAGTGCTGGAGGACCTTGACATTGCGGATGACATTTGTCTGTTATCAAGCAGTCACAAAGATATGCAAGATAAAATAAACAAGCTAACTCAGAATGCAAACAACATAGGACTAAAGATCAACGTAGGAAAGACAAAGTTAATGAAACAAAATGTGAACAACAGAAATGTACTCAGAGTAGATAACAAGTTAGTCGAGGAGGTCAATGAATTTGTATACCTTGGCAGCAGAGTAGTAGAAAATGGAGACAGCACAGAGGACATCAACAGCAGGCTTACTAGAGCAAACCAGGCTTTTGCAATGCTGCAGAAACTAATGGAAATCAAAAAAACTAAGCATAAATATGAAAATCAGGAGTTCTAAGTGTACTACTCTATGGAAGTGAATGCTGGAAAATCACCAAAACCATAGAAAACAAGTTGAATTCTTTCCAGACTAAATGTTTACGAAGAATTAGACAAATATTTTGGCCAAACACCATAAGAAATAACATCTTATTAGCAGAAATGCAGATGAAACCACTGACAACAATTATTGAGGAAAGACGCTGGTGATGGTTTGGACATGTGCTCCGAATGACTGACAACTCACTACCAAAAATAGCACTAAGATGGACACCACAGGGAAACAGAAGTAAGGGTAGACCAAAAGAGACATGGAGAAGAACAACAGAAAGGATGTTGAGCAATAGAGGGCTCACCTGGGCAAGAGCAGAAAAAAAGGTGAAGGACAGGCATTTGTGGAAAACCCTTGTTTAAGCCCCATGTGCCCTGGGCACTTAAGGTTCAGAGAGAGAGAGAGTGCTAATTTTTAAACTTTTTTTTTAGATCTATGACAGAACTATGTCAGCAAAAGATGTGGAATTTTCAGGGTGGAACTTCAGGCCATCATGAACTTTCTGTTCTTGCAAAGGAAAACACCAAAGGAAATCATAAGTGCATACTTAAAACGCTGAGTAACAAGTATCCATCATACTCATCTGTGAAGAAGCTGTGTGCTGACTTTCAGCATGGAGATTTTGAGACTGAATATGCAGCAAGATTTGAAAGTGTCAAATTGTTGACCATGTACATGACCTGATTTTGGCAGCGCAACAAATCTCAACTAAAACAATTGTCCAGTGTCTACTGGAGACATCCAGGAAACATGTTGAGTTTATAATTCATGAGCATCTTGGTATGTAGAAACTGTGGATGACAAGAAACTAAATTGAGTGGACACCTCCAAGTTGATTATACAGCTTTCTGAGTGATTTAGTAATAAATTTTTGTAATGATTCATCACTGTTGATGAAACACAGTTGCACTACTATAATTCTGAGACTAGGCAACAGTCCTTGCAGTGGTGGCACTCGGATTCTCCATGACCAAAGAAACTCAAAATCCAAAAATCGGCAGACAAGGTCATGGCCACTGTTGTTTTGGGATAAGGAAGGTATTTTGATAATTGACTATCTTGTGATGGGCTGAACAGTTCATACAAAATACTACTTTAATATGCTGTGCTGAATGAATTGAAAGGATGAACTAAAAGAAAAATGACGAAAGTAGCTGTGGATAGGTGTTCCCTTTCTGCTCACAAAACACTGGATGTTTTTAAGAATTTGAGTGCATCAGTTCTGCTCATCATATCCTGCTCCATCTGACTATTTCCTGTTTCCAAACCTTAAAACGTGTTTAAAAGGAATGAAATTTTCCAATGATCCAGAGGTGGTAGCAGCAACATAGCAGTATTTCAGTGTCCAGATATTACATTCTTTTATTTGAAAAGTTAAAGAAACCTGAGAAATCATGTGCAAGTGTGTTGAACTTTGGATATATGGAATAATATGCAAGTTTCATGACTCTAGGTCATTCTCTTCTTGGCTGGACTGATAACTTTTTCGCACCCCGTCATACTTTTCATAAATAAAAAAAAATGCCTGGATATAAGCTATCACAAGATAACACATCTATTTCACTAGCACATTTTCCATACATTGAAGTCTTGCAACAAATTTAACTCATATTTAGACTATCAGGATTCAAAGTACATTTCCTTTCGCCCTCCTTTTTTCTTTACCCCCACACTAAAGATGGACCCCTGCATCCTCCTCTATGACAAATATATCTCCTGCAACAATTTTTGGTTCCACAGCAGTAAAAATTTATCACACAGGCTTTAGAAACTGATAAAGTGTATGATGAGAAATAGAAAGAATGATAATCATTGACTAATAGAATGCATATCAGCAAAGTATTCTACCATTTAGAATATGGCTCAACAGCTTGGTGCAAAGCAGCAAACACTACACTGCATAATCTAGACAAGGAACAAAATCAAACACTATGGATTATCATAGGTGTCATGAGGTCCACACTAATATTAGAAATGCAGAAAATGGTGTTCAAGCACTAAAAGAACTTAGAGATACAAAGATCATGACTTTGGGAGAGAAGTTCCTCAGCTCCGTAAGCCATCCTCTGAAGGAGAGATTCAATAACTTGGCACTAGAACAGCATAAAAGAACCAGCTTCATTCATCAGGCCAAGCATATTGTAAGCCGATACCACCTTCCAACTGTAGTTGCCTCATTATCTGTAACAAAGCATACACAATGGAAAGAAGCAAATTGTAAACAAATAACTATTCAAACTGAAGTGAAAGGCATGCAGAATGGTGAGATGCAAAGCAGTCCTGTAAGATCAACAGTAATAAAGATAAATAAAGGTGTATGGTACAGTTTTACATGGTGGCAGAGGGAGTGAGGAAAAAAAATAGCCAAAAGTATGAGAGTAAGATGAGAATGATTTAATGAAAAACATACAACGTCCAATATTTTGGCATGAGCCTTTCTCAAGGATTACATACACAAACACAACACAACATATAGCTAAAAGAAAAAAAATGAAAATGAAAAACAGTTTTTTGGCATCCTCCTAGAAAGAAAACACTCGAATGTGTCCAAGAGGTGAGGAAAATTTTCCAAAGAGGAAAGCAGATACAACCAATCAATATCAGAGGTGGGGAAAGGGAGAGATCCTGGGGGCAGGGGGAAGAAGCGCAAGGACGAGACCAAGAGGAGCAATATACACCTGTAGGTTGCGAGAGAAGCAGGTGGTGGTGGTGGGGAGGGAAGCTGGGAGATAACATGAAACTGATGAATGAAGAAACGAGACCAGGAGGGGCCATAAACACCTATAGGTCACTAGAGAAGCAGATGGTGGCGGGAGGGGAGAGGAAAGCAAGGAGATAATGTGAAACTGAAGAATAAAGAACTGCAGAAGAAAGTAAAGTATGAATCACAGAAAATAAGTGGAAATCTAAAGAAGTTTTAAGGAAGCTGAAAACATTGTTAATTCCAGCTGTTTGGAGCCAGCCAGGCTGGAAAATAAGTCGCTGTTCTAGGGTTCTCTGAGATCGTACTTCAGAAGAGCAGGAGCAGTTCACACTAACAGAAATGTCCTGTTTTCCCCTGTGGTCGCTAAGGCAAAAATGCTTTTGCTACAGGGGTCCATGCCCTCTTAGAAATGTCATTAAGATGTTGATGAAAACAATCTCCAAAGTGTAAACCAGTCTCTCCTATATACATCATATCTCAACGTTAGCACATAATGGCATAAATAACATTGCATGAAGTGCAGGTGAAACCCTCCTGAACTGATAACTTGGACTTATAGAAGAAAACCTTGCTAGCCTGTACAACAAACAGGCAAGTATTGCATCTACAACGTCCACAACATCTGGTACCATAAAAAGCATCATATGTCTTAAGGTGACTTCTAACTAAAAGGTCCCTGAGGTTTTTGTCCCATCTGTACGCCACAAATGGGAGTTAATATATTCAATAAGGTAGATAGAGGTGTATGGTGCAGTTTTACAAAGTGAGGGAGGAAGTGAGCGAGGTGAGAAAAAAAAAACGAATATAAAGTATGAGAATGTATAAATGAAAAACATACAACATCCGATATTTCGGCGTGAGCCTTATTCGAGGATACATACAAAACGAAATACAACATATATAACTTATCTGAAGCGTCTTGCTCTCAGTAAAGCGGAAATGTGTGTGGAAGAAGGAGGAGAAAAAAAAACAAACGCTGCCTACAGACAAAAGATTCCCGATATAGCCAATCATAGCGAAAAAGCGGAGAGAGGAGGAGAACAAAAAACGCAATCCCTCTATTCCTACTTCTACTATTCTGCGCCTTACACAACTTGTCCTCCAACTCAATTCTTTTGAATTCAATGGCCTTTACTTTGACCAGATTAGTGGCGTAGCCATGGGTACCAGGATGGGCCCCAGCTACGCGTGTCTGTTCATGGGCCACTTCGAACACAAGATTCTGAGAGCCTTTAGAGGCCCTTTTCCCGCCTTCTATAGACGCTACATAGACGATGGCATTGGGATCACATCAATGCCAGAGGAAGACCTTAACAACTTTATCAGTTTTGTTAAAGAATACAATCCTGTCATTTCTTTCACCTCCCATAACTCTGCTACTTCCGCTTAACTTTCTTGACATTGCCGTCACTATCGGCCCTTCCGGGCTTACTACTTCTGTCCACTATAAACCTACAGACTCTCACAGCTACCTCCTGTACTCTTCCTCCCATCCCAGATCGTGTAAGGACTCTATTCCTTTTTCCCAGCTTCTTAGGTTGCGACGTTTGTGTAAGGAGGATTTGGATTTCCAGGATCAAGGCCACAAATTGCTAGATTTCTTCCGTCAACGCGGCTATCCAGACCACGTTCTCTCGTCATCTTGGAACTGCATTAGCCACATATCGCGGCAACAAGCCCTCACCCCTAAACCGCACTGTAGCTCGGACAGAGTGAAACTAGTACTCACGTACCACCCTCATAGCTTGGCAGTTAAAAACATACTGTTTCGCCATCTCCACCTCCTCCAGACCGAGCCTGAGACACGTGAACTTTTTGAGGAACCCCCATTGGTGGCTTACAGACGGGACACGAACCTCAGGGACCTTTTAATTTGTAGTCATCTTAAGACAGATGACACTTTTTATGGTACCAGATGTTGTGGACGCCGTAGATGCAACACTTGTCCGTTTGTTGTCGAGGCCAGCCAGATCTCTTTCCCTAAATCCACGTTATCAGTACAGGAGGGTTTCACCTGCACTTCACAAAATGTCATTTATGTTATCATGTGCAAGCGTTGCAGTTTGAAGTACATAGGGGAAACTGGCTTACGGTTAGGAGATCGATTTCGCCAGCATCTCAATGATATTTCTAAGAGGGCCTGGACACCTGTGGCTAAACATTTTTGCCTTGGTAACCACAGGGGCAAACAGGACATTTCGGTTAGTGCGATCCGCTCTTGTTCCGCAGATGTACGATCTCGGAGGGTCCTAGAACAGCGCCTTATTTTCCAGACTGGTTGTCTCCACCCAGCTGGAATTAACAATGTCTTCAGCTTTCTGTAACTTCTTTATTTTTCCACTGGCCTTTTTTATACTCTACTTTCTTTCTCTATGCTACCCCTCCCTACCACCATCCTATTTCCTTCTCTGCCAACATATTGGTCTTGTCCCATTCACTAGTTTTACATTTCCTCCCTGTAGGTGTTTAAGTTCTTCATTCATTATCTCTCGCGTCCTCTTTTCTCTCCCCTTCCCCCCCCCCCCCCCGGGACACCTCTAGCGGCTATCATGTTTCTATTGCCTTCCCCCAACCCCTTTCTCCCACTTGTTCTCCTCCTCTCTCTCTCCACTTCTTCGCTATGATTGGCTATATCGGGAATCTTTTGTCTGTAGGCAGCGTTTGTTTTTTTTTTCTCCTCCTTCTTCCACACACATTTCCGCTTTACTGAGAGCAAGACGCTTTAGATAAGTTATATATGTTGTATTTCGTTGTGTATGTATCCTCGAATAAGGCTCACGCCGAAATATCGGATGTTGTATGTTTTTCATTTATACATTCTCATACTTTATATTCGTTTTTTTCTCACCTCGCTCACTTCCTCCCTCACTTTGTAAAACTGCACCATACACCTCTATCTACCTTATTTATATTAACCAGTTTTACTGCAGTCGCCATCCCTTTTTTCTGTTAATATATTCAAGCCAAGATTTTGCTAAGTTATTTATTTATTAATATATTGCATTCTACATTTGTCACTCTTGAAACCTTTGAAGTCACTACAACAAGTATGCAAATGGAAATTAAGGATGTTTTGGTGGCAATGGAATGGCTAGTTGCTCATGATGGGGTTAATGGTGTCATTGTGATGGATTTACAGATTTTGCTTCATAAGATTGAGAAGAAATGGCTTTGAAAAGAATGGATTCAACTGTTAAGCCAGTCAACTGTGACAAGCCTAATGTGGCTTTACTGTCCAGGGCATGCAGGAGTACATGACAATGATGTGGCAGATAGGCTTGCTGGACAGGCTAAAATAAATGGCAGACTGACAATGGACAAGGGGGACATTGCTGTATTTGGACAGACTGTGGGAAAATGAAGAGTTGGAATGGAAGAATGTAGATCTGAAGAGATTATTGGAGCTAGGACAAATTAAAGGTGCTGGCAGGAAATCTGAATTGTGTGGCAGAAAACACACTGTAAACAACCAACACTTGACAGAAACTATTAGCAAACATGGATGATGTGGCATGCAGTGAAGCATATATGGGGTTACCCCGAATGCAGTGAAACTGAAGTCTGAATTTTGAACTTTTTCATTCTTGACTCATAACATCTGTTGGCCCTTTCATTTTGTTAGTGTTTGTTTAAAAAAGATGAGTTCAAATTTGAGATTGTTGATTAGTTAAGCTTGCTGTTAGCATTTTTCCCCTTCTAAGCTCTCATGAAATATTATGAAATACCAGAGATTAGATATGCTGACGACACAGTATTACTATCCACAACACAAAAAGAAATGGAAAAACTAATTATTTCAGTCCGTAAGAACAGTGAAGAGCAAAACCTCTATCTTAACGTGAAGAAAACTAAATTGATGACAACTGACAAAAACAAGGCAGCTGAAATATGTATCAATGAGGAAAAATTGGAAGAAGAGGAGAGTCTTTTTTGTTTGAAATATTATTTTGACTTATTAAAATTTTTTGTTATAAGACATGGATTGATAAGTCAGTTATTGTGCAATTAATTTAATCAAAGACAAGGTTAGTGAGATTTTTCTGCATAAAAGTGTAATTCAGAATTCAAAGTTGACATTAACAAGAATTTTCTGCATGAAAGCATAACATATATA
The DNA here is from genome assembly GCA_009760885.1 of Achatina immaculata. Lineage (NCBI taxonomy): Eukaryota > Metazoa > Mollusca > Gastropoda > Stylommatophora > Achatinidae > Lissachatina > Lissachatina immaculata. Next base: position 8,410,590 of record CM019691.1, read on the forward strand.
TTTTTTCATAGGTAGATTTGCTTACAACAGAAATATTGTCCATACAATGGTGGCAGAATATGTGACTGAAATAGAATCTCCACCCAGGGGTGAAGGTTGCACAGTAACTCCAATTGAAGGTTTTGCTGTTTTCACTAGGTATGTGAATTGTTTACATTAGATACAAATTCCACTATTATAGTATATATAATATTTTGAAAAACAAAAGAGTAAAAAAGGTAAGATAAAATTCCTGTTTCCATGCCATTAAGGCATATTGGGGAATACGGTGTTAGGCCTGTATTTTCCATGACCTTCGGCACATATGGTCATTATCATGCCTGGCCGCTTTACCTTCCCAGATTTCTCTGGTACTCATTTTTAGAGTGCAGAAAAAAAAAAGAGTGCATGAACATAATAATATAATCATGATAGGTTCTAAATTATATATTGATGAAGAATTTTCCTATGATCATGTAATGCTGAATATAATACAGCTGTTCACACTGCCATACTTCTCTTGTAATGTTTTCTTATTACTACTTTTGATTATTACTGTTGATTAGAACTACTGATGCTATTGCTGGAACTTTAATGCTTTTGATCTGTCATTTTGATATTGAGAAGTTCTGATTGGACAAAATTTTAATGTTACTGTTTGCTTTTTGAATGCTACCATTTTGCACTAATCACTGATCGTCAGTATCTTTTATAATATGAATAGTCTGTAATGTTCCATGGTCTGAATAGGGTGTACTTGTAACACTTGGAGACAAATTACATCATCTCAATGAGGCAATTCTTGAACTATGACTTTCACACTTTTCACTTCTAGTTTATTCATTTTACCTGTCTAAAATTTTTTTGTGGCTGTGACATTTGATTTGACATGTGAGTTTTACAAGCTACTGAAGTCTTATAATTATTCCTCATATTATACTCAGTTATACTATTATTTTTTAGACATTATGGGACATTATCTTCTCTCTCTCTCTCTCTCACGCACGCACGCACGCACACACACATACACACATATATATCATGATTTCTCTTGTCCTGAAAAGGGTTCACAAATATTGCAAGATTCACTTGACCAAGTCCACTGAATAAGTCACTGAATCCATTTAATTAAACTTGAGAAAATCCTCTCTGAATCATTCTTCACAAAGTTCACAAAATCTTACTGAGTGCTGAATTACTTGATAACACATACTAGCATGGTAGCTCGTGTGTCGACTGTCTACATATGCAATTGTCATCTTCAGTCCTATGCTTGGGCTACAATAACCTCAACCTAAAGCATTCTGCCTAGCTTGCTTGACCTTCTCAGCACTAACAAGACTCTTTGTGAGTCTCATCCTTCTCAATGTCCCTTCTCTACCTTCTTCTCTATCTTTCTCTCTATCTATCTGTTCTAACTGCATTTGCTGTCCTCTATCTTGTCCCTTTCAAAACTGCCCATCTTATATATCATAAGTCAGTTTGTCCAATAGGACACACCTCTAGATCTTCTACTGGTCAGTTGGTTTTTATCTGAACACTAACCATAGCTGACCAAGACCCTGTCCCACCTCTTCATGGTACCCCCAGAAACAGACCTAGCCTGGCTAATGGGGTAGGGATCACCATAGACCCCATGGTGGTGGAGTGTGCTAAAGAAGCACACCCCCTGCTTTTTAGCTGTACTCTGGGACTGAAAAGATAGCCACCATAACCCCGCTCCTACGCCGATACAATGCTGTGCCTCAACATTTCACAGCATCGGCTTCAAAGAACACCAGATCGCTGTTACAGGGAGATGGAAGACAAGAAGACAAGACAATCTGAGTACTGATTGGCTAGTAGCAATAAATAAGTCAGGCCTGTAGTTATGGTCAAGGCCCATCCTTCTATTCATTTGTCATTGGGGTTTATCCCAATCACTTGTTAATTGAAGGCTGTAAATATCAAGAATTAGTCGGTATGTTTACACAATGTCCATCTATCTGTCTCCCCCTGTTGACTTACTTGTTTAGTTTAGTCATGTCAGGACTATTGTACTCTGGAGTTTCCTTAATCCATTTTATGTTATCGGCATTGTCATAACATTGCTACTAATACTGTGGGAGTTTCTCTCCCACTGGTTATTTACTCAATTTCTTAAATACATTCTACTTATCAATAATAATCCTAACCATAATGAAAATGATGGTAATAGTAACATTAATAATAATAATGTGAGGTACTATCATAACTTACAAGGCACTATGTTACAGTAATGGCTCATTTCATCTTAGAAGAGTCTTATGAAGAATGTGCACATCAATTGTTTGTCAAAGTTGCTGAGCTTGAAGGCTCATGAAAACATTACAGGTATCTTTTTTTACAAGTTGTGGTCTTCCTTGTGGCCTTTTCTTCCAAATTTCACCACAAAATATTTACTTGGGGATATATTTTTTTATTCGTTCTTGTTATAATGCCATAATGCTCACAGACTTGTCTTGTCTTGTGTGTTACCTCATATACCTTTCTGTGTTGATGGGACAAATAGACATTTGATAGGACTTGATGATTTGCTTCATATAATGATATATTTAATGCTTCTGTAATTTCCTCTCTCCATCTCCTACATGGGTGGCCTCTTCCTCTGTTACCTACAAATCTTAGTGTGAATGTTGTCTGTGATATACTGTCTGGTAGTAACCATGTAACATGACCAAACCATTTGACCTACTGTTTCTAGATATAATGTAATGTTGGTGTTACTCCAACCTTTGCCCTGATGGTGTCATTTCTTATTTGGTCTCTTCTTGTCACATTTAGTATTCTCCTTAAACATCTTATTTCTGTTGTGATGATTTTTCTTTCATTTTTGGCTCTTAGTGTCTATGTTTGACATTGATAGCATATATCTGGGAAGAAAACTGTGTTGTACAGTGCCCTTCTTGCTTCAGTTGTGATGTATTTGTTTTTCAGTAAAGGGGTCATTTATCCAATGACCTGATTTGCTTTATTGCATCTGTTCTCAGTCTCAGCATCAATTTTTCCCTGAGGATGATATTATGCTACCTGGGTGTTTGAAATGTTTCACTTGTTTCAAGGGCTGGTTTTCTATAAAGATCTTTGTTTGGATTCCTTCTCTTGTTGTGGTCATGACTTCTGTTTTTTTCAGCATTGATCTTTATGCTGTCGCTTTTACATGCCCTTGCTAAATTATCCATGTTCTGTGCTCACAGATATCTGTTTGAAATAGATAGGTAGGTTGGATTTTTAAAAAAAAGAAAGTAATGAGGAAAGCCAGAAAGAGGAAAATTTATCAATAGTTACTGTATTAAAAAATTGTGTGACTGGCAATATTCCATTTGTTTTATGCTAATGGTACACTGTACACATGAGAACTGCCTAGCATTTGTCTTCTGCTACCTGTAGGTTTAGATGTGAATAAAAATCAATTTTGTATTTGTCATTACCATAAGTCTTTGTTGTTTTAGAAAGAATACCTTTACCCATGTTGATGAAAACCCAAGAGCTGTGTGTAGCCCTTTCTCACTCCTCTCCCTGTTGTTATGACTGTTTTGTTGTTTACAGTTTGTGATATATTTGTATAATTTGCAAGGTTAGTTGCAGTATGCCTAAATTTGGCATTGTAATCTTGATACATTGGATGCAATGAAATTCTGGCAAAACCAGTATTAAACTTCATTATATTGATCTCTAAATTGCATGCTTTGGGGGTGTGAAGTATTAGTGCCTTCATATTTCTAGACCACTATGGCATTTGAGATAGGCAGCTTTATATTGATGTTGTCTGGTAAAATCATTGTCAAATTGAATGACAGCTTAACATAGTGCAGCACCTCAAATTTAATTACTTTGTCCTGTCACCTGATATTTTATTAGTTTGTGAAGGTAGTGAAGATAGAAAGTTTTTTTTTTCTATAGCTTGGGTATGCTATCTGCATTTCAGATATAAAACAGCCCTAAGCATGCAGATGTTTTTTTTGCAGTTTGCCAAGTTAAATAGCTGCCTCAGTCTATTTTGTATTACATTTCTTCATTTGAAGAGGTGCTCTTATCTGTCAGAATTATTTTACTTGGAATGTCTTGCTCAATAACAAGTTCTTGACAGACTGGGAATAAGTCATAGGCTCTAGCCATAGTGTTACTTAGATGGTGCAGAATATCCCCATTGTAAGCCATTAGAGCTTCATGATTGAGGAACAAAAGTTAATTTGCTGTTCTACTGGCTTTAAGTCATGCTGAATTTAAAAAAATAAGTATTATGATCTTGTGTAAATGAATGAATTGCTACTTTTTTTGGAATGTGCAGTGTAAGACAGACCATACTGTGCTCCATTGTTATGAAAAAACTGCCTAGTCCATGTTGCATTTTCCCCTCTTGACCCTGTCAGTCATTTCAAAAGGAAAGTCCACATGTCTGAAAATCTGATGTGATTGTAGGAGGATATCAGGAGATTGACAGGAGAAAAACCTTTGATAGGAGAAGAACTTCACCATAAACTGCCTGAAGATCCCTTTTCCAGATTACTCTGTCAAAGTGTACTCATAAATTTTGACTATCCTCTATAGAATTCACAAATAGTGGATTTGACAAATACAGAATGTATGTATGACTGAATGTTAGATCTAACCTGGGATTTAGGAAGAATAAAATGTGCAAATAAATGAAAACACCACTTATTTGACACAAAAATGAATAATTTTTGGAGTGGCAATGCTTTAATATTGCAGCTTATTTAATGTAGCTGAAATATGAGGTATTTCCATTGTATTCTGTTTTTGAACAAGAAGAAAATGGAAGTTATGGTCATCTCAAAAATAAAAATATGATTCCTTAATATAAAATAGCAGTAAATGGCACAATAGTAAAACAGGTGAACAAGTTTAGATATCAGGGGATGCTACTGACCTCAGATGGAAGATAAAGTAAGAGAACAAATATTGTAGGATTAAACCTCGAAAAAATCGTAGACAAAGCACTTTAGTGAGACGTGAGAGAAAGAAAAATCACAAGAGAATTACCTGGGATTCGAACACGGACTCCGGTAGGACGAGCAGCCGTCTAGCCACGAGAGAACAGCGTACTATCAACTTAGCCAACTAGCACTCCTACAATATTTGTTCTCTTACTTTACCATACCAAAAACCTCGTAGTTTCCTATTTATAAAAAATTGTTCCTCAGATGGAAGATGTCTGGGATAAAGAGTAGAATAATCTGAAATAAGTGACTGGCATCCCTGCACTCTGGGGATTCCCATATGTGCTCTGCCTTTCATTTCAAAACTCACTGAAGTGTGTGCCTGCTGATGGAACCGGTCACACACTGGTTGTGGATAATGTTCACTAAACCACTTCATTCAGGAAAACATCTATACTTCCTCTCCCCTCCCCAATATGATCCTCCTCCTGATGTGATGTTGTCATTCAACTCAATATCGTCCTCCATACACAGTCTAAAAGTGGCTCTTGCAATCTCCACCTTGTCCATTTTTAGGGTATCCTGAATTGATTGCCACATAGCAGATACCAAAAAAACATACAAGAGAACTTCCGAGGCATGAAGTCAATGCCATGGGGAGGTGCATCTGACAACAAACCAGTTATGAGCTGCTACAGTCATGAGTGTTACAAAAAACCACTACTTACAATATTACAGAATTTCCAGGAGACGTGCACAATAATAACACATCTTCCAAAAGATGAAATCACTACATTACACTTTTAATCCTAACAAGGACAATGCTACACTGTTTTTAAAACCTTTGGCTTTCTTAAACAATCTCCCTAAAAACTAAGTCTCTGTTACTAAATTTAATCTACTGTGTCAACAACAGACATTCCAAAGTTGACACTTAAAACTTTTCCCTAACCCTAACATCACATTCCCCATGCAACTTTACATTTACCAGTCAAGATTCCCTTAGCTGAGACTAACTTTTTTTTTATTAAAAAAAAAAAAATAGATATACAACAAGGAAGTGAATCGCAACTATCTTTACTTTTAAAGTTTATTACTTCCCTTAGTCTACAAAATTTCGATATTTATTTATCTTAGCAATACTATTACAATTATCCCCCATCCCCAAAGATAGATCTGCCAAAAGTACTGACTACTTCTCAGCATTAATGAACAATAATACAATCAGTACTCACATACATCAATCCAGAGTGGGATCTATGCACTCACAAAAATGTGTACAATACAGTACCCTCTGTGGTGCTTCCAAAATATATATACATGTTTACAGCTATCATTTTCATCTCTTAGCTTCACACCATTTTAAACTTATAGGAATATAGGACAAGAGCAAAGAACACTATCTGCCTAGTGTCTAAGTTTACTTCTGTACCTAGCCTATGGAATATCTTCGAAACTCGTAGAAGAGTTATCACCCAAAGTGGCTACTGTAGACATACCCGAAGGGGAAGTAATTTGGTCTCTCAGTCGAGTCGTCGCTCTTGTATAGAGTTCTGTAAGTGGAACAGGGGCCTGTGAGGAAGAGTCGTTTCGTTCATTCCGAACATCCCACAACAAACGTGTGAGAGTATCGCCAATCCCTCTTGCGTGTGCCTCATCACTGCCGACATCTGAATCAACATTATCGGCGTCACTGCCACGGGAAGTGGTTCCTTCCTTCAAAGGAGGCAGAACAAATCGCGCTGAACGCAAACTATGCAACTTTTGAGAAGGAAGCGCCCGCCACTGGACCTCCATTTTGTGTATGTCGTTTACGTGGACATTATAGGTCTTCCCATCAGCCTGATTTCTTGATCAGGAAGGTAACTGGAGACAGACGCCTCACTACTGTATAAAATGGGACCCACCGCGCACCTAACTTGAAATGGCGTGTATGAATACACCACACTATTTCCCACGGAAATGTTTGGCACCTCTGCACGTTCGTTGTGGCTTGCTCTCTGATTGGAGCGAGCCTTATATAAATGACGAAATATGTGAAGGAACGTAGGGAACTGCTGCAACAATCTGATCTCTGTAGGGTCCTGCCTATAGTAACGAACAAGGAGGTGCAACAAGTTATCCACAAGTAGTCAAGGTTGCCTGCCATATAAAAAGAATGAGACACCCCAGTACTCTCATTCACATTCATATGAATGGCCCCCACTGGGATTGGTAAGAACACATCCCACATATGTGGAATCTCATGCACATGCTTCGACAAAATATCAACGAGGGTGCGATGCATTCTTTCATTCCTAGCGTTGCTCTGTGGGTGATACAACACTGTAGTAACATGCTAAACATGGAGCTGTTTGAACAGTTGCTTCAAAGAGTTATTCACGAACTCAGTCCGTGTCCGTAACCACTACCGATGGTTTAGAGTGACGCGGAATTATCCGTTGCAACAAGACCTCAGTCACCGTGTGGGCTGTCTTGTCTGGCACTGAAAAACATTCTGGCCATAGTGTCAACCAATTTACCACATGAAGAATGTGTCTATTTCCGGCCAAGATTAGTGGATACGAACCTGAGAAATCCAACGAGATCTTTTGGAATGGAAAGCACGGAATGTGTCTCTTGCAGTGGTTCATTCTTGTGCAGAATGTTGCGTTCTCGACATTGGCCATAAGATTCGACATGTTGATAACAATCCTGAATCATGTTTGGCCAATAATATCGGGAAGCCAATGCAGAATACACATTATCTCGACCCATATGTCCATTTTCTTCATGGAAATGTAACAACATATGAGATCGGAGATGACTAGGAACATACAATCTCAATCATGTCTAATTTCTTGTCTATTTCTTTAGTTGTTTCTCAATCATGTCTAATTTCTTGTCTATTTCTTTAGTTGTTTTCCAGCTTTCGCATGCACCGAGAGTAGTGGTATTAAAAAAGGCAAAATTCCCGTTTCCGTGCCATTAAAACATATTATGCAATACGGTGTTAGGCCCGTATTTTCCCATGATCTTCGGCACATGAAAGTGTGATGTGGTCAGTATCACGCCTGGCCGCTCTACCTTCCCAGATTTCTCTGGTACCCATTTTTTGAGGCTGGGTCAACACCGGGGGCTTTCTGGTGTGTACCAGAAAAGGTCACCCTGCTGGGACTGAACCCGGTACCACCGGATTAGCAAACCGAGTGCCTAACCACTCAGCTAACGAGGCCGCCGAATAGTGGTGTAGCATGCGAATATAAGACAGGTCTTTTACTATGTATGGAGGGTGTGAAGATGCGGTCGGACGCACATGAGCTCTTCGTGCGACGACTTGTCAGTTTAAATGTGACTGACGTCTGGTATTACCCTATCTACAAACACGGGCAATATGACCCGGCCTACTACAAGTATAACATGCTCTAATATTTTGTGGTTGTGTACTGACAAGTTCCCTCTTCCTTGTATGCGACCTCCGGTGGTCGACCCTGCCTGTCTCAGAGTATGATGGCCCTGGTGACTTCTCTTGCTGAGAAACCAGGTGCATCTTCTGGGGTGTATGATGTCGTGAGCTATCATCAACTGCTGCCAGCTCACTAGTGGCCGCTCTATCTGAAAAAAACTCTTGTTCGGAAACTGCAAGTTATGTTCACTGACTTGGTAAGCACACTCTCCTCTAAAGCTATGAGCGTATATCTACAGCTTTTATAAATGTATAGTGCTTATCCTGTAATAACTTTGTTTTAAGACTCTGGTTAGCAATGCATCTATGAAGGTCTGGACTAGTTGCACCTGAGCCAGCGGAGATACAAATTCCGCTGCAGAGTGGGCAACTTTGACTGCCTTGCTGATACGATCAGCTAATGCTTGAACTGACTCTCTCAGAGTCTGATGAATTGAGGCTAACATATGCCAGGCCTCTTGGGGAGTCTGCAACACACCATAACGTGCTAATAACACGGAGACAAACTCCTTCCAGGACTCTGGAGGCGCTGCATAACAAACTCTGCCACAAAACCTGTGTTGCGCTGGTACACCACGTTCTTCTTTCCTGGCAGATCAGCAGCTCTGACCTCCAAGATCTTGTCCAGCTCCTCCAGCCACTGCTTCAGCTTTACTGCATCCCTGTCAAATCTGTCAACCTCAGAAATGACATGATTAAATCTGTCGTCATTAAATCTGAAGTCATTACTGAGTTGAGACAGGGTACTCTGTAGTAATCCCAGCACGTTGGACTTGTATGGAGCTGAAGCCATCGTTCACCTTTAGTAACAGCAAGTTACTAATGCTACACAAAATATGATGTCAATGTACAAAACATTGCAATGCAAATACTAATGAATATTATCTCACTAAACTTTCACAATGCCTGAAAGAAAAAGAACAAGCAATCCTGGAAATTTCTGTGTCCCATAATCTACACAAAAATGTCATAATGTACATCTAATGTCCTTAATCCTGCTCCATAAACAAGGACTATATCCGGCGACTGTCTGTCATGAAAATGTTCATTCCTATCTATCTGTTGAAGTAAATCATATGGGCAGTGGTAACTAAGTCCAGCAATGTATGGAATGTCCACATAACGTTTCTTGTTGCAGTAGGCTGAAACCATGAATAACTGCTGAAAATGCATAAAACACAGCTGGTTTGACCACTTGTTACCTCTCATGTCTGCGTAGAGATGGACGAGATACGACGTAACATGCTTCTCTGGTTCCTCATAGCACACTGGTTCAGGATCAGGCTCACAGGCACAAGTATAACTGGGTACTAGCACTGCCTAGCCTCTAGCTGCTACAGACGCCACAGCTGACAGGCCGGTCTGGACATCATCGCCGTCTTGAACAACTAAATATCAGACAACTCCCCGACTGTACGTCCCCAAACTACTACTATCCTATCTAGACTCCTTTTTTTTCCAACTGACAATGTCGGAAAACCCTGATGACTAACTGCCAACCAAAATGTGAATGCTAGCTAGCTAACTGATGATTAACTTGATTCCTGAACCAACTATAAGCCTAACAACCCCTAAGCTATCTGCAACAATAGCAAAAACTCCTACTCTAGCTAATCATGTACTAACCTACAACTTTCAGTATCTTTAAGAGCAGTCTAAAATAACTTTTTTAAGTTTTACGATTCATGGAGGCATGTAGTTGACATCAAATAGATATTAGAAAAGTTTGTAATTGTAGGAAGGAGTATAGTTTATATTTTTTTTTTATAGAGGATGGGATGGTATTGCAAAAATGAGCAGCATAATAAGTAACGATTTTCTTGTAAAGGTCAAATCTAGGTTTTGGAAGACTTATGTTGTTCAAGCTGCACTTTGGGCTAAATTTAAACAAGTTCCATAGATAAGGCGGGGCATGCTGTGAAAGAATTTGATGTACTAACTTGGCTTTGTTGAAGAGGAACCTGTTACTAAGAGGCAGTATTTTGATATGTTTGTGCTGGTTAGTTGTTTGTGCTTGATCTTTGTCACTAATAAGCTTTACTGCTCACTTTTGAAGTGAGTATAGCCTCTTTGTATCTGACACTATCCAACCATCCCATATTGTTCAGTAAAAAAGTTAATCCTGTCTTGCCTTAGAGCCCCATAGGGATATGGTGTTAGTGCCTATATTTTCCTTGACCTGTCAGCACACTAGAGGGTGATATGATCAGTATCACGCCTGGCCGCCTTTCCTTCCCTAACTCCAGAAGATGTCGGGTACCCATTTCAAAACCTGGGTGACTGGGGTACCTCTGGCTAGATTCGAGCCCCTGACCTTCACCATGAGAGACCTGTGCACTAACCACTTCACCACTCAGAAACCCAGCAATAGTCTAAATGTGCTTGTATATGTGATATGTAGTATGTCTTCCTTGTGTCTTGATCGATGAAGTGCTTAATTTTGGCTAACTGGTATACTTTTTGCACGATGAGTTGTGAAGCATGGTCAGTCACTAATGAAGTTCAAAACCATCTGGAAGCCACTGAAATGTGGTTCCTTAGAAGAATGCTAAGAATACCATGGACAGCAAAGAAACTGAATGAGGAGGTTCTGAGTCGGGGTGGAGAGAGACAAGACAAACAACAGTAGAAGTCAGAAAAAAGACAAACCAAATTCATAGAACATGTTCTATAGCAAGACAAGCTAGAAAACATTGTAACAACAGGAAAGATAGAAGGCAAAAGAGAGGTAGACAGACAGAAAATGCTGGCTAGACTAACAAGATGGCAGAGAGAATACCAGCACAGTTTATAATCAGCATTTGGCACAGAGAGTTGTGAAAAAGCATGATCACCAATGCCAGTTGGCAAGGCATTAGATAGAGATTCTATTGTTCAGTTGTTTTTGGCTGTAAATGTCAGAAACTTGACATAAGTGTTAAAGATTACTTTGTATTATGTAACTAACCATATTATGTATATCTTATATCCTTCCCATGCCATTAAACGTCACATAGGGCTCGCATGGAAGTTCACCAAGCTTTCCTGTTTTCGGTGAGCTTTTCAAGCTCAACAAGGGATTTTATGCATTATTAATTTGGCCTCTCTTAACAATGTCCTCTTTAGAGTTTCTTGTGGTCTGCCTTTTTTTCTTCAGCCTGTTGTGTTCAACTTGATAGCTTGTTTTGGAATTCTCTGATCGTTTCTTCTCATCACATGACCAATACATGTCCATCTCCTTTTCCTGATCACACATGAGACTGGTTGTTGTTCAGTCATCTATCTTATCTCTGCGTTGTTCTTGAATTTGTTCCACTTTATACTGAGTATTTTCCTTAGGCATTTCTTTTCACAAGAGTCTAATTTCTTGTCTATTTCTTTAGTTGTTTTTCAGCTTTTGCATCCATAAATGAAGGTGAATATTACATTTGAATTGAATAGTCTTAACTTGGTTTTTGTGCTTATAACTTTTGAATGCTATATGTTCTCAAGATTCTTGAAGATCGATGCTGCTTTTGCAATTCTGATTCTAACTTCCTTTCTGGTGTCACCATCCTGGTCTATGTAGCTGCCAAGGTATGCAAATTGATTGACTTCTCCAACAGCTGTCCCTTCTACATTTATTTTTCCATTTTCATTAATGGGAAGTTTCATTATTTTTGTTTTGTTCTTGTTAATTTCAAGTCCTATTTTGCTAGCCTGTGAAGACAGGACATCTGTTTTTTCTTGCATGAAATTTACATTGTCACTGATAAGAGTAATGTCATCATCAAAATCAAGATCTTCTAGTTGAGTCCCATGTACCCAATCATTACCTATATTACCTGTGCAGCATTTTTTCATTATGAAGTCTAATGCAATTCCAGAAAAAGCAAAGGAGATAGTATACATCCTTGTTTCACGTCTGTTTCAATCGGAACCATTCACTCATCCCTTCTTCTGTTTTGACTACACAAACATATCCATTGTAGAGGTCCTTAATGATGTTGACAGTTTTAGATGGTATTCCATATAAACTTAAAATTCTCCACAATGAATCTCTGTGTATACTATCAAATGCTTTTTTTAAAGTCTATGAAGTTCAGTATTAATGGTTTTTGCTTTTCAATATGTTCTTCAAGTTTTATTCTTAGAGTAAAGATCTGGTAGAGACAGCTTCTCCCTTTTCAAAATCCAGCTTGTTCTTCTCTCATTGCAGTATCTACTACATCTTTAAGTCTATTCAAAATGACTTTGCAAAATACTTTTGACACAACTGATACTAAGGTTACTCCTCTCCAATTGTTACAGTCACTAAGGTTGCCTTTTTTTGTATTTTATCAGTATTCCTTTTTTCCATTTAGAAGGGACCTTTTCTTCTTTCCAAATCTTATTAAATATTCTCTGTAGTTGTCTCATACTGTCACTATTGATAGCTTTTAACATTTCAAGTGTTATTTCATCTTCACCTGCAGCTTTGTTGTTAGCCATTAAATTCAATGCTGTTTCATTTTCATGCAATTTAATTTCATCTAGGTTGACATTTAGTTGTGGGGTTGGTAAGTCAGTTTCAAGGTTTATCAATTCTTTTTGGTGTGATCAATTAAGTATTTCTTGGAAGTGTTCAGCCCATCTTTGCTTTTGGTCTTTACTTGATGTTAAAAGAGTTCCAGTTTTGCTAAGGATTGGTATTTCTTTAGATGTAATAGTACCAGAAAGCCTCTTTTGTATGTTAATAAAGTTTTGCTGTCTCCTGTTTTTGCTGCTTTCTCTGCCTCTTTTGCTCTATTGTTTATATCTTCTCTTTTATCCCTTCTAGCTGAACTTTTTACTTTATTGTCTAGTTCTTTGTACATTGCTTTTGCCAGATCTTTTCCAAGATCTGTCTTTACATTCAACATGTTTAATTTGGCTGCTCGTCTTTCAAGTATGTAGCTCCATGTGTTTTCTGATATCCATTTTTTTCTATTTGATTTTTTGCAGCCTAGTGCTTGCTTTTGCTATTGTGATTATGGCTGTGCAGTAAGAATTTCATAATTCATTTATACCTAAATACTCTACTTCACTGAGTGTTGTGGAATGATTGGCATATTCCTGATTGAAATTACTATTAGTATTTTCTTCTTGTAGGCAGTGGCTGTTTATCTTTCTGTGTATTGATTTCTTGTGTTGGCTTTTCAGTTTTAGTTTTATTTTGCCTATACACAGATTGTGATCACTGTTGACATCTGCATCCCTATATGCCCTTACATCTATCAGAGATGTTCTGTATTGCTTTCTAATACAAAAATGATCTTTCTGGTTTCTAGTTCTATCATCTGGAGATATCCATGTTGTTTTATGCATCTCTTTGTGTGGAAATATTGTGTCTCTAATGACCAGTGCTCTGTTAGACATATTTCAATTAATCTTTCTCCGTTCTGATTTACTGTGTCAATTCATTCTTTCCCCATTACTTTTTCGACATAGGTGTTATCTTTCCCCACCTTAGCATTGAAGTCCTTCACAGCAATTAGGATGTCGTGTTTAGGGACATTGCTAATGATTTATTGTAATCGGTGATAGAAGTCATCTTTTACCTTATCTGCATCGTTCGTGGGTGCATAACACTGAATTATTGTCATTCTTCCGTGTCTTAGGTTGTATCATGTTCTTATTATACAGTTGTTCACTGGTTCCCATTCTACCAGGCTCTTTGCTACTACAATTGACATAATTATACCTACACTCCTTTTTGCGTTTCTCGTCGTCTCTGCCTGAATGTATTATTAACTTACCGTTTTCCGCCGATCTTTTACCTGCTTCTGCCCATCGCATTTCACTGGTGCCCAGTAAGTCTAGGTGGTATCTTTCCCTTTCTCTGATTACCTGAGTAGTTTTTGTTGGCGCTGCCATTGTTCTTACGTTCCAGAATCCAATTTTTGTCACATGTTAGGACCCACGAATGTATTCTTTGAGTTCTTCAGAGGTGGCATCCCTGATGCTCGGTTGGTTTCGTTGCGAGTTTCCATACAAGTAGTTACAGCTCTATCTAAAGATACTACCAGTATTTGTGACAGTTGTCTATCTTCTTTAAAAAAAAAAACAATGTAAATTTTACTAAAAATCTAACTTAGAGTTTTATGTCTACTGTCTGGTTAAAAAGTCTCATTCTTAGATAGTAGAGTAATATTGCCATAATCCTTGGTCATATTTCTGTATAAATGTATCAATTTGTCCCATTTTTTCAAAATATATAAATACTTTCCCTACCATTCTTACATCCTTCCCATGCCCGTTAACGTCACATAGGACTCACATATTAGTTCGTCAAGATTTCCTGTCTTCGGCGAGTTTTTCAATCTCATCCAGAGATGTTATGCCCACTGAACTGGCCTCTCTTAACAATGCCCTCTTTAGAGTTTCATGCGGTCGACCTCTTTTTTTCCCTACCATTAATGAGAAAAATATCTTTTCTTCCATATTCATACTTGGGTGAATCCAATGAAAGTTATAAAATATGTATACAATTTCTGAAAGAACAGATAGAAATCCCTTAGTAGTACTAACTATTAACACCTAGATCAATGTTATCTGTAAGATAGTGCTACCATTGCTAAACAGCTAGACAAGAACAGTGCTTGTCAAGACAGAGACCATATTCCAGGCGTATTCCAAAGAAGTTCTTTTAATCATCTGATTCTTGCACACCAAAGGTCTGAATCCCTCGGACATACATCTTTAAATATCTGCAATGTATGATGTTGAGTGCATGTGCAAGAATTATGTTTATAATTGGGTTATAAGGTTGATAAGAGGCATAACAAGCTTACATAATGATAATTGACCTGGGCAAACACACAAGAGACATGATGCAGTAGTGGTTGAGTAGTCAGGACAAAGGCTTTTTTAATTGAGATTCAGGTATTGGTTCGCAGGCGGTGCAAATGCGTTGCAAAGCATAGGAATTATATTTCAAAACAGGGGTCTTTTTTCCCTACTACGAGGGTCATACCAAAAGTCGTGGACAGAATTTGTTTAAAAATCAGAATGTATAGATAGAGAAAATATAAAAGTATCACCTTTATCTTCATCCTTTTCTTCACTTTGCAACATAATCTCCACTTCTCTGCACACATTTTTCCCATAGCTCTGCAAGTTTGAAAATACCCTCCCGGTAGAATTCAGTTCCAGCTGACCGAAGGCACAGGCTGGACGTTCTCCCCTGTGTCGTAGTGATGGCCTCGCGTTAGTTCTTTCACACAACCGAAAAGATGGTAATCACTGGGTGAATATTCAGGGTTATAGGCAGGGCGTGGAAGAATTTCCTAACTTTTTTTTTATGAATTTCCTCACTTGTCTAGCGACCAGAGTTTTTCTCACATCTTTTTGATCTTCAGTCAATAAACATGGGACCCAGTAGGCACAAACTTTCTATTGCCTATGGTTTCAATCATTTCCTGTAATGCATTGTGTCCTATTCCAAGATTTACAGCGATTTCAGATACTGTGATACGTCTGTCTTGTTTAATGATGTCGTCAACCCTTTCCATGTTGCGTTCAGTGGAGGCAGTTCGAGCGCGACCGCTGCGAGGCATATCTTGGATGCTCGTGTTTCCATCTTTGAAATGTTTCACCCACCTCCTAACATTGCTAGCACCCATACACACATCACCATAAGCAAGTTGAAGTTTTTGGTGAATTTCAGCAGCGGGGATTTCCTCTTTAATGAGTAACTCAATAACAGCACGTTGACAAAACGAAACTTCAGCACCCGCCATTTTGTTTCTGCTCAGCGTGGTCACGTGACACACGATTCAGGTCAAGTGCCATGCTGCTTGGCGTAAGTGATCATTACTCTCCACAATTCTCTGTCTTTAGACTTGATTATGAGATCCACCGGTGACTTTCTTCCTAGCCACACTGACAGCTCATCTACTAACTTCTCTCTCTCTGTCTTCCTCTGTCTCTTCTTCCTTCAGTTTTACCAGTTGCCACAGTGTGTTCCAATTTTCCTCTTCTTAGGAAATGTCCTATAAATCTCCCTTGTCTGGCTCTGATCTTTGCTATAATTTGCTTTTTAACTCCAGCCTCACTTAAGACTTCTTCATTGGTTTTCTTGGCTGTCCATGGTACCTTCAACATCCTACTTATGAACCACATTTCCATGACCCCCATTTCTTACACTGTACTCTCTTATTCATAGACCATGGTTCACACCCATGAAACAAAATTGGCTCAATGTAACATTTAAGTACTCGGAATCTTGTTTCCATTGATACGGATCTGTTGCACAAGATGTGTCTCATGATGGTGATGTCATTTAACCTCTACATGAAGTGCAAATGATGCAGATGAAGGTGATACATTTATATTTTCTCAATCTGTAAATTCTGATTTTTTAAAAATGTTTGCTCACTACTTTCAATATGACACTCGTAAATTAGAGTTCATTTTTTCTAATTTCATTTGATTCACTCTCATAAATGAGATTATCTCAAACTAGCTGATGTCAGTAATTTTTAATTTGTTTAAAATTCAGATACTCATTTATACTCCAATAGTAACATCTTATTGGCAGAAATGCAGATGAAGCCACTGACAACAATTATTGAGGAAAGACGCTGGCGATGGTTGGGACATGTGCTCCGAATGACTGACAACTCACTACCAAAAATAGCACTAAGATGGACACCACAGGGGAGCAGAAGTAAGGGTAGACCAAAAGAGACATGGAGAAGAACAACAGAAAGGATGTTGAGCAATAGAGGGCTCACCTGGGCAAGAGCAGAAAAAAAAGCGAAGGACAGGCATTTGTGGAAAACCCTTGCGGAAGCCCCATGTGCCCTGGGCACTTAAGATTCAGAGAGAGAGAGAGAGAGTTTTGATCTCCAGCGTGACTTTCTGCACAGTTTATTTCCTTTATGCTTCTTTCATATGTGTGGGAAATTGATTTTCAGTATCTTTTCACCATCAGATGACTGCATCACTTTCTCATTAGCCATCCTACCTGAATATTTTGTATTTTTCTAATGACTATTCTGTAGTTTAAGTCAAGTGAACTTTCATCATCCTATTAGAAGCTTCCACTCATCTTCACTGGGTCTGTCCCCAGGCATCCAGCAAACTTCTCATTTGCCACTACACTCTGCAGATTCATATTCACAGAGTGAAAGAAATATAACTCTTCTAGAGTGTCAAAGGAAGTAATCTCCTCTAATCCTTCTCAGACAAATATTTTGGTATTTCATCTATCACTGTTAATATCTTTATCATGTCATTTACTGATGTTACAATTTTTTGTTTAAATCTAGTGTTTTTGTAAATTAAATTGATGGTCACATTCTTACCTTACAATCACATGTGACTTTTTAGGTTTACAGTGACCTGTAAAAATTACACTGATCCAGTATTAAAACTTCCACTGCTGTACAGATTGTACCAGTTTGATGGCTTGGTGGACAGAGAGGATCATATGTGTAAGTCTTTGAAGTTCATGTTAATCTAAATGTGTTTATGAAAAAAACTTCAGTAATTGATGAAGACCACTTGGTTGTAAGGACATCACATAATCTGTATATTTCAGCAGCAGTATAACCTGATGAAAATTTAAAATGATGACACTTCTTACTCACCTGGTTTTTAGAGTACTGCATGTAGCCAAGGAAACTAAATCTTTGACTAAACATAGGTGGTTCAGAGCAAGACATATGTTATGTGGTTAAATGAAAAGAAATATTGAAAAATACTGAAACTGTAGCAATACTAACTTGTTCCATTTAAATCTAGATTATAAACCTGTTTTATGCTGCTGACTTCCTTTGCTAGCCTTGTGAAATCATTTGAACCTTTTGAGAAGGAAACACATGGACTGAGGAAAAGAGTAGACATGTAGACAAAGTTCTTAAAATACACTGTAAAGTAAACAACTATGTAATAAGACACTCTTTTTCAGGGGTTCTCAAAGTTTTAGGTCTTCTGTTTTCAACCAAGGATTTTTGCTACTGTATATTTTCTTCCTATGGAAAAATTCCACCTCTTAACAAAAAAATTCCACCCCTTAGACTTAAAATTCCTCCATAGGAGTCACCTGTTTAGCTTCTTCAGTAATCCAGAAAGTCAGAAATAGGCCAGTTGCAGATTTCAACTTGTGCAAGAATGTATTTGACACAACTAAATGTATATAACTGATTCCCTTTCTTTAGTATAGTGTCTTGACTTATGAGCTGGTGTTCTATGCAGCTGACGCTGTGAAGGTGTTGAGGCACAGCATTTCATTCGTGTGGGAACGGATTATGGCTGCTATTCTTTTCAGTCCCGGGGTGCAGCTAAAAAGCAGGGGGTGTGCAGTACTTCTTTAGCAGTCTCCACCACCATGGAAAATATGGCAGTCCCTGCCCCATTAGCCAGGCTAGGCCTGCTACTGAGGGTACCAACAGAGAGATGGGACAGGGTCTTGGTCAGCTATGTTTTGCTAACCCTGACACTAGAATATCAGCTATGGGTTGTTGATTGCCAAATCAGACAGCTTCTTGACCTCCATCTTTAGTATTACAAAAATTTATATTTATTGAAGTTAACTTTTGTTTTTTGTACTCTGAATTTTATAATCTACATTTAATTGGCTCATTCATTCATATGACATGTCCTTTCCAGAATGTTGTCACTCTCACAGCCTCCCTAAATGCAATATGGTTTTGTGTAAGTTGACCAGCATCTTGCATTAATACATTCAGACATTCCATGATGTTGTGAGTCTACCTGCGGTGAGGTCATCCCTTTTCTCTTTTGCTGGGCACTATGCCTTTTACTGTCAACTTCTCCAAACTATTGTGCCTGCCGATGTGGCCAAAATACCTCAGCTTTCTATTTTTGATGGTGTTAATGAGCCAGTTTTCGGTGACACATCTCTTTATTTGATTTTTATTTTATCCATGATATTCTAAGTGCCCTTCTGTAAAATTTAATTTCAAATGCTATAATTCTCTTTTCTAGTGATTTAAATGTCTATTTTTTAAACCCATTTGTTGCCACATGTAAGCTCTTAGTAAACATAATTTTGTTTTCTTGTTGGCACCTTGCTACATGCTCTTCATTTATGCTAGTTTCTGTATTCCAACTGCTAGTCTTCTTTTGATTTCTACTGAATAGTTGCCATTGGTGGTGATGATTGAACCTAGATATTCAAATTTATTTACATTTTCAAGCTCTTTAATGGTCCAGTGTAATTTTGGGCTTGTTTCTCATTTTGTCAATTACCATTACTTTGGTTTTGTTAGTGTTTAAAAACAGGTTCTGAGCTTTGCTTTGCTGTGTCATTTGGTTGAGAGAATCAACTGATGCAGTCCTTTTGGGCTGTTTGATATAAGGACAGTATCATCAGCATATCTAATTTCTGGAATCTGGTGGCCCCAATGTTGAAATAGTCTAATTTAGCTTGGTTTTTTTTTTTATTGGCTAAGAAACACATATAGCTCATCTCATTTATGTAGGCTGAGAATGATGTACATGAGGCCGCTGGCAAGTGAAGCACAAACTAGCTTAGGAAGACTGACTCCCTTGGGTTAAAAAAAATTCTTCCCCTAAACCACATCTGCACATGTAAAATTGGCGAATTACTTTGCGAGCCCTATGTGACATTTAACGGCATGGGAAGGATATAAGATAAGAAACCACATCTGACCCAGCAAACCAGTGGTGAAACTCATAGAAAACACGGGACTGATATAAACAGAAAACAACTCGGAAATGTTAAGCTACAAAAAAAAAGATAGAAAAGCAATTTCAAAAGTATGTACTATCAATATATGTGGCGTAAATGATAAAAGGACGAATTAATGGAGAAAATAAAAAAAGAGAAGCATAAACATTAACTGACAATGAAGCATGAAGTAAAGGCTGTGAACAAATGCATTAAAATTACATATTCCTATACTCTGGAGTGAGCAAGCAAGAAAGAGCAAAGCAGGTTATCAGAATGATTATAGAAACATCCAATGCTTGCAAAACCCTGAAAAACTATATATATATATATGTATTATATATAATCAGAAAGAATGGTAACTGTCAAAATAAAGGAAAATAAGGAGACCACAACTTATATCCAAATACATTCCATTTGTAAATCACCAGACATGGAAGTAGAATGTGAAGAGTTTTGGGGCAAACTCAGTGACACATTAAACAGTATAAGCAAAAAGGAGGAAAATATCATCGTTCTGGGGGACTTCATTGCAAGATTGGGAACAAGTAGAACACAAGGAATAGACCACATTCTTAAAATACAGAGAGTCCCAAATATTCACTTGGTGCAATGAAATGATCTTACATCCTGAAGCTAAACTGATTTCATTCTATCAAGAAACAACAAGATAAGGTCAGTCAATACCCAGTCTAAGCTTATGCACTGATCATAAAGCAATAGCAGCAGCTATTAGACTTAGAAACAACCCCATTTTAGAACTCGTAAGAAGAAGACAAGAGAAACAATAACACTAAGCAAGCTCGGGAAAGAACATGTGAAAGAAGAATATGAGAAGAAAGTAAAAGTGTCATTTATAAACTTACCCATGAAAATGAAATCAGTTGGAAAAGGAATGGGCCTTTTTTCAAAATCAGCATTTTGCAAACAGCAAAGGAAACATGTGGAATTATGAAAAAAGGGAAATAGAGAAATGAAAACATTATCATGGAATGATGGAGCGAGAGAGGCTGTGAGTGAAAAGAAAAATAAGAAATGGATGAGAAGTATATAGGAGCAAGACTACATTGAATACTAAATTGCAAGGAGACATTCAAAGAAAGTGTTAAAAGAAGAAAAAATAAAATCATTGCAGGAACACAGTGAAGCATTACAGTGGTCATAAATAGACCATAAATTTTTTAAAATAAAACAATCATTGAACTGAGAAAGAAAGCAGACAACTTTGACCCAACAGAGACTGAGAACAGTATGGTTCACAGTTTATAGTGGTTCCTCTGGCGGTGAAGTATTCCAAGTTTGGACCTTTAATTTCCAGAAAAGTGTGAACATCAATTTTCTGACTGATAGAGTTATGTGGAACTTGTTTGGTTGACACACCTTGTTGGCTCACTTTGTCTCTGCTAGAAGTAATGTACCTAGCATTCATGTTCAGTGGCTATATATTGTAGAAAACCATCTCCTTCAGCTTCAAAACATTGTAAAAAGAACTTCGCATACATGATATTATTTCAGACTGAGGGTGAGTTTGGTACCCACCTGCCAAAGGCTTTTTTGTATTGCAGCACTTCATGAATGATGCGATTCACCAAGCCATGACATATCTTAATGTCTCCATCTACTTCATCAATTGTTACCTGCTGATTTTCCTACATCATTCATTCCACTTCAGCATTAGTATCAGGTCTGTTCATGTTGTGAGGCTGGCTGAAGTGAGCTGCATCTCAGCAGATTTGACACCTTACTTTTAAACTTTCTCTGGCATTCAAATATCTGAAGCAACACACACATCCCTTATGCCTCCTCATTTTGTGATGAATATCTGCAGATTTCTCACCCTCATCATTCATGAAACAAAAACTTATATGTTGTTCTTCTATTGTGCTACTTCTAAGGGAGTGACATTCTTTGATCTGGCACACATATACATCTGGAGAGAGAAGGCATAACATGTCTGTACAAATAAATTCAATTCAATTCAAGTGCCATGCTGCATGGCGTAAGCGATCATTTCTCTCCACAATTCCCTGTCTTTAGACTTGATTATGAGATCCACCGGTGATTTACTTCATAGCCAGACTGACAGCCCATCTAGTAACTTCTCTCTCTGTCTTCCTCTGTCTCTCTCTCTCAATCAATCAATCAATCAGTCTCCTTCCTTCAGTTTTTCCAGATGCCACAGTGTGTTCCAGTTTTCTTCTTCTCAAGAAATGTCCTATAAATCTCGCTTGTTTGCCTCTGATCTTTGCTATAATTTGCTTTTTAACTCCAGCCACTCTTAAGACTTCTTCATTGCTTCTCTTAGCTGTCCATGGTACCTTCAACATCCTTCTTATGAACCACATTTCCATGGCCTCCATTTCTCGCTGTACTCTCTTATTCATAGACCATGCTTCACATCTATAAAACAAAATTGACTCGATGTAACATTTAAGTATTCAGAATCTTGT
Organism: Achatina immaculata; assembly: GCA_009760885.1. Lineage (NCBI taxonomy): Eukaryota > Metazoa > Mollusca > Gastropoda > Stylommatophora > Achatinidae > Lissachatina > Lissachatina immaculata. The sequence continues at coordinate 8,433,021 of CM019691.1, forward strand.
TTCCATAGATACGGATCTGTTGCACAAGATGTGTCTCATTGTCTGGAATGCTGACTTAGCCTGAGCACATCTGCTTTTTGTTTCATTGTAACATTTCCCATCAGTTGTTATAATCGTTCCTAAGTACTTGAATCTATCAACTTGTTTCAGATTCGTGCCATCGATGGTAATGGTACATTTTGGTGGTATTCTTTTCTTTGAGGTGACCATCACTTCAGTCTTCTTTTTGTTCTGGCTGAGATCTTTATTTTTAATTTCACGAATCACAATGTCCAGAAGAGCCCATAGCTCCCCTTCACTTTTAGCAATCGGGATTGTGTTGTCTGCATATCTTAAGTTATTAAGGTTGTACCCGCTAAGTGATATTCCTAGCATGTTTTCTATATTTCTCATTATGTTTTCGCTGTACAAGGAGAAGAGGTCAGGAGATAAAATAAATCCTTGTCTCACTCCCAATTTTATGAACCAAATAGGAGCATTCCAAGACATAAAATTGGGAGTACAAAATAAAGGTGAGTGTAATTTTAACATGTTGCAGACACGCTTCTTGCATATTCTGCATCAAGTGTAATGGCAAACATTACCATCACAACTAAGGGTGGGAGTGGAATCAAAACTGTCAAACTCGTGGCTGAGGTGAAGAGTATAGCAGGTACAGCAATAGAAGTACCGCTCTCAGTACAGGTAAGTTTTGCATTTATTGCTTTCTTTTATATACTAAGAACATTGTTTACAAATGATTTAATAAAACAGAAATATAAATGCAAATGATTTAACACAAAAGAAATTGCAGTATGCATTTGATTGTGTGGATGGATGCAGCAAAAATTCTAACCACTTTCATGTGTTGGGTAAATGAACTTTTCACCTTTCGTGTACTCAGATACTATGCCGGACAAATCTCGTTTCATATTCTGCTATGAAGAACTGCTTCATGTTTAAATAATTTATGAATTAATTTGTTTCTTATAAACCTGTTAGATGTTCCTTGTGACTGTTTTTTTTAAGGTTTCAGTCACATACTATCCTGCTTTCATGAAAGAAATGCTCAATTTTTGGACATTTGGCTGGACATAAGAGACACAACCTATAAAAATGACTGAACCAAATTCTTGATGGAGTCACTCCAAAACATTTTACACCAGCATAAGAAAAAAAAGTGTTTAAAAAGTTAAGAAATTAATTTTCATCTCGTGAAAATACAGCTGACACAACTTCAAACACAGATTGTATAGTAATAATAAGATTGAGAGATAAAACTTTGATATACTAATCCTTAATGTGTAAGGAATGAACATGAAATAACAGACTGTATGAATTTTGCTGGTCAAGTCATAGTAAAACATAATGTTTAATTTCTGCAATGTTATAAAATGTATCCTTTATAGACTACTCAAAGGCATTTGATTGTGTACAACATCAGAAACTGTGGGAAATAATGGGAAAAAATGGGATTTGTTACAATTAACATCACTGTTGTATCTAGACCAACAAACAGCAGTAAGAATAAATGGTGAAACAACAACTTGGTTTGACATAAAACAAGGGGTCTGTCAGGGGTGCTTATTGTCGCCTTACTTATTTAACTTGTATATTGAAAATATAATGAGGAATGTTAGAGAAGATGTAGACAAAGAATATTACAATGCCATAAGAATTGGAGGTTATGAAATACAAAGATTAGATATGCTGATGACACAGTATTACTGTCCTTGCGGACAGTAAAAGGAACTGAAAAACTAATTATGTCAGTCTGTAAGAACAGGGAAGAGCAAAACCTGTTAATGTGCAGAAAACTAAATTGATGACAACTGACAAAACAAACAAGGCAGCTGAAATATGTATCAATGAGGAAAAATTAGAAGAAGTGGAGAGTTCTCTTGGATCACTACTAACTAATAATGGAGATACAGTGAGGGAAATTAAAAGGAGGACATCTATCGCTCTTCAGAAAGTAAAATAACTAAAGAATCTGTGGAGAGGAACAGAAAGAACTACAAAAATAAGATTTTTAAGGGCATGCATCTTTCCCATTGCAACATATGCCTATGAGACCTGGACACAACAAAACAGCTGAGAAACACATAAATGCCTTTGAAGGTAAATGCTACAGAAGAATTCTTCAAATATCATGGACACAAAAAAAGAATAAATATATCCATACTACAAGAACTTAATATTGAAGAAGGCTGGCTAGTAAAGAGGATTAAAAAGAGAAAACTTAAATATTTTGGACACATTAAATGTCATGATAATCTAGAGAAGACTGTCTTGAAAGGGTACATAATGGGAAAAAGAAAGAGGAAGACCAAAGCAAAGATGGTTGCAAGACGAGGCCATCTTGCTCACAACTGAGAGGCCTACAGGAGTGCTGTTTGGGAGGCAAATTTCCACAAGGGACATGCAGTTGAATGAATGAATGAATGATAGAATATTGAATCCTGTAGACAAAGAAGCAGTATTGTTAATGTGACAGTTTGTTGTTATACTGATCACTGTAATAAAACTAATGTGAGAGTTGACCAGTGTGTTTTTCTGAAACAAATATCTCAGAGTGGTTTGTTATTTTTTATTATGCATTTTTTGTCTTTTGTGAGATTCACTACTGAAAATGTCATAAAGATTTGACTTGAGAATGTTATTTAAAATTGAATTAAAAAATTCATTTTAAATTCTGCTTTACATTTCACAGTGTTCATAAAGTAAAGAGATTACTTGTTTTAAATGTTCTGTTAAAATAAAAATGGAATATCACATTTTCTTGTGGTTCAAATACAAAACTGAAGATGAATAGTAGATTAGTGTATCTAGAGTACTCACCAGACATACACACATAAATTTGTTGTCATAATTATCTATCTGTATAATTTTCTCAGTTAATTGATTTGTTAATTACTTAACTTTTAAAATTAATTAATTTTAATAAATAAATTAATTAATTTAAAAAAATAATCAAAAAGGAAAAATATACATAGAAGGGACAGCTGTTGAAGAAATAAACCAATTTACATACCTTGGCAGATACATAGACCAGGATGGTGACAACAGAAAGTCAGAATTAGTTTTGCAAAAGATGCATCAACCTCTCAATCTTGAGAACATATGGCGCTCAAAAGTTATAAGCACAAACATAAAGTTAAGATTATTCAATTCAAATGTAATATCCACCTTCATGTGAAAATTGGATAACAATTAAAGAAATAGACAAAAAATTTGACTCTTCTGAAAACAAATGCTTAAGGAAAAAATTCGGTATAAAGTGGAATGAATTCAAGAACAATGCAGAGATAAGACAGATGACTGAACAACAACCAGTCTCATTGGTGATCAGGAAAAGAAGATGAACATATGTTGGTCACGTGATGAGAAGAAAGAGTCAGAGAATCCCAAAACAAGCTATAAAGTGCAACACAACAGGCCGAAGAAAAAGAGGTCGACCACGTGAAACTCTAAAGTGGACATTGTTTAGAGAGGCCAGTTTAGTGGCCATAAAATCCCTTGCTGAGGTTGAAAAGTTCACTGAAAACTTTATGAACTACCTTGTGAGCCCTATGTGATGTTTAACGGCACGGGAAGGATATAAGATAAGCTAATTTTCTATGTCTGAATATGAGCCTGCATATTGAAAATTGTTTTAAAATTTTATTCCTCAGAATTTTTACAATCTCTGTATATTATAGTTTGTATATGCGCATGTACATACACTTACTGAATTTTTAATTGTATAAATTGAAAAGCTGAAGCAAAATGTACTGCCGCTTATTTTATGTCTTAATATTTGTTTATGTTGTGCACTCTCATTGATAAATTTTATTCATTTCATAGATAATAGTTCTCATCTAAATGAAGTATAGGAGATAGGTATGGATGAATTATGGAATTCTTGCAGCACAGCCATAATCACAGCAGCAAAAGCAAGTGCTTGCCTTAAAAAACCAAATAGAAAAGCATGGATATCAGAAAACACATGGAAGTACATACATGAAAGACGAGCAGCCAAATTAGACTTGTTGAATGTAAAAACAGATCTTGGAAAAGATCTGATGAAAGCAACATACAAAGAAATAGACAAAAAAGTAAAAAGTTCACCTAGAAAGAAGAAAAGAGAATAGATAGACAATATGGTGAAAGAGGCAGAGAAAGCAGCAAAAACAGGAGACAACAAAACTATATAACATACAAAAGAGGCTAACAGGTACTATTACATCTTAAGAAAGACCAATCCTTAGCAAAACTGGAACCTATTAACATCAAGTAAAGATCAAAAGCAAAGATGGGCTGAACACTTCCAAGAAATACTTAACTGACCACACCAAAAAGAATTGATAGACCTTAAAACTGACATACCAGCCCCAGAACTAAATATCAACCTAGATGACATTACATTGCATGAAATTGAAATAGCAGTGACTTTAATGGCTAACAAAGCTGCAGGTGAAGATGAAATAACACCTGAAATATTAAAAGCTAACAGTAGTGACAACATGAGACAACTATAGAGAATGTTTAATAAGATTTGGAAAGAAGAAAAGATCCCTTCTAAATGGAAAAAAAGGAATCATTGTTAAAATACAAAAAAAAGGCAACCTTAGTGACTGTAACAATTGGAGAGGAGTAATCTTAGTATCAGTTGTGTCATAATTATTTTGCAAGGTCATTTTGAATAGACTTAAAGATATAGCAGATACCACAATGAGAGAAGAACAAGCAGGATTTTGAAAAGGGAGAAGCTGTCTCGACCAGATCTTTACTCTAAGAATAATACTTGAAGAACATATTGAAAAGCAGAAACCAAACTTCATAGATTTTAAAAAAGCATTTGATAGCATACACAGAGATTCACTGTGGAGAATTTTAAGTCTATATGGAATACCATCTAAAACTTGTGCAGTAAAAACAGAAGAAGGGATGAGTGAATGGTTCCAGATTGAAACAAGGATGTATACTGTCTCCTTTGCTTTTTCGAATTACAATAGATTTCATAATGAAAAAATGCTGCACAGGTAACACAGGTATTGACTGAAGATCTTGATTTTGCTGATGACAAAACTCGTATCAGTAACAATGTGAATTCCATGTAAGAAAAAGGAAATAGCCTGTCTTCACAGGCTAGCAAAATAGGACTTGAAATTAACAAGGACAAAACAAAAATAATGAAAATTCCCATTAATGAAAATGGAAAAATAAATGTAGAAGGGACAGACATTGAAGAAGTCAATCAATTTGCATACCTTGGCAGCTACATAGACCAGGATGGTGACACCAGAAAGGAAGTTAGAATTAGAATTGCAAAAGCAGCATCGATCTACAAGAATCTTGAGAACATATGGCATTCAAAAGTTATAAGCACAAACATAAAGTTAAGACTATTCAATTCAAATATAATATTCACCCTTATTTATGCATGCGGAAGCTGGAAAACAACTAAAGAAATAAACAAGAAATTAGACTCTTTTGAAAACAAATGCCTAAGGAAAGCACTCGGCATCAAGTGCAATGAATTCAAGAACAATGCAGAGATAAGACAGATGACTGAACAACAACCAGTCTCTTGGGTGATCAGGAAAAGGAGATGGACATATGTTGGTCACATGATGAGAAGAAACAGTCAGAGAATCCCAAAACTAGCTATAAAGTGGAATACAACAGGCCAAAAAAAAAGAGGCAGACTGAGTGAAACTCTAAAGAGGACATTGTTAAGAGAGGCCAAATTAATAGGCATAAAATCCCTTGATGAGGTTGAAAAACTCGCCAAAGATAGGAAAAATTGGAGAACTACCTTGTGAGCGCTATGTGACATTTAACGGCACGGGAAGGAGATAAGATATAAGAAATGAAGTTTTTACAAGTATTTACATCGTACCTTCATGTCTTACACATTCAAAACGTTTTATATAGTTGATGAAGCACAATTTCTTATATCGACAATGAAAGCACATTTTTTAAATGTAATTTTTGTATTTATCTTATTTTGAAATATTAAGTAAATATTAAATATATTTATGTAATCTGATTCTTTTACATGGACTCTTCCTTGTGATGTTGTCAGACTTTGGTCCTTTCTTGCTTCTATCTGTTTTTCTGCATTTCTGCTTCAGCTTTTAAGTTTTATGATTCCTCATTATAAATACTGACATTTAATTGTTTATTTCACTAAACAGACTTCAGATATGTTCTGATCATTATTCTGTTATTTCCTTTTTCTGTAAAACAGTTAGTTTGCCTTTCTTTAGTTTTGAGTAGCCCAGTGCTGTGATTATTCTTCCAACTACACAGTTATTTGCATTTCTGAACTTTTATTTGTTCAATCTCAGCACACTTTTTAGGCATCTGCTTTATTATTTCTTTTATAATGTTTTTATATTTTTACTGTTTGATTATTTTTACTATCATTTTTGCCATATGTTCTACCTCATATGTCTTAAATTATTCTATGCTTAGTGTTTTTGGTCACACTAGTCTGTCATGGACAAGGTTGGGGGGGGTTCAGATCTACCCAGCTGTAGAAATGGATACCTGACTTCTTCTGGAGTTGGGGAAGGAAAGGCAGCCAGGCATGTTGCTGACCTTATCACCCTCTAGTGTGCTGACATGTCAAGAAAAATATGGGCACTAACACCATATCCCTATGTGGCTCTAATGGTTACCTGTTTTATTTTTGGTCTATCATTTCCAGACTGTCTTCAGTAATCCATTTTTCTTTACATTCTCATTTTTTTTCATATGAAGTGCATTGGTGTCTTGTTATAATGCAGTCGTTGGGGTCCAAAGATTGACATTGTACACGAGCCTGCATTATAAGGGGAAAACAGTACATCACATAGCAACCACTGTTTATCAGCTTTCATTTTTTATCAGCTTACAGTTTACTCTACTTCACCATATGTGTGATTGATCAGACTTTCCAGCATTTAATTTAAATTAAATGCAATGCATCACTTTTGAACTGACTAAAATAGAAAATATATACATACATAAATAGTATTTCCACTGCTTATTTATATTGTCTAAATTATTTTAAAAATCATTTCTTATCTTCACTGACATAAAAAAATAACAAAACATTTATTTCCATTTCTGAGCTTTTTATTATTGTTATTGTTGTTGTTGTTGGAGCTTAGATCCATATAAGAATGATTTTCAATGGCCCTTTCACAATGTAGATCTTATAGCATCCTGTGAAATATTGTCCTGTATGCTTTAACAGTGATGTAATTCTTGTCAGTGATCAATGTAAAATGTTTTGATTATTTGATCTATCTGAGTAACATTAAAAAAAAAACTTTTTGCATGATCTTTATCTATCTGTGCACAGTCTCAAATGCTGAAATTTAGTCATGGAACATACTGCTGGATATTTTCCAGATTAATGCTACTTGTTTTTAACATGTCCACAAATATTCACAATTGACTGCAAAATAATTTCTCTCTTTTTCCATGTTATGTGCAACAAAGTTTAAGATTTGTTGAAATAAAATAAACATAAGAAAACAATATTTGCTTTGTTGTAATGCAAGTTAGCTAAAAAGAAACGTGGTTGATGTAAAATATGATTTTAATATGCGGATTAAATTATAGATTTTGCAATGTTTAGTTTGTATTATCAGTCTTGTTAAAAAAAAACTGTTTTCAATGTTTATTTTGTGCCAGCGGACATCTGCTCTTTCATCTGCCAGAGAAACATAAGAAAACTGACAAAATTCCTGGTGATGAGATTATGGAGAAATAAAACATCACTGTTAATTATGCTGAGCAGTTTGAGAACAGAGGACATGGGAAAGCAATCTCATAAAAACTCTGCTCAAAATGCAAAAAATTTTGTCTACTATACCAGTATAAGAATAATACCATGAGATTTTTTTTTATATATGTGAGTAGAAATTTAATAATAAATAATTTATAGAAATAGGTTAATCTAAGAAATTGTAAAATATCATAATTATAGTAGAACTTTTAAAAAAAGTATTGAAGGTATTTAAAAATTGCCAATGCACAAAAAGCTTCATAAAAAATAATTAAAAAAAAAATTAAGTTCATTTTAACAAGTGTTTTATTTATGTTTTACAGCTTACCACACTGAGTCAGAAGGAAGTGCTTGGGAAGATTGGTTTTCTGAATATTGCAAGCGGTGGTCAAGGTAAATGGTATTCCAGAATTAGTGTCTTAAACATGAATTAAAACTTCCTCAAATTTAAATGCCTTCACTTTTGTTGCACTATTGCATTTACATTTTGCAAAAGCAACAAAATCTTAAGAGTTAAAATTTAAAGGGACAGTTGACTATCTTCATCATACACACTAAACTTAGTTTATAAGAATATATAAAAGTTTAATGGTCATATAAATCTGTAGAAAAAAAGCAAACTATTTTCAAAAGGTGAAGAATGGACATGCATGCCTTCTGCCCTTCATCATTCAACTTCCACTCAACTTGAAAACATTAGTTTAGTTTAATATATGTAGTAATAAATGCATGAAAATAATTAGAAAAATTTTAAATGACTAAAATTTTATATTCAACTTCCAATCCACACATTCACGTAAGAGACATAAAAGAGAGCTTTCAGTAGTTGAACACCGGGTAAACAGGAATATACAGCTTTTTAATTACTCAAGATCACTGTTTCATTATGTTAAATACTGAAGCACTATCTTTATATGTCATATCTTTGTCTGTTACACTATTTGAACATCCACAACTATTCAAGGATTATGTTTTTTAGCAAAAATGAATATCACATATGCACTTATGATTACTCAGTATATTTCTCATTGCTAGAATCCACCATAGAAAGGGCTGTTCAGCAAAATAATGTTCATCAAAAATCATAACTAACATCTGCCTATACATAAAAAAAATCCTTTGTAAGCCTTCAACCATATGTAGAGAGTGAGCCGCAAAGAGGCATTAAAAAAAAAAAACAACCTGTGACTTCATCTGACAGAGTTAAATTAGTACTTCATTTCTGTCCACATGGCCTGTAAATGGAACCAAATTTAATTTACATCCACATTCATAGACACCTTAAGCTGTATCCTGCATTTGTTGGTAAACCAGAAAATGTGACCACCCTCGCTGTGTCACCTATCCTGTAGTCTGGGAAATGAAATCGATTACTTTTCTCAAAACTGTCTTCACACTCTATGAGGAATTTATATGCAAGTCTTGCAGTATAATATATGCAACTGTGTATAAAATGTGTAGATAACTTATATTGAAGTGACTGGTCTCAGATCAGGTGACTGTATTCAGAAACATTTTTAAGGCATCTCCAAACATGCTTCTAAGCCAGTCTCTAATCATTTCAGTAACCCCAACCACAGAGTCAAATCTGATTTTCTTGTAAAAGGTAGTCCCATAGCAAATGCCATAGGGGATGGAGCATTAGAGATCTCATTATGGTAGACCATCAGTGTATGAGATAGGGTAGCCAGTTCCTTTCCCCACTGTCTATCCTTCCCAGATTTTCTCTGGTACCTATTTTATGAGGCTGGGTTGACCTCAGGCCATATTGGTTGGAAAAAAAAATCCTGCTCAGCTGAGGATTCAAACCCTAGACCATTAGTTTGCTATACAAGTGCTCAAACCACTACACTAGCTAGTCCCCTGATTTTTTAGTAACAGCAATTAAACAGTGTCACTCTGATGACAGAGGTCATCTGGTGCTTGAGAACTGCTGCATTCAGGAATATGGGTTGCTGGAACCACATGATTTGAATTAAAAATTCAGCAACACTTAATATTTCCTTTCTCCACAATCATATTCCTTCTCTATCAAGTTCTACTCTTTCCTCACATGTAATTTATGTTAAAGATATATTGCAACTATTTTAATGTATTGTGTCTACTATTTGATGGGGTGTTGATGTGTATATGTGTTATACACCAACTGAACTAATATTTGACTCTTGAATACTTCACATCACAAGTAGATATTTTGCTTAACTGCTTCACAAGTGACACCAAGACATTATGTTGATATATGTAACAAACAAAAACCCAGGTGACAAAAACATATCACAAGTCAGTACATGAACATGACCAGTTACATGAGTAACAACTCAGCTCTAATACCAACAGTTGGCACACATAACATAATTCCAACATAGTACAGGAATCCGCACTCACAAAATATAATGAAAGGTTTAATGAAGAAAACCCCAACTTGTGAATGAGTGTTGCTAATGGACATGGTGACTGAAAAACTGGTGAAGAACAATAGCAATAAAATACAGGAAAACTGTCAGGATGATTACCATCATCATGGGACACACACTATCAGTGTTGAAAGACATACTAATCTCAGGTATACTAAAACTCCAACATAACCTTTCAATCTAGAATCACATATTTGTCCTAAAAAGGACAAATCAACTACAACCACTACATACTAAACTCTACAACACTTTGTCCTAAAAAAGGACAACCAACCATAAAACTTACATTACAAACCAAGCAATCCTAGCAAACATCCCAGAACAAAACCAACATATGTCCTCTCACCTCAACATCTTGAGTAGAAGTCTCTTTCATGCACACCACAAGCTCAGATCTCATGACTGAACTAGCCAATAGGAACACAGAGACATGTCTTATTCCATGGTTGTCTAAACAGCTAATCTGTGATCAACAGCTTTTGACAACAACAACAGGGTTTGAAACCCCATTCTGTTACAGAATAATCATTCTGTTACAATATTCCAGAACTCCCTCACTGCACTAGATTACATAACCTCTACCCTAACCACATTCGCCTGTTTCTCTCCCCCCCACTCCCTTTTCTCAACTAGATTACCATTGTATCCCTTTCTCTCTCTCTTTTCTGCTTTCCCCACCCCCTCTTTACTACCAAACTATCATACATCCCAAGTCTTCATTTAAACACTCAAAATACTCTAACATGCACATGCCTGGACACAGTTTCTTACAAGTAAAAGCTAAATGCTTCTTTGTTGTATATATTTTTTTTTCCATTCCTATTTTTATTGCATAGCATTCATGTGAAGTTTTATATTTTATCTTCTCTCTTTGTCCTGTATGTGTATATATGATTAAGATGTAAACCAAAACTTCACAAATGTGTGCTCGTTAGTTAGTAAAGCTGTTCCTACCTTTGTTTTAAAAAGTTTGAACATTTTGTTTTAGTTAATGTGATAAAGAGCTTCTGTAGCTTTATATCAGTATAATAGTGCATCCTGTAAGAATAACTATAACTTTCACAGTTTTTATGTATATGAAAATAAATATACTAGGCCTGCTGATTATTTGCTAGTCATTTCTGTGATTAAATTTTTAATGCAACACTTAAATGCATTAATTTGGGTTAATTTGACTTCTTATGTTTAACACATTGTTAAATTAATGAAGCAGCATCAAATGAATTCAAATTTATAGGAGTTATGGATCACTGGGGTCAGTTTTACTGGATCATTTCATATTTTCTTCCTCATCTTTTCTATTCATGGTTCTTGTCATTGTGCCATAGAATTACTGCAGGAGAGCAATGTTCCTTACTCAATGATTCTTCCAATGCTTTGCCTTCTTGAAGTCAGAATGACAGTATCTGATGATGATCATGCCAGCACTGCATGTTTCAGATATGCATTTTTGACAGATCTCAAATGATACAAACTGAACATCTACTTCTTAGTTGAAATTGTGGCTGTGCTGGACCTGTGTTTAAGAAATCATAGATACTTGTGAAAAGACAAAAGAAACAAGGTTTTGCAAGAGTTACAAATTCTGGAAAATTCTGACCAAGTGAAAATACTAGGATATGCTGATGACATCAACCTAGTGGAGGAAACTAATATTTCACCAATACTTGCATATACCTGAAAGATGTGGCATTAAAAAGTGGGCCAGACCATTAACCAAGATAAGATAGAGTGTATGAAAATATAGAGAGACCAAAGGCAGTATGATCCAGTCAGTCATTTGCATGTCCCTTGAGGAACTTTGCCTCCCTAACAGTTCTTCTGTAGGTCTCTTGGTTGTAAGCAAGATGCCCTGCTGCTGATGTAAGCATTTGCAGATTATCAATGATGTCTTGCAGCCATCTTCACCTTGGTCTTCCTCTCTTTCTTTTTCCTATTATGTATCCTTCCAAGACTATCTTCTCTAAATTATCATGATCTTTAATGTGTCCAAAATATTTAAGTTTTCTCTGTTTAATCCTCTTTACTAGCCAGCCTTCCTCGATATTAATTTCTTGTAGTATGGATATATTTGTACATGGAGTACAAGAAAGAAAGATGAACAACAATTGCAGGTCTTTAAGAACAAGATCATAAGAAGAATCTTTGGTCCCATGAAGCATACCTACAATGGAGAATGGAGAGATAGAAAGAACACTGAACTTAACTGCTTATTTAAATCCCAGTGAATTATAAATGTATTGAAACTGAACAGATTACACTGACTGGGCCTTGCGGAAAGAATGGAAAAGAATAGACAAATGAATATGATGAAGGAAACAAGACCAAGGGGAAGACCAAGACAGAGATGGAAAGACAACATAGAAGAGGGTATAAAAGAAACTGGTGTCACCAGCTGGAGAGAGAGGATTAGAAATAGAGAGGAATCGAGGTGAACTTTATCTGCAGCAATGAGCCTTAATTGCTCTGTAAGCTGAAGAGGAAGTAGATCCTTTTAAAGAATTTTGACAGAATTAATCAAAATGTTTGACTAATGTGAATTGTTGATTGATTACTTTTTCTGATTAGCTAATGTTTCACTGCTTATACAAATTCTAAGGACTGTTATTGAGGTGGGGTGGAGGATACATCGCTCTCCACTCCAATGGCATGCATCTCAAATAACCTCTGACAGTCAAGTCCAACTCCTGGCCTTCCCGGGCAGAACTTTTTAAACTGACAGGAGAAGGGGCGAAGGCAAATATCTAGAGCCTGAAAATCAGATGCATCGGGGAGATAAGAGTCATGTTTGGTAGCTCATCTACCACTGCTGGTGAGATTCTTCAGCTGCTGTGTGTGTAGAATGGGGCTCCTTCCGGCCAGTGAAGAAAGGTGTGAATGGGGTTGTCGTGCGGCACCACTGTGGAAAAAGTGAAAGAAAGGATTAAGTGAAGTAAACAGTAGTCAAATCACAGCACCTGTGGTCTGGAGGTCAGCCACGTCCTAAGTGCACTCATATCTGACTTAACGACTTAACCCAGAGGTTAAGACACTGCTGGCGAGATTCTTTGGATGCTACACATGGAGTGAAACTCCTCCCTGCCAATGAAGAAAATGCGAAAAAGAAATCAGGGTTGCCATCCGGCACCGATGTGAATAGGTGATGGAAAGGATAAAGTGAAGCTTAATCAGCATGTCCAGTAATCTCGCGGCGAGAGCTACTCATACCATGGCACCTCTGCTCTAGAGGCTGGCCACGTCTGATATACACTCATACTGGTGAAATATGCCTACACTGGCTTAAACCAGGTGTTAAACTTTATGGCTGTGCATGTCACAGTACCTCCACTCTAGATGTTGGTCACGTCCTAAACACGCCCATACTGGGATAATATGCCTAAACTAGCTCAACCCAGGGATGAAACTTACTACTAGTGAGGATTCATCCTTCTGGACAAAAGCTCTGTCCTGGTCACGACTAGGAAGGGTAGCGGCCACGACCACAAAATGCTGAAGTCGGAGACACTGGATCAGTGCAGTCTAGATAGGCAACTACCTCTCACCTGGTGGGGATGTATGCATATCCTAATCACGCTGATGTTTTCCGGTGAGAAAGTCCAAAACTGTACCACCTCTCACCCGGTGGGGATACACATGTATCCTAAAACACTTCGAGGTTTTCCGGTGGGAAAGTCCAACTCTAGGCTGGATGGGCAACCAGCTTTCACCCAGCGGGGATATACTGATATCCAAAACACGTCGAGGTTTTCCGGTGAGAAAGTCCAACTCTAGATTAAACTGGTACAAATCCACGGTGTCACGCATTCCCACTTCTGAGAAACCACCAAGAATACAGGCTCAAGCCCAGCGAACTCTGAACCTCTTGTGGTCCTCTCGTGGATCTCGTGTGGTCCATTTGGGGACCACGGGGAGACTACAGGCCCTATCGAGGACCATAGGAATAAATTCAGGAGGATCACGGGGTGGTCTTGGTGGTAGAAGTGAACAAAGATGAAGAAGAAGACTGCTTATACACTTATTTACATTATACATAATTGTTGTTATAACTAACTGGAATAATTTATTATGTGCGGGCAAGTAGTTATTAAAACTCTTTTAAATTAGATTGTATAACTGATTTATTTATGCTGTATCAAAGAATTTTAATGTGCTTGAAGGAAATAAGTAAAATTTCAGTTAATATGCAGTTAATTTTGATTTAAAATTGTTATCATATTATTAATTAATTACAGTTAATTTTTTTAAACTGAACAATAGCAATCAAAAATATAAATACTGACAAACTACTGCAATAATGTTGTAGTAACAAATAATTCCCCTGTGTGGTACCTAGGATCTGCAAAGAATAGGACCACTGTACCCTACCACGCATAATCGTAAAAGGCGACTAAGGAGGGTTCAGCATAGGGCCAGCAACCCTATCTGGTAAAAAAACTATCAGACAGCTACAGAAACAGAAGCAAGGGAAAAAACAAATGCAGGTGGAAGGAGAAATGCTTATCAGGAAACTGAGCCCATGAAGGTTGTGGATGAAAGCCAGCCACTGGAAGTCCCTAGCCTGACTGCAGACCTCCTGGAACCTAAACACAAGATGCAAATAGGCAGCTGGAATGTAAGAACACTTAACCAGACTGGAAAACTAGCACAGACCATCAAGGAAATGCACAGATACAAATTAAACATACTAGGAATACAAGAATCAAGATGGACAGGACAAGGCAGAAGGAAATTAACAACACAGCACACAGAAGATACAATAATATGGTCAGGTAAAGAAGACCATCATGAAGGAGGAGTAGCATTGATTATAACAAAATAAGCATCAAGAGCATTGCTGAAATGGACCCCTATAAATGAGAGATTATTACATGCACGCATCAACTCAAGATTCCGAAGCTGTCTATTATAGTTTGTTATGCACCAACAGAAGCAGCTGAAGAGGAATTAAAAGAAAATTTTTACACCAGCCACCAAGCCACAGTAGAAACAATACCCAAGCATGATATGCTACTCATCTTGGGCGATTTCAATTGCAAAAGTAGGTAAGGGAAATGAAGATAGAAGAAGAATCATGGGAAAAGAAGGAATCGGAGAAATAAATGAAAATGGAGAAAGACTGTGCAGTTTCTGTGAAGAAAACATGATGACCATCGGAGGGACAATTTTCCAACATAAACACATCCATAAAGTGACTTGGAGGTCACCAGATAAAACCACAGAAAACCAAATCGATCATATACTAATAAATAACAAGTGGAAACGGTCACTACAAGATGTGCAAGCAAGGAAAGGAGCAGATGTAGGAAGTGATCACAACCTTCTGGTAGCAAAAATAAAACTAAAATTAAGGAAAGCCACAATTGGAGAACACAGAAAGATACATTTTGATACAGGAAAACTGAAAGACCAGCAAACAAGGAACGAATTCTCAATAGTACTTAAGAACCGCTTCAGTGCCTTACTAGACGAAGCAGAAATGTCCATACTAGAGTTCAATAAAACGCTACAGGAAACAGCAAAATATGTGATAGGATATTGGAAACGGAGAAGAGAGGAATGGATAAGCAAGACCACATGGGAAAAGATAGAGCAAAGAAAAGAAATCAAGAAAAAATTACTGAACACCAAATCACAAAGGCTAAAAGAACAAGTTTTAAGTAATTATGCACAAAAAGACAAAGACGTGAAGGAATCATGCCATCAAGATAAACGTCAATACTATGACAATTTAGCAGAAGCAGCAGAGAAAGCAGCATATAAAAATGACATGAAAACCATATATAAAATCACAAAGCAGATGACAGGTAACTTCAACACAAGATGTGAGAGTGCAATAAGGACACTAAAGGGACAACTGGTCAGTGGAGAAAGAGAAAAAATTGAAAGATGGAGGGAACACTTTAACACCCTACTAAACAGAACACAAGCAGCACAAACAATAGACATACCTGAAGCAAAGACAGAACTAAACATCAATACAGGACCAATAACAATAAGTGAAGTAATGGAGGCAATAAAGAAGCTAAAATTAGACAGGGCATCAGTTGAAGATGAAGTGACTGCTGAGATGTTGAAAGCAGATGAAACAGAAACACCAAAACAACTTCGCCGGATATTACAACAAATTTGGGATCTAGAAAAAGCTCCAGAGGAGTGAAAAATTGGTCTTATAGTAAAACTACCAAAGAAGGGTGACCTCAGAGATTGCGGGAACTGGAGAGGCATTACCCTACTGCCACTCACCAGTAAAGTATTTTGCAGAATAATCATCAACAGAACTGTACCAGCACTTGAGGGAAAACTTCGATAAGAGCAGGCAGGATTTAGGAAAGGAAGATCATGCATAGACCACATATTTGTACTTAGACAAATATTAGAATAGGCAAATGAGTGGCATAGCACAACATATGCATTGTTTATAGATTTTGAAAAAGCCTTTGACAGTGTCAACAGAGATGCACTGTGGAAAATCCTAAGATGGCATGGCCTCCCCCATAAGATAGTTAATGTAATCAAAGCCCTATACGAGGGTTTTCAGTGCAAAGTGATCTGTGGAGAACATACCTCCAGCAGCTTTAGGGTACAAACAGGAGTGAAACAGGGATGTGTACTATCACCAACATTATTTATCTTGGCAATAGACTGGTTAATGAAGGAGGCAACATCAGACAAACGCAGAGGATTACAATGGACCCTTGACACAGTGCTGGAGGACCTTGACTTTATGGACAACATTTGTCTACTGTCAAGCAACCACAAAGAAATGCAAGATAAAATAAACAAGCTAACTCAGAATGCAAACAACATAGGACTAAAGATCAACGTAGGAAAGACAAAGTTAATGAAGCAAAATGTGAACAACAGAAATGTACTCAGAGTAGATAACAAGTTAGTGGAGGAGGTCAATTAGTTTGTATACCTTGGCAGTAGAGTAGTAGAAAATGGAGACAGCACAGAGGACATCAACAGCAGACTTACTAGAGCAAACCAGGCTTTTGCAGTACTGCAGACTATATGGAAATCTAAAAAACTAAGCATGAATACGAAAATCAGGATAGTTAAGAGTAATGTTCTAAGTGTACTACTCTATGGAAGTGAATGCTGGAAAATCACCAAAACCATAGAAAACAAGTTGAATTCCTTCCAGACTAAATGTTTACGAAGAATTAGAAAAATATTTTGGCCAAACACCATAAGAAAAACATCTTGTTGGCAGAGATGCAGATGAAACCACTGACAGCAGTTATTGAGGAAAGACGCTGGCGATGGCTGGGACATGTGCTCCGAATGACTGATAACTCACTACCAAAAACAGTACTAAGATGGACACCACAGGGGAACAGAAGTAAGGGTAGACCAAAAGAGACACGGAGAAGAACAACAGAGAGGATGTTGAGCAATAGAGGGCTCACCTGGGCAAGAGAAGAAAAAAAGGCAAAGGACAGGCATTTGTGGAAAACCCTTGCGGAAGCCCCATGTGCCCTGGGCACTTAAGGTTCAGAGAGAGAGAGAACAAATAATTATATTTATTTTAAAAAAAGGTAACAACTTCATTCATTAATCTGGCACACTGTTGTAACATTCCTGTTTATTTCTTAAAAAATACATGATGAAGAAATAGGAAAAGAAGAGTAAGACTAAATTTTCCTCTGTGATGTATAACAGTATGACTAGAAAACAATGGATTGCTTATCTAGTGACTTGTGACTTAAGATAAGTAACTCTTTTTTCTGATATCTCTCCATTCTCTTTTTCATTTATCATAGAGGATGCACGAACTGTGAAAGATGTTGCTACCATCATAACTTTTGGCTCTACTGCTTCATTTTGGGAAAAGTTCATGGTAAAGGGAATGTGCAGATCATACCCACTAACCATTTCAGCTTGTACTGTGAATGTTTTAGTAATCTTGTGACATAAATGTTAGAAAGAGGTTACCATTTTACTTGAGAATTTATTATTGTCCAAAGTGATTTACCCAAATGCTACCTGGAGCATTAATTTTTCCTAACATCACTAAGTGTAATTACTGCTTTGTTGATCATCAAATGTGCTAAACATACTTGTATGACAAATGAACAGACATTATTTTCAAAGTGTGAAGAATTGGCCACTGTGGCAGTTTTGCCTGATTATATATGATGACAAAAAAATGTTTAACCAATCAGATAAACTATTGAATCGCTCAGGCATGATAGTTTTTTTGTTGTTATTTTTAATGTATAAAGGACAGATATTAATCCCAGTTATAAGTAGCATAACAGGATAGATCTGATTGTAACATTTTTTAATGTATATTTTTATGAGCACAAGTTACAAGTTACTCTTACTGTCCAAAATTATTTTCCACTTTGTGTCGAAATTCATTTTTTTCTGAATTTTTAAGCACAGCTCTATGAGGAATATTTCATGTACCAAAAACATATCAAATATTAAATTAAAGATACTTGAATACAGAAGAAAACTATGCCAATTTTGTGTTAGTAGCATGGCATACCAAAATATTATAAATAACAAACATATGCTTAAAAGAAGGAACTAGCAAAATTGAAACACAAATTTTTCCACTTTCCCAATTATTGAAGAAAATCAATGGTAGAAACTCACTGAATTTGCATAGAATTTCTTTGTAATCCAATTTTCAAGAAATATTGCATGGATTTTCACGAAAATATTTAACATTTACTGAATTTACACCACTTTTACAATATGACTATGGACAGAAAAATTCTTCCATAAATATCTATAGTGAGGTGCATAATCTCTTTGAACATATTGAACTAGTGTATTGCACAAATAGAATATATAACCAATTTATATCTATCTTACATCATTCCCATGCCATTAAACATCACATAGGGCTCGCAAGGTGGTTCGCCAAGTTTTCCTGTTTTCTGCAAGCTTTTCAACCTCATCAGTGGATTTTAAGCCTACTAAACTGGCCTCTCTTAATAATGTCCTCTTTAGAGTTTCCCGTTATCAACGTCTTTTTCTTCAGCCTGTTGTGTTTCACTTAATAGTGTGTTTTTGGGATTCTCTGACTGTTTCTTCTCATCATGTGATCGACATATGTCCATCTCCTTTTCCTGACCACCCATGAGACTGGTTGGTATTCAGTCATCTGTCTTATCTCTGCATTGTTCTTGAGTTCGTTCCACTTTATGCACAGTATTTTCCATAGACATTTGTTTTCAAAAGAGTCAAATTTCTTGTTTATTCCTTTAGTTGTTTTCCAGCTTTGAATGCATAAATGAGGGTGTATATTACAATTGAATTAACTTGGTTTTTGTTTTTGTGCTTATAACTTTTGAATGCCATATGTTCTCAAGATTCTTGAAGATCAATGGTGCTTTTGCAATTCTAGTTGTAACTTCCTTTCTGGTGTCACCAACCTGGTCTGTCTAGCGGCAAAGGTATGCAGATTGGTTGACTTCTTCAACAGCTGTCATTTCTACGTATATTTTTCCTTCTTGATTAATGGGAAGTTTCATTACTTTTGTTTTTTCCTTGTTAATTTCAAGTCCTGTCTTACTAGACAGTGAAGACAGGATATCTGTTTTTTCTTGCATGGAATTCACATTGTTACTGATAAGATTTATGTCATCTGCAAAATCAAGATCTTCTAGTTTTGTCCCATGTACCTAATCAATACCTGTGTTATCTGTACAGCAGTTTTTTATTATGAAGTCTATGGGAATTCCAAAAAGCAAGGGAGATAGTATACATCCTTGTTTCACGCCTGTTTCAGTCTGGAACCATTTGCTTATTCCTTCTTCTGTCTTGACTGCACAAGCATATCCTTTGTCCTTAATGATGTTGACAATTTTAGATGATATTCCATCATCATCATCAGGTGCTGTGCCAACTGGTGTTGGCTATTATGCTTCTCCAGAGTACATGATTTCATATTGACTTAAAATTCTCCACAATGAATCTCTGTGTATGCTATCAGATGATTTTTTTAAAGTCTATGAAGTTCAGTATTAATGGTTTCTGCTTTTCAAAATATGTTCTTCAAGTATTATTCTTAGAGTAAAGATCTGGTCAAGACAGCTTCTCCCTTTTCAAAATCCTTCTTGTTCTTTTCTCATTGCAGTATTCACTATATCTTTAAGTCCATTCAGAATAACTTTGCAAAATACTTTTGACACAACTGATAGTAAGGTTACTCCTCTGCAGTTATTGCAGTCACTAAGGTTGCTTTATTTTTTTTTTTTGTATTTTAACAATAATTAAGGGACATTTTCTTCTTTCCAAATTTTATTAAACATTCTCTGTAGTTGTCTCATGTTGTCACTATTGATAGCTTTTAACATTTCGTTTGTTATTTCATCTTCACCTGCAGCAGTGTTGTTAGCCGTTAGATTCACTGCTGTTTCAATTTCATGCAATGTAATTTCATCTAGGTTGACATTTAGTTGTGGGGTTGGTAAGTCAGTTTCAAGGTTTATCAATTCTTTTGGATGTGGCCAATTAAGTATTTCTTGGAAGTGTTCAGCCATCTTTGATTTTGGTCTTTACTTGATGTTAATAGGGTTCAGTTTTGCTAAATGTTGATCTTTCTTTAGATGTAATAGTACTCATTAGCCTCTTTTGTATGTTATATAGAGTGTTGCCTCTTTTGCCATATTGTCTATGTATTCTCTTTTATCCCTTCTAACTGAACTTTTTACTTTATTGTCTATTTCTTTGTATATTGCTTTTGCCAGATCTTTTCCAAGATCTGTCTTTACATTTAAAATGGCTAATTTGGCTGGCCATCATTCATATATGTACTTCTATGTGTTTTCCAATATCCAAGCTTTTCTATTTGTTTTTTTTGCAGCCCAGCACTTGCTTTTGCTGCTTTGATTAGGGATGTGCTGTAAGAATTCCATAATTCATCTATATCTATCTCTTGTACTTCACTGCATGTTTTGAAATGATTGGTAAGTTCCAGACTGAAATTGCTGTTGGTATTTCCTTCTTGTAGGCTGTTTTTTTCTGTTTATATACTAAATATACTAAATTTATAGGTGAACTTGTATATACCATGCTTTGAAAAACTGGAAATGATTTGCTGTGGGATGCTGAATACCTTATACCTCCCAGAATGTTTCGCTTTAAGAACAGTAATCTTAGAACCTTTAAGCCTTTCAGAGGCCTTGATTTAGAGGCAAGGCCAACACTAGAAGCCAGCAGATGGTCTTTATTGGTCACTGCTTCAACTGCCATTTCTACCAACTGATCAGTCAACGTTAACTTGAATTTTTTCCTGAAATCTTCTGGTCCAAAACCTGAAATCTTCTGGTCCAAAAAACATATGAACTAATTAAACAAATTTCTATCATACAATAATAAACCTTTCCCCATCATTTGTTGTTTATCCTAGTTGTGTGGTCCATAATATTCAATCATCTGATCCATTTTATCACATCCATTCATGTTGATATTGTAGTTGTGAATAGTGGATTATATTATTTTCTTCTTGTTTGTTACATCCTAACATTCCCATTTGTTGTTACTATCAAAACAGGCTTAATTTCTTTTTTTTTTAATCCTTCCGAGTAGTGCACAGAATATTGTCATCTTTACTGAGCCAGTGACAGCTTTCATAAGAGTACACTAGGATCTCTGCTAGCTATACTAGGATTCAGCTAGACTAGCTCATCTAAGATTCAACTAGGGTTAGGGCACCCGTTTATAGGAAAGCTACTATCTCTACTATGTTGTGCGAGAATACAACATGGCAGCAAATGAATAGCAAGAACATTCTTAGACAGAATTTCTCATAAAGAGTAGTGGACATCTACTGTGTTTTTTATGTTATTCTTGTTGTTGTTGCCTGGAAGATTTTGTACAACTGCTTTTAAACCAATAGGCAAACTGTAGTATTCCCTTAGTGACAC
Source organism: Achatina immaculata (assembly GCA_009760885.1). Lineage (NCBI taxonomy): Eukaryota > Metazoa > Mollusca > Gastropoda > Stylommatophora > Achatinidae > Lissachatina > Lissachatina immaculata. The sequence goes on from CM019691.1 coordinate 8,455,067, forward strand.
ACCAACAGTACCCGGACTCGCTACTACTACAACTAAAACACCAGTGTCACAAATGAAAGCATCAACTAGACTTACAATCACACAACAGAACTAACAGCAGAAAATTTCCATCAAGTCAAGAAGACTTCAACTAAAAAGTACACATAAGGCTACAATTGTTGAATGAGAAAAATGAATGTTGAAATGGATGGAAAATGAGATGAAGCCACAAAGCTTGACAAGATTACAACATAAAATTCGCAGCGTGATTATGCCATATGGGAAGAAACCACTATCAAACAAATGATAACAAATATTACACGCTCACAAGATTGTCTAAAACTTCACACAATGTAATGAATTCCAAAATATCACCACAGACTTCCTAAATATGGCAATAACAGCTGCCTGTCCTAAACTGGACAATACTACAGATGTACACTACATTTTCACAACTTCTGTTACAGAGTAGCTACAAGTTCCAGACTCATGCTAAAGGAACATTTCAAAGCCCTCTCTAACCAATCTACGTGAAACTCATACTGAATGATAACCGAAGACTACATTTCATGAAAAAAGATGTACATCATCTCTCACTCTATCTCTCTATCCTGTTCTAATCAATCATCATTTCTCACCGTATTCCCTACAAAATCTCCCCAAGCTTCCTGAATGTTCTATCATGAAAAACTCAATTCACGTGAAGTTACATGTTTTTATGATCTTTAGTTTTCACATAAAAATACCCTCTGTTAACCTAAATTTTGTCTGCTGTGTCCATAAACAGGCTTCCCACTCAACAAAAAAGCCCATGACAAGTCCAACTTTTTCAAGTCAAAACTTGACCTGAGTGTTCTAAAAATAGTCCAAGGTTTCTCACGAGATTAAGGAACTATATAATTACCAGACCTACATTTTTTAACTTGATTATTTCCCTTTGATAAAAAAATCCAGCTTACTCTAATAATCTATTAATATACCGATACAAGAGCTAAAATAAAATAATCAAGAGGTGTAGGTGAGTCATCACCAATATTATTGTTTACACCTGGTGTTGATTGGCCACCTATACATGTGGTAGTGATTCTGAAATTACTGAATGCTTTAACATTATTGCCAACTATATTTTATACCCAAGACTAATAAGTGGATGGAATATTAGATTATATTTTTTTTATGCTGTTGATGAAGAAAGAAATGCCCACTCATCATGCACTTAATCCAACTAAATCTTCCACTAACTGACTGTTATTCTCAGAACTGCCGCTAAAATCAAATGTCATCTTCTCTATCAACAATACTTTCTAATATTATTTAATGCAGTGTACACATTCACTCGTCCAGCTTGTTTAGAACCAGAGGGAATAATACTTGCAATTTTACATGAAGCAAAACACAAAGGTACACACACAAAATTAGCTATAAATTACAAAATTCACTTTTTACCATGCTTTGACTGTCACAATCGGTCAACAAAAAGTAGATTTAAAAAATTAAAAACATAGATTTATTTAAAAACAGAATTTATTAATTTACCATGGACTTTAACGAAACATCGCTAATATTGCTGTTTTGTGTCTGCGTGTGAAAAAAATGGTCACTGAGAGTGTCGTTTTGAACAGTAAAACTTACTAAACAGATACTGATAAGAATGAAAAGAACACAAACAAGTCATCCAAGCTAAAAATATAAAATGACTTGGAAGAATTTTTGATAAGACGTGGTCTAAAGTAAAGTCTCAAAATACTGGCAAAGTGCTATAGTCATACCCATCTAGAAGAATATAGGCAATGAAAGAGATTATGGATCATACAGAGGATATCCTTGCTCAGTCATATGGGGAAAATGTATGCAAAGATATTAGAAAGCAGAACAAGACAAGTTATAGAAACACAGCTGAGTGAAGCACAATTTGGATTTAGAAAAGGAAGAGCTGCACTGATGCAATATTTATACTCTGTCAGGCCTGTGAAAAAGCCGTTAAGTATGACCGGGAACTTAATATCATTTTTGTGGATCAAGAAAATGCTTTTGATAGGGTGAACAAAAACAAGCTATGGACAGTATTAGAGAAATATGAGGTACCATAACATCTATTACAAAGCATAAGGTCATTATACAAAAATGGTCAAAGCGCAGTAAGAACAACACCAGAAAACACAGATTAATTCAGAATAACAATGGGAGTTAGACAGGACTGCATATTGTCACCATTATTATTTACATGGACAAGATAACGAAAGACACAGATAAACCCAAACTTATCAGAACTGAATGAGTTAATGTTCGCAGATGACCAATCACGCAAAAAGCTTACAAGATCATATGAACAGTTTCCATCACAATTGTAAACATGAAAATCAAGATTGCCAAAACAGAGACAATGGAAGTCAGTAGTCCAAGCCCATTGAACATCTATACTGAAGACAACAAGTTAAAGAAATCAAGTATCTTGGTGGTATGTTTACAGAAGATGGAAAACTTGATAGAGAAAATGAAGTTAGAGCACAAAGAGCAAATGCCATTACATACCAGCTATCCCCACTGCTTTATCACCCTAACATACCACTGAAAAACACAGAACAGAGAATTAATAGCATATTTATAACAGTGTTGTGCTATCAATGCCAAACATGGGCACTAAACAAGAAACAGCAGTATAAAATATCTACATGCAAAATAAGATGCTAAGAAAAGCAGCAAACATCACTAGGAGGGACAAGAAAAGAAATAACAACATAAGATAATTGGTAGGAACTACACAATGGTACAGTATATATTAAAAAAAAAGAATTAAATAGTTTGGCCATTTAATGAAAATGACATATAAACACCCAGCTGTGAGAGCCTTCAACCAAGGAAGTCCAGGACACAGATCAAGAGGTAGACCCTGAAAATAGATGGAGCTGTAGAAACACTCACAAATTATGCATGAACATCACTGACATAGCTAAAAAATGCCAATTGCATCTCCCTTTGACACCTCACGGATAAAGTAAAGTAAGTAATGAAGCGTAGCGTTCTTAGACATCCCATGTGTCAAACTCACATTCTGAAAAAAAAGGGAAAAATCTTAGAAGATTTTATTGGCAGTGCTGGTGTAGTTTGTGTGTCAAATGCTACACAATATTTTATTAATTAAAGAAAGTGTACACTTTCTTTTTGAAGTCATCCAAATATCTTAAATTTTTTAATGTTATTTCATTTGTTAATAGAAAAAATATGCCATTTGCTGTATTATTATTATATTATTATTTATTATAATAATGCTACTTCATCTTGGTGTAGTCATTGGTCTTTCCGATCAGTTAAAATGCTTTTCCTTTTCCAGTGCCACTTGGTAAGGCCACTGAGATATTTTTCTCCTGGTTTCCTCTCCTTTTTCCCATAAATTTCCTGGTCATTACTGGATTTTGTCTTCTCATGACACATCCAAGAAATTTGATTGTCTCTTTTTTACAAATTATTTTCACTAGTTTCCATTGCTCTGAAACTTCTTTGATGACCTCTTCATTTGTTTATTCATCTGTGCAGGGTACATGCTGCATCTTTCCCCCAAACCAGATTTCTGTTGCTTCCATTTTTTTCGAACGACTGTTTACCAATACTGGTTCTGTAAAGCACTGCAATACTCTTTTCCTTGCTGAAAGAGATCTTATTTGTTAGTATCTTCTTCATGTCATAAAAAGCTGCCTTTGTCTCACCTTTTCATGATTGTATTTCATTTGTGCACGTGCCATTAGCTGTTTTTGTTGTTCTGTGGTATTTCAATTTATTTACTTGTGTCAGTATCTTCCCATTTGAAAGAATGTTGCACTTTGGTATGGTTACTATTTTTTATGTTACCATTTGCTGTTGTCTTGTTACTGTTTAGCTCTAAACCACTTTTATTGCTCTCTTTAGTAATCTTGTTCACTATTTTCTAAAAACTGCTTTCGCTTTCTGTTAATAGAACAATGTCATTCACATATCTCAGATTGTTGATATTATGGCCTCTTATTTTTATTAAAGTTTTTAATGCCTCTCACAATATTTACACTGTATAATGAGAATAAATCAGGTAACAGCACACACTCTTGTCTTCAGCCTCATTTTATAATCTGATACTCACCTATATCATTGTACACCTTTACTGCCGCTCTTTGGTGTCAGTACATATTTTTTATAATTCTCATATCTTAAGTTTTTCTAGCATTTGTGTCATATCTTCATATCTAAGTCTGTCAAAGCTTTGGTGTAATTAATAAAGAACAAGTATAAATCTTTTTATAACACTAAAGCTTGTTCTGTTATAGTTCTTAATATAAAAATAGCATAAGTTGTGCTTTTTCCTTCAGTAGAACCAACTGTTCTTGTGCAATTTCAGTTTTTATCTATATTTTGTATTCTCAGATTTAATGATTCTTAATAGGATTTTTATAGTATACCTCATTAAATTCATTGTTGATGCTGACCACATTCTGTTGTTCTAGCTTTTTCGGAATTGCAGTGAGAACTGATTTGGGCAGATCTGATGGCATACATCCTGTGTCATAGATTCATATTTGCTATCCTCTGTGTTTTACAATTAATTTCATGATCAGTATTTACAAATATTATCTTCTTCATTTTGTTTTAGTTAGTGGCCAACAAGTAGAAAGAAAAGCATGATATTATCTGCATTATTGTTGCTGTATTGTCCAGGCCCGCAAAGATGTTCTAGGCAGTATTGTGAAGCTGGACTCGGAGTCCTCAGAAAACATAGAGCAAGTGTCCCATGTGCTTGATGTTTCTGTTGCCGAGGTGGATGAAATTGAAGGGACTGGTTTGGTAAATTATAATTTGCTAATGTTATGTAGTACATCACTGGATGCATTTATTAATTTTATGTGATTAAACTTTGTGATGCACCATACAATTCATGGGTTATTATGGAGTTATACTGTGATGTAAGGAAATCGTTTCTGCTATATTCCAAATTGAACTAAAGATATTATTATAATTTCGTGATTTTCATATTATTTTTATTACATAAATGCCATGCAGTGAATGTTTTACTAGTGCAAAAAATTTTTTATTTGTAACAGAATATCGTTGATTCCATTTCTTTAACTGAATTAGGACAATGGTATAAATGTGGCTTCCAAACTTGCAAAATACATAGGAAAAGTTGACAGCAACAACTATGATGTCACAAAAAATATTGCTTGGTAAGTCAACACTTTCTTAGCTTGAGCTTACTTCTGTTATCATTTTTGTTGAAGTTTAAATTGATGTCATGAGTAAAGTACAACTTGTAAAAAAAAAAAAAAAGAAGGTAAAATTCCCATTTCCATGTCCTTAAAGCATATTGGGGAATACAGTGTTAGGCCCATATTTTCCATGACCTTCGGCACATGAAAGTGTAATTACAACATGTAATTTGCTTAAATATTTAAATGTCATTGAGGTATCTTCTCTCAGATTAAATATTAAAAGTAAAATTCATTATTAATGAAGTCCAACCAGGAAAGCTATTGTTTCATTTTTTGTTAGCTTAAATTTTATTGCTCAGTTTCTTTACCAACAAAATGGTTCTTTATGCTGAAATAATACTAAACATTTTGATATCTACATTGGTTTGTCTCTACAATATAATGAAAAATATTTTATTCCTATACTGTTTATTCAATTTTTATTCAATTCAAATGTAATATCCACCCTCATTTATGCATGTGAAAGCTGGAAAACAACTAATGAAATAGACAAGAAATTAGACTCTTGAAAAAAAATTACATCTTACATCCTTCCTGTGCCATTAAACATCACATAGGGCTCGCATAGTCGTTTGCCAAGTTTTCCTGTTCTCGGTGAGTCTTTCAACTTCATCATGGGATGTTATACCCACTCTTCTCTTAACAATGTCCTCTTTAGAGCCTGTTGTGCTCCACTTGATAGCTTGTTTTGGTATTCTCTGGTTGTTTCTTCTGCATATGTCCATCTTCTTTTTCTGATCACCCATGAGACAGGTTGTTGTTTGCTCATCTGTCTTATCTATGCATTGCTCTTGAATTTGTTCCACTTTATACCAAGTATTTTCCTTTTTGGCAAACTACCGTGCGAGCCCTATGTGACATTTAACGGCATGGGAAGGATGTAAGATGTATACTGTTACATTAAAAAATAAGTTATGAAATAAATCTTTAAAACAGAGTTTTTTTTAAAATGAAAAATGTAGAATTTCCAAAATCTAACAGCACAAAATCTTTGTCATACATTATACTTCAGTTGAATAAAATAAAAGAAGATCTTCTCTTTCTTCCAGGTTACAGGTGAATGCAATCAGTAAACTCCTTTTTGTTGCATCTGTGGCAGGTAGAACTTTAAGTTCACTGAATGAGACAGATGTACCAGATGCATCACATATGATAAATAAGGTACTATATTCATGTTTTTCTAAACAGAACCAAAACACAAGTTTGTGCTGTTTCCTTGACATGAATCTTGAGAAATAAACACATCTGTGATGATTTCTAGCACTTCTTCCAATATGTATTACCATAACAAAAAAATAATAGTTCAAATAGTAATAAATAATTGTTCTAAATAAAGCAAACTGTCTACTGCTAGTAATAAAATCTGAAGAATATTATTGATACTAAGTACCTTCACTTTGTATTCTTTCTGATTCCCAGAACATTAATCAAAGCATTTCAGCCATAGATTCTTTTAGTAATATTGCTTCAGTACTTCTAGACTCCATCACATCAGCAAATGACAAAATTGTGGTGAGTAGTGAAATAGTTTATTATTTGTTCATTTTTTATTTTATAAGCTCCCTGTGAAGCTAGATATTTTTTATAGGCATTGAAAAGTGTAAAATTTGCAGGCATTTTCCTGCTGAGACATTATATAACCTCCAGTAAAAACACACCATTTTGTCAAACTGTTACAAAGCATGAAATATTTATGTATATGGGTGATCTTCAAGCTCGGAAAGCATGCAAATGTGGCAGTTAATGTAATGACATTTTTCTGGCGATGTGACATTTAAATCTGACATGCAGCATGTGAAAATCGACTTTTTTCTTAATTTATGGCCTGACTTTGAAATTGAGCATACATGTTAGGAAGGTTAAGCGAATAAAGGTCATCATCTATTTCCATCGAAAGGAAGTCTGCTAACATTTTTGTCATGGCTAGATTGTTGTCACAAGAGCGATGGCAAGCTGTTGGTATGCTTAGCAGTGGTATAATGGCCAGAGATGTTGTCAGACACTTTCATTGTGACCAGATGTTTATAGTGAGGCTGAATCACCAACTTTAGGTGATGGATACCAGGAAAGCCATCTCAGGTCGGATCAACCTCATGTAACAGCAGGAGCTCAAGTCGCCAGATGCTATTAATAGATCTGCGCAACCGCTTCCAAACACTGGCACTCAAAGACTCTGTGATGGTGACTTCACGCTGCTGGCTTTCATAGCAGGCATCTCAACATTGGCCCCATGCTTACTAGAAGTCATCAGACCAGCAGAATGGTTTGGGCCCAACAAAATTTATGTTGGCCAATGGCAGAATGGAGATTGACAATGTTCCCAGATGAAAGTCACCTTAGTGTCTCCATTGCTGATAGGAGAAATCACATGTGGCATCATCCTGGAGAAAGATATGCTGATGCAGGTGTCCAGCATGATAAATATAAAGGAGGAAGCATACATGTGTAGGGTGGATTCTCCCATTACCACCATACTCCACTTCACATTTTCAGAATTAATGTTACCGCAGATATCTACATTAATAAGGTGCTGTGACATATTGTAGTGCCTTTCTTCCAAAATAATCCAAATCTGAGAATATTTCAGAAAGATAATGCTAGACCTCGCACAGCTAATGTTACCAGGAATTTCTTACCTACCAACCTTTTCTTGTGCTGGATTGGTCTGCAAACTCTCCTGACATGAACTTGATTAAACATGCATGAGATGAACTGAGCAGAAGGAGTCATCATTATAACATCAACACTGAATGATCTGGAGCTAGCACGCAGTGCAGAATGGAACACCATACTCCAAACATTTTTTCAAACACCTTACAATAGCATGATACACCGATGCCAAGATTGCATTGATGCCTCAAGGGGGTCATGCATGGTGATAATAATGGCTGCAACTTTATAACAGTCAATGCAAATTTTGTTTTTACACCAAAGATAAACAGCTACTTATGAGCAACTTCTGAATCGTGTCATTTTTAAGAATACAGCAAGTTTATATCAGTAAATGGATGAGAAATGTGAAATCAGTGGTTTTATGTATTTTAAATCCAGTACAACAATTTATGGCTAAAACAAAAAAGTGATGCTTTTTTAATGACGGATAGTGTAGAACATGGTATTGCATAAAATATACTAAACAGATTTTTAGTTTACGAGAATCTTAAAAAGCACTATTTTTCAGATTACAACTGAATTTATGGACTTCACTCTTGGGTTACACAATATCAGTGAGCAAAACGCATTTGATATTGAATCTGAAAATGTCAAATTTTACTTGCCCACAATGGATTCTGGTGTTGCTCCTCATGAGTTAGTTGAAAGTGAAGTAAGTTGAATGTGTTCTCTTACTTCTCAGTGATGTACAGATATTTCTTCTTGTTCATGAACACAGTTTAAAAATATAACTCAGAGGTAATTTCCTTTCTTATATTCTAGCATCTTCACTTAATATGCTACAGCAGTGTATGATATGTGTTAAAATTACACATATAAATTTGGCTGAAGGGATGATTATACCACAGTTATGCCCACAGTTATACTGCTGCATGGAAGTTACAAATTAAGTCAAACATGCTTAATATCACATTGTCAGAACCATCAAAATATGGTGACATTAAGAGGAGTTGATATTAAGCGGGGTCCATTACAGGGGCATTAACTGAGATAAAGCAATGTTAATCGTTGACTGAGTGATGCTGTTCCTTGCAGCATGCATAAAATTAATCACTGTCTTGATGTCAGTCTCAGCGACATGCTTTTGTTCCACAGCATGCAACACATGACACACTGTTCGCTTTCTGTGCTGTTGCTTGAAGGTGTAAATTATACTTTGATCACATGGCTGTAGCACACACTGGTTAAGTGGCAGGAAAACAAGCTTTGTAGCCATCAGATTGGTGATGTCAGTATGCACCAGAGTTATCAACAAATGGCAAAACTTTTCTGTTCATTTTCTTGTCAAAAGAAATTACCCAGTCCTCAAACAGTTCACTTGTCATCCATGCAGGTTGGTTGACCTTGTAAATGATGGGCAGACTCTTTACATTTACATTCTTGAAGGACTGCAGATTTCATGACTTTCTGATAACAAGGAGCAGAGTCTTCTCAGTGCCAGACATATTACAGTACATGACAGCTGTTAAACGATCTTTAGCTCATTTGTGACTGTGGCACTTCTCATTGCAAAAGCACAAAGTTCTGTTCAGTAGCATTTTATAAAACACACCTGTTTTATCCATGTTAAAAATGTCATCTGGGCTGTACGCATACTAAATTTTTAGCAAATGCAAAATGATTATTAATGACATTGGTGTTAACATGGTCCTCTTCAATTGAAGTGATCTTAAATGTTGTGGCATTTTTAAAGTGCTCAAGAAAGCTGTTAAAACACTTCCAGTCAGGCATATCCATTTCTTTCGCAAAATATTCTGCAGTTTCTGCCAGTATATTACCGCACACAGGCGACTGTGCAGAATGTGTCTGCTTGAACCATTTTGGCAGAGCACACTCAATATCCATGTAAGAACTTGCATGCCTTCACTTTTAGTTTGACTTAACTAAGGATGAGTGAAAGTCTCATTCAATTTTGTCTTGGTTTTTAACGAGTTTCAATACAGTTGAAACGTCAATGTCAAATTTGTCCGCTATGTCCTTTCTCATAACTTTTTCATCAACTTGCTTCATTTTAGAGCTTAAATACAGATCAACATGTCTGCATAGTAGCCATTATCTATCACAACAAGAACTAGAGAGAAGTTCCTGGCTATGTGATTCAAAATTCACAACTTGAGAATGACCAGCTATCAACTCACGTTGCCAACTTAACACCACCTACATTTTGATAAAGAAGACAAACAATGACCAAAAGAAGCCAGTTTTTAACCATGTTCTTTTGAAAGGGTGGTCATAAGTCTTTTATTTTTGATGCCCATATGTTCAAAAGCCTACAAAAGTGCTGTTAGGGAGGCAAAGTTCTGCAAAGGACATGCATATGAATGAATGAATGTTCAAAAGGTTGATGCTGCATATACTTAGTGATCAGGTGGCTGGCACCTTCTTTGATGGTCACGAAACTGATAAGGCTTTGTGAGATATTTATAGCTTGGACTTGCTCTGTTTGTAATACAAAGCAGAGTCTTTAACTCCTCTGGATGCAAAGATATGGTGACATTAACTGATTTGTGCCAATAAGTGGGGTGATATTAACTGGAGTAAAGCCAGTTAATTACTTATGGGAGTTGGCTGGGAATACAAATTTCTGTGACAGTATCCTGGTTGTGACATAAAGTGATGTGATATTAAGTGGATTCAACTGTATTTACAGATCTCAGGAATAGAACTGCATGATGTGAAGCCCAATAGATAAAGCTATCTCTTCTTAGATATGAAGTGGATGAATTAATAAGGAAACAAGCCATCATATTAAAACCAATCGGTGAAACAAACTAAAAAACAAGCTACTAGTTTTTTGGTAATGTTATTTAAAAAATGTAACTGTAACTAATCAGAGACTGGCATCCCGCACTCTGGGCATTCCCATGTGTGCTCCACCTTCCATTCCAACACCCACTATGTGTAACACATGCTAGACAACTTCTGTTGGAAAAACATCCACTTCCTTTCTTCTGTCCTCCCAATTCAATCATCCTGTTGTTGTGATTGTTGTCATTCAACTTGATGTCATCCTTCATACACAGCCTATCCAAGTTGGCTCTTGCAATCTCCTCCATGTCCATTCTTAGGGTTTCCTGAATTGATGCCATGCCTGCTAGCATGTCTGCATTTTCATTGCCCCCTGACTCTCGCTTGACCCAAGCAGTATATTCATGTCACCTTAAGCATACAAAAACACACAGAATGAAGAGGTAGAGAGAGAAGAGGAATTTTAAATTCACATGAACTCTATGTAAAAAATAGAAATGAAAAAAAAAAAATAGAATAAAATAAAATGAATGGAGCACTTAGCTGTGACTTGTAAGAAGCTGTGATTTGTAAGAGGCTGTGTTCAGAAGTGCACATGGTGGATTGTAGAGAATGTTTAAATGGAGACTTGTGATGTGTGATAGGTGGACCATAAGTGGGAGGGGGAGAAACCATGGAAAAGGGAGGGGTGATACAATGGTAATCTAGCTGGGAGAAGGTGGAATAAGTGATTATAGCTAGGGTAGAGGGGTTGTAATCTGATGCTGTGAGGAGGTTCTGAACTATGTGTTACAAATTAGAAAGGAGTGGAACTTAGTGCAGAAGAAATATGACTGTGAAAGAGGGAAATATTAGGTATAGCTGAATTGCGAGTTCAAACCATGTGGTTCCTGTGTCCCATATTCCTGAATGTAGCAGTTCTCAAGCACTAGGTGGCTTCTGTCATCAGTGTGACATAGTTTAATGGCTGTCACCAGAACATCAGATTTGTCTTTTCATACAGTTATATACTTATAATTAGTTTTATATACATTTTATATATATATATATATATATATATATATATATATATATATATATATATCTGTCTGAACCTTAAGTGCCCAGGGCACATGGGGCTTCCGCAAGTGTTTTCCACAAATGCCTGTCCTTTGCCTTTTTTTCTGCTCTTGCCCAGGTGAGCCCTCTATTGCTCAACTAAACTTTACTAAATCAAGCGTGTGGGAAGAATGAAAGATGGAGTGATGAAGGGCAGAATGTAAGACGGGGCTGCATGCCCAATTCTTTACCCTTGAAAAATAAAGATTATTCATTCATTCATTCATTCATACATCCTCTCTGTTGTTCTTCTCCATGTCTCTTTTGGTCTACCCTTACTTCTGTTCCCCTGTGGTGTCCATCTTAGTGCTATTTTTGGTAGTGAGTTATCAGTCATTCGGAGCACATGTCCTAGCCATCGCCAGCGTCTTTCCTCAATAATTGCTGTCAGTGGCTTCATCTGCATTTCTGCCAACAAGATGTTATTTCTTATGGTGTTTGGCCAAAATATTTTTCTAATTCTTCGTAAACATTTAGTCTGGAAAGAATTCAATTTGTTTTCTATGGTTTTGGTGATTTTCCAGCATTCACTTCCATAGAGTAGTACACTTAGAACATTACTGTTAAATATTCTGATTTTCGTATTTATGCTTAGTTTTTTAGATTTCCATATATATATATATATATATATATATATATATATATAATTATTTGTGTGTTAGCTATGTAATATAAATGGGACTCTCTGCTACTTTTTGTCCATACATGGTCCCATGACTAAATCAGAGAATAGTGAATTTTTTTGTCTGGTAAAATTTTGTCTAGTTTCACTAACTGTGAAAGGGAACAGAATTGTGTGTTAAAGGAGATCCCAGTAAAGTTGCTTTAATGTACTCTAATTCATCGCTTTTCCGTGTGGTTCAAAGTTTAGAAAATAATAGATTAGGCTAGAGTAAGGGTTTCTCAAGTAGGAATAAGTGAGGGTTTCATGAGAAATGCCTTGGAGGGATTATTCAGCCATGATCTCTGGTAGATCCCCTGCAGAACCATTGTGGATCCTGGGTTGAGAAAGTCTGAATTAGATGATGGTGATAATGGTGTTGTAGCAAAGTCAGATTCATGAGAAACAGAATCAGCTGCATAGGAAAGAAATTTTAACACAATACATGATGTCAAAACTGGGAAGAGACAGCATCTTACATTTTCAAGGTGTGCTGCCTTGCCTGTGCATTGACTTAAGCTTTGCATGTATTTTAAGTGTTATGCTTAGGTGCTTTCTGCAAATTTCTGCATTTCAAAAAACAAAAAAAAAAGCAAACAAATTTCTTACATAAGTACAAATTGATGTATGTTGATTATACATATGAAAAGAGTGATCAGTACTTATTAACTCAGTTTGTATTTTTAAATATGTTGTAAATTATTTGAAGGAGACACTTATAAAAATAATTGTGTGCATATTTAGTGGAATTTTTATTTTTAAAGTCATGAATGGGGCAAAGAAGATTTGAAAATTTAAAATTAACATATTTGACTCACCAAATTTGTTTACAGTGAATAAAATCAGACCTCAAACTTTCAGAATGAAAGATGCAGGGGACATCAGGAAAGTAATTCTGTACATGTTATAGGAACCCATTTAGAGATATTACTTGAGGAGGAGCAGAAAACTGAGAAACTTTCACTTATATAAAACAGTGCTCACAATATATCCTCATATTTTCTCTATTTCCATGTTTTGTCTACAACTTAAAAAAAAAATTGCAGTGTAGAAATGACAAGGTTTATTTTTCATGTTCTCGACCTTCATACTGTTTACTGCACCTGTGCAGTTGTTACACTAGAATGTCTCAATCTCATTATCATTAAAACAGAGTGTGTTCAGCAACCAATTGAAAGTTCATCATTTTCATCAACTGTTTCACCAGAAAATGAGAAAGTTTGTTCTGTTTATTCAAATACTTTTTTGATTGATATCTAGTTTGAACTGTTTATGAGGAACCCCTATGGATGGACAGCTAAGAATGTTCATGGAGACTTACCTGTTGTGAAAGTGAACTTTGTGAGGCATCATATGAAGTATAATCTTAAGGCCCAAAAAGAAAGAAAGATATATCGTTTCAGTAAGCCTGCAGATGTTTTTCTGAAATTCACTGGTAGGTTGTTAAAATAAAACACAAAGCATTATTGTTTTAATACTTGGTGTGTATATTTCATTTGAAAATAATTCCCGAACTCTTAGTAAAATATCCCAAGAGCTCGGCTGTGGTGAATAGAATTACAAAGTTTTCTTGATCTCTGTGCCTGTGCTTGCTTACTTTTAATATGTTGAACATCAACTTCAAAGTAGATGATGTATGTCTGTTGTTGTTGCAGAATTTCCCATCCCTTTATGGTGATTAGAAAACATGTCAAACCACTTGCAGTAAATTTTTAAAATTCTGGCCATGGAGACTGGAATTTAGCACATGAGTTTCATCTCTTCTTTCTTGAGACCTGAGAAAAAAAATGTGGACATTCGCTCTGAGCCAAAGTCTTTGGGCAGGTGTTCTGAAATTTATGGTGTATAGATGAAAAACGAATGTAACAAAGTATTTCCATATTAAAATTATACTTATTATATTATATATTTGTACCTGTGTCACAAAGTCAATGAAAAAAATTCACAAGAATGGTCAAATACACAATGGCTACCTACCCCACAATGTATACAGAAAGTTGTAATTTGACTGACATGCACCTAAACAACTTACAGTAAAAATTTGCATCTTATAATTAATGAAATGAAACATTAACCCATTAATTGATTGGAGGTCCTGATAGGATAACTGGAAGTGTCCAAATTGTGACAGTTGGCCTCAGATGAATTAATTCAAACAATCTGCATTAAACAGCATTTCTCACTGTTGGCACTAGTTAAATGTTGACAACCTATTTACCACAAGTAATGGATACTTTTCTAAAGGAAATTATGAATGTATATGAACCTAAAATCAAAATTGCATCATTTAAACATCTTCTGTTTACTGTACTAGATGTGCAGTAAGTTTCCCTGTAGCTTTTCTAGCTGGCCAAGGCATATTTTATGTCTTTCTCCAAAATGTGACCTCTTTTGCTTCAAAATTCTGTTTCATCTGTTTCATTATTGTCAATGTCTCATTTCACAATCACTGAACCTATGCTGAAGGAGCACCACAACCTATTATGAGGTGGGCACTGACTGCTCCTCAGCCTTGTTAAGTGGTTATAAATAAACAACTCACAGACCTCTGGGAGTCATGACCCACAGGGGCCCATCACCCTGAGAGCTTCAGAAGTTTAAAGGTCTGAAATGTTTGCCTGAAGGGGGGAGGAGAGGTATTTCTCTGATGATCTGAGGAGTTGTGTTGTTTTGCTATCTACAGCAGAGAGTTTCCTACCTAGGAGCAATCACACATAAATTTGATACAGTGTTGACCAGCTCTGGTTTGCTAGCTTTGATCACAAGTAGACATAAAAAAAAAATCAAAACAGACACCTTCTTCCAAAAGATGGGAGTATGAGAGAAAGATACATTTGTCATAGATTTCATTTAAAAAATTTCTTTTAGTAAACAAACACCTAAATTGTGTATGAAAAACATAACATCTCTGTTTCTGTATGATTAAGGCATACTTGGATACAGTGTTTGCCTTGTATTTCCATGACCTTTGGCATATGAAAGTGTGATGTAGTCAGTAGTATCTCTCTCTCTCTCTCTCTGAACCTTAAGTGCCCAGGGCACATGGGGCTTCCGCAAGGGTTTTCCACAAATGCCTGTCCTTCGCCTTTTTTTCTGCTCTTGCCCAGGTGAGCCCTCTATTGCTTAACATCCTTTCTGTTGTTCTTCTCCATGTCTCTTTTGGTCTACCCTTACTTCTGTTCCCCTGTGGTGTCCATCTTAGTGCTATTTTTGGTAGTGAGTTGTCAGTCATTCGGAGCACATGTCCCAACCATCGCCAGCATCTTTCCTCAATAACTGTTGTCAGTGGTTTCATCTGCATTTCTGCTAATAAGATGTTATTTCTTATGGTGTTTGGCCAAAATATTTTTCTAATTCTTCGTAAACATTTAGTCTGGAAAGAATTCAACTTGTTTTCTATGGTTTTGGTGATTTTCCAGCATTCACTTCCATAGAGTAGTACACTTAGAACATTATTCTTAAATATCCTGATTTTCATATTTATGCTTAGTTTTTTTTATTTCCATATAGTCTGCAGCATTGCAAAAGCCTGGTTTGCTCTAGTAAGTCTGCTGTTGATGTCCTCTGTGCTGTCTCCATTTTTTACTACTCTGCTGCCAAGGTATACAAATTCGTTGACCTCCTCCACTAACTTGTTATCTACTCTGAGTACATTTCTGTTGTTCACATTTTGCTTAATTAACTTTGTCTTTCCTACGTTGATCTTTAGTCCTGTGTTGTTTGCATTCTGAGTTAGCTTGTTTATTTTATCTTGCATATCTTTGTGACTGCTTGATAATAGACAAATGTCATCCGCAAAGTCAAGGTCCTCCAGCACTGTGTCAAGGGTCCATTGTAATCCTCTGCGTTTGTCTGATGTTGCCTCCTTCATTAACCAGTCTACTGCCAAGATAAATAATGTTGGTGATAGTACACATCCCTGTTTCACTCCTGTTTGTACCCTAAAGCTGCTGGAGGTATGTTCTCCACAGATAACTTTGCACTGAAAACCCTCGTATAGGGCTTTGATTACATTAACTATCTTGTGGGGGAGGCCATGCCATCTTAGGATTTTCCACAGTGCATCTCTGTTGACACTGTCAAAGGCTTTCTCAGAATCTATGAATAATGCATATGTTGTGCTATGCCACTCATTTGCCTGTTCTAATATTTGTCTAAGTACAAATATGTGGTCTTTATGCATGATCTTCCTTTCCTAAATCCTGCCTGCTCTTTCTGGAGTTTTTCCTCAAGTGTTGGTACAATTCTGTTGATGATTATTCAGCAAAATACTTTACTGGTGAGTGGCAGTAGGGTAATGCCTCTCCAGTTCCCGCAATCTCTGAGGTCACCCTTCTTTGGTAGTTTTACTATAAGCCCAGTTTTCCACTCCTCTGGGGCTTTTTCTTGATCCCAAATTTGTTGTAATATCCAGCAAAGTTGTTTTGGTGTTTCTGTTTCTTCTGCTTTCAACATCTCAGCAGTCACTTCATCTTCACCTGGTGCCCTGTCTGATTTTAGCTTCTTTATCACCTCCTTTACTTCATTTATTGTTATTGGTCCTGTATTGATGTTTAGTTCTGTGTTTGCTTCAGGTATGTCTGTTGTTTGTGCTGCTTGTGTTCTGTTTAGTAGGGTGTTAAAGTGTTCCCTCCATCTGTCAATTTTTTCTCTTTCTCCACTGACCAGTTGTCCATTTTGTGTTCTTACTGCACTCTCACATCTTGTGTTGAAGTTACCTGTCATCTGCTTTGTGATTTTATATATGGTTTTCATGTCATTTGTATATGCTGCTTTCTCTGCTGTTTCTGCTAAGTTGTCATAATACTGACGTTTATCTTGACGGCATGATTCCTTCACTTCTTTGTCTTTTTGTGCATAATTACTTAAAACTCGTTCTTTAAGCCGTTGTGATTTGGTGTTCAGTAATTTTTTCTTGATTTCTTTTCTTTGCTCTATCTTTTCCCATGTGGTCTCACTTATCCATTCTTCTTTTCTCCTTTTCTGATATCCCAGCACCTCTTTTGCTGTTTCCTGTAGTGTTTTATTGAACTCTAATATGGACATTTCTGCTTCGTCTTGTAGGACACTGAAGCGGTTCTTAAGTACTATTGAGAATTCATATCTTGTTTGCTGGTCTATCAATTTTCTTGTATCAAAATGTATCTTTCTGTGTTCTCCGATTTTGGCTTTCCTTAATTTTAGTTTTATTTTTACTACCAGAAGGTTGTGATCACTTCCTACATCTGCTCCTTTCCTTGCTCGCACATCTTGTAGTGACCGTTTCCACTTGTTGTTTATTAGTATGTGATCGATTTGGTTTTCTGTGGTTTTATCTGGTGACCTCCAAGTCACATTATGGATGTTTTTGTGTTGGAAAATTGTCCCTCCGATGGTCATCATGTTTTCTTCACAGAAACTGCACAGTCTTTCTCCATTTTCATTTATTTCTCCGATTCCTTCTCTTCCCATGGTTCTTCTTCTATCTTCATTTCCTTCACCTACTTTTGCATTGAAGTCGCCCAAGATGAGTAGCATATCATGCTTGGGTATTGTTTCTACTGTTGCTTGGAGGCTGTTGTAAAAATCTTTTAATTCCTCTTCAGCTGCTTCTGTTGGTGCATAACAAACTATAATAGACAGCTTCATGAATCTTGAGTTGAACCGTGCATATAATAATCTCTCATTTATTGGGGTCCATTTCAGCAATGCTCTTGATGCTTCTTTTGTTATAATCAATGCTACTCCTCCTTCATGATGATCTTCTTTACCTGACCATATTATTGTATCTTCTGTGTGCTTTTTTTTTTTTTTTTATTTAATATTTTATATGCAAATTCAGCAAGCACCAAAACCACCAAGGGCGAGTCAACCGAGCCAGGTCATTTTTATTTTTCTTCTTTTTTGTGTTTTATATTTTTTTTTTGTTTTTATTTTTTGTTTTATATATATTTTTTTTTTGTTTCATTTTTTTTTTTTTTTTATATTTTTTTTTTTTTTTTTTTTTTTTTTTTTTTTTTTTTTTTTTTTTTTGCTTTTTTTTTTCCAAATCTTTCCAAAAAAAAAACAAACTTTCAAATAAACAATAACGAAGCATGTACATGTGACGTGAGTTGAGGATGATTGCCCGTGGAATGAAATAATGAGATGGTGGGCTTTACAAACCGTGAGGTGACAGCATGGAGTATGATAACGCGAATGCTTTGTACATAAAACGTTACAACAAAGGTGTATAGTAATAGTATAACCACAGACACACATCCTCTCACCTACTATCAGGACCCTTTCTCACTCTCTCTCACTCTCTTCGTTAACTTTCTCTCTAGTGATGGACAGTGCTTGTATTCGGCTAAAGCCTTCTCTTTCACCCACGGGGTGTACACAGAAATAAATATGCACTAGAAACTGGTTGAAAGCTGTAACAATTTTTGTTTGAAAATGTACAGGAGAAGTTCTTTTGTAAAAATTCTATTTTCAAATGTGGCCCTATTCCTACATGACCAAACAACATACCTAAACTCAGCAAGGAGGATGATACACTGCATATGGCTGTTTGTTTCTGTTCGAGGAATGGTGTTTAACATTATTGCTCTGTATATGTCTACTTTCTCTGTTGTTCTTGTTGCTATCTCCTGAGTCAAAAATTCTAAGGCTAAAGAAACGGTTCTGCACTGAAAGAAAATGTGTTCTTCCGTTTCTTGTGTGTTCAGTCTACATAGTTTACATCTGATCAGTCTGTGGAATCTGTGGGCGATCCCTTGTGTGGTCGGTGTCATGTTGAACAATAGTCTGTATGTTATCTCTCGTGCACTTGGCGTGATTCCTTTCTTGTGTAGGTTTTGAAATGATTGTGTGTAGTCGGTGATGTGTTGTTAATTTCCTTCTGCCTTGTCCTGTCCATCTTGATTCTTGTATTCCTAGTATGTCTAATTTGTATCTGTGCATTTCCTTGATGGTTTGTGCTAGTTTTCCAGTCTGGTTTAGTGTTCTTACATTCCATCTACCTATTTGCATCTTGTGTTTAGGTTCCAGGAGGTCTGCAGTCGAGCTGGGGACTTCCAGTGGCTGGCTTTCATCCACAACCTTCATGGGCTCAGTTTCCTGATAAGCATTTCTCCTTCCACCTGCATTTGTTATTTCCCTTGCTTCCGTTTCTGTAGCAGTCTGATAGTTTTTTTTTACCAGATAGAGTTGCTGGCCCTATGCTGAACCCTCCTTAGTCGCCTTTTATGATCATGCGTGGTAGGGTACAGTGGTCTTATTCTTTGCAGATCCCGGGTACCACACGGGGGAGTCAGTAGTATACTTGACTGTATTTACCATCCCAGATTTCTCTGGTATGCACTTTTTAGAGGTTGGGTGAACCCTGGGGTATTTTTGGTGTGCATACCAAAAAAAATTCCCTGCTGGGACTTGAACCTGGTACCACTAGATTTCTAAACTGAGCACTTAACCATTCAGCTAAACAGGCCACCTAAGTTGTGTATATAAATTTAAAATAATAATATTACGCCATTAAATGGAGATTGGACTTTCATCATTTCAGTGTTTTGCAAACATAGGAGGTGAACAATTGTTCTGCATTTGATAGGCAGACAATGAGAGATACAGACAGCTAATATGTATAGGATAATACAATGTTATTCAAAATCTGTCACTGCTTCAACTTTTTTTATTTTGTCCAGATTCAGGTGAGGAGCTGGAAAAGTACCTGCTTATTAAAGTGATAAAGCTGAAAAATACCAGAATTCTTACAATGTCTGGTTGCATCAATATGTCAGTTAAAGCAACTACTACAAGTGCAACAGCACTGAAAATCATTAGTCCCAACAATCTGACAATGGTGGTCAAGGCCAGTTACAAAAATGTTGCCAGTTATTTTCATGATGTAAGTTACATGACTGAATTGGTTAGTGTTGGAAATGATGTACTTTTAGGAGTTACTTGATCAGGATGTATACCAAAAGCTAATCCAACATTTTTTTGTAATTGACAGAAAGTTCAGGAAACTCTCTCTCTCTCTTTTTTTGTATCTGTGTATGTGTGTAAAATTTACTTACATGCTGGTATATGTGCAAGCAGACATCAGATAGCCTTCCGATAGTAAGTAAACATACATATACCAGTTTAAAATACCTTAGAATGGACATTTACATTTGGCTTAGTGATTTATTTAGATTTTTTAAAAAAATAATTGAACATTATTGAAATGAGACAGATATAAGAAATGTATTACAGCATCTTCATGTCATTGCTTATATTGTAAGCTTTTGTTCACAGCTGGCAGATGAAGATATGGTGGAAATGCCATTGTCAGTACCAGAATCGTTATCTACTCCTAAAGGGATATTGTCCAGAGATAGAGATTTGTTTTATCTACCTCAGCTGACAAAAGTAAGAATACTTTTTTTTTAACTACAGAAGATTACTTTATATGTAAATGAACAAATCCTACAGAGGACCTGTATTTTAGGACCTAAAATAATTGAAATATTTTCTCTTTTACTAGACATAGCTGTGTTTGGTCACTTTCTTCAAGCTAGAGAAACAACAAAAGAAGATAGTAATTTCTGTGCTTATTCATGATGTCTAAGTCCTTATCTTGATACTATGGTTTTTGTGATCTTCCCTGTATATGCTGAGCCAGGTTTCATTCTGACTATTGCAATAAGTTGGCAGTAGTGTTGCATTTCTTTTTTTTTTTAACAGTAAATATGATTATTTACATAATGCATTTGAGATTGCTGTTCACTTTCCAACTGAGCATCAGCTTTAAAAAGACACTTCTATTTTGTATATTTCAGCAACAGTTAAAGAGAAATAAGCCATTCTTCTGGTTGAAGATCAGCTTTAAGTTAAATCAAAATGTTGACACATCATCACTTACTATGGTGAATTTAAGTTCAAATGCCAGCAAGTATCATAAAACTTACCAGCAAGAACCTGGGGAATTCTACAATGTGACTCTCCATGTCACACCTTACAATGTTTCTTGTCTGCACTTTGATGAACAGAAAAAGGAATTTTTGTCAGATGAATGTGGGGTAAGAATTAGAACATTACATATTATTTGTTGTCAGAACTAAAGTAAGATAATACCTGGAAAAAGCTTGTTGCTTTCTTGTACCAGTAAAAATTAATGAAAAAAAAAAACTGCAAAATCTATACAATGACATGAAATGTGTGTTCTAACACTTAGACAATTATACAGTAATTCATGTAAGACATGGCAGAAATGTTTGTTTTTTTAACTGCTCTCCCATAAACTAAGAGAACATTTTCTTGAAGTAAAGGTAGACAGTTTTATGGGGAAAAAAAACAATATTTTAAAATTTTCTAGAAAGCTAAAGTAACATGATGTAGAATCTAGATAGTTAAGGAAGGTAAATTTCTGTTTCATGTCATTAAGACTTATTGGAGATACAAGTCATCATCATCATCAGGTGCCGTGCCGACTGGCATTGGCTATTATGCTTCTCCAGAGTACACGATCCTTGATGCAGGCCATCAGCTCAGTTGGTGATCTCCTCTCACACCATCCTATCAGACTGTCCAGTATCATTTCTCTTGGTCTTCCTCTTAATCTTCTTCCTTCTATTTTTCCTGTTTTTCAATACCCCCTCTTCTCATTGCATGTCCTATGAATGTACATTGTCTCTCTCTTATTTTTTTGACAAGATTTATTGTCTCTCCAGCTCTTCTCATACATTCTTCATTAGTTATTTTTGCTGTCCAGGGGATTTGCAACATTTTTCTAATAAACCACATTTCTGCTGCTTCCAATGATTTTTGTGCAGATCTGCCTATTGTCCATGATTCACTTCCATATAATAAGATAGGTTCAATATAGCATTTTAGGACTCGTTTTCTAATATTCATTGATAAGGATGTGTTGGATAATATGTTTCTCATTCTCTGAAATGCAGTCTTTGCTTGGCCTATTCTGTTCCTAATTTCTGTTGTGCATTTCCCATCTGAAGTTATTACTGCTCCAAGGTATTTGAATTTATGCACCTGCTTTAGAATAGTTCCTTTTAATTTTATACTGCATGCTGGTGGATTCTGTTTCTTAGATATAACCATAGTCTCTGTCTTTTTTATGTTAAAAGTAAGGCCTTCCCGTTCACTTTCTTCGGCGACTTTATCCAAGAAATCTTGCAGGTCTTGTTGGTTGTCAGCTATCAGTACTGTGTCGTCAGCATACCGAAGGTTTTTATTATTGTATCTTCCAATTTTTATACCTGGTTCTGTGATGATCATTCTTAAAATATTCTTGCTGTACAGAGAAAAAAGGTCTGGAGACAGTACACATCCTTATCGCACCCCTTGTTTCATAGGTTGATATTTTCCAATTCTATTTTCAACTCGAATTGCTGCTTTTTGGTGCCAGTGTTAGGCCCATGTTTCCATGACCTTTAGCACATGAAAGTGTGATGTGGTCAGTATCATCACTGACCACATCTACCTTCCCAGATTTTTCTGGTACTAATTTTTAGAAGCTGGGTGGACCCCAGGGCATTTCTGATATGGTGGTACCAGAAAAAAATCTCCATGTAAAATGTAATTGAGTGGTACCTTCAGAACACACGGGATCATCTCCAGCTGTATCAAATGTTGAGGTGATTCCTCACTGAACATAATTAAAAAAGATACTCCTGAATTTGACAGTTTTTCTGCTGCAAATCTATTTATTTTAGAGAGACATGACAGTGCATTAACCTTTCATGTCTTTTTGGTACACTGGCCTCTGTTCATAATATAGTAACTAATGACTGATATTTGTTTTGATACCTTTTCAACTCTAGCTAGAAGGAAATGCACTTTAAATGTTATTCTGTTTGTTCTAAAATATATTTTATTATTTAGGTGAAAGTGATTTTAATTTGCCACATAACTGAATTGTAAATATTAATGAAATTTTCATAATATAAAATGGTTTTAGGGCAAGTAGCTTTTGTCTTGGAACTTGCCAAAGATTTAACTAAGCAGCTTCCATCATGACTGATGTTACCAATACCTGATTGACCACACTGACCACACTGACAACAACAAATAATGTCAGCTTGTAAAAGCCAGTCTCTTTACATCTGGATCTTTTATCTTCAGTTTTGGCTCATATTTTCCCCCTAAATGTTGTGACATCCTTATATAGAGTTGCTCTTCATCTGGATGTCTTTTGTTAGTTAACAGATAAAAAATAATCTCTCATAGATGACTTACAAATATCTTTATTCCTCAGCAGCTGCTGATAGCACTGTTTACTGTCATTCAGACTCTGAGTAGAAGTGTATGATGGTAATATTTCACTGTGTAACTTACCAAAATGATATATGAATCTTTTTTCTGCAGCAAAGTACACACTGAATTAACAAGAAAAGCTATGACTGCAAATTAATACACCAGATATGTAGAAATAATTATAATATTTTTCAAAGAAACAGTGTTATTTTTAGGTTACTTATCAATAGTTGGTATTGTCATATCCTTTGTTTTGAACATTTAGCAATAATTTTCAGACATCATAATTCTTTATATTTGATGTCATTTAGCTAGAGAACACTAACTGCAGTTAGTATCATCAGTCTCTGGACACTGAAAAACTAGGGAGGTAATTGAAGCAACCAAGGATTTATCTGGAGTGCAAAAAGAGATTAATATATAATTTACTTTTTCTGCTCATAGTAACAATACATTACATGTGCAAATAGGATTACATTTAGGACCTATGAATACAGAATTTTTTTCTTTGGTCATAATTTTGCCATTTATCAGATAGTAACTGTTCATTGAAAATATAATGAGGAATGTTAGAGAAGATGTAGACAAAGAATATCATGATGTCATAAAAATTGGAGGTTATGAAATACCAGAGATTAGATGTGCTGATAACAGTATTACTGTCCACAACATAATAAGGAATGGAAAAACTGATTATATCAGTCTGTAAGAATAGTAAGTGCAAAACCTCTATCTCAATGGGAAGGAAACTAAATTGATGACAACTGACAAAACAAGTAAGGCAGCTGAAATTTGTATCAGTGAGGAAAAATTGGAAGAAGTGGAGAGTTTTGAATATCTTGGATCATTATTAACTAAAAATGGAGATCAATCAATCAAGTGCCATGCTACATGGTGTAGGCAATCATTTCTCTCCACAATTCCCTGTCTTTAGACTTGATTATGACATCCGCCTGTGACTTTCTTCCTAGCCAAACTGACAGCCCATCCAGTAACTTCTCTCTATTTGTCTTCCTCTGTCTCTCCTTCCCTCAGTTTTTCTAGTTGCCACAATATGTTCCAATTTTCCCAGAATTTCCCCAATCTTCTCAGAAAAGGAGAAGAGGAAAATTACCTTCATCTTTCTTATGAACCACATTTCCTTGGCCTCCATTTCTCGCTGTACTCTCTTACTCATGGACCATGCTTCATATGGAGATACAGTGGAGGGAATATGACAGATAAAGGGGATGGTGACTGCAGTAAAACTGGTTTAAATAATAAAGGTAGATAGAGGTGTATGGTGTAGTTTTACAAAGTGGCAGAGGGAATGAGAAAAGTGAGAAAAAAAGAATAGAAAGTATGAGAGTGAGATGAAAATGTATAAATGAAGAACATACAACATCCGATATTTCAGCATGAGCCTTTTTCGAAGATTGCATGTCCAAAAGTGGCAAAATTGTTTTATTTGTGTTTGTCACGTTTGGACATGTAATCTTCAAAAAAGGCTCATGCTGAAATGTCGGATGCTGTATGTTCTTCATTTATACATTTTCATCTCACTCTCATACTTTCTATTCGTTTTTTCTCACTTTTCTCACTCCCTCTGCCACTTTGTACAACTACACCATACGCCTCTATCTACCTTTATAATGGAGGGATTACTTCTCCAGTAATGGAGATAAAAGGGGGAAATTAAAAGGAGGACATCTATCGCTTTTCAAAAAGTAAAATAACTAAAGAAGCTGTGGAGAGAAACAGACAGAAGTATAAAAATAAAATTTTTAAGGGTGTGCATCTTCCCATCACAACATATGCCTGTGAATATAAATGCTTCAGAAGAGCTCTTCAAATATCATTGACACAAAAAGGAACAAATATATCCATACTGCAAGAACTTAATATTGAAGAAGACTGGCTAGTAAAGAGGATTGAAAAGAGAAAACTTAAATATTTTGGACACATTAAATGTCATGATAATCTAGAGAAAACCGTTTTGGAAGGGTACATAATGAGAAAAAGAAAGAGAGGAAGACCAAGGCAAATATGGCTGCAAGACATTGTTGATAATCTGCAAATGAATCTGTCGGCAGCAGGGCATCTTGCTTACAACCGAGAGGCCTACAGGAGTGCTGTTAGGGAGGCAAAGTTCTGTAAAGGACATGCAAATGACTGACTGACTGAGCTGTTCATTGTTCAGTGAAAAGTGTCAAATGCTGTTGTTGGTTAAAATACTTCTGTTGGTTAAAATACTTCTGTTGGTTCAAATATTGTCCCTTGTTTTCTTTGGTGTTTTATTTTTTACTCTCTGATTCTATATATTTTCACTATTTCATTCTCCATATCTGTATAATGTTTGTAAAATCTTGCTGGTGATAATTGGAAGCTTAATTCCATATATTAGGTATTATCAATGTGAAAACTATTTTCATTTTGATCAAATTTTATTTTTTTATGGTATAAGCTAATCATTTTTTAATGTATTGATTGTAGAATTTATCGATGAGCAGATGATATATATTTGATAGTAAGAGAACAAATTTTGTATGATTAGACCTCGAAAAAATCGTAGACAAAGCACTTTTAGTGAGACGTGAGAGAAAGAAAAAAAAGTCCGTGTTCGAATCCCAGGTAATTCTCTTGTGATTTTTCTTTCTCTCACGTCTCACTAAAAGTGCTTTGTCTACGATTTTTTCGAGGTCTAATCATACAAAATTTGTTCTCTTACTTTACTATACCAAAGCCTCGTAGTTTCCTATTTATAAAAAAATATATATTTGATGAAATATTATGTTTAATAGAGGACATAAATTCCATGAAAATAATTTAAGAGATCTAATTCTATTAAATAAATACACATAGAAGGGACAGATATTGAAGAAGTCAATCAATTTGCATACCTTGGCAGCTACATAGACCAGGATGGTGACACTAGAAAGGAAGTTAGGATCAGAATTGCAAAAGCAGCATCAATCTTCAAGAATCTTGAGAATATATGGAATTCAAAAGTTATAAGCACAAAAACCAAGTTAAGACTATTCAACTCAAATGTAATATCCACCCTCATTTATGCATGTGAAAGCTGGAAAACAACTAAAGAAATAGAAAAGAAATTAGACTCTTTTGAAAACAAATGCCTAAGGAAAATACTCGGCATCAAGTGGAATGAATTCCAGAACAATGCAGAGATAAGACAGATGACTGAACAACAACCAGTCTCATGGGTGATCAGGAAAAGGAGATGGACATATGTTGGTCACTTGATGAGAAGAAATGATCAGAGAATCCCAAAACAAGCTATCAAGTGGAACACAACAGGCCGAAGAAAAAGAGGCAGACCGCGTGAAACTCTGAAGAGGACATTATTAAGAGAGGCCAAGTTAACAGGCATAAAATCCTTTGATGAGGTTGAAAGACTCGCTGAAGACAGGAAAAATTGGCGAACTACTTTGCGAGCCCTATGTGACGTCTAACGGCACGGGAAGGATATAAGATATAAGATAAGATAATTCTATTAAATAGTGAATACATTTTCTTCAAATTCAGATTTCAATGTACACCAACCTCAGCTTGATGCACTGTCACTGTGTGGTGGCAGCTGCCTTTACTGGGAGTATTTTGGTTCAGCCAACACTTATTAATCCTCTGGATTTTCCACTTTTTTTACAAGTTTTTGATAATCCACTAGTGGTATGTATCACATCACTGTTTTAACAGACACATATGTCCTTTTTCCTTAGTTGTATGACATCTCCAAGAAAGATTAAAAAATTACTTGACAAAGAAAACATTTCATAAATGAAGTAGGGACTTTTAAAGTGACAGAAGATCATTATTAGAAGAAGATTATTATTAAAGAATAAAGGTAAATACAGATAAAGAAAATTTGCTTTATTAAAGCAAATGCTTTATTAAAGAAAGAAATGCTTTAGTAAAGAAAGAAATGCTTTATTAAAAAAAGGATTCAGTATAAAATATATAAAATAATATTTCTGAATTATTCAATAGTATTATCATTTTAATTATTTGTTATGCCTTTAGGTCTCTGCAGTCATAGCAGTTTGGATGATATATTCTGCCTTCATATCATGGGGTCACTTGAAAGACAGAGAGGATGAAATGAAGGTAGTTTTGCTGCTTCATATTGTTTTTAGGTTTTAAATTCATTTTTTAAATATATTCTTGTACAGCTATTTTTAACAAGTTTTTTTTTTGTTCAGAACTCTATTGAAGCACAATTGTCATAACAAAGTGGCTGTAGGTTATTGCTCCATTCTTCCTGTGGTGTTCCTTATTTGTCCCATATTTTGCTGGTTCTATTTACTGGTAGTACTTTCCTTATTTGTTGTGTAATTTATAAGTAACATAATAGTACCCCCTTTAATGTAGTACCCTCTTTCAATAGGATAAGCAGCTTCTTTCTTAACTGTCTCAGTGTTATAACATGTAAGACTTTTGCATGACAGTCAGTATTTGGATAATATTGACATAAGCCAATCCTTTACTCAGCAAAACTCATATTTCAAACTTACATGGAGGGATGATATTCATATTTATTTTAAAAAATCATTAAGCACATCAGGTTCATCAGGTAATAATGAATATCAAATTGCATCATTAAAAGTGCATTTTTTATAGCATAGAATATATATTATCATCAATGAATAAACATAAGTAAGCAATGAAATCATATTTGAACACAAATGCTTCAATCATCATGTTTTGTCCTACCCTTTAGACTTTCATATGAATCCTGTATAAACAATTCACTGCCACTTTGAATCAACCAGTTCATCTCATTATCACATGACCAAACACCTAAATAGCATCCTAAATTCATGTCTTAACAAAGTCACTCACCACCTCTTAGGACATAATGGCCTTCTGTCATCATTACCTTTGTTGCTCCCAGGCCATAAAAAATTATCTTGAAAGACATTTCATGGACTCCACAAATCCATGACCACTTCACTGAGTGCATTTTAAAATCAAGATTGTTTAAAAACCAGCAGTTGTGGTACTTTTTACAAATGTATTACTAAACATTAAATGGCAGGACAAGATCAGGATCGAGGAGGTCTGGGAAAGGGCAGGACAAGAACCTATGAACCTACAAATCATGTCTTGGAAGTGAAGGTGGATTGGCCACACTCTGAGGAAACCTGACACCAACATAGCAAGACAGGCACTGACATGGAATCCTCAGGGAAATAGAAAACAAGGAAGACCTAGACTTACTTGAAGAAGAGAAAATATGACAGTGCTCAGAGACAAGGGATACACATGGAAGGATGCAGAGAATAATTCCAAGAACAGGGATAACTGGAGAGTCTTTATCCGTGGCCTGTGCTTTCAATAGAGTGAAATGTGGTGATGATGATGATGATGATGATGATGATTATGACAATGATGATGATGATGGTGATGATTATGATGATGATGATGATGATGAAATGTATTGTGCTATAATGAGCATGAAAAATATGTGACTGGAATTCAGGATGTTAGTGACTGATATCACAGATGTGTTAATTTTTAGTAAAACATTCATCACATGAAATTTTTCCAGTGAACACTTCTCTTTTAATATTTATGCTTGCAGTACACACAGTAGCTAGCAACTTGCTAAGTTTGTGATGATGACACTTTACAAATCTCTTTGATCAGAAACATCAAAAAGAATGATACTTAACAAAATAGCACAATTCTGTTTACAGTTTTGTAAAGGCATTACATTTTTTTATCATTTTTATGCTTTTAAGAGAAGTGTTACTGTGCTGGATGACAACAAGGAAGATAATGAATACATTTACCTACTTTGTGTTGTCACTGGATGGTCAACAACAGCAGCCACAACATCAAATGTATTCATTTCTCTCAGAGGGTCATGGAAACAGAGTGAAAGCCATGTATTGCAAGATCCTACAAGACAACTCTTTCAGGTACATTAACATTCAAATCCCCTCTTATATCACAGATATCGTTGAATTTATATTCAAAACATGAGAGGAGAAAATAAAATTGATGGTTTTCTTCTTTGCTAATTATGGCTTCTTGTAACATGACTTCAGAAAGTGTTTTTTTTAAACAGCACATTTTTATACCTTATTCCAAATTTAGGCTCACTGTGTTTTGAAGTAACCATGTTGTTGACAAATTTTAACGACAAAATATACCTATGGAAACATTAAAGAAGAAATGGTAAATAAAATATATGACCATTGGCACAGTAAATTTTAAATATGAAATCAGTAGTGTCACAGAATCATTTGTATGGCTGATTTTAAATGGCTGCTTTAAGTAACTCTTGAAGCAATGAAAATATGACCTATGACATGTGGTAATGAAAAAGAAAATCCTTAATGTCTATTCTTTACATAAATTGATTAAGTGATGATCTTTGTTTCTTGTTTATTAGTTCAGTTTTTACTTTATAAATTGCAATATATGTATTATAAATTATAAGATTAAATTATGTTTTATATAGTTTATGTCACCATGACAAATATATATTCATTCTTGACCTTGGAAAGTAACTAAGCAATCATCATTCAGGTCTTGTGTCATCTTATATTGCAGCAAAACATTGTCTCAACTTGTTGCCATCTTCAGCCAGTCATTGTAGGGTGCTAAGCTGTGTTGCAGTCCATCTTAGTTTCAGTCAGTTTTTCTCTTTCCTGCTGGTGTTCATTCCATAGCTATTATAGCATTGGTGTTAGGGTATTTTTGGAGAACATGACCAGTTTGTATACAGTGTCTTTTTGTTACAATTTTCCACATCTACTTGTCTGCATTTAGCAAGTAGGTCTCTTACTTATGAGATTTATCATTAATTTATAATGTTTACATATTAATAATAAAAACAGTGGCATGTTTCATCTTAGAAGACAGTTTTGAAGCAAACAAATACTGGGTGTTTTGCTGAGCATAATTTTACTAAACACCTCCTCTCATGGCTGATTCATAAAGTTTGATTTGGATATTAGACAATAGTAATAGCAAGCAGTGTTTCTATTGCAAGGACTAGTCATTTTGTGCTTGTGTCTTTTGTTTTCAGATTTGGTTCTTGTTTCCTCCTCAGATAATGCTGCAGTCATACACAGAACTTTTTTCCACATGATTCAGTCTTCCATCATTTCTTTTCATTCTTCTCAGTCATTGCTGTTTACTGAAATGCATGTTGCATTTCAACTGATGTTATAGTAGAGTAGGACAAGCATACACCAGTGTGTGCATCCATTTCTTGCTTGTAGTGTGGAATATATGGTTCATGCTTCTTCCTTCAGATCTGTCAGGTACAGGTCATCTCAGTTCAAGACAGATTTTTTTCATATCTGTCCTCTAATTTCCATATTAAGTCAAAATAATTTTGCAGTATTTCTTCCCTACATCATTACTGTAGTATTCCAGTTATTTCTATCTCCTTGTGTTTTTTTCCATCACTGGAAAAGATATTTATTTACTTCATTTAATTATCCTTCCTTGGCTTTAATTTACTCATTGTTCTTGTGATTTTTATTTTGCTGACATAATATTTTAGTTAAAATATTTTAACTCCTTAATTCAGCTCCTAATGAATGTCCTCTTTAGTGAACTTAAATTACATCAATATCAACTGACAGTATATATATATTTTTTTTTTAACCTCAGTCTGGCGCAGAAAACTGGTTTGTGCTAACAACAGATGGTGATATTGGAGATTTATTATCTGTCATTGTTTGGACTGACTTCTCAGGAGGTGCCCCTTCATGGTAAGCATAAGTATATTTATTTGTCATATCTGGTTAAATTGCTTAAATCTGCATCATAAAAGATATAAAAAGTCTACATCAAGTATAAATGATAATAAGATAAAGAACTATGAAATGAAAGATTTTTGCAGGCCCTTATGAACTGCCATAAGCGTTTTCTTAATTTCTAGGTTTACCAGAAAGCTTCGTTACTAACTCATAGATGAGCATTCTTGTTTACTTTTATTTCTACAAATAAAACACATTTTTGCTCACAGGTTTTTGAAGTCTGTTTATGTCCAGAACATGCAGACCAGAGAATCTTGGCTTTGTCTGTACAACAGCTGGATCAGTGTAAAGTATAGTGAGGGACAGCTTCTGGCTGAAATTCCTGCTATGAAGGTAAATCTACATCTTCAAGACTCACAATTATTCTCACCCATTTATAATTATGTTGAAAACTGAGGAAAATCAATGAAGTTATGAGCTTATGCATTCAATGGTGCCTTAGCTAGGTAACATCATACTCTTGCATTTATTTCATGGTAGTAAATACATATCTAAAATGAACATTTTATGAAAATCTGTGATCAAATTCTGAATGCACCATAAAGATTCATATACTGTGTAATCAGTTCATTTGTGTTTTTAATCACAGGAAACTGATTATTTTTCTCGGTGGGACTTGCAAATTCTAAGGAAGGGTCAAAATGATATTCGTAATGAACATCTTTGGATTGGCATTGTAGCAAAAACATCTTATAACAAGTTTACAAGGGTAAAGTATTATGTGTACTATAATATTTGTAATACTTATATATTTGAAAGTTGGAAGAAGGTATTCTAAACGTTAGAAGTTTCAAATATAGACTGCTTTTAAAGTCATCCTTCAAATAACCTTCATTGATCATTATTGTGTATTTGTCTCTTGCTAGCAACATCTTTCTATTGAGACCTTCTTTTTCTGATATTCTTTGTTGCTATTTTTCATCAGTCATCCCAGTCAGTCAGTCATTTGCATGTACCTTGCGGAACTTTGCCTTCCTGACAGCTCTCCTGTAGGCCTCTCATCAGTCATCTAGTAAATAAAAATAAGAAATTGAGATGGAAGGAGCAGTTATCAAGGCCAGTAAACAGAACAAGCCAAACCCTATCCAGCTTGACTCTTGTGTTAAGTTTTCCAAGTCATTGAGATAGGGATTGTTGTATCCTCCATTGCTGATTTAGCCCATTTTTGAATCCAGTCTAAAAAATTTAAATAAACAAACAGCACCCTGTAGCTCATTTCCCATTGTTCTTGATGCCTGTATTTCACAGATATTTCTTATAATGTCAGCAACAAAGAAATAAAAGTTTACAGATACAAGTAATTATTGGTGGTTCTAATTTCCTAAAAATATGTAACATTCTTCTAAGAAACCAAAAAAAGTGATAATTATTTTTTGTCACTTAACTCCATAAATGTTATTTGCTTACTTATTTTTCTAGATTTGAAGTTGTGAAATAAACTGGGTTTGATGTGCACTGTACTGCATCTTGTTAAGAAGGCCTGTTGCATATTTCCAGTTTTTTATGCACTTGCTTCTACTCTAATTTCTGTGATACTAATTTATCATCAACAGTGGCATGACTATGCACACATTTGTCTTATTGGTCACACTACTAGGGGTTTTTTGTGAGTGTCACAACACAACTTTAACTTTTAGTTTTAATCTAGAGCAGAATTGGTTACCACCAGACAGTATATCAGAGACAACATTCACACTAAGATTTGTAGGTAACAGAAGAAGTGGCCACCCATGCAGGAGATGGAGAGAGGAAATTCCAGCAGCATTAAATATCCCAGTATATGAAGGAAATCGTTGAACCCTATCAAGACATCTGTTTGTCCCTTCAACACCGAAAGGTATATGAGGAAGGAGACAAGACAAGAATAATTGAAGAACATGCCCTACCTAATTAATTTCTTTATCCATTGGAAACAAACCACTTTATCTTCCACTCTTCAGTTTTGTATGCTTTTTCATATTTTTACTACTTGTCTGATCAACTCTTATCTCAACTTAAATAATTATTTAAAGTGCTAAACAAGTCTTAAGATTCAAAATAAGTTACTTTTAGATATTATCTACACGTGTAATTATGTCTGATATGTCCTGATATACATTTAATGGAATGTATAAACATACGTGTTATGAAAATTTTGTGAACTGAAGTATGACAGTGAAACTGGCTGTTTGCTTTGCTAGTGTTCAAGATACACATTAGGTACTGAATATTTTAATAGAGAATGTATTATTTCTCATCTTTCTTTATTATTAGAACAAACATTTGTCATGAAAACCTGTTGTACATAATACTTTGTTAGTGGCTGCAAATTTATGGCCATCATTTGCTAGTAGCCTATGGTTATTGAGATATAGATATAGATATAAAAAAAAAATATGAGGGAGTGCTGAAAAGTTATTGGTCAAAACCACATCCCAAAATTTAATTTGAGGGTAAATTTGCACATGAACTGAAAAGTATGCAATTTTATAATGCAAAATGCCATTTTGTAGGGTTATAATGTTTATCTTTTACTTTATTTTTCAGATCATGACAGAACCATGTCAATGAAAGGTGTGGAATTTTCATGTGTGAAACTCTTCTTCACAATTATTTTTTGTTACACAAACACATACATATATACAAAGGGATGCTTCAAAGTTATTTGCCTGATCAACGTCCCAAAATCTGAGTATAATTTTCCCACTGTAGCTGGAAAGGGTGCTAGTTTATAATATAAAGTGCCAAATCTACAGGATCATAATGCTAATTTTTTACTTTTTTCAGAAGAAAGAAAAGAAACGTGTCAATGAAATTTTCAACTGTGAAACTCCAGGACATCATTAAGTTCTTGTTCCTGCAGAAGAAAACTCCAGAGGAAATCCATGGGTGTATTCTGTTATCCTTTAATGACAAGTGCTCATCATACTCATTTGTGAAGAGATGGTGTAATAACTTTCAGTGTTGAGATTTCAAGACCAAAGATGCAGCAAGATCTGGAAGGCCTTAAACAGTGTCAGCTCCAGAAACAGTTGATTATTTTCAGGACCTGATTTTGGCAGATTGATTAATTTCAGCTAAAATAATTTCTGAGACATTAAAGATTTCTGGAGAGTGCATTCATGAGGATTTGGGTAAGCATAAACTGTCAGCCAAGTGGGTGCACAAACATTAGAATGCAGACAAGAAACAACTGAGTGGACACTTCTACACTGATTTTGCAGCATTTTGAGCAATCTGGTGAAAACATTTTGGAATGACTAATCACTGTTGATGAAAAATTGTTACTCAACTAATATCCTGAGACCAGACAACAGGATTTGCAGTCATGGTACTTAGGTTCTCCATGGATACAAAAAAATAAATCAAGGCTAAAAAATTAGCAGGAAAGGTCATGGCCACTGTTTTCTTAGGATAAGAAAGGTATTATGATCACTGACAATCTTTCAAAGGGCCAAACAGTTCATGCAAACACTACTCTAACTTTGTGTGCTTATTAAAGAATGAATTGAAAGTAAAATGGTGAGAGAAGCTGCAGAAAGGTGTTATTTTTTTGCAGAACAAAGGACCTGCACACAAGACACTAGAAATTTTTTTAGAAGTGGGGTTTGAATGTATAGATCATTATCCACCCATTTACCAGGTCCTGCTCCATCTGACTGTTTCTTGTTTTCCAACCTCAAAAAGTGTTTGAAAGGGAGGGCCACTTTCAAATAATTCAAAGGTAATAGCAGCAACAGGGCAGTATTTTAGTGACCAGA
This sequence comes from Achatina immaculata, assembly GCA_009760885.1. NCBI lineage: Eukaryota > Metazoa > Mollusca > Gastropoda > Stylommatophora > Achatinidae > Lissachatina > Lissachatina immaculata. The sequence continues at coordinate 8,490,195 of CM019691.1, forward strand.
TATCAGATTTCTTTTTTGGAAGGGTTAAAGAAATTGAGGCATGATATGCCTAATGTATTGAATTTCTAGGTGAATATAAGAAATAACATGCAAATTTTGTGGCTCTGGATCATTCACTTCTTGGTTGGGCTGATAATTTTTTCATCACTCTTTCTCATGTATATAGATTACACTGGTTGGGCCATGTAGAAAGAATGAAAGAGAACAGAGAAATGAAAATTATATGTGTACAAGAGATGAAGGTAACAAGGCCAAAGGGTAAACCAAGGCAGAGATGGAAAGACAACATAGAAAAGGATATAAAGAAAATTAGAAATTGGTGTCACTAAAAAAATGAGGAATAGAGAGGTGTGGAGGTGAACTTTATCTGCAGCAGTGAGCCTTAAGATATATATGAAACAAACAAAAGTTAGCAAAATAAGCAGCACCTATCATATTATTTTCAAACACTGGAACCAGAAACATATTTACTTTGATGGGAAAGACTGCCTTTGGAATATAATTATCCAGTTATTGCTGGATAATCATCGATTTCCTTATTTTTGTAGTAATCTCATTTATTATTGTACTTTTCCAACAGGTTCGCCGTCTAACTACTGCTTTGTCATTACTGCAGTCACTAATGATACTGAACATGATGTTCTTTGATATTAGAGACAAAGATGATACTGAACAATTTCTTGAAGTTTTGGACCAAAAGATTCACCTGTCAAGTGTTATTATTGGCATTCAAACAGCATTCATTGTGTTTTTGTTAGGGATTGGCATTTGCTTCCTTTTCAATAGGTATGTATTGAGAAAATCATGTTAATTTTAGTTACTTTAGTTGCTGTCCCTCACAGTGTTCAACTGAGGCAGAGATATTTACAGAGTAATCAGATAACAAATTTTTGAGAGTTATTTATGTTTAATATGTGTTATGCTGTATGTCTGAGGAGGTGCTGAAAAGTTATCAGCCTGAACAAGAAGGAAGTGAACTAGAGCCACAAAACTTGAATGTTTTTCCACATAGTCACCCCAAAGTTCAACACACTTGCCACAAGATTTTAATTGCAACAAGGGTCTAAGAGCAAAGTAACTGTTGTTTCCAGCTTGTATCCTAGCTCTAATTTAATCTCTCACAGTGTTTGAGATACTGAATAATACCCTATGTTTCCATCTTGTATCCTAACTCTAATTTAATCTCTTGCAATGTTTGAGATATCAAATAATACCCCTTGTTTCCTGCTTGTATCCTAACTCTAATTTAATCTCTCACAATGTTTGAGATATTGAATAATACCCCCAGATTTTTATGAATCTGTTCTTTTAATCCTTATATCTTCTATATGGATCTAATTGTCTTGTTTTTCATTTCTTGGGTTTGCTATTCTCATGTATTCAGTTTTCTCATAATTTATCTTTAGCCCCACTTTTTCTGCTTGTTCTTGCAGATGTTTGAAGACTTCTGTGGTCTCTTATAAAGTTTCTCCAACAATATCTATATCATCTGCATATCCATTTATTCTCATTCTGTCATTAATGATTTGTTCTTTATTTATTTATCTTATAATTTTTTTCTAGGACCAGATTGAACAGCGCTGGGGACTGGGAGTACCTTGCTTCAGGCTTGTTCTTATTTGGAATGGTTTTGATTTACTTCCTTTATATAACATTATGTTTTCTGTTTCCTTCACATATAGTTTTTTTATGTTAATGTATTTCATGGGTATCCCAGACTCCTTCATTATATTTCAGAGGCTGTTTCTATGGATGTTTTCATGTGCCTTTTTGAAATCTATGAGTATGTTATGGACTTCTTTTCCATGCTCCCAAATTTTCTTGGCTTTCTGTCTTAACAGGAATGTCTGTTCTGTTGTGGACCTGTTCCTTCTGAATTGGGCTTGGTAATTTCCTAAGATTTCCTCCACTTAAGGCTTTATTCTGTTCAGTAATATTATTGATAGTATTTTATAGCTTGATGGTAATAATGATATACCTTTGTAGTTCTCACATAATCTCTTATCTCCTTTTTTGTAGATGGAAATTATCAATGCTTCTTTCCATTTGTCAGGGGGCCCATCTCTAAGTCAGCAGCAGGGCATGACTGTTCTTCAAGTTGAAGTTTCAGATTCTTTCATTTTCCTTTCACTCTCTTTCCTCCATATTTGTTGTATGAGGGAGTCTAATATTTCATGCACTGGCTTTCCTCCTTTATTCAGTTCTGTATAAATTTTGTCAGATCCTGCTGCTTTGTTGTTTTTCAGCTGTTCTATGGCTGCCATTGCTTCTTCCATGTCAGGTTCTTCGTTACTTGGGTAACATGTTGCTGTTTCTGTATGTTGTAATTCATTGGTAGAGATTTCACAGTTTAACAGTTGTTCAAAATATTCTTTTCACCTCTCACATAATTTCACTTCATTGTTTATCACATCACCTTTTTCTGTCTAATATACTGTGTGTTTGTTACTGGTATCCTTTTTTACTATCATTATATCCTTAATTAAAGAATTTTCTTGCTTCATTAATTTGGTGGTTTGACTCTATCTTTAGGAAGATGTTTCTCATATGTTCTTGCTTTTTGATTTCTAATAGTTTTTGTGCTGTGCCCATACTCCTATTCTTTTGCTGTATCATTCTGCTCATTTAACCAACAATGTCTTGTCTTATTATTCTTTTAGACACCTTTTTCACAAAAATTATTAAACCATTTATTTTTCTCCATTGTGGGGTGTTCTTCCAAATATTTTTCTGTTGCTTATTTTATAAATTGCTTAATGGCTTTCTGTTTGGCGCTGATGTCATTGTGATCTTTATTTTCTGAGGATTAGATTCCTTGTTCTGTTTTTTCTCTGTACTTTTATTTTATCCTCTCTTAGTCTGTCTCTGTTTACTTGTGTATAAACTAGGAAAAAAGTAGGACCAGCTTTATTACTTAACGATTGCAAAGTTGTAATGTTTTGGCGTGAGCCTTAATCATACAAAAACATACAGGATGAAGATATAGAGAGAGGAGATAAAGTATAGATTCACATAAATGCTATTAAAAAAAACATTAATAATGAATAGAGCACTTAGCTGTAACTGTAAGAAAGTGTGGCTTGTCTGATGTCATGTGTCAGAAATGGGCATGGTAGGGCGAAGAGACTGTTTAAATGGAGACCTGTAATGTGTGGTTGGTGGGTCGTAACTGGGGGTGGTGGGTGGAGAAACCTTTGAGGGGAGAGAGAGTGGTACAATGTTAACCTAGCTAGGAGAAGGTGAAATAGATGATTATAGTTAGGGTAGAGGGGTTGTAATGTGATGCTGTGAGGAGGTTCTGAACTATGTATAACAAGTGAGAAGGGAGTGGAGCTTAGTGGAGAAGGATTATAATTGTTGAAGAGGAGAATGTTAGGTGTAGCTGAATAGTGAGTTTAACCCATGTGGTTCCAGCATCCCATAATCTTGAATGTAGTGGTTCTTAAGCGCTAGGTGGCTTGTGTCATCTGCATGACATTGTTTGATTGCTGTTACCAGAAAATCAGATTTGCCTCTGTGGTTTGGGCCACTGAAATGATTTGGGACTGGTTTCGAAGCTTGATGATATTGTACAGATTTTTCTGCATGTGGTCCCCTAATCTGAGGCCAGTTTCACCAGTATATATTATCCTGCATCTTTTGCACACGATGACATATATCACATTATGGGACTCGCATGTGAATCCCTCATGAAGAGTGAGGATAGTTTTGGGAAAGGTGATATTTTTGTTTCCCAGACCATAGGACAGGTAACGCAGTGTGAACTGTTACATTTTCTGGTACCAACATATGTAAGGCTCTGCTTCAAGTGGCTGTGGACGAGGATGTTTTTATGATTTGGCTCACGTTTGTATGCCAATAGGGGTGGATCAGAGAAAATGTCGTGAGTGTCTGGGTTGAGCTGGATTAGCGGCAGATGACGATAAAGAATTTTCTTAACCATTTGACCATGCGGGTGGAAAGGCAGTACTAACTTAACTCTGTCTGATGGAGTAACAGGCTTTTTTCTGAATGGTTCTTTGCGGCTAACTAGTGGATATGGTTGAAGGCTTTGCGAATGATATTTTCTATGTAATGGCAATGACGGAAAAATTCTAATAACTTGTTGGACTGATCTATGAAGTCCAAATTATCCTGGCATATGCAGCGAAGACGGAGGAGTTGGGACTATGGGATGGAGTTCTTACAGGCTTCAGATTGGGAGGAGGTGTAAAGTAAATAGGTGTGGCTGTCGGTGGGCTTGTAAAATACAAGAGATTGAGAAAAACTGCTCGCAGTTCAGAATGCGTTTTATCATTCAGAATCGCAGACGTCTTTTGTCCAACCTCGATCGGATAAAAGATACCCTTGAATGCCGCCTTCTCTCTTACATATCAGACAACTATGTTCTCTTTCTTCTTATCAAACACATTATACACATCACAAAACACAGTTTTACCAGTTCTACGTCTCTGGCAAAGAACGTAAACTTAACCGACTCCTGCCTCTACCCCCACCACAGCCAGTCTCATCTGCTTCTAGAGGTGATCCACCCTCCAGTCGACCCCTCTCTTGTGCCACATCTGACCAACAGGCTTCTATCTCACTTGACCATCAGACTTCTTTAACACCTCCCAACCAACCTTCCCAGATTACACGACACATTCAAGTTCTCACGCCCGTAGATGATACCCCCTCTCCTCCTCCTTCTCATCTTCCAACTTCTAATGTAGTCTGTATTTCCCGTGATTTGCCCCTTTCTGATGATGAGAAGCAAGTCCTCGGAAAATGCCTTAAATTTATTCCTGTCCGCCCACAGTGTGATTGCTATTTTTTTACTCCGCAATGTTAAACAGTTCCACCGTTGACTACAACTTAAATATTATTACTTTGCTAACAAAGAATCTGACTAACTCACGCAAAACCCCGATGACCCATTTTCCTGTTATGACCACCATAAATATCGATGGACACCTTCCCCCGGGACTTCCCAAGCTTTAGATATGACGTGGCATGAAATTCAGAACCTCCGACCACCAATACTTAGGCACTTCAACCTAAACAAGGGAGAGTCTAAGCCATTATCCAAACTCCGACGTCAAGATGACATAGTAATAAAACCAGCAGATAAAACATCGAATCTCGTAGTGTGGAAAAAAGATTTATATAGCGCGGAAGGAATGTCCCAACTCAGCAACACAAAATTCTATGCCCCACGTAAGAACGATGCTACCTGTTCAAATAATGATAAAGTGGAAGCAGCTATTAAAGACTTGATTACAGAAGGTGGCCTCCCACCCCAAGCTGTTTCTCTTTACACCAAGGACAGCTGATTAGGCAACGCCACCTTCTATCTTCTTCCTAAAATCCACAAACCCAGTCATGCTAGACATCCTATTGTATCATCATGCTCATGCCCCACTGAGCACATTTTTGACTTTTTGGACAGCATTTTCTAGCCGCTGGTACACAAACTACCCTCTTTTTTTTTTGAAAGATACAAACCACACCTTAACAAATTTTGATGCAATCACAATCTCTCAACACCACACCTATCACATCTTTCTCCTTGATGTCTGCTCCCTATATACCTCAATCCCTGTTTTCTCGACAGAGGCCCTCACCCCACCACTAACACTGACACCATAATCCGACTTACACACCTAATATTAAACCTAAATTCTTTTCGAATTCAATGGCAAATACTTTGGGCAAATCAGTGATGTTGCCATGGGAACGAAGATGGGTCCTAGTTATGCATGTCTATGAGATTTCTGGAAGTCAAATTATGGGAAACCTACACTGACAGACTTCCAGAATTCTATAAAAGGTACATCGATAATGGTATTGGAGTCACCAGTATGCCACAGGAAGAACTAAATTAATTTACTGAATTTGCCAACTCACTTAATAATAGCATACAATTCACTTATGAAATTTCTGACAAGTCTATCAACTTTTTAGACATTAAAATTTCTTTTGGCACAAACAGGCTTGTCACCTCTGTATTTTACAAGTCCACTGACAGCCACACTTATTTACTTTACACTTCCTCCCATCCTGAAACCTGTAAGAACTTCATCCCATACTCCCAACTCCTCCATCTTCGCCGCATATGCCAGGATAATTTGGACTTTATAGATCAGTCCAACAAGTTATTAGAATTTTTCCGTCATTGCCATTACATAGAAAATATCATTTGCAAAGCCTTCAACCATATCCACTAGTTAGCCGCAAAGAACCATTCAGAAAAAAGCCTGTTACTCCATCAGACAGAGTTAAGTTAGTACTGCCTTTCCACCCGCATGGTCAAATGGTTAAGAAAATTCTTTATTAACATCTGCCACTAATCCAGCTTGACCCCAATACTCGTGAAATTTTCTCTGATCCACCTCTGTTGGCATACAAACGTGAGCCAAACCATAAAGACATCCTCATCCACAGCCACTTGAAGCATATATTAGTACCAGAAAATGTAACCGCTCACACTACATTACCTGCCCTGTAGTCTGGGAAATAAAAATATCACCTTTCCCAAAACTATCCCCACTCTTCATGAGGGATTCACATGCGAGTCCCGTAATGTGATATATGTCATCGTATGCAAAAGATGCAGGATAATATATACTGGTGAAACTGGCCTCAGATTAGGGGACCACATGCAGAAAAATCTGTACAGTATCATCAAGCATGCTTCGAAACCAGTCCCAAATCATTTCAGTGGCCCAAACCACAGAGGCAAATCTGATTTTCTGGTAACAGCAATCAAACAATGTCATGCAGATGACACAAGTTGTCTAGCACTTGAGAACCACTACATTCAAGATTATGGGATGCTGGAACCACATGGGTTAAACTCGCTATTCAGCTACACCTAACATTCTCCTCTTCAACAATTATAATCCTTCTCCACTAAGCTCCACTCCCTTCTCACTTGTTATACATAGTTCAGAACCTCCTCACAGCATCACATTACAACCCCTCTACCCTAACTATAATAATTTATTTCACCTTCTCCTAGCTAGGTCAACATTGTTTCCTCCCTCTCCCCTCAAAGGTTTCTCCACCCACCACCCCCAGTTACGACCCACCAACCACACATCACAGGTCTCCATTTAAGAAGTCTCTTCACCCTACCATGCCCATTTCTGACACACAGCATCAGACAAGCCACATCTTTCAGTTACAATTAAGTGCTCTATGCATTATTAATTTTGTTTAAATATAGCATTTATGTGAATCTATACTTCTCTATTTCTACATCCTGTATGTTTTTGTATGATTAAGGCTCACGCTGAAACATTACAACTTTGTAATCATTAAGTAATAAAGCTGGTCCTACTTTTTTCCTGGTTTATACATTTTGGTATCACAGCTTTACTGCAGTGGTTCGTGTATAGTTGTATACTTATACACTAATTACTGTCTGTTTGCTTGTGGGTCTTTTGTGACTCATTTGTTATTAGCAGTTTCATCTTCATTTTTATTCCAACTAGGAAGTGGTCACTATGGCATTCTGCTCCTTCATAACTTCTAACCTGCTGGATATTTTTGGTTTCTTTGTTGTTAATTAATACACAGCCTATCTGACTGTAAGTTTTTTAATTACAGAACTGCCATGTTTGTTTATGAATATTTTTCCTTTGAAATTTAGTACTGCTTACTTGATGACCTATCACTGAGGCTAGGTTTATTAATCTCTGTCCATTATCATTAGATGTTTCATGTAGGCTGTGTACTCCTGTAATATGCCTGTGGACTTCTCTTTCTACTTTATCATTAAAATCACCTAATACTATTAAATTATCATATTTTGGTACTATGTTTGTAGTGCCTTTGAGCCAGTCATAAAATCTTTCTTTGGCTTCAACATCTTTCTCTTCATTTGTTGCATGTACATTGATCAAAGTCTATACGCTATAAGCAACACTGAGGTTAAAGGCTAGGCACATATGGGAGTGTCCTGAGTGCAAGTAGCCCTATCTCTAGGCCAGCAGCAGAGCATGGCCATAGTTTAAGTTCAAGATACTTGCTTTAGAAACAATCCCACACAAAGAGAGACTGATGGTCTGTGGTGATTTTAACAGCCATTCCCAGAGCTGGGGCTATGACCACATAGACAAGAGAGGAGAGGAAGTTGAGAGCTGGCAGGATGATAATGGACTTCTCCTGATCAACCAGCCAACGGATCCCCCAACATTTTACTCAAGGGCTTGGCATACAAAATCAACACCAGATCTGGCATTCCACTCTCCAGATCTGAAGTGGAACATTACACGTGAAGTTGGAAAACAACTTGGAGGTAGTGACCATCGACCAGTCTTCCTGACAATAGAAAATGAACTCCTTAACACCAGTAGCCCTCTCCCCAGATAGAACTATAAAAAAGCAAACTGGACAATGTACAGACATCGTACAGGTATCCTGGTGGGACAGCTGTCCATAGAAGGTAAGGATATTAACAGCATAGTGAAGGAATTCAATGCTTGTATCCTTCAGGCCGCTCGTGAAACCATTCCCAGAGGAGCTCGCAGGGACTATAAACCATACTGGTCTAGTGAGCTGGGAAAACTCCATGATGACGTGGAAGCAGCTCGAAAGCAAGCAGAAAATAGACCATGCCAAGAACACCACAATAATTACCAACATTCTAAGGCCAAATTTCAGAGAGCCAAGCTGCAAGCCAGACGGGAAAGTTGGAGAGAGAAAACAGAGTCTCTAAACTTTGAAAAGGATGGAAGGAAACTGTGGAAACTAATCAAACAGTTAAATGATGAGAGTACTGGAAGAAGTACAAAGGTTACACTAATAGAGGATGGGAAAACTCTTACAGGTAAGCAGGTAGCAGATCACTTTGCTCGCATGTTTGCACAGGACTGCAACATTGATATCCATCCAGAGAAGGAGCGTACAGTGCGCATCGAGCCACAGAAAGAGGAGGAACAAGTCAGAAAAGTGGAGGTCATGGATGCACCAATCACACGCAGTGAGTTAGACCTAGCAGTTAGTAAACTGAAACCAAGGAAATCACCAGGACCAGATGGAGTGTCCAATGAAATGATCAAGAACCTGGGAATGGCAGCAAGGGGAAAGCTGTTGGATATTTTCAATATGTGCTGGAGCACAGGTAAGTTACCTCAAATCTGGAAAGAAGCAAGCATGGTACCACTGCTAAAACCAGGGAAAAACAGTGATACTGCCTCCAGCTACAGGCCAATCAGTCTCACTAGCTGCCTATGCAAAATGATGGAACGCATCATTGACCTGAGGCTAAAATGGTACCTAGAAAGTGAAAACCTTCTCGTTCCACAACAAGCAGGATATAGGCAGTACTACAGTACGGAAGATCAAGTGACCTATCTCTCTCAAGAGATTGAGGATGCATTCCAAGAGAAAAACCTTGTACTAGCAGCGTGGATAGACCTGAAGAAAGCCTTTGATAAAGTATGGAAAAAAGGTCTGCTGTGGAAACTAAGAAACTGCAATGTGAATGGAAGACTATACAACTGGATAAAGTCTTATTTACACAATAGAAGAGCTAGAGTAGTAATGGATGGTCACAAAAGCCAGAAAGTACTTCTGCGACACGGTGTACCACAAGGAGGAGTCCTTTCACCTACACTATTCCTTGTATTCATTAATGACCTGGTGAAGGAACTTCTCTATGGAATCAAAGCGGCACTGTATGCAGATGATCTGGTCATGTGGTGTACAGATGAATATGCGACAGTTGCTACACAGAGACTCCAAAGAGCAGCAGACATCTTGACATCATGGACAAACAAATGGTGTGTAAGTATCAACACAGAGAAATCAAGTACCACTCTGTTCACCCTCTCATCTAAACAGAAAGCAGGTAAGATCTTTGTAAATGAAATACCCTTAAGGATGGACAACCAACCCACTTACTTAGGAGTGACTCTTGACTCAAAACTGACGTGGAAGCAACACATCAACAGTGTAGAAGCAAAAGCCAGAAGAAAACTAGCCATATTAAGAAAATTGAGTGGAACCACATGGGGAGCTAGTGAAAGAATCCTCAAGAATGTATATCAGCAAAGTATTCTACCACATTTAGAATATGGCTCAACATCTTGGTGCACAGCATCAAACACTACGCTGCATAATCTAGACAAGGTTCAAAATCAGTCACTACGGATTATCACAGGTGCCATGAGGTCCACACCAATAGTAGAAATGCAGAAAATAGTTGGTGTTCAACCGCTAAAGGAACGTAGAGACACAAAGGTCATGACCATGGGAGAAAAATTCCTTAGCTCTGTAAGCCATCCCCTGAAGGAGAGATTCAATAACTTGGCATTAGGACGGCTTAAAAGAAGCAGCTTCATTCATCAGGCCAAGCGTATGCGTAAGCTGATACCTGACCTTCCAACTGTAGTCGCTCCATTATCATCTGTACCAGAGCATACACCATGGAAAGAAGCAGATTATACACAAATAACTATTCAGACTGAAGTGAAAGGTGTGCAGAATGGTGAGATGCAGAGCAGTCTTGTAAGATCAACAGCCACACTTAGTGTTCTAGATGACAAATATCCATGTGACACCTGGATACGTGTGTATACAGATGGATCTGCACATAATGCCGTAAAGAATGGAGGGGCAGGAGCACATATTGAATATCCAAACAACACTATTGACAAGATTTCCATACCCACTGGTAAATACTGCAACAACTTTGATGCAGAAGTTAGGGCAATTATTGCTGCAGTTGAAAAACTATCAGACTCCAGAATTGATACATGTCCTGTAGTAATTCTCACAGATGCAAGATCAGTACTGGAAGCTCTTCAGAGCAACAAACTACCAGACCTTAAGGATGCTTTGTCAAAAATTGGCTTACAACATGGAGTCACTTTGCAATGGATTCCCTCCCACTGTGGAATACCAGGCAATGAGAAAGCTGACCATCTGGCCAAAGAGGGCACTGAAATGGAGCAACCAGACATACCAATCACCTATAATCAGAAGAAAAGCATGATAAAAACCTATAGGAAGCCACAAACACCACCACATGATGACTATCACATGCTAAACTGAAAGGAACAAGTCACCATCTTCCGTCTCCGAACAGGACACAGTCGACTCCGAAGTCATACGTATACAAAGTTTAAGGTTGGTACTACTAATCTATGTACATGTGCCCAGGTGCCCCAAACTGTGGAACATATCCTCCAGAACTGCATCAACTACGAGACACTGAGAAATAATTACTGGCCCAGTGAAACCACTAAAGAAGATAAGCTCTACGGTTCCATACATGAATTACAAAAAACAGTGAAATTTATCCAAAAGACAGGACTGCAGATATAGACAGACAATGCGAACGAAGAAGAAGAAGAAGAAGTTCAAGATTCGTCCATTTTCCTTTCACTCTCAAAGTGCTGACTTTTTCATTGTTAGCTTCAAAGTGTATGACACTGTCACATGTCTTCATTTTGATTGTGAATCCTGTCCTCAATTCATGTCTCTTCTGTGCTGCCATATATTATTTTCACTCCTTCTCCTACACCTTGTCCTGGCTATCTGATTTCTTGTATTGCCATAATGTCCTTTATCCATTGTAATTCTTTATTTCTCTTGATAGCACCTTTGCTGCAGCTGGTCTATATAAGATCCATGTATTACAAAGTGGAAGCAGTTTTTGTAATATTTGTACCATTCCATGGTCATGTTCCATTTATATTTATCCAATTTTGAAGCTTTCTTGTCTGTTTCATGACACTAGTCCTATTACAGGGATGGGTCATTGACCCCATGCTCCAACCCTACCTGTGCAGACCTTCCCAGCTTGGTTGAACCTGGCAGGAGTAGAACTCGTGCTGGTATAGCTCTGGAGATGGTCAGGGTACACAAGCTGCCACACCACAACAAGGCACCAGCACCATGTGGCGTATTAAAATTAACAATAATAAATTCAGCTTTCTTTTAAGCTATTTTACATTTCCACCTAGTTGCTGCCTCTTTGTATTATGCTATTCATGGCAAACTTTCTTGCCTTGGCCCCACTCACTTGACTGCATTTTCTCATTCTCACCACAGGTGACTTAAAGTTAATTTTCCAACCCTTTTTGTCCTTTTTTAGCCATTAGAAGGCTTTGATAACTTCCTTATCTAGACATCTTAAGTTGTCAATCTTGTCCTGTCAGTATTCTCTGTTCATTTTGAAACTTTCTTCATCCAGCCCTCCCCATATATTGTTTTCTTACTTTTATTGTTTGCGCCATCAGCTTTTGTTCAAGCCAAAGGTATCTGATGGGAGTTGGATGGGACTATCTGGGGCATAATGTCATGTTGTTTATCATATGGTACACTTTGTCATCCTTCCTTTAACTCATTTCTCAGCAAATGCCTGCTTCCACTTTGTACTTACCTACATCCATCTGGGTGCATTTTATGCTTGTCTTTCTTACAAAAAGGATACCAAAAAAAGCTAAGTGTTTCATTTTTCATCTATTTTTGGTGTTTTTATCTGTTGTGTTGTTTTTGTATGTGATCCTTAACAAAAGGGTTTTGCTTGTTGTATGTCCTTCATTCATATGTGCTCATCTTACTTTCTGCCATTTATGCTTCTGCCCATTTCCTTACTCTTTCTATTTTTTTTTTTTTTTTGGTAAAACTGAACCATGCACATCTATCTACTTCAGTTTAGATTTGAATGACTTTGAGACTTGTTATGTAAGTACCTTGACCTCATTAGATGTTTATGAATGAAGTTCTCACACTAGCTTACCATTCTGTACAGAATATGAGTAGTTTGTGTGTTTAAAGTGCAAATTACTTTTTCAGTGTATCATCATGATATTCTTATTATCTCCCACATTCATTTCATTATTATTTTTAAATATTATCTGTATTGCATAGAGTTCAGCCATATCAAAAACCAAAGATACAAGAAGAAGTCAAGAAAGTATCTCTAGTCAGTATCTTACAGCAAAAGTTATCACTGAAGCCAGAACCATCTAAAAGAAAATCAAGCAGTCATAAGAGTGATGAAATTGATAAACTTGATGAAATTGATGAACTTGATGAAATTGATGAAATTGATGAACCTGATGAAATTGATGAAATTGATGAAAGTGAGGGAGATGATGAAGAGCATGAAAACAGAAATCATCCAAAAAAGCAAAGTGTACAACACGAAGTGCGTGAAGCCTCAGCTGATAATATACCAACAATTGTGGATGAAAAACGCATTAGCTTAAGGGAAAAACGCATTAGCCTAAGTGCAAATATGAACCAAAATATGAACCAAAATTCAAACTTGGCAGTTAGCAATCCTGCTGATTCAGTGCAGCCCCATTCTTCTCCAGACATAACCAAACCTGGTAAGTAGCTAAAATAAATTTTTGTTTTATTTTATCATTCTGTATCTTCAGTTCTGCCATTGTTTCATTCTGTTATGGTTCAGTGAATGCTATATTTATATTATTTACAATATCCATTACAAACCACAGATATCTTACATTTTAAATAATCTTTCATGACTTGATGCTAGAAGTGTATATCTAAAGTCAAACACTCCAAAAAATATAAATTGACAAATTTGTCAGATTACTGCTGCCAGTAAAATGTAATTATGTAATCATAAAAAGTAAAAAGTAAAGGTAACCCTGTTATGCCTTAGAGGCACACAGGGATACGGTGTTAGTGCCCATATTTTCCTTGACCTGTCAGCACACTAGACTCAGTTAAGTGTGTTATTTTACAAATTAAAAGGCAGATTTTCGTTATCTTTATATTTGTTCACTTTAGCATGTAACTCTTTCTGTATTGAATTAGATATGAAGCCTGAAGTTCAAAAAGAGCCAGAAATAAAGTCAAAGCCGCCAAGTGGTCCTTACATGTAAGAAGACTTATCACATGTACTAGACACTTATTATTTGATTTTGATTTCCTCCACTTTTTCCTGTCTTTGTTAGGAAACAGTATTTGACTTATTTCTCTTTTGTCATTTCTTATCTTGTAACTGTTCAAACACTTGAATATTTGCATAAATTACATGGAAGTGAAATAATGAAGTTTATTTTATTTGTTTACTGAAACAGTCATATATAATTTATGGCTTGAGCTTGGACTATGATAAAAGTGTGGACTGGATAATAGCATTCTTCACTGGATTTTTCTTAAATGTGGCTGTTATCCAGCCAGCCAAGGCGGTAGTCATGGTTATTTTGCTTGTGCTTGTCTTCAGACAAAAACACACTTATAGAGAACAGGCTCCAGTAGTAAAGCTGAGTAAGTACTTTTTCTTTCACTAAAAAAAGGATATAAGATTGTGAGATATGTTAATTAATTTCAGTGAAAAATTTCTCACATCATCTCGCAAAGGAATAAAAATGAATAAACAAGTTCTGGAATTGACTTTGAAAATGTCATATCATAATTCTCTCTCTCTCTGAACTTTAAGTGCCCAGGGCACGTGGGGCTTCCGCAAGGGTTTTCCACAAATGCCTGTCCTTCACCTTTTTTTCTGCTCTTGCCCAGGTGAGCCCTCTGTTGCTCATCATCCTTTCTGTTATTCTTCTCCATGTCTCTTTTGGTCTACCCTTACTTCTGTTCCCCTGTGGTGTCCATCTTAGTGCTATTTTTGGTAGTGAGTTGTCAGTCATTCGGAGCACATATCCCAACCATTGCCAGCGTCTTTCCTCAATAATTGTTGTCAGTGGTTTCATCTGCATTTCTGCTAATAAGATGTTATTTCTTATGGTGTTTGGCCAAAATATTTTTCTAATTCTTCGTAAACATTTAGTCTGGAAAGAATTTAACTTGTTTTCTGTGGTTTTGGTGATTTTCCAGCATTCACTTCCATAGAGTAGTACACTTAGAACATTACTCTTAAATATCCTGATTTTCATATTTATGCTTAGTTTTTTTGATTTCCATATAGTCTGCAGCTTTGCAAAAGCCTGGTTTGCTCTAGTAAGTCTGCTGTTGATGTCCTCTGTGCTGTCTCCATTTTCTACTACTCTGCTGCCAAGGTATACAAATGTGTTGACCTCCTCCGCTAACTTGTTATCTACTCTGAGTACATTTCTGTTGTTCACATTTTGTTTCATTAAATTTGTCTTTCCTACGTTGATCTTTAGTCCTATGTTATTTGCATTCTGAGTTAGCTTGTTTATTTTCTCTTGCATATCTTTGTGACTGCTTGATAATAGACAAATGTCGTCCGCAAAGTCAAGGTCCTCCAGCACTGTGTCAAGGGTCCATTGTAATCCTTTGCGTTTGTCTGATGTTGCCTTCTTCATTAACCAGTCTACTGCCAAGATAAATAATGTTGGTGATAGTACAAAATAGTTCAAAATAGCAACATGGAATGTTAGAACTTTATTCCAGGCTGGAAAATTAGAAAATGTAAAGATGGAAATGGAAAGGATGAAGATCAACATATTAGGAATGAGTGAAGTTAGACGGACAGGTGCAGGAAAGATAAACTCAGATAAATATACAATAATATATTCAGGAAGTGAGAAACATGAACGAGGAGTAGGAATTATATTTGATGAAAAAACGGCAAGGACAATTGTAGGATATTTGAACATCTCGGACAGAGTCCTGCTAGCCCAACTGAAAGGACAACCAATAAATATAAATATTATACAAGTGTATGCTCCAACATCTGAAAGTTCTGAGGAAGATATACAGATATTTTATAATGACATAGAGACAGCTCTAAAACACACAAAGTCACATGAAGTTACCATAGTCATGGGAGATTTTAATGCCAAAGTTGGTAAAGGAAGAACTTCGGACATCGTTGGTGACTATGGACTGGGAGAGAGGAATGACAGAGGTTATAAATTAATTGAATGGGCAAGAATACATAGCATGGTTGTAGGAAACACCTGGTTTAAACAACATCCTCGAAGACTGGCAACGTGGTGCAGCCCAGACAAAAAGACATTTAACCAGATAGACTACATATTAATCAACAAACGATTCCGCAATGCATTACTGACAACAAAAACCATGCCAGGAGCTGACTGCAATAGTGACCATGATCCACTCTGTGGAAAAGTTAGAATAAAGCTAAAGAAAGCAGGCAGAAAAGTGAGAAACATCAAACTGAATACAGAACTTCTTAAAAATGACCAAGAACTGCAAGAACAATACAAAGTTATTATAACAAATAGATACAATGCAATAGCAAAGATAAATAGTATAGATGAGCAATGGGAAATGTTAAGAGATTCTATCCACCAAACTGTTAAGGAGATAATACCACCGAGAAAAGAAGCCCCTAAAAATAAATGGATGACAGACGACATCTTAGGACTGATGGACAAGAGGAGGAGGAGTAAAAATAACGAGGAAAAATATAGCACGATAAATAAAGAAATAAGACGCAAATGCAGAGAAGCAAAAGAAGTGTGGTTAAATGAACAGTGCAGACAGATAGAGGACGCTCATAATAAAGACAGCAAAAACATGCATAAACGAATTAATGAACTCACAGGCAGGAAAACAAAATATACCACAGGATGCCTGAAATCGAAAGAAGGTAAAATGTTAATGGGAAAAGAAGACATTGTGGACAGGTGGACAGAGTATATCAGTGAGCTATATGGAGGAGAAAGACCAGAATTAACACCAGATACTGAAAACTGTGATGGACCGCCAATACTTGAAGATGAAATCATAGATGCCATCAAACACATGAAGAAAGGAAAAGCGACTGGGCCTGATAATATAACAATAGAAGAAATAGAGGCACTAGAGGAGACAGGAATAAAAATAATAACCAAGTTACTGAATGATATTTACAACAGTGGTTATATTCCCAGTGACCTGATTAAATCCACGTTTATAGCACTACCAAAGAAACCAGGTGCAAAGGAATGTGACGACCACCGGACTATCAGCCTCTCATGTCACATAACGAAGCTACTTCTGAGAATCATTATGAGAAGAACAAGGAAAAAGATAACAATGGAAATAGCAGATGAACAGTTTGGATTTGTTGAAGGAAAGGGAACACACAATGCTATTTATGCTTTACGAACACTAACAGAAAGAGCTTTAGAAGTACAGAAAGATCTCTACTTATGCTTCATTGATTACACCAAGGCATTTGACAAGGTGAAACATAGTGAAATTATTAAAATGCTTGAAGACATCAATATAGACGGCAAAGACTTGAGGATTGTAAAACATCTATACTGGCAGCAAGAAGCAGCAGTTCGAGTTGAAAATAGAATAGGAAAATACCAACCTATAAAACAAGGGGTGCGACAAGGATGTGTACTATCTCCAGACCTTTTTTCTCTGTACAGCGAGAATATTCTAAGAACAATCATCACAGAACCAGGCATAAAAATTGGAGGATACAATATTAACAACCTTCGGTATGCTGACGACACAGTACTGATAGCTGAGAACCAACAAGACTTGCAAAATCTCTTGGATAAAGTCGCCAAAGAAAGTGAACAGAAAGGCCTTACTTTGAACATCAAAAAGACAGAGACTATGGTTATATCTAAGAAACAGAATCCACCAGCATGCAGTATTAAATTAAACGGAACCATTCTAAAGCAGGTGCAGAAATTCAAATACCTTGGAGCAGTAATAACTTCAGATGGGAAATGCACAACAGAAATTAGGAACAGAATAGTTCAAGCAAAGACTGCATTTCAGAGAATGAGAAACATATTAGCTAACACATCTTTATCACTGAATGTTAGAAAACGAGTCCTAAAATGCTATATTGAACCTATCTTGTTATATGGAAGTGAATCATGGACAATAGGCAAGTCTGCACAAAAATCATTGGAAGCAGCAGAAATGTGGTTTATTAGAAGAATGTTGCGAATCCCCTGGACAGCAAAAATAACTAATGAAGAATGTATGAGAAGAGCTGGAGAGACAAAAAACCTTGTCAGAAAGATAAGAGAGAGACAATGTACTTTCATAGGACATGCAATGAGAAGAGGGGGCATTGAAAATATTATAACAACAGGAAAAATAGAAGGAAGAAGATCAAGAGGAAGACCAAGAGAAATGATACAGGACAGTCTGATGGGATGGTGTGAGAAGAGATCACCAACTGAACTGATGGCCTGCATGAAGGATCGGGTACTCTGGAGAAGCATAATAGCCAACGCCAGTCGGCACGGCACCTGATGATGATGATAATAGTACACATCCCTGTTTAACTCCTGTTTGTACCCTAAAGCTGCTGGAGGTATGTTCTCCACAGATAACTTTGCACTGAAAACCCTCGTATAGGACTTTGATTACATTAACTATTTTATGGGGGAGGCCATAGCATCTTAGGATTTTCCACAGTGCATCTCTGTTGAATATCATAATTATAGTATACAAAATGCATTATTTTTCTTATGTGACTGCAATACTGTTGTACAAAAATTTATTATTGTACTACTATGTTAGATATGTTGGTTTATTGTAGTTTATTTTATTTTTATCAATTATAATCAGATGAAGGCTTACAGCTGGTAAAGGAGAGGAAATCGTACAATAAGAAGTATAGATCATTGTTTCCCAAAGTTCACTGCAAAGCTCCAGTTTTCACAGCAGAGGCTAAACGTGTGTTGGAGAGACTAGCTTTAGAACACAATGCAAGGGTGGTAAGTCTTAAGTAAAGCTGAGTCTTTTTCATCAGATGTAAATATTCACAGGAAAATAATAAATCTGACAGAAAACAAAGCCTTTCAGAATAGTAGGATGATATCTCAAACTTATTTGCTCATTATATAGACCATTTAAAATTTTTACTATTAATTGTGCATTGAAAAATAATTATAAAATAAGCAGACTACTGAAAACAGAATTTATAGAAGAGAGAATATCAATAAGGAAAGGTAATGAACAAGAAAAGATAACGTTACCATTGTTTTCAGTTATCTCATTATTATGCTGTCTTGTTAATCTAATTTTTTTCATTTGCATCAGGAGAGTATCCTTTTGTTTTATTCAACATGGAATGAATAAAATGAAACAGTCACTGCCCTGCTGTTAGCTTTTCTCATTCACATAGTATGTGGATTTTTTTTTTCTTTCTTGCACCAGATGCTAAGAGACTTGTTCCTGTACACAATTTTCATGATAATAGTTGTGTTAATCACAGATGAGCACCTAAACATACGCACTCAGTACATGCAGACCCAGCATGCAAAGAATGTATTTCTTGGATCTTCTAAGATTATTTTGGATGAAGAGGTATGACAAATAAGACAAATACTTTGTACTTTCTCTGTCTTTAAATTACAAATTGAATAATGGGAAAAATGGAAGCGACATATAAGACAATAAAACATAGTTTGAAACTAATTTTATTATGTTCTGTTAATGATTTATAATAGAGAAACAAGCTGAACATTGATGTTTGAATTGTAAAAATTGAACAAAATAATTAAGTTTTATAAATGAGATGCAGTGAGATATAAGTACACCAATTATTAGTTGCTTATATTGTGTGATAGTAAGTAATTTTGATGAGCTTGTTGTGAAGTTTTGAAGAGAAATCTAGCACTGTAAAAAATATTATTTGTAAGTATCCAGTCTCTTCATCCCTTTGCAGCTTTGTCTGCACTAGATAATAACCATTTTCTTCTATTTTTGAATGGTGTTTTTCCTTCCTTTGTCTGAGATTTCTTGCTTGGAACATAAGATGTAATACATTTGAAGATATCAGTATTTATTTGTTTCCAGTTATGTGTGGTTATCTTCATTTATAAAATATATTCTGAAATGGATGAAATGTAGTGTGGTTAGAGGCTTTATGAAAGCATGAAATAAAATAACTGTGAGATTCACTGTATACAAGCTTCCATCTCTGGGTTTACATTTCATGATAATGATGATTTGTTTATTATTCTGAACCAAGTTTTATTATTTAGTCTTGATTAAATCTGGTTTTGAAAGTATTCTTAATGATAAAATAGAGGCTGACACACTGAACACAGAAATCTGACACAGATGATTTTGCAGATTAGAGACATCTAAAATGCATTTCATCATAACATATTTTTTCATAACATATATCATATTTTCATTAGAGACATCTAAAATGCATTTCATCATAACATATTTTTTCATAACATATAACATATTTTCATTAGAGACATCTAAAATGCATTTCATCATAACATATTTTTTCATTAAACAGAATGATGATGATGATGATGATGATGATGAAGATCTTAATCAAATTTGCAAATGCAAACTGGATAAGGTATGGAGAGAGTTTGTCATATTCACCACAAATGGCCTTGTATAGTCATGCTTGAAATACTCAGTGACTGACAATTTTTAAGTAGTTATTTGTGATATGATGTACTAAAATACTCTGACAATAGATCCGTTAGTTGATGGTATGATCCATTCTAAGCTATTCATAAAAGCTAACTATGATTTGGTTTAAACTATTCATAAAAGCTAAATATGATCTGGTTTAAACTATTCATGAAAGCTAAACATGATCCAGTCTAAACTATTCACAAGATCTAATTATGATCCAGTCTAAACTATTCATAAAAGCTAATAGAAAGTAGAAGTTAAGTCCCTAGAAGTAATCATCCCTAGTTTACTTCTAGGGACTAGGGCAGGCCATAATGGTGAGCATGGCCTAAAGTCATCTAATGAGGGGGCATGCTCTGATAACAGTTGCCTAAAAGCTAGAAAGAAACATCTATGCACAGGAACAGGAGTGTCAGAACCCTGCACCAAAGTGGAAAACTGGCAAATCTAATTTTGGAAGCTGACTGTATGAATTTAGACATATTAAGAGTAGCTGAAACTAGATGGAAGGACATGGAGTATATTAACCTTTTCGCTGTTACATATTTCTTGAGAACTGGTCCCCACTGCGCTGAATACTTTGATGGACTACTTTCACTCAGTGCTGAATTCTTTTTTTGTCATCTCACAGTCTAAAATGCATCAGCAGCCTGACAATTTTTTTATCACAAGAAATATAAACATGTTGTAAGTCTTGGATTCTTCCACTCTCGTTTCATTTAAGTCACATGGACTTGGTAAAAGAAATGAGTATGGGGACAGACTGATAGAATTCTGTGAGGATAACCAGCTAATCATCAGTAACAAATGTTACAAACAAAAGAAGAGGAAGCTATATACATGAAAAAGCCCTGGAGATTTAAGAGGAAAACAGATTGATTTTGTAATAAATAATCAAAGGCAGCTTTAGAAATAATAATAATAATAATGTTAAGTCAATAAAACCCTACCCAGAGCTGAGTAAATCACAACCCAGTATTGATGAAAATGAAAGGTAAAGAACAATAACCAAACTAATAAGTACAAGACATCAAAAATAGTCATTACAGCCCTAAGAAATACAAACTTAAAACAGAAATATTCAGTGGAAGTGAAGAATAAATACGAATGTCATCTAGAAAGACCATAGGGGAATATAGACAAGAAAACCCAAGAGAGAAAATAGATAACACTTGGGAATGTTTAAAATTAAGTATGGAGATAGCCAAAACTATTCTACCAGAGAAATAACAGAAGGCTAAGCAAATGTGGATGACCAATAAAATACTAATAAAAATGGAAGAAAGAAAAGGAACAAAAAACATCCCATGTTATGATAATATAGTCAAAGAAATGCAGGATGTGCCACAATGAAAAGAAGAGATGGCTAGATAACAGCTGCAAAGAAATAGAAGAGATGGAGAAACAACAGAAGACAAGAGAGATGTATGAAGAGATGGAGAAACTCAAAGGCAGGGGTCAGAAAGTGAATCAGGCACCTGCATTAAAAGCAAGCAGGGACAGCTCTTGATGGAAGGCTGAGACATCAATAAAAGGTTGAAGGATTATATCTGTGAGCTTTATGTAGATAATAGAAATAGTAGACAAGGCCATGAGAACAATGAAATATGGTAAAGCTAATGGCTTGAACAATATCAGCATAGAAATGTTAGAAGCCCTAGGAGAATTTGGAATAGAGGAGATCACAGATTTGTATAATTACATTATAACATCAAAATCTGCTCATTAAGCAGGTTTTATAAAGTATGTTGTACAACTAAGAATAACTCCATTTCCCATTTTAATGACTGTCTGTTAAAAATATAAAAATTAGTCACATCACTCAAATGGTATTTGATTATAAATAGTTCTAGTGATCTTATTTGAATAACATCAAATTAAACTCATGATGATTGTGTTGTGTGATTAATATACTTAGCAATAAACTGATGACAATTTTTTCATGATAGATTATATAAAGTAAAATTTCCAGTTGTCAATTATAAATGTAAAGGTAAACCTGTCATGCCTTAGAGGCACATAGGGATATGGTGTTAGTGCCTATATTTTACTTGACCTGTCAGCACACTAGAGGGTGATATGGTCAGTGTCACACCTGGGCGCCAACTCTAGAAGAGGTTTGGTACCCATTTCTATAGCTGGGTGACTGGGATTCCTCCGGCAGAATTTGAACCCCTGAGAGACCATGAGAGACTAGTGCACTGACCACCTTGCCACAGACACCCAATTATAAATGTAATAGATATAATAAGTAACGGAAACTAACTTTAACTAATTAGAAAATAGCTTGCTGAAACAAGTTTATTTTGAAACATAAAGATGTATGTAAACTAGTAATGTTTATTAGATCATTAAAAACTGTTTTAATTTTGAATAAAGAATATCTCATATATTTCTTTCAGTAGGATATTTAATATCTCTCACTCTGACACTTTCTGTAAGCTCCATGTCATAGCATTATATTTGTATCATTGAGAAACTACACATACTGTAATAGTTTGTAGAAATAATTACAGACATTTGTTAGTTATCTTTCTTCTTCGCCTTCTTCTTGTTCTTCTTCATCTCTCTGGGTCATTAAAGCTCATCGCTGCAGATAAAGTTCACCTCCGTTCCTCTCTGTTTCTAATCTTCTCTCTCCTGTTGGTGACACCAATTTCCTTTATATTCTTTTCTATGTTGTCTTCCTATCTCTGTCTTGGTCTATCCCTTGGTCTTGTTTCCTTCATCTCTTGTACAAACATCATTTTCATTTGTCTGTTCTCCTCCGTTCTTTCTACATGCCCCAGCTAGTGTATCAGTTCATTTTCAAGACATTTATAATTCTTTGAAATTTAAATAAGCTGTTATGTTCAGTGTTCCTTCTTGTTCTCCATTCTCCATTGTTGGTATCCTTTATGGGGCCAAAGATTCTTCTTAGAATCTTGTTCTCAAAGACTTGCAATTGTTGTTCATCTTTCTTCATTGTACTCCATGTTTCTGATCCATACATGACGACTGGTCCTATTATAGTTTTATAGACTTATTTTTATGTCTTGGGACAGCATTTTGGATTTTAACAGGTGTTGCAAAGCAAAGTATATTTTATTCCCTATCTGTACTCTACTTTTAATTTCTCGCTAACTGTGCTGCAGCTGTTGAAAGCTGTGCCTAGATATTTGTATCTTTCTGTTTTCCTGATGATTATATCTCTGACATTTATATAATATGGATCATTCTGCCTCTGGTTTTTTTATATCTTCATATACTCTATCTTATCATGGTTAATGGTCAAGCCCACTATCAGTGCCACATCTCTCAGGTGTATGCACATAGTTTTCCCCACCAGGTCAGTGTCGTCAGCATATCCTAGTTCTTCTGTACTGGTTTTTTCTTTCATTTTTCTGATTACCTTTTCTAGTACTAGGTTGAATGGTAATGGGGATAATGTATCACCTTGTTTTAAACCAGTTCTTATATAGAAGGGTTCTGACTTTCTTTCTTTATACATTACTATATTTTGTGTATCCTCCGTGCATATTCTGGTCAAAATGATTAATTTATTAGGTATCTCAAATTCTTTCATAATTTTCCACAAGCTACTCTTATCTATGCTGTCATAACTTTTATGAAGTCAATGAAGATATTATGTACTCCTTTTTTTTCATATTCACATTTCTTCTCCGCTTTTTTTACACAGATAAAATATTTGGTCTACGGTTGATCTATTCTTCTGCAAACCTGCTTGATAGTCTCCCAATATGTCCTCTCTGTGTGGTTTTAATCTATTTAATAATATAATAAATATTGTAGCTTGTTTGTAGTAAGGATATTCCTCTGTAGTTTTCATGTTTGCTCTTATCTCTTTTCTTGTATTTTGGTATTAGTAATTATTCTCTCCATTCACTAAGAAGTTTAGTTATCTTTAAAATATTAAATATTATTAATTAGATATTATAACACTATAAATGGAAAAAAATGAAAAAGTATATAATCATAGATTTTGTTATAGCACAATGATATAACATTTTCTACTCATGTCCAGTTTTTGTCTAAGTACACTTCAGAGTTACATTCGGAGTTATACAAATACATATGTTTGGATGCTAATCTTATAGTTAATGACTGACCGATCTTAAGAGGTAGCATTACTGCAGTCAGATCATCCTCATATCTGTTCCACAGCACTTTCTAATAACCAATGTAAGGTGTGTGTACTAACTGTCCCTGTCATGCGCTGACATTTATGTCCACAGAGAGAACTTATCCTTCCCTCACCTTGCTTCACCCCCAGATCCTTCAATCTGTGGATATGGTGGTTATTCTCATATTTCAACTCTTCCTCCTACACAGTTTGTCCATAACAGCCTTCAAGACATCCAACTTATTCAGTTTCAGTACACCTTGCGTCAGTGGCACCAAAAGCCTAATTGTGACATTCTCTGCCCAGCTGAATGACAACTCTGGTGAGTTCTCACCTGTCAGGCATTCACTCAGTCTTTTTTCAGAATGTCAATCATGTCATACATCACCTGTAGGATTTCTTCCACCTCCTCTCTTTGTCTGCATGCAGAGCTGAAATGAGGGGATGATTTGTCCTGTTAACAATGCTGAGGTAAGCCTTCACTTGTGCATGGTTGTATTGTGCACTGATACTGGATAGCTGCAGTAAGTGCTTCATGGTCACAGTGGTATGTCCCTGGTGCATCCCAGGGCTGCTCTCATGGCCTCATTCTGAACTCTTTCCACCTTTGATATCTGGTTTGGAAACAGTGTGAGATGACTGAGCCTGTTGTCCAAACTTGATATTACCAGTGACTGCATTAGCTGCTATAAACCAGCCTCAGACATCACTTTGACAGCATTTATCCTTTCTTTGCTTTCTCCACTATAATGTCCATATGTTGTTTGAAAGACAATGACTTGTCAAAAGAGATGCCCTGGTAACTTAAACAGTGATCCCTCTCAATGAAAACTCTATAGCACTGTACTAAAGATAGAAGACTCCTGCAGATTTTGTTATTCAAGAAGTCCCAGAGTATCTTGGCCACATCAGAATTAATCATGGCTTTGTTGCTGTCACACCAGCAACAAAGTTAATATTTTATTAACATTCCCTTGGAGCTGGTTGGTGATTTGATGTCAGCATGTTCCATGCACATAAGTCAGAATGTCATATGCATATGTCAAGGTGCATCCTGGACCAAATGTTAGAAGATGGCTAATCTTGACTGAATAGGTGTTGAGCAGAACTAGTGAACGGAGACCTGGTGATGTTCCTGTTCTTCTAGCCTCAGATGTCCAGAGGTGCTGCAGTAGTGTAGAGGTTAGTACACTAGCCCACAGATCAAATAGTTCCTGATTCCATTTCACGCTTGGGCAGAATTTTTACAGACTGACCCACACTGGGATTAACCCAGCCTCAAAAAATGAGTACCTGGGGTTTTCATTATGAAAACATAGGCAGTGAGGACAGCTGCTGGCATCCATACCTCAACTGCTGTAGTGGCCTAGAAATGTGAAAGTACTAACACTTTACATCTCCACAGCACACAAATGCCATGGGACACGGATTTTTTTTTTCAGATGTCCAGGAACCAAATCTCAGTGTCACTGTCATTGTTAGCAACATGAATACTATTCATCATGCCAGCCAAGAGTGGACTTCCATGCCAATCAACAGAGACATCAGACCTCTGTAGTCAACCCTGTTATAGGCATTCTCAAGATCTAAAGCAGCTATAACTGTCTCCTCATTCTTCTCAAGTTTCATACATATTGTTTTCCAAGACTGTGGCATTAGTGGTACTGTCTCAACAGGATCTGTTGCTGCCTAGTATATCTAGAAGCAAACTATTTTCTAGATCATTCAATAACTTCACAATGATCTTTTCAGTCACCTTGCCATACATATTCTACTCTATGATAATGTGGCAGCTTTTCAGCTCACATTTATCCTTGTCTGGTTTTGGTACAGGTGATAGGTAGCTGTGTAACCACTTGTCGGGAATTGTTCCCGTATGTATGCTATTACTGTACTCCTTGGCCATTTTAACTGCTACATCTTCATCAACATTCCTCATATATATAATACCTTAATAGTTAACTTCATTATTATATAAAACTATTAGTTAACTTCATCATTATACATAATTATAGGGATCAACAGACTGATTATTTTATGTCTAAGACTCAATGCTGACAATACAATCATCAGTTTTCTATATTGACTCAAGTTTTTCTTTATCCGTTCTTTATTATGCATCCTATATTTCACTGATAAAATTCATGTCATCCCAGCTCATTCACTAAGCACATATGCAATGGATCTTATTTCAAATTTCTTTTCCCCTTTAATTTCTATTCATCATCATCATCCACAGAATGTTGGCCACAATGAAACTCAACTCTGCTCTGTTTCTTTTCTTAGAACACTTGGCCAAGCTTGTCCCTGTCCATCTCTTGATGCTGTCCACCCATCTATATCGCTATCATTCTCTTTTTCTTTGATCTTGCCTTCAAGAAAGGTCTTCAGTATAGAATTGTGTCTTTTAATATGCCCAAAGTATCTTTGCTGTCTTGTTTTTATGATTTTAAGTATTTCTATTTTCACTTTTAGTTGGTTTAGAACTCCGTTGTCCAAAGGATACGCCCTATTCTTCTATATATCTACTTTTCAAGGGCCTTGATTTTCTTTATCTTGTCTTATTCAAGGTCCTTCTGCATCATAAAGGAATACTGAATACATGTAGCATTTTTACAATACATAATCTAAATTACTGTGATGATTGTTTTGATGTAAGAATCTTCCTCACTCTCTCTCTCTCTCTCTCTGAACCTTAAGTGCCCAGGGCATATAGGGCTTCCACAAGGATTTTTCACAAATGTCTGTCCTTTGCCTTTTGTTCCACTCTTGCCCAGGTGAGCAGCCCTCTGTTGCACAACATCCTCCCTGTTGTTCATCTCCATGTCTCCTTTGGTCTATACTTACTTCTTTGCCCTGCGGCATCCATCTTAGTGCTATTTTTGGTAGTGAGTTGTCAGTCATTCGCCACCATCTTTCCTCAGTAATTGCCATCAGTAGCTTCATCTGCATTTCTGCCAACAAGATGTTATTTCTTATGGTGTTTGGCCAAAATATTTTTCTAATTCTTCATAAACATTTAGTCTGGAAAAAATTCAGCTTGTTTTCTTTGGTTTTGGTGATTTTCCAGCATTCACTTCCATAGAGTAGTACACTTAGAACATTACTCTTAAATATCCTGATTTTCGTATTCATGCTTAGTTTTTTTTTTTAAATTTCCATATAGTCTGCAGCTTTGCAAAAGCCTGGTTTGCTCTAGTAAGTCAGGTGTTGATGCCCTCTGTGCTGTCTCCATTTTCTACTACTCTACTGCTAAGGTATACAAATTTATTGACCTCCTTCACTAACTTGCTATCTATTCTGAGTACATTTCTGTTGTTCACATTTTACTTCATTAACTTTGTCTTTCCTATGTTGATCTTTAATTCTATGTTGTTTGCATTCTGAGTTAGCTTGTTTATTTTATCTTGCATATCTTTGTGATTGCTTGATAGTAGACAAATATCATGCGCAAAGTCAAGCTGCTCCAGCACTGTGTCAAGGGTCCATTGTAATCCTCTGCATTTGTCTGATGTTGCCTTCTTCATTAACTAGTCTATTGCCAAGATAAATAATGTTGGCGATAGCACACATCTGATGCTCGGTTGGTTTCTCTGCGAGTTTCCATAACGATATCTTTTTTTCCCATCTGGAGTTGCCTCTAGATAGGTCCCAGGATAAGGTTGTTAGCCTTATACCCAACTCCCAGTACATGATATGTAACAGATGAAGCGGAATTCCGCTGATTTCTGCATGCCAGCAAGAGCGTTTTAAAAACGACCGCCATCTTGCAATTTTATGTTTTTTATGGAATACCTTCTAAAATTGTCAACATCATTAAGGACTTATACAATGGATATGTTTGTGCAGTCAAGACAGAAGAAGGGATGAGTGAATGGTTCCAGATTGAAACAGGTGTGAAACAAGGATGTATACTGTCTCCTTTGCTTTTTGGGATTACAATAGACTTCATAATGAAAAAATGCTGCACAGGTAACACAGGTATTGACTGGGTACATGGGACCCAACTAGAAGATTTTGATTTTGCTGATGACATAACTCTTATCAGATATAATGTGAATTTCATGCAAGAAACAACAGATAGCCTGTCTTCACTGGCTAGCAAAATAGGACTTGAAATTAACAAGGACAAAACAAAAATAATGAAAATTCCTCTCAATCAAAATGGAAAAATACACATAGAAGGGACAGATATTGAAGAAGTCAATCAATTTGCATACCTTGGCAGCTACATAGACCAGGATGGTGACACTAGAAAGGAAGTTAGGATCAGAATTCCCCTGGGAACAACTGTGTTAAGAGCACACTTATCTTAACATAGTGTTTGTGAGACAGGGAACATAGATCTGTTTGCTTAAAAACTCTGACCTACCTCTGTAGCCCAGATACTTGTAGCAATCAACACTAATTGTAATTGTAATTGTTATTTTTGCAAAATGTAATGTCAGGTTGGTGGATGGATGGGGACATGGAGATCTCTGGCGGGGATGAGGGAAGTCTGGTGTGAAACCAGTGAATCCAGGACGTGACAAGCCTATGGGTCTTTACAACAATGGCTATCAGAATGATGTAAACAAAACAGAGCCAGTAGACTATAGGTGGCGGGGAATGGATATCGTTGAAGCACTCATCAGGTTCCTCATCTCAGAGTCAGAGTGTCTTTGTGGAACTGTCTCAAACCATCTGACATGGAGAAGGGGCTTAAGTACAGCCACCAGAGGCTGGAAAACAAAGTTTTGGCCAGGCCAGCCACACTGTCTTCATGGCAGTCCGAGCAAGACCACAGTCTGCCCTAGCAAGGAAAGGTGCTGAAGTCGGAGTTACCCAGCCAAAAGGCGCATCGCAAAAATCAGGGTAACACGCATTATCGCTAATGAAATGTCTATATCTACAGTTTTCAAACATGGTGCTCGCCCTGTGAAGACTAACCAGGCAGGTGCAGTGCCGGGCCCCCTGCCTCAAAAGGGTCCACCCAATGCTACTGGAGGTCCTCTCAGTTTGTCTTGTGGAGTCAGGAGACACGAGAGTAGAGCTACTGGCCAAAAAATACAACAGAAGAAAACAGCCAAAAAGCAAGAACTTAAAATAATGCAGTGGAATGCTGAGGGTGTCAGCAGTGTTAGAGATGGCTATAGCAAAAAGGTTGAACTAGAGAACATACTTTTTGCAGAGCAGGTAAGTATATGCTGCATACAGGAGACACACCTAACCAAAGATGCCGCCTTTAAAATCAGAGGCTACCAGTGTTTTAGATCAGACCGACAGGACAGAAGAAAAGGAGGAGTACTCACACTTGTTAAGAATAACATCAGCGCATGTCAGGTGGGAGTGTACATGGAAGGAGCCGAATACCAGATGATCCATCTAAAAAGTATTAATACAGATTTCCACCTCCTTAACTATTACTGTCCTAATGACCGCCCACTTGCTTTAGGAACAATCCCACACAAAGAGAGACTGATGGTCTGTGGTGATTTTAACAGTCATTCCCAGAGCTGGGGCTATGACCACATAGACAAGAGAGGAGAGGAAGTTGAGAGCTGGCAGGATGATAATGGACTTCTCCTGATCAACCAGCCAATGGATGCCCCAACATTTTACTCAAGGGCTTGGCGTACAAAATCAACACCAGATCTGGCATTCCACTCTCCAGATCTGAAGTGGAACATTACACGTGAAGTTGGAAAACAACTTGGAGGTAGCGACCATCGACCAGTCTTCCTGACAATAGAAAATTCCTTAACACCAGTAACCCTCTCCCCAGATGGAACTATAAAAAAGCAAACTGGACAATGTACAGACATCGTACAGGTATCCTGGTGGGACAGCTGTCCATAGAAGGTAAGGATATTAACAGCATAGTGAAGGAATTCAATGCTTGTATCCTTCAGGCCGCTCGTGAAACCATTCCCAGAGGAGCTCGCAGGGACTATAAACCATACTGGTCTAGTGAGCTGGGAAAACTCCATGATGACGTGGAAGCAGCTCGAAAGCAAGCAGAAAATAGACCATGCCAAGAACACCACAATAATTACCAACATTCTAAGGCCAAATTTCAGAGAGCAAAGCTGCAAGCTAGACGGGAAAGTTGGAGAGAGAAAACAGAGTCCCTAAACTTTGAAAAGGATGGAAGGAAACTGTGGAAACTAATCAAACAGTTAAATGATGAGAGTACTGGAAGAAGTACAAAGATTACACTAATAGAGGATGGGAAAACTCTTACAGGTAAGCAGGTAGCAGATCACTTTGCTCGCATGTTTGCACAGGACTGCAACATTGATATCCATCCAGAGAAGGAGCGTACAGTGCGCATCGAGCCACAGAAAGAGGAGGAACAAGTCAGAAAAGTGGAGGTCATGGATGCACCAATCACACGCAGTGAGTTAGACCTAGCAGTTAGTAAACTGAAAGCAAGGAAATCACCAGGACCAGATGGAGTGTCCAATGAAATGATCAAGAACCTGGGAATGGCAGCAATGGGAAAGCTGTTGGATATTTTCAATATGTGCTGGAGCACAGGTAAGTTACCTCAAATCTGGAAGGAAGCAAGCATGGTACCACTGCTAAAACCAGGGAAAAACAGTGATACTGCCTCCAGCTACAGGCCAATCAGTCTCACTAGCTGCCTATGCAAAACGATGGAACGCATCATTGACCTGAGGCTAAAATGGTACCTAGAAAGTGAAAACCTTCTCGTTCCACAACAAGCAGGATTTAGGCAGTACTACAGTACGGAAGATCAAGTGACCTATCTCTCTCAAGAGATTGAGGATGCATTCCAAGAGAAAAACCTTGTACTAGCAGCGTGGATAGACCTGAAGAAAGCCTTTGATAAAGTATGGAAAAAAGGTCTGTTGTGGAAACTAAGAAACTGCAATGTGAATGGAAGACTGTACAACTGGATAAAGTCCTATTTACACAATAGAAGAGCTAGAGTAGTAATGGATGGACACAAAAGCCAGAAAGTACTTCTGCGACACGGTGTACCACAAGGAGGAGTCCTTTCGCCTACACTATTCCTTGTATTCATTAATGACCTGGTCAAGGAACTTCCCTATGGAATCAAAGCAGCACTGTATGCAGATGATCTGGTCATGTGGTGTACAGATGAATATGCGACAGTTGCTACACAGAGACTCCAAAGAGCAGCAGACATCTTGACATCATGGACAAACAAATGGTGTGTAAGTATCAACACAGAGAAATCAAGCACCACTCTGTTCACCCTCTCATCTAAACAGAAAGCAGGTAAGATCTTCGTAAATGAAATACCCTTAAGGATGGACAACCAACCCACTTACTTAGGAGTGACTCTTGACTCAAAACTGACTTGGAAGCAACACATCAACAGTGCAGAAGCAAAAGCCAGAAGAAAACTAGCCATATTAAGAAAATTGAGTGGGACTACATGGGGAGCTAGTGAAAGAATCCTCAAGAACGTATATCAGCAAAGTATTCTACCACATTTAGAATATGGCTCAACATCTTGGTGCACAGCATCAAACACTACGCTGAATAATCTAGACAAGGTTCAAAATCAGTCCACTACGGATTATCACAGGTGCCATGAGGTCCACACCAATAGTAGAAATGCAGAAAATAGTTGGTGTTCAAGCGCTAAAGGAACGTAGAGACACAAAGGTCATGACCATGGGAGAAAAATTCCTTAGCTCTGTAAGCCATCCCCTGAAGGAGAGATTCAATAACTTGGCATTAGGACGGCTTAAAAGAAGCAGCTTCATTCATCAGGCCAAGCGTATGCGTAAGCTGATACCTGACCTTCCAACTGTAGTCACTCCATTATCATCTGTACCAGAGCATACACCATGGAAAGAAGCAGATTATACACAAATAACTATTCAGACTGAAGTGAAAGGTGTGCAGAATGGTGAGATGCAGAGCAGTCTTGTAAGATCAACAGCCACACTTAGTGTTCTAGATGACAAATATCCATGTGACACCTGGATACGTGTGTATACAGATGGATCTGCACATAATGCCATAAAGAATGGTGGGGCAGGAGCATATATTGAATATCCAAACAACACCATTGACAAGATTTCCATACCCACTGGTAAATACTGCAACAACTTTGATGCAGAAGTTAGGGCAATTATTGCTGCAGTTGAAAAACTATCAGACTCCAGAATTGATACATGTCCTGTAGTAATTCTCACAGATGCAAGATCAGTACTGGAGGCTCTTCAGTGCAACAAACTACCAGACCTTAAGGATGCCTTGTCAAAAATTGGCTTACAACATGGAGTCACTTTGCAATGGATTCCCTCCCACTGTGGGATACCAGGCAATGAGAAAGCTGACCATCTGGCCAAAGAGGGCACTGAAATGGAGCAACCAGACATACCAGTCACCTATAATCAGAAGAAAAGCATGATAAAAACCTACAGGAAGCCACAAACACCACCACATGATGACTATCACATGCTAAACAGAAAGGAACAAGTCACCATCTTCCGTCTCCGAACAGGACACAGCCGACTCCGAAGTCATATGTATACAAAGTTTAAGGTTGGTACTACTAATCTATGTACATGTGCCCAGGTGCCCCAAACCGTGGAACATATCCTCCAGAACTGCATCAACTACGAGACACTGAGAAATAATTACTGGCCCAGTGAAACCACTAAAGAAGATAAGCTCTATGGTTCCATACATGAGTTACAAAAAACAGTGAAATTTATCCAAGAGACAGGACTGCAGATATAGACAGACAGTGCGAACGAAGAAGAAGAAGAAGAAGAAGGATCAGAATTACAAAAGCAGCATCAATCTTCAAGAATCTTGAGAACATATGGAATTCAAAAGTTATAAGCACAAAAACCAAGTTAAGACTATTCAATTCAAATGTAATATCCACCCTCATTTATGCATGCGAAAGCTGGAAAACAACTAAAGAAATAGAAAAGAAATTAGACTCTTTTGAAAACAAATGCCTAAGGAAAATACTCGGCATCAAGTGGAACAAATTCAAGAACATTGCAGAGATAAGACAGATGACTGAACAACAACCAGTCTCATGGGTGATCAGGAAAAGGAGATGGACATATGTTGGTCACTTGATGAGAAGAAATGATCAGAGAATCCCAAAACAAGCTATCAAGTGGAACACAGCAGGCCGAAGAAAAAGAGGCAGACCGCGTGAAACTCTGAAGAGGACATTATTAAGAGAGGCCAAATTAACAGGCATAAAATCCTTTGATGAGGTTGAAAGACTCGCCGAAGACAGGAAAATTTGGCGAACTACTTTGCGAGCCCTATGTGACGTTTAACGGCACGGGAAGGATAAAAGATATAAGATAAGAAGCACACATCTCTGCTTCATTCCTGTTTGTACCCTAAAGCTGCTAGAGGTATGTTCTTCACAGATCACTTTGCACTGAAAACCATTGTATAGGGCTTTGATGATATTCACTATCTTATGGGGGAGGCCGTGGCATCTTAGAATTTTCCACAGTGCATCTCTGTTGACACTGTCAAAGGCTTTATCAAAATCAAAACAGTGCATATGTTGTGCTATGCCACTCATTTGGCTGGTCTAATATTCGTCTAAGTACAAATATGTGGTCTGTGCATGATCTTCCTTTCCTAAATCCTGCCATCTCTTTCCGAAGTTTTCCCTCAAATGCTGGTATAATTCTGTTGCTGATTATTCTGCAAAATACTTTACTGGTGAGTGGCAGTGGGGTAATGCCTCTCCAGTTCCTGCAGTCTCTGAGGTCACCCTTCTTTGATAGTTTTACTGTAAAGTCAGTTTTCCACTCCTCTGGAGCTTTTTCTAGATCCAAAATTTGTTGTAGCATCTGGCAGAGTTGATTTGGTGTTTCTGTTTCTTCTGCTTTCAACATCTCATTAGTCACTTCATCTTCAACTGGTGCCCTGTCTAATTTTAGCTTCTTTATTGCCTCTTTTACTTCACTTATTGTTATTGGTCCTGTATTGACGTTTAGTTCCGTTTTTGCTTCAGGTATGTCTATTGTTTGTGCTGCTTGTGTTCTGTTTAGTAGGATGTTAAAGTGTTCCTTCCATCTTTCAATTTTTTTCTCTTTCTCCACTGATCAGTTGTCCCTTGTGTGTCCTTATTGCACTCTCACATCTTGTGCTGAAGTTACCTGTCATCTGCTTTGTGATTTTGTATATGGTTTTCATATCATTTGCATATGCTGCTTTCTCTGCTGCTTCTGCTAAGTTGTCATAGTACTGAGATTTATCTTGATGGCATGATTCCTTCACTTCTTTGTCTTTTTGTGCATAATTACTTAAAAACTTGTTCTTTTAGCCTTTGTTACTTGGTGCTCAGTAATTTTTTCTTCATTTCCTTTTCTTTGCTCTATCTTTTCCCATGTGGTCTTGCTTATCCATTCCTCTTTTCTCTATTTCCTTCCTCATTCTGTTGAAGGTTTTTTGTGCTAAACATATTCTTTTGTTAATTTCTGTTTCACATTTTCCATCCTTTGTTATCACGTGCCCAAAATACCTGAAGCTTTTCAACTGTTCAAATAATTCTCCATTTATTTTTATATTTGCTGTTGGCTTTCTTTATTCTCTGCTGATTACCATGACATTTGTCTTTCTGATATTTATTTCCAGTCTGTACTTTTGACTATATAGTCCAGTCTGTATTTTTGATGTATAACAGCTGAAAAACACATAAATGCCTTTGAATGCAAATGCTGCAGAAGAGTTCTTCAGATATCATTGATGCAAAAAAGAACAAATATATCCATACCATACTACAAGATCTTAATATTGAAGAAGGCTGGCTATTAAAGAAGATTAAACAGAGAAAACTTAAATATTTTGTTCACATTAATTGTCATGATAATCTAGATAAGACCATCTTGGAAGGGTACATAATAGGAAAAAGAAAGAGAGGAAGACTAAGGCGAAGATGAATGTGAGACATCATTGATGATCTGCAAATGGATGCATCAGCAGCAGGGCATCTTGCTTACAACCAAGAGGCCTACAGGAGTGCTGTTAGGGAGGCAAAGTTCCACAAGGGAGATGCAAATGATTGAATGAATGAAGGACTTTTGACTCTCATCGTTTAACCATGTCGCTTGATTCTGTAAGTCTTTTTTGGTTCTCTGCAATCAGCATGGTTTCATCCGCATATCTTAGGTTATTGATTGCTATTCCACTAATGTTTCATCCAGGAATCTAACTAGGTTCTTTGAATACCTTCTCACTATAAAGGTTAAACAGACATGGAGAAAGGACACATCCTTGTCTGACCCCTCTCTTTATATCAATTGGTGCTGAGTAGTTTGTGTTGGACTGCACAACTTTCTGTTCTCAATATAGCTTGCTTATTATTCTGATGTCTTTGCCATTACCATTAATCTCTTTTCCATCAGCTGTTCATGCCTGACTCTGTCAAAGGCCTTTGTGTAGTCTATAAAACAAGCATTTAACCTTCATGTACTTATCAATTATCATCCTAATGTGAATATCGCTTCTCCTGTTCCACTATTTCTTCTAAATCCAAGCTGCTGGTCACTGATTTATATTTATTTTGTCTCTGATTCTCTCTAAAATGATTTTACATAATAGTTTTGTCACTTGGCTCATTAAATTGATTGTTCTAAAGTCAGTGCATTCTACTGAGTTTGGCTTTTTTAGTAGTGCTATAAATACTGAAGTTTTCAGGTCCTGTGGTAGGTACATTGTATACATTTAGACATCTTGTTCTATTACCTTGGAGAAGTGAACTGAAGTTCCTTGCAGCTGATATGGTGAAGATGTTGAGATGCTGCATCATGTCAGGTCAGGAGGTGGTTACAGGATTTTTTGTTTTCAGTCTCTGGGTTGAGCTAAAAACCAGGAAATGTGCAATGTTTCTTTAGCAGACTCCACGGCCATGGGAACTATGGTGATCCCTGCTCTATTAGCCTGGCTAGGTCTGCTACTGAAAGGTACCAAGGGAGAGATGAGACAAGATCTTTGTCAGCTATAGTTTGCCTTCTCAGATGCAAGCATTTCAGCTAAGGATTACTGACTGTCAAATCAGAGAGCCTCTTCACACCATATTATAGATATATGTTTGTTTACATGTAGATCATGACAGGTAAAAATAATATAAAATTATTTTTGTGTATGTCTGTATATAAATAGGTGAGAAAAACAGAAGACATGTGGCATTACATCAAGACTGTAGTGGCGCCAGGGTTGACATCAGTCAAGACCAAAATAAACCTCCCTGATGATTTCTATCTGATGGGCACTGCACGTCTGAGGCAAATTCGAAGAAAAGTTAATGTCAGTGATAGTTTTATACAGCTGGGTATAGTATTTAATTCATTCTTTAAAAATTCTATGTGATCAAAAGCAGTTATTTGGATATTACTGTGCAAATTCAGAATTTTAGTATTTTCTCATAGAATGCATCTAAATTTTCAGACTTTTAAAAAGTAAATATATGGTAATTTGTTGGAATATGAAAAAGTACATCATCCTCTACATGTGGAAATAATTCTAGTCCAAGTCATTTACAGCTGAGTAAGCAACACTAAAAGCTAGAAGAAAATGAACTATACATGAGGAAGTGGTTACAGCATTTGAACTGAAAGAAATGATAGGTTATACCTAAACCAACAGAAGAGGGTTTAGTCATGGTGATATCAAATGATGGTCAAAGGCTTCTAGAAAACAGTGAAAAGACATGGTCATTGATGAAGTAAGAAATACAGAGGATGAAATGCAAATCCAGAAAGCAGTACAGCAGGCTTAACAAAGTCATTTGACAGCTTGGGAAAGGGCTTTGCAAAAATTACTAACATGCAATGATATTTGGAACATGATGCCTCTGTGATTTAGTTTTGCTATCAAATCTGCATATGATCTGCCTACAGGTGCAAACATATTTAAATGGGGCAAAGTGGTGGATCTGACATGTCCATTCTTCAGTGGTCAGCAAATCTTGAACCATGTTCTTTTAGTATGCAAAGTAGCACCACCACAGGGGTGCTACATGTGGTGACACAACACCATGTTGCAAGAGCTAATCATCATTGTGGATATAGCAAAGAATGTGCCAAACGCCAAGAAAGAAGCCAAAACCCTTCCCAAGTGCTTCATTGGTTCTCGGAAAGTAATCCAGCATCGAAGCACTCACTTCTAGATGGAGTAGATAATTGGAAAGTCATACATAACAAACCAGTTAGATGAGAATACCCCACATTCATAAAAAATATAGGAATATGACCAAACACTGTAGTGTACTCGGTCACAAAACATGTTTTTGTCAGACTTACAATGTTATATAACTCAAGAATAGAAGAACAACGTGTTCAAAAATTTTATTTACAGTGATCTGGTCAAACAAGTAAGGCTTGTGTCAGAAGTTAAATCTAGAATGACTGCTGTAGAGGTGGGGGCTAGAGGGTTTGTGATGACATCAGCATATAACATATGTAAACAACTGAGCATTAAAGGACAAGCAAGAATATACACACTACAAATTCTTACAGAAACAGCAGAAAAGGGCTCATGCTGAATATGGCAGAAATGGGGAGAAAAGTGGAACATTGATGCAGGAACACTGTTATAAATTCACAATGACCTGGTCATTATACAAAACAGTGGTCAGTGTGTGAGGCAGTGGGTGACAGGAGTGGCTCATGTTTGTGCTTCCTTAAGAGTGTGTGATACAAAACCATCCAGCGTGATGGAGTGGAGAAATAAAGCCAACTAGACATGAAACATGGGCAAGAATAAAACAGGACTTGGTTGTATTAATTTAATAAAGAATATTGAATTCACTGAATAGACAGGAAGGAGTGTTGTTAAGTTCCAGATGTGAATTTCTGATAGTATCTTCAGCCTCATGAAGTGATTATATGCCAACAACTCACAGACCTCTGAGAGTCATGACCAGAGGGGCTGACCCCATTGGGGCATCATGAGTTTAAAGGGCAGAAATGCTTGTCTGAGTTGGGACACTTCTCTGATGATCTGATGAATTACATTGTTCAGCCCTCTACAACAATTTCCTGGCTAAATATTCTCTATGCACAGTACAACTCTGTGAGCTTACAACCAGCAGTTTAATATTTTTAAAATGTCATTTCATTTTTTTTGAGTGCAAACAAATCTCTGTACCATGGATTGCTAAACTATGTTTTTAAAAGAATTGTGTAGTCTAATTTTTATTCATGTCACAGTTCATAGTTTTTGATAGATTCAACAAGACTGACAATTTTCCACTTTTCGTCTCCTTTATACAGTCTGAAGCTCTACATATTTGTTTTATTTTTTTTCCTTTTTACACCTTTAAACATTACTGATACATCTAAACATAAAACAAAAGTTACTGTATTTTAAATATAAGTAAAATTCTTCTTTGTTCTAGACTTGAGATCAAATTATTTCTGTGTAGCTTTGAAGATTAAAAGTTAATTTAACTTTTAAGATTAGTTTGAGACAGATTTATCAATCGGCTTTATCCAGCGTTTCCATTTTAATTCATTAAATGGACTTCTCAGAAATACGGTGAAGGGCAGATGCTGCCAAAAATGATATGACAAAAAACAAATAAAAATGATAGAGATGTAGTGATTAAGTTTAAATTGCATTGCAGTATAATTTTTAGATGATTCACATTTTTGTGAACACATATTTAGAGTGCTAGATGCAGATTAGTGAAATCTTATTTAGTCAAATTTCTTTTAAAACAAAGTATGTGTTTATACACCCATAGGTGTATGCGACCACCTTCCAAGAATCATGAAAAAACTGTTTGATGATCGAAGCTGTACCTATTCCACATTCTACAGTCCAGAAGAGACCAATAGTTTTGATGGAACATGGGAAGTTCTCAGCAACATATCTAGTACTGAAGCAGATGATTCACCTTATATCTATAGA
This sequence comes from Achatina immaculata, assembly GCA_009760885.1. Lineage (NCBI taxonomy): Eukaryota > Metazoa > Mollusca > Gastropoda > Stylommatophora > Achatinidae > Lissachatina > Lissachatina immaculata. The sequence goes on from CM019691.1 coordinate 8,529,466, forward strand.
AGCTCCAAAGATCTGATAACTGTAGCATTTATAGGTGAACATTTATCTCTTCACTTTTTTTTATAGCAACATTTAACCTTCCTTCTGATTCTGTTTAAATGGTAGCATGTCTTTAAGACAAGAAAAACAAATGACGCTATCAAATACAAGAAAATGTACAAAGAAGCCGTGAATGGTAACAAGGGAGAAAAGGGCTGGTTTAGAAGAATCATTGTTTATTTTCTATTTATGTATTTTTAAGTCAGAATATGAAGAGGTGAGAATACTTACATTTCCAACATGTACAAAATTATTTTTATTTCTTCTTACATCCTTGCCATGCTGTTAAACATCACATAGGTCTTGCATGGTAGTTTGCCAAGTTTTCCTGTTGTCAGTGAGCTTTTCAACCTCTTCAAGGGAAGTTATGCCCACTAAACTGGCCTCTCTTAACAATGTCCTGTTTAGAATTTCACATGGTTGACCTCTTTTTCTTTAGCCTGTTGTGTTCCACTTGATAGCTTGTTTTGGGATTCTCTGACTGTTTCTTTTCATCACATGACTGACATATGTCCATCTTTTTCTGATCACCAATGTTTGCTCATCTGTCTTATCTCTGCATTGTTCTTGAATTCCTTCCACTTTATGCAGAGTATTTTCCTTAGGCATTTGTTTTCATAAGAGTCTAAGTTGTTTATTTCTTTAGTTGTTTTCCATCTTTCACATGCATATATGAGGGTGGATATTATATTTGAATTGAATAGTCTTAACTTAGTTTTTATGCTTATAACTTTTGAATGCCATACGTTCTCAAGATTCTTGAAGGTCAATGCTGCTTTTGCATTTCGAATTCTAACTTCCTTTCTTGTATCTCACCATCCTAGTCTATGTAGCTGCTGAGGTATGCAAAATGGTTTATTTCTTCAACAGCTGTTCCCTCTATGTATATTTTTCCTTCATGATTAATGAGAAGTTTCATTATTTTTGTTTTTTCCTAGTTAATTTCAAGTCCTATTTTGCTAGCCAGTGAAGACAAGGTATTTGTTTTCTCTTGCATTGATTTCACATTGTCACTGATAAGAGTTATCTCATCAGCAAAATCAAGATCTTCTAGCTGAGTCCCATGTACCCAATCAATACCTGTATTACCTGTGCAGCATTTTTTCATTATGAAGTCTAATGCAATTCCAAAAAAGCAAAGGAGATAGTATACATCCTTGTTTCATGCCTGTTTCAATCTGGAACCATTCGCTCATCCCTTCTTCTGTTCTGATTACACAAACACACAATTGGAATTACAATAGACTTCATAATTTCAGACACAAATATGCCCACACGGCCTCCAGCCAAGTCTAATGCATACTGGACCACAACAACAAATGAACAAATACTTTTAGTAGTACTAATGACTTCACTTTCAAAACACCTTTTTGTGGAAGGGGGGGGTGCTAGATAGTGTAGTTCACTGGTACACGGTTTTCTTGTGGCTAGATGGCTGCTTTTCCTACCATAGTCTGTGGTTCAAATCCCAGGTAATTCTCTTGTGATTTTTCTTTCTCTCACGTCTAAAAGTGCTTTGTCAATGATTTTTTCAAGGTCTAATCCTACAAAACTGTGTTCTGTTACTTTGCTAAATATAAGATTTTTGTTCTTGTCTTGGTATGGAACTGTGAATGAGACTTCAGAATTTTATTGTTAAAAAAAAAAAAAAAAATAGATCTCAAAAGTATTTTGCTGACATGGCTGAGAATTTATTATTTTTTGTAGAGATAAAAATGTTAACAGAATTAGATCAGCTTTATTGATAGATGAAGTCATGATTTCAGCTTTTCATTTCATTTTTCTCTCATTCTCTACATCATTGATCTCTTTCCCTTTCAGCTTTGGTAGAAAAGAACTACAATGGTAGTTTCATTTTCCTGATAATATTGTAGGGATTTAGAAAGTGAAGCATCACTAAAATTTACTTAGGAAATGCATAGCTAAGAAATACATTTCTGTTAGTTTAGTTTTGATAATCTTTTGCCTGTTTTTTTAAGGTCAACATGGATTTTATTCTGGTGGTGGATATGTGATGACCTTCAGTCGTGATGATCCTGGGGCAAATGAATTTATGCTTGAAAAACTCCGTACCTCAGACTGGATAGATCAGTTTACAAGGTAAAAGTTGCAATGTTTTTATACTTGTACATACTGGCAAGAAATATATATGAAGACATGCGAAGTAAGCTGGGTTTAGAGTAGGCAAATATGTTCATTTATATTTTGCAGGGCATCCCTAAACTTTCACTAAAGCAAAGTGGTAAAGAGCAATAAGTGTTTGGAGTCAGATGCTCATAACCACGTAAATACAATTTATATAAAGATATAATCAGACATCATAATGAAAGTGTCTAGCATTGTTCATGTAAGATATTTGAATTATGTCCACATATGTCTCCTTATGGGTTTATGTTTAGATAGGTTTTGTATGACAACCACTATTTATGTACATGGTTGATCTTGCAGCTCTCAAAGATAAATCACAAAGTTGTGCTTATCTAACTCCATCAAGGTAACAGTAAAATTGATAACTTCATTTTCATGATAACATAGTCAAGACTAAACACATTATAAAACTGAAAATGCTTCTCAGTATCTAAAGGTACTATAAAACGGACAGAGTATAGCTTTAATTTACAGCTTTCATCACTGGAAGAACTGAATTATCAATAATTGAATCCATAATGCAGTGATAAATTATTTCAGATACATAATAGAAATACGAATACATTTGACCTGCGAGTTTTTTTCTCTATTTAATTACTCATTGCTTTGTATTCTTTTGTCTCCCTGGAACTATGAGCTAATGTTCTTTGCAGCCAGTGTAATGAAGACGTTGAAGCATAGCTCTGTGCTGGTTTGGGAGTGAGTGGCTGTTTTTCAGTCCCTGAGCAGACCTAAAGGGCAGCAGATGTGCAATGCTTCTTTACTTCTTTACTCTACCTTAACAGCACATTAATATTTATGCCAGAGTTTCACACTTTCATTCATTTATTATGACCAGTGCTGCATAGGATTGGCTATTTCTTCTTTATCTTGTGCAGTACTTTGTTTCAGATGATTTCAAATGCTTTTCTTCTCCCATGCCTTAAAGATCAATCAATCAATCAATCAAGGTATTTTTCCCTTGGCCTTCCTCTCTTCTTTTTTTCCTTGAATTTTTCAGTTATTACTAGGTTCTCCAACTTCTGTCTTCTCATGACATGTACAGGAAATTTTGACTGTTTCTTTCTTATCACTAACAAGTTTTTGTTGTTTGAATGAATGAATGGAATGAATGAATGAATGAATGAATGAATGAATGAATGAATGAATGAATCTTTATTTTTAAAGGGTAAAGAATTTTGGCACACAGGCCCGTCTTACATTCTGCCCTTCATCACTCCATCTTTCATTCTTCCCATACACTCGATTTAATACAAGTATACAAATTACATTAGGGAAAAAAAACATATCAAAAGAGTGTAAGATTAAACTAATACATTCAAAATAAAAGAGATGAAGTAATTAACCTAACAAATTAGCACTCACGCACATACACACACAGAGACATATACATAATCAAAAAATACATTGTCAGTACAGATCTTCTAACATATGTTTTTTAACAAACATTAAAATATTTTCTAACAATATCTAACAAGTTACTAGGACTTCATTTGTTTTTCTGACAGTCCAAGGTGTTTACTGTATCTTCCCCAAAACCACATCTCTGTTGCTTGTAATATCTTTATCATGTCTTTGTTAATTGTCTCTGTTTGATTAAACTTTGTATTTATTTAAAAAGTAAAGGTAATCCTGTCATGCCTTAGAGGCACATAGGGATATAGTATTAGTGTCCATATTTTCCTTGACCTGTCAGCACACTAGAGGGTTATATGGTCAGTATCACACCTGGCTGCCTTTCCTTCCCTAACTCCAAAAGAAGTCAGGTATCCATTTCTACAGCTAGGTGACTGGGGTGCCTCTAGCTGGATTCAAACCCCCGACCTTTGCCGTGAGAGACCAGTGCACTAACCTCTTCACCACTCAATTTAATTTGATGGATACTTTTATAATCAAAATGCATAGAAGATAAAGTTTTGTGATTTTGATTTTACTTTTGTTGCTACTTGGGAGGTGGAAGAAGTTAGATGTCATATAATTTAGAAGCTCTGTAATAGATGGTATTTAAAAGAATGTTAATGTTTTTTATATAACAGGAACAGGTAGGTCTTGATTTATGATGTGGTTATATTCTTCCACCACAGTTTCATTAACTAAGACAATATAAAATATAAATTGAGAATTAAATATAATGTATTCTTTCACTTAGTTAGGAAAGACCATTGTTCATTCACTTCAGATACATCCATAGATGCTTCAACATCCTTTTCAGTATCTCCTTCAGCATATAGTAACTGATTACACCCATTCTTTGTTAGCTGACCATCTGTCTGGAGCACTTAATGAATCTTTCATTTCTCACCACCCAAAGTTTCAGCCCCAGCTCCTTCATTCTTTGACATCAACACCAATTCACAGTTGTCAGTGAAGTCCTTTCTTTGACCAGATTCTTTTATAGCACTGATGATGTCTGCATGACACATTGCCTGCCCTTCCTCGACAAAAGCTGAGTCACCCAGTTGATCTGCTGTTTCATTTCCCCTGACATCTGTATGGCCTGGTACAAAAATGAAGGTTATTTGATAGATCTGTGACAACTGCAAGGATTCAGATCATTGTTTCCTTAGAGTCAACCTGAATTTCTTTTAGCATGTTCATTTAATTGCTCAAGATGCATGCTTTGTGTATAGTTTTGTGACTTTAGTCAGCTCAGAGCTTATGCTATGGTCTCTATTACGAGATTTGTATGTTCTTGTTGTTGCAGCAAAAGCCCTGCTGGCTTCTTTCACTGCTCTGCTGTTTGAGTTGGCAGTAAAATCCTAGGCATACCTATTGCCCTGAACCACCGATCTGTCTGTATAAATAACAGCATCACCATCTCTGGTGATTTCACTAATTAGTGCTTTGAGCTAGCATCTACTATAGCTTAAGAATATTGAATCATAGTAATTAATATAAATGGTTTTTTGTATATTTGTTGTTATTTTGTGCATATTAGACATTCATTCATTCATTTGCATGTTCCTTGTGGAACTTTGCCTCCCTGACAGCACTCCTGTAGTCCTCTCAGTTGTGAGCAAGATAGCCTGCTGCTGATGCATCCATTTGCAGATCATCAATGATGTCTTGCAGCCATCTTCGCCTTAGTCTTCCTCTCTTTCTTTTTCCCATTATGTACCCTTCCAAGACTGTTTTCTCTAGATTATCATGATGTAATGTGTCCAAAATATTTAAGTTTTCTCTGCTAATACTCTTTACTAGCCAGCCTTCTTCAATATTAAGTTCTTGTAGTATGGATATATTTGTTCTTTTTTGTGTCCATGGACCCAAAAAAAAGAACAAATATATCCATATTAGACAGAAATAATATTTTAGATAAAATACACATAGTAACATAAATATGTAACTTAGTACACACATCTGTGTTGTGAAACCTCCAGTAGAGAATGTTCATGTAATAATATCACTGTCTGGGCCATTTTTTTAAACTCAGCATAATGGATGACATTAATGGAATGGTTCAAATGGAGGGTCAACGCTAACACATTAAGATTTGCTGCATGTGACTACTTGTTTTTCTCACTATTGTTAATAATAATACCAGTATAAGATGCTGGACTCTATATAACAAATTGCTTCCTTTTTTACTTTGGTCATTTTTTAAAATGTATGCAGGAACAGATTTTCCACCACTCTTCTGAGCCATTGCTGTAAAATTTATTTTAAGAAATAAAACACAGGATGTTATTAAATTCAAGACCAGCTCACAACGTTACATGCTGGTGAAGAAGAAATTTAGTATTGCTAACATTACACTTAAGTACCCCCTCAAGTACCTACCCTCTTACATCTGTGTTTTCACATTTTCTTCTTATAAATATATTCTTTATAATTTTAATCAGGATTAATGTATAAAGATGCATTGTAAATCAGGTCTTACTGTAAATGAATAAATCTGTGAAAAATGCAACGCGTAGACAAAATAAGAACAGTTCAGTAAAATTACACAGTGTGGAAGCAACAAGACTGAAGTCTGAGGAAACTTCCAAATTTATATCACTTCTACTTCAGAGTTATGTGATCATGTAGTACACATTTCTGTTCAGTTCTAATATACTTCCTTGCTTTCTTCTATTTCCACTTACAGATGTCTGTTTGTTGAATTCACCATCTACAACCCTGGTTCAGACCATTTTACATGTATCAATATTGCATTTGAGTTTGATAATTTTGGGGCAATATTCCCCTTCTCATCTGTTTCAACTGTTAGTTTTTCCAATGAGAACAGAGAGAAGAAAATGTGGCTACAATACAGCGAGGTAACTAAATGTTTTTGATGTGAAGGTTTCTGAGATAACAAGAGAGCATGTCCATACTGAAGAAAAAGCTTTTGAATCTGTTATGTGAATAAACTTTATAGTAAAATATAAAGTAACTGCACATTGTTAATTAATTCATCTAATAGGATTTAAATTTTTTTTTTTCATCTGAACTGTAGATAATGATAAAATTGATCAAGAAAAACATCATCATCATCATCATCATGTGCCGTGCCGACTGGCGTTGGCTATTATGCTTCTCCAGAGTACGCGATCCTTCATGCAGGCCATCAGCTCAGTTGGTGATCTCCTCTCACACCATCCTGTCAGACTGTCCAGTATCATTTCTCTTGGTCTTCCTCTTGATCTTCTTCCTTCTGTTTTTCCTGTTGTTATAATATTTTCAATGCCCCCTCTTCTCATTGCATGTCCTATGAAAGTACATTGTCTCTCTCTTATCTTTTTGACAAGGTTTTTTGTCTCTCCAGCTCTTCTCCTACATTCTTCATTAGTTATTTTTGTTGTCCAGGGGATTCGCAACATTCTTCTAATAAACCACATTTCTGCTGCTTCCAATGATTTTTGTGCAGATTTGCCTATTGTCCATGATTCACTTCCATATAACAAGATAGGAGAAAAACATAAGAATTAGAAATCTTGGAGGTGAGGAAGAAATACAAGAAGTGTATAGGATTGATTTCCAGAGAAAAGACCGAATGCAGAAAGTGATAATAGAAAGAAATTTGTTACTGGATTTAAGCTCACAAGATTTTATTAATAGCAACACAATTAGGATGGAATTACAAAAAAAAGTAGTGTTAACTGTATGGACTGTAAACAGGATTCTGTAGGGAAGTACCAATGATTGTGTTAACTGTGTGGACTGTAAACAGGATTCTGTAGGGAAGTACCAGTGATTGTGTTAACTGGCAGTTACAGGTAGATTACTGATTAAAAAAAAAAAAAAAAGATAAAGCCCAAAACTTTTGGAGGTGGTCAGTTACCATAACTAGTCTATGTTATCTAAAACCTAGTAAACAGCAACCAGTGAGATATTTGGAGGATAATCGGGTCAGTAGGCTGATGATGCACAGTTTGAATGGAGGAAAATCAGCCAGTTTTGACTTTGGTTAACGATGTGAACATTTTGTAAAGACCATATCTCGCTGCAGTAAGATAAGAACAAAAATTCACACTAACATTTACTTTCTGCCGATGTTTGTAAAGTATGTTTAATTTTATGTTTTAAAAAGTATAAAGTACTGAATATTGTTTTGAGAAAACAAGTATTTCAGAAAGTACTTCAAGTAAGGTGAAAGACTGAACCAGTTTCAAAATATTCTAGCGCAATCATTGAGTACTTGTGTAAAACATGAAGAATTAGCTGAAAGTCAAGGGGTAAAGGTTTTTTTTAAATATCTGCACTTTTTTTCCAGGTGAGAAATAATGAGAAGTATTAATGTTAAGCATTCCCACACAGATCATGATCTTAGTAGGTGCATTTTGTGGGATCTTACATTGTAACAAAATGACTTAGTCTTTGCAAATGATATTCTAAAACAATCAGATATAAAAGAAGACATTCAGAAGAAGACAGATGACATGAACTAAACAGCTAAAATAGTGGACCATCATCTTCATGTCAACAAGAGCAAACATATAAACTTGCATGACAAGAGCAAAGAGTAAAAGTTGAGAAAGCTCATTTTGAACAGATTAACAAATATAAATATCTGTATCACCAGTGTGCGAGACAATTCAGTCAGTCCATCTTTATAACAATTAAAAAAAGCTCTGTGACTTCTTTAAGTAAAAGATAAAGGTAAAAGGTAAAATTCCCATTTCCATGCCATTAATGCATATTGGGGAATACAGTGTTAGGCACATAAAAGTGTGATGTGGTGAGTATCACACCTGGCCGCTTTACCTTCCCAGATTTCTCTGGTACCCATTTTCCAAGGCTGGGTGAACCCCAGGGCTATATTGGTCAGAAAAAAAAAATCCCACTCAGCTACTGGGGATTTGAACCCTTGACTATTTAGTTGTTACATGAGTGCTCTAACCACTACACTAGCTGGTCCCCTTCTTTGAAAAAAAAAGGGGGGGGGGAGGGGGAATTCCAAAAATTGTATAACTGGTTCAAGGCTAGAAAAAAAACTCTAACCTCAAAATTGTGTGGCTAAATGCAGTCATCATCATCATCATCATGTGAGGGATTGGTGATTTACTGTGTCTTTTTTCCTTGATAGTGCTTCTTGTTTAACTGCATCCAGTCCAGATCTTAGTGTTGTCTTTTCCTTCTAGCAAGGATCAGAAAACTTTAGTTGCTTGGTTCCAGCATCTCATTATTTGTGTCATTCTGTCACTTGTTATTCTTTTTCTTTTCAGTCTTGCCTCTCTCTTGTCTTGTCCTTCCTCATTTACTGCTAGGTTTAGAGGTGAAGTGCAATTGTCTCCCAGTGGCTCGCCTGTTGGCTTCGTATATTGAGATGTTCAGAGACTCTGCTATACCATCGGTCCATCGTTTGCATGGGCAACCCCTTCCTCTGCCTTTGTGTGGTCTGTAAAACATTGCTCTCTGTGGTACATGTTCTGTTGGTAGTCATGGCACATGACCAAAACATTTCATTTGCTGTTTTTTAATATGGTTCAGAAAGGGTTCAACTCCTACTTTATTTCTAATGACATTATTTCTGATTCTGTCCATTCTTGATATTCCACGAATTCTTCTCAATAATCTAATTTCAGTTGTTGTAATTTTCCTTTTGTCTTTTGCTGTCAGCGTCCATGCCTGGCATTGGTAGCACAAAGTTGGTAGGAAGTCTTATAAATAAATCTCCAGTTTTTGCTTGGTTAATACATTAAAGCTAAGGAGCTAAGGCACTGATCTGAAGAGTTAAGGCACTGATCTAGGGAGTTAAGGCACTGATCTGAGGAGTTAAGGCACTGATCTGAGGAGTTAAGGCACTGATCTGAGGAGTTAAAGCACAGATGTAGAGCTGATGCAGAGAGTCTGTTAGCAGAGTTTTTAATTCTGCCTTTAATAGAAAAAAACCCAGACCTTACTGTGACTTGAACCTGTGTTTCTTGGATAAGAAACAGTATTCAAAATGCAACACTACACTGCATTAGTCCTGGAAAACTGCCCATATTTCTGCACTTGCATGCCAGTTTCTAGGGTCTGAGTTTTCTTTTTCCATTTTCATGTATAAATGTTGATCTTTCTGCATAATATTCACTAGCTCAAATTTAATTACTAATTGTTTAGATATGTCTTATAATGTTGACATGCATTCAGCCACTCTTATTATCTTGGAGAATATTTAGATTGTGTTAAGAAAAGCAACTTTTTCTTTCCCATAGTCCATCATGGTCATCTGTACTCTTTTGTATGCTGCTGTAGAACTACGTGAACTGACACAACAGGGTTGCTTAAAATACTTCAAAAATTTCTGGAATCTTGTAGAGGTATGAACTTGATTTACTCAGAATATGTATATATCAATGTGTTGTTCCACTGTGTTTCTAGTACATGGCATTCTTGTTGTTAAATGTGTTTCTTCTAGACAAATCAATGTATTATTTTTCTCAACAATCTTTATGTGACATTTTTGTCAAAATCGATTAATTGTTAATTAATATGTTATATGTGACATTTTTTAATCAAAATCTGTTACTTGTTACATGAGACATTTTTCTCATTCTGATACTTGTTTCATAGAGATATTTAACTGAATATCTGCAAATATATATGATAATGACAACATTTCAAAGCCTTTTTTATTTTATTTCAGTTAGCTTCCATTCTGATGACATGTGCTGTAGGTGGACTTTTTTTCTTACGGCATTCTGCATTCACAGAGGTCCTTAAAATTTTTCATAAATATGGCCACGATCATTTCTTAGACTTCAATAATGCATTTAAGATGCACAGTCTACTGCAGACATCTATGGCTGTCCTGGGAGTTCTAGTTGTAATTAGGATGCTGAAAGTGACAGTGTGAGTAATTGTTCCAGTTAAAACTGAGAGTCATAGTAGGGAAGCACTTAGAATTGTGTTCCTGTTGTTGGAGCAGAGGCAGTAGAAATTCAGGCAGTATTTGTGTTTAACTAGTGAGCAGGCCAAAGAAAAAGAGGCTGACCATGTGAAACTCTGAAGAGGACATTGTTAAGAGAGGCCAAATTAACAGGCATAAAATCCTTTGATGAGGTTGAAAGACTCGCCGAAGACAGGAAAAATTGGCAAACTACTTTGCGAGCCCTATGTGACATTTAACGGTACGGGAAGGATATAAGATAAGATAAGTGAGCATAGTGTTTAACTAGTGAGCATATTTTTTAACTAGTGAGCATAGTGTTTAACTAGTGAGCATAGTGTTTAACTAGTGAGCAGAGTGTTTAACTAGTGAGCATAGTGTTTAACTAGTGAGCATAGTTTTTAACTAGTGAGCATAGTGTTTAACTAGTGAGCATAGTGTTTAACTCGTGAGCATAGTTTTTAACTAGTGAGCAGAGTGTAATGAGTAAATATTTCTAACATAATTCTGTTGTTTATTCAAGTCAAATGAATTTTTTTTGTAATTATGAGGGAATGATCAGAGAATGTTGATTCAACCACACATAAGGCACTATAGGGTCAAGCATAATGATACAAACTCCAGTGCTTTCAGTTATCTTGTTTGTAGCTTGGTTTTTTTTAGATGTTAGTTTTTAAAGTTACCCTGATAATTATAGACTTTCCCATTATAATAGAATTATGATAATTCTGCAAGTCATTTAAGATTCTGTTGCATAAGACATTGATTTTGTTTGAAATGACTTTTGATTCATGTGCATATTACAAGATAACAGGAAATATGACAAACATCAAGTATGCAGACTGTTACTTTTCATCTATATTTACTTCACTATGAAACTGACAGAACATTGTAAAGTGCCTAAAGTGGAACCTTGAATCTTCAGCTAATAACAATTATCTGCAAGCATTCATTTAAAGCAAAAGAATGCATGCAAAACAGAATCAGCAGAAATGACATTCCAGACAGGTGTAGTTTTGAAATGTAATTAAAGAAAACAAAAGAAAGCTTTGCATAAAGCCTTAAAAAAACGGGGTCAGTAATTTGGAAGTCAGACTTAGCAGGCTGTAAGTCTATGCAATAAATAATGTATAACATGTCAGTCATTTGCATGTCCCTTGCAGAACTTTGACTCCCTAACAGCTCGGTTGTAAGCAAGATGCCCTGCTGCTGATGCATCCATTCACAGATCATCAACGATGTCTTGCAGCCATCTTCGCCTTGGTCTTCCTCTCTTTCTTTTTTATGTATCCTTCCAAGATGGTCTTCTCTAAATTTTCATGGCATTTAATATGTCCAAAATATTTAAATTTTCTCTGTTTAATCTTTTTTACTAGCCAATCTTCTTCAATATTAAGTTCTTGTGGTATGGATATATTTTTTCTTTTTTGTGTCCATATTTGAAGGACTCTTCTATAGCATTTACATTCAAAGGCATTTATGTGTTTCTCGCCATTTTGTTAAGTGTCCAGGTCTCACATGGAAAGATGCATGCCCTTAAAAATCTTATTTTTGTAGTTCTTTCTGTTCCTCTCCTCAGCTTCTGTAGTCGTTTTATTTTTTGAAGAGCGACACGTCCTCCTTTTAATTTCCCTCATTGTATCTTCATTATTAGTTAGTAATGATCCAAAATATTCAAAACTCTCCACCTCTTCCAATTTTTCCTCATTGATACATATTTCAGCTATCTTGTTTGTTTTGTCAGTTGTCATCAATTTAGTTTTCTTTGCAGTAAGATAAAGGTTTTGTTTTTCACTTTTCTTATGGACTGACATAATTAGTTTTTCCCATTCCTTTTCGTTCTGTAGACAGTAATACTGTGTCATCAGTATATCTAATCTCTGGTATTTCATAACCTCTAATTGTTATGGCATCGTAATATTCTTTGTCTACATCTAACATTCCTCATTATATTTTCAGTATACAAGTTAAATAAGTAGGGTGACAACATGCACCTTTGATGGACCCCTTGTTTTACGTCAAACCAAGTTGTTGTTTCACCATTTATTTTTACTGTTGCCTGTTGGTCTAGATACAGCAGTGATGCTAATTGTATCAAATGTGTCGGAAATCTCACTTTTTTCCCATTACTTCTCAAAGTTTCTGGTGCTGTACACAGTCAAATGCCTTTGAGTAGTCTATAAAAGATAAATTCATGTTAAATTCTCTGCATTTCTCTATTATTAATCTTATATTGAATATATGATCTCTTGTTCCTCTTCCTGGTCCAAAACCAGCTCAGACCATATTGATTTCTCATTCTATTTTCTTACAAAGTCTACCCATTATGATTTTTAATAGAATTTTACTTGCATGACTGAAAAGGGCAGCAGTTCTGTAGTTTGGGCAGTTTCAAGCTACCCTTTTTCAGAATAAAGGGTACAACATATAGTCCAAAACAAAACAAAAAAATAAACAAAATAAAATATGAGCCAAGCCACTCTCCTCAGTGGAGCTAAAATGTAGCAAACAAAGAATAAAATGTGAAGTATTTACTACAGATTTGTGAAGCAGAATTTTGAGTATAACATAGGAAGACCAAGAAACAGAAATTCAAGTACCTAAAACACTGAATAGAAAGTCAGATATAAATTAATTGCTTTAAAGAAGAGGAAAAAAAAAACAAAACAAAAAGAGAACAGACTGAATATCAGAATGAGAAAAAGAACAAGACAGACCTAAAAAAAGCACGAGTCTTATACAGAATTCTAAAATGCAAGAAAGTCATTAGTGAGGACAGTGATGTACAAACTTGATCAGATGAAAAAGATTCTGTTAATAGCATATGCACTGTTGCATATGTTGAAGTTTGATATATCTGGGGATTTAAAGGGGATCAGGAAAAAAAAATCGGTGATAATATTGGAAATAATTTTAAGGTTTTCTTTTATTTCCTTTTCAGATTCAACCCTTTTATGGTTACATCAATGAGGACATATGTTAATTGTGCCACAGATTTGTATAGCCTGCTTATAATCACAGTTATAGCTTTGTTTTCTTTTGCTATCACTGGATTAATGTTTTTTGGTAGGACAATGGAAGGTTACATGACCATTGAGAATGGCCTGTATTCACTGATTTTCTTCATATTAGGACAATCACATTATGAAACCCTTGTATCAGCTGATTTGTTTTTTGGGAGGCTGTTTTTTTTTATAGTCAGTGTGTTGATACAATACATTATTGTCAATATCTTTTGTTCTGTTTTACAAGAAGGTTTTGAGTTGACTCGTTATATGTCATTCAGAAAAGAGGAGGAAACTATACAGTGTATGTTGAATATGGTAAGATTTTATTTTGCATTAGGTCCCAAAAATGTGGATCCAGATATAACTCAATAAGATGGGTTTACCAGCAAGACTGAATTAGTATTAACAGCTTTTTTGCATTTCAGCAATAGTTTTATGTTTTCTTTGTGCACTGATAATTTTAGATGCTGACAGTACAAGTATCTTGATGGTTCTGTAAGCCATTTAAAATTCTGTTGTATAGTACATGACTTGTGCTTGAAATCTTGAGATCATGATGGTATAAGTGAAGACTGTTAAAATAAAAGTATCTAGAAAATAAAGAAGAGATATTTATGTAATTTTTTATTAATGATTATGGACATATTACAAGGTGAAATGAAATGTAGCATATACCATTATGCCCCCAGATGTATAAAGTCTCCTACAAAAATATAGTTTAATCATTCAGTCAGCACCTTTTAGTTAGCTTATAACTAGATATCAACCTGATATTGTGAATCTAGTATTTTAATTTATTCCAAATGAATACTGATGCTAATATAAACAGTAGCTCATGGGTCATGCTTAATATATGACAGCATCTTATATACATAACCATATTCATACTTTTTAAAAGCACTGGTATAACCCATTTTATTGTTACCGATTTATCATGTTACGTTTGGTTGCTTGTGTTATTTATTATAGTTAGATATTTATATTTCATTTAAATGATATGTGATGCAACTGTTGAAGACTTGGTTTTGTTCTATGATAAAATTATTCAGGCTCTGTACAAGCGGCTTTAAGTAAAAGTTATTTCTTAATTAATGACAAATATTGTTCAGAAAACTTGTTTCATAATTGCGTCAAAGCATTGTTAAAATAAAGGTTGAAGTAAACAAGTCAGTGTATTTTATTCTTTATTTTTTTAAACAGTTGTTTGTTCATCACAGAAATTCATAAATTTATTACTTTCTTGTTTTGTATATCTTTTATGTATAAACAAATGCAAGTTTAAATATACTGTTCAAAAAAAAAGAAACGCAATACTACTGTAGTCATAATGGACACCAGATTTCAAAGTTGTATACAAATTTTATTTTACGGAATTAATGTTTCAATCTTGGCATGACAAAACTTTAGGACTTTAACAATGAAATGATGTTCATTAAATTTGGTTTGAACTTTTATTCTTTGCGACTGATGCCTCCATTTCAGTAAAGTGTATGTGGCCTCCTCTGCCCTGTATCAGAGAATGACATCTCCTTGACATGGATTCGATTAGCCGTTGGATCTGTTGTTGTGGGATGGCTGCCCACTCTTCCCACAGTGCAAGAAACAACTGTCACAGATTGGTTTGCACCACGTCTTGCTGGCAGACTCATCTGTTGAGTTCATCGCATAAGTGTTCTATTGGGTTCATGTCTGATGACATGGATGGCCATGGAATGGTTAGTCTGGACATTGTTGTTAGCGAGGAACTGGGTGGTGATTGTGCCACATGAGGTCGAGCATTATCCTGCTGAAAAATCAACCCTGGTGCAGCCAGAAGTGGAAGGATGTGAGGACTAAGAATTTCAATGAAGTAAATTTAGGCATTCAGGCATCCTTCAATTTGCACCAGGTAACTTCTTCCCATGAAGCTAATCGTCCCCCACACCAGTACACCTCCACCAACATGTGGAGAAGCCTCATTCACGCAGTTCTGGGTGTAGTTCTCATGGACTGCGGTAAACTCTTCTCCATCTATTGTGTCACTGGAGCAGAAAGAATGATTCATCACTAAACCAAACCCTTCTCCAATCATTCGCAATGGTCCACTGATGATGCTGGTTTGCCCACTGCAGTCGGTTCTGGTGATGCGAGTCTGTAAGAACAGGACCTCTAAGGGGTTTTCTAGCCCAAAGACCAGTGTCGTGCAGCCAGTTCCTGGCCATTTTATCTGAAATTTGACGAGCTTCTGTCGTTGACTGGACTGTTGAGGACGCAGATACAAATCGATTCCTGAGGTGATCGAGCCATATGAAGTGGTCTTCAGCAGGAGTTGTGATTATGGGTCTTCCAATGCATGGCCGGTCTGCAACTAAGTCAGTTTCTTGAAATCGTCTCCAAAGGCGACTAATGGTGCTTCTAATCACATTAAATTGTCTGGCCACTACACTTTGTGACTGTCCAATGATGATGAATCATTCTGTAGTGAGATGAGCCATATTTGTGCATTGAATTTTCAAGTGAATTGATTCAAGGAGAATCAATCTTTTATAGGCATTCAATAACATAGTCAGTGAGTTTTGTGTTCAGTAAGTTTCACGGGATTCTCGTGAACCTGCCATGAGTTATTGTCAAAAATGCTGTTTTTTGCTTTTCTGTGCTCATGAATCATCTGCTGAGTACAATTCAGATCAGCATGTGAAGTTGATGTCAAAGTGAATGTTTCAGGCAATTTGCCCTTGTCTTCGGTTTAAATCGCAACATCGTATTTGTTGCGTTTCTTTTTTTGAACAGTATAGAATGACAGAACAAGTTAACATCATAAAATGGAACATGAACAATACATATTTTTTTTATAATATTCAATCAGCAAATAGCCTCAGAACAAACACTTTTTCAAGTGCAGAGATTCACTGTGTTGTACATATCTCCAAATCCAGTTTTAGTCAAATAATGCTTTAACTACACTCCATGAGGAAAAAAAAATGTAAAACAAATATACATTGTGCAAAGTTTAATATATAACAAACAATGTTGTAATACCTGTAGTACCTTCAGTCCTCACTGGGCCATTGATGTGGAAAAACATACACAAAAATGATGGAAATATCAAATAAACATCACAAAACAGCCACAGTAACATGGGTGGAAGGGCGGAAATCACTATGAACAAATTCTAGTAGAATATTATACTGCATGCTCAGTGAATACTATGTGGAGAACTAACAAATTTTGTACTTCAGAGAACTGATTTTATAAATGACCTCCAAGTATAACGATGGTTACATGTGTTAGATGAACTGCGTGATGGTGGTTATGCCTGTCTAATGAAGGGCCAACACTTTGCACACTGAAATATGGAAGAGATTTGGACAATATTTTGATTTTTTCCCAAACATTTATTGTGCTTTTTTTTTCAATCACTGTTCCTGCTTTTTTTTTTTTTCATTCCTAGTTTTTAAAAAATTATAATTACAGATTATCTCTACAATTAATTCTTATCAGAAAGTGTAACTGTATATTTTTTACCATGTTGTCAAGAAAATAAGCAGTAAAGTTTTGATAACTTTTGTATTATAAGTCATTCATTCATTTGCATGTCCCTTGCAGAACTTTGCCTCCCTAACAGCTCTCATGTAGTCCTCTCAGTTGTTAGCAAGATAGCCTGCTGCTGATGCATCCATTTGCAGATCATCAACTATGTCTTGCAGCCATCTTCGCCTTGGTCTTCCTCTCTTTCTTTTTTCCCATTATGTACCCTTCCAAGGCTGTCTTCTCTAGATTATCATGATGTTTAATGTATTCAAAATATTTGAGTTTTCTCTCTTTAATCCTCTTTACTAGCCAGCCTTCTTCAATATTAAGTTTTTAAAGTATGGATATATTTGTTCTTTTTTGTGTCCATGATATTTGAAGTACTCTTCTGTAGCATTTACATTCAAAGGCATTTATGTGTTTCTCAGTTGTTTTGTTAAATGTCCAGGTCTCAAAGGCTTATGTTGCGATGGGAAAGATGCATGCCCTTAAAAATCTTATTTTTGTAGTTCTGTCTGTTCCTCTCCACAGATTCTTTAGTTGTCTTACTTTCTGAAGAGTGATAGATGTCCTCCTTTTAATTTCCCTCATTGTATCTCCATTATTAGTTAGAAGTGATCCAAGATATTCAAAACTCTCCACTTATTCCAGTTTTTCCTCATTGATACATATTTCAGCTGTCTTGTTTGTTTTGTCAGTTGTCATTAATTTAGTTTTCTTTGCATTAACACTTTGTTGACCACAGTTATTTACCCTGAAAAACCCCCAGTTCCCAGCCATTTTTCTGAAAAATGAACTTTTTTGAGTGAACTTAGAAAAACATGCATATCTCTACTCACCCTTTAGGGAATGTAATCCAACTTGGTAGACAGACTCCCAAGACCCTCTAGTACTTCTTGAGGGTGTGATATCTTGTGAAACAACTATCTGAATGCAGTGGAACTTGACAACTTTGACCACTTTGACAAAAAAAAATTTGTTTCACTCTTTTTCTCATTGACCAAGCACACTCTGCACTTCCTAGATGATGCTTTTTTAGTGCCTTCATCCTCAGGATTCACCAGAACATGATTATTTACTATTCCAGACAATCACTGTTGTGCATTGTTGATATCATGCGAACAAATCTTTCGTCTTTCCTTCATCAGTCGAAAGCTGCTGCTTCGGTTTATACAACTCTTGAAATTTAGGCAAAAAATAATCCAGCAGAGGTTTTATTTTGCTAATTCTACTTGTTTCTGGAAATGTTTGAGAGTTGTCAGAGAAATGCAGAAGTGTCAGAAGATGCTCAAATTTAGCTCTGCTCATTGTTTTTGAAAATATTGGTGTTTCCAGAAGAGGGTCTGTTTTCCAGTAATATTTTCCAGTGTGTCTTCCTAGTCTGGTCCATCAAAATGATCAATCCAAAGAATTTGTTAATGTCTGAATGTGTTATATTTTCAGACAAAAAGGCAGTAGTTTGTTCATATGTTGTGTCTGTGCACAGTATAAATTTTCATGATGAGGTAACAGTTTAAAAAAAATCATTGCCAAACACTGTACTGAAAATTTCCTCCATTCTGTCTTGTTTGTTTACATTCACTGAAACACCAGAATTTCCTATAAATTTTTCAAGAACTGGTGTAGAATCAATGTTACTCCACACACCTATATCACTGCTAACTATATCACACAAAAAATGTGAAATACTTACTGTTGAAGAATCATATCCTGACTTCGAATCACAATCACACTATCTCTGGAATTTTCACTTCTGACACAGCAACACTGTGCCTAGTTATCATATTTTTAATCCGATCGCCGTCACAGAAATCACTTTGAAACACATCAATTTCATTACTAGAATCATTAAACAGTGGTTTTTATTCATTACTAGGGTAGTCTGACAAAAGATTTGGGCATAATTCATTGTACTGTCGCAGTAACATCGAGTGTAACGTGCTCCGCCATTTGCACAAAATGTCGACTTGGCGAGATCTCGTAAACACGTGTTTCCGACAGCTAAACCCGCGAGATTTCTATTTTTTTTTAAGTTACAAAGATTAAAAACAATATTTTATTATATTAACTTTGCAGTAAAAATACAAACAACCAAAAATTACTTTAAATAACACGCTAGAAACAGTTTAAATAAGACGACCATCGAATATGGCAAATCCGCCTTTCGGTCAACAACGCACGGAAACCAGAAATACGGATTTTCCCGTATTTGGTCAACAAAGTGTTAAGATAGAGGTTTTGCTCTTTGCTGTTTTTACGGACTGACGTAATTAGTTTTTCCATTCCTTTTTTTTTGTTGTGGACAGTAATACTGTGTCATCAGCATATCTAATCTCTGGTATTTCATAAACGTCCAGTTGTTATGGCATCGTAATATTCTTTGTCTACATCTTCTCTAACATTCCTCATTATATTTTCAGTATACAAGTAAGTAAGGTGACAATATGCACCCCAGACGGAGCCCTTGTTTTATGTCAAACCAAGTTGTTGTTTCACCATTTATTCTTACTGCTGCATGTTGGTCTAGATACAGCAGTGATGTTAATTGTATCAAATGTGTTGGAAATCCCATTTTTTCCATTATTTCCCAAAGTTTCTGGTGTTGTACACAGTCAAATGCCCTTGAGTAGTCTATAAAGGATAAATTCATGTTAAATTCTCTGCATTTCTCTATTATTAATCTTATATTGAATATATGATCTCTTGATATTCTTCTTTGCCTGAAATCAGCTTAGACCATATTGACTTCTTCTTCTGTTTTCTTATGAAGTCTACCCATTATGATTTTTAACAGAATTTTACTGGCATGACTAATCAGGGCAACAGTTCTGTAGTTTGTGCATAATTTCAGGTTACCCTTTTATGGCAGTGGTATGAATACAGTTCTTTTCTGTCCTTTTGGCCAAATATCTGAATTCCATATCTTTTTACATAGTGCATGATAGATTGTTGCACATTCCTTTCCTCCTGCTTTAATAAGTTCAGCTTTTATCTCATCATATCCTGGTGATTTACCATTTTTTCATATTCTTTACTGCCCATAAAACTTCTTCTATTGTCGGTTTGGGTTCTTTCTCCTCCAATAATAATTCAGACTGTTGATTTCTGCTATCATGGTCAGTTGTTTCATATATTCCTCTGCAATATTTATCTTTCTACAATTTCCTCTGTCTGTCAAGGTATTCCCCATCTCATCACAAATTAGCTTAGGTGTGACATTTCTCGTCAATGTCTTAATTTCTTGATGTCCATGTGTAAAGTCTTCTTGGATGTTGTTTAAAAAGTGTGTTAGCAATCACTATAACTACACATTAGAAATGTTTCAAAGAAGCATTTACAAAAATTTTATTTAAAACTTGGAATAGCCAATATAAAGAAAAATGTTCTATAGTGTTTTCAAGGTTTAAAAAAAACGTGCAAAAATTACACCAAAAAAAATTTAAAAACCCAAAAAAACCCTTCAATGATTGCTCTGCTTTGAATAAAGAGCTTAGAACTCAAATAAGAGGTTAAATTGAGCAGCTTTGTTATGGTAAAAAAAAAACCCCATTACTATAGCATTATGACTTCTACCTACTTTTTGCCAGCTGACAATATATGATTAATGAGCTCAGCATCAGATTTTAAACTGTATAACTATACATATTTTAACTATTTCCTTTCTGTAATGGAGGCTGTCTTCTGTTTCTTCATCCCTGCCATACTGAAGAAAACAAACAACACAAGTACAGATATAGCATTATTTATCACCAAAATAAAACTGCCCCTACTTTTTTTTTTAAGTCACCATTTTCAGCTTTAAAGTTTTATTGTTGTGACCGCTTATATACTGAGTTATACACACTCTTTCTTTACTGATGTCCTCATCTAGTAAAGGATTTCAAATATTGTTCCATGAAATGAAGGCTCTGCAGCTTATGTGACAAACAAATGAATACTTTATACACTGGAAGCTTGAAACAGCGGCCTCAGCACCAAGAAAAGAATGGGGCCCTATGAGAGAAACTCTGTGTAAATATTTCATTGTCTGAACGTGTCCTTCCTGAACGTGACCTGTTACATTCCACTGTCACAACTGGCATCTGGACCAGCTGGACTGGAGATTTGCCATCCTTTAGGGCCTGAGTCAAGTTAAGAATCTGCAAAACAAATGTAGGGTTCTTAATTAACAAAATATTTATGCAGAGGATGAGAACATTTAAAAAAAAAAAATAATACAAACAGCTCTTGACCTAGCATAAATAAATTTGCACTTATGTAAGAAAACAAGTTTATGGAAAGTGTCTAAACAAAACACTAGAAAATACACATGAAGGTCAATATAGTGCAAGCATATTTGAGATTACCCAGGAAAGATGAGATGGTGACCCAGCTGGTGATTCTGTTACTACTAGGAAATAAATCTTACAAAACTTTGGTTAATACAATAGAGAGGATACCCAGCATAAAGTGTAGGGTAGTCTAAAAATACAAGAATCATACCAAAAGTCGTGAGAAAAATTTTTTAAAAATCAGAATTTATAGATAGAGAAAATATAAATGTACCACCTTAATCTGCATCCTTTTCTTCATTTTTCAACATAATCTCCATTTCTCTGCGCACATTTTCCCCATCACTCTGCAAGTTTGAAAATACCCTCCCGGTAGAATTCCATTCCAACTGACTGAAGGCACAGATGCACTGCTTTCTGCACGTTCTCTCCTGTGTCGTAGTGATGACCTTGCATTTGCTCTTTCACAAAACCAAAAAGATGGTAATCACTGGGTGCCAGGGCGGGGCTAT
This sequence comes from Achatina immaculata, assembly GCA_009760885.1. Classification (NCBI taxonomy): domain Eukaryota; kingdom Metazoa; phylum Mollusca; class Gastropoda; order Stylommatophora; family Achatinidae; genus Lissachatina; species Lissachatina immaculata. Next base: position 8,551,250 of record CM019691.1, read on the forward strand.
AGGCAGGGTGTGGAAGAATCTCCCAACCTATTTTATGAACTTCCTCAGCTGTCCAGAGAGCAGAGTGAGGCCAAACATTATCTTGGTGCAGGATGATTTTCTTTCCAGGGTGTTAATCGCGCAATGCACAACTGAGGTTCTTAAATGTTTCCACAAAATGAGCAGCATTTATGGTTTCATTATGTTTAAGAAATTCAACCAGAATGCACCCCTTTGCATCCCAAAAAATGGTTCCCATAACCTTCCCAGCAGAATACACTGTCTTTGCTTTCTTCTTGGTTGGAGAATTGAAGTGATGCCATTCCATACTCTGCCGTTTTGTTTCATGCACATAATGATGGAACTAGCTTTCATCACCTGTCACAATACTCATCAAAAATTCACTGCCTTCATTCCAATATCTCTGAAGAAGGTCTTGAGTGATGGTTTTTCTCACAGCTCTGTGGTCTTCAGTCAACAAACGTGGGACCCAGCGGGCACAAACTAGGGTTTCCATCATTTCCTGTACTGCATAGTGTCCTTTTCCAAGAGTTACAGTGATTTCAGATACTGTGACACACCTGTCTTAATGCTGTCATCCCTTTCCATGTTGCATTCAGTGGAGGCAGTTCAAGGGCGACCACTGCAAGGCATATTTTGGATGTTCGTGTTTCCCTCTTTGAAATGTTTCACCCACCTCCTAACACTGCTAGCACCCATACATACATCTCCATAAGCAAACTGAAGTCTTTGGTGAATTTAGCAGCGGGGATTTCCTCTTTAATGAGGAAATAGTCAATAACTAGTCAATAACAGCACGCTGACGAAACAAAACTTCAGCACCCGCCATTTTGTTTCTGCTCCAAGTGGTCATGTGACACATGATGGTGACATCATGTGATCTCTACATGAAGTGCAAAGGTTGCAGATTAAGACGATACATTTATATTTTCTCATTCTATAAATTTTGATTTTTTAAAAAAATTTTTGCTTTTGACTTTCAGTATTACCCTTGTAAATAAATAAATCCATAAATTCAGAATTATCCTTTTAGGTCTGACAAAAGTTTCCCAGTTCACACAGAAAATAACATGTAGGCACTCACTTCTAGGAAACTAAATGTTAATACCAAGTTTAATGATGGGGGGGGGGGGGAGAGAGAAAAGGGCCAGCTGGCAAACTCATTTCAATCAAATCAACTTGGAGGTGAGACTGAGAATGACATGGAGCCATGTAAAGTAGGTGTTGTGGTATCAGCTGTGAACTCTTCTGTGAAAGATATGCATGAAAGAGACCGCAGAAGAAGCACCTGACATGAAGTTAACAATAACAACAAAGAAGAGTGAAGATGCCGTTAAGTGAGTTGGAAAAACTATTAACTCCATTCTTTAATACAGGACTTTATACCTAGTGTAGGGCGCTGGGATAAATCCAACAGACATAAAAAGTTGACATATAAAAGATTACAGAACATAATTATGCAAGTCAGGAACTGATTGTGCATGGTCTGAGAGATAGTTCTTATGAATCTGCATGTAAGCATAAAGTTAAATGATGGATTTAAATGATTTAAGATAACTAAATACATAAACAAAAATATCTTGCCAGTGAAGGACATGAGAATTTGCTCAACACATGAGGAAATCGTTAAAAAAAAAGTGATATCCTTATGGTGTATTTTGTCTATATTCCTTCTGAAATGTTTTTTTTTAAAACATTTCTTCCATCATTCTCAACAATTAACAAATCTAGACAATGGCATGTCATCTTATATATAAATAAGTTTAACTAAAATTGCAGTTGTTTTGCGAATAGTTGTACTTACCTGATATCGCAGACATCATAAGAAAATACAAGAAGTCAATATGGTCCAAGCTGGTTTTAGGCAAGGAAGAGGATCAAAAGATCATATATTCAATATAAGATTTATAATAGAGAAATGCAAAGAATTTAATGCGAATCTATATTTATCCTTTATAGACTACTCTAAGGCATTTGATTGTGTAGAACACCAGAAACTTTTGGAAATAATGAAAAAAATAGTATTTCCAACACATTTGATACAGTTAATATCACTGCTGTATCTAGACCAACAGGCAACAGTAAGAATAAATGGTGAAACAACAACTTGGTTTGACATAAAACAAGGGGTCCATCAGGGGTGCATATTGTCACTTTACTTATTTAACCTGTATTCTGAAAATATAATGAGGAATGTTAGAGAAGATGTAGACAAAGAATATTATGATGCCATCAAAATTGAAGGTTATGAAAAACCAGAAATTAAATATGCTGATGACACAGTATTACGGTCCACAACACAAAAAGGAATGGAAAAACTAATTATGTCAGTCCGTAAGAACAGTGAAGGGCAAAACCTCTATCTTAATGCAAAGAAAACTAAATTGATGACAAATGACAAAACAAACAAGACAGCTGAAATATGTATCAATGAGGAAAAACTGGAATAAGTGGAGAGTTTTGAATCTTCGATCACTACTAATAATGGAGATATAATGAGGGAAATTAAAAGGAGGACATCTATCACTCTTCAAAAAGTAAAACAACTAAAGAAGCTGAGGAGATTGATTGACTGATTGATTTTTATTTCAAAAGGGTTAAGAATTGGGCATGCAGGGCCGTTCTAAGAGGAACAGACAGAACTATAAAAATAAGATTTTTGAGGGCATGCATCTTTCCCATCGCAACATGAGCCTGTGAGACCTGGACACTTAACAAAACAGCTGAGAAACACATAAATGCCTTTGAATGTAAATGCTACAAAAGATTACTTCAAATATCATGGGCACAAAAAAAAGAACAAATATGTCCATACTACAAGAACTTAATATTGAAGAAGGCTGGCTAGTAAAGAAGATTAAAGAGAGAAAACTTAAATATTTTGAACATATTCTAGAGAAGATCGTCTTGGAAGGGTACATAATGGGGAAAAAGAAAGAGAGAGAGAGACCAAGGTGAAGATGGCTGCAAGACATCGTTGATAATCTGCTAATGGATTCATCAGCAGCGGGGCATCTTGCTTACCACTACAGGAGAGCTGTTAGGGAGGCAAAGTTCTGCAAGGGACATGCAAATGACTGACTGACTGACTTACCTGACCCCGCATCACAGACATCTGTTTCTCAAATGTCTGAAGGTCAAATCCCTTGTCTTTCTGATGTGAAAGAAAACAAAAAAGTTTAAATTATCTAAAAAAAAATACGCTAGTACAAGTTTTCAGACAGACTCTACAATAAACATTTATGTAAGAACACAAACTTCACTGCACAGAGTGAAACTGTCTAAAAGATTTTTTATTTAAATTATTTTTTTTAAAAGAGAATTATGATACCTATAGTGTTAAATTAGTTCCAAAAGAAAAAAAAATATATCAATATAGGACATTTTTAAAAATCAACACATCTTAAAAGTGTGGCAGTGGTTTAAATAATAAATTGATTTGTGACAAAATGTACACAAAAGTTGACATACTGTTCTAAAAATGATGTATAATGACAAATCTGTGCTCTGGGATGATATGGTATAACACGAGTCAGTGCAGAACTGCCTATTTCTGATTAGTATCATTCTGAAATCACTGATGTCCAAGTTACAACTTTGGTTCACTGGATCAATCAGAGGAAAATCACTTGGGGTTATTAAAGGAGCTATACAGAGAGTTTGCCATAAACCATTTTAGAAGGTCGGAGTACACAGAAAGATCCCATACTTTCTTCTTGTTCATATCTCTGTTCTTTGGAATTGCAAAGAAACTGATCTGGACAGATCTGACGGTATATGTCATAATTAGGAAGTTTGTTACTTTTTTTTTTTTGTGTGTGCTAATATCTCCTAGCACAATGATCATTTCTCTTCTGAAGTTATCAGGTCCTGATGCCTTCCTTGCCTGCACTGCATGCAAATAAGTAGAGAACAAATCCAAGAACAGGGATGATTGGGGAAACTTTATCGGTGGCCTATACTCCATGGGGAGAGACAGGCAATGATGATATGATGACGGTGATGATGATTTGCATCTTGAAATAATATTTCATAATCTTATAATGCCTCATATCTATTTTAATTTCTAAGTTGAATGCCTCTTTTTATTTCTTTATTTGTTCCCAACACATCTATATCTAGCTTAGCATTTCTGGTCATTATTTTAACAGTCCTCAATTTTAACCGTAACTTTGTTATTGCTGTCTGACAGTCTGTTACAGGGACTGCTTTAGCTACCTGGAGAGCACACCTGATTCTTCTATTAATAAGAATAAAATCTGTCTGGTTTTGGGTCTTATTGCGTGGACTTTTCCAGGCATGTAACCTCTGTGGGTGTTGATGGTACCAGCTACTGCCAATGATTATATTGTGGCTTTTTGCCTATCCGATCATTCTGTCTCCTCTGTAATATACTTCCCACGACCATAACCTACTACTTGATCTTCTGGCTAGTTTCCTGCTCTGGCAATGAAATTGTCAATTATTACAAAATTAACTCAGATTATCTGCATTGTTTCACTGCATCATCCAGGTGATTATACAACTCCTCCACCTCCTTCTCTGAGCTATCTGCTGTTGGGGCATAAGCCTGTATAATGATAATATTGGTAAGCTTACGATATAGTTTAACTAGTGGTACCCCGTCTGGTATCTCTCAATGTCCTTTAATAACAGGATTCGAAATTTTGTTATCTATGATCATTCACACCTTCTCCTCCAAATTCTCCACCTAAACAGAAAATTTTATGTCCTAGAAACTCCTTTTCTCCTCAACATGTTCTTCTAGTCTTATTTCAACATACAAGACCTGTGTGAGACTTACTCATTTAAAAACCAAAATCATCTTTTTAACACTTTCTGTGCCACAGGAAGAAACATGGACGTTCAGTTGGATGCTTAAATAAAACCGCGGGTCTTGATATGTTTAGGGGGTATAGTTGTAAAATGGAATGGAAAACAGTATTTACATGTACTTCCGTGTACTTATTATGTTTCAAAGTATAACTAAATGTATGAAAATTTCATAAATGCAGAGTTTTTTAGGAAAAAAAAAGAAGTAATGTGATGTTTTTAGACAATGATTGTGCCCAGCTCACCATCGGCTAGGTCTAGATCTACACTACTTACCATCTGAGATGTCTAGATTTACTTGTCGATCTCATATTCTTATTCTATGTTGCATTCTCACTAAATTAATGTCTGAAATAACCTCCTAACTACTTCTCCAGTCATCTAAATATGTCTAGATCTACTTGGGATACATTCAAGAGCAGTGGGGTGGTCACAGGCCATGTCCATACCCCTATCTACATCATCAAAAATTGAAAATTTTCCATGTTTCTCTTCCTTTTTCTCACTTAGCATCGCTCGTAACTAAGCACTCTTTCACCATTTTGAAAAGTGTCACCGGAAACGTGGACAAAATATGTACAATCTAAATGTTACACTGGTTGTTTTAATAAAACAAACCAAGAGTCGCTATATCGACCACTGGCACGAATTGGGAAACCGGAAGGGTTGATATAGTGACCCAAAGCACGGAAAGTTCCAGTGGTCGATTTTTAGACCCTTCCGGTATCCCCGCTGCGTGCCAACGATCGAAATTTCGATCATGGTTTGTTTCAATAAAAGAACCGGTGTAACAAATAGATTGTACATATTTCGTCCACGTTTCTGGTGACACTTTTCAAAATGGTAAAAGAGTCCTTAGATACAAGCAATGCCGAACGAGAAAAAGGAAGAGAAACATGGAAAATTTTCAATTTTTGATGATGTAGATAGGGGTATGGACATGGCCAATGGTGAGCTGAGCACAATTATTGTCTAAAAACATCACATTACTTCTTTTTTCCTAAAAAACTCTGTATTTATGAAATTTTCATACACTTAGTTATACTTTGTAACATAATAAGTACACGGAAGTACATGTAAATACTGTTTTCCATTCCATTTTACAATTATACCCCCTAACATATCAAGATCAGCGGTTTTACTCTGGTAAGCAACTGAACGTCCGCTTTTCTTCCTGTGGCAGGGGAAGAGTTAAGAACCTAAAGTGCCCAGGGCACATGGGGCTTCCACAAGGGTTTTCCACAAATGCCTGTCCTTTGCCTTTTTTCTGCTCTTGCCCAGCTGAGCAGCCCTCTATTGCTCAACATGCTCTCTGTTGTTCTTCTCCATGTCTCTTTTGGTCTACCCTTACTTCTGTTCCCCTGTGGTGTTCATCTTAGTGCTATTTTTGGTAGTGAGTTGTCAGTCATTCGGAGCACATGTCCCAACCATCGCCAGCATCTTTCCTCAATAACTGCTGTCAGTGGTTTCATCTGCATGGCAAAACTTATATTTTCTCATAATTCCAAAGTGCAGGTGTTAAAGGAAAACAGTAATGATAAAAAAAGAGCGTACTTTAAAAAGATCATAGAGATCATCACATAAGTCTTGAACAAAGTTCATATCTGATAAATACGGTAACAACAGCTCCTGAATCTCTGCAGAAAATGGAATTTTGGCTTGTGGCAACCATGCCCAGTGGTATGGATCTGGAATTCAAGAGACCAGCTCATTAATTTTCTAGCATGAAACAACAAATTTGTATAAACACATTAACAAAATGTTGAAGAGATTTTTTTCTAAACTGCCACTTCTGAAATTATCTACCTATATATAAGATTAATATGTTCTGTGTATGCAAACAATGTTGTGGAAACACTGTGTATACATTTAAGCAGCAATAAATACTAGAATTATAGGGCTGTGTATTCCCGTGTGTGTGTGTTGTTGTGTGTGTGTGTGTCTGTCTGTGTGTGTGTGTGTGTGTGTGAGATTTCACCTCAAGTGTTGGAGGTTGTGGGTTTCAATCCCACCAGAGGTGGCAGGGATGTTTTTGTTTTTTTTTTGTGAATCATCCAGCAATAACTTCCTCTTATCTCTAGGCAGTGGGACCAAACATCTATGTGTACTGTCTTATCTTAGATAATTCCTGTGCCATTAAACGTCACATGTATACTGTCCCACAGGTTAAAAATCCACCAGCAGATGAAACCACAAATAGAATAGGCCAGACAGACGCCGCTGCTTGAAGCGTCTAAAATATCTGTGACACCTGTTCTGAGGTAGTTACTGAGATAAGGGTGAGCAGACATGAGAGTGCCCATTTCTGATCAATAAATGAGTGAAATACTTTAATTACCTCAGTCTCCCTGTTATTTGGTTTATTATCTATTATCAATAGAAAAGATCTACTATATACACATAAAGAATCACAGATAATACGAGACAGGAAGCAAACTGCTTTACTTTCATGCTATTTTATACTTCACTATGGACATATACTGAGCTTTTATAGACCCTGCATTTTAAAATTGCATTTCATTATTAATGTTTTCAATTTTTCTTCAGTTTTTTTTGTCCTAAAATTATACATGCTAGTGACTAGTGTAAAAAATTCTACACTGAAAATGCACACAATAATTACTGTAATTATTTTATATTAAAACTATACATCAGTGACTTGATAAATACATGCCTGGACAGTTTTCACATAGAAACTATGCACTTTTTCTTCATATTTCATATTCTTTAAACATATACATTTGTAAAACTATATGTATGCATTAAATTATCTGAATATTCTGAAAAAAAAAAAATCAGTGTGTTGATGTGAACATTAAATGTTGTTCTAAGAAGAAATATATTTTCCAATTATGGTTTGTATGTCACATGATCAACAGAAAAGTCTTCCTGTCTGTCTTTGTCATGCAGATGATGATGATGACAACCCATAGCCCATTTTAACATAATATGAAAGTGAATGTTTACTATCTTGAGTGGTTATGCTTGCTTTACTACTCTGGTGGTACCAAGTTCAGAACCAGTAAGTAGGATTTTTTTCTGGTACACACCAAAAAAGTCCCCCGGGTCGACTCAGCCTCTAAAAATGGGTATCAGAGAATTCTGGGAAGGTAAATGTGGCTAGGAATGATACTGACAACATCACACTTTCATGTGCCGAAGGTCATGGAAATGAGACTTTGACTTTTCCAATCCCTGGATTTACGAGTTTTCACTCTTTTTCCCTTGTGTCAGATAATGAAATGTACAGGTCCTCTTCAGCTGTTCTACATCCCCATACAGAATGTTGGTGATTGAGGAGTTAGGTGGTATCTTCCGAAGGTCCTTCAACGCACTGCAATCCAGCAGATGATGTTTAACAGTTTCTTCTTGTCTGTTGAAGTGCATGCAGTACGGTGTGTGGTCAGCAGTCACTCTGTGTAAGTGCTTATTGAGGGTAATGTGTCCTGTTCTCAACCAGAAAACTGCATTAGTATCTACAACATAAGCTGTTGATGTGGTCTCTGGGGTTAGGCTTTGACAGGTGTGCATATAGGGATCTTCCAGTTGGATTACTGGCCCAGCTGTCCATCCACTGCTACTTGCAGTTGTTGTGTATAATGCATTTAGCTGTTTTTGCGGACGACATTTATCTATTATCAAGCAGTCACAAAGATATGCAAGATAAAATAAACAAGCTAACTCAGAATGCAAACAACATAGGACTAAAGATCAATGTAGGAAAGACAAAGTTAATGAAGCAAAATGTGAACAATAGAAATGTATTCAGAGTAGATAACAAATTAGTGGAGGAGATCAACGAATTTGTATACCTTGGCAACAGAGTAGTAGAAAATGGAGACAGCACAGAGGACATCAACAGCAGACTTACTAGAGCAAACCAGGCTTTTGCAATGCTGCAGACTATATGGAAATCAAAAAAACTAAGCATAAATATGAAAATCAGGATATTTAAGAGTAATGTTCTAAGTGTACTACTCTATGGAAGTGAATGCTGGAAAATCACCAAAACCATAGAAAACAAGTTGAATTCTTTCCAGACTAAATGTTTACGAAGAATTAGAAAAATATTTTGGCCAAACACCATAAGAAATAACATCTTATTAGCAGAAATGCAGATGAAACCACTGACAACAATTACTGAGGAAAGACGCTGGCGATGGTTGGGACATGTGCTCCGAATGACTGACAACTCACTACCAAAAATAGCACTAAGATGGACACCACAGGGGTGCAGAAGTAAGGGTAGACCAAAAGAGACATGGAGAAGAACAACAGAAAGGATGTTGAGCAATAGAGGGGTCACCTGGGCAAGAGCAGAAAAAAAGGCGAAGGACAGGCATTTGTGGAAAACCCTTGCGGAAGCCCCATGTGCCATGGGCACTTAAGGTTCAGAGAGAGAGAGAGAGAGATATCCTACATTGTCTGTTTCCTTGAATGCTGACCCATCAGTGTATGCATGGATCCAGCCCTTGGGGTAGGATTCTATGGTCTCCAGCGCACACAGCTTTAGGGTGTTGGGATCTGATGATTTGTTCACTAATTTGTTCTTGAGTCTGGTGTTAGTTTGAGGAAGTGTGTAGTTTGTGTTTGGTGGGATGTCTGGTACTTTTATAAGTTCTTCTCTGTCTTCAGGGAGTTTGTGTCTTGTGTTGAACTGTTCTACTATGTGCACTGGAGTTTTCAGCTTCAGTATACTATTATGCTTCCATTTATCAACCACTGTTCTGTTAGGATAGTCTGGGAGCATGCGTTTATATCTTTCCACTGCCTCAATGGTTGACATTTCGCACCTTATATCTATGGCTCTATGTTTGCATCAGTTTCACATGCGACTGTGGGTGTTGATCTCATTGCCCCACAAATGAAATGAACGGCTTGGTTCTGGATTCTGTCTACTTGTGTACGAGAGCTCTTTGATGCTGTGACCTTTATGGGGAGGTTGTAATCTATATAGATCTAACATACCCTCTGTAGAGATGTCTGAGTGATGTACTTGCAAGCCGCTTGAGTAAGTTTAGTCTTTTGGATGCTTTTTCTGCTAGTCCATCCATGAACCCTTTAAAGTTCAGTTTCTGTCTAGTTTCACACCAAGGTATGTAGGATTTTTTCTTTCATGATTTGAGCACCATCAAGAGTTATTTTCAGTTTAGTCTTTGCTAGTTTGTTGCTAAGAGTGAAGACTGTATATGTAGTTTTACTAACACTGATCTTCAACTTCCAGAAATTGCAATAGGCTGTTATGGTGAGGAGGGCTCTATTAAGTCTCTTAGCAGTCAGCTGCAGGTCTGTTCCACTAGTCCATATGACAAGGTCGTCAGCAAACATGGCTTTGTTGGTGTTCAACAGGTCAGTGAGGTCATTTATAAAGATTAGGAACAAAGTGCAGCTAAGACCAGAACCTTGTGGCAGACGTTCCTCCAGGGTACATTTGTCTGACAGTCTGTTATTGACCTGAGTTTGTATACTCCTGTTACTCAAGTAGTTTTTAACCCACTGATACATTTTTCCATGTATGCCCATGTTTTGCATCTTTAACAGTAGACATTTTCGCTAGACCCTGTAATATGCCTGTTGGAAGTCAACAAAGACAGCTACAGAGTTTCTCTTGTGAAAAAAACTGTCTTTTACACTTTGAGTGAGGAGAAATAGCTGGTCTTAGGTTCTTGACCCTTGCGGAAGTCTGCCTGAAAGTTACTGAGGGACCCCGAGGATTCCAACCACCAGTACATCCTATTGTTAAGCATTCGTTCTGCTAGCTTACCAATGCTGGAAGTCAGTGAGATTGGTCTAAAGCTTTTTAGGTCATCTTCTGGCTTTCCTTTTTTCAGGATAGGTCTAACTATGGCTGGCTTCCAAGATTTTGGTAGTACTCCACTTTGCAGGTCTTGTTAATGAAGTTAAGCAATGTGGACTTTCCTACAGGGCCCAGATTTCATTTGATATTTTGTCTGGTTCTGGTGCTTTTCTTAGCTGTAGCTTACCCATAGCACTCTAGAGTTCTTGGATGGTAAAGTTTTCCTCAAAAATGTGGAATGTTTGCCAAGCTAGATTTCTCTTCACTTCTCAGAACTTTTCCCAGCGCATTGTCAAGTACTTTCCTGTAGGAGGATTTGTTGGTGGCAGCAAAGAATTTGTTACAAGTACTGGCTTTGTCTGAGTCACTTGAGAGGACTGGACCAGAGATTTGCATTGGCTTAAGGTTAGTTTGTTTGTTTTTTCCTGACATGTTATCTATGAGTTTCCAAGCCTTCTTTCCTTCAGTTCTGAGGCTGAGATTACTGCATGTTCTTAACCACTTCTCTTTCTTTGCTTTTTTTTAGTTTTGAGTTTTACCTTAGCTGTTAGTTTATTATTACTCTATTCTGTTTTCTGGAGTAGAGTTTTTCTCTGCATTCTTCCTGGCTGCTCTTCTTTTTTTGACTAAGTCTTTCAGAGATTTTGTCCAGAAGGGGCTATATTTCTTTCTGTATCCTTGGGGGATTGTTTTGTAGGCTACTCCAAGTATGGCTTGGATTATGTTGGTGTAGAGTGTGTCAATGTTTGTGTTGTCATTTAATTTTGATAGGTTTGCATTCAAGACTGTGCGCCCTTTCATTTACAGTATGCCTGACGTGACGCGGGATGTTTTTTAGTGCTCTATCATGTTTAAATGACTTTTTTTATTAACAGATCAGTTATCACTATACAACGCAAAATCATGCATTTTTTTAGTACTATTGCTGACAAGTCAGATGCTGCTTAATTATAGTGTTTTCTATATTGTAAGACTAAGACCTACTGCATTTTGTGATTAATATTTTTTTTTTACTAATATATTTTGTGATTAGTACATATTGTGTCAGATGATGATAGCTTTGGCTGTTTGTTATGTGTTTAATGTAGCAAATGTTGGACGGACACACACACACTGGCCCAGTTCAAGCCTTTTTAACGGACTCCCGTTTATGTTAACTCCGCTTATTGTCATCACATTTTGATGGTCCCAACGATGTGACATTAACCAGTTTCAACTGAAGTCTTAAAATTCTCCACAATAAATCTCTGTGAATGCTATCAAATACCTTTTTAAAGTCTATGAAGTTTAATGGTTTTGCTTTTCAATATGTTCTTCAAGTATTATTCTTAAAGATCTGGTCAAGACAGCTTCTCCCTTTTCAAAATCCTGCTTGATCTTCTCTCATTATGGTATCCATTATAGCTTTTAATTCTATACAGAATGAGTTTGCAAAATACTTTTGACACAACTGATAGTAAGGTTACTCCTCTCCATTAAATATAAGATTGCATTTCTTTTTTTTTTTTTTTGGTATTTAAACAATGATTCCTTTTTTCCACTTAGAAGGGACCTTTTCTTCTTTCCAAACTTTATTAAACATTCTCTGTAGTTGGCTCATGTTGTCACTGTTAATAGCTTTTAACATTTTGGCTGTTATTACATCTTCACCTGCAGCTTTGCTGTTAGCCATTAGATTCACTGCTGTTCCAATTTCATGCAGTGTAATTTCATCTAGGTTGACATTTAGTTGTGGGGCTGGTAAGTCAGTTTTAATGTCTATCAATCCTTATGGGTGTGGTCGATTAAGTATTTCTTGGAAGTGTTCAGCCCATCTTTGCTTTTGGTCTTTACTTGATGTTAATAGGGTGCCAGTTTTGCTGAAGATCGGTCTTTCTTTGGATGTAATAGTACCTGTTAGCCTCTTTTGTTTGTTATACAGAGTTCTGCTGTCTTCTGTTTTTGCTGCTTTCTCTGCAGTGATTTTCAGCTTGTACTTTTTTTTTTCAATAAACAGAATGTACTAGCAACTGCAGTCTGTTGGCAATAAACCTGAAACAATGGAGAAGACAAAAGGCATCTGAAATACAGACACAGAAGAGAATAGTACTTAAGTCTCAGTCATAAAAGAAGCCATAAGTACCAGAATTTAAAAAAAAAAAAACTGAAACAATGCAAAAACAATGGAAAAAATGATGAAACAAACAAAATATTCAGCCACAAGCAGAATAATATGTTGAATACTATTCTTGTAGGAAATACTGAAGAACAAAATAATTATACATACTGTTATGGAAATTGACAAGAGTTACTTGGCCTAGTGAACACTGAAAGATGAGATCTAGATATCTAAAGCAGCCAACCTTACATGGGGAACTGACATACAATTCTGCTGATGAATGCATAGTCAATGTTAATATGCTTATTATCTGTGAAGTCTTTCTGTAAAATACAATACCTCCCTCCTATTCAAGATTATTTTTGATAGTTTTCAATGCACAAATCACTGAACTCACATGCTCTCCACTCATCAGGATGTTTGAAGGGAAAGGCCAAACCATTATCTATTGCAGCTATTGAAATGTCTGGGTTATCCACCAAGCTCCACTCAGCATCCTGAAAGATTAAACAGAGACACAAATATGTAGGCATAAATATAATTTCAGTAATACTAACCATGCTCTTCTTCCTCTTTTATCTCCCTGGAACTGCCGGCAGATGTTCTTTGCAGTCGATGCATCAAGGATGTTAGGGCACAGCATTGTGTTGGACTGCAAGTGGGTTATGGCAGTAAGGATGTTGGGGCACAGCACTGTGTTGGTCTGCAAGTGGGTTATGGCAGTAAGGATGTTGAGGCACAGCACTGTGTTGGTCTGCAAGTGGGTTATGGCAGTAAGGATGTTGGGGCACAGCACTGTGTTGGTCTGCAAGTGGGTTATGGCAGTAAGGATGTTGAGGCAGAGCATTGTGTTGGACTGCAAGTGGGTTATGGCAGATATTTTCTTCAGTCTGTGAGTGGAGACAAAAAAACAGGAGGTGTACAGTACTTCTTCAACAGACTCTACTACTATGGGGGTTATGGTAATCCACAGCCTGGCTAGACCTGTTACTAGGTGTACAAAAAGAGAGACAGGACAGAGTCTTGGTGCCAACTCTGACACCAGCATGCAAGCTATCAACTCTGACACCAGCGTGCCAGCTATCAAACCTGACACCAGCATGCCAGCTATCAACTGACATCAGCGTGCCAGCTATCAACTCTGACATCAGCGTGCCAGCTTTCAACTCTGACACCAGCATGCCAGCTATCAACTCTGACATCAGCATGCCAGCTATCAATCGACTGCCAAATCAGACAGCATCGCCACCCCCAATGACCATGCTACAGAAAGGAAATGATTAAGACAAGCTTCAGATCGGAAAAAGATGATAAGATGAGGATATCTGAAACTCAAAGCATCATGCAAAACAGATGATAGGATGAGGTTATCTGAAACTTAAAGTCTCATGTAAACAGATGACAGGATGAGACTACCTGAAACATAAAGCCTCTAGCAAACACATACAGAGAATATGAATGTTGAAGGATGGGAAAATAAGCAGATATGCCCTTTTTTTGTACCATGATAACATTTTAAAATTTAACAGTATAAATTTGGTATAGAAAATAAAAAGTTTTAATAAACATCTCAATTTGTTGTTTCAAGATATGTCATATTACAAAGATAAAAAAAAAAATCAGGTATTTATATATGACCAAGATTATAAATAAGCTTTAACCTGTTAAAACTGATAGGAAAAAAAAATGAAAATATGATTTTTACCTGAATCAGTCTTTCCACTGAAATGTTACTATTCTTCAAAAAGAGATCCAATGACTTGACAAAAAAAAAACACCACACAAGTGACTGTTGCTACTGAAAATCCACTGACACGTCTCTGAACTTTGGTTACAACATCTCAGCATCAGTTGAGGTGTGGGCAGTAAAGAGAAACAGTCCACAAACTTTCCTCCACCCCCCCCCACCCCCCAAATCTCACTAGATGACATGGCGGAGGTTACGGTCTAGTAAATGATGGACAAATAACATACCATCTCAAAATGTTGTTGTTTAATTTTATAACAGAATCAGTGACCTATAAATGAACGGTAAAATGTGGGGACGTTTTCCTCTATTTAGCACTGTACAGTCTTCTTCTTCTTCCTCAGCTTTCAGAGTCATTAAGGCTCATTGCTGCAGATAAAGTTCACCTCCATTCTTCTCTATTTCTAATCTTCTCTCTGCATTTGGTGACGCCAATTTTCTTTATATCCTCTTTTATGTTGTCTCTGTTGACTATGCTAAAAAATCTGTAACTAGATGACAAACACATGGAAGACAAACCTGAAATCTTTTTACCATTTACTGATTATGAAACTAGTCTTTGTTTTGTTCTTAGTGGTTTCAACGCATGTTTAAAAATAAGTTGCACAAGTGAAAACACAGTGGTATAATCTTTTTTCTTTTTTTTAGAGAGAGAGAGACACATGCACACATACTCATTCTCCCTCTGCCTCTCTCTGAAGAAAAAGTTTTTTAAAAGAAGACAAAACCTTGTATCCTACTGCTCTAGTATTTGTTACAATGAACTTTAAACAATGACACATAACATGCAAGAACTTGTCATTTTTGATGACATAATGAACTTACTTCATTATCATCAGGGCTTGTATTCCGTGAGTTTGCTGAAGCTGGTTCATATTTTATCAACCAATTGTCATTCCCTCGATCTGGACAAGGTCAAAACAGTTAAAAGCTTTGCTAAGATTCTACAAGTAAATTGCATGATGAACTAACACAACTTCATTTCTGGGTTTTTATAATACACATCATGTACTAGATGTGTAAGGAATTGTTAATTACGTACAACAAACATAAGACATTCAGTGAAAGTAAAAGTCATAATTTATATCAAAATAAATTAACTGAAGATCATAATCCTGAGAATAATCAAAGAATTAAAATTTTTTCTGTATTAGACTCACACAGTGAAAGAAAGTTCTGACATTTGTGCAGATATATGTCTCCCTTGCTTTTTGGAATTGCAATAGACTTCATAATGAAAAAATGCTGCACAGGTAACACAGGTAATGATTTGGTACATGGGACCCAACTAGAAGACCTTGATTTTGCAGGTGACATAACTCTTATCAGTAACAATGTGAATTCCATGCAAGAAAAAACAGATAGCCTGTCTTCACTGGCTAGCAAAATAGGACTTGAAATTAACAATGACAAAACAAAAATAATGAAAATTCCCCTCAGTCAAAATGGAAAATACATGCAGAAGGGACAGATTTTGAAGAAGTCAATCATTTGCATACCTTTGCAGCTACATAGACCAGGATGGTGATGCCAGAAAGGAAGTTAGAATTGCAAAAGCAGCATTGATCTTCAAGAATCTTGAGAACATATGGCATTCAAAAGTTATAAGCACAAAAACCAAGTTAAGACTATTCAATTCAAATGTAATATCCACCCTCATTTATGCATGCAAAAGCTAGAAAACAACTAAAGAAACAAGAAATTAGACTTTTTTAAAAATAAATCCTTAAAGAAAATACTCGACATCAAGTGGAACAAATTCAAAAACAATGCAGAGATAAGACAGATGACTGAACAACAACCAGTCTCATGGGTGATCTGGAAAAGAAGTTGGACATATGTTGGTCACGTGATGAGAAGAAATGATCAGAAAATCCCAAAACAACCCATCAAGTGGAACACAACAGGCCAAAGAAAAAGAGGCAGACCACGTGAAACTTTAAAACGAGCATTGTTAAGAGAAGCCAAATTAATAGGCATAAAATCCCTTGGTGAGGTTGAAAAGCTCGCTGAAAACAGGAAAACTTGGCAAACTACCTTGCGAGATCTATGTGATGTAACGAAATGGGAAGGATATAAGATATCGCTGATTAGTCTCAGTACTATAAAAGCTACAATGTATACATTCAGCTGTTAAGATACCATTTCCATTATATAAAAATGTTAAATTTTATACAGGATGTAGAGTAGCGCAGAACTTATTATCAAATAAGTCTGCCTTAAGTTATATAAATAAACTTTCATGATCCACTAGTTGTAAACAAATAGATTCTGTCTTCAGTTAAGAGGGGTGATTGATAAGTTCTCGGCATAAGGTACAATGGATTATTTGTGTATAACTTTTTTGGGTTATTTCTCAACATAGTCCCCTTGCAAGTTTATGCACTTAGTCCAGTGATCCTGGAGCATACGGATCCCTTCTTTGTAAGAGTCAGCATCTTGTGCCAGTAGAAAGTGGTCTACAGCATGAATGACATCATCATCTGAAGCAAATTTGCGACCACTGAGCTCTTTTTTGAGTCTGGTAAACAGGTAATAGTCCGAATGGACCAAATCTGGGGAATAAGGTGGATGTTCAAGAAGCTGGAAGCTGCATTCATGGATGGCAGCCATTGCTACCACCGACTTGTGAACTGGAGCACTGTCTTGCTGAAAGATGACTCCTCTCGTCAATTTCCCTTGACACTTTTCCTTCAGTTTGACCCGCAGTTGCTTCACAAGATTAGTGTAATAGGCTCCGTTGAAAGTTCTGCCCTTTTGAAGATAGTCTACCAATAGCACACCTTCTGAATCCCAAAAGATGGAAGCCATCACTTTTGCCTGCAGACAGAACCACCCTTGCTTTCTTTGGAGGTGGAAATCCATGATGTTTCCACTGCTTTGACTGTTCTTTAGTTTCTGGTTGAAAATGATGAACCCAAGTCTCATCCATAGTCACAAATTGCTGAAGAAACTTTTTCAGGATCTGCAGAAAAATGGAAAAGATTGTCTCTTGACACGTTGAGACGATTTCATTTGTGATCAGCTCCAAGAAGTTTCGGGACCTACTGAGCAGAGACCTTTGTCATTTGAAGATCATTGTGAATGTCACGAACATGTTCCTGGGAGATGCCCAAATCAGTAGCAATGTACCGCTCAGTTAGTTGTCGATCTTCCATTATCATGTCATGGATTCTGCTGGTGGTTTCATCAGTGTTTACCCTTCTTGGTCTTCCTGGATGGGGATAATCTTCCAGACTCTTCCTTCCATATTTGAACTGAGCTGCTCATTTCTTCACTGCGCTGTAAGAAGGGGCACTCTCCCCAAGAGTCTCCACCATATCCTCATGGATCTCCTTCGATGATAAGCCCTTGATGCAGAGGTAGCGAATGACTGCTCGATGAGAAATTTTATATATAAACAAAAAAAAATTTTTTTTTAAAAGAGTACATAGCTGTAAATTGCAAGGGGCCATTGAAATGATTTGGGACTGGTTTCGAAGCATGCTGGGCGATGTCGTACAGATGTTTTTGCATGCGGTCCCCTAAACTGAGGACAGTCTCACCGATATATGTTATCCTGCATCTTTTGCAAATGATGACATATATCACATTTCGGGACTCGCGTGTGAATCCCTCATGAAGAGTGAGGATAGTTTTGGGAAAGATGATTGTTTTTGTTTCCCAAACTACAGGGCAAGTAACACAGCGGGGGCGGTTACATTTTCTGGTGCCAACATATGTAAGGCTCTGCTTCAAGTGGCTGTGGACGAGCCAAACCTTAAGGACATCCTCATCCACATCGCCCAGCATGCTTCGAAACCAGTCCCAAATCATTTCAATGGCCCCAACCACAGAGGCAAATCTGATTTTCTGGTAACAGCCATTAAACAATGTCACGCAGATGACACAAGCCGCCTGGCACTTGAGAACCGCTGCATTCAAAATTATGGGACGCTGGAACCACATGGGTTAAACTCGCTGTTTAGTTACACATAACATCATCTTCTTCAATCATTATAGTACCTCTCCACTAAATCCACCCCTTCTTACTTTTCAAACTTCCTCACAGCATCACTCTGCAACCCCGCTATTTTCTCTGCAACCCCTCTTCCCCAATCATCTGTTTCAATTTCTCCTAGCTAGGTCGGTATTGCGTCACTCTCTCTCCCCTCCCTGGTTCCCCATCCACCACCCCCAGTTACAACCCACTGACCACATGTCACAGGTCTCTATTTAAACAGTCTCCACGTCCCACTAGATCCATTCCTGACACACACTGCCGGACAAGCCACACCTTGCAATTTACAGCTAAGTACTCTTTTAAAAAAAAATTTTTTTGTTTAATAGTATTCATGTGAATCTATACTTTATCTCCTCTCTCTATTTCTTCGTCCTGTATGTTTTTGTATGATTAAGGCTCACGCTGAAACATCACAACTTTGTAATCGTTAAGTAATAAAGCTGCTCCTACTTTTTTCCTATTTTATACATTCTGCTGTAAATGTCATTCAGTAACTTGGTTATTAATTTTATTCCTATATTTCATGATCCACTAGTAGTAAATAAAGAGATCCTTTCTTCAGTTATACAAATAAATCTTTATGATCTACTAGTAAGTAAACAATGAGAAATCTTAATGACATTCTTAGACTACAATGCTGAAAGTGGGCTATTATGATGACTATTATGGAATTTGTCAGACACTTTGCTGAACAGCTTCTGCGATGGCCAATTCTACCAATGTTAGATTTGTACAGTTTAGCACAGCAACAACAACAACAAAAAAAAAAGCAACAGAACCTATCCATCAAAGACAACATAATATGAAAGAACATAATAATGGCATCTAAAGATGATAAAATTAGAATCATGATGTGTGAACCATCAACCAAGACACTATACCTGTATTCCTGATGATATAATCCAATGCAACAAGATGCTCAAATAAAAACTGAAATTTTTTTGATGTGGACTCGGGCAGAGCTTCGGTGTCAAATCGCCGTAACCAGTAATCAGCATCCTTATAGCCAGTAACAAACAACTGGAAAGATCCTATCTGAAGTTATGAGAAATAATAAAAGTCAAAATATTTAAATAAAAATAAACACAACAGAACTAATACAACAGATTCAAATATGCTGACCATATTTTCTATTTCTACAACCAGCAATGAAAAGAAAATGGACATTTTAGCAAAATGTGAGGGTTTTCATTTCTCATCTCTCTTAAGAAAAAAAAAATTGACAGAAATAGGTGCAACGTATCATAACTACATATATACACATTTAAGAAAGTAGGTGCAATGTATCATAACTACATATCTACACATTTTTCTTACTTAAACTCTTTCTTTCTGCACCTGATGGGGTAGCAGGCAGAAACATAATGCAGAATACTGCATAATATAATAACAAACATGGCAATCAATGAACTCTTAAGCCAATGAAATAAAAACTCTCAGTATAAATCCTCTTACTGCCTTCTCAATGCCTCTGGGGACCATCTCCAGGATAAGCAAATTAAGAGATAAGTAAAAACTCCTACCAAAAAAAAATATTTTATACTTTAGTCACTTCTCTAGGATGCTTTTGAAAAGTGGACTTATGTGGATATAAACATAAATCATTTAATAATGTCTTTTATTACATAAAAAATACAGGGCATAATCAATGAGTGCAGGTGTCAATGATAAAGGGTGTTCATAAAAGATGATCACTGTACAGATAAGGAACTTGAAGGACTTATTTGAATTTTCACTTTGAAATATTTTTTAGCAAATACATTTGAAATATTTTTTCATAAATATATCAGTCACTCCTCTGCTCCTTTGTCATTCCACTCCTTCATTATGTTACTCCTCTATTCCTTTGTTATTCCACTCCTTCATTATGTTACTCCTCTATTCCTTTGTTATTCCACTCCTTCATTATGTTACTCCTCTATTCCTTTGTTATTCCACTCCTTCATTATGTTACTCCTCTGCTCCTTTGTTACGCCACTCCTTCATTATGTTACTCCTCTATTCCTTTGTTATTCCACTCCTTCATTATGTTACTCCTCTGCTCCTTTGTTATGCCACTCTTTAATTATATTACTCCACTGCTCCTTTGGTATGCCACTCTTTAATTATGTTACTCTTCTGCTCCTTTGTTACGCCACTCCTTCATTATATTACTCCTCTGTTCCTTTGTTATGCCACGCCTTCATTATGTTACTCCTCTGCTCCTTTGTTATGCCACTCCTTTGCTCCTTTGTTAAGCCACTCCTTCATTATGTTACTCCTCTGATGCCACCCCAATCTGGTGCCATAATCTACTCTCCCTTTCATGTGATGTTGTGTTTCAACACTGCCACTGAATCTAGATAAGAACATATTGTTCCACTACAATTTATTTCCTGCAGTTTTTTGAAAGCCAAATAAACCTTAGCATGATACCCAAATAAACCTTAGCATGATACCCAAATAAACCTTAGCATGATACCCAAATAAACCTTAGCATGATATCCAAATAAACCTTAGCATGATACCCAAATAAACCGTACCATGATACCTAAATAAACCTTAGCATGATACCCAAATGGAGCTTACCATGATACCCAAATAAACCTTAGCATGATACCTAAATAAACCTTAGCATGATACCCAAATGGAGCTTAGCATGATACCCAAATAAACCTTAGCATGATACCCAAATAAACCTTAGCATGATACCCAAATGGAGCTTAGCATGATACCCAAATAAATCTTAGCATGATACCCAAATAAAGCTTAGCATGATACCCAAATAAAGCTTAGCATGATACCTAAATAAACCTTAGCATGATACCCAAATAAACCTTAGCATGATACCCAAATAAACCTTAGCATGATACCCAAATAAACCTTAGCATGATACCCAAATGAAGCTTAGCATGATACCCAAATAAAGCTTAGCATGATACCCAAACGGAGCTTAGCATGATACCCAAATAAACCTTAGCATGATACCCAAATAAAGCTTAGCATGATACCCAAATAAAGCTTAGCATGATACCCAAATAAAGCTTAGCACAGAGCTTATATTTTAGAAACTCTTGTACACAAATGTTACATTTAAATACTTTCAATAAAACAATATTTATGTGGAAAAAAAAATGGAATTACACTGTTACAAGGGCAAATATCAGTGTCAGATGAGAAGCCATATCACACTGACAACAACAAAAAAGTGCACGGTTTCAAGAAAGATGTATAGATGATACAGCCATCATAAAGGGAAAGAAATCTGAACTTAAACCTGACAACACTCACCACGGCATCAAATATTCCATCTGATGCATTAAAGGTCATGTTACTGTTATTTACTGCAACACAATATGCACTGTTATAGCTAGTGAGATATGTCACAAATTTTCATTTTAATGATTATGTACATGTCATATGGAAATATAAGTCTCATGTACTGTACAATCAAGATCTGCTACATGAGTCATCCACCAAGTTCAAGGATGTAGCATTAAGAGAAAACATTAATGACAACAGAGCACTACAAGAAAACATTAATGACAGCTGTGCATTACAAGAAAACATTCATGACAGGTGTTCATTACAAGAAAATGTTCATGACAGGTAAGTAAATGTATACCATGCATTGATTAAAATATCACTTTTCAGTACTTTTACTGCTACACATATGCAACAATGTCATAAATAAAAGTCATGTGCACAAAAGAAGGTCCACCTCAGCTGACAGCAGCACGAGTCCTTTAAGTGTTAGACTCATGGTATGGGGAGGTAATGCCACTGTGAAATTCAGCTCCTAATAAACTGTGTGCTCATTCACGTCATAGACAATAATGCAGTATATACATATATATATATATATACACACTCATCTAGCAACCAAACGGTCGAGGGTTCAAATCCCCAGCTGAGCGGGATTTTTTTTCTGATCAATACAGCCCCAGCCTCGGAAAATGGGTACCAGAGAAATCTGGTAAGGTAAAGTGGCCAGGCGTGATACTGACCACATCACACTTTCATGTGCCGAAGGTCATGGAAAATACGGGCCTAACACCGTATTCCCCAATATGCCTTAATGGCATGGAAACGGGAATTTATATATATATCATCTACATACAAATATTATTCTCAATTAAAAAACATAGCTTTATTTTTTTGAGCCATAAGCCAGTATACCAGATTTAAAATATATAAAACCACTAATTTCACATTTCTCATCCATTTACTGACATAAACTTGCCGTATTCTTAAAAATGACTCTCGGAAGCAGTTCATAAGCAGTTGTCTACATTTGATGTAAAAAAAAAAAGCAAAATTTCACACTCACAGTCATAAAGTTGCAGCCATCATTAATACCACATATGACCCCTTGAGATATCACTGCAGGCTTGTCACTGACGTCTCATGCTGTTGCAGACAGTCTGAAAAAATGTTTGGGGTATGGCATTCCATTCTGCACCGAGTGCTAGCTCCAGATCACTCAGTGTTCATGCCATAATGACAGCTCCTTCTGTTCAGTTCATCTCATGCATGTTTAAAAAGGTTCATGTCAGGAGAGTCTGCAGACCAATCAGCACAAGAAAACGCTGCTGGGCAAAGAAATTCCTGGTAACATTAGCTGTGCGAGGTCTAGCATTATCTTGCTGAAAGACTCTCAGATCTGGATGCTTTTGGAGAAAACGCACTACAATATGCTGGAGTACCTGATTAACGTAGATGTCAGTGGCAAAACTGTGAAAATGTACACTGGGGTATGGTGGTCACAGGAGACTCCACTCTACACATGTACGCTTCCTTCTTTATACCTGTCATGCTGGACTATACACAAATGCATCAGCATATCTTTCTCCAGAACAATGCTGATTTCTCCTATCAGCAATGGAGACACTAAAGCAACTTTCATCTGAAAACGTCATCGATCTCCATTCTGCCACTGGACGATGTAAATTTTTTCGGGCCCACATTCCGTTGGTCTGGTGAAATCTAGTACGGTCAGGGCCAAGGTTAAGATGTCTGTTTAGCAAGCCAGCGGCATGAAGTCTCCATCACACGGTGTCTGCATTAACAAGTCCTCTAGTGCCAGGTGTATATGCTGCTGCCTGAGTTGTTGTTTGGAAACAGTTGTGCAGGTGTATTAATAGCATTGGCGATTCTGCACTCATGTTGTTATATGAGGTTGACCAGGCCTGAAATCATGACGTTTAGCCTCACTATAGTTGACTGGTCACAAAGAAAGTGTCTGGCAACATCTCTGGTCATCATGATACCCGTTGCCTGAAATCATGAGGTTTAGCCACACTATAATTGACTGGTCACAATGAAAGTGTCTGGCAACATCTCTGGTCATCACTCAACTGCTAAGCATACCAACAGCTTGCTTTCACTCTTGTGACAACAGTCTGGGCATGACAAAAAAAATTAACGAACTTCCTTTCGATGGAAACAAATGATGGCCTTTTATTTGCTTGAACTTGCCTAATGTGTGTGCCGAATTTCAAAGTCACACCATTTTTAATAACGCCACAGATTAAGAAAAAGTTGATTTGCACATGCTACATGTCAAATTTAAAGTAAACATCATATGGTCAGGAAAATGTCATTATGTTAACTTCCACACTCGTACAAATCTGAAGCTTGAAAATCACTTACATACACAAACATTCCACACTTCACAATAGTCTGATAAAGTGGGATGTTTTTACTGGAGGCGCGTGTGTGCGTACATGCATGTGTGTTATACAGTAGAACCCGCTTAATGTCACATCGTTGAGACCGTCAAAATATGGTGAGATTAAGTGGAGCTGACATTAAAGGTGTTTGATAGTTTAGATCATAGAAAGCTATGGAAACTACTGGAACACTATGGTATCCCAGCCAAGGTAACAAAGCTTATAAAGACCATATATGAAAGAACAACTTGCAGAATTGTACATGGAGGAACTCTCACAGAAAGTGTTAAAGTGGAAATAGACGTGCAGCAGGGATGTTTGCTATCACCATTTCTTTTTCTTCTAGCAACTGACTGGATCATGAAAACTACCACACAAAGAAAACGAAATGGGATACAATGGGCATTGTGGAACCAACTGGAAGATCTACTTTGCAGATGATGTGGCACTTCTGGCACACAGCCTCACACAAATGAAAGAGAAACTTCAGATCTTAAGCAAGAATTCAGCTAAACTGGGACTATATATTAACAGACAAAAAACAAAGATAATGAAAAGTAATAGTGCAAACAATAGCCTCATGGTAACTGAGGGAGTGGCAATTGAGGAGGTAGAGTATTTCACATATTTAGGCAGCATAGTGGATAAATATGGGGGAACAGAAAAGGATGCTAAAGCTAGAATAACCAAGGCCAGGACAGCATTTATCCCATTTAACAAAATATGGTCATCTAAGAACATCAAAACAAGAACCAAACTTAGGCTTTTCAATGCAAACGTAAAGACTGTCCTACTATATGGTTCAGAGACATGGGTTATGACCAAGACAATACAACAGAGGATACAAACATTCATGAACTACTGCTTGAGGAGGATTTTAAACATTAAATGGCAAGACAAGATCAGGAACTAGGAGGTCTGGGAAAGGGCAGGACAAGAACCTATGAACCTACATATCATGTCTTGGAAGTGGAGGTAGACTGGCCACACTATGATGAAACCTGACACCAACATAGCAAGACAGGCACTGACAAGGAATCCCCAAGGAAATAGAAAACGAGGAAGGCCTAGACTTACTTGGAGAAGAGAAATTATGACAGTGCTCAGAGACAAGGGATACACATGGAAGGAAGCAGAGAATAATTCCAAGAACAGGGATGACTGGAGAGCCTCTATCCATGGCCTATGCTCTCAGGGGAGTGAAAGGTGATGATGATGATGATTACAAGGGTGTTAACTGAAATAAAGCAACTTTAATCATTGACTGACTGACGCTATTCCATGCAGCATGCATAAAATTAATTGCTATCCTGATGTCGATCTCGGCAACATGTTTTTGTTCCACAGCATGCAGCACATGATGCACTATTCGCTTTCTATAGTTGGTTTATGGCGTAGATGATACCTTGGTCGCACGGCTGCAGCACACTGGTTGTGTTAGATGGCAGGAAAACAAGCTTTGTAGCCATCAGGTTGGTGACGTCAGCGTGTGCTGAACAATTACCAACAAACAACAAAACTTTTCTGTTCATTTGGTTCATTTTCTTGTTGAAAGAAAAGACAGTCCTCATACAGTTCACTTGTCATCCAAGCATGTTAATGGCCATGTAAGCAATGGGCAGGCTCTTTATGTTCTTGAAGCACTTGATTTCGTGACTTTCCGATAACAAGAAGCCGAGTCTTCTCAGTGCCATACATGTTACAGCATATGACAGCTGTTAAGTGATCTTTAGCTCATCCGACACCATGGCACTTCTCATGCACAAATTTCTATTGGGTAGCAGTTTATAAAACAGGCCTGTTTCATCCTTGGTAAAAATGTCATCTAGGCTGTATGCATCCAAATCTGTGGCAAATGTGAAATCTGATCATTAACAACATCGGCATTAACTCGGGCCGCTTCACCTGAAGCAACCTTAAATGTTATGTTTGCCGATTCTTAAAGCACTCAAGAAAGCGGTTATCACACTTCCAGTCAGGCATATCCATTTCTTTCCCAAAGTGTTCTGCAATTTCCGCCAACATAGGACCACACACAGGCAACTGTGCAGAACATGTCTGCTTGAACCATTTCAGCAGAGCACAATCAATATCCATGTAAGAGCTTGCACACCTTCACTTATAGCTTCACTTAATTAAAGACAAGTGAAAGTCTCATTCAATTTTTAACAAGTTTCGATACAGTTGAAACATCAATTTCAAATTTATCAGATATGTCCTTTTTAATAACTTTTTCATCAACTTGCTTCAGAATATCCATTTTAGTGCTCAAATCCAGATCAACACATTTGAGTTTAGTAGCTATTATCTGTCACAACGAGAACCAGAGAAAAGTTCCCTGCTATATGATTTGAGACTGACCACCTATCAACTCGTGTTGCCAACTTAACACCATCCACGTCTTGATAAACCAATTTGTGACAATAAGCGGGGTGATATTAACCGGAGTAAAGTCTATTAACTCTTCCTGTGTCTTTCGTCGCTTGGATGACAGTTGTGGTTTCTCACGCCCTAGCGGCGTTTGGTTTGTTTCATTAAAAACTTAGTGTAATGTTTAGATTGTAAACATTTAGTGCGCATGCCCCGTGACCTTTTTCAAAATGGCTGAAGAGTGCTTAGTTACGAGGGAGAAAACTGAAGTTCTCTGCGACAAATTTCAATTTTTGGTGATGTAGATAGGGGTATGGACATGCCCTGTGACCAGACCACTGTTCTTGAATGTATCCCAAGTAGATCTAGACAAATTAGACAACTGAAGAAGTAGTTAGAAGGTTATTTCTAACATTCTTATATCTTATATATCTTATATCCTTCCCGTGCCGTTAAACGTCACATAGGGCTCGCAAAGTAGTTCACCAATTTATCCTGTCTTCGGCGAGTCTTTCAACCTCATCAAAGGATTTTATGCCTGTTAATTTGGCCTCTCTTAATAATGTCCTCTTCAGAGTTTCACGCTGTCTGCCTCTTTTTCTTCGGCCTGTTGTGTTATACTTGATAGCTTGTTTTGGGATTCTCTGATCATTTCTTCTCATCAAGTGGCCAACATATGTCCATCTCCTTTTCCTGATCACCCATGAGACTGGTTGTTGTTCAGTCATCTGTCTTATCTCTGCATTGTTCTTGAATTCATTCCACTTGATGCAGAGTATTTTCCTTAGGCATTTGTTTTCAAAAGAGTCTAATTTCTTTTCTATTTCTTTAGTTGTTTTCCAGCTTTCGCATGCATAAATGAGGGTGGATATTACATTTGAATTGAATAGTCTTAACACTTTGTTGACCAAATATGGGAAAATCCGTATTTCTGGTTTCCGTGCGTTGTTGACCGAAAGGCGGATTTGCCGTATTCGATGGTCGTCTTATTTAAACTGTTTCTAGCGTGTTATTTAAAGTAATTTTTGGTTGTTTGTATTTTTACTGCAAAGTTAATATAATAAAATATTGTTTTTAATCTTTGTAACTTAAAAAAAAATAGAAATCTCGCGGGTTTAGCTGTCGGAAACACGTGTTTACGAGATCTCGCCAAGTCGACATTTTGTGCAAATGGCGGAGCACGTTACACTCGATGTTACTGCGACAGTACAATGAATTATGCCCAAATCTTTTGTCAGACTACCCTAGTAATGAATAAAAACCACTGTTTAATGATTCTAGTAATGAAATTGATGTGTTTCAAAGTGATTTCTGTGACGGCGATCGGATTAAAAATATGATAACTAGGCACAGTGTTGCTGTGTCAGAAGTGAAAATTCCAGAGATAGTGTGATTGTGATTCGAAGTCAGGATATGATTCTTCAACAGTAAGTATTTCACATTTTTTGTGTGATATAGTTAGCAGTGATATAGGTGTGTGGAGTAACATTGATTCTACACCAGTTCTTGAAAAATTTATAGGAAATTCTGGTGTTTCAGTGAATGTAAACAAACAAGACAGCATGGAGGAAATTTTCAGTACAGTGTTTGGCAATGATTTTTTTTAAACTGTTACCTCATCATGAAAATTTATACTGTGCACAGACACAACATATGAACAAACTACTGCCTTTTTGTCTGAAAATATAACACATTCAGACATTAACAAATTCTTTGGATTGATCATTTTGATGGACCAGACTAGGAAGACACACTGGAAAATATTACTGGAAAACAGACCCTCTTCTGGAAACACCAATATTTTCAAAAACAATGAGCAGAGCTAAATTTGAGCATCTTCTGACATTTCTGCATTTCTCTGACAACTCTCAAACATTTCCAGAAACAAGTAGAATTAGCAAAATAAAACCTCTGCTGGATTATTTTTTGCCTAAATTTCAAGAGTTGTATAAACCGAAGCAGCAGCTTTCGACTGATGAAGGAAAGACGAAAGATTTGTTCGCATGATATCAACAATGCACAACAGTGATTGTCTGGAATAGTAAATAATCATGTTCTGGTGAATCCTGAGGATGAAGGCACTAAAAAAGCATCATCTAGGAAGTGCAGAGTGTGCTTGGTCAATGAGAAAAAGAGTGAAACAAATTTTTTTTTGTCAAAGTGGTCAAAGTTGTCAAGTTCCACTGCATTCAGATAGTTGTTTCACAAGATATCACACCCTCAAGAAGTACTAGAGGGTCTTGGGAGTCTGTCTACCAAGTTGGATTACATTCCCTAAAGGGTGAGTAGAGATATGCATGTTTTTCTAAGTTCACTCAAAAAAGTTCATTTTTCAGAAAAATGGCTGGGAACTGGGGGTTTTTCAGGGTAAATAACTGTGGTCAACAAAGTGTTAACTTGGTTTTTGTGCTTATAACTTTTGAATTCCATATGTTCTCAAGATTCTTGAAGATTGATGCTGCTTTTGCAATTCTGATCCTAACTTCCTTTCTAGTGTCACCATCCTGGTCTATGTAGCTGCCAAGGTATGCAAATTGATTGACTTCTTCAATATCTGTCCCTTCTATGTGTATTTTTCCATTCTGATTGAGAGGAATTTTCATTATTTTTGTTTTGTCCTTGTTAATTTCAAGTCCTATTTTGCTAGCCAGTGAAGACAGGCTGTCTGTTTTTTCTTGCATGGAATTCACATTATTACTGATAAGAGTTATGTCATCAGCAAAATCAAGATCTTCTAGTTGGGTCCCATGTACCCAGTCAATACCTGTGTTACCTGTGCAGCATTTATTCATTATGAAGTCTATTGTAATCCCAAAAAGTAAAGGAGACAGTATACATCCTTGTCTCACACCTGTTTCAATCTGTTTTCTAACATTATTCTCCCGATAATGCAACACTGAATCACAATATGATGTCAACAGGTAGATCTACGCATTTCAGATGGTGCGTATTGTACCTCTAGACCTTTCCGATGGTAAGTTGGACACAATCATTGTCTAAAAACATCACATTACTTCTTTTTTCCTAAAAAACTCTGCATTTATAAAATCTTCATATATTTAGTTATATTTTGAAACATAATAAGTACACAGTACATGGAAATACTGTGTTTCATTCAATTTTACAACTATACTCCTATACACATCAAGACCCACGCTTTTAATGCGGCACCCAACTAATCGTCCGTGTTTCTTCCTGAGGCATGGAAAGAGTTAAGTACTTATGGGAGTTGGCCAGGGATACAAATTTCTGTGACAGTATCCAGGTTGTGACATAAACCGATGTGATATTAAGTGGGTTTGACTGTATATATATATTTATATATGAAATTATAGGACTATTATATTATGTATAAAACATGCAACAGTCATCAATGTTTTCTCATCACACTAGACTTGTTAAACTTATTTTTTGAATGACCCTCATGTTCATGTCTGGAATCTTACTTACAAAGGAAGGTAGCACGGCTTACTTTTGGTGGTAACCCTATCCTGTTGAAGTGCCTTCCCACCGACGGAACTCTGTTATAAATGTTCCTCTTGGTCCTGGCTTTCGCTCGATCTATTGCGCTGTAGTTGAATGTTTCACTGGACAAACGAACCACCTGTTCATGCAGGAAAGACATACATGGCATGATAAAACTGTGTACTTTCATATCAACTTTCTATAGTTACACTATTTAACATTAAATGAAAAATAGGTATGACTTAAGTTAGTGGAGGAGGTCAACGAATTTGTATATCTTGGCAGTAGAGTAGTAGAAAATGGAGACTGCACAGAGGACATCAACAGCAGACTTACTAGAGTAAACCAGGCATTTGCAATGCTGCAGACTATATGGAAATAAAAAAAACTAAGCATGAATACGAAAATCAGGATATTTAAGAGTAATGTTCTAAGTGTACTACTCTATGGAAGATAGAGGTGTATGGTGCAGTTTTACAAAGTAAGGGAGGAAGTGAGCAAGGTGAGAAAAAAAAAAAACGAATATAAAGTATGAGAATGTATAAATGAAAAACATACAACATCCGATATTTCGGCGTGAGCCTTATTCGAGGATACATACACAACGAAATACAAACATATATAACTTATCTGAAGTCTTGCTCCGAGTGAGAAGCTGAAATGTGTGTGGAAGAAGGAGGAGGAAAAAAAACCACGCTGCCTACAGACAAAAGATTCCCGATATAGCCAATCATAGCGAAGAAGCGGAGAGAGAGGAGGAGAACAAGTTGGAGAAAGGGGTTGGGGGAAGGCAATAGAAACATGATAGCCTCTAGAGATGTGGGGGGGGGGGGGGGGAGAGGGGAGAGAAAAGGGGACGCGGAGAGATAATAAACCTTAACAACTTTATCAGTTTTGTTAAAGAATACAATCCTGTCATTTCTTTCACCTCTCATATCTCTGCCACTTCCGCTAACTTTCTTGACATTGCCGTCACTATTGGCCCTTCCGGGCTTACTACTTCTATCCACTATAAACTTACAGACTCTCACAGCTACCTCCTGTACTCTTCCTCCCATCCCAGATCGTGTAAGGACTCTACTCCTTTTTCCCAGCTTCTTAGGTTGCGACGTTTGTGTAAGGAGGATTTGGATTTCCAGGATCAAGGCCACAAATTGCTAGATTTCTTCCGTCAACGCGGCTATCCAGACCACGTTCTCTCGTCATCTTGGAACCGCATTAGCCACATATCGCGGCAACAAGCCCTCACCCCTAAACCTCACTGTAGCTCGGACAGAGTGAAACTAGTACTCACGTACGACCCTCATAGCTTGGAAGTTAAAAACATACTGTTTCGCCATCTCCATGTCCTCCAGACCGAGCCTGAGACACATGAACTTTTTGGGGAACCCCCATTGGTGTCTTACAGACGGGACAAGAACCTCAGGGACCTTTTAATTCGTAGTCATCTTAAGACAGATGACACTTTTTATGGTACCAGACGTTGTGGACGCCGTAGATGTAACACTTGTCCGTTTGTTGTCGAGGCCAGCCAGATCTCTTTCCCTAAATCCACGTTATCAGCACAGGAGGGTTTCACCTGTACTTCACGAAATGTCATTTATGTTATCATGTGCAAACATTGCGGTTTGAAGTACATAGGGGAAACTGGCTTACGGTTAGGAGATCGATTTCACCAACATCTCAATGATATTTCTAAGAGGGCCTGGACACCTGTGGCTAAACATTTTTGCCTTGGTGACCACAGGGGCAAACAGGACATTTCGGTTAGTGCGATCCGCTCTTGTTCCGCAGATGTACGATCTCGGAGGGTCCTAGAACCGCGCCTTATTTTCCAGACTGGCTGTCTCCACCCAGCTGGAATTAACAATGTCTTCAGCTTTCTGTAACTTCTTTATTTTTCCACTGGCCTTTTTTATACTCTACTTTCTTTCTCTATGCTACCCCTCCCTACTACCATCCTATTTCCTTCTCTGCCAACATAGTGGTCTTATCTATTCACCAGTTCTACATTTCCTCCCTGTAGGTGTTTAAGTTCTTCATTCATTATCTCTCCGCGTCCCCTTTTCTCTCCCCCCCCCACACCTCTAGTGGCTATCATGTTTCTATTGCCTTCCCCCAACCCCTTTCTTCCACTTGTTCTCCTCCTCTCTCTCCGCTTCTTCGCTATGATTGGCTATATCGGGAATCTTTTGTCTGTAGGCAGCGTGGTTTTTTTTTTCCTCCTCCTTCTTCCACACACATTTCAGCTTCTCACTCGGAGCAAGACTTCAGATAAGTTATATATGTTTGTATTTCGTTCTGTATGTATCCTTGAATAAGGCTCATGCCGAAATATCGGATGTTATATGTTTTTCATTTATACATTCTCATACTTTATATTCGTTTTTTTTTCTCACCTTGCTCACTTCCTCCCTCACTTTGTAAAACTGCACCATACACCTCTATCTACCTTATTTATATTAATCAGTTTTACTCTATGGAAGTGAATGCTGGAAAATCACCAAAACCATAGAAAACAAATTGAATTCTTTCCAGACTAAATGTTTACAAAGAATTAGACAAATATTTTGGCCAAACACGACAAGAAATAATATCTTGTTGGCAGAAATGCAGATGAAGCCACTGACAGCAATTATTGAGGAAATATGCTGGTGATGGTTGGGACATGTGCTCCGAATGACAGACAACTCACTACCAAAAACAGCACTAAGATGGACACCACAGGGGAACAGAAGTAAGGGTAGACCAAAAGAGACATGGAGAAGAACAACGGAGAGGATGTTGAGCAATAGATGGCTCACCTGGGCGAGAGCAGAAAAAAAGGCAAAAGACAGGGATTTGTGGAAAACCCTTGCGGAAGCCCCATGTGCCCTGGGCACTTAAGGTTCAGAGAGAGAAGGAGAGAGAGTTATGACTTACGATGCTCTCATTTACTCCTTTATCACTGCTGATGTAACTCTTCACTTGTCTCAGGAAACACCTTTGTTTCACCTTTGCCTCACCTTTGTCTCACCTTTGTCTTTGGTACAATATTTAGTCCAAGCTTTTGATCCACTAGACTGGCTCCTGCCTCAGACATGTAACCCTGATTTGGCACAAGGCAACTTCTTCCAAAACAGCATGGACAACATAATTTATGCATCCATTTTGTCCATTTAGGGTTCAGATGTCCATATGGTTCCTCATCTTTTGGCTTAAACACAGCTATGGTTTTCTGAAATGAAATCATATCAAACTGAACACTGTTACATTTAAAAAAAAATGAGGTGTGAAGAAATACCCAGACATTATGTAACTGCCAAAATGTAAGAAGTTACGGGAACAAGCTTTATTCTGAAATAGTGTGACAAGAAATATGTCCCATGGCATCTGCATCCTAAACAGATGTAAAGCGTTAGTGCCTTCACATTTATAAGCAAAAAAACACTGTGAGGTCCTTGCTGTCCTTACTTTCCCGTGTACTTTTTTACCCACTCCTACCCTGCTGCTTATCTGCCCCTGGCTGGAAATCAAGCATGGGTCTTTCTGGTCAACAGAGGAGCGCACTAACCACTGGAGCACTAAAAACTCAGCTACACAGAACAGGATCTGGATCACTCACATGACAGACAAGAATTCTGCCTCTATACTAGTCTCACTGATCAGTAAAAGGGAAAAATTAGGATTTAAATTCCAAGTTCTTATGAAATATAAAACTAATAATTCTGTATTTATGTCATTTTTAAATTAATGTTATCAACACTAAATATGTTATCACATAATGTGTTTGTGTATTATTTTCTGTATAATTAAATGCATTGCTGCTTCAAAACTAAACTGTTGAAAAAATAACAAAAATTCTAACTCACCCTTTCACCATCTTTAACAAAATAACTTCCGCTTGATCCCTGGTATATTCTCTCTGGGAACACACCAGACTCTATAGCTATTTCCGATGCCAAAACAACATTTTCAAACTGAGTGTCGTCTGGAAAAGAATTCCAGAAACCAGAATGTTCAAGGTCTGATTTTCGTCCCAAAAGTGGAGAATTTTCTTTAATACCTTGCCCACTTCCTCTTGTTGGAGACCGAGGTGTTCTGTGGCTGCTGTGAGATTCTCTTTCCGACCTGCTATAATTTGTATGAGGTGCGAATGTGACGTGTACATCGTTAGAATGTTGGTACGATTCTGCGTTCGGTTGAGGATTGGGTACGGTTGGAGTGTTTACATCCTCGTTCAAGTTTAAATGCTGCGTCCCACCTTCCTCATTTGTCATATTCATCATACCTGGCGTGATTATCGGCCTACATGTATCTGAAGTACTGTGGTATGATCTAGCAGTACTCATCTGTTCGCGTGAAACATCCAAATCAACAAGGAAATAAAATTTTATCACCGACAAAAGAAATTGCTAACAAATTTTGCTACACTAGCGTAAATTTTGTTACTTCCGCTTACATATTGTCGTTAAACGTGTGGCACTGTAACATTGATTGTTAACAACAACTTATCATTTTGATTTCAGTTTACAAGTAAAATGTAACTGAACAGCTTTACTCGTAATAATTTTGTGAATATATCCACACTTTAAAAAAAGTATTGTTTACGACATCTGTGATAATTGCAGTAATAATTATCGACCACTCACTTTCAACATTTCGATTTACACATCCATCGTGCAAAAACATACGGGACAAAGAGACAGGGAAATATGATAAAATATATATATACTCCAGTCCATATTCCTAGCACTGCCTTAAACTTTTTTTTTTCTCTCAGATGGTTCTGTCACTAGGGTTGCCAGTACATATTTCGAGGCACCTATTTCAAATGCAAAATAGAAAATAGGAACAGAATAGGCCAAGCAAAGACTGCATTTCAGAGAATGAGAAACATATTATCCAACACATCCTTATCAATGAATGTTAGAAAACGAGTCCTAAAATGCTGTATTGAACCTATCTTGTTATATGGAAGTGAATCATGGACAATAGGCAGGTCTGCACAAAAATCATTGGAAGCAGCAGAAATGTGGTTTATTAGAAGAATGTTGCAAATCCCCTGGACAGCAAAAATAACTAATGAAGAATGTATGAGAAGAGCTGGAGAGACAAAAAAATCTTGTTAAAAAAAAATAAGAGAGAGACAATGTACTTTCATAGGACATGCAATGAGAAGAGATGGCATTGAAAATATTATAACAACAGGAAAAATAGAAGGAAGAAGATGAAGAGGAAGACCAAGAGAAATGATACTGGACGGGATGATGTGAGAAGAGATCACCAACTGAGCTAATTGCCTGCATGAAGGATCGTGTACTCTGGAGAAGCATAATAGCCAACTCCAGTTGGCACGGCACCTGATGATGATGATGATGATGATGATGACGATGATGATGATGATGATGATGAAAGGAAAGAATTTTGCATTCATATTGTTCTTTCTCCCGACGTCTCAGGTTGGAAGAACTGATATTAACACTTAAAAACAACTAAGCAGTGGAAACTTGATTTATTATTCCTGTATCCGAGTTGATTTTGGGGGAATTCGTGAGTTTCGTCTCATTTAGTTTTTAATTTTTTTTTTTTTTTTGTTGTCTTGGCGAGAGAGACGTTTTCTACTGGCGACGTCGTGTCCTCTCCGCTGCAAAAGAAAACAAACATCAAACTCTGGTAAAATCAACGAATTACTTCAGTTATGGTGCGACATATTTCCTGTCCACTGTCTTATAGTTTAATTGTTTCTGGAGAAACATTTGGAAAATGCCTTCCCCTGGGAACAACTGTGTTAAGAGCACACTTATCTTAACATAGTGTTTGTGAGACAGGGAACATAGATCTGTTTGCTTAAAAACTCTGACCTACCTCTGTAGCCCAGAAACTTGTAGCAATCAGCACTAATTGTAATTGTTATTTTTGTAAAATGTAATGTCAGGTTGGTGGACAGATGGGGACATGGAGATTTCTGGCGGGGATGAGGGAAGTCTGGTGTGAAACCAATGAATCCAGGACGTGACAAGCCTATAGGTCTTTACAACAATGGCTATCAGAATGATGTAAACAAAACAGAGCCAGTAGACTATAGGTGGCGGGGAATGGATATCGTTGAAGCACTCATCAGATTCCTCATCTCAAAGTCAGAGTGTCTTTGTGGAACTGTCTCCAAACCATCTGACATGGAAAAGGGACTTACATACAACCACCAGAGGCTGGAAAACAAAGTTTTGGCCAGGCCAACCACACTGTCTTCATGGCAGTCCGAGCAAGACCACAGTCTGCCCTAGCAAGGAAAGGTGCTGAAGTCGGAGTTACCCAGCCTAAAGGCGCATCGCAAAAATCAGGGTAACACGCATTATCGTTAATGAAATGTCTCTATCTGCAGTATTCAAACATGGTGCTCGCCCTGTGAAGACTAACCAGGCAGGTGCAGTGCCGGGCCCCCTGCCTCGAAAGGGTCCACCCAATGCTACTGGAGGTCCTCTCAGTTCGTCTTGTGGAGTCAGGAGACATGAGAGTAGAGCTACTGGCTAAAAAATACAACAGAAGAAAACAGCCAAAAAGCAAGAACTTAAAATAATGCAGTGGAATGCTGAGGGTGTCAGGAGTGTTAGAGATAGCTATAGCAAAAAGGTGGAACTAGAGAACATACTTTTTGCAGAGCAGGTAAGTATATGCTGCATACAGGAGACAAACCTAACCAAAGATGCCGCCTTTAAAATCAGAGGCTACCAGTGTTTTAGATCAGACCGACAGGACAGAAGAAAAGGAGGAGTACTCACACTTGTTAAGAATAACATCAGCGCATGTCAGGTGGGAGTGTTCATGGAA
The DNA here is from genome assembly GCA_009760885.1 of Achatina immaculata. NCBI lineage: Eukaryota > Metazoa > Mollusca > Gastropoda > Stylommatophora > Achatinidae > Lissachatina > Lissachatina immaculata. Next base: position 8,588,024 of record CM019691.1, read on the forward strand.
GGAGCCGAATATCAGATGATCCATCTAAAAAGTAGTAATACAGATTTCCACCTCCTTAACTATTACTGTCCTAATGACCGCCCACTTGCTTTAGAAACAATCCCACACAAAGAGAGACTGATGGTCTCTGGTGATTTTAACAGCCATTCCCAGAGCTGGGGCTATGACCACATAGACAAGAGAGGAGAGGAAGTTGAGAGCTGGCAGGATGATAATGGACTTCTCCTGATCAATCAGCCAATGGATCCCCCAACATTTTACTCAAGGGCTTGGCGTACAACCTCAACACCAGATCTGGAGAATGGAATGACATTCCACTCTCCAGATCTGAAGTGGAACATTACACGTGAAGTTGGAAAACAACTTGGAGGTAGCGACCATCGACCAGTCTTCCTGACAATAGAAAATGAACTCCTTAACACCAGTAGCCCTCTCCCCAGATGGAACTATAAAAAAAAACTGGACAATGTACAGACATCGTACAGGTATCCTGGTGGGACAGCTGTCAGTAGAAGGTAAGGATATTAACAGCATAGTGAAGGAATTCAGTGCTTGTATCCTTCAGGCCGCTCGTGAAACCATTCCTAGAGGAGCTCGCAGGGACTATAAACCATACTGGTCTAGTGACCTGGGAAAACTCCATGATGATGTGGAAGCAGCTCGAAGCAAGCAGAAAATAGACCATATCAAGAACACCACAATAATTACCAACATTCTAAGGTCAAATTTCAGAGAGCCAAGCTGCAAGCCAGACGGGAAAGTTGGAGAGAGAAAACGGAGTCCCTAAACTTTGAAAAGGATGGAAGGAAGCTGTAGAAACTAATCAAACAGTTAAATGACGAGAGTACTGGAAGAAGTACAAAGATTACACTAATAGAGGATGGGAAAACTCTTACAGGTAAGCAGGTAGCAGATCACTTTGCTCGCATGTTTGCACAGGACTGCAACATTTATATCCATCCAGAGAAAGAGCGTGCAGTGCGCACTGACCCACAGAAGGAAGAGGAGCAAGTCAGAAAAGTGGAGGTCATGGATGCACCAATCACACGCAGCGAGTTAGACCTAGCAGTCAGTAAACTGAAACCAAGGAAATCACCAGGACCAGATGAAATGATCAAGAACCTGGGAATGGCTGCAATGGGAAAGCTGTTGGATATTTTCAATATGTGCTGGAGCACAGGTAAGTTACCTCAAATCTGGAAGGAAGCAAGCATGGTACCACTGCTAAAGCCAGGGAAAAACAGTGATACTGCCTCCAGCTACAGGCCAATCAGTCTCACTAGCTGCCTATGCAAAACGATGGAACGCATCATTGACCTGAGGCTAAAATGGTACCTAGAAAGTGAAAACCTTCTCGTTCCACAACAAGCAGGATTTAGGCAGTACTACAGTACAGAAGATCAAGTGACCTATCTCTCTCAAGAGATTGAGGATGCATTCCAAGAGAAAAACCTTGTACTAGCAGCGTGGATAGACCTAAAGAAAGCCTTTGATAATGTATGGAAAAAAGGTCTGCTGTGGAAACTAAGAAACGGCAATGTGAATGGAAGACTATACAACTGGATAAAGTCCTATTTACACAATAGAAGAGCTAGAGTAGTAATGGATGGACACAAAAGCCAGAAAGTACTTCTGCGACACGCTGTACCACAAGGAGGAGTCCTTTCGCCTACACTATTCCTTATATTCATTAATGACCTGGTCAAGGAACTTCCATATGGAATCAAAGCGGCACTGTATGCAGATGATCTGGTCATGTGGTGTACAGATGAATATGCGACAGTTGTTACCCAGAGACTCCAAAGAACAGCAGACATCTTGACATCATGGACAAACAAATGGTGTGTAAGTATACACACAGAGAAATCAAGTACCACTCTGTTCACTCTCTCATCTAAACAGAAAGCAGGTAAGATCTTTGTAAATGAAATACCCTTAAGGATGGACAACCAACCAACTTACTTAGGAGTGACTCTTGACTCAAAACTGACTTGCAAGCAACACATCAACAGTGCAGAAGCAAAAGCCAGAAGAAAACTAGCCATATTAAGAAAATTAAGTGGAACCACATGGGGAGCTAGTGAAAAAATCCTCAAGAATGTATATCAACAAAGTATTATACCACATTTAGAATATGGCTCAACATCTTGGTGCACAGCATCAAACACTACGCTGCATAATCTAGACAAGGTTCAAAATCAGTCACTACGGATTATCACAGGTGCCATGAGGTCCACACCAATAGCAGAAATGCAGAAAATAGTTGGTGTTCAAGCGCTAAAGGAACGTAGAGACACAAAGGTCATGACCATGGGAGAGAAATTCCTTAGCTCTGTAAGCCATCCCCTGAAGGAGAGATTCAATAACTTGGCAGTAAAGGTAGGTAAAGGTAATCTTGTCTTAGTGTGCTAGATGACAAATACCCATGTGACACCTGGATACATGTGTGTATACAGACGGATCTGCACACAATGCCATAAAGAATGGAGGGGCAGGAGCACATACTGAATATCCAAACAATACCACTGACAAGATTTCCATACCCACTGGAAAATACTGCAATAACTTTGATGCAGAAGTTAGGGCAATTATTGCTGCGGTTGAAAGCTATCAGACTCTAGAATTGATACATGTCCTGTAGTAATTCTCACAGATGCAAGATCAGTACTGGAAGCTCTTCAGTGCAACAAACTACCAGACCTTAAGGATGCCTTGTCAAAAATTGGCTTACAACATGGAGTCACTTTGCAATGGATTCCCTCCCACTGTGGGATACTAGGCAATGAGAAAGCTGACCATCTGGCCAAAGAGGGCACTGAAATGGAGCAACCAGACATACCAATCACCTATAATCAGAAGAAAAGCATGATAAAAACCTACAGGAAGCCACAAACACCACTACATGATGACTGTCACATGCTAAACAGAAAGGAACAAGTCACCATCTTCCGTCTCCGAACAGGACACACCCGACTCCGAAGTCATATGTATACAAAGTTTAAGGTTGGTACTACTAATCTATGTACATGTGCCCAGGTGCCCCAAACTGTGGAACATATCCTCCAGAACTGCATCAACTATGAAACACTGAGAAATAATTACTGGCCCAGTGAAACCACTAAAGAAGATAAGCTCTACGGTTCCATACATGAATTACAAAAAATAGTGAAATGTATCCAAGAGACAGGACTGCAGGTATAGACAGACAATGCGAACGAAGAAGAAGAAGAAGAAGAGGAAAATGCCTAAGAGAAAGTGTTCCTTTCAAGAAAATTATTCACAGGAATGGTCTTTCATAAAATGAGAGAATGACCATGAAGCAGAATGCAGAATGTTTAGTGTTACATTGATATTGCGCATGGCGGAAGAGCGGATATAAAAGGCCACGTAGCAAACGAACAACATATAAATCAAACGTGTAATTCTGCAAGCACTTCTGAAAGACTTGACAGTCATTTTGTGCCCATATCTTTAGAACAGGAAAAATCAGTACAAACGGCGGAATTGACGATGTGCTGTCACGTAACTGAACATCATATGTCGTTCAATTCAATGGATTGCACTACCAAGGTAAACTCTAACAATTTTAATGATTCCAAAACAGCAACAAAAAAAATAAATAAATAAAAATGTGGCACTAGGAATAAGTAAAGCAACATTAATAGAAAAATCCATGTTAGCTTCTGAAATTACTAAACTACTTGTCTGTGGGGACAATGCAGATACAAATTATGAAGTATGATGAACTGATGCGAACAATGTGTTCACAAAATTGATGAGTGAACTAAATGAAAGCCTACTTGGCGTTTGATGCCCTGCTCACAAACTTCACAATGCGGTAAAGACATCGGCTGATGTTGTAACTGTGGATGTAGAAACTATAATACTTAAACTATTCAATGAGTTCTCAATATATACTGTACGCACGGAGCGCACTAAAACATTTTGCGATTTTGTGGACGTAGAATATCGCAAATTGTTGTCACATACAAAAACACGATATTTATCTTTGCTTCCGTCAGTGAAAGGAGTACTACAATTGTATGAAGCACTAAAATTGTTTTTCCTCTCAGAAGAAAAAGCACCAAAAGTCTTGACTACCATCATTGAAAATCCTCTAAGTGAACCCTACTTTTTGTTTGTCCAAAGCCAGATGAGTGTATTTAACAGACGAGTACTTAAAGTGGAGAAAGCAGAGAGTAGAGTCTTAGAAATAGGTGCAGTTTTAGAGGAACCTTTACACTGATAAATCAGTGGAAAGAAGAAATATTCCTTCCTCTAAAAGTGAAATCTATTGTGAAACAAGCAGAAGACGAAGTAGGCCTATCTACTGTAGACATAAATAAACTTTATGCTAAGGTGAAAGAATTTATGAAACTGCTTATGTACGAAGGTGAACAACACCTTTGAATGAATTTTTCATCTTTAAGTGGATGCTCTTAGGCTCCGTACCAGCATGATCTGAAGTGAAAAAGACTGTAAAGTTTCTAAAGACAAGAGACAGTCAACTGGCGATTCACTATTATTTATCAGTTCACATATCTGAAGCATTGTAGTGAAGAAGTACTCACAAAGGAGAACGATAACTGAAATATGAAATCCAGTAAAACAAAAGTGGACCTATTTCATTAGTCAGTCTGAATCTTTGGAGTAGTAATCGAGTTACTAAAACTGTGAATTTATCTTTAGTGTTCCTGGACATAATACAAATATGGAAAGAATATTTTCCATCATGAACGTACGTGTGTATAATGGACATTGGAACGAAATCGCCCCCCCCCCCCCAACCACGTCTGAACAGTTAAAACAATAATTAAATGTGCTTTCATTTATCGAATGAGCTGCTCAGAATTCTATGATCATGTCAGTCATCGGCAAAGTCTTCTTTCCAAAACTTTGAGGGCTAAATGCTAAGAGCAAAACGCAGGATGGCAGGGTAATGCAGGATCTTGAAGGTAAATATCCAACAGTAAAATACATTCGTATTCAAATAAAGAAAGGTCTACATCCCATGAATTAATTTTGAGTTGTTTTAATTTCAAAATGCATGCAAAGTATAAAACATTGAACAATATTCTTCATTCATGTGACATATCCTGTCCAGACAAACCTCACAACCTCCCTGAATGCAATGCTACTCAAGTTGACCAGCGTTGCGCAATGACACATTCAGACTTTCTCTGTTGTCCTGAGTCTATCTGTGGCGAGGTCGTCCCTTTTCTCTTTTGCCGGGCACAGTGTCTTCTACTATCAACCTCTCCAAGCTGTTGTGTCTCTTGATGTGGCCGAAGTATCTCAGCTTTCTCATTTTATGGTGTTAACGAGCCAATTTTCTGCGACACCTAATCCCATCAATATCTCTTTATTTGATTTTCGTTCTATCCATGACACTATAGGTGACCTTTTGTAACATTTCATTTTAATTTAAAGTTTTTGTTATTCTCTTTTCTAGTGATTTGTTAAGTGTTTCGCATCCATATGTTGCCACTGGGAATATGTAAACTCTTAGTTAACATAACTTTGTTTTCTTGATGGTACCTTACCACATATTCTTCATTTGCGCTAGTTTCTCTGATGCAGCTGCTCGTCTACTTTTGATTTCCACTGCGCAGTCGCCATTGTTGGTGATGAGTGAACCTAGATATTCAGATTTATTTACGTTTTCATCCCTTGTCTCTGAGCACTGTCATAATTTCTCTTCAAGTCCAGGTCTTCCTCGTTTTATATTTCCTTGAGGATTCCATATCAGTACCTCTTTTGCTATGCTGGTGTCGGATTTTCTCAGAATGTGAACTGTTTACCAGTCTGATAAAAATGTCCCGGTTTTTCCTCTTCAGAACCTGGCAGCCCTAACTGCCGTCTCCATAGCGCTGTCCAAAACCTCCCTCTCTCTGTGTGTGTGTGTCTCTCTCTCTCTCTCTCTACTCTACTCTCTCAGGTGGTTTTGGTGTTACTTGCGCCCTCTCAGTTCAAGGCCTGCTCAAGACTTCTTTTTCCAAGTGGGTTCTGTCACCTGTCGTCACCTCCTTCCCCCCACCCCAACTTTTTTTCAGAATCAGCCTAAGCCTCTCATCAGGGAACAAGTACAGCTTACTTTGTGGACCATGCGGTTTGTGAACCATGCTGTTTGTGGACCATGCTGTTTGTGGACCATGCGGTTTGTGGACCATGCGGTTTGTGGACCATGCTGTTTGTGAACCCATGCTGTTTGTGAACCCATGCTGTTTGTGAACCATGCTGTTTGTGAACCACGGCTGTTTGTGAACCGTGCTGTTTGTGAACCCAGGCTGTTTGTGAACCACTGCTGTTTGTGAAGCCAGGCTGTTTGTGAAGCCAGGCTGTTTGTGAACCACTGCTGTTTGTGAACCATGCTGTTTGTGAACCACGGCTGTTTGTGAACCGTGCTGTTTGTGAACCCAGGCTGTTTGTGAACCATGCTGTTCGTGAACCATGCTGTTTGTGAATCACGGCTGTTTGTGAACCACGGCTGTTTGTGAACCATGCTGTTTACTCTAGGCTGAAAATCCCAGACCTTTCATGCAGTGTCACAGTCGTTTTTCTAACTCTTCATTCTTGCCTATTTAGTCACTATTGATGCTATATTTAGAAAATAGGCTTTTCTTCATATTTTTTAACATGACTCTTATCTTATCTTATATCCTTCCCGAGCCGTTAAACGTCACATAGGGCTCGCAAAGTAGTTCGCCAGTTTTTCCTGTCTTCGGCGAGTCTTTCAACCTCATCAAAGGATTTTGTGCCTGTTTTTACCTCTCTTAACAATGTCCTCTTCAGAGTTTAACGCGGTCTGCCTCTTTTTCTTTGGCCTGTTGTATTCCACTTGATAGCTTGTTTTGGGATTCTCTGACTGTTTCTTCTCATCACGCGACCAACATATGTCCATTTCTTTTTCCTGATCACCCATGAGACTGGTTGTTGTTCAGTCATCTGTCTTAGCTCTGCATTGTTCTTGAACTCGTTCCACTTGATGCCGAGTATTTTCCTTAGGCATTTGTTTTCAAAAGAGTCTAATTTATTGTCTATTTCTTTAGTTGTTTTCCAGCTTTTGCATGCATAAATGAAGGTGGATATTACATTTGAATTGAATAATCTTAACTTGGTTTTTGTGCTTATAACTTTTGAATGCCATATGTTCTCAAGATTCTTGAAGATCGATGCTGTTTTTGCAATTCTAATTCTAACTTCCTTTCTGGTGTCACAGTGATGGTCTATATAGCTGCCACGGTATGCAAATTAATTGACTTCTTCAATATGTGCCTTTTCTATGTGTATTTTTCCATTTTGATTAATGGGAAGTTTCATTCTCACAACTTTATTAAAGAAAAGAAATCTGGGAGCTGTTTTTGGTCGGTAGTGCTGTGACAACAGTGCTCATTCTCACAACGTTATTTTAAAAAAAATCTGGGAGCTGCACGTCCATAGAAACCTGTTTCTAAAACCTTACATTCTGGTGATACAATGGTCAGACGCGCAAATGCTTCATTCAACATAAATATAAGCAACTGACTTGGTGAGGTTCCTCAACATGAAAATGGAGCTCACAAAATGTCACAGCTAACAAACTTACAAGATAAAACATGTTATTAATGTGAACAACTTTCTTCAGTTATCACAGAACTATGAACAACTTTCTTCAGTCATCACAGAACTATGAATAACTTTCTTCAGTCATCACAGAACTATGAACAACTTTCTTCATTCATTACAGAACTATGAACAACTTTCTTCAGTCATCACAGAACTATGAACAACTTTCTTCAGTCATCACAGAACTATGAACAACTTTCTTCAGTCATCACAGAACTATGAACACTGAACAAATTCATGATTATCATAAGGTGACATGCTGACTGGTGTTGGCTATTATATTTCTGCACAGCACTGGAACCTTCACGCAGGTCATCAGTTCAGCCGGTAATCTCATCCCTTACCATCTTGTCAAACTATCCAGTATCATTTTTCTCAGCCTTCCCCCGACTCGTTTTGTCTGTTTTTCCTGTTGTTACAACTGAGCAAATCACAGAGTCTGAAAATTTATTCAAATTAAGAATTTTATGAAAAAAAAAAATCATTATTTGCTCATTGAAAAAAGATAAAAAGAGGAAGCAAAAAGAACTGAAAATTAGCCACACAAACAGTGTACAGTGGCCTACAGCAGTAATATAAGATATGTACTGGGAAAACTGAAGTGTAGAAAATAAAACACAAAAACCTGAAACTTTTCTCATTTTTAATTAACATTCAGCAGCAACAGTTTACACAGATATCAGTTTTACAATCATACAAATGTAAAATGTCTTACAAAAGTGAGGCACCCCAAATGGTTCAAGGTGTAGACTTGGTGTAAGACTGATTTGATTACTGGTTGACGGATCTACAGAAGGCATTAGAGTGGTGTTCAAAATTACTGTAAAATATCATAAGGGTGTTTCATGCAGTGATCAAACACGGAACAATGTTGTGTACAGATGTGATCATATTGGTGCCTCTTAAAGTCCTCTCTTTTCGGTGATATCATGATATTAGAATGATGAAGGTTTGAAATATCACAAAAGATTCCGACTCATGTTGGTAGTGAATTTGTGTAATGTGAAAGCAGATCACAGCACTGCTTAAACCACTATTTATAGCATTTTACTTCAGTCACAGCACAGAACAATAAGTTTGGGCATAAACACAAAGTTTTCGTAATAAAAAATTGTTATAGTTCCCGCACAAAACAATTAAATTTTATCAAATATTCCCTGCATGATGCTGGGCTTTTCATACACCAGCCGATAATTTATTGAATTGAGTAGCTCTGCACAATGGCATAACAATTACCAAATTTCAACGTGCACATTTGTCAGGCAATCATAATATGATTATTCCTGCATCAAGCGAACAGTTTTACAGCAAATATCTGATCATTATAGTCTGTTCAAATGCAGTTTCTGTAAGCTTTGTAAAATACAGAAAATGAATCCTCTCATGTCAGGAGATATAGCAAATGGATAGCAAGGGCTAAGAACACAACAGATGCTTGTACTTCATGATTGTTCACAAACTTTCTCACAACCAGCCAGAAAGTTAAAGTGGAAAGGTGGCTTTTAATGCTGAAAGTGCAGAGGCATGTGTAAACATTTTTAATTTAAATTTTCTGTGTTTCAGCTCCAGCAGAACTGATTGAGAAGAAATGTCTCTCATTCCAAAAGTGTCCGGATAACAGGACAAACTTCTTCTTCTTCAGCGTTCAAGTTCTTGATCATACTAAATCAGAAGCCTGGTCATTCCACAGTCTTCTCCAGGTCCTCCCAACAGCCCCATAGTCTTCTCCAGGTCCTCCCACCAGCCCCATAGTCTTCTCCAGGTCCTCCCAACAGCCCCATAGTCTTCTCCAGGTCCTCCCAGCAGCCCCATAATCTTCTCCAGGTCCTCCCAACAGCCCCATAGTCTTCTCCAGGTCCTCCCAACAGCCCCATAGTCTTCTCCAGGTCCTATCAACAGCCCCATAATCTTCTCCAGGTCCTCCCAACAGTCCCATAGTCTTCTCCAGGTCCTCCCAACAGCCCCATAATCTTCTCCAGGTCCTCCCAACATCCCCATAATCTTCTCCAGGTCCTCCCAACAGCCCCATAGTCTTCTCCAGGTCCTCCCAACAGCCCCATAGCCTTCTCCAGGTCCTCCCAGCATCCCAATAATCTTCTCCAGGTCCTCCCAGCAGCCCCATAATCTTCTCCAGGTCCTCCCAGCATCCCCATAATCTTCTCCAGGTCCTCCCAACAGCCCCATAATCTTCTCCAGGTCCTCCCAACAGTCCCATAGTCTTCTCCAAGTCCTCCCAACATAGTCTTCTCCAGGTCCTCCCAGCATCCCCATAATCTTCTCCAGGTCCTCCCAGAAGCCCCATAATCTTCTCCAGGTCCTCCCAACAGCCCCATAATCTTCTCCAGGTCCTCCCAACAGTCCCATAGTCTTCTCCAGGTCCTCCCAACATAGTCTTCTCCAGGTCCTCCCAGCATCCCCATAATCTTCTCCAGGTCCTCCCAACAGCCCCATAATCTTCTTCAGGTTCTCCCAACAGCCCCACAGTCTTCTCCAGGTCCTCCCAGCATCCCCACAATCTTCTCCAGGTCCTCCCAGCATCCCCATAATCTTATCCAGGTCCTCCCAACATCCCCACAGTCTTCTCCAGGTCCTCCCAGCATCCCCACAATCTTCTCCAGGTCCTCCCAACAGCCCCACAATCTTCTCCAAGTCCTCCCAACATCCCCACAATCTTCTCCAGGTCCTCCCAACAGCCCCACAATCTTCTCCAGTTCCTCCCAGCATCCCCACAATCTTCTCCAGGTCCTCCCAACAGCCCCACAATCTTCTCCAGGTCCTCCCAACAGCCCCACAATCTTCTCCAGGTCCTCCCAACAGCCCCACAATCTTCTCCAGGTCCTCCCAACAGCCCCACAATCTTCTCCAGGTCCTCCCAACAGCCCCACAATCTTCTCCAGGTCCTCCCAACATCCCCACAATCTTCTCCAGGTCCTCCCAACAGCCCCACAATCTTCTCCATGTCCTCCCAACATCCCCACAATCTTCTCCAGGTCCTCCCAGCATCCCCACAATCTTCTCCAGGTCCTCCCACCATTCCCACAATCTTCTCCAGGTCCTCCTAACATCCCCATAATCTTCTCCAGGTCCTCCCAGCATCCCCACAATCTTCTCCAAGTCCTCCCAGCAGCCCCATAATCTTCTCCAAGTCCTCCCAGCATCCCCACAGTCTTCTCCTGGTCCTCCCACCATTCCCACAATCTTCTCCAGGTCCTCCCAACAGCCCCACAGCTTCCATCATATGTCTGAGCCCTCTGGTCATGTCTGGTTGCTTAGGTCTGTAAAAGCTGGACATTCTTGGAGAACATGTTCTGAAGTCTGTACTCTACCCCTACATAGGCATTCGTCTGTATGTGAGATCTTGAGTCGGTGGAGATGGCTTAGCAGCCTGCAGTGGCCAGCTCTTAATCGGAACAGGACCATTTGTTGTTTTTTTTTTTTTGTAACTGGTGAATTGGATCAGGTCCACTGCCTGCATTGAGCCTGTTGGCCCACAGTTGGTCATAATGGCTTTGTATGATGGTCTTGACCTCCCTGTAACTGACTTGATGACTGCATTGTTCCATTCTGTTGGCCTGTTTTGGTAGGGTGTCAGTTTGTTTTATTTCCAGAGATTCCATAGTGAGAGAGTAGCCATTTGAAGGTTATTTCTATGTGTTTTGAGAGATGGTTAATTTCTTGGGGGTTTTTTTTTTGTACTTTCCACAGGATTTGCTCATTTTTAGTGTTTTTTGATGCATCCAAGAATGATCTGCAGTCAGTGAAGCAAGTTCTCTTTGTTGGTCTTTGTCCATCCTTCACTGTAAGGTATCTCAGGACTCTCAAGACTGCTGTTGATTCAGCCCTGAAATTAGATGTTTTGACAGAGGGGAGAAGGATTGGACAAACTAATTCACATTCAAAAGGAAATACATAAATTTCTAAGTTAGTAATCATTTTAAAAAATACCACATTACTGAAGTACAGACCAGATTTCTGTTTCAGATTTTGATTAAATAGCAAGAGTTCACACATGATATAAATCAAACATGAAGTTACTAGTGGATGCCCATCAAAAATGATGGGATAAGAAATGAAAATATTTTTATTTTATTTAAAATAATGGAAGCTTCATCACACAACAACAAAAAGAAATGTCTACCTGAGTCTGCACATACAAGCTTATGCCTACCATACAAAATATTTGTAGCAAGGATATATTCACAGATAAATGTCGACACATGAATTTCAAGAAGAAAAAGAGAATCACTTTACGAGCATCAAGTAAGATGAAAGAAAAAAAACATGAATTTTCATCAGAAATATTATATCTCAGAGTAATGTCACATTTTTGGACAGTTAGGATGGCTAAAGTTTTAATCTTTTGATCTATTAAATCTAGACAATGAAAACCGTTCATGATCTATGTCTGTATTAAAATAATTAACTTTTATTGACTGTGAAACAACTAAAAAAAAAAACTAGCTGATATGAGAAATGCATGTTTAAAAAATATAATGAAATTAGACTCAAAAAATTTGTTTTATTTGGTCAACAATGAATTTTGCATTCAACAACATAAGAGCATTTATTTCAACTAACTCTATAACTGTGAGGTAGATAACAAAAAAAATCTACAAATCTACCGACAGTTTATTTTTCACCCCCTTAAAAAAAAAAAAATTAATTTCTACTTTGACGAAGACTAAAAACCATTTCTTTAAAAGCGGTTCAGGTAATATACTCTCTTATTTATAAGAAACTTCTCATTGTTCTTTCCTGTTCTTCACTGGAAAGTAAAAGTATAACAATACGCTTTCTTTAAAAAAAATCTTCTAATCTCCATTGTTAATTTTAAAGCAATAATCTCTTATACAAACTTACACAAACGCACATAAATTTCACGGTTATATCCCTTCCCACATATTCGACAGTGTAAGGGTTATACATGTTACTATATTTTGATACACAGTATTCCAGGTAATCGATAATAAATCCGCTGGCGTTCTGATCTGTCTTATTTCACCTTTCCAAAGACCATAAATTACTCCACTATGACTATTGAACTTTATGTTGTTTAGGGTCAAGAAAGAATTTGTACTTCATAATATATTATATCAAACACTTCTACAAGCCTTGTTTTGTTCGAACACCACAGATATGTCATCTGTTTCCATAGCAACAGTAGAAACCAATGCCTAGACATTACACAAATTAGGTAACAGAAACATAATGTCTTTATGCCGCTGTGCGTACATACACAAGTGCCATTTCATCAGAAGTTATGTATATAGGTTATGTATACCTTGTATATTGAAACATGGAGAAGAACAACAGAGAGGCTGTTGAGCAATAAAGGGCTCACCTGGGCAGGAGCGGGAAAAAAGGCAAAGGACAGGCATTTGTGGAAAACCCTTGCGGAAACCCCATGTGCCCTGGGCACTTAAGGTTCAGAGAGAGAGAGAGAGAGAGAGAATATTTCTTACATAATTTAACGAAGATGCTAATCAGGTGTATAAAAGGAAAGATTTGTGACAAATATTTAATTAGCAAAAGTATTTTAAATGATTTCATGCAAACAGAATAGTTATGCACAGAAGTTAAATTCCAAAGCACGAGATTTATAACTTTCTTGTTTGCTCTGTTACATTCTAGAATATCAGAAACTTACATCAACATTTTACGAGTTATTATTATTATTATTATTAATATTTTTAAACTAAATTGTGATGTGCACAAGAAAGACAGACCCTCAGCAAAATTATGTAAGGAATAATGTTTGTTTATTTTCTGCTTGCTCTGAGTGCTGTGATAATGAAAGGTTGGCTTTCTTTACATAAACAACGACAGCAATGATGAAGATGGCAGTGTCAAGAATGATGACGATGATGATGATGATGATATTCTTGTTGAGAGTTATGGTAACAGACGAGGCTACGATAGTTTTCCTGATTATTCAATATCGACACAAGAACAAAGCTTGATGCCCTCACTGGCAGATGTGATCCCAGAGCAGGGATTGGTTCAGTTTCTGTCTCTTGTGCCAGATGTTTCTAGAGACTACTGATAGACAGAGTGCGCTCTTGATGGACACTTGCTCCTCGGTCGTAGAAACAGAGGACAGATATGCTTATCACTGGTTATGTATACATGTTTAAAGTACACTGTGATCAAACGGCTTGTTTGTGCAAACATGGTACAGTGTATGTGGGTGTGAATTACTGTGCAGAAATTTTGCGCTTATGTCAGTTTTAATTCAAACACTTCACAGTATTAACTCATTTCAAATACCTTTTCAGAACTTAAAAAAAAAACAACACTTTTCATGTGATACGAAAACGAGCTACTGCTGCGTCGGTACAGAGAAAACAATTAAAGGGTCAATGGGATACAGATCCTCGTGTTCAGTATAAACTAGGAAAAAAATAGGAACAGATTTGTTACTTAACGACCACAAAGTTGTGACGTTTCGGCGTGAGCCTTAATCATATAAAACAAATAGGACGAAGAATTAGAGAGAGGAGATAAAGAATAGATTCACACAAATCCTATGTTTAAGGATTATTTACTAAACTACATTTTAGTATCACAGCTTTACTACAGTGCTTCGTGTATACACTAATTATTGTGTGTTTAGATAGTGCAAGACTGCTTCTTAAATTCGCTACAGGAATTATATAAGATTTTCCTAGTCCTCTCTATATCCAAGTTTATACATTTATTTCAAGATCTCATCTTCGCATTATAAACTACATGCTTGAGTTTTGCAATAGTAAAGAAATAAAAACAACTTTAACTAATACAGTGACGGTAACTGATACTATTAACTTACACATTGACTGTAAGACACACATGCTTCTAAGAGCGAACAGTCGAAGTATAACAGATTTTATAACATAAATGACCATTCCATTATTTAGAAGACTGATCTCTAATGGATGTGACCCACCTCCATGATGGACAAACACGTGCAAATCTTGCGATCTGTTTTCTGTCACTAAGTCCTCCGTTTACTTCATTGAAGTTTCGTATCTTACAGGTAGGGCGTTTCGTCAGAACTTTGTTCTATGATGACAAAATTTGCCAGAACTTTGTCCTGTGATGACAAGATTTGCCAGAACTTTGTCCTGTGATGACAAGATTTGATTAAGAACAAATCCCAACAAGACAGGCTCATTATCAAATGAGTCTCAGTCAAAGTGAGTAATACTGGCCATCTCCTTGACTTCAGTCTTTCATCTGTCAGGGCTTAAAAAGTGTTTACCCGTTACAATATTTTCCCCTACACTCCTACATGTTAAATGAATGGAATGTTGTTTCATGAACATAAACATTATTATAAATACCACACAAAATAGACATTATAGTAATTATATTGCCATGTATGTACATTAATTTATCATTAAGTTTCAGATATCAAGACGTGAGTTGGCAGCAGCATATCTTTGGCCAGTAGGAAAATGTAAACTTACTTTATTTGCTAGCTCACGTTAGGGAAAAAAAAAGTAATTTAATGGCAGGAAGAACAAAATAGTTACAGTTTAGAGAACAATTACTTCCGTTAAGAGTAGAGTTTGAATATTTTTCAGAGATGTTCGAGTGCATGATTAATGTATGTTGATATCAAACTCAAACCCTGAAGCGAAAATTCAGTATTACACTCATGACTGATACAACAAATTCTGGAGATGTATCATTGGTTGCCTCAGCTTGGGAATAACCAATAGCCACCGAGTGCTATCACCATGACAATTGAGGCCAGTAGATGGCGGTGTAGTACTGAAACTTGCGCAGTGTTTCCAGTTCCGGCCGAGTAATTTCCACTTTCGCCCTCCTTGTTACCTGAAATGAGACATGGTCGTTAGATGCTGAATTTTCACTTCTATAAACGTCTACTATATTATGCGGAATGATTTTAAAGTACTGAACAAGTCTTATCATTTTTTTTTATTATTCAGTGGAGTAAGGGAGAGATAGGTGAATGGTTCAGTTTTAACACAGGGGAAAGAAATTGGCAATAATGGCGGTAAATATTTCATTATCCATAAATCTGAACAAAGATAATGCTTTCCAGTAGATATGTTAGCAACCATACGAACATCAAAACATGCCGATGTCTTGCACGCAAAAGAGGACAAAAATTGCACTGAAATGTTTGAGAAAATATTCTAGATGTGACTGTACGATATGGGAAAATAAACGTGTAAATAAGTGAGTGGAATAGCACAGAGTATTCATAGAACACCTTGTTTGTAATCTTTAATATCAGCACTAATAAACACCAACTCCTCCTCCTTCTCCTCCTCCTCATCATCATCATCATCACCATTATCACTAGCGGTCATGCCGAGATGAATTAGATAATCACATTTTTCCATTTGGACCTGCCCCTAGTGTTCTTTGATAAGACTTTTGTTAACAATTATCAACACAGATGATGTCTTTTGTTAACAATTATCAACACAAATAATACGTCTTTTGTTAACAATTATCAACATATGGTAAGTCTTTTGTTAACAATTATCAACTCAAGCAGTTAAAACTATCTTAATCTGTATCATATTTTTGTTGTTGAATTTTTTTTTAATAAAAAAAAAATCTACATCGTCATGTCACACAAGAAGATTTTCTTTTATATTTTATTTATTCACTGAAATAGTTTGTGACGTTTTGTAGGATCCGTGACAGCTTTCTTCAGTGATTTCCTGAACATCAAAGATACAATGTACATTTTTTTTCCAAAATAAATTATAGGCTGCCTCAGATTTCTGATTCATTCGTACATTTATTTACCACGTAGCAGGCGCAGCGTAATATCGAATAAATATGTTACCACATTACTGTTTTTTCTCACTGTTTACATGTACTGACTTCCTGTCACATGTTCATCCTTTTTTTTATCGTTGAAAGAAAAGGCATGGAGCTCTGAAAACAGATCTTGTTTCAAGTATTAAATGTTTGCGTTGAACTGGAAAACATCTTGTCACATATGGCCGTAATGTCTGATATAACTCTTCCACAAATCTAAAAATCTAATCTGATCTCATACGTTCAGCACATCCAACTGCCTCGTCCCATCTTGTATAGCTGAACAAATCCCACACACCCGCACACTCACACAACAGCACATCCACACACTCACATATTCACACACCTACAATGTGCTAGCTCGCTATTGACACTTTAATTTTACCTCTTTTTACGTTGTAAGATCCGGCTGAAACGAGAAATAAAAAAAAAAAATACAGCAGCTGTAAATAGATGCATCTTTTTCAATTCATATAACAGAAATTTATATATATATATATATATATATATATATATATTCTTTTTGTTGAAAAAACTCGCATTTTCAGTTTCTGGTTTTCATAAATTTATCTTTTGAGAGAAATTTTCTGTTTTGAAAAATACTACCACAGCAATTATTCCAGAAGGTTCCATGCAGACCATATTCCAGAATGTTCCATGCAGACCATATTCCAGAATGTTCCATGAAGAGCATATACCAGAGTGTTCCATGAAGAGCATATTCCAGAATGTTCCATGCAGACCATATTCCAGAAGGTTCCATGCAGACCATAAAATGAAACAAAAAGATTGGTCACTTAAAAAATATTTGCGACCAGTGTATTATTTTAATTCACTGTTAAAATATCAGAGCAGTGGAAATTAATCTTTTCTTAGTTAATACATCGTTGCAGTGAGAACTGATTTTGGATTACTGTATCTTCAGTAATACAGAAATAACCGTGTACAGAAGATGCCAGTAACGTAGAGAAAATATTGCGGTACGAAATATCAAGTATTTAGACACGTGTAACATACAGTGGCCCCTTCCTTTCTGAAGCAAACATAGGCTTCCGTACTTAAACAGAGATAATGTTTTATTACCTGCTTGTTCCGTTAGCTCCATCATCAGCAGGGAAGATTCACAATTTCATCATCATCATGTGGCATCGCCCCAGGGAAGTTAGTGGCCAGACCAAATTGAAGCCTCTCCGATATTCTCCACCCATACAAACCTTTATTATCATCTTGTTTTTTTTTTCTTCAACTTTTCCCTTAAGTGTAGCTCTTATTTTTGTGTTACGCCTTACTAAAAGTGAAAAGACGTAAGTACAAGGAAAGTAGACATTGCAAAACAGACACTGCTGGTTGTTGACACTGCAAAACAGACACTGCTGGCTGCTGACACTGCAAAACAAACACTGCTGGTTGCTGTTGTGGACGATTATGTAAATCCAACATTGGTAGAGTCAGCCATGGGGGGAGGGGGAGCAGCTCAGCAAGATGATACTTGGCAAAACCACATCTGATGATACTTGGCAAAACCACAACATCTGATGATACTTGGCAAAACCACAACATCTGATGATACTTGGCAAAACCACAACATCTGATGATACTTGGCAAAACCACAACATCTGATGATACTTGGCAAAACCACAACACCTGATGATGCTTGACAAAACCACAAAACCTGATGATACTTGGCAAAATCACAACATCTGATATTTGCCTGCTTCAAACTCGCCTTAGACGAAAAGTCTCAATAATTCCTTTTGGTATATTCGCTTTGCATATATTTCTCATTATAAAGGACCAGAGCATCAAGATCTGACATATCTGAGCCAGACGTATTTTTTGCATACTGTCTGCACTTTTCACCAGGTTGTAGGATGAGACGCCAAGCATTATCTTGAGTATGGAAAGTTTGGGCAACTTAGGTCATGGATCAGCCGCGGTACAGATATTCTAACTGACCTAGGTTACTTCCTTTATCTAGTTGAGAGACATTTACCCTGAAAGACCAAACTCTGTGGAACCCCAACCCTAGACTTGGTTTGTCAAACTTCTTCAAGTTATTGTACAACAGAACGCTGACCGCATGCTGACGGCTGCGGATTGACTTTAAAGACTGAGATTTAGTGAACATTCCCCCTTTTTTTCCCCCTTTGTTTCGCAACATTTTTCGTCAGTTATATTCCCCCATATTTTATGGCAAACAGCCTCGCCCTGCTTCGAACATCTATTTGTGCATCGTCCCACACATACGCGTATGTTACGACAAGAGTGACCTACATAGAACTGAGTTTATGATTAATCTAGACAGAAATGGGCTCATAAATGATCTAGTGATAACTGAGTTCCGATCTTCTTCGTCTGCATCTATGACCGGTCTGTCTAGGAAAAGAAGCCGAAGTGTTTTCATATACGCTTTACTCGCTGTGAATGTAACCATAGGAGACATTTGTTATTAAATATTTTTACTTTTCTATTAGGAAAAAAAATAGTATCGTGTCAATAACACTTTTTGTAACAGTAACAAATGTGTGTGTTTTGTGGAAAACCCTTGCGGAAGCCCCATGTGCCCTGGGCACTTAAGGTTCAGAGAGAGAAAGAGAACAAATGTGTGTAGCTTCGACACGTAATATTAGGATATTGTAAAGACAAGGAACTTTGAAACCACTTAATAAATGCGCATTTACTCTGTCCGAGTAACTGGTTAAGACCGGCCATGTAGTGACTGGATATAGTGAGAGAGTTTCAGGAACAAAATGTTGAGAAGAAAGCACAATTTGGAAACAGAAGTTTATCAGTTCAAACTGTGCTTCAGTGAGCTAACCTCCAACATTAAAAGTTGTGATTATTTTAGCAGTGAGGGCATCGAGTTATCAGTGCTATTCACACGAAGTGAAATCCGGAAGTCAAGGAGCATAGTTCGGCCAATAACATCCTTGGGCCAGTTACTATCTATCCGGTCTCCCTATCCAAACAAGAGACGGGATATTCTTGTATAATCCTGAAGTTTGTCTGTAATAAGAAAGAGAAAGAAAGAGTGAAAAAGAACATAGCCATCAGCCCCCTTTAACATCCTGGGTACCAGAGTACAACCGCGACTCCTCCCTCCCCGCACACACACTATTCTGTTGCTGCAGTTTAAATACACTAGAAAATGTCGAAAATTTCTGGAACAAAACTTGCCGTTTGCAGCGTATATATTCACCTTCCCTTGCCTTGCTTGGGACATGTGTGCCACATGACTGAGTAGACTCACTACTTTCTTCTTCTTCTTATTTTCTACCACCAAGACCGCCCTATGATCCTACTGAATTTATGCCTGTGGTCCTTGTTAAGTCCTGCGGTCCCCGAAAGGACCACACGAGATCCCCCAGAGGACCACAAGAGGTTCAGAGTATCGCAGGGCTTGAGCCTGTATTCTTGGTGGGTCTCAGAAGCGGGATTGCGTGACACCGTGGTTTTCGTTGCACAAGTTAAAGTTGGACTTTCTCACCGGATCACCTCGACGTGTTTTGGGATACCCGTGTATCACTGCCAGGTGAGAGGTGGTTGCCCATCCAGTCCAGAGTTGGACTTTCACACCGGAAAACCTCAGCGTGATTAAGATATGCATACATTCCCGCCGGGGACTGACTACCAAAACTAGCACTAAGATGGACACCACAGGGGAACAGAAGTAAGTGTAGACCAAAGGAGATATGGAGTAGAACAACAGAGAGAATGTTGAGCAGTAGAGGGCTCACCTGGGCAAGAGCAAAAAAAAAAAAAAGGCAAAGGATAGGTGTCCCTTGCGGAAGCCACATTTGCACTGGGCACTTCAGGTTCACATATAGAGAGGAGAGAGAGAGAGGATGGGGAGAGGAGAGAGAGAGAGAGATTTTCAGCTTCCCAATTTACCCTGGGAATAGGGGCAGGGGAGAAGCTCGAGGCAGAAGCTGGGAGAAGTTCTGCGAGACTTATTTATCATGCTTAACTGATCCAGTTTAAACTTGTAACATCGCTGTGAGAACATTGACACAAATGAGGGAAATCATGACTTTGAGAGAAAAACCCGTGATAGAAATCATGATCCTGATAGGAGAAATCGTGACAAAGAGGAAAATCATGACTCTAATAGGAGAAGTCATGGCAAACAGAGTGAGGGAAATTATGACTCTGATAGGAGAACCCGTGAAAGAAATGAGGGAAATCATGACTCTGGTGGGAGAACCCGTGACAGTCAGAATGAGAAAAATCCTGACTGTTAAAGGAGATGCTGTGACAGAAATGAGCGAAATCATGACTCTGATAGGCAGTCGTTCCTCATTGTGGTCTAGTGAGATTAACCACTCTAAGTGGCCCAGATCTCAGATATGATTTCATCATCATCATCAGGTGCCGTGCCGACTGGCGTTGGCTATTATGCTTCTCCAGAGTACCCGATCCTTCATGCAGGCCATCAGTTCAGTTGGTGATCTCCTCTCACACCATCCCGATATGATTTACACAACAAAATTCTCTGGTAATGAAGTAAGAAAAATGGCGACAGCGGTAAATCTGGTTCTAGTAATGAACGGAGGTTATGGCTCAGTTTTACAGAAAAGAGAGAGAGAGAGAGAGAGAGAGAGAGAGAGAGAGAGAGTGAGTGAGTGAGTGAGTGAGGAAAGTGAAACAGTATTTCGGCATAAACTTTTTAAAGGGTCACATTAAAAAAAACAATACAACACATGAAAACACTGTCCATCTCTCTTACAAAGAGAATACCAAAAAAAGATAAGTCTTTAATTGTTCATATGTTTTTTCATGTTTTTATCTGTTGTTTTGTTTTTGTATGTCATCCTTGAAAAAAGCTTTTGCCGAAATATTAGATTGCTGCATGTTCTTTCATTTGCGTTTGCTCATTTTACTTTCTACCTTTCTTGTTTCTGCCCACATTCCTCACTCTATATTTTTGCTAAAAAAAAAGTGCAGTAGCAAGAGGAACTTTTCGTTACAGAACTCGGTGAGACGGGAAAAGCGAATTTATTTCAAGAAATTCTCGTTTTAGTCTTGTTCATCTTGCCGGCCAATTATGACCTAAAGATACTCACTCGCGGGTTACATAAATATCTCGTTGACTATTTGAAAGGCTGTCAGTTGGTTCACTGAATGAAATATCTATTTGTATCATGTCTTCCGCTTTGAAATCCATCATTACTTTCCCCTTGTCCCAACTGTCATTGTGGACATGTCACTCTTGAAGCACATCTCACGCCTTCGTCTACCTCAACTCCGTAGTGTCTGCAAGGAACCCGAAAATTGGCTCCCGTTCTGACAGCGCTTCTGAACAAATTAAGCCACAAGGGGCCCAAAGGGGGTGAGCAATGACAGCGACAAAGTCTCTCTATCAACAGACTCAAGCCGGGGCTCATGAAATAGGTTAACCAAATATGCCCATAAATATGAACTTTACTCTGTTCAATTTTCTGGCTTGTTTACACCGAGCTTTTCCCTCGGGGAGAAATGTCATTTACTCGGCACCGGAGATTGTTAACCCCATGAACTGACAGACAAACCAGTTGGAATTAAAAACAATCTAGTGGGGGCCTTCGCCAGCAAACAAATCCTTGCCTGGTACAAGCAATATCTTCTTCTCTTCCTGGCACAGTTTTAAAAAAAATTTGACTATAAACTCAAAGCACGAAGAGATTTTTGGAGATTTGAATAACAAATTTTATTCAGAAAGAATTCTGACGCGGAATAAGTACAGATTTAGAAGCACGCAGAAGCAATAACAAAGTTTCCTTTATTTTGAAACATGGAGTAACACATTCTCAAATATGGAATAATGGAATAATAGTTTGAAGTGTGGAATAATGTAGTATGAAAAATAAAAAAACAAAACAAAACCAAAAGAACGGAAAATTATTGAATGGAAACTATAAAAATTTACTACAAGACTGATAGTAATCAAAGCAGAAAAGTAAAACCAAAAAAAAGTATAATTCTATAACGCCGAAATGTGAAAAAATATGAAGCCCATATAAGCTCAGTTGTTTTATTAAACTGTTTCTTGCGGGATTTGATTATTCATGTTTCAGAAATCCATATCCAGGTGTACAAGGTTATTTCTTGTTTCAGTTCGAGTAACTTTGGTAAAATGTAACATTTTGAGAAGAAATACTGTAAACAATATTTATCATTATGCACAGACTCTACATGTTGGTCACGTGATGAGAAGAAACAACCAGAGAATCCCAAAAACAAGCTATCTAGTGGAGCACAACAGACCGAATAAAAAAGAGATCGACAACGTGACATTCTAAAGAGGACATTGTTAAGGGAGGCCAAATTATTAGGCATAAAATCCCTTGATGAGGTTGACAAGCTCTCTGAAAACAGGAACACTTGGCGAACTTGGAGAGTATCTTCTATAGACAGCAAGTAGATTTTAACGAGATCTGGAATCGAAAGTAAAACTTACCGTTGAGAACTGTTACACGCATGCTCTCTATCTGTAGGTTGGATGTTCGACATACATAGACCCCGCTATCTTCCAGCTGAGCATCGCTAATCTCCAAGATACTGACAATTGTCCTGGAAGTTATTGACACAAACTGCCTGAAGATAGATCATGTAAATGTAAGAGTTCATTTTCTGACATCAACTTGTATTACTTTTGAATGTATTTGTGTTACAACTTGTAAATGTAAGGGTTTGTTTTCTGACTTAAAGTTGTAATACTTTTTTATGTATGTGTGTTACAACTTAAACTCGAGCCTGCTGACCTACTTTCAGTGATTGTTCTTTAATATTTTCTTTGTGTCATTATTTCCTCTGTCATATTTTTTTCTTTCTTCACGTCATTATTTCCTCTGTCATAATTTTTCTTTCTTCACGTCATTATTTCCTCTGTCATAATTTTTCTTTCTTCAGGTCATTATGTCCTTGGTTTGTGAAACTATAATTTGCTTATTTTTTTAATCTGTCGTTTCAAATTCCTTGTCAGAAGATGCATAGAATGCTGCATTGTTAAAACGATAACATCAGAATGAAACCTCTTCTAAGACATCTAAAGTATCACAATTGAAAATGATTAAGTTAGTTACGTTAATTCATGTATCGAAAACAAGTTGGAAATGCTGTATTTTAAATATACTTCAATAACATTTTGTATATGGTTTTAAATTATAGCAGATTTAGGTCATCAAAACTGATTGTCATATTTAAACAGTCTAGTTATGTTTCTGTACGAACTTCTGTTAGTAAGTGTCGCAAGAACAAACTTGTGAATTGTCCATAACGGCCATAGACAATGATTGTAATATTACTAGACACTGCTGGAAGACTTACGGGACGAAAAACGAGAGTGAGCAGTTTTTATTCATTTATTATTTTTAGAGTATAATTTAGATCAGTGTTTCTCAAAGTGGGGGATAACGCCCCCCCCCCCCCCACTTCCGTGGGCGTTGGAAAGGACCAGGGAGCAGTGAAAGAAAAGGTGGAGTAGGGGTGCGTTGAGGGAAAACGAAGCAGCAGACAGGGTAGTAATACCTTCTTTCTTAGACGGGGGCAGTAGTACCTTTTTCTTAGACGGGGGTAGTAATACCTTCCTTCTTAGACGGGGGTAGTAGTACCTTCCTTCTTAGACGGGGGTAGTAGTACCTTCCTTCTTAGACGGGGGTAGTAGTACCTTCCTTCTTAGACGGGGGTAGTAATACCTTCCTTCTTAGACGGGGGTAGTAATACCTTCCTTCTTAGACGGGGGTAGTAGTACCTTCCTTCTTAGACGGGGGTAGTAGTACCTTCCTTCTTAGACGGGGGTAGTAATACCTTCCTTCTTAGAGGGGGTAGTAGTACCTTCCTTCTTAGACGGGGGTAGTAGTACCTTCCTTCTTAGACGGGGGTAGTAGTACCTTCCTTCTTAGACGGGGGTAGTAGTACCTTCCTTCTTAGACGGGGGTAGTAGTACCTTCCTTCTTAGACGGGGGTAGTAATGCCTTCTTTCTAAGACGAGGGTAGTAGTATCTTCCTTCTTAGACGGGGGTAGTAATACCTTCCTTCTTAGACGGGGGCAGTAGTACCTTCCTTCTTAGACGAGGGTAGTAGTACCTTCCTTCTTAGACGGGGGTAGTAATACCTTCCTTCTTAGACGGGGGCAGTAGTACCTTCCTTCTTAGACGGGGGTAGTAATACCTTCCTTCTTAGACGGGGGTAGTAGTACCTTCCTTCTTAGACGGGGGTAGTAGTACCTTCCTTCTTAGACGGGGGTAGTAGTACCTTCCTTCTTAGACGGGGGTAGTAATACCTTCCTTCTTAGACGGGGGTAGTAGTACCTTCCTTCTTAGACGAGGGCAGTAGTACCTTCCTTCTTAGACGGGGGTAGTAATACCTTCCTTCTTAGACGGGGGCAGTAGTACCTTCCTTCTTAGACGGGGGTAGTAATACCTTCCTTCTTAGACGGGGGTAGTAGTACCTTCCTTCTTAGACGGGGGTAGTAGTACCTTCCTTCTTAGACGGGGGTAGTAGTACCTTCCTTCTTAGACGGGGGTAGTAATACCTTCCTTCTTAGACGGGGGTAGTAGTACCTTCCTTCTTAGACGAGGGCAGTAGTACCTTCCTTCTTAGACGGGGGTAGTAATAACTTCATTCTTAGACGGGGGTAGTAATGCCTTCTTTCTAAGACGAGGGTAGTAATGCCTTCTTTCTAAGACGAGGGTAGTAATGCCTTCTTTCTAAGACGAGGGTAGTAGTATCTTCCTTCTTAGACGGGGGTAGTAATAACTTCATTCTTAGACGGGGGCAATAATACCTTTCTTCTTAAACAGGGGCAGTAATACCTTCATTCTTAGCACTTTTCAACCTGATATTGAGAAAATTGTGTCCATACATGAAACTCATCCATCACATTAAAAGCTGAGAAAATAATGCAGTAGGTGAGCTATAACTGTACTCCTTCGTACTGTTAAATAAACTGGTTTGATTTCTGAAGTTTTTTAATTATGTAATGCATATCCTGGTTTAACTGGCCAATGTACAAGAAGTGCATAGGAGGAGGTAGCCAGAACAAGCCTGGGAAACATTGATATAGATGATTAAATATTGCAGTTCAATAGCAATAAATATTAAATTATGTTGGAAATGTGTGGCCAGGCCTAAGAAAAGGGGAAAAAAGGATCAAGTATAAAATAGCTTATTCAAAAATCGTTGAAGCTTCAACGGGTACATCAAGTAATTACAAAGGTTCATTTCTGGCGGGGTAGCTAGTTCATCAATAGAAAGAAAGCTTAGATCCTGATTGTCTGGAATCTAGCCGAATCTGAATCCTGTGTTAGAGAATACAGTAAACAAAACTGAAAACAGCAACTTCTCCACAAGAAAGCTCAGTCTTTGCAAATATAACTTCCTAATAACTCTTTTTTTCCCCTGTCAATCTTACTCAAAAAGTCCTGAATACTTTTCACATTTTAGTCATTACATCTTGGCACGGTCTACATCATATTTCAGAAATAAGCAGTTTTCTTCAAATTTGCTAGTCATTTTTTTGTGTTTAAACTGTGTCCTAGTATTATGAATCCATATATTCAACACCACAGCCAATACAGACCAAAATTATGCATGATCTTCCAGATTATGGACATTCCATCTAAGTTAACACAATGTAAATTTTTGTATAGTACAAAAATAATCCAGAAGAGTATTTAGAATTTGTTACTACAGTTGATTACTTCAAGACAAAGAGAGGATCACGAAGTTTAAACAAGTCAAGCAATGTCTCTCCAAGACTGCACCGTAACTGAAGATTCTATGAACTAATATGTAGCAGCTGTCGGGAACATTTTCACCTTCTCGAGAATGGATTCAAAAAGATGCTAATAAGCACTTTTAAAAATATAGAAATATACCCCTGTGGCAAAACAACAAACTGATGGAAAGAAAATAAGACACATGACAAGAAATACGCATAGTTTACTTTTCGGCATTGTATTGGACATTGGTGAAATATTTGTTCGCTGTGATACATGTTATAATACTTTGTTATTCTTTATTTTTCAGACATTAAAGAACTACTTACTTCAAAAGCTACCTGATGGCTTTAACATCTTGTTCAGAGCTCTTTATTTTGGCATTCTTTGTAAACATGTTTCTATTTTAAGCATAACAATACACAGAATAATGTTTGCTGTATTAACTTCAGTCCCAGCGCACTCCACAACTTCATCTGTTTTTTGTGTTTGTGTATGTTATGTCTTTACTTGCACCTGAAGCTATAGCTCTCGTGGAAACCAACAACTTATTTGATTAACTCATTTACGCCGTTCAGCTCTCCACGATTGTGCCAACAAAACATACTCCGTAACTGAAGAGCTCCAAGTAACTTTAACTCGCTGAACTTTCTGGAAAACTTGCAATTACTTAGCTCTTACAAGCAAACAGCGGCGATAAGGGAAGGCAGGAGTGATAAGTGTTAAAGTAGACTCTAAAATATTTTCCTCCCACCCCAATCTTTGTTTCAACAGGGGAAATAACACGTTTAGAATCCCTTTTTATAACCTCCCTCGACGTAAATAAAATAATTCTTGCCAGGTATAAAGGAGGAGACTGTTCGCATCAGATTATGATATCTATGTCTATAATCATTTCATTAAATTTTTTCCGATACATTCTATTTGTAGCTGATGTTACACTTACATTTTCCGATACATTCTATTCGAAGCTATGATGTTACACTTACATTTTCCGATACATTATATTTGAAGCTTTGATGTTACAGTTACATTTTCCGACACATTCTATTTGAAGCTATGATGTTACAATTACATTTCATCCGTATATTTATAAACGTTTATATCTACATGTGGAGGAAACTCTCTATTGTAGAGAGTGGAACAACAACACTACTCCTTCAGATCATCAGACGAAGTACCCTCCCCCCTCAGACAAGTGTTTCGGGGCCTATTAAACTCCTGACATTCTAAGGGGGTGGGCCCCTCTGGGTCACGACTCCCAGAGGTCTTGTGAGTTGTTGCTTTTTTCTTCCCGGGATTGAACTCATGACTTTTCAGTTGGAATTGCTCTTTGAAGGGCGTCTTTAGCGATTTAGCTACGGAGGACAGGTACTGGTTGTGGCAAACGAAATTATTTATGTTCTCAATGCTTGTTTCGCATACTCCACAGCCAGAATGAGGCCTTTTCTGCTGTTTCTGAAAGGCTTTTCAATGCCCTTGCTCTTGCTTGTCCCTTTATGCCCAGTTGCTTACACAGGTCGTATGCTGACGTTGCTACGAATCCTCTCGCTCCCACTTCTACAGCTGTCACTTTTGCCCTGACTCCTGCCCCCCCCCTGCCTCAGTTGCTTGACCAGATCATTGTACTTCTCATATTTGAACATATGTTGCTCCTCTATTCTTGTTTCGTACGGAACCGTAAGCTCCATCATTATTAGTTCCTGTTTTTCTGTGGAGTACACTATAATGTCCAGTAGCATTCCTGTGTTCTTGATGGCAGTCTTCAGTGTTGTTTGTATATTTCTTTCTAATATTGGTGCACTTCTTGTTGATAATTTGCTCATTTCTCACGTTAATAAAAGTCTTCAAAATAAAATTATGACAGCAAGATGTGGTAAGCAAGAAGACAACCGCGTTATATTTCGGCTACTACATAAATGTATCACATGGTAAGTAAAGAGGAAGGGACAAAAAAGAAACAAAGAGATGCTAACAAGGACTTATGAGAAGCGGGTACAGCAGGTGCACTGCTCAGTGTCCCCCGTGGGGGTGGTCTTTGTTTTAAGGATGAGCCTGGAGGGCTTCTAGGGACCCGTGGTTGATGAAAACAGGTAAGTGGGCGGGAGTTGGGGGAGTTTTATGTGGGCTTACAAACTTTCTATCGTTGACTTTCTATCGTTGACTGTAGATAAAAGATAAATGTAAAAAGGATTATTACGCTGTAGTTTTCTCATGGGCATACCGCGGATCGAAATGTTTAGCTGCCATATCCATAACTGAGACATAAGTGATTAATCTGGTCTCTCTTTGTTTTATAACTGCCTTACCCTATTCTTATCTCTGATCTCTTTTCTTTCTCTTTGTTTGTTTGCACCTGATGAAGAGGGCAGCCGAAATATTACATTTTTGCTTTTTTTTTAAAAGTAAAACTTGTTCCTATCACGTTTAATTCTATGTTTCTTTCCATAACTTTAATGATGTGCAATGATGATATTCAAAGGTTCAAAGGTTCAAAATCAGGCTTCGGCGTCAATGCATTCAGAACAACCCTTTATATGCTCCACCGCAAGTCGCAGCATCCATCTAAAAGTATGTTTGCTGCAGCAAAATCTAAATAAGGAGTTAAACAAACAATGCTGATAAGTGGAACATTTTAGAGCAAAAACAAGCGAAGCCAAGGTGTTGCTGCGCCATCAGTCCCAGGAGTCAGAAGAACTGACATAAAAACTGTTACTGACTGGCGTTTATCAAAGGAGTACACACACATTTTAATCTGCATAGCCGGTCCTATGTGAAGCTTGTGATTACAGTTTGTTCTGTTAGAACAGAGATCCTTAACAGGGGAGGGGGTATCCAAACCCCGAGGGAAGGGGTAAGGGTTGTATTGCAAGTAAATGATAGGTGTATGAGTCTCTGAACAGTTTTTATTTCTTTTCTTATCAGTGTTAGATTAGAATTCAGATTATTAACTTTTTTTTTAGATTAGAATTCAGATTATTAACTTTTTTTTTAGATTAGAATTCAGATTATTAACTTTTTTTTTAGATTAGAATTCAGATTATTAACTTTTTTTTTAGATTAGAATTCAGATTATTAACATGTCTCTTTCCCCATATAACTTTCAGTGTTGAGGGGATAAATAGACGGTCTGATTTGATTGACATAAAGGGATATCTGTCAGGTTTCTGTCACTTTCTCCCTCTATCTCTTGTGTGGGCGGCACTCCCTCTGTTTCCTACAGTTTTTGCCGTGAATGTTTTCTATGTTATACCGTCCGGCTGTAGTCGTGTAACGTGGCCAAACCATTTGACTTATTTGTTTATGTGCTGTGTTGTCTGGCTGTAGTCGTGTAACGTGGCCAAACCATTTGACTTATTTGTTTATGTGTTGTGCTGTCTGGCTGTAGTCGTGTAACGTGGCCAA
This sequence comes from Achatina immaculata, assembly GCA_009760885.1. Classification (NCBI taxonomy): domain Eukaryota; kingdom Metazoa; phylum Mollusca; class Gastropoda; order Stylommatophora; family Achatinidae; genus Lissachatina; species Lissachatina immaculata. The sequence continues at coordinate 8,617,516 of CM019691.1, forward strand.
ACCATTTGACTTATTTGTTTATGTGTTGTGCTGTCTGGCTGTAGTCGTGTAATGTGACCAAACCATTTGACTTGTTTGTTTATGTGCTGTGCTGTCTGGCTGTAGTCGTGTAACGTGACCAAACCATTTGACTTGTTTGTTTATGTGCTGTGCTGTCTGGCTGTAGTCGTGTAACGTGACCAAACCATTTGACTTATTTGTTTATGTGCTGCGCTGTCTGGCTGTAGTCGTGTAACGTGACCAAACCATTTGACTTATTTGTTTATGTGCTGCGCTGTCTGGCTGTAGTCGTGTAACGTGGTCAAAATATTTGATCCATCGTTTCTGTTTATTAACAGTCTTCGTTTAATATGAATAAATATTACATTCTTATGACTGTTGTTCTGTTTCTAATTGTCCATATGTAAAGTAAAACAACGCTGTTGTTATAAAAAAACATACTAGTACTTGATAATGCTGGTGATGGTGGTGGTGGTGATGATGATGATGATGTTTTCGACTTAATAGTCTTGATCAGTCTTGGCTTGTTAACATTTTTAATACTTAAATCAGCCAGGAGGTACGGAGATATACTCGCAAAAACTCTGAGTTTTTTTTTACTTGTAAAAAGATTAAGAACGCCATTATTAGAACCGCCAATGTCTTTTGATGTCACATCGAGGTAGTTTTCGCTGATTATCTTATTGTACGTTTGTGTCTAACCTTTCGTTTCTCTTATTTTCTCTTGAATCTGAGCATAGAGTTTGTGGTTAATCTGAATTTTTTTATTCCTTCGTATCAAATAATTTGTTCCAATTTATTGTTCTATTGAGATGTTTTAGTCTTAAAGCAACTTTAAATTAAATTCGGAACAATGCTGGTTTTTTCCTTCAGACATTATTGCAAAAAAAAGCTGAGGTTTCAAAAGTGAAGGAAAGCAACTCTTGAACATTTCTAGGACAGGAAAATATCTGCCATGATTAATTCGATGGTCTGAGGAGCAAGGACCTTTAAAATCCAAGTTATTCTATTCATAGAACAGAGTATTCTCACTTATTTTACTACCTCTTGTATATCACAACATTATATCTAGCTGTTCAAGAAAGTCTGAATAATGCTTCTTCTGTTATAATTATTTGTTGAATATGAATGCTATGCTCAACAGATGAATAACAACATTACAAAGTAAAACTACTCTTTGATTGTTTTATCCTTAAAAAGAGGTCACCTAGAGAATGCATATCATACCAAGATTTTTTTAAAGACAGTTGTAAATCATCACATTCCTGGTAATGTCTGTACCACTACTTCTCGGCTGCTTGCTTGGGGATGGCTGGTTTATACGGGGGCAATTTATATGTTTAACTTTCCATAACGGATATGTTTGGCTTAGCAATATAAAATCCCCTTCACTTGTAGAAAATGAAATACGAGGATTATGACAAGGAATTGACATTGTACTAACGTAGGAATTAATGTCATATAATGTTGGAAGACAAAATGTTTCTATAATTGTATTTGTAATATATATATATATATATATATATATATATATATATATATAACAATGACTATAACTAAATAGTTCATGTATAACATTTTCTTCTCCCGCGCGTACTCATGAGAAAGTTAGAGGCGAGACAAAGTAAGGATATAACATAAACTCTTAGCTTTCCTGTTTAACAAATGGACTAAATGATCAAGACGACCAAAGAAGATAACCAGCTAACACTCCACATCGCCGAAACTGACAAAAGACACAATGGAAGACACAAGAACAAACCAATTAAAACATTTTGGCCACATCAATTTTGGTTACAATTTTCACTTATGGTATCAGCATACTATAGTAAAAATCATACTTGAGGGAAAAAAATAAAAGGTATAACAGTAAGGCGAAGAAAAAGATATAGATGGGTTGGACAACGTTAAGAAGCTGACAGGAATCACCTTGCTTGAGTGTACTGTGAGATATAGCAAGGAACAGAGCAAGTTGGAGGTTCACTACGTCAAATTGTGGAGATGGCAAAAGATTCTGATGATGACCCTGTTATTTTGGGAATTTAACCTTTGACCTCAAGAATTAGCACCTTATAGAAACCTTGTTGCTGTTTTTCATTGAAAGTTTGTTCCCGTTTAAAAACCAGTCCAGGTAATCTGGGGGATGTTCAAGTCCTGTGGCGTTACAGATAAGATGGATCCTGTCGTCTTTCTCTACGAATGGCGTGCCAGCTATCTTGATATCTGAAATATTGAAAGAAAATCAGTAAAGAAGTTAGGCTGAGATGTGTGGTTTATACAAAAAAGAAAGAGTGAAGAAGATGGGAAAGAAACAAGAATGACAGGAAGTAAGATGAGCACATGTAAAAGAAAAACATACAATAATCCAATATTTCGGCAAAAGCCTTTTTCAAGGGTCACATACAAAAACAACAAAACAGATAAAAACACCAAAATTAGATGAAAAATCAAACTCTTCGCTTTTTTTAAAAGTCTCCTCTATGAAAGAAAGACGGACAAAAAAAAATTGGTATGTAAGCACAACGTGGAAAAATACGATTGGGTGAGGAATGAAGTAAACAACATGACGTTATGCCCCAGACTGTCCTAGCTTGCTCCCATTTGATGCCTATGGTTCAAACAAAAGCCGTCTAGACGGCGCAGATGATAAAAGTGTGAAGACCGTATGGGGAGGGGTGGATGAAGGAAAGCTCAGAAGGAACATAAAACGCTGACCTGACAAGACTGTTCGCTTAGGATGCCTAGACAAATACGCTATCAAAGTCTCTACTAATTACAGAAAGACAGAAAGGGTTGGAAATTAACCTTCATTTCTCTTATCTTCCTCATTACAGAAGGAGAGAAAGAGTTGGAAATTAACCTTCATTTCTCTTATCTCTCTGATTACAGAAAGATAGAAAGGGTTGAAAATTAACCTTCATTTCTCTTATCTTTCTCCTTACAGAAGGATAGAAAGGGTTAAAAAATAACCTTTATTTCTCTTATTTTTCTCATTACAGAAAGATAGAAAGGGTTGAAAATAAACGTTCATTTCTCTTTTATCTTTCTCATTACAGAAGGATAGAAAGGGCTGGAAATTAATCTTCATTTCTCTTATCTCTCATGTGTTTAGTAAAGCTCTTTTCGTCTTAGAAGACAGTTTTGAAGCAGGTAGATGTGAACTGTTGCGGAAATTGTTGAGTATCATTTTGATTAGCAGTTTCTTGCATGACTGATTCTACCAATATTAGATTTGCATGATCGACCACAGTAAGAGCAAAGAGAAATGACGATTGCGGTAAAACTCGTGCTAGTAATAAAGCTGCACAAAGGTGTATGGTTCAGTTTTATATTAAAAAAAAGGTAGAACAAGTGAGAAAAGTGGGCTGGAGCTAGAGTGGCAGAAAATAAAATTATTAGACCTGTACGTAAAAATGAAGACCATACATACAACAATACAATATTTCGGCAAAAGTCTTTCTCAACGACCACGTCAAAAACAAACAAACAAACAAACAAAACACCCAGATACCGCAGATTATAAAAAGGAGAAAACATTGTGGGGACACTTATTATTTGCTCCACTAGGTGGCTTTTGGGCAACAATTATCCAACAGGATCAAGTCAGAGCCATCTGAGACATGACGTCATGTTGTTTGCCAACTGGTACCCTTCGTCTCTTTATATCATTTCTAAGCCAATCGCCTGGTTTTACTTGAGCTTACCAACATCTATCTGGACACATTTTGTGCTTGTCTTCCTTATAAGGAGGACACCAAAAAGTGCCAAGTGCTTACTTCTTCACCTGTTTCTTTTTTCATGTTTTATTTGTTGTGTGTGTTGTATGTGGTCTTGAAAGAGACATTTGTTGAAACACTGGATTATTGTTGTTTGTTTTTATTTTATACAAATTTATCTTATTTTTCTGTCACTCAAGTCCCTGTCGGCTGTTCTCATTCTTTTTTGTAAAACTGACCCTTACACCTCTTGCTTGTAGTAGGAGCAAGCGCTGTTTGTGCTGCAAAGTCCAGTCTCTTTAAGACAGTTTTGTGCCGTATTATGTTTAATTACCAAAGAAATGATCTTATTGTATCTGTTCTTATCTACCGCATTGGGGGGGGGGGGGGGGGTGAAGACGGTTGTACGATGAGGCAGTCAATGACCCAAAGCTGATATGCCAGCGTCAGGGTTAGCGAACCATAGCTGATATGCCAGCGTCAGGGTCAGCGAACCATAGCTGATATGCCAGCGTCAGGGTCAACGACCCATAGCTGATATGCCAGCGTCAGGGTCAGCGACCCAAAGCTGATATGCCAGCGTCAGGGTTAGCGAACCATAGCTGATATGCCAGCGTCAGGGTTAGCGAACCATAGCTGATATGCCAGCGTCAGGGTTAGCGAACCATAGCTGACCAAGACCCCGTCCCACCTCTCCGTGGTACCCCCAGTAACAGGCCTAGCCTGGCTAACGGGGCAGAGATCGCCATAGTCCACAAGGTGGTGGAGTCTGTTAAAGAAGCATTGCACACCCCTGCTTTTTAGCTGTACTCCAGGACTGAAAAAATAGTTGCCATATCCCGCTCCCACGCCGATACGATGCTGTGCCTCAACATCTCTACAGCATCGGCTGCGAAGAACAACAGCTCGAAGTTACAGGGAGACTGCACAAACAAACAAACAAACAAACAAACAAACAAACAAGCAAACAAACAAACAAACAAACATGTACCACATTTCTGAACTGACCCGTTTTATATCTGTTTATACAAATATTTGTGCTTTTTTCTTATTGATTTATTGTTTCGATACTCAATAACATTTTTATATTCTAGTCTATTCCTTTCTCATGAAAACCATCGCAGAATGCGACGTTGTGGTAACTTAATCTTCATACTCCTTGCCGTGAAATGGAATCTTTATACAAAACTACATCACAAAGATGAAAATAAAAGGTTGATTTTGGTCACAACCAATTTTCATTTCCCAAAGTCATTTCCCTAACCAATATTCCTTCATTCTGTGGTCCAGAGTGAATTTGACCGATGGAAGTGCTTTGCGACCGTTTTGACACACAAGTCCAGTCCCACCGCGATCAAGATGAAAGATGGAGTAATTATGATGTCTTTTTTTACGGTACAAGTTCAAGCAACTCACACAAATATGTCTAAGGCTGTTTCTTGTTATTTCTCTGTTGCTTTTATCTGTTTTTCTTTCAGTCTGTCCATATCTCTCAGTTTGTCTATCTTCCTGACTGTATTATTGCCCTTTCTTTGCCTGTGTCCATTTTCCTGTCTGCTAGTCTCTCTCTCTCTCTCTCTCTCTCTCTCTCTCTCTCTCTCTCTTATTTTAGACTGCTCTTACAGACACCGAATATAGTTAATTGTTTATTCTGAATAGTCCTGAAATTTTTGTTTAGTAGATAGTCATTTATATATGTATGTAGTTACTTCTGTACTGAGTGAATGGATAAGAGCGTAAATGTTATATTTTATTTTATGTCTGTTAGCTTCAATGTTAGTTATGTTTGTTACATGAACAGCATATTTGTAGAATGTCTGGAATAGAGTGAAAGATGTATGATAAAGGGCAGAATGTCAGACGGGCCTGCGTGCCCAGTTCTTAACCCTTTTGAAATAAAGATCAATCAATCAACCAATCAATCTCTTTCGGTTGTTTTCAACATAATTGAATATTAGTTGATAGCCAACATCCGCGTGTACAATATTAACCCTTTAAAGACCTGAGCAATGCAAAAGATAACTTTATTTATGAGTCGGAGTGTTTACAAAGAGTTAATGTGAGTGTGTTTCTGAGTTATTTAGCTATAATTTTCTTGCATAATAATAATAATACTGATAATAATAATATAATTACTATTATTATTATTATGTGGTGTGACAGATAGTGTTGGCAAATATGTTTCTTCATCTTGGTGTTTCAGATTAATCCAGATGCTTTACTTTTTTCATTGGAGAGTCCACTTGAGATATTTCTCTCTTGACCTTCCTGTCCACTTTTTTTTCCCGCTTGAATCTTCCAGTCATTTCTAGCTTCTCTAACTTCTATCTTCTCATGACATCTCCAAGAAATTTTGACTGTCTTTTGCTTATGATTTTAACTAGGTTTCGTTGTTACGAAACTCAGGACCTCTTTGTTTTTTGTTTTTTTTTTGTCTGTCCAGGTATTTGTTGCGTCTTTCTCCAGAACCACATCTCTGTTGCTTAGTTTCTGCGTCACATTGACTGTCCAGGTTTCACAACCAAACAGCGACATCGGGTCTATATAGCATAAATATTTCCCCCCCCCCCCCCCCCCCCCAGGGATGTTTTATTTGTTAGTATCTTCTTCATCATGGATTTGTGAAGCATGATTTGACTAGGGAATGATGGTACGGCGGTGGTTTCTCTCTGCCTTCCTCTCGGTATATATATCGTTTCCTCCGCTAGCCTTTGTCTACTGAGACTGACTCGCAAGGCGGCAGTATTCCTGTTATGGTTTTATGCTGTTTATTCAGGTATTCACAGCTGACCTCTGTATGTAAAGTTAGTGTTGCTAAGTGTTTAAACATTATACATTGGTGTTTTACCACAGTGGCTAAAACAAGGTAGCTGATTCAGTTTATAGCAATGCAGGCAGTCCTCGAATTAAGAGCGTCCAACTTACGTACAGCCCGTATTTACGAAGGACGCCAGTAAAGCTTAAACGAGTGTTAAAAATTCGAGTTGCGTACACTGATACGTAATAATAAACGGGCCCTGCTGTGCTGCGTGCATCAGAACATTGCTCACCTTCAGCAGTTCGTCGGTTTCTTGTGTGTGTTTATGCACTGAAAAGTAAACTGTATAATATATACTATATAACTGACGCTAGATATGAACCGAATGTAACTGTTCCGACTTACGAACAGATGTGGAAGCGGAGCTCGTTCGTAATTCGGGGACTGCTTGTAATTGATTTTTCTAAATATAATATCAGAACTGATTACATTAAAGCTCACTAATATCACTATCACAGATTTTTAATAAATCCATCCACCGTCACATCTGTCAGTTGAAAAACCCGACTAAGTGTGGTTTAGCAAACAGAACCATGAATAACATCTGCGCAGATAATCAAGGCTTTTGCTTTAGAAAGAAAGGATGTTTACGCAAAATTGGACCTCTGTCACAGACAATCTAAATTCTGTACCTTGTGGCAGACAGTTAAAATGCCAAGTCTATTCACTCACATGACCAAATGGCTGCACGAAAGTGAATATTCCCATGAAAAAGTAAAACCTCTATGAAAAGCGGAAATTTTATACTGTGTTTTTCCATGCCACATAATGGGTATTGACGACTATACAGTGAGGATTGAGCTAAATCTATACAAACCACTGGGGAACAATTTATAAAAGCGAGCATATAATTTCTGTCCAGACACTTAATTCCAGTCAATGATGCACGAGCGCTTACAATACCACGTTTCTAAAATAATGGCGGCTGCAAAATGCGAACTTCTAATCCTGATGTACTAAATCAAGAATAAAAGCTACGTGCCTGTACGGGATTTGTAAGATGATCCTTTATACGTGAAACTATCGATTTTTTTGTGCGATCAGGACATTTACAGCATTTCCGTCAATTCCAGTCTTCATTCAATTTCTGAAAGGTCAAGAAGTGTGAGAGAACCGGACGTGAGGCTCGATCTCGTGGAAAAGAAGATGTAAGAGCCACTTAGGAGGGACGTGGCAAAGTGTGAGAACAGTTTCTCGGGAATACATAATGTAATAACATATCAGACTGATGTTTTTATATACCTCTTCTATCTCTTCTTTTTTTCTTCCTCGTTTATTCTTCTGTTTGAAATCTTTCATATCTCTTATTTAAATAGAAAAATCACTTTGATGAAGAGTGGCAGATATACTGTTATGAAGCGAAGCCATTATTTAAGTGGATTATCTAACGGCTTGAGAATATTCTTTCTTTTATGGGCTCAGTTTAGCTATTTAGACAAGTAGATGGCTTGCCTACAAATGCATCCATGGATTCCTATCGTCAACAGGAGTTCTTCATGTCTACCACTCACGTTTTCAATCCCAACTCTTTCCTGGGGTAAGGCAGAGAGTGCAGGTTTATAGGATGTGCTCTCCTCCGACCGACAGAGTTATGGGAACTTATTTGGTTTCGGCGAGGAAGAATATCGGCACTCTTTGCCAGCTCGCTTTGTCTCTGGCTAGAAGTAACAGATAGCAGGATTCATCTTCTGTGACTATAGGTCGTATATATCATCCTGCTTTAAAACGTCACAAGAACATTGTTCCTTCAGGTCGGGTTGTGGAGACTTTTCGGGTACTGCAGCACTTCGTGAATGATGTATTGCGCCAAGGCATGACTAATATTTCATTCTCCAGCCACCTCATCGATTTTTTCCGTATCATTCGTTCCACTTCAATGTTAACGTCAGGCCTATTCGCAGCGTGAGGGTAGCTGGAGCGAACCGCGTCCGCCAAATTTGATATTTCACTTTTAAATTTTCAATGTTATCCATACACCTTCTAAAGCGATACACCACGTGTCCCCATACTGCCTCTTCATTCTGCGATGAATATCTACAGGTTTTCACCTTTACTCACAAGAAGAAGAAAAAAACTACGGGCTGTTTTTCCTTCGTGCATCATTTCAGGGGAGCAGCCATCTTTGATCTGATCTGCTGACGTCAGTTTCAAAATGGCCGAATACATCCACATACATACACGTCTAGAGAGTGATGGTATTACATATCTATACTATAACTTTTAAAGTGAAAAATTAAGATTACTTTTTAACTCGCTCTCGCATACAGTCGCTGATGTAAAGATGTGAAATAATTTTAAAGTAACAAATGCCAAGGGCAAACTTTTACTATAGTAATACGAGAAAACTGTATGATATTTCAGCAAGAAGGCTTCATCAGACCAAACTTCCAAGAAGGAAAAAAATATTCTGACCTCTTGTCCACCAAATATTCCTATAAAATGATTATCCGAGGTTCGATTCTCAGTAACTCTCATTTTTCTTTCATCCACGTGCTTTCTCTGCATTTATTACAGACAAATCCCACCTACTTTACTGTCTGTTCCTTGAGTAAATTCTTTTCTTCCCAAATGTTTGTGTAATGTCTGCAGAATCCAGTAAAATCCACACAGAAACCCAAACAGAAAACGTTTTATATTCGGTGACCAGTTTAAGTTCATGACTCCATAGCCTCATGTATAAGCTATATTTATTCGCTAATGTGGGGTATTTTGATTGCTAAGTAAAAAAAATAATGGGATTGTAAATACTGTGTATGTTATGTTTGCTTGTGCATTAGTAACATTGGACTATTAAAGTATCAACAATGAAATCGGAATATTACAGGTTAGTTTTACCACGAAGAGATATTAACATTCTCTCCCCCCCTCCCCAAACTGAAGAATTTAATGTGTGGAACGTCTTTACCAAACACAAACATGAATTTAAATTGCAAGATTTGGTTTCCATCTTTTCATTTTTTCCGTGTTCGATTCCATAAGATTTTATGTAACTAATTTCTGCACTAATGCGCTTCAAATATCTTGATATAGTTTCTCCGAGTAAAGTCTGTCTGAGTGAAGTCTTTCCGAGTAAAATCTCTCTGAGTATCGCTCTGAATAAAGTCTCCCAGAGTAATGTCTCTCAGAGTAAAGTCTCTCTGAGTAAAGTCTCTCCGAGTGAAGTCTTTACAAGTAAAATCTCTCTGAGTAAAGTCTCTCTGAGTGAAGTCTTTACAAGTAAAATCTCTCTGAGTAAAGTCTCTCTTAGTGAAGTCTTTACAAGTAAAATCTCTCTGAGTAAAGTCTCTCTGAGTGAAGTCTTTACAAGTAAAATCTCTCTGAGTAAAGTCTTTCCGAGTAATATCGCTCTGAATAAAGTCTCCCTGAGTAATGTCTCTCAGAGTAAAGTCTCTCGGGGTAAAGTAACGCTAGTTCGATCACTACAGTTCATCCTTTTGTAGATGCCAGTACATCTACCACAGCAGATGCTGCTGCCGTCACTATTGCAAGTACAATATATGCAAATGCCGGCCAGATAAACTACGAGTATGACATTGTCGCCATTTTCCTTCTAATATTTAACACAGCCGGACGCGTAATGGCTTCTTACCGTACGTGTAACTTGCATTTCAGATCACTATTATTGTTAACTCTTTGCGGCTGGTACTGCTTATAGCGTTGCTATTACCCCGGAACTGTTCCCAGTGCTGCCCACAGTGTAGCTATTACCCCAGTGCTGTTCCCAGTGCTGCCCACAGTGTAGCTATTACCCCGGTGCTGTTCCCAGTGCTGCGCACAGTGTAGCTATTACCCCGGTGCTGTTCCCAGTGCTGCCCACAGTGTAGCTATTACCCCGGTGCTGTTCCCAGTGCTGCCCACAGTGTAGCTATTACCCCGGTGCTGTTCCCAGTGCTGCCCACAGTGTAGCTATTACCCCAGTGCTGTTCCCAGTGCTGCCCACAGTGTAGCTATTACCCCGGTGCTGTTCCCAGTGCTGCGCACAGTGTAGCTATTACCCCGGTGCTGTTCCCAGTACTGCCCACAGTGTTGCTATTACCCCAGTGCTGTTCCCAGTGCTGCCCACAGTGTTGCTATTACCCCGGTGCTGTTCCCAGTGCTGCCCACAGTGTAGCTATTACCCCGGTGCTGTTCCCAGTGCTGCCCACAGTGTAGCTATTACCCCGGTGCTGTTCCCAGTGCTGCCCACAGTGTAGCTATTACCCCGGTGCTGTTCCCAGTGCTGCCCACAGTGTAGCTATTACCCCGGTGCTGTTCCCAGTGCTGCCCACAGTGTAGCTATTACCCCGGTGCTGTTCCCAGTGCTGCCCACAGTGTAGCTATTACCCCGGTGCTGTTCCCAGTGCTGCCCACAGTGTAGCTATTACCCCGGTGCTGTTCCCAGTGCTGCCCACAGTGTAGCTATTACCCCGACACTGTTCCCAGTGCTGCCCACAGTGTAGCCATTACCCCGACACTGTTCCCAGTGCTGCCCACAGTGTAGCTATTACCCCGGTGCTGTTCCCAGTGCTGCCCACAGTGTAGCTATTACCCCGGTGCTGTTCCCAGTGCTGCCCACAGTGTAGCCATTACCCCGACACTGTTCCCAGTGCTGCCCACAGTGTAGCTATTACCCCAGTGCTGTTCCCAGTGCTGCCCACAGTGTAGCTATTACCCCAGTGCTGTTCCCAGTGCTGCCCACAGTGTAGCTATTACCCCGGCACTGTTCCCAGTGCTGCCCACAGTGTTGGTATTACCCCGGCACTGTTCCCAGTGCTGCCCACAGTGTTGGTATTACCCCGGCACTGTTCCCAGTGCTGCCCACAGTGTTGCTATTACCCCGGCACTGTTCCCAGTGCTGCCCACAGTGTTGGTATTACCCCGGCACTGTTCTCAGTGCTGCCCACAGTGTTGGTATTACCCCGGCACTGTTCCCAGTGCTGCCCACAGTGTTGGTATTACCCCGGCACTGTTCCCAGTGCTGCCCACAGTGTTGGTATTACCCCGGCACTGTTCCCAGTGCTGCCCACAGTGTTGCTATTACCCCGGCACTGTTCCCAGTGCTGCCCACAGTGTTGCTATTACCCCGGCACTGTTCCCAGTGCTGCCCACAGTGTTGGTATTACCCCGGTACTGTTCCCAGTGCTGCCCACAGTGTTGGTATTACCCCGGTACTGTTCCCAGTGCTGCCCACAGTGTTGGTATTACCCCGGTACTGTTCCCAGTGCTGCCCACAGTGTTGGTATTACCCCGGTACTGTTCCCAGTGCTGCCCACAGTGTTGCTATTACCCCGGCACTGTTCCCAGTGCTGCCAATAATGTTGTAACATTCTGACTACTGATCCTAACGCCGAAGATACTATTCCTAGCAGGGCTGACAGTTCCAAGTACACGTATACCTCCATCTTCCCGGCAGTACTGGGTCTAGTACACCACCCAGCATTCAACAGAAACGTGACTGAAATTTGTTTTTTCCAGACAGCTTGAAATTAAATCATGATCCTGGGATGTCAGAGCCTAAAGTACAGGGTTTATGTCGGTTTCCCAATGTCCTTCGGGGGTGGGGAGTGATAGAGTACTGTAAGTCTGAGGGATTAAGGTCGCTTGACTTTAGCAGTCACCTACGAGTATGCAGGCTGACTTCGGCAGAAGATAAAAAAAGGCCCTAACCATGATTCGAACACATTTTTTTCTCAAATGTGAAGTCAGTGCTCAAAGTGCCCGCTATGTTGCTACTCATATAAGACACGACCTTGGTAAAACGCTGCACGTTTATCTGCAGATTACAAACAGAGTAGAGCAATGGGCAGTATCGAATCTAGTGAGGAAGTTAGTGGTGTGAGAAGTCTGGCCGGCGTCGAGTATCTTCAGACACACGATCAATGGGAGTGCTCTAGTTTCTGTCCAACTGTTACAGTACGTCCCCCCCCCCCCCCCCCCCCCCACAAACACGGTGAACTTTTCTGAAGTCTACAGCCATTAACCTTTAAAAAAAAATAAAACAGAATTAGACAAATATGCATTTGTCGTCGTCTAGATATAAGAAAGGATTACCAAGAAAACAAACCGAGAAATAATCAGACAACAAACCTAGAATTAATCAGATAACAAAATCAGAATTATTCATGTTTTTAAAAATCTGGAATTACTTTGACAAAAATCTAGAATTATTGTAATTGTTAAAAAAAACCCTGGATATATTCAGATAACAAACACAGATCTACTGAGATACCACACACAGATTTCGTTAGATAAATAAATTACTCAGATACGAAACCCAGAAATACTAAGACGAGAAACCTAGATTTACTCAAATAATAAACCCTGAATTACTCAGATAAGAAACTTAGCTTTACCCAAACAATAAACCTTGAATTATTACTCAGACACGAAACCTAGAATTACTTAAATATAAATATAGAATTACTCCAATAAGAAACGTAGAATTACTCAAATAAAAAAAAATCTAGTTATCAAATGTCCAGACAAGCAAATATCTACTTATCAAAATTTGCTAAAAGATCCGCAATAACAAGATGAACTCGAGGAAAAAAGAAAATGGTAACCCTGATGATGAATGGAAACGAATGAACGAACAAATGAAGGTATGAACGAATTAGTACTTAGCTATATTACAATCTCTAGTACTCTGGAAAGCAGGGACCAGACTTCTGGGGAATTCTGTAGTACAGGAACTTTCCATTTCAGAAATGTACCACTCGCACTAAAAACCAAACAGACCTCAGTCTCCAGACAACGACTGACTTTCTGGTTAAAGCTAAAACGATCAGCCATAAATCACTGACCCATATGAAAATATTGAACTATTTTTAGTAAAAAAAATATGTTTTCTTTTTTCACATTGAACCTCCGCCACTTTCGTTACATGTACCGGATAGAGAAACCCTAAATTCGATGTTTAAAAAACGAAATTCTTGCAGTGAGAAAGTTATTCCCCCTTAATTAGAAAAAAGTTCACGGATTTTGTTCAGCAAACTAAAGCTTTCCTCTTGTTTATGCGCAGGTACAGCTATACCAGGGAAAGTGTGAGCGATATTTTGACATATTGTGTGCATAGAAGAAGGATGAGCCTCAAGTGCAGTCCCGCGACGCTGAAAATGGAATATTGGAAAGAAGACATCGGTGTGTGTGTGTGTGTGTCTGTGTGTGTGTGTGTGTGTGTGTGTGTGTGTGTGTGTGTGTGTGTGTGTGTGTGAGTGTGTGAAAGGGGGGGGGTCGGCGATAGAATGAAAACAAAAACGAAGAACTGCAAGTTCCCAACAAAATATTGTATCTGAATTTCAAAATATTTCCTAAATTTGGGGTTTAGGAACGAAAGTAGATACATTTGTTTTTTTTTACATTGGAAGCACATCAGAGAGAGAGAGAGAGAGAGAGAGAGAAAGAGAGAGAGAGTCCTGTAACGCGTTATATGCCTTTGTGTGCAAAAGGTTTAGGGTAACTTGTACTAGAGAGACCGGTCTGAGATTTGGTGGCTACGTGGAGAAACATCTTTAAGACATTTCCCAGCATGCTTCTAAGCCAGTCTCTAATCATTTCAAGGATCATAACCACAGACGCAAAGCGTGACTTCCTAGCAACAGCCATTAAACAATGCCACTCTGATTACAGATGTTGCTTGGTGCTTGAGAACCGCTACATACAGGATTATGGGACACTGAGACCACATGGATTGAACTCGATATTCAGGTATACGTAATTTTTCCTTTCTCCATAATCATATTTCCTCCCTACTAAATTTTAATATACCTTTTTAAACATTCGCGATACTTCAGACACAGCTTCGTACACATCATAATTAAGTGCTCACTTTTGTATTATTAATTTTGTCCCCCATTCTTGTTACATATTATTTGATGTGATTTATATTTTCTCTTCTTTTTTTTTTGTTTTCTTTGTCCTGAATGTTTTTGTATGATTGAACCGAAAAGTTACAACTGTGTGCTCGTTAACTGATAAAGCTGTTCCCACTTTTCTTTTAAATAGTCCAACACTTTGACCTTACCACGACTCGAACTCATATCATATGGATGAGAATATGGTTTTCAAAAAGCACAGCCACGTGATATTATGTATCAAGAAAAACAAATATTTCTTCATTCCATCGTCAATTAAAATCATTACGGGTTTATTTTTAAGCAAAGGAACATTCAAAACTTCCCGGTTTTACTAAATATTACCGCTGCCTCACTCCAGTGTTGCTTAGTAACGATGCTGACTCCAGCCAAATGTTGATGCTAAAAACAAAAACAAACAAACAAACAAACAAAGAACAGAAGTCTAGAATCTCCCTCCTCGAAATGTCCAGAAAGAGGAGTACTCTTCACATATTAAAGGACCACACTTATAATATCATGATATTACGTCTTTTTTTTAAAAAAATCCTTGCACAAATGTTTCTTGCAGTATTTTACCTTCTCCTATGCTGTGATCATTGAAATAAATAATACTGTTGTCTCCTCTATGTTCTGTTATCGGGACAATGAAGACCTGTAGAGCTAACGTGATCGATGTTGTAAAAAATGTTGTTTTGCCAAGAGCTATAAATAAAATGTGAAAGAGTAGCGGTTCTTGTCTTCGAAGAGAACAGGAATGCCATGGAATAAGGAAGAAATCATGAGATGAAGCTGAAGGAGAAATCATGAGATGAAACTGTAGATGAAATCATGAGATGAAGTTCATGAGGGGATATCATGAGATTAAGTTGTAGATGAAATCATGCTATGAAGTTGTAGTTGAAATCATAGATGAAGTTGTAGATGAAATCATGAGATGACGTATTAGATGAAATCATGAAGTTACACTGAAAAATATCTACCGATAAAAAAGGTAAACAAACAATCAAGACCTAACAAAATTACAGACATTTGAGTGCTATAAGAGGGGCTAGTCGAACAGAAGACTATACTGACAAGTCTGAGTCGACGCCGATGTCAAGACTATACTGACAACTCTGAGTCGACGCCGATGTCAAGACTATACTGACAACTCTAAGTCGACGCCGGTTAAAGAATGAAGGAGTTGGAGGGTGAAACTCAGGATGGCGAAAAATGAACGACAAGTCAAGAGCTCCAGAAAGTTGGTCACAATGATTTGAGATAATGTTTATTTACTCTGAAGGAGACAGTGACGAGGAGATCGGAGCATCTACAGATGCGTCCAGAGTGCATGGATGATCTAACCAACCAACCAACCAACCAACCAACCAACCAACCAACCAACCAACCAACCAACCAACCAACTAACTAACTAACTAACTAACTAACTAACTAACTAACTAACTAATTAACTAACTAACTAACTAACTAACTAACTAACTAACTAACTAACTAATTAACTAACTAACTAACTAACTAACCAACTAGCTAACTAATTAACTAACTAACTAACTAAATGACTAATTGATTGACTAACTAACTAACTAACTAACTGACTAACTAACTAACTAGCTAACTAACTAACTAACTAACTAACTAACTAACTAACTAACTAACTAACTAACTAACTAACTAACTAACTAACTAACTAACTAGCTAACTAGCTAACTAACTAACTAACTAACTAACTAACTAACTAACTAACTAATTAACTACCAAACCGAATATTAAATCAACAAGTCCACTTCTTGCTACTCACCAGGTCTTGGTATAGGAGTTGTGTTTGTTTCCTTTTCTGAAAAGAGATGTACAAGCTTGACAGAATTGCGAGTAGATTTGCAGTTCTCAATTATTCTATTAGCGCCAGTAATTGCCTCAGCAGAAACAGCAAAACAATATTTAAAATAAAGATACCAGAGTCCCATTAGCTAACATCAGCTCACAATGTGCGTCAGTTTCCCTGCTTTTTTCCATTCAGTGTCCATTAGAATACAAGTAACTGCTAATAAAAAGTGATAAAAAGGCAAACTAATGCAATGTTTGACAGATGGCAAAACAGAGGTTTCACCAGCATCTGAAAGAAGATAATGTCTCTCATTTCGGAGAATAATTTGCAACTCTGACAGATTTCAAAGTCTTCAGTCAGTGACAGATTTCAAAGTCTTCAGTTAATGACAGATTTCAAAGTCTTCAGTCAGTGACAGATTTCAAAGTCTTCAATCAATGACAGATTTAAAGTCTTCAGTCAGTGACATATTTTAAAGTCTTCAGTCAATGACGGATTTAAAGTCTTCAGTCAGTGACATATTTTAAAGTCTTCAATCAATGACAGATTTAAAGTCTTCAGTCAATGACAGATTTCAAAGTCTTCAATCAGTGACAGATTTCAAAGTCTTCAGTCAGTGACAGATTTCAAAGTCTTCAGTCAATGACAGATTTCAAATTCTTCAGTCAATGACAGATTTCAAAGTATTCAGTTAATCACTTTATTCTCATCAGTATCATCTCGTGCCGTCTTCCCACGGAAGGTTGGCTGCAATGAATCTCCAGTCTGCTCTGTTCGTAGAGCACTCGGCCATGCTTGTGTCCCTGTCCATCTCTTGATGTTGTCCACCCATCTATGTCCCTATCCATCTCTTGATGTTGTCCACCCATCTATGTCCCTATCCATCTCTTGATGCTGTCCACCCATCTATGTCCCCGTCTATCTCTTGATGTTATCCACCCATCTGTGTCCCCGTCCATCTCTTGATGTTATCCACCCATCTATGTCCCCGTCCATCTCTTGATGTTGTCCACCCATCTATATCCCCGTCTATCTCTTGATGTTGTCCACCCATCTGTGTCCCCGTCCATCTCTTCTTGATGTTATCCACCCATCTATGTCCCCGTCCATCTCTTGATGTTGTCCACCCATCTATGTCCCCGTCTATCTCTTGATGTTATCCACCCATCTATGTCCCTGTCCATCTCTTCTTGATGTTATCCACCCATCTATGTCCCTGTCCATCTCTTGATGTTGTCCACCCATGTCCCTGTCCATCTCTTGATGTTATCCACCCATCTATGTTCCTGTCCATCTCTTGATGTTATCCACCCATCTATGTCCCTGTCCATCTCTTGATGTTGTCCACCCATGTCCCTGTCCATCTCTTGATGTTATCCACCCATCTATGTTCCTGTCCATCTCTTGATGTTATCCACCCATCTATGTCCCTGTCCATCTCTTGATGTTGTCCACCCATCTATGTCCTCGTCCATCTCTTGATGTTGTCCACCCATCTATGTCCTCGTCCATCTCTTGATGTTGTCCACCCATCTATGTCCCTGTCGTCCTCCTGTTCCCTTCCATTCTATCTTGCCCTCAAGAAGGGTCTTTCAGTATAGTACTGTGTCACTTGACGTGCCCAAAGTATTTTAATATTCTCGTTTTTATGATTTCCGAAAGTTCACGCTTCACTTCTTAGCTGGTTTTGCATTTCTGTGTTTTCTTTTCTATCTACGGGATAAGCTCCTGTTCTCCCATATACCACAAGTCAAGGGCCTCGGTTTTATTTTCCGTTGTCTTATTCAATGCGTAACGAATTCAAGAACAACGCAGAGATAAGACAGATGAGCAAACAACAACCTGTCTCATGGGGGATCAGAAAAAGATGGACATATGTCGATTATGTGTTGAGAAGAAACAGTCAGCTGTTAAGTGAAACACAAAAGGCCGAAGAAAAAGAGGTCGAGCACGTGAAACTCTAAAGTGGACATTGCTAAAAGAGGCCAGTTTAATGGGAATAACATCCCTTGACGAGGCTGAAAAGCTCTCTGAAAACAAGAAATGCAAACTACCATGCGACCCATATGTGACGTTTAACGAAGATATTCAATATCCAGGCATCTACACTATAAAGGAATACTGGGTATATGTAGCATTGTACAATAAGTAATCTCACTTTCTTTATTCTAAAGAGTGTAAATGGATCACTTGAAAGATTACGCGCATGTTAGACAAAAGTTCTGTATTTAGAGGTGGAGGTCGATTATCAAATTTTCTTTGTGAGCAATACAGTTTGAGAAAAGATTTGAGTTAATGAGAAACCATATTTTGATTTCATGAAAGAGCAGTCTTCACAAGCTTTCCAGTCTTCGTATAATTTCCAGTGTAGGCTGAAGTTAATAACTCGATTATACCTCCACAATCTTGTATTTATATAAATACTAGCTGATTATCCGACGTTGTCCGGGTATTTAATTATCCCAATCAACAAAGTCATATTCATTTCCACAACCTTCTAGAAGCTTCTACACAGTCTGGACAGTTCTACAGAGTTCTATTCGTTCTGTTCGACTAAACTTGGGCTTAATTGTCATCAGGACTGTCACTAATCAGTTTAGCGACCCCGAACACTATGGATTCGACACTAATCTCGGTCAATTTGGACATTTTTTTTCACCCCTTCTCACTCCCTATGCCAATGGGGGCTGAACATGGACCTAAGCAGCGTCGAGAATGTCACTATTCATCTCAGCGAGCCAGAAAACTATGGATTCGATACTAATATCGGTCATTTTAGATTATTTGTACATGTCACCCCCATCCCACCCCCAGCCCTAGCGCCCCCCCCCCCCATGCCGATGGAGGCTGAACTTGGACTTAAACGGCATTGGGAATGTCACTTTTCGTCTCAGCTATCACAAAAAACTATGGATTCGACACTAATATAGGTCGTTTTCGGTTATTTGTAAATGTCACTCACATCCCACCCCTACACTTAGGCCCCCTAATATGTCATTAGGACTATCCTAGGGGTGCCTTACCCCCCCCTTCCCCCGCAGTATTTTTTTTCCGGATAATAAGTCGTATATGTACCACGTTTGGTTGAAACTGCTGCGGGCGTTCCAGCGTAATTATGGAACATACACACAGCCACACATATTCTTCCATGTTTTATATATATATATATATATATATATATATATATATATATATATATATATATATATTGATGTAATGATAATAGCAATCAATAATCATGATGATAATAACAGATAATATAAATAATAAATAAAGGCAATTTGCTCCAGACTTATTAACTTTATCACAAACACAAAACACACATAAATACACAAAGCCCTCATAATCACACATAAATACACACAAAGCCCTCATAATCACACATAAATGCACACATAACACATATAAATACACACAAAGCCCTCATAATCACACATAAATACACACAAAGCCCTCATAATCACACATAAACACTCACAAAGCACACATAAACACACGTAAGCATACAGACTAAACTTACCCTTGACAGTCAACAAGACGTGCTGTCGAAGATGCCTTAGCTTGGAGCTGACCTGACACTCGTACACTCCAGCATCAGACAAGACCACCTCTTGAATAACCAGGTTCCAGGTGTCGCCACCTGGCTTGTGCTCAACCAGATAGCGTTCGGTGTTGTAGAATGGCTCGCTTCCTACAGTTAGAGGATTCGAATCTGAAGCTTTCCTCCAAATAACCTGCAAAAGTGTGGGTTCAAAGAGAGGTAATCAGGATAACAGACAAGTTCAAAGAGGAGTTATCAGGGTAACAGACAAGTTCAAAGAGGAGTTATCAGGATAACAGACATCTGCCTACTTAATATACAACAACCGCTACTGTTATGGAAATATTGCCTCCATTAATCTTCATATGATATATTCTACACAATACAAACAATACCTGCCGGTATTCCTCGATGTTCGAATTATATGTAGTATTGGATGGAGTATTTTATTATAATAGTTATTTTTACAGAAGAGTTCTCCAAATATCGTGGACACAAAAAAGAACAAATATATCTATACTACAAGAGCTTAATATTGAAGAAGGCTGGCTAGTAAAGAGGATTAAAGAGAGAAAACTTAAATATTTTGGACACATTAAACGTCATGATAATTTAGAGAAGACCGTATTGGAAGGATACATAATGGGAAAAAGAAAAAGAGGAAGACCAAAACGAAGATGGCTGCAAGACATTGTTGACGATCTGCAAATGGATGCCGCAGCAGCAGGCCATCTTGCTCACAACCGAGAGGCCTACAGGAGTGCTGTTAGGGAGGCAAAGTTCCGCAAGGGACATGCAAATGAATGAATGAATGAGTTATTTTTATTGTTATCGTACTAAATAGACAACTACCTCATATACACATTCTCAGATTGTCAGTCGCAGATTGATAAACATCACTGATAGAACAGGATTATGGGAAATGAGTCAGCAATTTTGGCTAAGATCAAAGGTTATTTTTGAACTAAACGAGATGCATGAGGCCCGCCCTGCACATTGAATGCCGGGGGTATGGTCCACATCTCGTTACAGGTAGACCCGGTTTGCAGTACCACCGGGTCACGGCCTGTTGTTTTCGTCGTCTTAAAAAAAAATACTTACCTGGCACGGAAGGTACTATGATCAAGGTGGTCCTTCCATCAGGCTAAGATTTTAATCTAAAAACCCTCACCACCGAGAGATGGTACAATTATCCAGCAGCACCATGCGGTGTATAAAAAGAAAAAAAAGCCAGCCAATCAGCGTGTGGCTCTGGTAATATGTTCTACTCATACGAAAAACAAACACTAAATAATGTATTAAACTAAACCCCGACGTACGCACACACAAAAGAACATCACAATAAATAACAACTTTTAAACATAACTGATACAAGATTAATTTTTGTAGTTCTTTTTAATCGACACTGCGGTAACGTCCCGTGTGATACGCGCTTCTAGAAAACCGAGCATTTTCAACAGCAGCAGCCACATCATAAAAGAGAAAAAAAAAATTCCTATGTTTTTTAAATCGCTCAGTTAATACATCTCCAGCAGTTCGCCATAGCTGGCCTATATCACTTTTCACGTGGCAATATGCCCTTCAAGGTTTTGTAGTTTCAAGCACAATGCATATATATTCTCAGAAATATATTGTGTGCAAATTTTGTGTTTTAACATCAAATTACACAGTATGGTAACGTTTTCCTTTAAGAAAGAAAAAAACCACTAAAATCAAAAGAAATCATAAAACTCGTGCCGCGCTATAATATTTTTCTTTAGTCATGCTACAGCACAGAGTAACATTACTATAACACAGAATGACATTGCTAAAACACAGGGTAACATTACTATAACACAGAGTAACAGTAATACAACACAGAGTAACATTACTATAACACAGAGTAACAGTACTATAACACAGAGTGACATTACTATAACACAGAGTGACATTACTATAACACAGAGTAACATTACTATAACACAGAGTAACAGTACTATAACACAGAGTAACATTACTATAACACAGAGTAACATTACTATAACACAGAGTAACATTACTATAACACAGAGTGACATTACTATAACACAGAGTAACAGTACTATAACACAGAGTAACAGTACTATAACACAGAGTGACATTACTATAACACAGAGTAACATTACTATAACACAGAGTAACATTACTATAACACAGAGTAACAGTACTATAACACAGAGTGACATTACTATAACACAGAGTGACATTACTATAACACAGAGTAACATTACTATAACACAGAGTAACATTACTATAACACAGAGTAACATTACTATAACACAAAGTAACATGAGGAAACTGATTAAAAAAAGAAGTAGCAACGTTATTTGTGCAGTATATAAAATTTTATGTGCAGCATGATTTGTGTGTGTGTGTGTGTGTATGTGTGTGTGTGTGTGTGTGTGTGCTCGGTTGTGCTGCCCCGCAGCTTAGAGGGAACATGGCTTACATGATAGGAGTGACCAAACCGAGGATCGCGAGCCACGTATGACTCTTTGACATATAACATGTGGTTAGCGAAGATATATTAGCTTAAATTTCTTTTTTTTTCACATAACAATTAATAAAAAACAGGTAAAATGTTTAAAAAAATAAGACCTTAGAATTATTTTCCGAGTATGAACTAAAATTCTGCTCAACTTACTGGGCTCAACAGCCACTGTTTCTTTCACTCTTCTCTCTCTCCCGAAACAAAAATGGAAGTAAAGTCTAAGGGTCCAAGAGGAACCAGCGAATAAACTCTTGGGGGGTGAAGGCGCTGTCCAGTTTGGCAGTCAGCAATCTGTAGTTGACATGCTTATGTCAGGGTTGGTGAACATAGCTGACCAAGACCCTGCCTAACCTCTCTGTTGGTACCCCCAGTGACAGGCCTAGCCTGGCTAATGGGGCAGGGGTCGACATGGTCCCAGTGGCAGTGGAGACTGCTAAAGAAGCATTGCACACCCCTCCCCCCCCTGCTTTTAGTTCTACTTAGGGAGTGAAAGAGTAAGCCTCCACAACCCGCCTCCATGTGGACACGGTGCTTGCCTCACTTCCTCACCCCATTATGTGCAACCAGCACCAGCCCTGCTCTTCCAGGGAGACTGAAAAAGAAGAAGAAGAAGCACCAAATTAAACGCCTTGGAACGTCACTCAGTCAGGCTTTTTTTTCCCTGCAGTAATCAGGAGATTATTGCGCTAGCTGAACGTCCCGTTTCGTATGATGATGCTCGTATCTGGCGCTAGCGGCAAACAGTTCTTGTAAATATATCGGACTTTCAAACAGCAGCACAAATATAACATTGACAAAATCTGCTGTGACTGAGGACAGATGTGAGAGTACGACAGCAGAACTGTTTTTAACTATGCTTGCTGTAAATAAACCACCAGAACTTTATTTCTTTACGGAAAGGGTGGGAACTGAGAACCGACTTTACTTATTAATAATTTTGCCACAAGCAGGGGCGGTGCTATCGTTAGGTAGTTTCAAAGCTTTCTTAGACTCGTATGTACATATAATCAGTTCCAATATATTCAATATCCTGACGAAGGCTCGCGCTAGATTAACTGGATAGCCACCTGGAAGGCAGATCTGACAGGGATCGAGTACTGACCTCTGAGGGCTACTTCAGAGCTTAGCAAACGTAGTTTGGGATGAATGAAGAATGGGACATGTTACACAGAGAGAAAAAATACATCAACAGAAGTATGTGAGTAGCTGAAATCGAAACGATAACAAACTTACAACAACAACAACAAAAATAGAGCCAGACAGCTTAACCATTGCTATTACTAGTCATACAAGCCATGTCAAAAGAAA
Source organism: Achatina immaculata (assembly GCA_009760885.1). Taxonomy (NCBI): domain Eukaryota; kingdom Metazoa; phylum Mollusca; class Gastropoda; order Stylommatophora; family Achatinidae; genus Lissachatina; species Lissachatina immaculata. Next base: position 8,641,068 of record CM019691.1, read on the forward strand.
AAAAAGACAGAGCAGAGATAAAGAGACCGGCAAAGATGTACTTTGACAGATAACATGAAGTGATGGACAGAATACAGTTTTCCTCAATTTACCATAAAAGCAAAAGATAAAACCAGATGGAGATGTACACATCTTGCCTTCATAGTACATTTCCTTTATCGTGATGGAAGCAACCAGTGTATTTGTCTAACTTGGAGGAGAGCAGGAAAGATGGAGAATATGCGATAAAACTGTATGAGTGATCTGGCGGCTGGAGAATGCATGCTGCGTGATAATAATCAGTTGTCAAACAGTCATATTGTCAAGTACGCCATGTTGATTGCAATGAATCACGGTCAAGGAGTGCGGAAGAGTCACTCTCGAACTCTCTCTCTACAGTGACGTCATCGTGACCCGGGGACTGCGATAGTCATTAGATAAAGATGATTGTTGTAAGATAAGATCTCTCTGTTCTGTGCTGGGTCAGGGTTAGAGCTACTGGCACTGGGACATGCATGCCCTCCCTCGACGATATACTGGGTTATAGATGTTCCCAAAAGACTGTCTGATCAAATTGAATCAGGAAAGTTGTGTGTGTGTGTGTGTGTGTGTGTGTGTGTGTGTGTGTGTGTGAGAGAGAGAGCGGGTGGTAGTATATGCATGTATGTGTGTGCGGAAGAGAGGGTGGTGTGAGTGTGTATATATTATAAAAAACGATAAGGCAAAGCTTGTACAAGGCTGAGTATGTATGTATTACAGAATGATAAAGACTATCTTTTAAAAGGCTTTGTAGGTATGTATTACAGAATGATAAATGTTTTATGTATGTATTACAGAATGATAAAGACTATCTTTTAAAAGGCTGAGTATGTATGTATTACAGAATGATAAAGACTATCTTTTAAAAGGCTGAGTATGTATACATTACAGAATGATAAAGACTATCTTTTAAAAGGCTGAGTATGTATGTATTACAGAATGAGAAAGACTAAAGGGCTGAGTATGTATGTATTACAGAATGATAAAGACTAAAAGGCTGAGTATGTATGTATTACAGAATGATAAAGACTAAAGGGCTTAGTATGTATGTATTATAGAATGAGAAAGACTAAAAGGCTGAGTATGTATGTATTACAGAATGAGAAAGACTAAAGGGCTGAGTATGTATGTATTACAGAATGAGAAAGACTAAAAGGCTGAGTATGTATGTATTACAAAATGATAAAGACTATCTTGTAAAAGGTTGGGTATGTATGTATTACAGAATGATAAAGACTATCTTGTAAGAGGTTAAGTATGTATGTATTAAAGAATGAGAAAGACCTATCTTGTAAGAGGTTAAGTATGTATGTATTAAAGAATGAGAAAGACCTAGCTTGTAAGAGGCTGGCTGTGACGTTGAACGTCCATTACAGTCTTGCAGGAAGGAGATAAGAAGACAGAGCACGAGGAGATGAGATAAAGTATTGCGGAGTGGATTCATACACAAACATGTCACAGTTTGGATGCACAACAAGAACAATGACTGTATGATATTTCTAACGGGGGGGGGGGGGAGAGGACAAGTTTGACAAGTACACAGTGATACCACACGCAGGAGCCAATCCTTGAGCGATTCAAACAATGTTTAATGGTGAACATGATGATGATGGATCCGTGCTAGTGCAGTTGACAATGACGATATCCACTATCTCAAATTACTGGTGGAGCACATGAGAACAAGAGTATACGGGCAACAAACAGTTTAAATCAGTTGTTCAAACACAAACAGTCAAAAACAAAAGACATTGTCTTGTCTCTCTTTGGCCCTAGGTTAAAACATATTTATCCAAACACTACACTTCACTTCTAGAGCTAGACCAACACTAACTTAATACTTTCTCACAAAATGACAGCACAAAAGCTTTCCTTTACAATTTCTCGTTGAGCCTGAGTTGACACTCAGTGCTCGTACAAAATGTGATAACTAGAAACTGCTACATGCTTCTCGAATCAGGGGATATCAGCTAAATAATATAAATCTGAAAAACATGGGAAATAACCAACGAAGATCTTGTTCAGTTATAGCTGAATGTGTGTGTAGTACAGAAAGATAAATGCTATCTTGTAAGAGGTAGACTGTGTATTTATATATTACAGAAAAACAAGAACTGTCTCTGCAAGTAATACAATACTATTTCCCCTCTTTTTATCAGCATCTTATCGCTCATCCTGGATCAGAGCATCCAAAGTAATCCTCGTATAGCACAGAGATGCAACCAGAAAACTACCAAATTCTGACGTGTGCAGTAGAGAAACTTCCCACTATGAAGTGGGTAGCCGACAGTGAGGCATAGTGACGGGTGAAACACTTCACTTTAATCATACCACCCTTCTATGACCTGGATATATCATCTATACGGAGATAAGCTAAGCTGAGAGTATGGAAAACCACACAGACCTAGATATATGGAAGGCCATGATCACAGATGTCACACGCAATAGTAAGATGTTGAAATATGACTCGGTTCAATTTGTTTGCAGCAATAAGTAACTATCTGGTTCTAAGAGTCTGGCAGCCGTGCCCTGGTCGACTAGATGCTACAAAACGTCTGGCAGCGGTGCCCTGATAGACTTAGATGCCATGAAAAGTCTGGCGGCAGTGCCCTGACTGGCTAGATGCTTTGAAAAGTATCCTGTTATACCGTGGTATACTAGACGCCTTGAAAAGTTTGGCAACAGCGCCCTCGTTAACTAGATGCCTCTGGAGTTTGGTTGTGGCACCCTTGTAACCATATGCCATGAAGAGTCACGCTTCAGTGTTCTGATCACGCTTCAGTGTTCTGGTCACGCTATGTGAGGGGAGGTAATTCAGGTTTATGAAGTACGCAAGAAACAATGAGACAGAATGGAGAAATGAAACTGAGAGCAGGCTGTTCATACGTAAAAGACTAAAATATTGACATGGGATACGATAGGGCTAATTTTGTATTATGCCAATTTTTAGACAAGAAAGGTTGCAAATATGATAGCAAAATAATATCGACACTAGTCGCTAGTTTCTGGTTCACTGTTTACTCGGCAAAAGAGCACTTTTAGTTTGATCGCGTGCAATGATGCTGGTTGTTCACAATTCATATCTTTACAATTTTTGTATAGCAAGCATGGAAACTTTCATTCATTCGTTCATTTGCACGTCCCTTGCGGAACTTTGCCTTCCTAACAGCACTCCTGTAGGCCTCTCGTTTGTGAGCAAGATGGCCTGTTGCTGAGCATCCATTTGCAGATCATCAACGATGGAGACTTACAATATAGAATTTAAAAGAAATGCTAGAAAAAGACAGAAAAAAAGGAAGAGAACGAGATTAGAGAGATCTTTAAAGAACTGGGCCAAGCAGGCCCTGTCTGACATTTTATCTTTCATCACTCATCTTTCCTTCTTATCACACATTTAATTTAGTGCAGGTATAAACATTACATAACCGATATATCCAAGAATGTAAAGTGTGAGGCTATTACATTCAGTACTATAAGATAATGAACTACACGATAGGCAAATATTATAACAAGGTAACATACACAGACACAACAACATACACAAACAGATTTTCAGTGCAGTTCTTGTCACATTACAATCTTTTGCATTCGTTAAGGTAATTTCAAAATAGGTTACACACGATGTATGTTCTTTTATAACAAAAACTGGTAGCTGGTGAGAACAATATGACAGGCGAATAGATATTTTAAGGAGACATAAGTGAATTATTGCCTATGTATTTTAAATGGTATGGGACGAAATTCTTGAGCTGTACCGCAGAGTATGTAAGGCTTTTCTTTTACATATAAACCATAAGCTCAGAGAGAAGACATTTATTTAAGTGTTGGCTATATTTAGGGTTAGATTTTAACAGTGCAGATGGAGTATCGGGTCACAGAATTCTATAAATTAACTTGACTTTCTTAAAATGATTCTATATTTGAGGGGTAGAATTATGTGTTGCTTGTGCTGATCTGGAGTTTGTTCTGGATCTTTGCTACATATAAGATTTATTGCTCGTTTGTGAGGTGAGTGGACCCTGTTTTGTTTGAGAGTTAGCAAAAATCCCAGACTGCAGAACAGTGATGTGAGTATGTTTGTACGTATATATGATATAGTATGACTTTCTTGTGTCTTGGTCGATAAAGTGTTTAAATTTGGCTAGCTGGTAAACTTTCAGCGCTATCAAGTTTGTTAGGTTTTCTACCTGAGAATTTCAAGTTAAATGTTGATCACTGAAGAGGCCTAGAGTTTTATGTTTATGAAACTTTTCTATTTCTGTAATCCCAATACAAAGCTGTTGCCCAGTTTTTATTCCATTCCGTAGTTAGTTTCTGTCTTGTGATGAGTTTGGAGTTAGTTTTGTCAGTGCTTATCATCATATCGTTATTCATACTCCATTTAATCAGATCATTCACGTCATTTTGATTTTGCTGTTGATATAAGCTGCCAATACGAGATCACAAGTAAGGGTCGGAACTAAAGATTCTGGAATAATTATTAATTTTTGTTTAAATATCCACTGATATTAGGTCAAGTATGTTCATGAGTAAGAGTGAGATGCTAGTCAGAATGTTGCGAAGGGGAAAGGAGTATTTATCGCGAAGACCAATATCATAGAGATGATTCATTCCCCCACCTCCTCGCCTTCTTTACTCCTATCTGGGGCATAGGCCATTAACAAGGGCAAGTTCCTTCCTGGGCTGTTTCTTCTGTCCTTCTCCAGGTGTAGTCAATCTTTCTCATCTCTGCTTCAAGACTCCTTGGCCTGGTGTTTCTATGTCGTCCTTGTTTCCTCTTACCCTGGGGATTCCAGATGAGAGCCTGCCTGGTTATGTTAGTTGGGGGCTTTCGAAGTGTACGCTCCATCCAACCCCAGCGTCTTTTCGTATCATTTCTTTCACTGTGGGTTGGCTCTTTCTCTGCCATAGCTCTTCATTGCTGATATTGTCTGGCCATCTAATCTGAAGAATCTTCCTTAGGCAGGTGTTAACAAAGGTCTGCAGTCTCTTGGTACGTTTGGCTGATGCTGTCCTTATTTCTGATCCATACAACAGGGCCAATTTGGCATTTGTCTTAAACAGTCTAAGTTTTGTTGTCAGGGATATTCCCTTGGCCTTCCATCTTTCTCAGCTGTAGAAATGTTACTCTAGCCTTCCAACTTCTTGCTGAAATATCTCCTTCTCTACCACTCTTCTTGTCGAGATATGTGAATGTGTCTACTTCTAATTTCTAATCTACTTCTAATCTACTAAGGTGACTGAGTTTATGTTGGTTGTGTTTATTCTGATAATTTTTGTTATTTCATCCTTCATTTTTAATCAGTTTGCGCCGATATTTTGGACACCCTATTGGTCTTTTCTTTAAAATGCGGTTGTTTATGTAAACATAAAGATCACTAAAATATTATGGTACTTATTTTCGACAATTTTCACACATTCAGGGTTGACTAATTCGTACAAGATGAAAACTTCAAGTGAGAAGTGTAAAACTAACAGAACAAAATATATTCCGAAAAGGCTACAAAACACTCGGACATTTTCGTCTTAAACATTTAAGCCCTGCTTGGAATATAAAGTTTGGGGTGTCTTGCTCTATTGTCAGTGTCACTTTAACCTGGATACAAATAAACTAGAACTGTTTCCTCAACAAAGCGACATTTCCTAGTCACTCGTGGAGCCACTTTAGTTATCTGACTAAGACACATTACCAGTGTCTGCACATCTTCCTACACACAAGACACAAATCTTTTTAAACAAGTCGCACAGGGAATTCTTTTTCTGAACTTCTAGCAAAATGGAAAAAAAAATAAAAAGAAAAACCGGAGAGAAACGAAACAAATTCAAATCGGTGGTCTAAGTAATAGCCTTTCCACCAACAAAGAACTTTTTTTTTGGCTATCTTTTCACATTCTTCTCATTTCTATTAGCCACATTCCGAAATGTAACTCTTTCTGTCTAGAATTAATTTCAATGCTCTACTATGACAAATTTTGGCGGAAAGAATTTGGAAGGAAGTTTCTCTATAGCACAAAAATACGGGTTGAATTAGAAAAGTACTATTTTGAATCTTTAGACTTTGTCTAAATATCGCTCTGAGCACTGATTTGCATAGGTGTACAAGAACTGCTGACCTTGCCAGTGTTGTTTTGGAGCACAAGAGTTAAATTCGGAGACTGTTTCAGTCTGTCCAGCTGACAGGAAATTGTGTCTCAAGCGCAAGTTTATGTACTTATTAACAAAATCATACCTGGAAAATGTTAACTACAAACTCGAGGCTTCATAATATTGAGTTGGTTCTTTATAAAGAAGCAAGCCATAGCATCATTGTTTTCAGGCTGTCGCCTTCGGCTTATGTTAATTGATACATTGAACACGAAAATAGTATTAATCTAAAGACAGTTTCCTAATACAGGACTTTCTACAAACAGACCATGAGAGAAATCCATTATTCTAATTTATGATACAGAGGTCAAAAGATATTAATCCATTAGTTATCCTTTATAACACAGGATTCAAGAGATAATAGTCCAACAGTTATCCTCTGTGATACAAAGTTCAAGAGATATTAATACATTAGTTATCGTTTATAACACAGAGATCAAAAGATCGTTGTCCATCTATTATCGTTTATTTTACAGAGGTCAAGAGATGCCAGTGCATCAGCTATCTCCCTCAGTTATTGCAAATTTTCAATAAAGATTACATTGTGAACCACCCAGAAGAAATAAAAACACTTTTATTCTATGACAAGCATAACAACAGCGATAAAATGGCGGTAATTGAGCTCAGAAGACAGTGAACTGTACAGAAAAGATTTCACTTCCTCCACTTACAGATGTAAGCTCAGCCATTGGAAAGAAATATAATTACTGCGAATGGATACACGTCTATACTCATTTATCTTTTATCTGAACAGTAATAAACATGGAAAGGAGATTCATCAAAAGATACAGCAATGGTAAACAGGTAAAGCTTTCCCAATAGAGAAGATATCACTGACTTTCAGGATAGACAGTGCAGCACTAAGATTAGTAACGGACTGCAGTCAACGACAGCAACAATAAATAGCTCAAATAGGCTTTCTCATTGAATGAAGATCTCTACTGGAACCACTAAGAAATGCCAGAAACGAGCAGGAATTAAAAGAGAGCTCAACAGAAACTAGAAATCGACAATCACTGCCTGAAATAGTTGCTTATCTCATCGTGGGGCTGCTGAAAATAAAAAAGAAATCTTGTTTTTTTTCTACATACGATATAGCATAGTCCTTTGTAACCTAGAATTATGAGTATAATTATGAACATAATATAGTTATAAAGTTAACATTAAATAAGAAGAGAAAAATTAGATAGGAAACTTAGAGAACAAGATAGAAAACCCATTCCCACGACACTAGTGAAAGACCATTACGACTGGACGCTGATAAGCGTAAATAGAAGAAACAGATGAATAGAAAGGACAAACTCAATGACGCCGAGGAAGAGATAGGCTAGAGAAAATGGTCAGAAGTACAATAAGTGGTGATACCATCCTCCCGCAAGTGAAATAACAGGTGGCGACGAACAGTAGGCGAACGAAATGTAAGAATACGAAGACAGATAGTTAATTGTCCCACAGACCACAAGCGGTCGAGAAGAACTTGCCTGAGGTGTGATAACTGGACAGGAGCGCTAGAAGGGTTTAAGAAAAGCCAAAAGTCTTGTTGGCTAGTTTGACCACATGATTTGGGAAATGGACCCGACAAATAAAGAAACCGGACTAGTAATCAGTTAATAGGTACAGGTAGAAAGTGCCAAGGGCAAAGGGTGGACATTTGATACCACTAAACTGGCAGGTTAAGACTCGGGAACGCCGTATGGTATCTATGTGCTTTAAATGCAAAAAAATTTGTTCAGAAAATATGGCTAAACTTTAATGAATAAACGTTACACTACACTAAAAAAAAACAAAAGATGGTTACTAAGTCGACTTTGGTTTCATTGATGTTTAAATGTTCGTTTCTAAATGTTACAGCTTAAAAATTCATCTTGTACATGATTAGAACCAGGAATTTCTATTTGATCTCCCGAGCTACATTCGGAGTTCATTGGCTGACCAGTTAATCCAAATTAAATTAACCTCTAAAAGTAGGTCAAAGTCGTGGCGTGGACGAACTGTTTTAATCCCCCCCCCCCCAAAAAAAAAAAACGTCATGAATTATGCCCCAGACAACAGGACATTCAGATTCGTGAGCAAAAGATTGCTTGTTCAAGTCTGAACAAGCCACGAACAAAATAATTCAATGGTCTCATCAGTGCTGTAAAGGCAAAGTTTGTAGTTTTTCCCAGACAGTTTATAGCACCGTAAATTAATTTTCTCTCCGACAACGGCTCATTACATCCGCGGTGATTTTCTCCAGGAGCGTTAACTCCAGGATAAAACGTCGGTCGAGGTAGTGAGTTATGTCTCAACCAAAAACAGACTACAACAAAACGAATTTCCATATTCAGCGTCCACTACGTTACAATTTAGGAAAACACTTGTAGCTATCCGTTCTCATACCTACAATTATTTTTCTATAGTAATTTATCAGGAATGTAAGGAGGTTTAACGTATAAATAGTTTTGCTTCGAGACAACATGACCTTCAGAAAATCGCTACAGCTTCAGCAGTTATGTTCAACAACTGTAGCTCCCAACATTTTGCTGCTCGCAGATTCCTGAATTCACTAAAACATTACATTTGCAAAACGTTTGAAGAATTTGGAAAATATTGAAACATTTGGCTACGTTTTCATAATCATACTCCTCCATCTTGCCCTAGGCGTGATGCTTCCAATAGCTTTGAAAATATTTGTGGTTTTTTCTCCCCCGAGCAACGAAATCAGAACATTGAGATGTTTTCCCTCGGCTTTCCTCTTATTATTATTATTTTATTATTATTATTATTATTATTATTATTATTTAGCTTTACGGGGAATATCAGGTTTTCTCACTTCTGTTACAATTTTGATACAAGAAATTTTGATTTATATTTTTCTTACGATTTTTACAAGTTGTTATTCCACAAATTTCTTTGAGAACTTCTTCCTTTGGTTTTCTGTCTGTGTAAGGTATTCCTTGCATTATCTCCACGACTATATCTTTGTTTCCTCTAATTCCCTTTACAGATTTTTGTTTAACTGTTCAGGTCCCACAAACATATTGAAATTTTGGCTGTGTGTAGCGCTGTAATACACTTCTCATCAGTTCAAATAGAATTTTCCTACTTGTTGGTATTTTTTACACGTAATAAAAATCTGATTTCGGATTTCTGAGTCGTGACTTGATTTCAGAATCCATGAAGCAAATGATAATTTGTCTGGGACCTCTACGCCAATAGTCCCCAGCATCAGGTCGCGCGACCCAAATTAAGGTGGCAGGGAGGTCTGCGACAAGGCTGCCAGAAGATATGAAACAAAAAAAAACAAATGATGATCAGCGTGTTTTTAAAAAATGACACAATTTAAAGGGAATTTGTACAAATTTCCGGCTTCAAAACTTAAACATTTAAAATAAAAACAGCGGCGCTCGATACTTTTCATCGAAATAAATTTTTGTTGAATTTCAGTATTTTCTAGAAAGTAAAATCTTTTTCAGAAGTTGAAAGTCATGTATAAATCCTAGTTTATGATTGCTCTCAGAATAAGCTGAGAACTGCTGATCTACTCTCTCCCCTCGTTTTTTGTCTAAATTGAACAGTTGAACAGTTTATGAATGCGCTTTTTTTTTTTTATAACTTGAGGACTTCGGCACTTTGTGATGTACAATACTAAAACTAATTTTAAAATCTTGACTTGCTATATGTACTTACCGATAGACGTGCTACACGTACCTACCACTAGACGTAGCTACCGCTAGATTTGCTACATGTACCCGGCGCTAGACGTGCTACATGTACTTAGCGCTGGACTCACGGCACCATCATAATATTGTAAGTTCTCTGATTTATACTATTCATTATAATGTTGTGAGGTTCGAATTAATACTGTCTTATAATTCTGCCACTTGAATCGATTGTATTGCTCGACTTTGAGTGACGGCGACTGTCACGTATAGCAGCGCAATTTGCCTGTTTAAATGATATCGATCTAATGCACATTCCTACAGCATAGTTAACACGTTGAGACCTCGACTATATTATATTTCTCCACTGTCAGGTTTTAGTTATGAATGCCTCGACTATATTATATTTCTCCACTGTCACGTTTTAGTTATGAATGCCTCGACTATATTATATTTCTCCACTGTCACGTTTTAGTTATGAATGCCTCGACTATATTATATTTCTCCACTGTCACGTTTTAGTTATGAATGCCTCGACTATATTATATTTCTCCACTGTCACGTTTTAGTTATGAATGCCTCGACTATATTATATTTCTCCACTGTCACGTTTTAGTTATGAATGTATTACTATTTACTCTTTTTATCCACTTCGACATTTCAGAATGTCACTACACGTGAAACTATATGGCTCATCACAAGTCATGAGTCTGAAATCTTAACACACATAGTCACTATAAAATTCAAATGGTACGTCCCAGAATAACATAATTCACCTTTAATGTTCACGAAACGAAATTCACAAGTACCAGATTGAGGCATCTCAGAAAGCATTTTACACGAAGTTTAAAAAAGATATCAAATCTTCTGCACTTCTCACTAATAATCACTTTCTAACTTGAAACACATCTCCTGTCCGCCATTAACAACTTCTGGTTCTAAACTGCTTTTCTATCTCCTTAATAACTATTTCTTTACCTGCCCATCTGTTTTATCTGCCGTTGCTCTCTTATCTATCCTTCTATACTTCTTTCTCTGTCTCTCGCTTTCTCCCTTTTCTTAAAACTGTACGTCTGATTTATATATGGTAACAACAGGACGCACCGCTAGACCTTTCTACTGGTCAGCTGATTAACTACATATTGATTGGACTTCGGGATAAGTCGATATACTCCATTTTATCATCTCATTGGTCCTCTGGACTATTCATGTGTATGAATTGCATCCTAAGATTAGCAAATATACCTCGCCTGTCAGTAAGTCTGTTGCGTCAAATCCGTCTATTCAATTTTCTCTCGTGGGTAAACTCTTCTTATCCAGTATCAGGTGTTACTGATACCTGCGGGGGATTAGTCCAGATCTGTTTACACAGTGTCCGTCTGTCTGTCTCCACATGTGCTCTGGTTATCGGAGTAAATTTTTCTAGACCGTATTAGTGTTCCTGTATCTAGTATTTCTAAGTATTTGCATAATTCTATCGTAATAATACTTATACCGTGGGAGTGTTCCTCTCCCACCGGTTCTCAAATTATTTACTCTGTTTCTTGCCTACATTCAGTAATAATCATAACTTTAATGAAGATGTTAATAGTAATAATAATAATAATAATAATAAAATTAACAATAATAATACTATCGTAATTTACACGGCTATAATAATGCTACAATCATAACTTACAAGGCGCTATGTTACACTTGCTTCTACTGATAGACTTGTCACTTGCATCTACCGGTACCTGACTCTTCACTGCCTCTATAGGTTTGGAACCGCTCTACAATAATTTACACTTTTACTTAAGTTGGTCGTTTTAACTCATTGTGGAAATGTCAGCTTCTGCAGAACTTGGTGTTTCCAGACTCAGTGTAGCTTCAGTGTGTTTCATAAATACTTTTCAAAACTTAGAAGGTCACCGAATGAGGTTTTTTAAATCGTTCAACCACCTGTAAGACGAATAAATGAGGTTCTAAATCTTTCAACCACCTATAAGACGAATAAATGAGGTTCTAAATCTTTCAACCACCTATAAGACGAATAGATGAGGTTCTAAATCTTTCAAACACCTATAAGACGAATAAATGAGGTTCTAAATCTTTCAACCACTTATAAGACGAATAAATGAGGTTCTAAATCTTTCAACCACCTATAAGACGAATAAATGAGGTTCTAAATCTTTCAAACACCTATAAGACGAATAGATGAGGTTCTAAATCTTTCAACCACTTATAAGACGAATAAATGAGGTTCTAAATCTTTCAACGACCTATAAGACGAATAAATGAGGTTCTAAATCTTTCATCCACCAGCAGGATGACCGAAGAACACTCTAAACTGTATAAACATTCATAAAATGACCGGAGTCAGCTGATATCCTGAATGTAGCGCATCTATTAAGCTGATATCCTAGGTACTAAGCATCTAGTCATTTGATATCCTAGATGCCAAATATCTGATTAGCTGACATGCTGATATTCTGAATGTTAAACATCTAATAATCTGGTTTCCTGGATGTTAAACATATAGTAATTTGGTATCATGGATGTTAAACATCTAATAATCTGGTATCTTGGATGTTAAATATCTAGTAAGCTGATATCCTGGATGTTAAACATCTAGTAAGTTGATATCCTGGATGTTAAACATTTAATAATCTGGTATCTTGAATGTTAAACATCTAGTAAGTTGGTATCCTGGATGTTAAACATCTAATAATCTGGTATATTGGATGTTAAAAGTCTAGTAAGCTGGTATCCTGGATGTTAAATATCTAGTAATCTGGTTTCCTGGATGTTAAATATCTAGTATGTAATCTGGTTTCCTGGATGTTACACAACTTTTAAATCCATGTTTTTGTGCTGAAAAGTGTGGATAAAAGTGAGAGTCATAAAGACAGAGAGGGCCAGAGGGAAACAGATATATATATATAATATATATATATATATATATATATATATATATAAAGACAGAGAGGGCCAGAGTGAAAGAAAGAGAGAGAGGGAGTCATAGAGACAGAGAGGGTCAGCGTGAAAAAAGAAAGAGAGATTCATAGAGACAGAGAGGGCCAGAGTGAAAATAAAAATAGAGACAAAGAGGGCTGAGAGCCAGAGTGAAAGAGAGAGAGAGAGAGAGAGAGAGAGAGAGAGTCATAAAGACAGAGAAGGTCAGAATGAAAAAAGATAAAGTCATAGAAACAGAGAGGCCAGAGTGAAAAAGAGAGATAGTTATAGAGACAGAGAGCCAGGGATGTAAACAAAGTTAGAGCTTTATAGACACAGAGAGCTAGAGTGTCATAAAAACTGAAAAAATCCGTGGAGAAATCGAGAGAGAGAGAGACAGAGAGAGCCATAGAGATAGAAAAAGAAAGAGAGAGAAAAAAGCAGAGACAGCAAGAACCACTGAGTCAGATAAAGACAGAGAGAGACAGACAGACAGACAGATAGACAGAAAGACAGAAAAAAGACAAAGAGAGATACAGACAGAGAGAGAAAGAGAGATAAGAGAGCCATAGAGTCAGAAAGAGAGACTCACTTGTCTATCTTCCAGATTCTCAACTGCGCACTCAAGGATGGCCGTTGAGCCCACCTCTACTGTGTAAAAGTTGGGAGTCTTCAGAAACTTAGGATGTGGCTCATGGAGCTCTAAAGCTGAAACAAAGATATCAAGTACAAGCCATCAAGTACAATTCATCAAGTGCAAGTCATCAAGTGCAAGTCATCAAGTGCCAGTCATCAAGTACATGTCATCAAGTACAAGTCATCAAGTGCCAGTTATTATACACTTACAGTTTACGGGATAAACACAGAATTTGAGGGTGCTAGAGTTGTGAGATGGTCAGTCCACTCGTTTCTATTGGTAAACATCCGGTGCTTGGAATACAGCAGGAGATACACTAGTCATATCCAGCTGTAGAAATAGGTACCTGACTCCTCATTGTGTTAGAGAGGAAGGACAGCCAGGTACGGCGTAATCAGATTTTTAGTGTATCTACGGGTCAAGAAAAATAGACACAATAACTCCTAGGTGCTCTTGTGGTAAGAGAGTGTTATCTCTTCCTTGTTGGTGTTGTTGTTGTTCTTCTTCTACTACTACTTCTTCTTCTTCTTCTTCTTCTAGCAGCTGCGAAATTCAGCAGCTTTGCCATTTACTGAGACTCATTGCTGCAGACAAGACGCATCTCCATTCCTCTCTGTTCTTCATCTATTCTTGGCAGATGTTGATCCCAAGTGGACATATCTTCTTCCAGGTTGTGTTGCCATCGCTGTCTAGGTCTTCCTGTTGGTCAGTCCACTTTGATTATTTCTGTATAGGCCATCTTTATTTGTCTATCCTCCTTCACTCTCTGTAAATACCCGAGCCACCTCAGTCTGTTGTTTTTCATAACGGCTGTTATAAGTGGAGAGTGTAGATTTCAGTGTGTAGATTTCTTTGTTATTTCTTATCTTTCATTGTTGTGTTAAAGAGTCTCTTACCAGTCTATAAATTCTTCTCAGGATTTTATTTTCAAATGTTTTTATTAAGTTTGTATTTTGTGTGCTTGTGTAATTACCTTTTTTACCTTACAGAAATTGAGAATATCGAGTTTAACTGAAGCTACTGAACAATGGTTCAAAACTTTTTTAGTGACGAATAAGTAAGATTTAAATAACAGATAATTTTATGCATCCATCGTGACGAAAAATACTGAGATGGCTTCAAAGATTTCCTGAAATATAACACAAATGTAATTGTGGATTATTTCTCACTATGTATCGAAAGCAATAGCGTGTTCTCTAGTCACAACTAAACGGTTGGGACAGGAAGACAAATTATAAGTTGGTGGAAAAATAAACCACAAGAAATATGACTTATTCCCTAGGGACAATTCTGTATGAGGAGAGGAAAACGGTTTACAGTACATTTTCCAGTTATAAAAATTGTTTGTTCTGAAGATGCTTATCTGCATGTGTCTTCTCCCGGAATATCTGAGTTCGCATATATTGTACTTGTAATTTAATCAATCAAAGATGTTCATGCCCCAATATAGATAATAGATCACCAAAAATAGGGCAGGAAATATATTTATCTGAGATTAAAAACTTTGATGAGATTTATGTTCATACACAAAGAGAGGCGATGTCTGATCCAGAAGCAATACTTGCTGTCAGTTGCTCATTTGTCTAGACTAGATTATCCTGCACATTCAGTTTTGCAGCAGATCCATGTTTCTTGAGGCGCAAATTATTTCATTGGCTGCTACTTTTAAAAAAAATGTCTTATTATACTTCTTCTTGTGTTTGTTATTATACTTATTCTTGTGTTTCTTATTATATTTCTTCTCGTATTTCTTACTATATTTCTTTTGTATTTCTTATTATACCTCTTCTTGTATTTCTTATTATATTTCTTCTTGTATTTCTTATTATACTTCTTCTAGTATTTCTTATCATACTTTTTCTTGTATTTCTTATTATATTTCTTCTTGTATTTCTTATTATATTTCTTCTTGTATTTCTTATTATATTTCTTCTTGTATTTCTTATCATACTTCCTCTTGTATTTCTTATTATATTTCTTCTTGTATTTCTTATCATACTTCCTCTTGTATTTCATATTATATTTCTTATTATATTTCTTCTTGTACTTCTTATTATACTTCTTGTATTTTTTATTGTACATCTTGTATTTCTTATTGTAATTCTTATTATACTTCTTCTTGCATTTCTTATTGTATTTCTTTTTTATTTCTTATTATGCTGTTTTGTATTTCTTATTATACGTCTTCTTGTATTTCTTATTGTATTCCATATTATACCTCTTGTTTTTCTTATTATACTCATTGTATAACAAATATATCTGTACTACAAAAGCTTAATATTGAAGAAGGCTGGCTAGTAATGAGGATTAAAGAGAGAAAACTTAAATATTTTGGACACATTAAACGTCATGATAATTTAGATAAGACCATTTTGGAAGAATACATAATGGGAAAAAGAAAAAGAGGAAGACCAAAACGAAGATGGCTGCAAGAAATCGTTGACGATCTGCAGATGGACGCAGCAGCAGCAGGCCATCTTGCTCACAACCGAAAGGCCTACAGGAGTGCTGTTTGGGAGGCAAAGTTCCGCAAGGGACATGCAAATGAATGAATGAATAAATGACTCATTGTATTTCTTATTATATTTCTCCTTGTATTTCTTATTATATTTTTCCTTGCATTTCTTATTATACTCCTTCCTGTATTTCTTATTATACTTCTACTTGTATTTCTTATTATAGTTCTTCTTGCATTTCTTATCATACGTCGTCTTGTATTTCTTATTATACTTCTTATTGTTCATTGTCCAGTTTAACTGACATTATCGAATAAATTAAACAATTGTTCAGAACCTAGTGATGAATAAATGAGATTTTGATAACAGATACCGTAAGAGCTGAATGATGAATTGTTTGAACTCATATACACCTGTAATCAGAGAGGGGCAAATGAGAACGCTTGTTATCTCAGACAGCTATTTCTCTTGTGAAACAGTGCACTGACAGACATCTCACCCGCTTCTGGCTTTATCATTTGTTATGGTAGACAACTGCTCGTTAGAACGCAAAAATAATCTCGGGAACAAGTTTTTTTTCCACTTAGTTATTAATTAATTTTGGTTTCGCTACAAAACTAATCTAATAGCAACCAATAACCAGTTAACTCTTCATCATCATCATCATTATCATCAGGTGCCGTGCCGACTGGCGTTGGCTATTATATTTCTCCAGAGTACACGATCCTTCATGCAGGCCATCAGCTCAGTTGGTGATCTCCTCTCACATCGTCTCCTCAGACTGTCCAGTATCATTTCTCTTGGTCTTCCTCTTGATCTTCTTCCTTCTAATTTTCCTGTTGTTATAATATTTTCAATGCCCCCTCTTTTCATTGCATGTCCTATGAAAGTACATTGTCTCTCTCTTATCTTTTTGACAAGGTTTTTTTTTGTCTCTCCAGCTCTTCTCATACATTCTTCATTAGTTATTTTTGCTGTCCAGCGGATTCGCAACATTCTTCTAATAAACCACATTTCTGCTGCTTCCAATGATTTTTGTGCAGACTTGCCTATTGTCCATGATTCACTTCTATATATATATACCAAGATAGGTTAAAAAAAGCATTTTAGGACTCGTTTTCTAACATTCATTGATAAGGATGTGTTGGTTAATATGTTTCTTATTCTCTGAAATGCAGTCTTTGCTTGGCCTATTCTGTTCCTAATTTCTGTTCTGCATTTCCCATCTGAAGTTATTACTGCTCCAAGGTATTTGAGTTTCTGCACCTGCTTTAGAATAGTTCCATTTAACTTTATACTGCATGTTAGTGGATTCTGTTTCTTAGATATAACCATAGTCTCTGTCTTTTTGATGTTCAAAGTAAGGCCTTTCTGTTCACTTTCTTTGGCGACTTTATCCAAGAGATTTTGCAGGTCTTGTTGGTTTTCAGCTATCAGTACTGTGTCGTCAGCATACCGAAGGTTGTTAATATTGTATCCTCCAATTTTTATGCCTGGTTCTGTGATGATCGTTCTTAGAATATTCTCGCTGTGCATAGAAAAAAGGTCTGGAGATAGTACACATTCTTGTCGCACTCCTTGTAGGTGCGCACTAGTTAACTAGTTATCGCACTAGATAACTCTTACAAGAATTTAAACAGCCAAAGAACAATGTGGATGAAAAATTCTGCCGCTGGAGAAAGGATAATAAAGAATTAAACAAAATGTGGTAATTTGTTCTTTTTAAGACAGACAGTTCGAAATATAGAAATGGCTGTACAGAAATGATGAAAGAGAACAGAACAAGAGGTAGACCTAAACAACGATAGCGAGACAAGCTAGAAGACAACTGGCAAGAAAAGATTTAGAACAGAGAGGAATGGAGATTTGTCTTGCTGCAGAAATGAGCCTCAGTGGAAGAGAAGAAGGAAAGAGGTACTGAAATGTAGTGGCACTAGACCTAAGTCGATGTCTTATGGAAAAACTCAAGACTGTTCAATAAAGAAATGCGTTTATGTTATCAAATAACAAGAGGAGACAACTCCTGTGTCTGGTGGATGATACAACGTTACTAAGAAAGGAACGCAGGACATAACATCCAAGAAGGAGTTGTCTTATTTCAAGGGGAATTGTCCTACGGTTAGGAATGGGTGAAGGGGAGTCAATATAAGCAACAAAACTGAAGTTCTCGTTCTTGTTTATATCGTCGTTCTAGTTCAGAAAAGACCTTGGAGCATGTTCTGGTACAATCAGAGCAGCACTGGCACAAGGCCGCTACACAAGGCGACACAACAGACTGTTGCAAGAACTAATCGGTGTTGTTGACAGAGCGACAGATGCGGCAGATACCAGGAAAGAAATCAAAACCCTTTCTAAGTACTTCATATCAAAGTTCTTAACATTCCCTTGCCCTCACTTCTAGATAGAGCGAATGACTGGGAGATCACAGCTGACCTACTGTGGTATGACTTTGTAAGTAATAATTATAGTATTATTATTATTATTAATGAATGTGATTATGGATATGACATGAATATATTGTATGCATAATAGTAACATCTAATAGCAAGAGAAAAAGTAAATACAAAAATTGGAACTAGGCAGAAAACAAACTTCCATGACACTAGTATGAATGAACGCTGACACAAGTAAACAGAATAGAAAAGACGAATAGAAGAGACAGACACAGTGAAAAGCGAGGACGCAATAAAACCTCCGGCATGAAAGAGCAAGATAATGACTTAGGTAAATTACAATTGAATAGACGGAATTGACACAGACTGACACGCGTGACACCTGTTAGCGTCCTATTGCACACGGTTTTTAAATAAAGGGGTGACCAACTCGGCCAGCTGAACAATTAAACATTTAGAGGGGTGGCATATTGGACAATTGATTTACGACATATAAGTCACGGGGCAGTTTGAATAAGGGACAATCAGGGACAATCAAGGGCAGCGGAATATCAGAAAAGAACAGCAGACAGAGAGGGACGATCGAGTGGGGGATCGTCCGACCGAAGACGGTCAGTAAGCGAAGGCCGATATAGATGGCAGAGGAAGACTGTCAGAGAGAATCAGACAGGCAAGAGAAGAACAGGAGGACAGACGAAGAGCAGGAGAAGGAGAATTAGAGAACACACACCAGAGAGACATGGAGGGGACAGAAACACAGAACAAGAAAGAGAACGAGACGCTATAGAGTCAGAAGTAGTGTTAGGCTGAAGATGTGATTCAAGTGATTAAGAAGATTTGAAACTTTTGGAGCTTCGAGCAAAGTGCGTTTAGACGAGAAACTATTTGACCACGTGTTACAGATCTATTAGAAAACTGAGTTTAGAATCGTTCTAACATCACGAGTTGAATATCTTGAAGTTGAGAACATTGACGAAATGCTGCATGTAGAATATGATAGTTTGACGATTGGAACAAATGATTAAATGATTCAATCCAAGTGAAGTTATCAACAACACATCTTGAACTTATTTAACAGAATAAATGAATTCAGAGAACATTTCATCGGGCGTGCTCTGATCTAGTGAATGTGATAAAGTTTTGTGAAACCTGTGATGTGTTAATCAGAGAGCATCTGTAAGCTTCACTACTATAGAACTATTCAGAACCCATTCTTTAGTCAGAAATATATAATTCACAAATGTCAGTATTATACTACCAGGGCGAAGAGAATACCCCGCATTCGTTAAGGAGACAGGAATGCGACCAGGCATTGTAGTGTACTTGCCCTCGTAACAGGACTCAATTTTATTCAAACATATGCCCCATATGAGCCCTGAATATAAGAACAACACATGTTCAAAAGTGTGAAATAAGTGATCTAGTCAAACAGGTAAGGCATGTGTCAAAATCTAAAATGGTTGCAGTAGAGGTGTGGACAAGAGGATTCATGGCGACATCAGCGTCTGATATGTGTGAATAACTGGGCATAAAAGGACAAGAGGATTCATGCAACATCAGCGTCCGATATGTGTGAACAACTTGGCATAAAAGGACAAGAGGATTCATGCAACATCAGCGTCCGATATGTGTGAACAACTTGGCATAAAAGGACAAGAGGATTCATTTAACATCAGCGTCTGATATGTGTGAACAACTGGAGAACACTGGAACACTGACCCGTGAAGATGGTTATCAATTCGCGATGACCCTATACAACGCAGTAACAATGATCAAGGCAATGGAAGAAAACATCCTGTACCGTCTCTATGGGCGCCAGGAGTGGCTCGCATTTCCGCTTCCCTCGGTATGCCTTACAAACAGCCAAGCGTGACGCGCTAGACAAGCAAGGGCACCAACGCCAAGTGCGGTCAAGAACCTTGGTAATATAAGACAAGCAAGGGCACCAACGCCAAGTGCGGTCAAGAACCTTGTCAAGGTAATATAAGGCAAGCAAGGGCACCAACGCCAAGTGCGGTCAAGAACCTAGGTAATATAAGACAAGCAAGGGCACCAACGCCAAGTGCGGTCAAGGACTTTGTCAAGGTAATATAAAACAGCTTATCGGAGTCCACGGAACAAACAGCTAGGAACTTTGACAAGTTACAGACGCAAAAATTCCAGCAGTATCTTCAGCCACGTGAAGTGGTTATAACCAACAATTCACAGACCTCTGGGAGTCATGATCCAGAGGGGGCCCAACCTCCTTAGAGCGTCAGAAGTTTAGAGGGCCGAAACGCTTGTCTGAGGGAAAAGGGGGAGGGTGTACTTCTCTGATGATCTGGGGAGTTGTGTTGCTTTTGCTCTCTTCATCAGAGATCCCCTCACACCGATCTCCATTTCAAGGATTCTCAACTGGTTTGGGGGAGAAGATCAAATATGGCAAAAAGATGTACGCTAAAACTGTATTTAAGCACAAGGCGTGTTATAGGTTACATTAATCATAAAGCGGACACTGAAAGATGAAATTACGTTAGAAGGTAGTTTAATGTTACAGTAATCATTTCGGGGACACTGAAAGGTGTACGTTAATTAGAATGTGTTAAAGGTGGCAAAGAAATGTATACTAAAAGTGTATTCAGGCACAAGACGTGTTAAAGGTTACATTAATCATATGGCGGACACTGAAAGCTGTATTTAACTAGAGCATGTTAAAGGTCGCATTAATTATATCGCGAACGTTGAAAGGTTTAATTAAATCGAACATATGATGATGATGATTTTAGAACTGTTAAGTGATAATCATGACATATGCAGAAGAAAAAAATATCTAACAAAACTGAAAGAAAAATGCGTAGAAAATGTGTTTCAAAGGGTCTGTGCTCCAGATAATCTGAGACTCATCCCAGGACGCTAAAAAAAGCCCTTGCGTCATTTCCTGCCTGGGATTATCATGTCAGTGAAGACATCTGGAGTTGAACATTTCCAGCTCCAGGAGTTAAACGAAGCACGTGACCTGTTAGAAAATGATTGTTCAGCAACTGTATCTTAAAATATACAACACATATCCTTAAAATATTCAACTCCTTCTATCTGTGATATTACTGATTAATCCTATATGTTACTTTGTCATATACATCTTCTTTCTTTATATTTCTCATTATATCCCGTATCTTACTTTGTCATATACATCTTCTTTCTTGATATTTCTCATGATGTCCCGTTTGTTACTTTGTCATATACATCTTCTTTCTTGTTATTTCTCATTAAATCCCGTATGTTACTTTATAACAGTATTTTTTTTTAGGCTTGTTCAGGCTGTCGCCCTGTTTTCTCCCAGGTCATATCTGAACTCCTCCCCTCCCTCTCCTCTTATATAACCGACACTGGTTACTCGTGCAGTGACCTATTTAACTAGGATATGCACTACACAACTAAAAACTTCAGCTAGCAAACCAAGTTATTTAACTATACGATGCAATACATTTATAACTCACCTACGACATTATTTTCTCAACTTTTAATGTGATGAGTGAGTTTCATGTAGGACATAAGTTTCTCAATATCAGGTAGAAAAGTGCTAGGACAGGAGGTACATCCCCCCACCCCCGTTGCTGCTTCATTTAATACATGACGTGTGGTACTTTATAATGTACATCTTTCTGTAGAGACTTTGCTTATTACATCTCTTATGTTACTTTATAACGTGCATCTTCTTGTAGAGGTATTGCTTGTTACATCTCTTATGTTACTTTATAACGTGCATCTTCTTGTAGAGGTATTGCTTGTTACATCTCTTATGTTACTTTATAACGTGCATCTTCTTGTAGAGGTATTGCTTGTTACATCTCTTATGTTACTTTATAACGTACATCTTCTTTCTGTAGAGGTATTGCTTATTACATCTCTTATGTTACTTTATAAAGTAAGCGTATTCTTGTAGAGGTATTGCTTGTTACATTTCTTATGTTACTTTATAACGTACATCTTCTTTCTGTAGAGGTTTTGCTTATTACATCACTTATGTTACTTTATAAAGTAAGCGTCCTCTTGTACAGGCATTTCTCAACACATCTCACACGTTATCTATAATAACTTCTCCTATTAGAGATTATGCTTGTTTCCTTTCCTATGTTATTTTATAATATGCACCCCCTGAACACACAGACACGGTTTATGATGTCTCATAAACTGTACACTGCCAGGTTCCTGCTTACAGCGCTACCTGGGCCGCTTGATCATAGGTTACCTGCATGCCTTATCACGCCAGGGATAAGAAGAAAGTCTGCCAATTTCCTGAGTGACAGGAGCTTTTGGTGAATTGTTAGCACTCATATCTGATATACAAAATGATATAATAGACGCGTAATCTGTTCCTTTTCTTATATCTTTCATATTGTTCTTCAAAGCAAAAAGCATATAGGAATAACGCAAGGAACAAACATTTGCACCTGCTAACAAACATTTGTTTCGTAAGCTTTTCTCGAAAATCAGGGATAATTTTTAGTTTTCACATGAATAAATTATTTTTTTTTAAATCTCGTGCTCTTCAAATTCACTTCTCTGGTGCTGCCGCGTTTGAAATCTTGTCCATTTTTCAAGAGGCAGGACTGGCCCTTAAAAGGCGAAAAAAGGGGGGTTGGGGACAAATAATGGACTGTCTGAAACGATAACAAGAGAGAGAATATCAAGAGTTACATGTGGTGGCACTGTACCAATGTTACGAAGAACTTGAGTGACAGACCTATCGAAAACACCTGCCGTAATATCGTTCATTTTACAAGAAAACAGACGAGCTCTGGACCTATATATAGAATGGGAACGGTAAGGAACTCTACATTCGATTACCAGACTAACTGAAGTTTCCAAAATGAAGACCTGGTCACGAGCGGTTTTCTTGTCACGTCTTCTGGCTTTCTACGAACAGAAATGCCCAGTATTCGGTGCTTGAATTCGACCGCGATCTAATATCCGGTCCAAGGTATAGTTCCAAATTGAATTTGTTAACCAGAAAACTATATCGTGCCACGGAATAAGAGCGTGTGACTCACTTCAGACTGACTTAAGATCTACCTGCACCGAATATCCAGGACGTGCAAGGCAAGCCTGAACAGAATTCTCAAATTGAACTTTCAATATTACCTATATTTTTTACAAAATTCTAAACCTATATTTTGTTACAAAATTCTAAACCTATAATATATGTTTTACAAAATTCTACGTTGATCATTTGAGGGTATAACAAATTAAATTCTGAGCAATCCCAGATTCAAACACCAAAGGAAAAAAAAAAAAAGGTCTGACATTCTCAGCATTTCATGGCCTTTCGAACGAGAGTGTACTATGTCGTAGGAAATCTTAAACTAAAAAAGACGGAAAACCAAACGCTTGTTCAGATTAATTATCAGAAGAGCAGTAACCAGTTTGATTCCCGTGAAGGTCAAGGCTGAACGTGCAAAGCCTCAGTGCTGTTAGAGTTTATATTCGAACACGGAGGCTCTTTTCTTATGTGGGCGTGTTGGTAGTGCGTTGTTGTGTCATGGCCGGGTGGTTGCTCCGCCTACCTGGGGTACCGGGTTATTCTCCTATTAACTTCCTTTCTCTCTCGTCTAAAGTGCTTTGTCTATAATACTGAAGACAAAAAGCACAAGCTGATCCCATGCAACACAAACACTTCTTGTTACTGCGGCCTAATATAAAAATCCAGCCATATACGGCATGGGAGGATGCTGAGATAATAATGCACAACTTCACATTTTTCTGCTTCAGAATTCTTCCAAGACGAAAACTACCCTGATTTAACATACTTATTTCGCTGTGATAGTTTGCTGTTCATAATCTTTTTTTTTTATATGTGCTAAAAATTGTTTCTCTTCTACTTTTACAGCTTGAGATTAAACCTGGACTAGCATGTCATTAGAAATGTGGCCGGTTATTTTCACTAATTCTTTCCTTATAAGTATAACAATGTGAAGTTCTATTTTATATTGTTCATTATTATTGTTATTATTGAATGTTCTATTATCATCACATCTCACCTTGGTACATCACACGTCGAAGTTTCACATACATGGCAATAGATGAGTCCTCATAAAACATTTCACTGACATCATTTTATTATGTCAAACATGATCAATACGTATAATTGACAACTTCGCTTGGAATAATATGCAAGATTATATACAGTTCATTGTTTTCATCATTGTAGCAGGAAATCTCAAGATCTCACAATATCATACTTCTTACTATAGAACAAAAACTCGGTGCTCGAAGTTTCAATGTAATAATTACTACACAATCTCTTAATACACTGGTTCAGTCTAACATTGTGTCTCTATCTCTACATCTCTCTTGCTGAACCCTCTCTCTACCTGCAGCTGAGTCCTACTCTGTCTACCTGCAGCTGCCTGCACCTCCCCCTGCCTCCTGAATCCTCCTCTGCTCTCCTCTCTCTATCAGAACCCCCCTCTACCTGAATCTGCATCCTTTTATATTCGTAAATTCCGTTCCATAGACCACGCCTCCAATTGTTGTATCGGTCATTGGGTCATCGGGTCATTGGGTCATCCTTTGTTGCCCAAAACCAGTCGCAACTAGCGTCCTAGAGTTAGCCACACCCCTATACACGTTAGTCGCTTTCATCTCCGTCTGTCCAATTGCTACCTCCAATTAAACAAGTCCACCATCTCTTTCATGTTATCTGCTTCGGGACTTAGTCCGTTCTCTGTTCAGTCTTTGATCTACTGGTCAATTGTTCCCCCTGGGCTACTGCACGTGCGCGCGAAGTCGCACCTCTAGAACTGGACCACTCTCACGATCTATCAGATCTATCGATCCGGTTTTACCTTTGATCAGGTCTTTGAAGTACCGAGTATCCGTTCCTCGCTCCTCTAACTATACCTTCTTTGTCGCCGTTTGATCCACCATCCTGCCTCCCAATACCCTCCTAACTATATATCTGATCATTTCACTAATAATAATAACAATAATAATAATAATAATAATAATAATAACTATAATCATTACTTACAAGGCTATGCTACATAAGGACTCACTTTGAAAGCTCCTGCCTGAGCCATTGGCTAGGCGGGTGGTAATCTCACATTTAGGACTTAAGTTCTTCCAGTCGAGGCTGTAATGCAGATACTGAAACTTAGACGTATCATCATCATCATCATCATCTACTATTCCTTCTTTTTCTTTGGCGTTCCTCCTCAGAAGAGCTTTGGCAGCGTTATGTAGCCCTTCTGTTCCTTGCAAGGTCCAACACAGTCCACTTCGGTTTAGAGCAATTTCAAATTCTTTGGAAAATGGACCATGGTTGTTTTATTTAATTCCTGAAGACAGACTTCTATGTAGGCTCCGTAACCTTGGGTAATATTTTGACCTGTACCTTATAGGTGTGGCTGAAGTAACTCTGGTGTCAAGAACAATGGAGGGAAATTTGTTCCGAGTTTGATCAGCTCCAATTAGCAAAATAACAGTGAATGTCACAATATTAAAGCATGTAGACAAGTTCAAGTAGCTTGGGACAGTTCTGGTGAAGGGTGCTCCGGTGCTACTAGACCCAGTTCTGATCCATGAATGTGAAGCCTAGACAGCTACTAAAGAGATGCAGCAACATCTGGAAGCCACGGAAACGTGCTTTCTTAAAAGAGTGTTAAGGACACCATGAAGGGCAAGAAAACCAAATGAAGAATATTTGAGAGAGAGAGACTTATTCGAGAAGACAATAGTCAGGATAAGACAGTTTAAATTTATAAGACATGTCATAAGAAAAGGCAAACTAGAACGCGTCGTGACAACAGGGAAATTAGAGGAGGGAAATGAGGCCAAGGTAGACCAAGAGAAAATCCTGAATGGATTGACAAAATACTATTGAAAACAGACACTAGTACAGCACAAATCAGACTTTTCGACGTCGTCAAAGATAGTAGGCATGGCCCTCGACAAGTAGATAAGACAGTTAGCTAGAACCTGTATCCACTGATATGTAGGTTTGCTTCACAATGCTAATTCAATGACCAGCATGGAGTCTGTTTCTAACACCGTGTAGCACGCTCTTCTTCCAGGTTTTGTTAAAGTCTGGACCGCCATAATAGCGAGCGTACTTGTTAAAGGAAACAACGGTTCCAGACAACAGATGGCTCTGTTATCACCACATTCATCACTGATACAATCAATAGGATGTGTATTTTTAATATCGGCTTAACTGTTAGAAGAGTGTAAATGATAAGGAAAAAGGATGAAGACAATGAAGGATGTCTGAAATGCCAGACCTGGCTTACGATAACAGCGGCAATGATATAGAAGTTAGGTGGTCGTGACCTGTAAAACTGGACCCTATAAAACGCGCTCTCCCTCGGTTTCAAGTGGCAAGACAAGGGCAGGTAATTTGACTGATTCGGATCGAGTTACCCTAGATAATTTGGAGTGCCCTCATTGACGGGTTGATTTGTTCCGTGCGTCACGACTTCATCATGGCACGATCCAGTGCCCCGGGACCTGGGATTTCAAAGTTGGCACGACTGGGTTGTGAACTTTATAGTTCCATAAAATAGCTTTTCCTCCATTATCGCTCACTGTCAGCTCGGCAGTGGTCCAGTTGACATGTTCACGAATTGCCATTTTATCGTTGTTTTCTTTCGCTTCATGCACGTATTGTGAACACATGTCTCGTCTTGCAGGTGTGCCTCATCTTGCAGCTATACATTTATTGCATGCTGGACAAAATATTGCAGATATAAGTGTTTTGTATAGTAGTGGAGCACATAAAGAAACCTTGCAGAGGTTCCTTGCTGTGACCTGATACAAATTCTTATGTACTGGAAGACAAGGCGGGGAACAACTTTATATATTACTTCATTTATTCAATTCTTTTCCATGTCCCTGCAGAACTTTGCCTCCCTAACAGCTCTCCTGTAGGTCTCTCGATTGTAAGCAAGATGGCCTGCTGCTGATGCATCCATTTGCAGATCATCAACGATGTCTTGCAGCCATCTTCACCTTGGTCTTCCTCTCTTCATTTTTCCCATTATGTACCCTTCCAAGATGGTCTTCTCTGAATTCTCATGACGTTTAATGTGTCCAAAATATTTAAGTTTTCTCTGTTTAATCCTCTTTACTAGCCACCTTTTTCAATATTAAGTTCTTGTAGTATGGATATATTTGTTCTCTTTGTGTCCATGATATTTGAAGTAATCTTTTGTAGCATTTACATTCAAAGGCATTTATGTGTTTCTCAGCTGTTTTGTTATGTGTCCAGGTCTCACAGGCATATGTTGCGATGGGAAAGATGCATGCCCTTAAAAATCTTATTTTTGTACTTCTTTCTGTTCCTCTCCGCAGATTCTTTAGTTGTTTTACTTTTTGAAGAGCAATAGATGTCCTTTTAATTTCCCTCATTGTATCTCCATTATTAGTTAGTAGTGATCCAAGATATTCAAAACTCTCCACTTCTTCCAATTTTCCTCATTGATACATATTTCAGCTGCCTTATTTGTTTTATCAGTTGTCATCAATTTACTTTTCTTCGCATTATGATAGAGGTTTTGCTCTTCGCAGTTCTTACGGACTAACATAATTAGTTTTTCCTTTCCTTTTTGTGTTGTGGATAGTAATACTGTGTCATCAGCGTATTTAATCTTTAGTATTTCATAACCT
Source organism: Achatina immaculata (assembly GCA_009760885.1). Lineage (NCBI taxonomy): Eukaryota > Metazoa > Mollusca > Gastropoda > Stylommatophora > Achatinidae > Lissachatina > Lissachatina immaculata. The sequence goes on from CM019691.1 coordinate 8,668,930, forward strand.
CCAATTGTTATGGCATCATAATATTCTTTGTCTACATCTTCTCTAACATTCCTCATTATATTTTCAGTATACAAGTTAAATAAGTAAGGTGACAATATGCACCCCTGACGGACCCCTTGTTTTATGTCAAACCAAGTTGTTGTTTCACCATTTATTCTCACTGCTGCCTGTTGGTCTGGATACAGCAGTGATGTTAATTGTATCAAATGTGTTGGAAATCCCATTTTTTCCATTATTTCCCAAAGTATCTGGTGTTGTACACAGTCAAATGCCTTTGAGTAGTCTATAAAAGATAAATATAGATATACATTAAATTCTCTGCATTTCTCTATTATTAATCTTATACTGAATATATGATCTCTTGATCCTCTTCCTTGTCTAAAATCAGCTTGGACCATATTGACTTCTTCTATTTTTTCTTACGAAGTCTACCCATTATGATTTTTAACAGAATTTTACTGGCATGACTAATCAGGGCAACAGTTCTGTAGTTTGTGCATAATTTCAGGTTACCCTTTTATGGCAGTGGTATGAATACAGTTCTTTTACATTCTTCTATTATCGGTTCGGGTTCTTTCTCCTCCAATAATAATTCACATTGTTGATTTTTGCTTTCACAGCCAGGTGTTTCATACATTCTTTTGCAATATTCCTTCTTTCTTTCTAGAATTTCCTTTGTCTCTGTCAAGGTATTTTCCATCTCGTCACAAACTACATTTAGTTTAGGTGTGACATTTCTCGTCAATGTCTTCATTTCTTTAAACATTTCACTATCTCTTCCACACTTCTGATGTCCTTCTGTTCTTTCACAACAATCTTGTATGTATTGTTTTTTTGTCTTTTCTTATGTTTTTTCGTACTTCTTTTGTTAAAGATTTATATTCCTCTTTGTTGTTGTTTATCACTTTCCATTGCGTCTTCATTTCTCTACGTTGCTTTATCAGTTCTAGTGTGTCTGCTATAATTTATCCATTTTTTTTTGTTTTCTTTACTGGAACTACGTCTTTAGCTGTTGTTATTAAGATATCTCTGGCCTGTGTAGCCAGTTAATCTGGCATCATCTCCTCTATAGCCATCAGGATTTCGAAACGGTTTTTCACTTCTATACCGTTTGTTCCGGTATTTTTGTAAGATCTAAGCGGAGTGGTCTTGATCCCGTAACTGTCTTTTTATCTTTATCTTCATGTCTGCTATTAATAACTCATGGTCTGTGTCACAATCAGCACCTGGTAAAGCTTTTGCTGATGTTATACTTGATCTCCACCTTCTTTGCACTAAAATGTAATCTGTTTGATTCTTGGTTTTCACATCAGGTGATGTCCATGTGTAAAGTCTTCTTGGATGTTGTTTAAAAAAGGTGTTAGCAATCATTAGCTGATTTTCCATGCAAAACGCCATTAGATTGTCACCTGCCTCATTTCTATGACCTATGCTAAATTTCCATACAACATGTTCTTCATCTTCTGCTCTTTCTGTACCAATCTTTGCATTAAAATCCCCCATTGTTAATACAATATCATTTTTCCGTACCTGATCTATTGTCGTTTGCAGTGTGTTATAAAAGTCTTCTACTTCCTCTTCTTCTGCTGCTGATGTAGGTGCATATATCTGGATGATTGTTACATTTCCAGGAATGCCCTTAAGTCTGATTGTGAGGATTCTATCACTTACTGGATTGTAACCTAATAATGCTTTTGATGTTAATTTGTCCAAGTAAAAAGCCACTCCATTTTTTCCTCCTAATTATCCACCAGACTATATAAAGATATTATCATTCTCACTCTTGAAGTGTCCTGATCCTTTCCATCGATGTTCGCAGATTCCCAAAATGTGTATCCCCGTTCTTTTCATTTCGTCACTTATTATTATTACTACCAACTCCAAATCCGATTTGGAAAAATAAAAACTCAGGTAATTTATCAGTCCATTGCTATTTGAAATCAACTTTATTTCTCCATCCATGATGTAGAAGCAGCCTTCAACCTAAGATTACTTTTAAAAAAATTATTAAAATCCTTATATGTATTTAATAAACATATTTGAAAGCGAAAGTATTTGTGTAATGTAAGAACGACTACCTACATCACATTCTGTCACCTTTTCAAGTAATCTTCATCCACCGTATGTTGCTATCACACACCTTACACCACTCTTATGTTATATTTATCTCAGTCATGCAACCTTCACATTGATCAACTGTTGTGCGTCACGTGATCTCTTCTCTCCCTCCCCCTTCCCCCATCCCGGTACTTAATTTTCATTTATGCGAGTTCTGCTGAATGCAGGTATATTAATCTCTTTTATATAACTTCTCAGAAGAACATGGGCGAAACAAAGATATAGTCACACCCGATACCCTTTTCATTACTGTCACATACTGAATGATGAACAAAACAACAGAAACTCTCTTCACAGCAAGAAGCAAATGGACATCTGATAAACATCTGGAAGTTCGCTCAGTAGAGTAAAGGCAAAGGCGTTTCAATGCCATTAAGGCATATTGGGAAATACGGTGTTAGGCCCGTATTTTCTATGACCTTCGGCACATGAAAGTGTGATGTGGTCAGTATCACGCCTGGCCGCTTTACCTTCCCAGATTTCTCTGGTACCCATTTTTAGAGGCTGGGTGGACCCCGAGACCTTTTTCGGTGTGTCCCAGGAAAGATCCCACTGCTGGGACTGAACCCGGTACCACCAGATCAGTAAACCGAGCGCCTAACCACTCGGCTAACCAGGCCGCCTTCAATAGAGTACTAGAACCAAAATTAAATTTTACCAAAGCTGTGTGCTAAACAATATTTTTATATGGCGCACAATGCTGGAGAGCAACAGTAGGAGAAATTGTCAAATTCTTCTAATTTCACAAAAAAAAAAAATTGCCTAAAGAAGATTTTTTACACTATTTTCTGGTCACAGTTAGTAACTAATATAGATCTACTACCCAGACTAGATGGATCACAGCAGGTACACTAGAACTGATAAAACAATGTAGAGAAATGAAGACGCAATGGAGAGTGACAAACAACAACAAAGATAAATATAAAACTTTAACAAAAGAAGTACGAAGAAACATAAGAAAAGACAAAAAACAATACATACAAGATTGTTGTGAAAGAATAGAAGAACATCAGAGGTGTGGAAGAGATAGTGAAATGTTTAAAGAAATGAAGACATTGACGAGAAATGTCACACCTAAGCTAAATGTAATTTGTGATGAGATGGGGAATACCCTGACAGAGACAGAGGAAATTCTGGAAAGAAAGAAGGAATATTGCAAAAGAATGTATGAAACAACTGACTGTGGAAGCAGAAATCAACAGTGTGAATTATTATTGGAGGAGAAAGAACCCGAGCCGACAATGGAAGAAGTTTTATGGGCAATAAAGAGTCTGAAAAATGGTAAATCACCAGGATGTGATGAGATAACCGCTGAATTTATTAAAGCAGGAGGAAAGGAGTGTGCAACAATCTATCATGCACTATGTAAAAAGATATGGCATTCAGGTATTTGATCAAAAGAATGGAAAAGAACTGCCAAAAAAGGGTAACCTGAAATTATGCACCAACTACAGAACTGTTGCCCTGATTAGTCATGCCAGTAAAATTCTGTTAAAAATCATAATGGGTAGACTTCGTAAGAAAAAATAGAAGAAGTCAATATGGTCCAAGCTGATTTTAGACAAGGAAGAGGATCAAGAGATCATATATTCAATCTAAGATTAATAATAGAGAAATGCAGGGAGTTTAATGTGAATCTATATTTATCCTTTATAGACTACTCAAAGGCATTTGATTGTGTACAACACCAGAAACTTTGGGAAATAATGGAAAAAATGGGATTTCCAACACATTTGATACAATTAACATCACTGCTGTATTTAGACCAACAAGCAGCAGTGAGAATAAATGGTGAAACAACAACTTGGTTTGACATAAAACAAGGGGTCCGTCAGGGGTGCATATTGTCACCCTACTTATTTAACTTGTATACTGAAAATATAATGAGGAATGTTAGAGAAGATGTAGACAAAGAATATTACGATGCCATAACAGTTGGAGGTTATGAAATACCAGAGATTAGATATGCTGATGACACAGTATTGCTGTCCACAACACAAGAAGGAATGGAAAAACTAATTATGTCAGTCCGCAAGAACAGCGAAGAGCAGAACCTCTATCTTAATGCAAAGAAAACTAAAGTGATGATAACTGACAAAACAAACAAGGCAACTGAAATATGTATCAGTGAGGAAAAACTGGAAGAAGTGGAGAGTTTTGAATATCTTGGATCACTACTAACTAATAATGGAGATACAATGCGGGAAATTAAAAGGAGGACATCTATTGCTCTTCAGAAAGTAAAACAAATAAAGAATCTGTGGAGAGGAGCAGACAGAACCACAAAAATAAGATTTTTAAGGGCATGCATCTTTCCCATCGCAACATATGCCTGTGAGACCTGGACACTTAACAAAACAGCTGAGAAGCACATAAATGCCTTTGAATGTAAATGCTATAGAAGAGTTCTCCAAATATCGTGGACACAAAAAAGAACAAATATATCTATACTACAAGAGCTTAATATTGAAGAAGGCTGGCTAGTAAAGAGGATTAAAGAGAGAAAACTTAAATATTTTGGCCACATTAAACGTCATGATAATTTAGAGAAGACCGTATTGGAAGGATACATAATGGGAAAAAGAAAAAGAGGAAGACCGAAACGAAGATGGCTGCAAGACATCGTTGATGATCTGGAAATGGATGCAGCAGCAGCAGGCCATCTTGCTCACAACCGAGAGGCCTACAGGAGTGCTGTTTGGGAGGCAAAGTTCCGCAAGGGACATGCAAAGGAATGAATGAATGAACCCAGACTAGACAAAGAATATATGCACATAACTACAATATGAAGACATGGACATAATTACAACATGAAGACATGTACATAATTACAGTATGAAGACGTGTATATACGTAATTACAACATGAAGACATGTACATAATTACAACATGACGACATGTACATAATCACAGCATGAAGACACGAACATAATTACAACATGAAGACATGGACATAATTACAACATGAAGACATGGACATAATTACAACATGAAGACATGGACATAATTACAACATGAAGACATGTACATAATCACAGCATGAAGACACGAACATAATTACAACATGAAGACATGGACATAATTACAACATGAAGACATGGACATAATTACAACATGAAGACATGGACATAATTACAGTATGAAGACGTGTACATACGTAATTACAACATGACGACATGTACATAATCACAGCATGAAGACACGAACATAACTACAACATGAAGACATGGACATAATTACAACATGAAGACGTGGACATAATTACAACATGAAGACGTGGACACAATTACAGAACGAAGACACTGGGGATAAATGAGCCGCGTCCACCAGACAGATTCCACAGCTAAAAACAGCTGAGGGATTGACACGGGGGGGGGGAGTGCACCTGATAAGGAATTATAGATGCTGGAGTAACAGTGTGTGACACAGCTAGGGGCGCCATACAGAAGCTGGCCGCAAGTCATGAGGCTGGAGTAACAGTGTGTGACACAGCTAGGGGCGCCATACAGAAGCTGGCTGCAAGTCATGAGGCTGGAGTAACAGTGTGTGACACAGCTAGGGGCGCCGTACAGAAGCTGGCTGCAAGTCGTGAGGCTGGAGTAACAGTGTGTGACACAGCTAGGGGCGCCGTACAGAAGCTGGCTGCAAGTCGTGAGGCTGGAGTAACAGTGTGTGATACAGCTAGGGGCGCCGTACAGAAGCTGGCCGCAAGTCGTGAGGCTGGAGTAACATTTGTTGCTGACTTGCTAGACGCCATAAGCTCAAATGGACATTGATTACAAAGTAGCTCACTGCATGTATTCATGTGTGTATGTATGTATGTATGTTTGGATGGATGGATGGATGGATGAATGGATGGATGGACGGATGGACGGATGGACGGATGGATGGATGTGTGTGTGTGTAAGAATGTATGTACGTGTGTATGGATGGATGCATTAAGAATGGATGGATGAATGGATAGATGTATGGATAGATGGATGCATGCATGCATGGAGTGAAGAGACAGAGACGAAAACCGCCTGGCGCTTGATAACCACTTTATTCAGGAATATTGGACGCTGGAACAACATGCTTTGAACTCGACATTCAGCTAGATTTAACATTCCTCTTCTCCACAGTCATATTCCCTCTGTACAAAATTCTACTTCTTCCTCAACACATATTTCAGAATCTCCTCACTGTCTTGAATTACAAACCCTCTACCCCAACCACATTCACCTTTCTCACCCTTCCACTGTATCACTCTCTCACCTTTTCGCGACCACCACTCTTCTTTACTACCTACCTATCACACATCGCAAGTATCCATTTAAACGCCCTCAACACTCTACCACGCGAACTCCTAGAGGTAGCTTCTTACAAATCACAGCAAAGTGCTCCATTTACTCTATTTGTTTCTTCCAGTCCTGTTTGTTGTACAGCATTCACGTGAATTTATATTTTATCTTATTTTTCTATTTCTTAGTCCTTAATGTTTTAATAATGCGCATGCATTAAGGTGCTAACCGAAATGTCGCAAACTGTCTGCTGGTTAGTTAATTAAACTGTTCCTACATTTTATCTTTAAAAGTTTTAACATTTTGTATCACAGCTTTACTTCGGTGGCTTCATGCATAGTTATATACGTAGTTTTAAATAACTATAGACTAATTATTCCTAGAGTTTTTCATTACATTTTCTGCTTATTAAAATATTTCATACAAAGACATAGTGTTTAGAAAAATGAGCATTGAAAATAATTTTGACACAATTACTCATATTCAGAGTGGAGAGTAGAATGTTTTCATAGTCGCTTAGGACGTGTAAAATCTGGAATGGTTGTTTTACACGGGATGCCAGAACATATTCTCAATCTAGAATGGAAGAAAACATTTCCAATGTAAGATGTAGGAAAACATTCCCAATATAAATTGTGGGTAAATATGTACAATATAAGATGTGCGAAAACATGCCCAATATAAGATGTGCGAAAACATGCCCAATATAAGATGTGCGAAAACATGCCCAATATAAGATGTGCGAAAACATGCCCAATATAAGATGTGCGAAAACATGCCCAATATAAGATGTGCGAAAACATGCCCAATATAAGATGTGCGAAAACAACCCAAATAAAAGATCTGGGAAAACATTCCAAATATAAGATGTGAGAAAACATTTAAATATATAATGAGGAAAAACATTCTAATATAAGATGTAAAAAAAAAACATTTCAAATATAAGATGAGGAAAAACATTCCCAGTATAAGATGTGTAAAAAAAAAAAAAACACCGAATAAGAGATGTGGGAAAATATTCCCAAAATCAAATGGAGGAAAAGTTTCTCAGTGGAGTATGCGAGAACACAGGATTTCGGAAGTTAAAAGTCCTTTTTTTTCTAGGTGCACCCGTCAGACATAGTATGTCTACAGACCACACTACACTACCGCTGTCAGCAGGTTAATAGTCTATCTACAGACCACACTACACCACCGCTGTCAGCAGGTTAATAGTCTATCTACAGACCACACTACACCACCGCTGTCAGCAGGTTAATAGTCTATCTACAGACCACACTACACTACCGCTGTCAGCAGGTTAATAGTCTATCTACAGACCACACTACACCACCGCTGTCAGCAGGTTAATAGTCTATCTACAGACCACACTACACTACCGCTGTCAGCAGGTTAATAGTCTATCTACAGACCACACTACACCACCGCTGTCAGCAGGTTAATAGTCTATCTACAGACCACACTACACCACCGCTGTCAGCAGGTTAATAGTCTATCTACAGACCACACTACACCACCGCTGTCAGCAGGTTAATAGTCTATCTACAGACCACACTACACCACCGCTGTCAGCAGGTTAATAGTCTATCTACAGACCACACTACACCACCGCTGTCAGCAGGTTAATAGTCTATCTACAGACCACACTACACTACCGCTGTCAGCAGGTTAATAGTCTATCTACAGACCACACTACACCACCGCTGTCAGCAGGTTAATAGTCTATCTACAGACCACACTACACCACCGCTGTCAGCAGGTTAATAGTCTATCTACAGACCACACTACACCACCGCTGTCAGCAGGTTAATAGTCTATCTACAGACCACACTACACCACCGCTGTCAGCAGGTTAATAGTCTATCTACAGACCACACTACACCACCGCTGTCAGCAGGTTAATAGTCTATCTACAGACCACACTACACTACCGCTGTCAGCAGGTTAATAGTCTATCTACAGACCACACTACACTACCGCTGTCAGCAGGTTAATAGTCTATCTACAGACCACACTACACTACCGCTGTCAGCAGGTTAATAGTCTATCTACAGACCACACTACACTACCGCTGTCAGCAGGTTAATAGTCTATCTACAGACCACACTACACTACCGCTGTCAGCAGGTTAATAGTCTATCTACAGACCACACTACACTACCGCTGTCAGCAGGTTAATAGTCTATCTACAGACCACACTACACTACCGCTGTCAGCAGGTTAATAGTCTATCTACAGACCACACTACACCACCGCTGTCAGCAGGTTAATAGTCTATCTACAGACCACACTACACCACCGCTGTCAGCAGGTTAATAGTCTATCTACAGACCACACTACACTACCGCTGTCAGCAGGTTAACACCTACATAACGACCAATCTTTATCTGTAATAAAGTTCTTTAGCACGCACACGGAACAAAGAAATGCCTGGGTCCTGACAATCCATGTTCTGTTCCCTGGCTGCTACTGATATTTGGCCAAATTACCAGTGCCACATTTAAGAAAAAGAAGACACAAAAGTGATAATAATCTGTCTGAGAACCAGCCATGATAGACTCATTAAGTAGAGGACATGTGGAAAATATCTGCGCGTTGTTGACAAGCAAGTGCAAGAATGTTTTCCAGCCTGTCGTCTCTAAGTGTGAAACAGATCACTTCGTGACTTACGTCGCCCTCCTGAGAGGAAAATGTATGGAGATGAGAGAAACCTGAGACATCCTGTCACGTTTGTAACAGAGATGCTGTCATGTCACGGTAGCTTCGGACAAAAAAATAACAAACCCCAAAGCAGCAGCGGGACCGCAGGTCTGGTTACTGATTATTATAGCGTTGGCACGGACTGAATTGTTGTTAAGAGAGCAGAAAAGATTTGCTTTATTGAAAAAAAAAAACGGTGTAAACGAATGGCGCTCATTCATTATATAACGTAATAAGCCATTTCATTTTTAGGTAAGTGTGAAACATACGGCCATGTTCTGGAAACCAAGTGCGTAAGACATCTGTTTTTCTAAGTGGGTAAGACATCTGTTTTTCTAAGTGGGTAAGACATCTGTTTTTCTAAGTGGGTAAGACATCTGTTTTTTCTAAGTGGGTAAGACATCTGTTTTTCTAAGTGGGTAAGATGTATGTTTTTCTAAGTGGGTAAGATATCTGCTTTTCTAAGTGGGTAAGACATCTGTTTTTCTAAGTGGGTAAGACACCTGTTTTTCTAAGTGGGTAAGACATCTGTTTTTCTAAGTGGGTAAGACATATGTTTTTCTAAGTGGGTAAGACATCTGTTTTTCTAAGTGGGTAAGACATCTGTTTTTCTAAGTGGGTAAGACACCTGTTTTTCTAAGTGGGTAAGACATCTGTTTTTCTAAGTGGGTAAGACACCTGTTTTTCTAAGTGGGTAAGACATCTTTTTTTCTAAGTGGGTAAGATGTATGTTTTTCTAAGTGGGTAAGATATCTGCTTTTCTAAGTGGGTAAGACATCTGTTTTTCTAAGTGGGTAAGATATCTGCTTTTCTAAGCCTAAATTTAATTTAGTTTGTACAAATTGCATTTAAGCTCTTTGTTTTCCAAGGTAAATTCCATCGTAACAAAAGTAAGATTATCGTATGTGACAATCATAGAAAAGTTAGTTCTCTTGAGTGAAACAACCACTCTAGTTTAAAAAAAGAAAGATTTATGAAAACAAAAATTACAGAAGATGAAAAGAGAAACGAGAAAAGAAAACCGAAGACCTGGTCGCATTGTTTCTAGCGGTTTTCAATCTGTACAGAGATGACACCAATATCATTACCCTGCAACATTCATACAAAGGGTACTTGAAAGAAGTCCCTCCACCTACCTCTTCTACCTTCTCCCTCGCAAAAATACATTCAATAACATATGCACTTGATGGTGCACATCATATCATCACTATCGGGGTGGTGCAATGGTTGGTACACTCGCTTGACAATCTGAAGATCCCAGGTTCAACTTCGCACTTGGACGGAATTTTTCGGACCGACAAATCTGGTGATTTACCCAGGCTTCAAACGTGTACCTGTGACTTTCCTAGGAAAGCAAAGACAGCGAGGTCAAGTGCTGGCATCCATACCTCAAATCCTGTAGTCGCCTAGAAATGTGAAGACGCTAAAACTTCACACCCCCCCCCCCCATGGCAAGCAAATGCTATAGAACATAGATAACACATCATCATCATTTTCGTCATCATCATCAGGTGCCGTGCTACTAGACATTGGCGTTCATGTTTCTACATAGATCTCGATCCTTGACGTTTTCCATAAGTTGAGCTCATCACTTCATCGCGTCATATTGTCCAAGAGTGTTTTTTTTCCTCTTGATCTACCCCTGCCTTTTTTTCCAGTTATCTTTCCTGTTGTTGGCGATGTGTTCCAGCCCTCCTCTTCTCCTTATATGTCACATGAAGAATGACTGTCGTTTTCTTATGGAAACGTCCGTAGACAGACTATTTACCTGTTACCACTAGTGGTGTAGTGTGGTCTGTAGACAGAGTATTAACCTGCTACCATAGGTGGTGTAGTGTGGTCTGTAGACAGAGTATTAACCTGCTACCATAGGTGGTGTAGTGTGGTCTGTAGACAGAGTATTAACCTGCTACCATAGGTGGTGTAGTGTGGTCTGTAGACAGACTATTGACCTGCTGCCACTAGTGGTGTAGTGTGGTCTGTAGACAGACTATTGACCTGTTACCACTAGTGGTGTAGTGTGGTCTGTAGACAGACTATTGACCTGCTGCCACTAGTGGTGTAGTGTGGTCTGTAGACAGACTATTGACCTGCTGCCACTAGTGGTGTAGTGTGGTCTGTAGACAGACTATTGACCTGTTACCACTAATGGTGTAGTGTGGTCTGTAGACAGAGTATTGACCTGTTACCACTAGTGGTGTAGTGTGGTCTGTAGACAGAGTATTAACCTGCTGCCACTAGTGGTGTAGTGTGGTCTGTAGACAGAGTATTAACCTGCTGCCACTAGTGGTGTAGTGTGGTCTGTAGACAGAGTATTAACCTGCTGCCACTAGTGGTGTAGTGTGGTCTGTAGACAGAGTATTAACCTGCTGCCACTAGTGGTGTAGTGTGGTCTGTAGACAGAGTATTAACCTGCTGCCACTAGTGGTGTAGTGTGGTCTGTAGACAGAGTATTAACCTGTTACCACTAGTGGTGTAGTGTGGTCTGTAGACAGAGTATTAACCTGCTGCCACTAGTGGTGTAGTGTGGTCTGTAGACAGAGTATTGACTTGCTGACAGCGGTGGTGTAGTGTGGTCCCTTTCTTCATTTGCTTATGTTAGACATTCCCTGCATATAATATGTCTCTACGCTTCTCAAGTATGTTTTATTTCTGAGGACATAATTATGTTTGACACAGAAATGTGTGTCTAAACGTGCGTGCACAGAGACAAAAGTTTGTCCTCATTTTCCAGTCCAGGATTGTTTTATTTTGCATATTCAGACATAACAATAACAAATAATACATGACGTAGACCGCAGAGACACGTAGATTTACTATAACAGTGGTTGTTTGTGTTCGTATATACACAAACGAAAGAAAGAGAGAGAGAGAGAGAGAGGGGGGGGGGAGAGGGAGGGCAATGCGAGCAATGAGGACTGGAGAAAACGCGTTTTACTGTTAAACAAAATTCTGAAGCATTTATCACTAAACAAGAAATGGATTATGTAATTCATAATGTATTTTTGTTTGGTAAAAGATGTGCATTGTATGTGGGTACTAATATCTTTACCATCATCAGTCTTCTTCTTTTTCTTCTTCTTCTTCTTCTTCTGCTTCTTCTTCTTCTTCGAATTCTCACAGGTCGACCTGGATGTCCTTAACTCTCAGCCCACTACTAGCCGTCTACAGTAACAGGTTTTCAAAACTTTTGTTTAAAATAGAAAGTCACGTGTGCTCCATTATCTGGTGTTCGTAATTTTAAACTGCCATAAATGCTTGAAATATTCATGACCTCACTTCTAGGTAAAACATGGCGGTCGAAATTTCTATTATAAAAAATGTTTGCGGGTCATGGATGTTATCTGGTAGGTTATGAGCTAAAGAATACAGGATCTGCCTTAAGTTGTCGACATCAGCAGACAGTCTGGCTTGGGCTGATATTGATGATGGCCACGTGTGACTTCTTTGGTCCTGGCTTACAGAGCGGTCCTGCAGTAGACCGTCATTTTTCCGGCGCATTTACTGGTTATTCGCACCTTCACACAATTTTGTAATGGGCCATTAAGTAAAGATAAAAAACTCCACTTAGTTCACGCTTAGGTATCTCTCTCTCTCTCTCTTTCTCTCTTCTGCTCTCTCTCTCTCTCTTCTCCCTCTCCCTCTTCTCCCTTTCTCTTTTCTCTCTCTTATCTCTTTTCTCTCTCTCTTCTGCTCTCTCTCTTCTCTCTCTCTTTTCTCTCTCTCTTCTCCCTCTCCCTCTTCTCCCTTTCTCTTTTCTTTCTCTTATCTCTTTTCTCTCTCTCTTCTGCTCTCTCTCTTCTCCCTTTCTCTTTTCTCTCTCTCTTCTCCCTCTCCCTCTTCTCCCTCTCTTTTCTCTCTCTTATATCTTTTCTCTCTCTCTTCTCCCTCTTCTTCTTCTCCCTCTCTTTTCTCTCTCTTTTCTCTCTCTTCTCCCTCTCCCTCTTCTCCCTCTCTTTTCTCTCTCTCTCTTATCTCTTTTCTCTCTCTCTTCTCCTTCTCCCTTTCTCTTTTCTCTCTCTTCTGCTCTCTCTCTCTCTTCTGCTCTTTCTCTCTCTTCTTTTCTCTCTCTCTCTCTCTCTCTCTTATCTCTTTTCTCTATCCTGCGTATCAAGATAAAACGATATAGAAATTATTGAGCTTATATCATATGTAAAACTGTAGCGATATCCAGGTGTGTTTACAGAAGTTCTAAATCTGGCAGTGTCCTCTTATATTAATCACTGATGAACGTCTTAGAATTTGCCAAAGAATGAATCCAGTAGCTACAAGGAATAAAAAGTAAAAGACATTTACATACCGAAAATGAGAAACAATGAAGCTTCCACACGGCAGAGTGATTTATTATAGTAATTTATGGTTAGTCTTTGAAAGACAGAAGGCATAGCAGATGTGAGAGGAAGAAACAACCATAAGAGAATTTACTGGGACTCGAACCATGAACTTCGGCAGGACAACCAGCTGCCTAGCCACGAGAAAACAGCGCACTATTGATTTGGTCATCTTAAATCTCCAGTAAATGATGTTTGATAGTAAAGACCATTAAAGACTAGGTTATCAAACATGTTTCATTGGAGATGTGAGATATTGTGATAGCTATGATAGCAATGCTATGAGGACAGTGTATGTCTTAAAGCAGCATGTGACCAGAGTCAAGAAGATATTAAAAAGTTTGAAGTTAATAGACAGAATATCACTTACGAGTTTTAGTTGGGATGGACTGGTATTCCAAAGGTGAGCGTAAGAGTAAGCAAGGCTTTTCTTGAACAAGTCAATCAAAGGTTTTGGAAGAAAACAAGTGTTCAGACATTGGTTATATTCTGCGTTATATTTGAACAATGACCACGAACAGGGCAGTACAGTTTTTTTGGAGAGAGGAACAGATAGATATAATAATAAGCTAGAATGGCCCTTAAAATAGAGAGAGAGAGAGAGAGAGAGAGAGAGAAACAGGAGAAACGAGCGCATGTATTAAGATACGATCTCAAATGTATAATCTGAGAGAAACTTGATGCATGAGAGAGAAATAGTCTAGAAACGCGTCCCTGGACGCAGGATGAGACTCCAAATACAAAAGAGGCTTGAGGTTTAGGGTATCGTGTTTAGCCTATCGATTACATGGACTGCCAACAGCAGGGCAACGAGCCAATGGCGCGCAAAAATGGTTTGAGTGGGCGTAATGGAACCCATTTTGAAAGTTCTTTCATTATCACGCCAATGGATTGAAACAGACTTGAACTACAAGGTCAACATCAAGGATGACTGCGTCATATAAAGCTAGTGGCTATGTGCTATCACATAACCTGACACGAGATGAGCTTCTACTGCTATAATACAAGTTGCCATTCCCTCGCTGACAACTTGGATTCAGACGCATGTCCATGAATATCTCTTTCCTACTCCACTGATAGCAGAGTGCTACGTGTAAGCTAGTGTGCCTCACTTTGCAGGCAAAGATTCTTCTTTTTTCTTTTCTTTTCTAAAGCTGGTAGATGATCTCAGTAACCAGAGACTACATAATTGACATCATAGCAGCCGGAAAGATTCGAACCTACAGCACTTTGTTCAGTAGACCATGGATATAGATGGAGGCGTATCGTCCAGTTGTACAAAAAACATAGAAAGAATGAGGAAAATGGGCAGCAACAAGAACTGCAGAAAGTAAGATGAGCGCATACAAATTAAGAATATACAAAAATTCAATATTTCGGCAAAAACCTTTTTTCAAGGATCACAAACGACACGACAGATAAAAACAGGAAAACTGGATGAAACAAATATGGGCTTAGCTTCCTGGTCACCGCTTAGTAAGAAAGTCGGGTACCCAGTGTTTAGGGTTCAGTACACCGAACTACCCAGGTCTCAACCCAGGAACCTTCCTTTTTACTTAACTCCGCCCCACGCCCTTTTTCTCCCACCCCCTTCCCTCATCTACCCCACTCACTTTTTACTTCGTCCGAAAAACTTCCGAAAATGATCTGCGTGCGCACGCACGCGCGCGTACACACATTTACACACATTCATACACAATGCTTGTGGGATCTTGACAAAAATGTCTCTTGTGTTAACATTTCTTTCTCCACTGTCTTTTCTCCTCATAGATTTTCATTTGTTTTATGTCCTAATTGTTATTTTCTCTTACTTTCCAGGTTAATACCACAGACTCTGGCGTCCATCTGTGGTGTCCATCAGTCGTGTCCTTACGGGCACTCTTTGAGGCGTAATTTTGTCTCTTTACTGTCATTCTGACAAGCATTAAGTCGACTTCTCTGGCTACCAATTTGGCGTCGTGTCTGTAAACAATGTGCAGCCTACAGATGCTTGTTAGATTCAATAGAACATAACATTACTGCTCTATGGCTCTCTTTAATCCAATGAAAGTAATATATGATACACGGCAGAGTGTGTGGCTAACGGTTAGAAAACATGAAGTATATATATGAAGCAATGAAAATAATACAGAATATACAGTAGAGTGTGTAGATTATGGTAAAACACATGTAGTATATAAAGTGAGCAACATGAAAGATTAGGAATAATATTGGACAACAGCAAGGACAGTTGTAGGATATTTGAACATCTCGGACCGAGTCCTGCTAGCCCAACTGAAAGGACGACTAAAAAACATAAATATTATACAAGTGAACGCTCCAACATCTGAACGTTCTGAAGATGTACAGCTATTTTATAATGACACAGAGATAGCCTTAAAACACACAAAGTCACATGAAGTTACCATAGTCATGGGAGATTTTAATGCCAAAGTTGGTAAAGGAAGAACTTCAAACATCATTGGTGGCTACGGATTGGGGAGAGAGAAATGACAGAAGTAGTAAATTAATTGAATGTGCAAGAATACCTAGCATGGTTGTAGGAAACACCTGGTTTAAATAACATCCCCGAAGACTGGCAACGTGGTGCAGCCCAGACAAAAAGACGTTTAACCAGATAGACTACATATTAATAAAAATAATAACCAAGTTACTGAATGACATTTACAACAGTGGTTATATTCCCAGTGACTTGCTTAAATCCACGTTTATAGCGCTACCAATGAAACCAGGTGCAAAGGAATGTGATGACCACCGGACTATCAGCTCTCATGTCACATAACAAAGCTACTTCTGAGAATAATTATGAGAAGAACAAGGAAAAAGATAAAAATAGAAATAGCAGATGAACAGTTTGGATTTGTTGAAGGAAAGGGAATACACAATGCAATTTATGCTTTGCGAACACTAACAGAAAGAGCTTTAGAAGTACAGAAAGATCTTTACTTATGCTTCATAGATTACACCAAGGCATTCGACAAGGTGAAACATAATGAAATTATTAAAATATTTGAAGACATCAGTATAGACGGCAAAGACCTGAGGATTGTAAAACATCCATACTGCCACCAAGAAGCAGCAATTCGAGTTGAAAATAAAACTGGAAAATATCAACCTATAAAACACGGGGTGCAACAAGGATGTGTACTATCTCCAGACCTTTTTTCTCTGTACAGTGAAAATATTCTAAGAACGATATCACAGAACCAGGCATAAAAATTGGAGGATACAATATTAACAACCTTCGGTATGCTGACGACACAGTACTGACAGCTGAGAACCAATAAGACCTGCAAAATCTCTTGAAGAAAGTCGCCAAAGAAAGGCCTTACTTTGAACATCAAAAAGACAGAGACTATGGTTATATCTAAGAAACAGAATCCACTAACATGCAGTATTAAATTAAACGGAACTATTCTAAAAAGAAATTCAAATACCTTGGAGCAGTAATAACTTCAGATGGGAAATGCAGAATAGAAATTAGGAGCAGAATGGGCTAAGCAAGGACTGCATTTCAGAGAATGAGAAACATATTATCCAACATATCCTTATCAATGAATGTTAGAAAACGAGTCTTAAAATGCTATCTTGAACCTATCTTGTTATATGGAAGTGAATCATGGACAATAGGCAAGTCTGCACAAAAATCATTGGAAGCAGCAGAAATGTGGTTTATTAGAAGAATGTTGCGAATCCCCTGGACAGCAAAAATAACTAATGAAGAATGTATGAGAAGAGCTGGAGAGACAAAAAAATATTGTTAAAAAAGAGAGAGAGAGACAATGTACTTTCATATGACATGCAATGAGAAGAGAAGGCATTGAAAATATTATAACAACAGGAAAAATAGAAGGAAGAAGATCTAGAGGAAGACCAAGAGAAATGATACTGGACAGTCTGACGGGATGATGTGAGAAGAGATCACCAACTGAGCTGATGACCTGCATGAAGGATCATGTACTCTGGAGAAGCATAATAGCCAACGGCAGTCGGCACGGCACCTGATGATGATGATGATGATGAGTATATAAACATTAATGAATGTAATATGAAACAAGCAACATATGCAGATTATAGTGAAAACACATGTAGTATATAAAGATTAATGAATGTGATATAGAACATACAATGGAGTGTGAAGTTTATGAGAAAAATACATGTGATATATAACATTAATGTATGTAATACAGAACACATAGAGTGTAGATTATAGTATGTAGTACATGTATATAAAGATTAATGAATGTAATATAGAACATGCAATAGAGTGTGTGGATTTTGGTAAGAACACATGAATTATATAAACATCAATGTAAAAAAATCACTATCGTTATTTTGACTGGCAAATTTTTATATTTTTTCTAGAACGCCTCAAAGAATTACTTGCCAGATGTTCCTTTAAGTTTTCCAATTAACAGCTAGTTGTAAAACTCCCTCCACTTTCAGAAAAATCTGCTCAGCGCTCACACCCCTAAACGGATTAAAAGATTTTTTTCTTTTTTTTTTTTGGTCTCCCGACAAACACAATTTGACAAATGGTTGTGTTGCCTAGCGACGGCTGTCTATGTAGTTTTGACTCCTAGATTCTTCTCACTGTTTGTGTGGCAAAATGTCTATTTCTGCGTCGATGGCATAATATTATTTCATATAATTCTCATTTATCAGTGTGACGGCACTGAACACAAGAAACAGCAAATATTTAACTTACATTTATTAACAAGAAGAAGCACAAATATAAATCTTTGAAAACAGAATCTTGAGAAGAATTTTTTTGACCAATTAGAGATCCTAAATCACAAGAGTGGAAGATTAGAAATAACAAAAAAAAATACATGCGCTATTCCAGTCTTCGCTTATAACTAGAATTATTAAAAACAACAGACTGAGATGGCTCGAACACTCGGAGAGGATGGTCAAGAATAGACAGACAAAAAAAGGCTTATAAAGAAGTGATAAACGGAGACAGACCAAGAGGCAGACCGAGACAAGGGTAGCGTGACAACCTGGAAGACGACCTACGAGCAGTCAGAGTGGACAGTTGGTAGAAGACTAAGAACAGAGATGAGTGGAAACAAGTCTTGTCCGAAGCTGTGAGCCGTAATGGCTTGGAAATCTGAATGAATGGATGAACACAAGAAAAGTTATGTTCATTCTTTTGTTCATTTTTTTTTAAGCAAACTGTTTTTCAAACTACGTCGAATGTCACTGTAAGGGCTAACTGAACATTTTAACTGGAATATGAGGCAAGAAACACAAAGTCCATAAGGCGAGTATACAACGACTGATAAAATGAGTGAATGAATGAATGAATGATCTTTATTTTTAAAGGATAAAGAATTGGGCACACAGGCCCGTCTTACATTCTGCCCTTCATCACTCCATCTCTCATTCTTCCCACAAAAATTACATTAGGAAAACAAAACATATCAAAAGAGTGTAAGACTGTTACATTCAAAGTAAAAGAGAAGAAGTAATTAACCTAATAAAATAGCACTCTGATAAAAGAGTGAAACAGTCATCTAAAATGAGTGCTAAGAGAGTGATCTATTCTTGTATGTTGTTTTAGCTGTTACACGACACTCGCTGACTGGATTAGAAAAGTTAGGATGGAAATATGAGTCGGAAGGTCCCTGCTCTGTTCACATGAACTCTGGGCTCATTGCGTGGGCTAGAACCAAGTCACCTCACTAGTTTGACCAAGAGCTTTGTTTATTTAGCCAAGGAAGCTTCAAGCTTTCAGGGCCAACTGGTCAAAACTGAATGATGAAAGGACTGACTGATTGAATGACGAAAGACATGGAGAGTAGGCTGACGCGAGGGTATACAACAAAACTGTTTAAGCTAATGGCAGTAAAATGTAACATTAAATATTAGAAAGAAAATAAATGGTTTGACTTCCTTTAAAAAGATTTTTTTTTTCAGGTAGCCTTCAAGAATTCTAAAAGCAATAATAAAAAAAACACATATTTTCTTTCATTGTCTAATAAGATTGTTTTTTTTTTTGTCCATCTCTAGGCCATGCAGGATGTTCTGGGAAAAAAAAGAGAATCTGGACAGCATTCGCCTGACAGCGGTGCTATCAGAATGTTATACCCCGTCGGACTTATTTTAAAAGCGCAAACATCAGATCAACTCAGACATTTCTTTCATTGATTCGTCGTTCATTTTCTTCGTATGAAAATATTATGTGTAAAGGCAGTGTCTAAAACATTACATCCGGGCTTTTCTGACATCTCTGGCATGTCTGTGTAATGATACGAGATTTAACCAGGAATTTGCGACGTCTAGTTTTACTAGATTATTCTTTATTTTACTTTTCCCTTAGATTTCCTAACGTCAAATTCTCCATATTTTGTTCTTTCCTTTATGTCTTCTATGAAATCTCTTAGCAGGCCTTGTCTTTACCCGGATACAGACAAGTCTGTCAATTTAGAGAAGAGTGTCTTGGAAGGGTACATAATGGGAAAAAGAAAGAGAGGAAACCAAGGAGAAGATGGCTGCAAGACATCGTTGTTGATCTGCAAATGGATGCATCAGCAGCAAGGCATCTTGCTTACAACCGAAAGGCCTACAGGAAAGCTGTTAGGGAGGCAAAGTTTCACAAGGGATATGAAAATGACTGACCGACTGAGTGACCGCTGATCCTACGCAAAACAACTGGTAAATTTTCATTTCATTATATGTGACTGAATTTTCCTTAGTCCAGCCTTATCCGTTCCATTACCTTTCTGAAACAAAGCAAATGACAACTGCAGTAAAATTGTTCTAGTAATGAAAACAGACTGGGATGTGGTACTTTTACAAAAAAGATAGAAAGGGTAAAGAAAGTAGGCGGAAACAAGAATGGTAGAAAGCAGGATGAGTACACATAAATGAAGGACATACAATAATCCAATATTTCGGCAAAAGCCTTTTTCAAAGATCACATACAAAAATACAACAATCCAATATTTCGTCAAAAGCCTTTTTCAAAGATCACATACAAAAATACAACAATCCAATATTTCGGCAAAAGCCTTTTTCAAGGATCACACACAAAAATAACAAAACAGATAAAAATACGAAAAATGTATGAAAAATATATAGACTTAAGCCACTTAGCCTTTTGGCCCTCTCCTTGTAAGAAAGGCACGAAATGAGCCCAGATAGACGAAGTAGAGCTTTCACTTTGTGACATGGGTATATACGAGGCATGTGTTGTAACAGCTTAACAGAAGAAATTACAAGAGATATTCCAGATTCTCTCTAAATGTGAGGAGTACGTGGTGTAAGTCTGAACTAGAACACCCCACCCCCACCTCTCCCGTGAGCAGGATGAAAATAGATCGAGCTCTAAGAGCTGAATTGAGAGCTGCAAGAAATTAGATGAATAGTCAAGCATGAATAACCGTAGTGAGGTTTTCGCAGTCAGAAAAATAATCAAGCGTGAAGAACTGTACTGAGGTTTTCGCAGTCAGAAAAATAATCAAGCGTGAAGAACTGTACTGAGATTTTCACAATCAGATAAATAATCGAGCGTGAAGAACTGAATTGAGATTTTCAGTCAGGTAATTTAGTCAAGCATGAAGACATTTACTGAGAACTGCACGGAGTCAGGTAAATAATCAAAGATGAAGAACTTTACTGAGAACTGCGCGGAGTCAGGTAAATAATCAAAGATGAAGAACTTTATTGAGATACAAGAAATAGAGTTCATTTTGTCGCGGATGAGGAAAGCATTCACAACATTTCACTTTATCACAGTCAGTCCTGATCTATTCTATCAATACATCATTCTGACGTTTTCATTTCCTCTCATACAATATCCGTTCTTTGCTTCTTTCCAATTCTCCATTCCTGCTTCTTTTGTGAAAAATATTTAGATCAACCTCCCATTTCTGGAGTTTTTTTTATATCAGATATGAAGAAAAGTTTTGGTAGTTAATTATTTTTTTCTTTAGTGTTTTAGGATCATCATCTGCTTGTCGAGTTTGTAGATGCTCCAGTCGCTTTCCTTGACGGAGGATCTCAGAAAAAGTGCAGGAGCACAGTAAGAGAGACTGACGTTGCTTAAGGAATGGAGATAGACAACAGGTGAGTTCCATTGGCTTCATTCAGAAGGGTTCCGTCGCTAGTTCGATTTGGCCACTCTAGCAATGAAACAAAATATTACATCTCGTTTTTCATATGGAGAGGAGAGAGTCCTTTATAATATAATCTATTCTGAAATGGAGTAATTGATGACTGGTTGCTGGGTTACTGTAGTTTGCTATTCTTGTTAACCAAGTCCACCTTAATGTATAATTCATGATAACTGGCTATTTTCTTACTATAGTTTGGCTATTATAGTTAATCAGATCCACCTTAATGTGTAGTTCATAGTAACTGGCCATTGTGTTACTATAGTTCGGCTATTCTTGTTAATCAAGTCCACCCTAATGTGGAGTTCATGATAACTGGCTATTGTGTTACTATAGTTTGGCTTTTCTTGTTAATCAATTCCAGCTTAATGTAGAGTTCATGATAACTGGTCATATTGTTATTGCAGTTTGGTTACAAGGATTGAACGTTTCTGCCCCGTTGTTGTGACAGCTTATTTTTAGCCCGATGTTGTGACTGCCTATTTATTGCCGATGTTCTTACTGCGTATTTCTTTCTCGATGTTGTGACTGCTTATTTCTTTCCCGATGTTGTGACTGCTTATTTCTTTCCCGATGTTGTGACTGCTTATTTCTTTCCCGACGTTCTGACTGGTTATTTCTTTCCCGATGTTGTGACTGCTTATTTCTGGCCTGATGTTGTGACCGATTATTTCTGGCCTGATGTTAAGACTGCTTATTTCTGGCCTGATGTTGTGACTGCTTATTTCTGGCCTGATGTTAAGACTTCTTATTTCTGGCTGATTTTGTGACTGCTTATTTCTGGCCTGATGTTAAGACTTCTTATTTCTGGCCTGATGTTAAGACTGCTTATTTCTTTTCCGATGTTGTGGCTGCTTATTTCTGGCCTGATGTTAATACTCCTTATTTCTGGCCTGATGTTAAGACTGCTTATTTCTGACCTGATGTTAAGACTTCTTATTTCCTGCCTGATGTTGTGACTGCTTATTTCTGGCCTGATGTTAAGACTTCTTATTTTTGGCCTGATGTTAAGACTTCTTATTTCTGGCCTGATGTTAAGACTTCTTATTTCTGGCCTGATGTTAAGACTGCTTATTTCTGGCCTGATGTTACGACTGCTTATTTCTGGCCTGATGTTAAGACTTCTTATTTCTGGCCTGATGTTGTGACTGCTTATTTCTGGCCTGATGTTAAGACTTCTTATTTCTGGCCTGATGTTAAGACTTCTTATTTCTGGCCTGATGTTAAGACTGCTTTTTTTCTGGCCTGATGTTAAGACTTCTTATTTCTGGCCTGATGTTGTGACTGCTTATTTCTGGCCTGATGTTAAGACTTCTTATTTCTGGCCTGATGTTAAGACTTCTTATTTCTGGCCTGATGTTAAGACTTCTTATTTCTGGCCTGATGTTAAGACTTCTTATTTCTGGCCTGATGTTAAGACTGCTTATTTCTGGCCTGATGTTAAGACTTCTTATTTCTGGCCTGATGTTGTGACTGCTTATTTCTGGCCTGATGTTAAGACTTCTTATTTCTGGCCTGATGTTAAGACTTCTTATTTCTGGCCTGATGTTAAGACTGCTTTTTTTCTGGCCTGATGTTAAGACTTCTTATTTCTGGCCTGATGTTGTGACTGCTTATTTCTGGCCTGATGTTAAGACTTCTTATTTCTGGCCTGATGTTAAGACTTCTTATTTCTGGCCTGATGTTAAGACTTCTTATTTCTGGCCTGATGTTAAGACTTCTTATTTCTGGCCTGATGTTAAGACTGCTTTTTTTCTGGCCTGATGTTAAGACTTCTTATTTCTGGCCTGATGTTAAGACTTCTTATTTCTGGCCTGATGTTAAGACTTCTTATTTCTGGCCTGATGTTAAGACTGCTTATTTCTGGCCTGATGTTAAGACTGCTTATTTCTGACCCGATGTTGCTACGGCTTACTTCTTGTGTGTTGGATTAAGAACGATATTATTACTTTCATGAACGTTATAAATGACGTAGAAATGATGAAAGAAGACAACTTATATCGAGCAGTGAAGAATCAAATCTTCTCTTCTATGACGCCCGTTCTGTTTTTCAAAATCTTCCCGAGTATCTAACAGGGAAGAAATGTATAGACGATCAAGTCTCTCTTTTCTGTATGTTTTTCTGACTGGTATAAAAAAAGCTGTTCCTTGTCTCTGTGGCTTTCCTTTCTCCATAAAAAAGACAAGATTTTGAGCACGTGAACTTATCGATACTTCAAAATCCGCAAAAAGTATACTCATTTTTTTCAGTTCTCTTCCCTATTTTCTCTCATTCTGTTTCTCCCTCACATATACTATTTCTCATCGTTTTCTCTTTTTTTTCTGTGCCATCATAAGTGTTTCCTCTACATTTTAAATGGTTATTTCAGCCCATTTCATGTCTCACGCATTTGATGTAGCAACATATTCGAGTTCTTATGTTTTGGTTGTCAATACTCGCTAAGGACATGTAATCGACGTCAGCTTGAGATTCTTTCAAGCCACATTCTAAAGTTGAGTTTTGATCTGTTACAGCTTAAAATGTGGGCATTGGATTCAGAATTTTATTTGGTTATATAAATTATTAGACAGGAGAAGAATTTGCTGTTGTAAAGTTCACAAAATATTAGACAAGTAGAGAATTTTGATTCTCTAATAGAAGGTGTATAGGAAGAGATGACACCAGATGAATTGGCTATGCAGACCAAAAATATCTTAATAACAAGAGCTAAAGACATGGTTCCATAAATAAGAAAACACAACAGAATGAATGGATTACAGCAGGCACATTAGAACTGGTAAAACAACATAGAGAAATGAAGACGCAGTGTTAAGTGACAAACAACAACAAAGAGGAATATAAATCTTTAACAAAAGAAGTACGAAGAAACATAAGAAAAGACAAAAAACAATACATACAAGATTGTTGTGAAAGAATAGAAGGACATCAAAAGTGTGGAAGAGATAGTGAAATGTTTAAAGAAATGAAGACATTGACGAGAAATGTCACACCTGAGCTAAATGTAATTGTGACGAGATGGGGAATACCTTGATAGAGACAGAGGAAATTTTAGAAAGATGTAAGTAATATTGCAAAGGAATGTATGAAACAACCGACTGTGAAAGCAAAAATCAACAGCGTGAATTATTATTGGAGGAGAAAGAACCCGAACCGACAATAGAAGAAGTTTAATGGACAATAAAGAATCTGAAAAATGGTAAATCACCAGGATGTGATGGGATAACAGCTGAATTTATTAAAGCAGGAGGAAAGGAATGTGCAACAATCTATCATGCACTATGTAAAAAGATATGGCATTCAGGTATTTGATCAAAAGAATGCAAAAGAACTGTATTCATACCACTGCCAAAAAAGGTAACTTGAAATTATGCACAAACTACAGAACTGTTGCTATGATTAGTCATGCCAGTAAAATTCTGTTAAAAATCATAATGGGTAGACTTCGTAAGAAAATAGAAGAAGAAGTCAATATAGTCCAAGCTGGTTTTAGGCAAGGAAGAAGATCAAGAGATCATATATTCAATATAAGATTAACAATAGAGAAATGCATAGAATTTAATGAATATCTCTATTTATCTTTTATAGACTATTCAAAGACATTTGATTGTGTACAACACCAGAAACTTTGGGAAATAATGGAAAAAATGCGATTTCCAACATACAATTAACATCACATCTATGTCTAGACCAACAAGAGGCAGTAAGAATAAATGGTGAAATAGCAACTTGGTTTGACATAAAACAAGGGGTCCTCAGGGGTGTATATTGTCGCCTTACTTATTTAACTTGTATACTGAAAATATAATGAGAAATGTTAGAGAAGATGTAGACAAAGAGTATTATGATGTCATAAGAATTGGAGGTTATGAAATACCAGAAATTAGATATGCTGATGACACAGTATTACTGTCCACAACACAAAAAGGAATGGAAAAACTAATTATGTCAGTCCGTAAGAACAGTGAAGAGCAAAACCTCTATCTTAATGCAAAGAAAACTAAATTGATGACAAGTGACAAAACAAACAAGGCAGCTGATATATGTATCAATGAGGAAAAACTAGAAGAAGTTGAGAGTTTTGAATATCTTGGATCACTATTAATAATGGAGATACACTGCGGGAAATTAAAAGGAGGACATCCATCGCTCTTCAGAAAGTAAAACAACTAAAAAAGCTGTGGAAAGGAACAGACAGAACTACAAAAATAAGACTTTTAACTATTCCCGTGTCACAGGAAAAAATTGCGGACCTTCCATGTGTGCCAGACAAAAAGCGCCGACCTTCCATGTGTGCCAGACAAAAAGCGCGGACCTTCCATGTGTGCCAGACAAAAAGCGCGGACCTTCCATGTGTGCCAGACAAAAAGCGCGGACCTTCCATGTGTGCCAGACAAAAAGCGCGGACCTTCCATGTGTGCCAGACAAAAAGCGCGGACCTTCCATGTGTGCCAGACAAAAAGCACGGACCTTCCATGTGTGCCAGACAAAAAGCGCGGACCTTCCATGTGTGCCAGACAAAAAGCGCGGACCTTCCATGTGTGCCAGACAAAAAGCGCGGACCTTCCATGTGTGCCAGACAAAAAGCGCGGGTCATGATATGTTTTATGGGTATAGTTGCAAAAGTGAATTAACAAATTATTACCACCTTTAAAGTATACGTATTATGCGTGAAAATAGCTGTAAATCTATGAAGATTTCATAAATGTGGAGTTTTTTTAATGAAAACGTTATTTGATATTTTTGGACAATACTTATGTCCTACTTACCATCGGTTAGGTCGAGATGTAGTACTTACCATCTGAGATGTCTAGATCTACCCTGTCAATCTCGTCTTGTCATGAGATGTGCTATTCTCTCTAAAATAATGCCTGAAATAACCTTGTAACTACTTCTTAAGTCGTCTAATATGTCTAGATCTACCCTGTCGATCTCGTCTTGTCATGAGATGTGCTATTCTCTCTAAAATAATGCCTGAAATAACCTTGTAACTACTTCTTAAGTCGTCTAATATGTCTAGATCTACTTGGGATACATTCACGAACAGTGGTCTGGTCACATAGCATGTCCACATTGTGTTTGTTTTTTTTTCCTGAGTTGAGAGGTCAACTTTTGCTGGATATGATCTTTTTTTTCCGAGTGTGGAGGGAGAAGACGTTGTCCGATCTGGCAGTCAGCAACCCATAGCTGACATGTTAGTATTAGGGTTAATGACCAATAGCTGACATGTTAGTATTAGGGTTAATGACTCATAGCTGACATGTTAGTATTAGGATTAATGACCAATAGCTGACATGTTAGTATTAGGGTTAATGACTCATAGCTGACATGTTAGTATTAGGGTTAATGACTCATAGTTGACATGTTAGTATTAGGGTTAATGACCAATAGTTGACATGTTAGTATTAGGGTTAATGACCAATAGCTGACATGTTAGTATTAGGGTTAATGACCAATAGCTGACATGTTAGTATTAGGGCTAATTACACATAACTGACATGTTAGTTTTAGGGCTAATTACTCATAGCTGACATGTTAGTATTAGGGCTAATGATTCATAGCTGACATGTTAGTATTAGGGTTAATAAACCATAGCTGACATGTTAGTATTAGGGCTAATTACTCATAGCTGACATGTTAGTATTAAGACTAATGATTCATAGCTGACATGTTAGTATTAGGGGTGATGACCTATATCTGAAATGTTAGTATTTAAATTTAATGACCTAAAGCTGACATGTTAGTATTAGCGTTAATGAACCATAGCTGACATATTAGTATTAGGGTTAATGACCCATCGCTGATGTGTTAGTATTAGGGTTGATGAACCATATCTGATATGTCAGTATTAGGGTTGATGAACTATAGCTGACATGTTAGTATTCGGGTTGATGAACTATAGGTGAAATGCTAGAATTAGGATTGATGAACTACAGCTGACATGTTAGCATTAGGGGTGATGAGCAATACCTGTTATGTTAGTATTAGGGTTGATGAACTATAGCTGACATGTTAGTATTAGAGTTGATGAACTATATCTGATATGTTAATATTAGGATTGATGAACTATAGCTGACATTTTAGTATTAGAGTTGATGAATTATATCTGATATGTTAATATTAGGGTTGATGAACTATAGCTGAGATGTTAGCATTAGGGTTGATGAACCATAGCCGACATGCTAGGGTCAGAGTTGATGAACCATAGCTGACATGCTAGCGTCAGAGTTGATGAACCATAGCTGACATGCTAGCGTCAGAGTTGATGAACCATAGCTGACATGCTAGGGTCAGACTTGATGAACCATAGCTGACATGCTAGCGTCAGAGTTGATGAACCATAGCTGACATGCTAGTGTCAGAGTTGATGAACCATAGCTGACATGCTAGGGTCAGAGTTGATGAACCATAGCTGACATGCTAGCGTCAGAGTTGATGAACCATAGCTGACATGCTAGCGTCAGAGTTGATGAACCATAGCTGACATGCTAATGTCAGAGTTGATGAACCATAGCTGACATGCTAGGGTCAGAGTTGGTGAACCATAGCTGACATGCTAGGGTCAGAGTTAATAAACCATAGCTGACATGCTAGGGTCAAGGTTGATGAACCTAGTTGACCAGGACCCTGTCCCACGTTCTCGTTGGTATGCTTAGTAACAGGCATAGCCTTGCTTGGCTAACAGGGCAGGTATCATCATAGTCACGTGGCCGTCAGTCTGCCAAAGAATATTATGTTGGCTTTAAAAAATACCAGATCATAGTTCCAAGGAAATAGAAGATTTTCGTTAGGCACATGAAGCAAAATTCTCCGAGATTCGTCTTTTTTTTAAAATTGAGCATTGATAGGTCCAACAGAGCATTAAGAGCAAAAGCTGAAATGAACCCCTATAAATGAGAGATTGCTATATGCGCGGTTCAATTCAAGATTCACTAAGCTGTCTAAAATAGTTTGTTACGCCCCAACAGAAGAAGCTGAAGAGGAATTAAAAGAAAATTTTTACAACAGTCTCCAAGCAACAGTAGAAACAATACCCGAGCATGATATGCTACTCATCTTGGGCGACTTCAATGCAAACGTAAGTGAAGGAAATGAAGATAGAAGAAGAATCATGGGAAGAGAAGAAATCGGAGAAATAAATGGAAATGGAGAAAGACTGATAAAAGGGATGACGACTGCAGTAAAATTGGTTTAAATAATAAAGTAAGATAGAGGTGTATGGTGTAGTTATACAAAGTGGCAGAGGGAGTGAGTAAAGTGAGAAAAAACGAATAGAAAGTATGAGAATGTATAAATGCAAAACATACAACATCCGATATTTCGCTCTTGTACGATCTCGGAGGGTCCTAGAACAGCGCCTTATTTTCCAGACTGGCTGTCTCCACCCAGACAGAATTAACAATGTCTTCAGCTTTCTGTAACTTCTTTAGTTTTCCACCTCCACCCTTTTTTTTACTCTCTTTCTTCTGGCTACCCCTCCCTACCGCCACCCTCTTTTCTTCTCTGGCAACAAATTGGTGGTATAGGGTCTTGTCCTATTGACCAGTTTCACATTTTCTCCCTGCAGGTGTTTATGTTCTTCATTCATTATCTCTCCGCTTCCTCTTCCCCCCTCCCCCCGAACCTTCTCCTCTAGCGGCTATCATGTTTCTATTGCCCTTCCCCCCTCCCTTCTACCACCTGTTTTCCTCCTCTCTCTCCATCTCTTCTTTACGATTGGCTCTATCGGTTTATCCTTAGTGTGGCCCGCGTGGTCTCTATGCATCTTCTAGTGGACACGCATTTCTCTGTTTCGTACTTCTGGAGGAGGCCATATTAAGATAAGTTCTATTATAATAAGTTTAGTTAATAGTTTTTTTTTGTCTCGTTTGTGCATGTAATCCTCGAAAAAGGCTCACGCCGAAATATTGGATGTTGTATGTTTTTCATTTATACATTTTCATACTTTCTATTCGTTTTTTTCTCACTTTACTCACTCCCTCTGCCACTTTGTAAAACTACACCATACACCTCTATCTACCTTTGTTATTGGAGAAAGACTGCGCGTGTTCTGTGAAGAAAACATGATGATCATCGGAGGACAATTTTCCAACATAAAATACACCCATAAAGTGACTTGGAGATCCCCAGACAAAACAAGCTGAATTTCTTTCCAGACTAAATGTTTACGAAGAATTAGAAGAATGTTTTTACCAAACACCGTAAAAAATAACATCTTGTTGGCAGGAATGCAGATGAAGCCAGTGACAGCAATCATTGAGGAAAGACGCTGGCGATTGTTGGGACATGTGCTTCGGATGACTGACAACTCACTACCAAAAATAGCACTAAGATGGACACCACAGGGGAACAGAAGTAAGGGCAGACCAAAAGAGACATGGAGTAGAACAACATAGAGGATGTTGAGTAACAGAGGGCTCACTTGGGCAAGAGCGGGAAAAAAGGCAAAGGACAGGCGTTTGTGGAAAACCCTTGCGGAAGCTCCATGTGCCTTGGACACTTAAGGTTCAGAGAAAGAGAGAGAGAGAGAGAGGGAGAGAGAGAGAGAGAGGAGAGAGAGCTCCAACAGTATTTCTACGCTAGTCAAGTAAATGAAATTTTTTTCTTATCTTCAGCTATAGTCTCCAGAACAGAACATCCCATGAAAATATTTATGACGAAGAGACACCAACAAAACCAGAAAAGCGACTTATAAGTTCACACTAAAATAACACTCTGTGCATCTTCCAAAGCTCACTGTGCACTTTCACTGAAATGTTACTTCAGACAAAATAAGCGTGAATTCAGATGCTGGAAATATGAGGTGAATTATTCAGCTGTTCTCCGAATTTTCAGCCCCTACCTGTGATGCAAGAAACATGTCTTCGGTCATTACGTGTTTGCTCTTCTGTATTTGAGCCTAGACATCGACTTATTCTCGCTCCCGAACCCAGTCTTCAGAATTACTCAATTTTCCCTTTAGTTGAGTTTACTTTTTAAAAAGCTGCCAGAAGTCTTCGAACACCTGTGTAAGCTATCGCCAATATTTCAGACACACAAGCGTGTTTTTAGAAACTGTTTATTTAATCTGCCCCCTGCTCTAGCTACACCGAAAGCACATTTCAACCTTTGCCCTTGGAGTTTAGCATTTAAAATACGACGGAGATTTCTCAAAGTGAACTGTGTGTTCTTGTTTTGAGACGTCAAAGAGAGGATATCTAAGACCTGGAGAAGGTTCATATGTCGCTGTATAAATGCATCCTCTCTATCAGGCAAGTGGAAATAACCATCACATCTCAGAAGATATAGGAGCCTGAGGTACGTAGTGGTTAGTACGCGTGTTGACCACGTGGAGGGCAATGGTTTAAGTCCAGACTAGGCCCCCCAGTCACCAAGATATGGTAATGGATATCTGCTTCCTTCTGGAGCCAGGAAAAGGTAGGCTGCCAGGCGTGACGTTGTCCACATCACCCTCCAGCATGCCCTAAAGTCAAGGAAAATATGGGCACTAATATGAAATCTCCAAGTTGCTCAATGGCACGACTATTATGAGCACCTTCCTGCTTAAATATGTCGAAGTATAACCGAAACTAGCGTTATTAAGATCTATTATCTACTTTTGTTCTAGATACTGCTGGAGTCAGTGGATAAGTACTGACGAGGCGCAGAAGATGACTGCTACTGCCAAAATTGCTTTCTATTCAGGTTCAGTACTGTTTGGGCACCACAGCAAACTAGAATATCCCATAACTGCTCCGCAATCTGTGCCAGTGATATCTCCTGGAATGCGTAAGAACTGTCCCACAGTGACGAAAAGTGATTCGTGCACGATGAATGCATACATCTCTGCAAATGTCCTCGGTAGAGAGGTACTCACAGTCAGCTCTAAACAACTCGACGACGCCACCTTTCCAAAGAACACATGCGGAAAACATCAGCCATGTTTATCAATAAGCGATCACTAGCCAGGAAATCCATGCGCCACGGAAAGTCACAGCTCACAGTGATGCCCCGAGAACTTAACTCAGTAGCTAAAGTGCCAAACCGGACTCCCAACCCACAACACAACGAAACTGGCGCAGACAAAGTGTAGAGAAAGATAAACAAAGGCACAATCATCAACGGTCACATTTGACCGTCCATCATTATTAAACATAACATGCACATTCTGGCCAACAGTTCTGACAACCAAAAACTTGTAACTTAAGAAACACAGGCAGTGGACTAAAATACGAATATCTTTCAAGGAACTCAAAGAGAATGTAGTAATACATGTTGTTATCTCTTCTGAATGTTGTTTACGTCAAATCTATATTACCACATTAAGTGCTGTTGTTTCTTCTAATTGTTGTTTACCAAGTTGTCTGTTGGCAACTCTTTATGTTGCAAAGTTCAGTCTCGTGTAATTGAAACCTGTGTATGTATAAAAAAAACTGGATATTTTCTCATGTTTCTTATCAAAAGCAAGTTGCTCTTTCTCACTATTTTAATCACAACTTTTCTTACTCCTGTCTAGCTGAGATAGTTCTTGTACACGATTTGTTTATAATCAGTATGAGATTAATAATAGAGAAATGCAGAGAATTTAATGTGAGCCCATATTTATATATCATAGACGATTCAAAGGCATTTGATGGTGTAAAACACCAGAATCCTTGAGAAATAATGGAAAAAATAGGACTTCCAGAACATGTGGTACAGTTTATATCAATGATGTATTTAGCCAACAAGCAGCAGTAAGAATAAATGATGGAACAACAGATTGGTTTGTCATAAAACAAGGGGTCCCTCAGGGGTTATACTTCGGCTTACTTATATACTGAAAGTTTGAGAAATGTCAGAGAAGATTAAATAGAAAAATGAAATATTTCGGAAATATTCGACGTCATTGAAAGTTTGGAGAAGACAGTCTGTGGAAGGATACATAATGGGAAAAAAGAGAGAGAGGAAGACTAAGACACTTTTAATGATTTGTAAATGGATGCAACAGCAGCAGGGCATCTTGTTTACAACCGAGAGACCTTCAAGAGAGTTGTTAAGGAGGCAAAGTTCCGCATGGGACGTGATAACGAATGTAGGACACGATTTGTTCATCAATTTGGCCGCAGTTAATGTGTGAGAATCTGAACTGACTTTATCGTATATTTTCTTTGCATGTGTTGTTGAATGTGTGGGTAAGAGGTTGGTTTTGCTTGTATGTTGGTAATGCTTGTATGAAGTTGTTGCTGAAATGATTAAGTTTGAATGAGAGATGGAGGGAAGAATATTAGACGAGTCTGTGTGACTAATTCTTCACCATTTGAAAATAAATTCTTTCGTTCCGTCACATATAAACACACCCACACAGACAACTCTCTCCTACACATCTCTATTACTTTAAATACTTATGATAAACAGTGAGTGTAGATGTTTTTAAGCTGAATATTCTTACTACTTAGTAGTTTGGTAGATATTCATTAATATGTCAGACAGTGAGAAAAACTTTGTAGTACATGTACGTAGTTTCTTTTTATATATTAGATGTGTGGTTAAAAGTGAAACGTTATATATTCACTTTTAGCTAGCTTTGTTACAAGCATAATTTACTTGTAGTAACGACTGTAGAATGCTGGAACAGAATGAAAGTTTGTGTGATAAAATGGCAGAATTTCAGACGTGCCTGTGTTTCTAATTCTTCATCTCTTTTTTTTTTTCTCGATCTCAGGATAAACTGTTAACCAGGTTTTGTAACCTGCAGAAATGTCATACCTGAAAATAACCAGTCGTAGAATGAGTTAAAAAATAACGCCCCATGAATTGATTCTCTGGTTCCTACAACTACTAGTCAGATCTACAAGAATGTAGGAGATGGATTATTTAAGGACTTTTGTAATCACTGTATAGTGCCTACACGACCACAAAATATACAGATGCCACCATGTTGTCGTATTTTCATACTTTTTCAACTGACACCTCACTGGGTCAGCTGCTGTCATACTTGTATACTGCCAAAGGCTCAGCCGTCCTATGCTCTGTGTAGTTTCGGGGACCGCTTTCAAGAAGATAAAAGATAAAGGAAGCTGTATCATTTCCCAGGAGATATGATGTCAGTGTCCACGCTGCCCTTGACCTGTGGGCACACGAGAGGGCGATGTGTTCTAGACCACGCTTGATGGTCATTCCTTCTCGTCTTCCAAACTGGAGCCAAACAGAACCTCCGAGAGAAAATTTGTAAAACGGTGTAGCCCCCCCCCCCATCTGTTTTTATCTACTATGGGGCCCCCCAAATTCGTTTTTATCTACTATGGGCCCCCGAAGCCCCCAGAATCCACCTGTAAAACAAGTAAAACTCTCTGGGGCCTGGAGCGGTGGCACCAGCTGAACCTCCCCACTCCCACACCGCCTTTCATAAGGCTTGAGGCTAGGTACCCATTTTTATATCTGTGTGCCTGGGACACAGTCTTCGCCGTGAGAGCAAATGCGCATCAGTTACTTGGCCATGGAGAATGCACATCAGTTAATTGGCCACGGAGAATGCACATCATTTACTTGGCCACGGAGAATGCACATCATTTACTTGGCCACGGAGAATGCACATCATTTACTTGGCCACGGAGAATGCACATCATTTACTTGGCCACGGAGAATGCACATCATTTACTTGGCCACGGAGAATGCACATCATTTACTTGGCCATGGAGAATGCACATCAGTTAATTGGCCATGGAGAATGCACATCATTTACTTGGCCACGGAGAATGCGCATCAGTTACTTGGCCACGGAGAATGCGCATCAGTTACTTGGCCACGGAGAATGCGCATCGGTTACTTGGCCACGGAGAATGCGCATCGGTTACTTGGCCGCGGAGAATGCGCATCGGTTACTTGGCCACGGA
Organism: Achatina immaculata; assembly: GCA_009760885.1. Lineage (NCBI taxonomy): Eukaryota > Metazoa > Mollusca > Gastropoda > Stylommatophora > Achatinidae > Lissachatina > Lissachatina immaculata. The sequence goes on from CM019691.1 coordinate 8,703,331, forward strand.
GAATGCGCATCAGTTACTTGGCCACGGAGAATGCACATCAGTTACTTGGCCACGGAGAATGCACATCAGTTACTTGGCCACGGAGAATGCACATCAGTTACTTGGCCCCGGAGAATTCCCCCACGAGCTTGACTTGCCCTGAGTTTGTTATCATAGGTTAGTTGTAGTCAGAAAGTTTCCGCAGATAAGGACCATGTTGCCGAGTTTAAACACATTTAGAGGTTCTGATAACGTCTGGAATCTAGAAAGACCGCTTTATGTACAACCAACCTATACACAATATAAATAAATTACAACATACTCAAGGTAGTGTAATCATAATTGTCAGCTACGCACAATCATCTCTCTAAGCACGTCCGGAGCCGATTCTAAATCTGGGTTGCTTATTGAGCATCTTGTATCGTGAATGACAGAAAAAGGTTGATCGATACTGGCAGTGTGGACGAGGGACAATACTTGACAACCGCGGAGAGTCATTCAGTTATGTTAACTAGTCAGTCTTGTTAACTGCTTGATCGTGGAGGTTCAGTCTTGTTAACTGCTTGATCGTGGAGGTTCTTTGCTCCTGCGGCCTGTCTCAGGGTTCTTTGGGACAAGTTCATTTCTCTGACAGATTAAGAAACAAGAGGTTTATACATGTGTATGTGTGGTGTGTCTGTATGAGTGAGAGAATGGGAGAGAAAGAGAGTAAGAAAGAGAGCGAGAGAAAATGAGAGAGGAGGCGTGAGAGAGGTTAGAGAGAGTGAGAGAGAATGAGAGCGAGAGCGAGACAACGTGTTAGAAAAATTGAGAGAAGGAGAAAGTGAGAATGAATGAATGAATAATCTTTATTTTTCAAGGGTAAAGAATTGGGCAGGCAGGCCCGTCTTACATTCTGCCCTTCATCACTCCATCTTTCATTCTTCCCACACACTTGATTTAGTACAAATATACAAATTAAATTAGGAAAAAACATATCAAAAGAGTGTAAGATTTAACTACTACATTCAAAGTAAAAGAAAAGAAGTAATTAACCTAATAAAATAGCACTCACGCACACATACATACGCAGACATATACATAAACAAAAATACACTGTAAATACAGATCTTCTAACATATGTTTTTTAACAGACATTAAAGTAATTTCTAACAATATCTAACAAGTTGCTTTTATAACTATGTCATTTTAGTACTTGATGGTTGGCGAGTCACGTGTTGAGAGAGTGATGGTTATTTTTTGGAGGCATATAATTACAAGCAAGTAAATAATGAAACAGGTTTGAGTTAAAGGATGAAGGATGAGAGAGAGAGAAAGAGAGTAAGAGAAAGAGAGTAAGAGAAAGAGAGCGAGAGAAAATGAGAATGAGAGAGAGAAAGAGAATGAGAGAGAGAGAGTGATAAAAAGTGTGTGTGAGAGAGAGAAAGAGAGTAAGAGAAAGAGAGCGAGAGAAAACTAGAGTGAGAGAGAGAGAGCACGAGAGTGAAAGAGAGGAGAGAAAAAGGGAGCGAGAGAAAGAGAGAATAAAAGAAAGAGAGGGAGGGAGCGAGAGAGAGAAAGAGAGAGAGAGAGAAAGAGAGAAAAAGAGAACAAACGAACATATTTTATTTTCAATTGGGCACGCAGGCCCGTCTACCATTCTGCCCTTCATCATACAACTTTAATTCAGTCACAGATATTCAGCATTTGTTATTGAACATAACATGCACAAAAAAGCAAAAAAAAATTAGTAAGTAAGTAAATAATCTAGAGAAAACCGTCTTGGAAGGGTACATAATGGGAAAAATAAAGAGAGGAAGACCAAGGCGAAGATGGCTGCAAGACATCGTTGGTGATCTGCAAATGGATGCATCAGCAGCAGCACGCCATCTTGCTCACAACTGAGAGACCTACAGGAGTGCTGTTTGGGAGGTAAAGTTCCGCAAGGGACTTACAAGTGACTGAATGAATGAAGTAATTAATAAACCCTTTCTTTCCATACACTCCACATTCTGCTTTATGTAATTACATGAATTAAACTTAATTACATTCTTACATTCATTATGAACTAACAAAATTATAGAACAGCAATGTGAATAGATACAACAATCAAACCATACTTTAAATTAAACTAATTTAGACTTTGATAGTACGTACACCTATACTTGTTCATAAAGAAAATACATACATATGCATATACAAGTATTCACACACATATACCACATACGTACAAACATATCCACATATGTATATATATATACACACATACATTCACATGTATACACATAAAGACATGCGCACACACATGTATGTGTAAACACATACACATATATATTTACATACATACATATATATATATACATACATAATACCAATATTTACACATACACACATGCACATATTCATATATACGCACACGCACACGTACATACCAACACCTATTCATACGTGTATGTAAAGTATGCACAAACACACATACAAATTAGGGAGGCATTTAGTCCATCTCAAACACATACTGACAAAGTTTGAATTTATACGAATGAATATTACTCATAAATTTTACATGAGTTGGTAGGGCATTCCAAAGGCGGACAGTTGAGTAAGAGAAGCTTTTTTTTTAAAAATATGTCAAGCCTTAGTTTTGGGAGAATACAATTGTTTAAACGTTGACTATGTTTTGGGTTGGATTTGAACAGTGACCACAAATACGGCTGAGCATTGTGTGATAGAATTTTATGAATTAATTTGGTCTTGTTGAATAGAAATCTCTTTTTGAAGGGGAGAGAGAGAGAGAGAGAGAGAGAGAGAGAGAGAGAGAGAGAGAGAGAGAAGAAAACGAAACTCTAAGGGTGCTTAATACATATATCTCAGCTGGCCACTTATTCTATTATTCGGTTACTAGATTCAGATCCTCGGCTCCCATTGGAGTCTCTCTTAATACAATTTTGACATCTGTCATCAGTTTTAACGCTCCAGTATTTCTGCTTTTGTACTGGCATTACATGTCATTTCCTACAGCGTTTTAGACTTCCTCGCAAAGGATCCAAGAAAATCTGCGTTCAGAAAATCATGGAAATTGTGGAACTGTTAAAATAACAATTACATCGTGAAACTGCTTGAAACGACCTTTTTTCAAAAAGGAAAGAAATTATTTTTGGACACGTACAGTTTTCCCTCGCTCTCCCAAAGTAGAACGTCCGTAAGAAAGTTTTTTTGTAAGCCGAAATGGCGTAAAACGAAGAAATATAACCATTAATTTATAAGACAAAAAAACTTTGAATGTACAAGAAAATAACCTGCCAGATCATGCTAAAAAGTACATGCAATCTTAAACAACACGAACATACAGCAACAACAGAAGTGATACGATAAATGCAGAGTCTATATAAAGTAGCAGTAACGATAGAAACGCTTAACTGCACCCATTTTTTACCGGAAACGTAACGCCCTTAGACTTCTCTGATACATTAGGACACATCTTGATAACGGATCCACAAAATAAATCGAGATAAAGCGCAGATGCTCACAGATAGAGTGCAAAATTATGGTGCCCCGATGCTGAAATGGTGAATGTAGATCTGGGTTGGTGGCTTGCGCTGCTCTCGCTGCTCGGGATGCGCGATGCCTCTAGAACAACTCCCTGCAAAACAAATGCTGATGCGAACTTCACTTTCCGTCTTTTTTTTCATAAAAACGAAAATTCTCGTCGGGTTTCAATCGGTTACTGAAAACAAGTACTAATATAGATCTTTCGTTAAAGCGAAGTGGCACAAAGCGGACTTCGAGAAACTGGAGGAAACCTCTAGTGGTAAATGAAGTTAACGTTTTAGCATCAGAACATATAATAGCTAGCTCCTTTCTCCTTATATGACTATTCTGAAGCAAGCAGATCTTTCTGGCGCTTCTAACATCGCTGAAGGGATGTTGATGTAGCACTAATTTTTTTCTACACTCCCCCAATCAGCTCCAACAGTAGGAGCTAGGTCGTAAGTCTGAATGTCGTGTTTAGCTACAGTAAATAAGTCTAAATATCGTGTTTAGTTACAGCAAATAAGTCTGAATATTGTGTTAAGCTACAGTAAATAAGTCTGAATATCGTGTTTAGCTAGAGTAAATAAGTCTGAATATCGTGTTTAGCTACAGTAAATAAGTCTGAATATCGTGTTTAGCTACAGTAAATAAGTCTGATTATCGTGTTTAGCTACAGTAAATGTCAGAAAAGACAGTATACATGTGTGTTAGTGGCCCGGTGGAGGGATGTTACCGTTAGTTCAGTTAGAGTTCTACCATTAGTTCAGTTAGAGTTCTACTATCAGTTCAGTTAGAGTTCTACAATCAGTTCAGTTAGAGTTCTACCATTCGTTCAGTACAGTGACAATGACTGTATTAATCCTAAGTCAACTTTTCCAATTGAAATAAATGGTCTAATTAACTGGAGCAAAAACACTCTAGGTCTAATGTTTTAACACCACCTCAGCTGGAACCATCATGTAGACAATCTAACCAAACTCCTTGCACAAAACGTTTATCAGTTTACTAAAATTAAACATTTTCTTAACATAGACACCAGAAAAATATACTTCACATCACATATACAAACACACTTGGACTACTGTTCCACAGTCTTGGATGGTTGTTCCATGTCAAACATGAAAAGATTTTACTCACTTCAAAAACTAGCAGTTTTTAAAGCTTATAGATGACAAACATGCAGCACATATTACAAATAAGGATAAACATCATGATATTCTGGCCCTCAAGAAGAGATTTCTTTTCAACAAGGCTAAATTAATTCATAAAATATAATCGCACAATGCTCCACCTTATCTGTGGTCATTATTCAAATCCAACCCAAAACAAAGTCAAATTGTACTCTCCCAAAACCAAGACTTGACATGTTAAAAAAAAGCTTCTCTTACTCAGCTGCCCACCTTTGGAATGTCCTACCAGCTCATGTAAACCTTATAAGTAACCATCGTTCTTATGACTTCAAACATTTGTCAACAGTTAGAGTTCTACCATTAGTTCAGTTAGTGTTCCACCATTAGTTCAGTTTTCTATGTTTAATCCTCTTTACTAGCCAACTATCAGATACTATCATGTCTTGAAATAACGCAATTTAAATTTAAATGCAGTTTCTGATATGCTTCTGTCATGGTTCAGCTTGTGTGGTTAAAATATCTGGCAATATCTCGGTCCACCTGTTACAGGTATGTTAGCCATCAGAATCACCGTCCCTACGAAAGATTGCTGGCAATGGTCCACTAGTTTGATCTGAACTATTCATTTCAAACATTTTGGTCGTATCAAGAGGCATAACTCAAGTGACTGGGCTGGGATTTTTCGAAACAAACCTTGCAGCACTTCGAAGTAACGTTTTTGTTTTTTTCAACACGACATTCGGTACTTTGTATTTTTTTAAACGTAAAATTAAACATACTTTACAAACATCATCATCATCATCATCATGTGCTGTGCCGACTGGCGTTGGCTATTATGCTTCTCCAGAGTACACGATCCTTCATGCAGGCCATCAGCTCAGTTGGTGATCTCCTCTCACACCATCCCGTCAGACTGTCCAGTATCATTTCTCTTGGTCTTCCTCTTGATCTTCTTCCTTCTATTTTTCCTGTTGTTATAATATTTTCAATGCCCCCTCTTCTCATTGCATGTCCTATGAAAGTACATTGTCTCTCTCTTATCTTTTTGACAAGGTTTTTTGTCTCTCCAGCTCTTCTCCTACATTCTTCATTAGTTATTTTTGCTGTCCAGGGGATTCGCAACATTCTTCTAATAAACCACATTTCTGCTGCTTCCAATGATTTTTGTGCAGACTTGCCTATTGTCCATGATTCACTTCCATATAACAAGATAGGTTCAATATAGCATTTTAGGACTCGTTTTCTAACATTCATTGATAAGGATGTGTTGGTCAATATGTTTCTCATTCTCTGAAATGCAGTCTTTGCTTGGCCTATTCTGTTCCTAATTTCTGTTCTGCATTTCCCATCTGAAGTTATTACTGCTCCAAGGTATTTGAATTTCTGCACCTGCTTTAGAACAGTTCCGTTTAATTTAATACTGCATGCTGGTGGATTCTGTTTCTTAGATATAACCATAGTCTCTGTCTTTTTGATGTTCAAAGTAAGGCCTTTCTGTTCACTTTCTTTGGCGACTTTATTCAAGAGATTTTGCAGATCTTGTTAGTTCTCAGCTATCAGCACTGTATCGTCAGCATACCGAAGGTTGTTAGTATTGTATCCTCCAATTTTTATGCCTGGTTCTGTGATGATTGTTCTTAGAATATTCTCGCTATACAGAGAAAAAAGGTCTGGAGATAGTACACATCCTTGTCGCACCCTTTGTTTTATAGGCTGATATTTTCCAGTTTTATTTTCAACTCGAACTGCTGCTTCTTGCTGCCAGTATAGATGAAGCATAAGTAGAGAACTTTACAAACAGCGAAAATTAAATCTCGCACGAACTTTTAATTTTCGCTGTTTGTAATTTTCGCACTTTACAAACAGCGAAAATTAAAAGTTCGTGCGAGATTTTTTCCTACGTTATTAGCGGCGAGATTTGTTTACAAAATTCTCGAATGCTGAACTGAAGTCAAACCTGACTTATTCTCCTTCATACAAACTGAGCATCTTCCAGTCTACTGGCCTGTTTATCCTCCAACCGATTTCACTGGTTGTTTTCTACTAGGTTTTTTTTTTAGAATATAAATCGGTTACGGTACCCGATGACATTAAAAAAAAATTCGGGTTTTTTCTCTTTTATTGGTACTTTCTGTTAATTGCAGCTTAACGCGATCACTGTTATCAACAGAATAATGAAAACAGTACTTGAAGGAAAAGTTGAAGGAAAAAAGAGCAAGATAATAGCAACGACATAGATGGGTGGAGACCAAAAAAGAGACGCACTGGAGTCATCCTGATTGGGTGCACTTTGAAATCGAGGGACAGACCAACCATTTTTGGTCTCCCAAAGTTTTTCCGAGTTTGATCACGCGAAGAACGGATGCCAGCGCAGAAGAAAAAGGGGATGCCAGAACAGGGCCTGGGATGTTTGTGTTTGTTTGTTTGTTTTCAACAGCTATATAAATATTCAGCGTTTAGTGATGAGGTTATCGTGTCCGTGCGCTTAGAATACCGTGTTCTCACCCAGGGAAGACAGGTTCGAATCACTGTAAAGTTGGGAGTTTTCTTATGTAGGAGCGGAGCAAAACTGAAAGCCCTGTCTTCACACTCAGCGGGAACTTGTCTGGACCAGTAATACCTCCACATCAAAATATCCTCCAGAAACTCTACTACGAAGGTCTACACGTTGTAGTGATAAATCTGGCATTTGAATCTTTTAATGACTTTCATTTATAAAAAAAAAAGCTAAAAAAATTTATGTAGACAATTCTTTTCATAGAATTTAACAGCGTGGACTTGAGTAAGCTTAACATAAACACTTTCTTACTTCTTACAAGACTCAAACTCAAAATATTCTTTACTGCTACATTGCTTTGCTCCAGAATGATTACCATGACTTCTGTGGATCACTCTAGCCACAATTAGCTGACAACTTTATCACGAAATTAAAAGACTATTTTAGTATCATATTTGTCTCAATACTTTAGCCTGACATTAGTAGTGCCTCTGTCTCCATGTTTCTGTCAGTCTAGTTAGGAATGACATCACTACTTTGGCCTGACATTAGTAGTGCTTCTATGTTTCTGCCAGTCTAGTTAGGAATGACATCACTCCTTTGGCCTGATATTAGTAGTGCTTCTATGTTTCTGCCAGTCTAGTTAGGAATGACATCACTCCTTTGGCCTGACATTAGTAGTGTTTCTATGTTTCTGCCAGTCTAGTTAGGAATGACATCACTACTTTGGCCTGACATTAGTAGTGCTTCTATGTTTCTGCCAGTCTAGTTAGGAATGACATCACTCCTTTGGCCTGACATTAGTAGTGTTTCTATGTTTCTGCCAGTCTAGTTAGGAACGACCTTCATTCATGAACTCCAGGCACATCCACAGATGCTCCGATCTCTCTTCTCAGCATTACCCCCAGCCTACAGTAAATGATGGCACCTACTCTGTGTTGACTGGCCCTTTGTCTGAGGCTAATTTCTTCCACCGCCCCTCCCCCAAGTTTCACTCACAGCTTCTTCATTCTTGACAGCGACACCGACTTGCAGCTGTCACTGAAGTCTTTTGTCCGACCAGCTTCTCTTATATCTCTGATGATGTTAAATTAGACTTAAGTCATTATCTCATCTACATCTTGCACGATGCTTGTGTTTCTATCCTTCTGTTATTGTTGTATACGTTTTGTAACATTTCTGTTACCAGCAAAGTACATTGCTTCCCTCTTTAGCTGTACTACCAGCAAACTTAGTATTGCTTCATTATTTAATAACATTATCAGCAGACTTAGTATAAATTTCATTATTTAATAACATTATCAGTAGCCACCAACTGGAGAGAGAAGATTAGGAATAGAGAGGAATGGAGACGGAACTTTATTTGCAGCAGTGAGCCTTAATGGCTCCAAAAGCTGAAGAAGAAGAAGAAGAAGAAGATCAGTAGATTTTGTATTGCAGACCTTTCATTGCTTCACTGCTAAAGGGCACCCAAGATAGCACCATCATGGAACAGTCAAAGAGGGTTAGACATTAGTGGCTGCCCATACTCCAGTATACCCATAACGTTTTACCAATCAGTCTGCCCATAACGTTTTACCAATCAATCTGCCCATACTCCAGTATACCCATAACGTTTTACTAATTATTCTGCCCATACTCCAGTATACCCATAACGTTTTACCAGTCAATCTGCCCATACTCCAGTATACCCATAACGTTTTACTAATTAATCTGCCCATACTCCAGTATACCCATAACGTTTTACTAATTAATCTGCCCATACTCCAGTATACCCATAACGTTTTACCAATCAATCTGCCCATACTCCAGTATACCCATAACGTTTTACTAATTAATCTGCCCATACTCCAGTATACCCATAACGTTTTACCAATCAATCTGCCCATACTCCAGTATACCCATAACGTTTTACCAATCAATCTGCCCATACTCCAGTATACCCATAACGTTTTACCAATCAATCTGCCCATACTCCAGTATACCCATAACGTTTTACCAATCAATCTGCCCATACCCCAGTATACCCATAACGTTTTACCAATAAAAAAAACGTAACAAAAAACATTAAACTCCAATTAACCTGAAGCAAAACGTGCATCAATAAGTGAACCTAATATACACTTACTAACATCACGAACAAAGAACGGATAAGATAAGAAACTAGTTCTCTACTCTAGTGAGCAAACTGCAATAATTAGATCTATGTTAAGATGTTAATGGGTGGTCTACAAAGATCTGGAACTCAGCGCCTGGAAAACATCCAGCTGAAAGTCGTTTTTCCATCGTTGCTGCGAACATGACAATGCACTTTCATGGAATATTTTCTCTTGCTCACGGCACTTTCGCAGATTTTTTTTCCCTGCTGTATTTTTGTTGAAGGTTAAAACAATATAATTAAATAATGACAGCGGTAAGCATGCGGTCAGTGCAATCTTAACTGATATTAACGTCAGGTCGAATCATGACAAGGGCCTGGAAACGTGTCACGGAAATTGAAAATTCACCCCCGCCGGTGTCCCACGTGGACATATCGTCTAGGTTCATTTTCTTGTTCTTGTTTTCCAGTTATGCTATGGGTGCTGTCCCACTGGGACAAGTAACACAAGAACAGTCCACCACGGAGCACAAGGGGAGGTAAACGGCCAAGAGAAAAGTGTTCACGAAAAAAAAAGAAATGGTCCGCAACTCATGGCGTCCTAAAGTAAACCTTTTATATATATAAATGACTTAAATAAACTTTGTCTAGAGCATGTCCATGCTGTGAATTCCTACGTCTTATATTTAAAGACTTTGATTTGAAGGGAGAAAACAGCTTCTATGGCTGCTGTTTTTTCGTTAGATAAACACGAGTTAATCTCACTCGCCAGAAGAGAAATAAACTGCGGAGCACTTGACACTAAAGTCGCCTCTTTGTTTATTCGCTCGTGCACTACATCTTCTCTTTCTCCCCTTTTGTTTATTCTCTTTTGATTTCTCTGTCGTTCCGTGCGCTTCTATTTCCAGTCACTCTTTCTTGATGTTTCTGTAGCCGCGGCCAAAATTGTTCGTTATTCTAAGACTTTGCGTCGGCCGGAGTGTCACTGAGCGTGAGAATATATTACTTTAGTAAGAGCTGTTGGTCTTGAGGCTATGACCGTAGTAGAGAGTGGAAGAACTGAACACGGCAGTTGAATATTAACGACAGAAGGGAGGAAGCATGGAGATAGTACCCTTTAAGTTTATGTGACATGAACATGGTATCTTCTCAGGTTCTGTGACGTGGACGTAGTATCTTCTCAGGTTCTGTGACGTGGACGTAGTATCTTCTCAGGTTCTGTGACATGAACATGGTATCTTCTCAGGTTCTGTGACGTGGACGTAGTGTCTTCTCAGGTTCTGTGACGTGGACGTAGTATCTTCTCAGGTTCTGTGACGTGGACATAGTATCTTCTCAGGTTCTGTGACATGAACATGGTATCTTCTCAGGTTATGTGACGTGGACGTAGTATCTTCTCAGGTTCTGTGACGTGGACGTAGTATCTTCTCAGGTTCTGTGACATGAACATGGTATCTTCTCAGGTTCTGTGACGTGGACATAGTATCTTATCAGGTTATGTGACGTGGACGTAGTATCTTCTCAGGTTCTGTGACGTGGACATAGTATCTTCTCAGGTTCTGTGACGTGGACATAGTATCTTCTCAGGTTCTGTGACGTGGACATAGTATCTTCTCAGGTTCTGTGACGTGGACATAGTGTCTTCTCAGGTTCTGTGACGTGGACATAGTATCTTCTCAGGTTCTGTGACGTGGACGTAGTATCTTCTCAGGTTCTGTGACGTGGACGTAGTATCTTCTCAGGTTCTGTGACGTGGACGTAGTGTCTTCTCAGGTTCTGTGACGTGGACGTAGTATCTTCTCAGGTTCTGTGACATGAACATGGTATCTTCTCAGGTTCTGTGACGTGGACGTAGTATCTTCTCAGGTTCTGTGACATGAACATCGTATCTTCTCAGGTTCTGTGACGTGGACGTAGTATCTTCTCAGGTTCTGTGACGTGGACGTAGTATCTTCTCAGGTTCTGTGACATGAACATCGTATCTTATCAGGTTCTGTGACGTGGACATAGTATCTTCTCAGGTTCTGTGACGTGGACATAGTATCTTCTCAGGTTCTGTGACGTGGACATAGTATCTTCTCAGGTTCTGTGACGTGGACAAAGTGTCTTCTCAGGTTCTGTGACGTGGACATAGTGTCTTCTCAGGTTCTGTGACGTGGACATAGTATCTTCTCAGGTTCTGTGACGTGGACATAGTGTCTTCTCAGGTTCTGTGACGTGGACATAGTATCTTATCAGGTTCTGTGACGTGGACATAGTATCTTCTCAGGTTCTGTGACGTGGACATAGTGTCTTCTGAGGTTCTGTAATATGGAGATAGTATCTGACCAAATTCTGTGCCATGAAGACAGCATCTTCCTAGGGTATGTGACTGTCTGCATCTGTCCACTTCCATGGCTGATTAAGAAACGTCACAACAAGTAATTTCTCTTTTATATTTACATCCGTCTTAGAGAGTACAATATTATGTCAAGCAGTTCATCTTTTGCTGATGGAAAAATGCTAGAGAACGCAGGGCGCCAAGAAATATGCTCTTCTGGCAGTGACAGATTAAACCCCATCTAGGACCTTACGTTAGACATTAAGTGGAGGCCTACTTCGAACTCTGCTGTATATATCCTGGTGTCCGGCCTGATTCTCCTCGAGTAATAATATATAAAGTATTAGTGCAGCAATAATAGCTGTGTAAATGATTCTCATACAAAGCAATATTTATATAGTTTTCTTGGGACACGAACATCAGAGAGGATGTTGAACAATAGAGGGCTCACCTGGGCTAGGACGGAAAAGAGGCGAAAGACAGGCTTGTGGAAGCTGAATGAGCCTTTGAACCTTTTCAAAGGTTCAGAGAGAGAGAGAGAGAGAGAGTGAGAGAGAGAGAGAGAGAGAGAGAGTTTTCTTAAAGCTGTCCCCCCACCCCCTGTCCTTCCTTACATTTAAGTTTAACCCTAAAGGCTAATGTGGCACTGGATGCTGCATGCTCGGAACTTCTGCCTCCTGCTATGAGATCATTCATTCATTCATTTGCATGTCCCTTGCAGAACTTTGCCTCCCAAACAGCACTCCTGTAGGCCTCTCCGTTGTGAGCAAGATGGCCTGCTGTTGATGCATCCATAAGAGATCTATGAGATCATAGAACAGAAAATAACCTGTAGTAAAAATGTCAAAGAAATTCTAGTGCCTTCAATCGAGGGGCACAGTTTCAGACGCGCGTAAAATAGATTAGCTGGAGCTGTGCTCTGAGAAAAAGGTTGTGTACATTTCTGTGATTCTGTACACGTTTATGATGACACGATAATAAGTTTAGTCAAAATCCAATCAAGAGTTATCAAAATCCAGTCAAGAGTTAAACTGGGAAGATAAAGTCTTATGAAGACTTTCACAGGTAGACTACATGATCTTCTAAACCAAGTTCGGGAAGAGACTTTTAACAACAAAGGAAGCTAACTATATAGTACACGTGATATGTCTTTCTGTTTGGGCAGATATCTTCACTTTAACAGATCAGATAGCCAGATCTAATAACAATAAATTTCAGTGGAGGTTATGACACGACCAAGGGAACAAACTCATTAAAAAAACACCAGTTATCTGTTATGATTTGAACAGATGTCTTTTTTTTTCTAGTCAGACACGCAGTTTAACCACAGCGTTACCAGGACACAGACAGGAATTACAATAAAATGGACTGTCAGAACAACCTAACAAAAAAACAACAAAAGAGATGAACTGTTGTCTTAATGTTCAGCACGGATATAAATGCTGACTGCAACTCCCATGAGACAAAAGTTGTAATGCACTGGACTGATAATATTTATTGTTTTGATTTCTAATCAGACAGAATCTTTTCCTATTCATTATACTAGATCAGAGGCTCTCAAACAGTGGAGAATTTCTTTCTACCCCAGGAAGGGAGGAGGCCAGGGAATGGGGGCACAGACAGGCGGATTTAGAATGTTGTACACATCTTTTTGATCAGACGGTCCCGAAAAAGTTGGCAGACCTGGAATGACAGTGCGACATATGGTGAAAAGAGTACACAGGACAACTAAAAGTTGACAGACCTGGAATGACATTGCGACATATGGTGAAAAGAGTACACAGGGCAACAAAAGGTTGGCAGACCTGGAATGACATTACGACATATGGTGAAAAGAGTGCACAGGGCAACAAAAGGTTGGCAGACCTGGAATGACATTGCGACATATGGTGAAAAGAGTGCACAGAGCAACAAAAGTTTGAGACCCACTGAACTAGATCAAGGCGACTATCTGGCACAGGTTTTAGGATCTTAGAACAATGACTGAACATGCTGGGGATATTTCTGAACCTGAATTTTGTCACAATATACAGAACAAATCCCGCAGAAAAGCCACTGACTTATACATAACTGTCTTACTGTTCAGATGATTGTCTTGTCTTGTCTTGTCTTGTCTTGTGTGAGCTGCTGTTCTTTGCCGTCGATGCTGTGAAGTTGCTGAGGCGCAACATCGTGTCGGTTTGGAAGTGGGTTATGGCGGCTATTTTTCAGACTCTGAGTAAAGCTAAAAAGCATAAGGTGTGCAGTACTTCTTTAGCAGACTCCACTACCATGGGGACCGTGGCCATCCCTGCCCCGTTAGCCAGGCTAGGCCTGTTACTGGGGGGTGCCAACGGAGAGGTGGGACAGGGTCTTGGTCAACTATGGGTCCTCAGTCCTGACGCCAGATATGGATTGCTAATTGCCAAAAGGTCATTGTCTTCATTAGGTGACAAATTTTAGACATTTGGTCTGAAAATTAGGATCTACAGATGAAGACAAGAAGATTCAATCATTAGATATTTGTGAAGATATAAAGATGTGCATTATCGGCGGTGGAAACGCAGGCAATAAAGAAACTGACCCAAAAAAAGGGAAGAATATGTAATCGATCCTCACAGACCTAACAAATCTAAAATTGCACACATTTTCATATAAAAACTGCCCGTTCTTAGAAAAAAAAACGTAAATAGAAATCAGAAAAGGGATCCAACCTCGGCCCAATTCAATTTAGGAGCAAGCAGAGACTCATGTGGCGATAAAGAAACAAGTAATAAACACAATATCCGTTTCAAAACATTACCGCTAGTGCCAGACACGGGCATTAACCAACGAATATAAACGGGAAATCAATACCTAGGAAATAAGATGCCTCCGAAAAGCAGCCGAAAAGAGCCAAGGGATCAGAGAAAAGAATTAGAAGACGCGAGAAAAGGTCGGTACTGGACGTTTAGTGGAGGAAGCTGACAAGGCGGAGAGGGTCTTGGCGGTTGTTCATATGCTTGGTCATAGCATGGATCCTGGGCTAGATATGACAGTGTGAATCCTGGTTACTTAATGCTGTGCTTCCCACACTTTTCACATGTAAGGACCACTTACCCAGCAACATATAAACTGCCGGCTACCATCTTATATGTAATTTCGCAATGCCACAAACTATTACTTGTCTTTACACAATAGAATGAACATAATGTTAGTTCCACGCCGTATTTCACGCACCGCCTTGATAAAGCTTCGAGGACCGCTTGTGTTCCATGGATCACAGTTTAGGAACTACTGAGCAAGTGTAATCTCCCCTTGCGGGGTAGACAACATCCACTTAGAAGGAAGGAGCTGTACAAGAGAACAGTTGGGACCATTACTTTTACAGAGAAGCTAGACGTAATGCATCACAGACAGTGGCATGGAAAGGAATTCGGATTTGAACACCAACTAATACAGGTCGTCCGCCCCTCAAAACAACCACAGAAGAAGGATCTGAACACCAACTAATACAGGTCGTCCGCCCCTCAAAATAACCACACAAGAAGGATCTGAACACCAACTAATACAGGTCGTCCGCCCCTCAAAATAACCACACAAAAAGGATCTGAACACCAACTAATACAGGTCGTCCGCCCCTCAAAATAACCACACAAGAAAAGAAAATGTGAATTTTACTCCTGCTAATCTCACGACTCCGCTTATCTTGTCTTGTCTTGTCTTATATTGTCTTGTCTTATCTTGTCTTGTCTTGTCTTATATTATCTTGTCTTGTCTTGTCTTATCTTGTTTTATCTTGTCTTATCTTATCTTGTCTTGTCTTATCTTGTCTTGTCTTGTTTTATCTTTTCTTGTCTTATCTTGTCTTGTCTTGCCTTATCTTGTCTTGTCTTATCTTGTCTTGTCTTATCTTATCTTATCTTATCTTGTCTTGTCTTGTCTCCTACTTATATACCTTTTGATGTTGAGAGAACAAATAGACGTCTTGAATGGGGTTTGGCGGTGCTCTTCATATAAAAAAGTGGGGGAAATTTAAGGTTTCTGTAATTTCTTCCATCCATCTCTTGCGTCGGTGGCCCCTTCCTCCATCCATCTCTTGAGTCGGTGGCCCCTTCCTC
This sequence comes from Achatina immaculata, assembly GCA_009760885.1. Taxonomy (NCBI): domain Eukaryota; kingdom Metazoa; phylum Mollusca; class Gastropoda; order Stylommatophora; family Achatinidae; genus Lissachatina; species Lissachatina immaculata. The sequence continues at coordinate 8,718,944 of CM019691.1, forward strand.
CATCCGTCTCTTGAGTCGGTGGCCCCTTCCTCCATCCATCTCTTGAGTCGGTGGCCCCTTCCTCCATCCATCTCTTGCGTCGGTGGCCCCTTTCTCTGTTACCTACAGATTATAATGTCAGTCCTTTCTGTGGTATACTTTCTGGTGGTAGCCGTGTAACGTGGCCAAACCAACGACTTCATTGCTCTCAAAAACAGCTAGTTACACGCCATTTTCTTAGTCCCTAGCTTATCAAGGACCCGTGCCTGAGTAAGTAACCAAGTATTTCACTTTAACTAAATGAATATGGAAATAACGTGAATTCCATAAATATTTTCAGCTTTTTTTTTCTCTTCTGATGCAGAACTTACAAGGACAGGAAATAAAAGGTAAGACTGTTTTATATCGTTCATTTTGTTTAGATTCTCACTAACACAGAAAAGAACACTTTTCTGGATGAGCTTAATAATACATCAGGAGTATAAATAACACTTCTGTCAAGTCGAGATTACGTGGGCGGGTGTCTCTACGGATGTTGAATGTGTGGAACAGGTGTCATCATCTGAATGTGTGGAACAGATGTCATCATCTGAATGTGTGGAACAGGTGTCATCATCTGAATGTGTGGAACAGGTGTCATCATCTGAATGTGTGGAACAGGTGTCATCATCTACCGTATGCCGAAGGAGATACTGAAGAGGAGACTGGAACACCTATGGTGCGTGGATGTTGATCTTTCCTAACTAACAAAATGCGTGGATGTTGATCTTTCCTAACTAACAAAATGCGTGGATGTTGATCTTTCCTAACTAACAAAATGCGTGGATGTTGATCTTTCCTAACTAACAAAATGCGTGGATGTTGATCTTTCCTAATTAACAAAATGCGTGGACGAATGACTTCAAAATGACAAAATAATGATTTAGGTGTAAGTGGGCGTAGAGCACAAGCTCTCTACGTGTTCCCGGAAATAACACAAATATTCAGACATATTTGACTTCTTATACGTGATCTATATTTCCCTGTCTTAAATGACTTCTGGGTTCAATAATATTCTCATGTGCTCTTCGTTTTTAAAGGTGCAGGTCAGTTTCTTCCTGATTATACAGAGAAAACTTTAAATATTTTGAACATATTAAACGTCATGATAATTTAGAGAAGACAGTCTTGGAAGTGTACATAATTGGTAAAAGAAAGAGAGGAAGACCAAGGCGAAGATGGCTGCAAGACGTCGTTGATGATCTGCGAATGGATACATCAGCACCAGGGCATTTTGCTTACAAACGAGAGGCCTAGAGGAGAGCTGCTAGGGAGACAAAGTTCCGCAAGGGACATGCAAATGACTGAGATCAGTTTCTCTGTATGTTCCAGTTTTTAGTTTATATTTTAAGATTTATAGTTTCGTGTAGTATGTAGTTACCTTCAAAAAGAGTTCAGCGCCCCCCCCCCCCCAAAAAAAAAAAGTGTCACAAATGAGAAACATTACTAAAGGAAACATATTATGAATGATGGCATATTTGTCTGTTAAAATATTGCGATTCACTTTTAAAATAAACTTACTATTTAGTATGTATTGTAAAATTACATCTACTAGACACTTCACTAAAGGCTAGAAAGAGGTAATTCTAAGAAAAACTATGAAAATCCGAAAAATTTTTTCTCTGATAATGAAGCAGTGACTAGTGTTTTCTATAGTCAAATCCACAGGAACCCTTCTGTTTGCCATGTTTTAATTCTGTTTTCCATGGTTTAAAATACGCCCAGCCGGCAGTGGTGAAGTCATTCAGGCGTTAGAGGTTTCCGTGATCGTTATATGGCTGAGAAAAGCTCATTGCGTGACCGCCATTGTGGAAAGATCGTATATCATTGGAGTTTTTGTTGGAGTGTGTCAAACTACTGCATGTAAAAATGTGAAATCGGTGAAGCTGAAGCCTTATGAAGGTTTGTTCTGTTTGGATGAAAGATATTGTGGCATTAAAGTCGCAGTGTAAGAAAATATGACAAGATAATTTTGTCTGTCTGTTATTTTTTTATATTTTACAGAAACTGAGAGGTAATTAGTGATACTTGATATAAAATCTTGAGAATTAATTGTTTGTTTAACAAAACAGGAGTATAGAACTGCGTGCGGGATCTGATGTGTTAAATCATGTCTTATCTTTCTCGATACTACCAATTATTTCTTTCTCTTTTTCTCTTTATTTCTTTCTTTCTCCTAGTCTCTCTCTCTCTCTCTCTCTCTCTCTCTCTCTCTCTCTCTGTTTCTTTCTCTTTACTTCTTCTCTTTTACTTTGAATGTAGTAGTTAAATCTTACACTCTTTTGATATGATTTTTCCTAATTTAATTTGTATATTTGTACTAAATCAAGTGTGTGGGAAGAATGAAAGATGGAGTGATGAAGGGCAGAATGTAAGACGGGCCTGCGTGTCCAATTCTTTACCCTTTAAAAATAAAGATTATTCATTCATTCATTCTTTCTCTATTTCTTTATCTCTCTCTTTCTTTCTTGTTCTCTGTCTTTCTTTTCTCTGTCTTTCTTTCTCTTTCTCTCTTTTTTCCCTCTTTCGCTTTTTTTTCTTCACATCTTTCTTTTTCCTAGTCTCTCTCTCTCTATTTCTCTCTATTTGTCTCTTTCTTTCTGTTATCTTTCTATCTCTTTCTCTCTTTTTTCCCTCTTTCTCTTTTTCTGTCTCTTTCTCTCTTTCTCTCTCAATTTTTCTATCCATCTCTGAGCAAAAGCTTCTCTTATTTTGCAGCGTTATTTTGAAGAAATATATAAAAATAATATATATATATATATATATATATATATATATATATATATATATAAAATAAATAAAAATGTTTTAAGAAAGCCAACAATGATAATGAATTCTCTGTGAATCGGCAGTTTCCTAGAGTACATTATATTTATATCTTATCCCATCTCTCTGGCCACGCAGCTCATCTTTAAAACCGCCCATAATTACGTAGTACTTAAGAAAACCTGGCCTCACTCCAGAGACAACTACTTGATACATTCCATCTGACAAACTGGATGTACAAGGATGGTGGGGGATGGAGGGAGAAAGGTGGTGGGGGGGGGGGGAGGGGGCAATGAGGATTAATCCTTGTTCACGATGTGACAATAAAATGGACCGGTTTTTCCGACGAATTGTTCCCAGGAATCCTGCAAAACTGGAAGAAGGCCAGGCCAGAGACCAGTCTGTCTGATGTGGCTCTCTAGCTAAGATAAACATTGCATAAACTTAATTGCTGGACTTGGTTGTTGTTGTTGTTGTTGTAATACAACTGACACTCATTTCTCGCGCGTTCATCTCAACTTGGCCGTCGTTTAACTCTGTTTTTTTTCCCCACCTTCTTCAATGCTGAACTTATAAAACTTATAATGTAATATTCGATTATATTCAGCGTATGATATAATACTACATTATATTAAACTTCTGATTAGATTACACTGAATTTCTGATGTAACATTCGATTATATTAAATCCCTGATATTATACTGGATTATGTTAAACTTTTCATATAATATTTTATTATATTAAACTTCTGATTCGATTACACGAAACTTCTGATATAACATTTGATTTCCATGTTTCCGTAACTATTCTGATTTTTAAAAAAAATTATTTTTTGACTGGATAGGGTTGCTTGTCCTGTGCCAAACTTTCTTAGTTGCCTTGTACGATCATGCTTGGTGGGGTACAGTGGTCCTTTTCTTCATTCCCCAGGCACACGCCCAGTTTCCGGGTACCAAACAGTGCATGAAGCCATTGACTTCGGTTAATTTTCTTCCGCGTTCGAGGTTGTTGGTCACTTCAGATCCTGATCCCTGTCGACACTGACAAAGCCCGAAGTCCTCTCCAGATCCTGATAGGAGCTCCAAAGCTTTTGCCCCAAGCTTGTGTCCTCTGGCCATGTCTCACGCCTCAGGTCTGCATGGTTTGGTCACTCTTGTAGGATATGTTCTGGAGTCTGGACTCCACTGCCACATGAACACTCGTCTGTGTGAGACATTTTAAGTCGATGTAGGTGGCTTAGTAGCCTGAAGTGGCCTGTTCTTAGGCGAAGGAGGATTGTTCGTTGATGTTTTTGTAGTTGATGTATTGGATCTTGTTCATTGTTGCATTTCAGTTTCTTTTTTCCATTCAGATCTGCACTGGTTACGGATTATGATTTTCGCCTCTTTGTAGTTTACTGGATGATTGGTTTGATCTGAAAAAAAAAGACGTTGTCGATGATTGGGACTTGTGCTCCTGATGACTTGGTGACTAACTACCAACAATAGCACTGCGATGACCACTTCAGGGGAACATGATTAAGGGTAGGCCAAATAAGACACAGAGAAGAACAGAGGGGATTTTGAGCTACAGAAAGATAGCAAACGATGAGTTTGTGGAAAACTTTCGCGGAGGTATCTAAAGGTTCATAGAGAGAGAGAGATAGACAGAGACACAGAGAGACAGAGAGAGAGATTTGATTATAATATCCGATTACAGATATCCCTTGTTTTAAGGAAGTTTGCTTTACGTTATTTTGCTGTTACGTAGAAACCCATATTAGTATCTATTTTCTCTAACCGAAAAAAATCCAGTGAGGATCTTCGCTTTTACGCAAAACAAAGAGGAAAAGCGAAGATATCGTTCAAGGTCATGTAGGTTTGGGCCAGGTATGCAATATATTTTGAGTACATAAAAAGAATTGTATGAAAGAAAAATGTGTGAAGGCAGAAATATCTCATCCATGCTCTCCAGACACATCTACAGGTGCTCATATCGCCTCTTCAGTACCTCCTTCAGCGTTCACTAAGTGAAGGAAAGTATACTGTCGTGTTTCCTTTAGCGTTCACTAAGTGAAGGAAAGTATATTGTCGTGTTTCCTTCAGCGTTCACTAAGTGAAGGAAAGTATATTGTCGTGTTTCCTTCAGCGTTCAATAAGTGAAGGAAAGTATATTGTCGTGTTTCCTTCAGCGTTCACTAAGAGAAGGAAAGTATATTGTTGTGTTTCCTTCAGCGTTCACTAAGTGAAGGAAAGTACTGTCGCGTTTCAAGGCTTCGGCATCAGGTACAGCAGACTACGAAACCTGACCTTTGACAGACAGACAGACAGACAGACAGACAGACAGACAGACAGACAGACAGACAGACAGACAGACAGACAGACAGACAGACAGACAGACAGACAGACAGACAGACAGACAGACAGACAGACAGGCAGGCAGGCAGGCAGGCAGACAGGCAGGTAGGCAGGCAGCAGGTAGGCAGGCAGGTAGGCAGGCAGGCAGGGACAGGCAGACAGACAGTGTAGTGGCCTCAGTGTCTTGATGGATTCAGGTAACGATGTTAATTGATGACCCTCTTTTTCTCTCTCTTACACCTTAACCTCCTCTACCTCCCATCATCTCAACCTTCTGTACCTCCTATCATCTCAACTTACTGTACCTCCCATCATCTCAACCTCCTGTACCTCATACCACCTCAACCACCTGTACCTCCTACCACCTCATCCTCCTGCTACTCAACCTAACACACAATCGTCACCATCACCACCTCTGCTCTCAGCATTCTGATGTACTCTCTCCCCGTATCTGGTAAGTGAACCTACATAGCATATGTCTTATTTCTGCTTTGTAGAGTCTGTCTATGTATCACATCATTCCTGTTTTTACTACTTGTTAGTTTTATTTTTTTATTTATTATTTAGTGTTACCTTTGAATGTAAATGCTACAGAAGAGTTCTTCAAACATCATGGACACAAAAAAGAACAAATATATCCATACTACAAGAACTTAGTATTGAAGAAGGCTGGCTAGTAAAGAGGATTAAAGAGAGAAAACTTAAATATTTTGGACACATTAAATGTCATGAGAATTTAGAGAAGACCGCCTTTGAAAGATATATTAATGGGAAAAAGAAAGAGAGGAAGACCAAGGCGACAATGGCTGCAAGGCATCAATGATAATCTGCAAATGGATGCATCAGCAGCAGGGCATCTTGCTCACAACCGAGAGGCCTATAGGAGTGCTGTTTGGGAGGCAAAGTTCCACAAGGGACATGCAAATGAATGAATAGTGTTATTTTAGTTCATATGTGCTATTTGATATGATTTAATATGCTATTTTTGGAGTTTGGGTACGTTCAATATTTTCGCCATATAAATTAGTTGTAATTGCTTCTTCGGTATACGTCATCTCGACATACGGAAGCCCTCAAAGGTGTGCTCTACTTTCGGAAAGCGGGGGAAACCTGTGTATTAAAATTTTGATATGATTACACCGAACTTCTGATAAAATACTGATTTATACTGAATTTCTGATACAGTGGTCGATTATACCGAACGTCTGATGAAATACTCGATAATACTGAACTGTTGATATAATATTCGATTACTCATGAATTTTCCCTTTCTTTGACATAGACATTTTTTCTTCCTAAATATTACAGTCTTATTTCTCTAAATAGTATCTTCTCATTCTTATCTTGTATTAAAAATCTCAACATTCTTTCACTCATCCACATATCCATTTGAGTCAAAATCCAATGAATATTTACCAGCTCCTCTTTATCCACGTAAAACAAATACATTCTCATAATGAAACATCGAGAAGCCGGACCTCATTATTGTCTCCCCTTGTGCTATTTATTTTTCGACCTGCTGTTTTTTCCTCGTTGCACATAATTTCCATCTCCGCTTTCACCGTATCTCCCACACATATTCCTACATTCTCCTGCTTACCCTTGACAATCCAATCTCAAATATTCTTTACATGGACTCTCCTTCGATCTAAAGCTTAAACAAATAAACACGAATTCATGAGGCCTTCCTGTGAGAAATGTCAGTATCTCAGAGATGAATGGAGTTTCAGAAAGGGGTATTACATTTTTTGTGTACGTTATCTGAATCTAGTCATGATGTCTGGACAACGGGGCATACGAAGTTTGTGATTACCACCTTCTTCTTCTTCTGCTTCTCCTCCTCCTTCTTCTTCTTCCTTTTCATTTTCCTCTCCTCCTCCTCCTCCTCCTCCTCCTCTTTCTTCTTCTTCTTTTTCTTCTTCTTCTCCTATCATTCTCAGATATTGACTTGCATACTTCTAAAGCATTCGATGGTGAGCTGTGTTTGGTGCACATCCCCATATACCTTCTCTTGAATGGATATGGGTGTCAGCTACATCTTTCGTCTCCTGCATCTCGTATGTTGGCATTCATGCAGAATATATTCTCCCGTCATCTTACCAGTGCCACATGTGGGTTAGGCCAATCTTGAGCTCAGTATAAAGGTGGTATCCCAGTCTGTTGTGAGCGGTCGGAGCCCAAAACGTATCACCTGCCTTTCCTTGTCGAGTTGGCAGTAGCATCATTTCTTTTCTCTGTCGAGTTAATAGTAAGCATCATTTCTTTTCTTTGTCGAGCTGATAGTAAGCATCATTTCTTTTCTCTGTCGAGTTGGTAGCAAACATCATTTCTTTTCTCTGTCGAGTTGGTAGCAAACATCATTTCTTTTCTCTGTCGAGTTGATAGTAAGCATCATTTCTTTCTCTGTCGAGTTGGTAGCAAACATCATTTCTTTTCTTTGTCGAGTTGATAGTAAGCATCATTTTTTTTTCTCTGTCGAGTTGATAGTAAGCATCATTTCTTTTCTCTGTCGAGTTGGTAGCAAACATCATTTTTCTTCTCTGTCGAGTTGATAGTAAAGATTATTTCTCTTCTCTGTCGAGTTGGTGGCAAATATCATTTCTCTGACAGTCAGGTCGTTCTTTTGTCCATTTGTTCTTGAATGTTATATTTTTTAAATCACAGATTTAGCTTACTTGTATGGCATGCTTATATCTGTTTGTGGTATTTGCTTATATCTGTTTGTGGTATTTGCTTATATCTGTTTGTGGTATTTGCTTGTATCTGTTTGTGATATTTGCGTATATCTGTTTGTGGTAATCTTCCGCTTTCTTTTCCTATGATGTCAGCTGTTCCATGACCATGTATACTATTTTCAAAAGATGTCTTTTGGGCGTCAAAGTAAATTTGTTTAAACCTTTATTTGACCTACAATTTTTGGTCAGGGAACTCATATATTAGTGAATAGATGAAGGCAGACAAATGAGGTCATATAGATAAAGTCAGAATAATTTATAATTCATATGGTCCATGAGGATCATGTATTGATCGGAATCAATCAAAATCTGACAGAGTTTGTTTGAAAGAATCTATCCTGGTTAGATGGGGACATGATAATAGGAAGAAAACCCCAAAAGATGCAGAAAATAACCACAAGCAACAAAAAAAAAATGCGCGTGGTCTTAATTTCTTGAACGTTATTAATTCACAATAAAATTCTGTGACAAATTTCATGTAAGAAAGATCTCTTTGAGTTAAGTTCCATTTCTTGGGTGTTATTTTGTCATCTGATGGCCTTGACAAATGCGTATTGCTCAAATATTGCATTTTTTCATATCCAAATAACCACCTTCTTATTGTCTGTTGTCATTTCTTCCAGTTTTGTTTCCGCTTTCTGCATGTCTTTATCAAATCCGTCATAGAGCTTTGACAACATTTTGTTTATCAGTAGAAACCTCTCCATCTTTTTATCATACAGATTATGTATGAAAGTGTAACGTGTCTGGGAACAAAACATTTTAAGGTACCGTGACTTGTTTTCCCACTTTGGCCTGTCAAGCTGACATCATGATCGTAGAAAAAAGTTTTCAAAGCTCAAACTGATAACAAGTTTTAAGCCCCTTGATAGTAGAAACCTCCCCATCTTAAGCTAGAAGCTGAGGAAAGACACGAAGTCTACTAACCTCTTAGTAGTAGAAACCTCCCCATCTTAAGCTATGAGCTGAGGAAAGACACGAAGTCTACTAAACTCTTAGTAGTAGAAACCTCCCCATCTTAAGCTAGAAGCTGACGAAAGACACGAAGTCTACTAACCTCTTAGTAGTAGAAACCTCCCCATCTTAAGCTAGAAGCTGACGAAAGACACGAAGTCTACTAAACTCTTAGTAGTAGAAACCTCACCATCTTAAGCTAGAAGCTGAGGAAAGACACGAAGTCTAACCTCTTAGTAGTAGAAACCTCCCCACCTTAAGCTATGAGCTGAGGAAAGACACGAAGTCTACCAACCTCTTAGTAGTAGAAACCTCTCCATCTTAAGCTATGAGCTGAAGAAAGACACGAAGTCTACTAACCTCTTAGTAGTAGAAACCTCCCAATCATGAGCTAGAAGCCAAGGAAAGATATGAAGTCTTTCGTTAATATGTTTAGATGGACGCGCACGGAAGACGAGATAAAACGAATTGTAACATGTTTTGCCACTTTATTCCCATAATTCATTTGACCAGATGGGCTAGGTTTCCAAAATGTAGGTCACGATTCCTGCTTGACGCTCTAAACTTCGTGCGGATAATTGCAATAATGCAAGTTATTATATATAATAGCCTAGTAAAGAGAATTATAACCACATATTTCCTGTTTTTGTGTACTGATGCAGATAAAATATATTATTCACCAAAAGTAATATATTCGTCAAATATGAAATAATACAGTCTAATCAGGACGATGACCTCACTGACTTCAGAAAGTAGGGCATACCAAACCATAATTTCCAGTATTCCGGACATGAGAACTCGAGATGGAAAACTTTCATCGGTTTCATCTGTGATATGGACTGTATTCTTCTCATTCATTTTCTGACTCACACAAACCAACCTATCCGCTCCCAGATACTAGCAGATGAGTAACTTGTATCTCCACATTCATGTCTCTGTACAATACCGAGTCTTATAGGTGCTCTTCTCTACACTGATAGCTGAATAAAAGCCACTAAAATCTATTCTAAAACTGCTTACCATAATTAAGAAAGCAGATGTATAGGTTACATCTTTTGTTTGTTTGTTCTTAAAGTGAGCATCTTGCTTACAACTGAGAGGCCCACAGGAGAGCTGTTAGGGAGGCAAAGTTCCACCAAGGGACATGCAACTGACTGACTGCCTCACTGACTGACTGACTGACTTGTTATTAAAGTAGTTTTGTCGCTGGTGCAAAAACACATGCTATGAAAAGATTGTAGTAAAAGCATATGTTTTACTAGCAGTTACACCACTGTTTCAGTTATGATTCAGTAATCTCCCCCTTTACCAACAACAAGTCTGTGGAAGGATAATACGAGGCGTGACTGATAAGTTTTCGGCATAAGGTATAACGGATTATTTGTGGACAGTTTTTTTGGGTTATTTCTCAACATAGTCCCCTTGCAAGTTTATGCACTTAGTCCAAAGATAATAGAGCGTACGGATCCCTTCTTGGTAAAAGTCAGCATCTTGTGCCAGTAGAAAGTGGTCTACAGCATGAATGACGTCATCATCTGAAGCAAATTTGCAACCACTGAGCTCCCTTTTGAGTTTGGTAAACAGGTAATAGTCCGAAGGGGCCAAATCTGGGGAATAAGGAGGATGTTCAAGAAGCTGGAAGCCGCATTCATGAATGGCAGCCATTGCCATCGCCGACTTGTGAACTGGAGCATTGTCTTGCTGAAAGATGACTCCTCTCATCAATTTCCATCGACGTTTTTCTTTCAGTTTGACCTGCAGTTGCTTCACAAGATCAGCGTAATAGGTCCCGGTAACTGTTCTGCCACTTTGAAGATAGTCTACCAATAGCACACCTTCTGAGAAGATAGTCTACCAGTAGCACACCTTCTAAGAAGATAGTCTACCAGTAGCACACCTTCTGAGAAGATAGTCTACCAGTAGCACACCTTCTGAGAAGATAGTCTACCAGTAGCACACCTTCTGAGAAGATAGTCTACCAGTAGCACACCTTCTGAGAAGATAGTCTACCAGTAACACACCTTCTGAGAAGATAGTCTACCAGTAACACACCTTCTGAGAAGATAGTCTACCAGTAGCACACCTTCTGAATCCCAAAAGATGGAAGCCTGCAGACAGAACCACCATTGCTTTCTTTGGAGGTGGGGATCCATGATGTTTCCAATGCTTTGGCTGTTCTTTGGTTTCTGGTTGAAAATGATGAACCCAAGTCGCATCCATAGTCACAAATTGCTGAAGAAATTTTTCAGGATCTGCAGAAAAATGGCCAAAATTGACTCTTGACATGTTGAGACGCTGTCGTTTGTGATCAGCTCCAAGAAGTTTCGGGACCCATCGAGCAGAGACCTTCGTCATTTGAAGATCATTGTGAATAATGGCATGAACACGTTCCTGGGAGATACCCAACTCAGTAGCAATGTACCGCTCAGTTAGTCGTCGATCCTCCATTATCATGTCATGGATTCTGCCGGTGGTTTCATCGGTGGTTACCGTTCTTGGTCTTGCTGGCCTGGGATCATCTTCCAGACTCTCCCTTCCATGTTTGAATTGAGCTGCCCATTTCTTCACTTTGCTGTAAGAAGGGGCACTCTCCGCTAGAGTCTCTACCATATCCTAATGGATCTCCTTCGATGATAAGCCCTTGATGCAGAGGTAGCGATGAGAAATTTTAACTATTTTCTCAATTTCTGCCACCCCTTACCACTTCAGTAGCCTGTAACAAAACCTGGTTGTAGTTAATTTCTTGAAACTTGGTTTTTAATCTTACATTAACCTGATCTATAAATGAACCTAATATCAATCGTATGTTTCAAGTATTTGTACCTTATGCTGAGAACTTATCAATCACCCCTCGTATTAATGTGGAAATCAGCCATATAACGTTTGTGGAAGGATAATATTAATGTGGAAATCAGACATATATAATGTAGTAGAAGGATAATATTAATGTGGAAATCACCCATAGAACGTCTGTAAAAGGGTAATATTAATGTGGAAATAACGATGAAGTGATTGAAAACGTTAATTAGGAATAGTTCAAGTTTTGTTCTTATAAGGAACTGCCAGCATTCATAGTTTATAACGGCTCTCACAGGTAACGATAGTTTATAACGGCTCTCACAGGTAACAATAGTTTATAACGGCTCTCACAGGTAACGATAGTTTATAACGGCTCTCACAGGTAACGATAGTTTATAACGGCTCTCACAGGTAACTCAATTCCCGTGTTGTTTATTTTGATACAGAAAAAATAATCAGTGTAGCACACACAAAAATTCAACATATCCCTTTCACTTACAGGTAAATTCTGGCAAAAATCTTGGAAATATTTGAAGATTACGAACTTTTAAATGAACCTACCAGAGAAACTTGAGCCACACACAGCAACTACACGAACCTGAGCCACACACACCAACTACACGAACCTGAGCCACACACACCAACTACACGAACCTGAGCCACACACACCAACTACACGAACCTGAGCCACACACACCAACTACATGAACCTGAGCCACACACACCAACTACACGAACCTGAGCCACACACAGCAACTACACGAACCTGAGCCACACACAGCAACTACACGAACCTGAGCCACACACACCAACTACATGACCTGAGCCACACACAGCAACTACACGAACCTGAGCCACACACACCAACTACATGAACCTGAGCCACACACAACAACTACATGAACCTGAGCAACACACACCAACTACATGAACCTGAGCAACACACAACAACTACACGAACCTGAGCCACACACAGCAACTATATGAACCTGAGCAACACACACCAACTACACGAACCTGAGCCACACACAGCAACTATATGAACCTGAGCAACACACAACAACTACATGAACCTGAGCCACACACACCAACAACATGAACCTGAGCAACACACAACAACTACACGAACCTGAGCCACACACAGCAACTATATGAACCTGAGCAACACACAACAACTACATGAACCTGAGGAACACACAACAACTACACGAACCTGAGCCACACACACTAACTACACGAACCTGAGCCACACACAACAACTACACGAACCTGAGCCACACACACCAACTACACGAACCTGAGCCACACACAACAACTACACGAACCTGAGCCACACACAACAACTACACGAACCTGAGCCACACACACCAACTACACGAACCTGAGCCACACACACCAACTACAAACAAATTTCTGTTAGAAATAGTTTGGTTTTTTTTTGTTTTTTTTTTCATTTCCTTGAGGAAAAATGATCAATGGAACAAGCGATGTGTAGTTTAAAAAAAAAAGAAAACTTACTGACAGCTTTCCTCCCGTGGCATAATTTTTAGTTGAAAGTATTCACTGACAAAGAATCTGACATTTTTTCAGCAACGCTCCTGAGAGATTTAAAATACATTTTGAAAAATTTCCCAGAGGAATTTTTAACAACACCAGTAAATTAAAAACCAGGACAATTACAATGAAGTTTTTAACAAAACGGAGTAGAAACGGGTCAATATTTTCTGACATTCCACCGGATTTCATGTTTGTTTGACTGACGGAGATGAATATTTACTGACAGCGAACCATATACGGCCAAGACCCTAATCTACATCACTGGGAACAGAGTAGTCTGGCCATGTTAAAAGGGATCGCGGTGGGAAGATGAGTCCGGTCTTAAAAATACCTCGAGCCGAAATCGGATGTGTTGGGCCAGTAGACGAGTAACTGCGACACAACGTAACCACCGCGATTTTGAGGGCGAACAGCGAAGAAGAAGATGATGATGATGAAATACGATGCGCTAGGGAGCTTAGCGTGCATTTGTTAATAAAAGAGAAATGTGTTTTAAATTTTATATTTAAATGTTAACATTTAGATTGTTAACTATTCCTTTACACCTGCAGTTTGAACTATTGCAACTTTTATTAAAAATATCAAAGTTTGCCTTTATTAACGATAAAAAGGAGGAGAGAGAGAGGCCAGAGAAAAATATGTCGCCGGTCTACCCAAGTGGCATGGAAAAAAAAGCAAAGCATCTGAACTGATCTGAAGCGCCAAGTTGCAGAAGCACGATCGTCAACCCTATCCTGCATGACATGCAATGTAAAATGTAATTTTTAATTGTTGTTAGATTAACACGGACAGTTTAATTATTATAATATTATTTCCAGTCATCATTAAATGTATCTTTAATTAATATTCACATTTCCCTGCTTCATTAAACAATCTGGGGTGAACGCGCACGGAAAGTGAAGGAAAATCTGCACCACAATCACAGTGGTTTGCAAAACAGTGTACTCAAGGAAAACGTTACATCTGTGTGATGAGTGATACATTTCTTGTCCTGTATGAAACATTACATCTGTGTGATGTGTGACACATTAATTGTCCTGTATGAAACGTTACATCTGTGTGATGTGTGACACATTAATTTCCTGTTTAATCAAAGAAAACTAAAGTGATGGCAACTGATAAAACAAACAAGGCAGCTGATATATATATATATATATATATATATATATATATATATATATTATATATATATATATAATATATATATATATATATATCAATGAGGAAAAATTGAAAAGTGGAGAGCTTTGAATATCTTGGATGGTTAATTCCTAATAATAGAGATACAATGAGGGAAATAAAAAGGAGGACACCTATCGCTCTTCATCAAAAGAATAAAGTAAAAAGCTGTGGAGAGGAGCAGACAGAACCACAAAAATAAGATTTTTAAGGGCGTGCGTCTTTCTCATCGCAACATATGCCTGTGAGACCTGGACACTTAACAAAACAGCTGAGAAACACATAAATGCCTTTGAATGTAAATGCTACAGAAGAGTTCTTCAAATATTGCGACACAAAAAAGAACAAATATATCCATACTACAAGAACTTAGTATTGAATAAGGCTGGCTAGTTAAGAAGATTAAACAGAGAAAACTTAAATATTTTGAACACAATAAACGTCATGATAATTTAGATAATACCGTCTTCGAAGGATACATAATGGGAAAAAGAGATGAAGGCCAAGACGAAGATGGCTGCAGGACATCGTTGACGATCTGCGAATGGATGCATCAGCAGCAGGGCATCTTGCTTACAACCAGGAGGCCCACAGGAGAGCTGTTAGGGAGGCAAAGTTCCGCAAGGGACATGCAAATGGCTGACTGACTGAATTATTTATTTCATAAAAAAGCTTAAATAGACAAAAGAATCAGAAGCGAAACACAACCGCAACTTTTTAGTTTTCGAAGACAAATTGAAGTCACGATGTATAGAGAGAGCTGAATATACATTGCACGAAAGTAACCGACGTTTTTGCTAAACACGGCACATGATGATGGGAGCACTGGGAAGTAGGAAGAAACGTAACTCTTACAAAAACACCGACAAATTAAACAGTGGAAGTGGATTATCTCCTACTTCTGTAATCATTTCCTGCTAGACTAGGTCACCGTATGACTCACAACCCTAGAATACATTATAAAAGGGGACAAAACTTTGTCAAGCAGCTCTGGTCTAAGGGAGATAAACGTTTCATCTTAAAGCACTTGCTGTGTTAAGAAGGGAGAACACCGCTTCATCTTGAGCCTCACGCGGTGTAGAAAATGTAAGATAAATGTAAACTTAAATCAACTTTCCTTCTAATTCTCTCTCCCTTTTTCTTCATTTCCTAAAACCTTACTTTCCCTTTATAGAAAGCGTCTGTAGCTACCAGTGGTGGTCTAGTGCCACGTCAATGTCTAAGCAGCCCCTTGGTTATTTTGCCATATGCTACCATTACATTCCAGTTGGGTCTTCGCACACAGCTCTACCCACGTTGCTTTTAAAATCTCTGTACTCATAATTATGACCCGAGAAACCACAAATGGATGATAGTACTTCAAGTTTTCAATTAGAGAAATTCCTTGAAACTTTGAGACATGTTTTTGTTAATATTTAAGTTGATTAATTACTCTTTTTTTTTAAATCAAGAACTGTGCCGTCGTACTGCCGGAACATCTTCTCTGTATCTTATCTGGCTTAAAGAGGAAAACACTTTTCTCGCTCATGTTAGTAAAATCTTAATATGTCTCGACAAGTAAGAAGACACCGTTAAAATACACCGCTAGAAGACACCGTTTGCAACTTTTACTGTAAGCAGAAGCTAGTTAGAAGACATGGATTCAAGCAGAAACAAGATAGAAGACACTGTCTACAACTTGACGTGAAGCATAAACCAGCTAGAAGACACTGCTCAACCCGGGTTCTAATTAGCCACGAAGTGACCCCTGTACGAATGACACAAGATCTAGAACATTCTCCCTCTAGAATGTAGCACTTCTATTACATTTCGTGCCAAACATCTAGCTTTAGAACTCAAAGCTAACGTCTGCTAACAGTTCACATGTCCTTGTTCTCAGTGGTTCACAGCACAGCAACTTTGAGCCTGATATTTCTGGCAGATGAAGTTCTATTTAATAATGTAGAAAAAGACACGGTATCGGATAGGAAGCTAGCTACTTTGGGTTTACCTTGCTTACTGAACGACTTTAAGCAAAGCATCATAACCCAAAGTGTACAAACAAATGTGCACTTCTGTTGACGTAAAGAGATCGAAAGCAGCTTATTAAACAAAGCGGGAGTTAAGTCGTCACTTAAATTAACAAGACAAAATGTGATATTTTCTCTCCCAAAAACAAGAAACCACCAAACAAAAACAAAAGAACTAAAGATAAAATAGATGCTATGAGAAAAGAAATGCAAGAGCACGAGGTTCAAAATTAATAAATACTTAGATGAGGGCATATCAAAAAGGGTGAAGAAAAGATGAAGAAATAACAGTCGAAATACTAAAAGCTATCAACAGTGACAATATGAGCCAACTACAAAGAATGTTTAATAAAATTTAGAAAGAACAAAATCCCTTCTAAATTGAAAAAGGGAATCATTGTTAAAATACCCCAAAAAAGGCAACCTCAGTGATTGCAATAACAGGAGGGGTGTAACCTTACTATCAGTTGTGTCAAAGGTGTTTTGTAAAGTGATTCTTAATAGAATTAAGGATGTAGTGGATACTTATAGCAGTATTCTCTTGGCTATGGGATATAAGCAGTACTGGTACTCAGGAAACAATTAATAGAGTGAGTACCTTTGTTTGAAAGGTATTTTGGTTGAGACCATAAGCGGGGAGTCTTGAGATAAGCGTGCAGCATGGAGAAAACTGAGTAGGTAGGGATAGTATAAATACCACTCACGATTAGACAAAGAGGAAGCCTTACTTGTTTTTGTTGCAGAAAAGAACTTTACCTGTTTTTTGATGTAGTCTCGGTTAAGTAGAGTTTTCAGCAGTGGCAGTTTTTGGTAGCTGAGATGGAGGATTTAGTTTTTCCTGTGATGGCTGATGTTGCTCGGGTGGAAACGTTGTAAGTATGGTTTTTTATTGTATAAGTACATTGTAAGGTTTTCTCCCATATGGCGTAGAGTTTTCTCACGCCGGGAATTGTCATTGTAACTTCTTTCCAGCCTGATGGGCTACGTTTCCATCCTCATACTTCCACCCCTCATTTTTCCCATCAATAAACTTGTGTTGTCTGAATATAAAAACTACACCACTGGCTTTGTTGAAACTCTCATTGTTTGACAAGTTTTGTTATGTTGGGAGACTGCCAAGTTCAGTTAAGTTGTTGTATCAGTATTATTCTGTGGAATTGAAAGCCTGGGAGTCTTGGATTTTCTTAGTATGTAACAGAGAAAATTAGGTTGTCTTATAACACCAACAACAAGATATAATTTCTAAGATGAAAACTGTACTCCACAAGAAGATTAATCACCCAGTAGAATACGGATTCAGCTGAGTACAGCAAATATAATAATATGCCCTCAGCGGAAAAAAAAAACTACTTTATACTGCATTGTGAGAAAAACAGGCAGGATTTCGAAAAGGGAGAAGCTGTCTCGATTAGATCTTTACTTTAAGAATAATACTTGAAGAACGTGTTGAAAAGCAGAAACAATTAATCCTGAACTTTGTAGACTTTGAAAAAAGCATTTTATAGCATACACAGAGATTCATTGTGGAGAATTTTAAGACTATATGGAATATCATCTAAAATTGTCAACATCATTAGAGATCTTTACAACAGATACGTTTATGCAGTCAAGACATAAGAAGGAATGAGCGAATAGTTTCAGATTGAAACAGGCGTGAAACAAGGATGCATATTATCTCCATTGCTTTTAGGAATTGCCACAGACTTTATAATGAAAAGATGCTGCACAGGTAAAACCGGCATTGATTGGGTACATGAGACCCAACCAGAAGCTGATGACATAACTCTTATCAGTGACAATGTGAAATCGGTACAGGAAAAACAGGTTCTCTGTCTTCCTTGGTTAGCAAATTAGGTCTTGAAATTAACAAAGACAAAAGAAAAATAATGAAACTTGTCATTAATCAAGAAGGAAAAATATACGTAGAAGGAACAGTTGTTGATGAATTTGCATGCCTTGGCAGCTACATAGACCAGGATGGTGACACCAGGAAGGAAGTTAGAATTCGAATTGCACAAGCAGCATTGTCCTTCAAAAATCTTAAGAACACATGGAATTCAAAATTTATAAGCACAAAATCCAAGTTAAGATTATTAAATTCAAATGTGATATCCACTCTCATTTATGCATGGGAAAGCTGGAAAACAACTAAAGAAATAGACAAGAAATTAGACTCTTTTGAAAACAAATGCCTCAGGAAAATACTTGATATAATGTGTAACGAACTCAAGATAAATGCAGAGATAAGACAGATGAGCAAACAACAGCATGTCTCATGTGTGATTAGAAAAAGAAGATGGACATATGTAGGCCATGTGATGAAAAGAAACAATCAGAGAATACCAAAACAAGCTATCAAGTGGAACACAACAGGCCGAAGAAAAAGAGGTAGACCACATGAAACTCTAAAGTGGACACTGTTAAGAGAGGCAAGTTTAGTGGGCATAACATCCCTTGATGAGATTGAAAGACTCGCCGAGAACAGGAAAACTTAGCAAACAACTACGCGAGCCCTCTGTGGCGTTTAACGGCAGGGGAAGGATGTAAGACGTAAGATATCAACAAGACCTGAATTCAAGCAGAAAACAGCTAGAAGACAATTTATATATGCGAATGAAAGTAGAAATCAGCTATAAAACACTATTCAGAACTTTGAATTAAAACAGAGAACATCTAGAAGACGCTGTTTACAGATTTTAATTAATGCAGAAACAGCTAGAAGACACTGTTTACATATCTGAGTACAGAAAAATAGAAACCTAAAAGACGTTTTGCAAGCCGAATTGAAGCAGATACAAGATGTAAAACACTACTTTTAACTTGACTTTGAGCAGACACGAGATAGAAGACACCACTTACAACTTGACTTCAGGGAGACACAAGAAAGAAAGCACCACTTACAATTTGATTCGAGCGAGCATAAAACAGAAGACACTATCTACAACCTGACTTCGGGGAGACACAAGATAGAAAACGAATCTGACATTGGGCAAAAACAAGATAGAAGGCACAGCTTATAAATTGATTTTGGGCAGACACAAGATGAAATGGTATGCCGCTGTGTTTAGTGTGTTACTATATAATTTTTTTTTTTTTACTGAACAGAACGTTTGGGCACTAAAATGGACCCTAAAAGAACGAGGAAACGAAAGCATCTTTGCAGTCTCCACTCATGCGAGGAATACGTCAATCGACTACACAGTGGACTAGACTGAACGATTCCTGTATAAAGGTATTTTTATCGAACTCTCTCTCTCACTGGATAACAATTCTGTATCTAACACAATCATCTCATATCTCATTCAAACTAGCAAGAGAAACCAATTTATCTAATTAATCCTCTGTGCGCTATTAATGAATTTATCGACGCGGTTGAGTTTATTCAGTCGTTGGCTTGACTGATTGTGGGGATGCTGCTGGCACTTGCCTCCCTAGAGAAAACTATGAACGACACGGTCACTATATGACTATTTCTATTCACTCTTGTCCATTTGTACCTTCTAGTTAACTGTCCTCCTGTGTTTTTTTTTTCACATTAGTGAATTGTCCACTTACTTCTTTTGTAGAAATACTACATATGTGATGCTATATCATGAAATCATCCTCATGTCGGTATTTTTGGAAATATCAGAATATGTGTCTCATATAATATCCCGCAAAGAGATTCGAGAGAAAGAAATAATTATGAAATTAGTATATTTTTATGAAAAGTATGTTTGTTTGAAAAAAAAAAACTATATGTGGAATATTAGGCATTGAGAAACTTTTTGTTGTTGTTGAAAAGTCGTTTTGCAAAGAGGAGAGAATGTCCATTTATCTATTTCTCATGAATATTAGCAACATTCTTGACAGTGTAACGGGACACAGTTTAAGCTCAGAGATTTTGGAGGTTTGAGTTTTTCTTTTTTCCTTCAAATTTTTCAGTTTGCTTTCAAGGAGGAGGTCGCTCCTGAGTGTCCAGCTGATGAGCTTAGTGCTATGGCACCACTTTGAGCTCTGAACTTCGCACAGACAGCATTCGAGGTTCTTCGTTATGTCTGCTTGGCCAGTGGTGGGTCTTTTGTGTGTCATGGCTCGCCCTGGTGCTATGTCGACGGAGTTAGAGCCGAGAGCGACGCTGACTAGTTTCGCGTTTGGACCGTTGAAGTTCCTAAAATGGCGTCATAAATGAGCGGCTCATAATCGAGAACTAATATGAGTAACCGTCGAGCCATTATAGGAGTGTCTCGTTCGCGATGATACCTAGAGCCTAGACGCATCAAACTCACACTCTTCAGATATCTAAATCAGCCTTATGAAAAGATTTAAATATATCATCTATATATTGTAAATAGGGGATATGGAAGACGCACAATACAGGAAGAACTAAAGGAAGCAGGAAAGACATGCTCTGAGGTATACCAGCTTGCTCAAGACAGGATTGGCTGGAGAACCTTTCTTGGTGCCTTATGCTTCATTGGAAGTAGACATGATTGATGATGGTATATTGCAAGCAGGCTTTTCAACATGAACATATTTCATAAAAAGTCATCACATAAGATTTTCTCTCTAACAAAACAGAATTTAAAAAAAAAAAACAGAATAAAAGGATTATTTGTCTCACGGTGCAGTAATGTTACGTGGCTAATACAGTCAAGCTAGGTCTAAGTACAGAGATGATGGTTAATACAGTCAAGCTAGGTCTAAGTACAGAGATGGTGGCTAATATAGTCAAGCTATGTCTAATTACAGAAATTGTGGCTAATACAGTCAACCTAGGTTTAAGCATATAGATGATGGCTAATGCGGCCAAGTTACATCTAAGCATAGAGATGGTGGCTAATACAGTCAAGCTAGTTTTAAGTACAGAGATGGTGACTAACACAGTCGAGCTAGGTATAAGTATAGAGATGGTGGCTAATACGGTCAAGCTAAGTCTAAGAAAGAGATTGTGACAAATTCAGTGGAACTAGGTCTAAGTACAGAGATGGTGGCTAATACAGTCAAACTAGGTCTAGTCTAAGTACAGAGATGATGGCTAATACAGTCAAACTAGGTCTAGTCTAAGTACAGAGATGATGGCTAATACAGTCAAACTAGGTCTAGTCTAAGTACAGAGATGGTGGCTAATACAGTCAAACTAGGTCTAGTCTAAGTACAGAGATGATGGCTAATACAGTCAAACTAGGTCTAGTCTAAGTACAGAGATGGTGGCTAATACAGTCAAACTAGGTCTAGTCTAAGTACAGAGATGATGGCTAATACAGTCAAACTAGGTCTAGTCTAAGTACAGAGATGATGGCTAATACAGTCAAACTAGGTCTAGTCTAAGTACAGAGATGGTGGCTAATACAGTCAAACTAGGTCTAGTCTAAGTACAGAGATGGTGGCTAATACAGTCAAACTAGGTCTAGTCTAAGTACAGAGATGATGGCTAATACAGTCAAACTAGGTCTAAGTACAGAGATGATGGCTAATACAGTCAAACTAGGTCTAAGTACAGAGATGATGGCTAATACAGTCGTGCTAGGTTTAAGTACAGAGATGATGGCTAATACAGTCAAACTAGGTCTAAGTACAGAAATGATGGCTAATACAGTCAAACTAGGTCTAGTCTAAGTACAGAGATGATGGCTAATACAGTCAAACTAGGTCTAAGTACAGAAATGATGGCTAATACAGTCGTGCTAGGTTTAAGTACAGAGATGATGGTTAATACAGTCAAACTAGGTCTAAGTACAGAGATGATGGCTAATACAGTCAAACTAGGTCTAAGTATAGAGATGGTGGTTAATACAGTCAAACTAGGTCTAAGTACAGAGATGGTGGCTAATATAGTCGAACTTGGTCTAAGTACAGATATAGTGGCTGATGCAGACAACGTGTATATGTCCCACTAAATCTTTGAGTGAAGCAATCTTCACATTTTCGTGCCTGGGGTAAACAGAAAATGGCCAGTCTAGGGATCAATACATCAATACCTGATTGCAGGCGGGGTCATCGATGTGGAGCTCTTGTGTTGGATTGTATTTTTGCATCGGTACAACGTGAATTTCATGTCCACAGCCAACACTATGATAGCAACACAGCAGAATGTATGTCTGTAATCTTCTGGTGTAATCGTTGTAAGTGTCAGTGTCATAAAGTACTTCATTTTAACGTACGTGATAACTAATGTGACTAAATGCTACATTTTTACAATGCTTTGTCTATATCTTTTTTTGTTTTGAGTCTGTTCACACGCACACATGCTCGCACGCACGCACTTTTTCTCTGATAATTTACATTTGACAAAGCTCTTACTTGTGTGACTGTGTGCTACATTTGGACGTAATCCCTGCTTGCAAAACTAAATGTGGCTTTGTGATATTCTTATAGTGTGACTGTATGCTACATTATAACATAACTCCTCATAAAAGTATTACATTTAGCACACGCATCAATCTGTTCTTATTGCCCCTAATTCTTCTTCCGAATCATTTTGCTATAGAAGTAAATTACACCAGCTACTTTGGACCTGTTTCTGTAAAAAAAAAAAAAAAGTGGTCTAGCAGTTAGCTCATTTGTCTTCCACGCTGGAGCCGTGACTGAAGTCCGACCTGGGATACTCCAAACAATAGGAATCCGTAGTCCTGACCACATCGCTCTCTTCAGGTCAGACAATGTGGGCGCACTGACACCGTAGCTCCAAGTCCCTCTGTGCCTAGTTACATTTACATTTCTGTTAGAGAAGCTAGCAGTTACAATCATTGGCTTCAAGTTCTTGGCTGAGATAGTCTGAGCGATCTAAACTTACACACACAAATTGACGTTAATTAAGGCATATCTTGGACTGCCACTCAGTGGCTGCTACTGCCTGATAGAGGCGATTTATTAACCATATACCAACAATAAAACAACAAGACAGTAAAAAGCTGAACACTTTCTGAACATTTTGAGTTAATAGGAAGACATGAATAGGTAATTTATAAGTATATAGAATTAAATCTTGTACTTGTACGAACTCCCTGCAACTGCGAGCTGTTGTTCTTTGCAGCCGATGCTGTAGAGATGTTTGAGGCACAGCGTCGTATCGCCGTGGGAGCGGGCTATGGCGGCTACTTTTTCATTCCAGGAGTACAGCTATAAAGCAGGGGGTGTGCAATGCTTCTTTAGCAGACTCCACCACCATGGGGACTATGCCGATTCCTACCCCGTTAGCCAGGCTAGGCCTGTTACTGGGGGCACCACGAAGAGGTGGGACAGGGTCTTGGTCAGCTATGGATCGCTAATCCTGTCCCTGGCATATCAGCTATGGGTCGCTGATTACCTTATCGAGCGTCTTCACTCCCGTATAGAACTAAATATATTAACTAAACCCGAAGCCAGTGCAGTAAAGCTGTAACAATAAAATGTTAAAATGAAAAAAAAGGAAACGGCTTTGTTATTTGCTCGTTAATTAACAAAATTGTTCCTACTTTTTCTTAAATAGTTTCAACATTTTCTGTTTAAAGGAAAAGTCACATGACAGAAGAGTCACAACTCTGACTTATTCTTACGTCTCACCAAGATTAGATGTACTTGAGAGTACAAGAGCTATCACACTTCTAAACAAGAACCACCAATCTTCTAACAAAGAACTACCAATCTTCTAAACAAGAACTATCAATTTTCTAAACAAGCATTACCAATTTTCTAAACAGGAGCTATCAATCTAGGTCTAAGTACAGAGATGATGGCTAATACAGTCGTGCTAGGTTTAAGTACAGAGATGATGGCTAATACAGTCAAACTAGGTCTAAGTACAGAGATGATGGCTAATACAGTCGTGCTAGGTTTAAGTACAGAGATGATGGCTAATACAGTCAAACTAGGTCTAAGTACAGAGATGATGGCTAATACAGTCGTGCTAGGTTTAAGTACAGAGATGATGGCTAATACAGTCAAACTAGGTCTAAGTACAGAGATGATGGCTAATACAGTCGAGCTAGCTCTAAGTATAGAGATGGTGGTTAATACAGTCAAACTAGGTCTAAGTACAGAGATAATGGCTAATACAGTCAAACTAGGTCTAAGTATAGAGATGGTGGCTAATACAGTCAAACTAGGTCTAAGTATAGAGATGGTGGCTAATATAGTCGAACTTGGTCTAAGTACAGATATAGTGGCTGATGCAGACAACGTGTATATGTCCCACTAAATCTTTGAGTGAAGCAATCTTCACATTTTCGTGCCTGGGGTAAACAGAAAATGGCCAGTCTAGGGATCAATACATCAATACCTGATTGCAGGCGGGGTCATCGATGTGGAGCTCTTGTGTTGGATTGTATTTTTGCATCGGTACAACGTGAATTTCATGTCCACAGCCAACACTATGATAGCAACACAGCAGAATGTATGTCTGTAATCTTCTGGTGTAATCGTTGTAAGTGTCAGTGTCATAAAGTACTTCATTTTAACGTACGTGATAACTAATGTGACTAAATGCTACATTTTTACAATGCTTTGTCTATATCTTTTTTTGTTTTGAGTCTGTTCACACGCACACATGCTCGCACGCACGCACTTTTTCTCTGATAATTTACATTTGACAAAGCTCTTACTTGTGTGACTGTGTGCTACATTTGGACGTAATCCCTGCTTGCAAAACTAAATGTGGCTTTGTGATATATTCTTATAGTGTGACTGTATGCTACATTATAACATAACTCCTCATAAAAGTATTACATTTAGCACACGCATCAATCTGTTCTTATTGCCCCTAATTCTTCTTCCGAATCATTTTGCTATAGAAGTAAATTACACCAGCTACTTTGGACCTGTTTCTGTAAAAAAAAAAAAAAAAGTGGTCTAGCAGTTAGCTCATTTGTCTTCCACGCTGGAGCCGGTGACTGAAGTCCGACCTGGGATACTCCAAACAATAGGAATCCGTAGTCCTGACCACATCGCTCTCTTCAGGTCAAGGACAATGTGGGCGCACTGACACCGTAGCTCCAAGTCCCTCTGTGCCTAGTTACATTTACATTTCTGTTAGAGAAGCTAGCAGTTACAATCATTGGCTTCAAGCTTCTTGGCTGAGATAGTCTGAGCGATCTAAACTTACACACACAAATTGACGTTAATTAAGGCATATCTTGGACTGCCACTCAGTGGCTGCTACTGCCTGATAGAGGCGATTTATTAACCATATACCAACAAATAAAACAACAAGACAGTAAAAAGCTGAACACTTTCTGAACATTTTGAGTTAATAGGAAGACATGAATAGGTAATTTATAAGTATATAGAATTAAATCTTGTACTTGTACGAACTCCCTGCAACTGCGAGCTGTTGTTCTTTGCAGCCGATGCTGTAGAGATGTTGAGGCACAGCGTCGTATCGCCGTGGGAGCGGGCTATGGCGGCTACTTTTTCATTCCAGGAGTACAGCTATAAAGCAGGGGGTGTGCAATGCTTCTTTAGCAGACTCCACCACCATGGGGACTATGCCGATTCCTACCCCGTTAGCCAGGCTAGGCCTGTTACTGGGGGCACCACGAAGAGGTGGGACAGGGTCTTGGTCAGCTATGGATCGCTAATCCTGTCCCTGGCATATCAGCTATGGGTCGCTGATTACCTTATCGAGCGTCTTCACTCCCGTATAGAACTAAATATATATAACTAAACCCGAAGCCAGTGCAGTAAAGCTGTAACAATAAAATGTTAAAATGAAAAAAAAAGGAAACGGCTTTGTTATTTGCTCGTTAATTAACAAAATTGTTCCTACTTTTTCTTAAATAGTTTCAACATTTTCTGTTTAAAGGAAAAGTCACATGACAGAAGAGTCACAACTCTGACTTATTCTTACGTCTCACCAAGATTAGATGTACTTGAGAGTACAAGAGCTATCACACTTCTAAACAAGAACCACCAATCTTCTAACAAAGAACTACCAATCTTCTAAACAAGAACTATCAATTTTCTAAACAAGCATTACCAATTTTCTAAACAGGAGCTATCAATCTTCTAAACAATAGTTACCAAAGTTCTTAACAAGAGCTATCAATCTCCTAAACAATAGTTACCAAAGTTCTTAACAAGAGCTATCAATCTTCTAAACAATATTTACCAAAGTTCTTAACAAGAGCTATCAATCTTCTAAACAAGAGTTATCAAAGTTCTTAACAAGAGCTATCAATCTTCTAAACAATAATTACCAAAGTTCAAAACAAGAATCATCAATCTTCTAAATAAGAGTTACCAAAGTTCAAAACAAGAACTATCAAACTTCCTGCTGGTGTACTAGCATTTTATGGACCACAGAATTAGATGTCTTAAGAACTGCCTTTTCAAAGCACAAAGTTGCCGAGCCATCCATTGCGTAAGACTGTATACATATAGTTCTAGACAGAACGAAAATAAGCGATAATTTGTATTCGGATTAGTTAAGCAATACGATAAAATTCTTTTTTTTTTAATCTCTGGAACTAGCGATGGAATGCTCTGAGGAATCTATACTCCATCTTTGGTTGAGTAGAATCAATATAAGAGCATGAGACAGAAATCAACGATATAATCTCTGGGCGTCCCGGGAATTATAACAAAGTACTGTATTAGAACATACTTGCCAACACACTACCAATTCGGTAGTTCAAGTTAACAACAAAGCAACAAAAATAGGAACAACGTATATGTATGGAAGAGGAACGGCAGTTCAATCAGTCCATAGAAATTGCTAGTGGGACTTCCGCTGCGTGGAGACAGATAAAGTCTAACCTTGATGGCCTTCATCCGATTGAGAGATACCCAAAACCCGTACCGCCGGACCAGCAATTCGCCTCTGATTGATGCGTCTAATGTGTCGAATCCGGCTTCCGCTGCCGGTCTAAATCAACACGCACACATCAATGTTAGATTAGCCTCGTCTCAGGGGCGTCGCCGGCGCCGTCATAATGGATGAGGGAGGGATAAGAAAGGATTAAGGGTTGTTTACTTTATACTAGGCGATCCGGGCCATCGTTCTGTAGACAGCCTAGCTACCTTCAGTCATAACGTGATATGGTGTCTGTGATGTACATTCCACTTCGCTCACACAAAAGACAGCATAACAGGGGACACATTCTCATACTTTCACTGGTGTTGCAAACTGAAAGCCACATTTTAAAATTTTCTATTTCTTAGTCACGTGTCTCCCCGATCATTGCGTGCAGCTTCACACTAAAGATAGTGTCTTCATGGTGATAAGACCCAGGACTAGTTTCTGGGAACATGGCAACAAATTGCACGTGGTCATATCACGAATGTTTCAGTCTTGGATGCTGAGAATCTATCTTGTCATTTATTCAGTTCTTTCTTTCTGTGCAGGAATAGAAGAGTTAAGAGTGAAACTTTGAGTAGCTGAAGGATCTTACAGGGATGGTGAAAGGATCAAGCCAACATTATCAATGCGCTTAGAGAGATAGCCAGAGTGAGGAACTTTGAGATAAGCGAATCTACATCGCTGCTTAAATTGAGAGAGCTAGGATTGCAGATTAGCACGGCCAGAATTGAAAGACATATAGGGCGCTTGAGAGGACTTGTAAACCAACACAGAACGGGCGCTATCAGCGACAGGACAATGATGGATATATATATATATGAGGGGAGGAGTGGAAAAGGGGGGAGGGCTTGTGGACATGCCCCGAGTGTAATGAAATCATAAACTATAGAACGGGTGCTATCATTTATTGTATGTTGATAGATATAATAAAATAGAGACTAAGTACTTTTGGACATATCTAAAGGATGTAGATAAGTTCCAGCTTCTTAGATCTAAGATTTATCTCTGAAATGCATTTGTGTGACCTCCGACTTCAAAACTAACACATATTTTCTTCTATCTATTGACATGGAAGATAGAGCCTGCAGACATCTTAGGCTAATAATACCGTGTATTCTCTCGACAGTAGAAGATAGCACTGCCTGCAGGAAACAAAATACTGCCCTGGAGATTAGCACTAGCTTTAGATTTCCAAGGACTGAGTCAATAAAGTAGCTTAAAAATCAATGCTGAGAAAGCGCTGTTTTTTCCTGACTTTGCTGTGAATCGTTCTGTTGTGTACGTCCGTTAGTTCTAAGAGTCAGCATCGCAGCATTCAGTAGAAATCCACATCTGATCTGCTCTCTGTTCCAGCAACCATCGAAGAATAACTTAACTATCTCCGCCAGGAGCTGAGTTTAAGACAGCCTAGAACATCACTGAAGTGGATACATCGTGTGTCGTTTTATCCAAGTTCTTTCATATAGTTGACTATTCTCCTGTATTTCAAGTTGACGAGTTAATTCGTGCATTTGACAACTCTCTCGTACTTCAAATTGACGAGTTAATTCATGACTACTCTCCTGTGTTCCAAGTTGATGAGTCAATTCATCTATTTACCATCCTGTATTCCAAGTTGATGAATTTATTCAATACTTTTCTACTGTCCTGTTTTCTAAGATGATGAGCTAATTCAAGTACTTGACTACTCTCCTGTATTACAAGTTGATGAGCCAATTCAAATACTTGGCTTCTTTCCATCATTTCTTGCTGATGAGTAATTCATGTCCTTCACTGCACTCTACTATTCCAAAATTGCTGGAATTTACGAACCTCCCACCCCACCCCCACCCCACTCCCAAGTAAGATGAATCTAATAAAAATTAGATGTGATAGAAGATATTGACTACAAGACAGTCAGTGTTTGCTTTTAAATGAAATGATTTTACGTAGACGATGACAACGAAGAAGTAGAGGTTAGACTGGTATGCCATCACTGGCTGAAGTTTGGATTTTTCAGGTGCTCTGTGGCGTGGCTACATTTTTTGTGTGTGTGTAGCTCAGCATTTTTAAGTATCACTGCATCCAGTGAACTCCGTAAACCTTGCAGATACCCTTCTTTTTTTTTTCTCCAGTTAATGAAAGTAGCAATGTTTTGTTCTTTACCTTGTTGTTTATAACCAGCATGTTTATGTTTTCATTTTTGCTCGTGTTTTTTTTTTATTCATTTTCTGCTGTAATTGTGATTTTTCTTTGATAGAGCCAAGATGGAGGACAACAAGAGGTTAAAAAAAAAGTGATGTGTGTCTCGTCTTGTCTTGGTCTTCTGTCTCCCTTTAACTATAAGCTGGTGTTCTTTGCGGTGGATGCTGTGAAGCTGTTGCAGCATAGAGTCGTGTCAGCTTAGGGGGTGGGGGGGATCATGGCGGTTATTATTTCAGTCCCTGGATGCAGTTAAAAAACAAGGGGTGAGCAGTACTTCCTTAACAGACTCCACCACCATGGGGACTATGGCTATTTCAGCTCACTTAGCCAGGCTAGATCTGTTACTGAAGGCATCAACGGAGAGCTGAGACAGCTTTGGTCAGTAATGTTCGACAACCCTGACCCCAGCATGCCTGCTACGGGTCGCTGACCCTGACCCAGATACTCAGCTGTAGAAATGGGTCCCCAGGAAAGACAACTAAGCCTGGCCCTGATACCATCAGCTTCTGGCTCATCATGTGAAGAAATATACGTCCAGCAACATCAGTCTTTTTGTGTGACTTTGCCGTACCTGATACATCCAGCAACATCAGTCTTTTTGTGTGACTTTGCCTTACCTGATACATCCAGCAACATCAGTCTTTTTGTGTGACTTTGCCGTACCTGATACGTCCAGCAACATCAGTCTTTTTTGTGTGACTTTGCCGTACCTGATACATCCAGCAACATCAGTCTTTTTGTGTGACTTTGCCATACCTGATACATCCAGCAACATCAGTCTTTTTGTGTGACTTACCTGTGCCTGATACATCCAGCAACATCAGTTTTTTTGTGTGACTTTGCCGTGCTATACTAAATTATACTAAATACTAAATTATGTAATGAGTAAACCAGTCTATTGTTTTTTTTTCATAAGATTAGTTTACTCGTTGTAGTGTAGCGTAGCTTCAACTACTTCGATGTTTCACGGGCAGTTTTACGTCAAGATCCTTGCCCGTGTCTTATCTTATATCTTATATCCTTCCCGTGCCGTTAAACGTCACATAGGACTCGCAAAGTAGTTCGCCAATTTTTCATGTCTTCGGCGAGTCTTTCAACCTCATCAAAGGATTTTATGCCTGTTAATTTGGCCTCTCTTAATAATGTCCTCTTCAGAGTTTCACGCGGTCTGCCTCTTTTTCTTCGGCCTGTTGTGTTCCACTTGATAGCTTGTTTTGGGATTCTCTGATCATTTCTTCTCATCAAGTGACCAACATATGTCCATCTCCTTTTCCTGATCACCCATGAGACTGGTTGTTGTTCAGTCATCTGTCTTATCACTGCATTACCCGTGTACGCCGCAGAAAATAAAAACAAAACGCAGACATCGCCAAACTTGTTAAAAAATAAGGAGGAAAACGTACAAGAATATTTCAGTACCAGACCATAGCTTCATGACTGGAAGAAACGACAAGGGCTTATCACCGGCCTGGTTACATTACAGCCAGACACACAAAAACTAACCAACAAACAGAACATTCTGGATGAAATGATGTGGTAACTTTATGAAGGATATACGAGGTGCAGCTTCGTAAAAGTTAGCACAGATATTTAAAAAGCATAAACAAATTAATCGTAAAACATATACAAGGAGAGTAGACAGCAAGATCATGAGGATGTGGACTGACACCAGTGTTAATAACTGAAGAATACATTTTAGAATTATGAATGTTTTGTGTTAGAACTCCGAAATATTTACAAGTAATCAGTGTTATTTATGAATGTAATTTCTTGTCTTGAGGACATGTAATAGAACAATGCAATGCTGACATAAAAGTTAACTCCCTTGTTGTTTTGTCTAGCCCAGAGTTTACAGTGCGGAATTTTGTTGCAAAAACTCCACGAGTTGTGAGTATTTCACCGTAGCACGGGAACTGCATGGAAAGTCTGGGGGATGGGATGGGTGAAATTTTTGGACAGAGAGATTAGTAGAGTCTGTTTCCAGTGTGGTAAGAGGGAGGAGCTGTTTTCTTTCTACTCACAGTGTAGAGTCTGTTTCCAGTGTGGTAAGAGAGGGAGCTGTTTTCTTTCTACTCACAATATAGAGTCTGTTTCCAGCGTGGTAAGAGAGGGAGCTGTTTTCTTTCTACTCCCAGTGTACAGTCTGTTTCCAGTGTGGTAAGAGATGGAGCTGTTTTCTTTCTACTCACAATATAGAGTCTGTTTCCAGCGTGGTAAGAGAGGGAGCTGTTTTCTTTCTACTCCCAGTGTACAGTCTGTTTCCAGTGTGGTAAGAGATGGAGCTGTTTTCTTTCTACTCACAATATAGAGTCTGTTTCCAGCGTGGTAAGAGGGAGCTGTTTTCTTTCTACTCACAGTGTAGAGTCTGTTTCCAGTGTGATAAGAGGGAGCTGTTTTCTTTCTACTCACCGTGTAGAGTCTGTTTCCAGCGTGGTAAGAGGGGGCTGTTTTCTTTCTACCCACAGTGTAGAGTCTGCTTCCAGCGTGATAAGAGAGGGAGCTGTTTTCTTTCTACTCACCGTGTAGAGTCTATTTCCAGTGTGGTAAGAGAGGGAGCTGTTTTCTTTCTACTCACAGTGTAGAGTCTGTTTCCAGCATGGTAAGAGGGAGCTGTTTTCTTTCTACCCACGGTGTAGAGTCTGTTTCCAGCATGGTAAGAGGGAGCTGTTTTCTTTCTACTCACAGTGTAGAGTCTGTTTCCAGCATGGTAAGAGATGGAGCTGTTTTCTTTCTACTCACAGTGTAGAGTCTGTTTCCAGCATGGTAAGAGATGGAGCTGTTTTCTTTCTACTCACAGTGTAGAGTCTGTTTCCAGCATGGTAAGAGGGAGCTGTTTTCTTTCTACTCACAGTGTAGAGTCTATTTCCAGCATGGTAAGAGGGAGCTGTTTTCTTTCTACTCACCGTGTAGAGTCTGTTTCCAGCGTGGTAAGAGAGTCAGCTGTTTTTTTTTTCTACCCACGGTGTAAATGTCAGAAGGTGGAGAATATACTGTCTCCGAGAGAGTTTTGTGTGTTATGGAAGAATCCGCTGACTGCAGTCGCTGCTGCCAGTGTTACTTCTGTTCTGCTTATTTTCGCCAGCACTTTGAGATGTGTGAGCTGATGCTTCATCCATCGTAAAGGAATTTCACCATCATCCTGTTCTACTATTAAAGCGGTTTTTGTTTCACTTCAGCGAGATGTGGTTCTACCACGTGTCGTCAAACTGTCCTAACTTGATCCTGTAATGAGGCTTTTGTAGAGGAAACTGCAGCGTCCACCACGAGTTTAACATTTTGATCTTCTTCATCATTTGACACGCTAGTAGTAAGTCACACCAACCTGTCACACACACAAGGAGATCATAAACTTGGTCCTTGGGTAAGAAAACTCACATCTTAAAAACTGCTAGATAGACATACGAACGTTGTGGCATTCTTAGAACTGGTTTTTTTTTTCGGAATTCTGTAACGTATTTCACACCTGGGTTTGTTTGTTCGTCAGACTTTTCAAAGCAATGAACCAACGCCATAGTCACTACGTTCACACGATATTGCCACATCTTACTTTATGGGGATATACTAATGCCAAAAGTGTTTAATTCACCAGTTCCTGATAATGAAACTTTAAAGGCTTCAGGAACGGATGTTTTAGCGATGGTAGCTAAAAGATATCGGAGAACTTGGAGCAGAAGTTGAAGTTTGCGAATAATATAAAAGAAAACTTTTAGAGTTGAGGCAAAATCTGTCAGTCAGTTGCCCCCCCCCCCTCTCTCTCTCTGTCTGTCTGTCTGTCTGTCTGTCTCACACACACACACAGACTCACGCCCACCCCTGTATCTTTAGTTTTTGTATAATAAATGTTTAAAACCATGAAAGATATGCTCAACCCGTATTTTTAAACACACCTCTAAAACCGATAGTTTCACGCGCGAACTGCATGAACTGTTGTAATACAGTACTCACAAAGATCAGGTGTTTCAGTGCATGTACTGTTTGTTAACTTCAGCTTTCGCGTTGTTTCAGTGTATGTACTGTTTATTACTTCAGTTTTCGCCTTGTTTCAGTGCTCACACCTTGTATATTCTGTTTGATATTTCTATGTCCTTGGCTTTGCTGTTTTTAGTCTGTTTCTGGTGTTTCTGTATCCAAGGCATTGTTGTTTGTGTCCTTTTGTCGATGTTTCTATGTTCTTGGCATTGATGTTTATAATCTAAGCAAAAAGTAAGGCACGTTTCGAGTTTCTTTCTTTTCTTTTCGTTTCTTTTATGTCATTTTTTATTCAGAGAATCGGAATGTGCAGCGTCATCTGTCTGATCATGATATTTGACTGTATTTTAACCATGAGTTGTCTGTGGTCTGAGCATAGGTTGTGTGTGATCTGAGTCAAAGCTGTCTGTGATAGAAGCACAAGCTATGTGTGATCTCATTATAAGTTGTCTGTGGTCTGAGCATAAGTTGTTTATGAAACGAACATTTGTTTTCCATGAATTGAGCATGCGTTGCCAGTGATTTGAGCAAAAAAGGCACTGCCATCTAAGCACAATTTGTCTATGAACTGAGCACTACTTTTCAATGAAGAGAGCATGACTTGTCTATGATTTAACCTGGACTGTCCAATTAAATGAATTTCAGCCTATCTTAGCTTGTCTGATAACGCACTGTGATACAAATATATCAAACCGACCAAGAATAAGGTAGAAGCAGCTATACAATTAGAGATTGAATTTCATGTAAAATATTGTTTCATAAAATTCTACGAGTATTAATGTCATTTATAAATCTGTTCATGGAGACGTTTGTGACTGACACAAAATGTCACCTTCCTGTTCAGTGTACACATCCCAGTGTACATAACACAATTATGTACACATGAACGTTTCTAACACGATCTTCCTCAGATTAAGATTCCAGACAGAGAAACCAAATTCCTGTCAGCTTCTTCTGTTTTAATTACTACTTCCCAGGAGATCATGCCCCGGCAGTAGGTCACGAAAAAGAGTAGCTCTTTTCTAGTGAGGAAATTTTGGAGGGAAAGTAGATTAAAGGAAAGGTCAGAAAATGGCTAGGACTAACAGTTCATTTCTCTCAGGCTAAAATTGGGCTTACGTTTGCTCGGTGACTGCTCCATAGATGACTGCAGTGACCTTTCCTAGAATAATGAAAATACACAAGATGTGACAGTTGCTCGGTCCACGCGTCTAAAGTTATCTGGCAACGGATCTGCCGTTTGACAATGACTCCTCTCCATTCCCAGTAAACTGTTTTAAAACTTAAGCAAGTATTTGGTTTCCAAATCTCCCAATGGGACGGTGGACTGTCGCTAAAGGCAAACGGCTTCTCTGCATCTTGTGTCCTTTCTCAAGCTCACAACTGTCTACTTGTTTACAAAGTTACTTTAAACTGAAAATGGTCTGGAAAGTATAGAAGTATTTTTCCAGTTTTCAAGGAACATTTTCTGGGTAAGAACTGGATTAACAACTTGAGCAATGCTAGCGACCATCCTAAAATAATAGAGCAACATTTTATTGCACACTTTGCACAAAAACCAGTGTTTCCTCAACATCAATAAAAGTAAAACAAATAGCCTCACTGAGGACTGAAAAAAAAAATCTTCAGATCAAATCGCGAGAAAAAACAACGTTAAAGTGAATAACATAAGAAATTAACGATAACTGAATCAACTTCCGCCCTCGGAAAACAAACAAACAAACAAAAACTCACGGTTAATTACTGAAACAAACTGGAAATCTTCATTAAATACATTATCACTTTTTGTCCTTCCTCATTCAGCGTATGTTTTTTTTTTTTACAAGCTGTTGTTTGATGAAGGCGTTTTTGCGATTATTTCTATTTTCTTCTTTTTTTTCATCCACTGTAAATCGGTCTCAGTCGCATATTCATGAGCTTGAAGTGATGTCTCGTTTTCTCTTTATCCACTGAAGCTTGAAGTGATATCTCGTTTTCTCTTTATCCACTGAAGCTTGAAGTGATATCTCATTTTATCTTTATCCACTGAAGCTTGAAGTGATATCTCATTTTATCTTTATCCACTGAAGCTTGAAGTGATATCTCGTTTTCTCTTTATCCACTGAAGCTTGAAGTGATATCTCGTTTTCTCTTTATCCACTGACAATAGTTTGTGCGGTGTAATCCCACCCAACGTGGCTTGAAGACACACAAAACGAAGACGGGATGTGGTGGTTTCTTGCTGCCCAATGCTCAACAGTGTGCTGCGACGCCAGTCTCAGATAAGACATTAGAAGATCTCTGTCAGGATATAAACCACAGCACAGGGAATATTCAAGTTGAGTCAGGCTGCAGAGAGGCAATGCAGTCCTCCGACGAGACCAGAAACAAGATTAACTTCCCACCAGCAAGTGCCAAAAGCATATTGGAAAACCTGGAGACAGGATTATGCAAAGAACTGAACAGCTGAGAGGGAAAAACTTTGAGCAAAAACTGGAAGCATTTGGTAACAACATATATCTTCACTGCCACAAAGAGTTTGGAACCAAACAGGCAAAAAGAGAAAAAGTAACACAAAGAAAGTCCAGAAGACAGAGGAAAATAGTGGCAATAAGACAGCAGAAGAACCATGCCCGGAAAATGTTCAAGAAGGAACACGAATCAGAAAAGGAAGGACTAAGACAGGTTTGGCAGCAGCAAAATCACAGCACAATGGCCTTTGGAGAGCTGAAAGACTATGTAAAAGGAAGAGGGAAACCAGATATGCAAGAGAGAAGTTCTACAGAGATCCCTTCGGGTTTGCCAAGCAGCTATTTGAACAGCCAAAATCAGCTGCGCTGAAAGCAGGTAAGGAAGTGCTCGAGGAACATCTGAGAAAGACATACTCGGGTAAAAATCAGCATACACCTCTCGAGCAGATGAAAGGTCTAGTGTGGCCCTGTGCACCAGGTAGCAAATTCAAATGCAGCCCACCAACCTTTGAAGAAGTAGAGAACATCGTAGGAAAAGCTAAAGGCAGGTCAGCACCAGGCCCGAATGCCATCCCTTACATACTGTACAAAAGATGCCCCGAAGTTCTAAAGAAGCTCCATAAACTCCTACGAACAGCATGGACCAAGGGACTCATAAGTAAAGAATGGAAAAAGGCTAACGGAGTATACATCCCCAAGGAGCAGAATTCCACTGAAATCAACCAGTTCAGACCGATCTCACTTCTGAACGTGGAAGGAAAGATATTCTTCTCTGTAATGGCAAGGAGACTAACAACATACCTCCTAGATAATGGCTACGTTGGTACATCCGTGCAGAAGGGAGGAATTACAGGTTTCTCGGGGTTTCTTGAGCATGCTTCAATGATTTGGGAAGCTATTCAGCAGGCAAGATCTGGAAAGCAAGATCTACAGGTAATATAGCTTGACCTAGCCAATGCACATGGCTCAGTACCACACCAGATGATATGACTAGCACTAGGCAAAGTATCATGTGCCAAAAGAAATCATGAAGATGCTGAAAATGTACTTCACAGGGTTCCTCATGTGATTTAGAACATCAGGATATATTACAAGATGGATCAAGCTCCAGGTAGGAATTGCAATGGGCTGTACAATATCTCCCATACTGTTCGTACTAGCCATGCAAGTAATCCTGAAAGGAGCAGAAGGAGCAGCAGAAGCCCCAAAGTTCAGAAATGGATGTCAGATGCCACCACTAAAAGCATTCATGGATGACACAACAGTAATAACAACCAGTGAAGCACAGGCACGAAAGATGTTAGAGCGTTTGGATAGCCTTATCATATGGTGCCCCATGAGCTTCACGCCAAAGAAGTCAAGGAGTCTGTCACTCAGAAAGAGGAAAGTGATAGTTGTACACAGTGGCAAATCAAATAATCCCAAATGTAGGGGAAGAGCCAGTGAAGAGCCTTGGCAGAGTATATGATGCTTCCATGAAAGACTCATACGCGGTGAAGCAGGTCATAGAAATGGCACAGAATGGACCTAACATCATAGACAAAAGCAAGCTACTGGGGAAGTTCAAAATATGGTGCCTCTAGTTCATGCCGATTTCAAAATTGATGTGGCCACTACTCATTTACGAAGTAAGTACCAGCACAGTAGAGGCAGTCAAAAGAAAGATAAATAAAGCCATAAGAAAGTGGTTGGGCGTACCACCAGGATTAACTGATGTAGCACTGTACTGCAAGAAGAGCAAACTGCAGCTGCCATTCAAATCTATGGCCGAAGAATACAAGGTAGGAAAGACAAGGCTTGCAATGATGCTACAAGAATCTACAGATCCAGTAGTACGAGAAGTGTAGCCAACACTTAAAACTTGACGAAAATGGAGAGTAAGTAAGGAAGTGACTACAGCCAGGGAAACACAGGAGCTGAAAGAAGTTATAGGATATAGCCAGACCAACAAAAGGGGATTTGGTCATGGTGAAATCAAATGGTGGTCAAAGGCCTCCTGTAAGGAAAGAAGGGATATGATCATCAGCGAAGTAAGGAATTCAGAGGATGATAAGCGGGTTCAGAAGGCAGTCCAACGGTACAGCAAGGTCAATGGACAACATGGGAGGAAGTCCTGCAGAGATCACTAATATGGAATGACATTTGGAAAATGAGACTTAGCTTCATCATCAGAGCTACTTATGACCTTCTGTCTACAGGGTCCAGCCTATACAAATGGGGTTTATCAGAAGACACGAAGTGCACTCTCTGCAATGAAAGGCAAATATTGGAACATGTGCTGTCAGCATGCAGAGTATCATTAGGTCAAGGACACTACACCTGGCGGCATAACAGAGTACTGCAGGAATAGTAGCCATTGTAGACAGTGCAAAAGATAAAGCAAATAACACCAAAAGTGTTTAGGTCCCACCTAAATACTTTATAAGCGCTGGTACGACATCAAATATTGAAATCAGGGATATTC
Organism: Achatina immaculata; assembly: GCA_009760885.1. NCBI lineage: Eukaryota > Metazoa > Mollusca > Gastropoda > Stylommatophora > Achatinidae > Lissachatina > Lissachatina immaculata. The sequence goes on from CM019691.1 coordinate 8,757,120, forward strand.
CCTTACCTTACTTGCTAGATGGTACAAATGACTGGGATGTGATAACGGACCTTCCAGGAAGAAGAGAATACCCGACTGCCATCAAGAACACAGGAATGCGACCAGACAGTGTCGTGTACTCCATAGAAAAACAGGAACTAATAATGATCGAGCTTACGGTTCCGTAAGAAACAAGAATAGAGGAGTAGCATCTGTTCAAATGTGAGAAGTGCAATGATCTGGTCAAGCAACTGAGGCAGGGGGCAGGAGTCAGGGCAAAAGTGATAGCTGTAGAAGTGGGAGCGAGAGGATTTGTAGCAACATCAGCATACGACCTATGTAAGCAACTGGGCATAAAGGGGCAAACAAGAGCAAGAGCATTGAAAAGCCTTTCAGAAAAAGCAGAAAAGGCCTCATGCTGGCTGTGGAGTATGCGAAAAAGCATTGAGAGCATAACTTATTTCGCTTATCGCGGCCAATACCAGTCCTCTGTAGCTAAATCGCTAAAGACGCACTTCAAAAGTCCAGTGCCAACTCAACTCCGGGACAAAAAAAGCAACAACTCACAAGACCTCTGGGAGTCATGACCCAGAGCGTCTCCCTCCCCCCTTAGAGTGTCAGGAGTTTAATAGGGCCGAAACACTTGTCTGAGGAGGGGGGTACTTTCTCTGATGATCTGAAGGAGTTGTGTTGTTGTTCCGCTCTTTACAGTAGAGAGTCTCCTGCATCCATTATGCCTTACAGTGCAAGTAGAAAAAAAACAGTCTGGGATCTGTTCAGACACTCCCTATAGTCGCAGAAATAGTAGATATATTTGTCTCGTTGCTAAGTGATGATTGCTTCTGTTTTGATTTTTATATTTCAAATATAGTGTACTGTGACATCCTGAAAATGCAATTGTGGGGCTGAAAGGCTAACAGACAAATTTTGAACTGCGACACACGGCGACCAGCTCTTTTCCTAGGCCAAAAGCGGAAAGAAAGAAGAACAAGAAAGAAAGAAAGAAAGAACGTGCCCAGCAGGATTCAAGCAAGCAATACTTTTAGCATTCATCCAACGTTATATAAAATTAGTTGTATGCCGTATGTTGTATGCTAAACTTACTGGTAGAAATAAATACAATTTGGCCCCACCACATGCGACCAATACGTCCAAAGACCTTTCCCGGAAGCGGAAATGCGTGCGAAGTAGCGAACCCCATGAATAACTAAATATTTTCTATAATAACAAACATAATGAAATAAATAAATAAATAATGAAAACTCCCTTTAATCAAAATGGAAAAATACACATAGAAGGGACAGATATTGAAGAAGTGAATCAATTTGCATACCTTGGCAGCTACGTAGACCAGGATGGTGAAACTAGAAAGGAAGTTAGGATCAAAATTGCAAAAGCAGCATCAACTTCAAGAATCTTGAGAACATATGGAATTCAAAAGTTATAAGCACAAAAACCAAGTTAAGACTATTCAATTCAAATGTAATATCCACCCTCATTTATACATGCGAAAGCTGGAAAACAACTAAAGAAATAGAAAAGAAATTAGACTCTTTTGAAAACGAATGCATAAGGAAAATACTCGGCATCAAGTGGAATGAATTCAAGAACAATGCAGAGATAAGACAGATGACTGAACAACAACCAGTCTCATGGGTGATCAGGAAAAGGAGATGGACATATGTTGGTCACTTGATGAGAAGAAATGATCAGAGAATTCCCACAACAAGCTATCAAGTGGAACATAACAGGCCAAAGAAAAAGAGGCAGACCACGTGAAACTCTGAAGAGGACATTATTAAGAGAGGCCAAATTAACAGGTATAAAATCCTTTGATGAGGTTGAAAGACTCGCTGAAGACAGGAAAAATTGGCGAACTACTTTGCGAGCCCTATGTGACGTTTAACGGCACGGGAAGGATATAAGATATAAGAAATAATGAAACAGGTTTGAGTTAAAGGATGAAGTATTACTAATGCATTTTAACTGTTCCAGAGCTGTACTGCAGAGTATGCAAGGCTTTTCTTGTACAGATCAATCCTGGGTTTAGGAAGAATTCTTTGATCAAACTTAACTTTGTTATAAATGACTCTATATTTGAGGGATAGAATTTTAAGTTGTCTGTACTGGGTGTTTGTCACAAATCAGATTTAATGCTCGTTTGTGAAGTGAGTGGAGCCTTTTTTGTTTGAGATTGAGCATCCAGAAGTGTAGTATATCTTTCTTGTGTCTTTGTTGATAAAGTGTTTAATTTTGGCTAGTTGGTAAACTTTCTGTGCAATCAAGTTTGTTGGGTTATGTACGTGAGAATTCCATGTTAAATGCTGATCAATGACCAGTCTTAGAGTTTTATGTTCATGAACATTTTCTATTGCCTTAGTCCCAGCACAAAGCTTTAGTGAAGTTTTTGTTGCATTCTGCAGTTTCTGTCTTGTAGTGATGAGCATGGATTTTGTGTTTTGTTGGTGTTTATCAACATACCATTTTTATTACTCCATTTAATCAAACTGTTTATATCATTTTGGAATGTTGTCTGGTCACAATCACTACTGTAAACAGTACAGTCATCAGCAAAAAAGATCACATGAAGAGTGCTTTAAACGTAGTGGCAAGTCGCTAATATAGATAGCAAAGAGAAGAGGACCAAGAATGAAGCTTTGACGAATATTAGTATCAACCACAGAAGAGTCAGATAATTTGTTTCTAAAGCAAACTACTTGTTTTCTAACTGAGAGAAAAGATGTAATAAATTTTGTTAGGTCAGGGTGTAATCTATAACCTTCCAGCTTTTTTGTAAGAGTTTCATGATAAATTCTATCGAAGGCTTTCTTGAAATCAACAAAGACAGCACCACATAATTTGTCATCATTTATATTAGACAGCTAGCTTTCTGTCATTTTAGTTAATGCTGTTTGGCAGGAGTGATTTGGTCTAAAACCTGACTGAGTGGATTGTTTTCCTGCATGAGTAGACGTGTTAACTTTTGTATATGTTTTTCAAGTGGTTTAGATAGTGATGACAGAATTGAAATGGGTCTATAGTTTGAGAGGTCACTAGTCTGTCCTGGTTTAAAAAGAGGAAACACTTTGGCGAGTTTAAAAGCCTCAGGGAAATAGTGTTTGTCAGTGCACAAATTGTATATGTATCTTAGAGTGTCTGCTATAACTGGTGCAGTGTAGTGTAGTATCTTGTTACTAACGTCATCACATCCTACTGAGTTAGTGTTTTTTAAAGACCGGATGTAGTTATAAACCTCATAGACTGCGAGGAAAGGAATATTTAGTTTTAGCTTGACACATTTACTGTCGCTTAAAGTTTTAAACACGCTCAGGTCGCAATTAGGGGTCGGTAATGAAGATTTTATAATACTAATTTCTTCCCTAAAATGTTCACTGAAGTTAGTGCAAGTATGTTCACCATTAAGTGTTTATGGGTCAGATTGCTTCCTTTTATTTACAATAGAATTAATCCATTTCCAAATTAATTTACTATCGCTTTTGTCTTTCCCTAAATTTCTGAAGTAATATTTCTGAAGTAATGAAAAAAAAAGACATACAGAAATGGTTCTTAAGTGGCACAATTACTCATGATTATGACGTCAAGCAAGTAATGAAATCTCTTGTAAATCTGCACCATACAGCTCTCATTATCTGTGCTCTGCTTCAACAAATCTGAGCACAATCTTCAACTATCTTCACTACAGACATTTTATTTTTTACGAGCATTATATCAAAGATGTACAGGTCCTGTAACTATAATGTGAGAAAGGCCCGAGCTCTGTTGCTGGTCCTATAGAGCGGTCTCCTGAGAAGGGGCCTAGGTTTGTTGCTGATCCTGGGGAGTAGCCTCAGAAAGGGCCTAGATCTGTAGCTGGTCCTAGGGAGCGGCCTTTTGAGAAAGGGCCTAGGTCTGTTGCTGGTCCTAGGGAGCGGTCTCCTGAGAAGGGGCCTAGGTTTGTTGCTGATCCTGGGGAGTAGCCTCAGAAAGGGCCTAGATCTGTAGCTGGTCCTAGGGAGCGGCCTTTTGAGAAAGGGCCTAGGTCTGTTGCTGGTCCAAGGGGGCGCCCTCCTGAGAACGGGCCTAGGTCTGTTGCTGGTCCTAGGGGGGCGGCCTCCTGAGAACGGGCCTAGGTCTGTTGCTGGTCCTAGGGGGCGGCCTCCTGAGAACGGGCCTAGGTCTGTTGCTGGTCCTAGGGGGGCGGCCTCCTGAGAACGTGCCTAGGTCTGTTGCTGGTCCTAGGGGGCGGCCTCCTGAGAACGGGCCTAGGTCTGTTGCTGGTCCTAGGGGGCGCCCTCCTGAGAACGGGCCTAGGTCTGTTGCTGGTCCTAGGGGGCGGCCTCCTGAGAACGGGCCTAGTTCTGTTGCTGGTCCTAGGGGGCGGCCCCCTGAGAACGGGCCTAGGTCTGTTGCTGGTCCTAGGGGGCGGCCTCCTGAGAACGAGCCTAGTTCTGTTGCTGGTCCTAGGGGGCGGCCTCCTGAGAACGGGCCTAGGTCTGTTGCTGGTCCTAGGGGGGCGGCCTCCTGAGAACGGGCCTAGGTCTGTTGCTGATCCTGGGAAGCGGCCTCCTGAGAAAAGGCCTAGGTCTGTTGCTGGTCCTAGGGAGCGGCCTTTTGAGAAAGGGCCTAGGTCTGTTGCTGGTCCTAGGGAGCGGCCTTTTGAGAAAGGGCCTAGGTCTGTTGCTGGTCCTAGGGAGCGGCCTTTTGAGAAAGGGCCTAGGTCTGTTGGTGATCCTGGGAAGCGGCCTCCGGAGAAAAGGCTGTTGCTGATCCTAGGGAGAGGCCTCATTACACCCGGAGCATGCTCTTAAGTGTTCGACCAGGATGTCCTTCAGTGCTTTTTGGAGAAATGCTTCCAGTGCTTTGGTTGTTTTATTGCACGTGACTTAGCATTTATTTGGGATTTGCATGTAGAAGTCCAGTACTTACAGATGATAGACTTCATACTACAGATGAAAAAATGTCAGTGTAGAGGGTTGGCTGAGAAGAAAAGAGAAGAAACACAAGAAAGACTTCATCAATCTTTCTCTTTCCGTATTTTTCTTCTTTTCTTTCTAAACATTTTGTATTGAAGGAAATTTCCGCTTCCTTCGGCCATTTCTTTTTATTTCTTCCAATCTCGTCGTATTTCTTCCTATGTCATTCCGTTATTTCTTCCTATATCATTCCGGTTTCACGATTCATGGACACTAATAATTATGGACATCACGCAGCTTCTCTATTGTTTTCTCTTTTCTAATGAAAAAAAAACTTATTTCTGCTTCCATTATACCTTTTTTTTCTTTAATCGCAAATTTCCATTCATCTCCGTGGCATGTTGTCCACTATTTTTGAGGTGAAAATATGAGCTTTAGGGAAAGCTTGATACATTTCGAAAAATCGATTTCTTTAAACTGCTTTTCCTGTGTTTATCTTGTCCCTGTTCAAACGGCTTCACTCACTCATAAATATTGGTCCTTTGAAGGCGCTCGAGATCTTGTTCACGTGTTCAGTGTTAACAATCATACAAATGTTGAGTGTCAGCAGCCGTCAGACTTCGAGGTCGCTTTACTCACGCGAGGGCTGAGAAACATTGGGTGTCCAGAGCTTCTATTTTGATTTCGCCAACTTGAAAACAAAACGCACATGACAGCTAAATGTTCAGAAGGCAACTCCAAAACACCTTTTTCAACACTCTGCGGGATGCGCTACTATGAAAGGAAACATTCAGCTCTCCTTCATTCGTGTTCCTGTCCACACAAGTGTTAATCACTGACTGAATGTTAAATACAACAGATTTTATTCTGCATGTCGTGAGTACAGCTACCCCAACATGCATTCTTCTCTGACGGAAACTGAATGACTAGAGCATCTGACCATATATTTTTACTTCCTGCGTCATCGCGTGCAAAGATAACAAGGCTAATTCTTTGAGAAGTCTGACAGGATAAGAGTTAAGAAAATGGGGTGTGACAGTGTTTCCGCGGATTGTTAGAGAAACGGGAACTCAACTGACAAGAGAAATCTTAAAGAGCGAGAAAAGTGCGGCCAGAGAAACATGATTTGGCACTGAGAAATCTACACAGTTCTTGAACTTCATGGAACTGAAAAATATGTTTATATTTCGGTGTTTGTTCAAGGTTTACAGTCTAGATCTCTTCTAGGTAAATTCCCTCCCTTTCTCTTGATCATTATGGAGATATTTGTATTTTATGTTTCGAATTCAACAGCAGTTTTTTGTTGTATACCTACTTCTTGGAATGTTCATTTAATGCATGTGACGTTTCCTAGAGGATTCGTTTTCATTAGTACTTAATACAACATTCTAACCCACACTTACAATGAAACCGTGTTATACATTGAGGAAAAAAACCACACACATGAATGGATGGATGGATGGATCTATATGGAACTGTCAGTCATACAAACAAAATGCTATTCACGGCCAGGGTTTTCTTGTCACAGGTGACGAAAGATGGGTTCACCAAAGCAGCCCAGGATCGAAAGTGAAATCATGGAACTGAAACATCAGGTCTCACTGCTAATCAGGAGTTTCAAGGTCGTGCTGTCTGTTGGCAAAGTGATAGCTACCGTGCTGTGGGATCAGAAAGGCGTGTGTTTCGTCTATTTCTTGGAAATGGGGGGGGGGGCAACTTGGTATAGTGCAGCAACGAAACGTTTACGAGCTGCCAGTAGAGTTTTAGTGGGAACCTTTGGACCATTGTCCGTACGATTACGCATTCTGGAGGTCTGGCGCAAAAGTGAAATCATTGAAATCTACGCGTCTTTGGTGACGGAAGAATTCAAAGTCACGTGGATATCGAAACAGCGGTGACACGATCACGACTGACTGTAAGTTTTATAATAACTCGAACTGGCCAAGAAACCTCTCTACAATCCTCAGTCTTGTCGTTGTTTGGTCTAATCTCTTTATAATTAATTATCTTTATACATTTTGTTTTTATTTTGACATTTTACACTCTTAGGAGCACATGTAAACATTTGAAAACATGACCTTGTATGTTGCGTTGCTTGTTATCCCATCGTCGTTAGCCAGGACCTGTGTGGCACAGCAGCCCTATCAAAGGGTACAAGTCAGAAACAGCAATGGCCGCAGTGTTGAAGAGAAGTAATGAGTTAAGCTTGTAACGTGTAGAGACCTACGTAACATCTGTCAGAGTTAGTATCAACTTAGGAGAGAGATGACTTTCTCAAAAACATGCTCAGATGAACATGAGAACTAACATCCGGCTACAACTTTCAGTCTTGTCTTTGTTTTTTTTTTCTAATCTCTTTATAAGTAATTATCGTTATAATATTTTCCCTCCATTTTATACATTCTACATCTCCAGAAACACAGATGAACATTTTAAAACATGAGTTGTAGTGTTATCTCATCGTCTACGTTCATCAATGAAGACATGTGTGCCACTGCTGCCATATAAAAATGAACAAGTCGGAAACCAGGAATACAGGTTTCAATGTTATTTCCTCATGCATGAAAGATGGACAATACAACACATGGTAACTTGCTTTATTTCTTCATTAATGAAAGATAGACAATACAACACATTGTGACTTGTTTTATTGTTGAAAGGTGGACAATACAATACATGGTAACTTGTTTTATTATTATTTCCTCATTAATGAAAGATGGACAATACAACACATGGTGACTTGTTTTATTATTATTTCCTCATTAATGAAAGATGGACAATACAATACATAGTAAGTTGTTTCATTGTTATTTCCTCATTAATAAAAGATGGAAAATATAATACATGGTAACTTGTTTTACTGTTATTTTCGAAGATAAGAATAGTTTACTTTAGGACACGAAAGCTTACTGAACATTTTTAAGTAAACAAAATATAGTGTCAAATTTTATATGCTGTAGTTTACGGTGTTTATTTTTATCATGACTAAGTGCAACTATGTTCACTGTGTGATCACATACTGTATTTAATTAAGAGAGAACTTTCCCAAACAGAACAGAGATTTTCTGAACTTAAAAGAAAGAAAGACGGATTTTGTATAAATCACACATAATTTCCTCTCAAAGATGATACTTTGTTGAGATTCTGGGTAAGTTCAAATCTGACTGGTTTCAGAAATCTTTAAAGCAAGAGAACACAGTTTTGTAGGATTTGTACCTCGAAAACATCGTAGACAAAACACTTTAGGGAGACGTGAGAGAAACAAAAATCACAAGAGAGTTACCTGGGAATCGAACCACGGACTCCGGTAGGACGAGCAGCCGTCTAGCCACGAGAGAACAGCGTACTAACTGACTGCGCTATCTCGCACTTCAAAAATCTCTTAATCTCTGAAAATCCTATGAAATCTATAGAGCACTGGAAAGATTAATTGTTATTATACAAGAGAAGGCTGTGTTCCGTGTTAATGATGAATGCATCACAAGTCGGGGTGGGTTTTGGTTAGTGTACTCGCCTGCCGATAAAACGTCCCTGGTTCGATTTCACCTATGAGTGGAATTTTTTTTTTTTAGGACCGACGGCTTCGGAAATGAAGGTAAAGGTAAAGATAATCTTGTCATGCCTTAGAGGCGCATAGGGATATGGTGTTAGTGCCCATATTTTCGGAAATAACCAGGTGAAAAAAAAAAACGCGTACCGAGTGTTACCGTAAGTAAGAAAACAATGGCAGCTGGGACATGTGCTAGCATTCTTACTTTATAAACTGCAGTAATCTTGAAACGTGAAGGCAGTAATATTTCACACCGCTACGCCATGTAAATGCTACGGGATAAAGATTACAAGCAAATGTATTGACAGGAATCGATACATTTCGCAATAATGGATGGCAGTCAGAGCCATGGTCAGCGCCAAGAGATGTTTAGTCGCACGTGCTCTGTTGCACTGGAAGCTTATTCTACAACAGAGGTCGACAAACGGTTTTGGAGGCGAGCCAGATTAAAGATGTTTTTATGTCTCGTGGGCCAAAATCAAAATATGTTAAATCCATGGATATATAAAATTAAAAAGAAATAGCCAATTAAAAAAAAATCATGGAACATTTTCCACTAATATCATCAAAGAACCAACAAAGAACCACAAGCAACATGACGATGGAGACGATGGCGGCGAGGAAAACATTCGAGCGGCTGAATCACGGAACTAGCCCCGTGTCTGCATACTTGGTGATTCAATGACGATGATCTGAAAGGTATAGGCAGGTTCTGTTCGCAGGCAGTGATTCGAGTCACTGCGGAACCAGACAGTTCTCTTCATCTGTGTCCCTAGTCTCGCGAGCATCCAAGGATATGTGAAAGCTGGCCGGCTCTGCCATCATTGTAGTTTGACAACCACTGGATCGACCAGATATTGTTACCACGCTCCAGAGAGATTGGATGAGTGGAGGACTTCGAGAGCATCAAATCCATATCGTGGCTTAGGCTGAAAGAGGTTGAAGTACAGACCGTCACGGTTATGAATGAGAGAGCGGAATCTGAGCACCTGTATGCATGGCTGGACTGCAAAGATGATGACCAAGATCATAAACCATAAACCAGCATAAACCCTGTCTCGATCATTTAGGAGCGACATATACGCAGATTTAGAGTACTTGTTAAAATATAGATATATTGTGCCAGCAGCTGAAAGAAATCTCCGAGCAATGGTTTGTAAAGAAATCTTTCATCTGGGAGGCATTTGTAAATGACTGTAATATTTCCCTTGTTGTACTTGTCTTTCAGTAAGTCATTGTTCTACAGGTCAGTTACCATACCTCACTTAATCCTTCAATTAATATATTCATTAATTAACTTCTGTTCTATATAAGCTACTCCACCAAACCTAAACATTCCAAACGATTATAACTAGGCCACCCATCCGACAGAATAGTTCAGCCTTTCTCCATTACGGACCTTAAGTAAACTGTAATAAATTGTCAGGAGCCCTTTATGCTCACGCACTAGAATTTGTACGTGGAGTGGGATTTGGGGGTTTGACCAGTCTTGACCAAATCAAAACCTACATTAAGGAAGTGGAGCAGATCTGGATTAAGGATACACTTGTTACTAATAGTTGTACTGAGCCACACCTCCTCCCAAGAAATGAAGAAGCTATTTGAAGGATATAAGAAGTGCAGAAATCTACCACAAGAAGTGCAGAAATCTACACCAAGAAGTACAGAAATCTACAACTAGAAGTATAGAAATCTAGAACAAGAGGTGCAAAAATATACAACTAGAAGTGCAGAAATCTACAACTAGATGTACAGAAATCTGCAGCTAGAAGTGCAGAAATCTACAACTAGATGTACAGAAATCTGCAGCTAGAAGTGCAGAAATCTACAAAAGAACTTCATTTCCTCAGTTACCGGCATTAAAATCCTATAGGTTTTCATCCATTCACGTCCCTGGTCAGCTATCGGCTGAGAATTCACCGCCCCGTACGCCCTGTGGCGTCTTGCAGGACAGCAAGAAATTCTCTCCACTTCTCACGGTTTGCAGTCAGCATTCGTAATAATATTAAGAGCTAAAAAAAAAAAACAATGGAATAAAATGGAAAAGAAAATTGACAAACTGGTATGCCATACAATTTACCTGTTGGTCTCACGAACTCGTTACGACTGAGTAGCAATGACAAACGGATTTGTAACAAAGGACTGAATTAGTTTCTAAAACTGGTGGCCACAATGAGTTAACACGTGAATCTGCCAGCCGCTGTCAATACATCGGAGAAGAAAGGACCACGCCACAACAATAACACTAGGATGGGGAACATGATCTGGACCGGGCCGGGTGGAATGTGTTATTAGTACAGAATAGCTTGTCTGGAACGTGTGACTGGCTGTGACTAGTTGGCGTGACTTAATATTACTTGGCCAGTGGTCGGGTGGATTATTCTTTCTACTGGGGCTTTTTTTTAGAAATGCGTGAGTGTGCATCTAGGGTAAGTGTATATGTATATGTGTGAGTATGTGTGTGAGTGAGTGTTTTTTTTCTTTTCTTCATTTGTTTTGTTGGTTTGGGGGGGGGGGTGTCAAGAGGTTCCAGTATTTCAAAGCTAGGAAGTACGAGTACTCCAAAGCTAGGAAGTACGAGTACTCCAAAGCTAGGAAGTACGAGTACTCCAAAGCTAGGAAGTACGAGTACTCCAAAGCTAGGAAGTACGAGTACTCCAAAGCTAGGAAGTATACTCCAAAGCTAGGATGTACGAGTACTCCAAAGCTAGGAAGTATACTCCAAAGCTAGGAAGTACGAGTACTCCAAAGCTAGGAAGTATACCCCCAAAGCTAGGAAATGCTTCAAAGCTAGGAAGTACGAGTACTCCATAGCTAGGAAGTACGAGTACTCCAAAGCTAGGAAGTATACCCCCAAAGCTAGGAAATGCTTCAAAGCTAGGAAGTATTCTCCAAATCTAGGAAGTATTCTCCAAAGCATAGGAAGTACTCCAAAGCTAAGAAGTATACTCCAAAGCTAGGAAGTATACTCCAAAGCTTCGAAGTATTCCCAAGCCTAGGAAGTACCTCAAAGCCTAGGAAGTACTCCAAAGCCTAGGAAGTACTCCAAAGCCTAGGAAGTACTCCAAAGCCTAGGAAGTACTCCAAAGTCTAGGAAGTACTCCAAAGCCTAGGAAGTACTCCAAAGCCTAGGAAGTACTCCAAAGCCTAAGAAGTATACTAAAAATCCTAGGAAGTACTCCAAAGCCTAAGAAGTATACTAAAAAGCGTAGGAAGTACTCCAAAGCCTAGGAAGAACTCCAAAGCCTAAGAAGTATACTCCAAAGCCTAGGAAGTACTCTAAAGCCTAGAAAGTACTCCAAAGCTAGGAAGTACTTAAAAGCTAGGAAGTACTCCAATGCTAGGAAGTACTCCAAAGTCTAGGAAGTACTCCAAAGCCTAGGAAGTACTCCAAAGCCTAGGAAGTACTCCAAAGCCTAAGAAGTATATGAAAAATCCTAGGAAGTACTCCAAAGCCTAGGAAGTACTCCAAAGCCTAAGAAGTATACTAAAAAGCGTAGGAAGTACTACAAAGCCTAGGAAGAACTCCAAAGCCTAAGAAGTATACTCCAAAGCCTAGGAAGTACTCTAAAGTCTAGAAAGTACTCCAAAGCTAGGAAGTACTTAAAAGCTAGGAAGTACTCCAATGCTAGAAAGTACTCCAAAACCTAGGAAGTACTCCAAAGCTAGGAAGCACTCCAAATATTGGACGGTGAAATGATGTATTTTCTGTGTTCGAACCACATCCCAAGGGCTGTGCTGACCTATTTTTGTGCCTTTGGTGTCTTCTCTTGCTTTAGTCCACATTAAGGACCTGAAACGCCTCCATTAATATTTGTAGACAGAGGTGTATGGTTCAGTTTTATAAAACGACAGAGGGAATGAGGAAAGTGAGGAAAAAAAAAACACGAATGGCAGAAAGTATGAAAGTAAGATGAGAATGTATAACTGAAAAACATACAACATTCAATATTTCGGCGCGAGCCTTTTTCAAGGATTACATACAAGAAGAACGTAACATAAATAAAAAGAGCAAAAATGAAAAACTTAGCTTTGTGGCATCCTCCTAGTACATAATACTACAAATACACCCTAAAGATGGGGGGGGGGGGGAATGGAGCGATTAATGGCTGGGAAATGACAAAGAAAAACAACTTCGACCAATCGGATGTCAGCGGTGTGTAGGTGGTGAAAGGGAAAGAACAATATGGAGAAAGGGGCATGAAAAAGACCAGGAAGCTATAAATACCTTATAGCTGCTAGAAAAGAAGGGGAGGACTTGGAGATAACGCTAAAACTTATGAATGAAAAACTGCAGCGAAATAAGTTGGGATATTTCATGTAAAAATAATCCCTGAAAATACAAAGGTGTGTTCGATACTGCTACTGTTGGAAACAGATAATCAGTTCAAGTGGAATCTAACGGTGTACAAACACGCAAAGCAAGTTGTGGGAAACATGCATCAATAAAAATATACATTATTAGGCAAAGCAAATACGTCTTATTCATTGCCTAAGGTCGTGGACAGTACTCAAATGTACAGCACTGTGTTGGCTATATGGAAGGGCAATAACGTGAACAAAAATGAAGTATTTATTGCCGAGAGCGGAATTAATGTAAGCAAAAACGCGAGAAACATTTCTCGGATTCAAAACATTGGGAAGGAGACGTAAGGAAATATTCCTTAGAAGCAAATAAATGGAGAATAAGGTAGAGATACCGCCATTTATCAGAGTTGCTAGAGATACGGCCAGTTATCAGAGTTGCTGGAGATACAGTCAGTTATCAGAGTTGTTAGAGATACGTCAAGTTATCAGGGTCGCTAAAGATACGGCCAGTTATCAGAGTCGCTAGAGATACGGCCAGTTATTAGAGTCGGTAGAGATAATCTAGATAATTTATAGAAATTCGTCTTGGAAGGATACATAAGGGATAAAGAAAGAGAGGAAGACCAAGGCGAAGATGACTGCAAGACATCATTGATGATCTGCAAATGGATGCATCAGCAGCAGGCCATCTTGCTCACAACCAAGAGGCCTACAGAAGTGCTGTTAGGGAGGCACAGTTTCGTAAGGGACATGCAAATGAATGAATGAATGAGAGATACGGCCAGCTAGCAGAGTTGCTAGAGATACAATCAGTTATCAGAGTTGCTAGAGATATGGCCAGTTATCAGATTTAGCGACTGAATCTTTTCTCAGCTCGTAGTGGCACTCCTATACAAATGCAGGCTGTTCTGCTGTTCCAGTGTGACGAACGAGAGAAGGTCCCGCCTGCTTCTAGCAGTATTAGGGTCCCCAAAGAAGCCAGATTCTCAAATCAGATTAGAGGATTCGGTCAAGACGCTCTAAGCTTCTGTCTTTTCCCCTCGCTGTTTTCAAGATGTTGAAGATCCCAGGATTGCAGTTTTACAGAAAGAGAGAAAGAGGAAGGACAAGGAATAAATTAAAATATTTCATGAGGCAGTGAAATGGTTATGAAAAACAAGCAACAGCTCAAATACAACTCTGGATTGAATTTTTCAGAGTCATTTCATTTTTCATATAACTTGTTGCAAATTTATGCGTCTTTTCCTCATTTTTGTATTTTCTAAAACTCCACATACATCTTCGCCTAAATCTATTTTACTAGAACCAGTTTTACCACAGCTGCTGTCTTACTCATCCTGGGCGATTTCGCAAACAGCAATAAAGAATTAGTTAACTAAACATTTCATTAAAAAAACATTCTTTTTTCTTCTGCCGCTGTTCTGCCAACTTTCTCTTAAGAAAACGTGTAACGAAACAGTGTCTATATAGATAACGGAGTTCATCTAAACAGAGATACTATACGCAGTTTTATAAAGGGAGAAAAAAAGAAAGGGAAAAAAGAGAAAAGGAAACAGAAAACAATAGGAAGAACACTGAACAACATAGAAATAACAACAACTCAGTATTTCGGTAATTATGGCTTTGTAAAGGACAACATTCATTCATTCATTTATTTGCATGTCCCTTGCGGAACTTTGCCTCCCTAACAGCACTCCTGTAGGCCTCTTGGTTGTGAGCAAGATGGCCTGCTGCTGATGCATCCATTTGCAGATCATCAACGATGTCTTGCAGCCATCTTCACCTTGGTCTTCCTCTTTTTCTTTTTCCCATTATGTGCCCTTCCAAGACGGTCTTCTCTAGATTATCATGACGTTTAATGTGTCCAAAATATTTAAGTTTTCTCTCTTTAATCCTTGTTACTAGCCAGCCTTCTTCAATATTAAGTTCTTGTAGTATGGATATATTTGTTCTTTTTGTGTCCATGATATTTGAAGAACTCTTCTGTAGCATTTACATTCAAAGAACAACCGTTAAGCAAAAAATAACTGATAAATTGACAGGTTGAAAACAACTGGTCGACACGACGGAGGTCTCTACATCTCTTGTCGACACGACGGAGGTCTCTACATCTCTTGTCGACACGACGGAGGTCTCTACATCTCTTGTCGACACGACGGAGGTCTCTACATCTCTTGTCGACACGACGGAGGTCTCTACATCTCTTGTCGACACGACGGAGGTCTCTACATCTCTTGTCGACACGACGGAGGTCTCTACATCTCTTGTCGACACGACGGAGGTCTCTACATCTCTTGTCGACACGACGGAGGTCTCTACATCTCTTGTCGACACGACGGAGGTCTCTACATCTCTTGTCGACACGACGGAGGTCTCTACATCTCTTGTTACATTTAAGTAACCCCAAAAGTGAACATTTACGTTATCAGGGGACATTAACACAGAAGAAAACATATTCAGTGACAAAAAACGTTTGCATGTACCATCAGATGCCTCTATAACGTGACAATTTACACGCCTAAAAGGCTGTTGAAAGAACCCTTAGTGAATAAGCCCCATTTTTGGTGGGGGGGGGGGGTGTTTTAGGCAGACAATCAATTAGTCTGTCTCAATGGTCCTCAAAAAAAAAAAAACCTTATTTGTTAGATCTCAGAATGTTATTCTTTGCTCTACCCCCCCCCCCCCCCTTTTTCCCCACTTTCAAAATTGTCCGAGTGAAAAGGTGCATTCCAAATACAGTACTATCCATCTGTCTATCTGTTGCCCTACCGGCTGGCGCGTTGGCTATCGTGCTTTTCAATATCTCCCTCCTCCGAGTAGTGACTATAGGCTGTGCTGGCGTTCTTTGTCCGTGCCATCCTATTACGAGGTTCTTTCAAAAAGTACTGCATCACATCGTTTTTCTCGGGAGCTGTTTATTAAAAAAGCATGACATTTATACACAATATACGCGGATATGTCATGTAAATATCGGTAATATTCAAAATAATCCACATCAACTTGTACGGCTTTACGCCAGCATGAAACAAGTGCCTATATTCCTAGCCCGTTCCAGATTTTCTCTTGATTATGTAGCCATTTCTTCACTGCATGAGTAACTCCTTCATCATCTTTAAATCTTACCCCTCGGAGTGCATCTTTAAGTGGACCAAACAGATGGAAGTCAGAGGGTGCCAGATCGGGGCTATAGGATGGATGGGGTAGTACAGTCCAACCCAATTTGGTGATTGCTTCCCGTGTTGTCAGACTTGTGTAAGGGGGCGCATTTTCGTGAAGGAGAAGCAGGTCTGCTGGATTCTTGTGCGGCCGAACTCTGCGAAAACGTTGATTGAGTTTTTTTCAATGTCTTAATGTAAGCTTGCGAATTGATTTTCTCTTCTCTTGGCATAATATCCACAAGAATCGCACCTTCAGGTTCGCAAAAGACAATGATCATGACCTTTCCAGCTGAAGGAGTTGTGTTGACTTTCTTTCTTCGTGGTGATTGCGGATTATGCCACTCCATTGACTGTCTTTTTGTCTCAGGTTCAAAATGATATGCCCAGGTTTCGTCACCTGTTACCATCTCAGCCAAATAGTTCTCTCCCTCAGCATTGAAAAGGTCCAACAATTCAGAAGAAATTGCTTTCCTTTGCAATCGATGGTCATTTGTGAGACTTCGAGGAACCAATCTTACGCAAACTTTAGAAAATCCGAGAGCTTTTATAGCTGCATTTGCACTACCATTGCTGACTGTCAGCTTTAAGGCCATTTGTTGAGTAGTGATACGCCTATCAGTAAGAATAACAGCGCATTTCAACATTTCTGCCTTGGTTGGCTGTGGCAGGACGTCCACAACGCGGCCGATCATGCAACTCCTTATCTCCACTTATTGATTCTTTGATTCTCTGAACCCAGCGACTGACTGTACTCCTGTCGACTGCAAAACTTCCATACACGTCATATAGACGCCTGTGAATGTTCACAACAGTTTCCTTCTCTGCAACGAAAAATTCTATCACAATTCGCTGATGATACCGCAAGTTGCTAACACGCTCCATTTCAACGGTTAGGGCAACCATATTCTTTGGCCAGTTGCGGTGCAATTTGGCTCACACCTCGTTTGATTTCTTTGCTGTCCGTGGTATTCGTAGCATTCTTCCAAGAAACCACATTTCAGTGGCATCCAGTTGGCACTGTATTTCATTAGTGACTGACCATGTCTCACATCCGTAAAATAAAACTGGCTCTATGTAGCACTGGAATATTCTTTTCCTCACTCTCAGTGACGGTGAGTTATTACACAGAATGCTCTTCATTTTCTGAAAGATCACTTTGCCTTGCAATATTCTGCTCTTTATCTCAGTTAACCATCTCAATCTGTGGTTCAGTTCCTTCTCCACTGAACCGAAACCTCGAAATTCCCCCTCCCCGACAAGGAGAAATTCCAAACTACTTGAGAACCCTTGGTCTATGGTATTTAAATGGGTTATCGTCAAAGATGGCAAAAAGAATGTTTTCAAAATGAAAAAAAAAGGATTCCAAAACGCCCTGATCATATTAAAGGTAACGTGAGATCTTGTGGTCATGTTTTCCAATAAGAAATGAATGAAGGAAAGCACATGAATGAGATCTTCATGATGTTTCACATGCGAGCAACGGGATGAAGATGAAGAGAATTAAAGTTTTTGTTTATTTTACTGACTGAAATGCCTGAATTAAAAGTTTAAAATGTCTGCGTGGGTTTTTAAGATGTCTCAGTTTGTTCAATGTTTGTCTGTTATTTACAAACACATTTTTCTCATAAAAAAGCTCTTTTAGTTAAAATAACCCTTTTAGCCGAAAATTCACGAACATGTATTGCAAATAATGATTTGTTTAATCAAACTATTTCAAACTTGATTTCCCTTTTTTTTTTTAAATCAAAGTTTTGCATTTGGGAACATTCCTGTGAAAAGTTAACTGCTTAAATAACTTAAAGATTCAGAAGTAGTCATTTTCTAAGGAAGTTGTATAATGCAAAATAGAGGGTGAAATCTGACGTACATACAAGCATTTCAGACTGCCACAGACTGTCCATTTCAGGGTTACTGCCCTCTTTTGGTTAATCTTGTAGAAGGTAAATGAAAAAAGGTCTCCTCTTTCTTTCATGAACGTGCTGGAGACCATAAGCTGGAGAAAAACCTACTACACTTTACCTCTATATAAGAATATGAAGTCCACTACTTTACCTCTATACAAGAATGTGAAGTTCACTACTATACTTTACTTCCACATAAGTGGAAGTCCACTACTATACTTTACGATGTCCACTACTATACTTTACTTACATATAAGAATGTGAAGTCCACTACTATACTTTACTTCCACATAAGAATATGAAGTCAACTATTTTAAAAAATCAGTCTCAGGAAGCTGAGTGAGTTTTGATGATCTGGTCTCTTGTCACGAGATCTAAGTATGTTTTATGTGACGTGAGACTTGGCCCGGGCTGTGTGAGTCCACCGACTAAATATTTTGAGCTGTCACTTCGAAACATCAAATTCTGTATGGACTAGCATTTGATATCCTGTCTGATGTGTACTAATATAAGTCTTGTATGATGTACTCAACTTGGAATCTAAAATTTTAAACACTGTACTACTACTACTACTACTACTACTACTACTACTACTACTACTATCACTACTACTACTACGACTACTACTACTACTATTACTACTACTACTAAAGTTCTATTCGGAGCAAAAAAATATTATATGAGCATTTAGATGCATGGTTTTAGAGCCCACATCTTTGGTCACCTAGGTGCATGATGTTAGAGCCCTCATCTTTGGTCTTCTTGGTGCATGATGTTAGAGCCCTCATATTTGGTCATTTAGGTGCATGATATTAGAGCTCACATCTTCTTTGACCTGTTCGCACACTAGAAAGTGATATGGTATTATCATATCTCGTCGCCTTTCCTTACCCAGTTCCGGAAGAGCCACGTAGTTATTTATACCGCTCGTTGATTCATGCACTTCCAGTCGGACTCGAACCTTGGACCTCGCTGTGAGAGACCAGCGCAACTAATACGCTGTCACAGATGAAAACATGTCGCAGCCTCACTGCCCAAATTTCGTTCATAAAAGATGCAAGCCCGGCGAGTGATGGTTGGAAGCTAGTAGTAGTGTGTTTATTTCTTTGAGTCAACTCATTGTGCACAACTCGAGTCTAATGCGTCACATCTAACTAACAGTGTAGCAGAACAGTATAAACTCTCAAACTCATAGGCCAGGGTTTCTAAACTTGTGGCGTACGTCCCAAAGGGAGGCAATCTGAAAATTGGGGAGGAGGCAATTAGAATTTATTTCTGTTATACACTCTTTAAGAACTTGGTTGACTATTATGCTGAGAAATGGGGAAAGGGAGCTGGGGTGGGGTAAGGGGGATCAAAATCATCGAGTTTGGGGGGGTGGGGGGTGGGGTGAGGGATCAAAATCTTTGAGACGTTGAGGTGGGACATGGTCAAAAAAAGGTTAGGAAACACTGCCTTACGCTATCACTGTTAAGAAGGCTATTAGATCTATCCAACTAAATGTTAAAAGAAGAAAAAAAACTACTGTCTTATTCTGATCTAACGACTTCTTTGGCGCCCCAGCGAATCAAATCTGCAGCCAAGAGCTAAAAGCCCCAAATAACTAATCCTCACCGACTCATAGGAGCAATGTTAGTCACGTGAACCCTACTTCCCCACCCCTTTCACAGCTGCCCCCACCCTCCCCCCTCCATCATTTTTTTTGTCCCCCATCTCTAACCAGGCCAGTTTACCCTATAGACTACCTACTCTTGTGAGCATTTCCTCTTCTAGTCTTTCATTTGAGCATTCGGTTCACGATTTCAGCCATCATGTCACACATGGCATTCAAGCGTCACTGGAAGAAGAAATTCATTATATAAGATCTATCGACCACTTTTAAGAAGAAACTCATTATATAAGATCTATCAGCCACTTTTAAGAAGAAACTCATTATATAAGATCTATCAGCCACTTTTAAGAAGAAACTCATTATATAAGATCTATCAGCCACTTTTAAGAAGAAACTCATTATATAAGATCTATCAGCCACTTTTAAGAAGAAACTCATTATATAAGATCTATCAGCCACTTTTAAGAAGAAACTCATTATATAAGATCTATCAACCACTTTTAAGAAGAAATTCATTATATAAGATCTATCAGCCACTTTTAAGAAGAAACTCATTATATAAGATCTATTGACCACTTCTAAGAAGGAACTCATTATATAAGATCTATCAACCACTTTTAAGAAGAAACTCAGTATATAAGATCTATCGACCACTTTTAACGGCAAGCCTCCTTTGGGGTGCTTGATTAGGGCCCCTAAATCACCATTTTACCGTTAACTATCATTACCTTTAATTATTACGTAACATTTCCTCCACGTAATTTTCCACGCAAACATCCGTTTCTTATTTCTCAGCAACTTCGTCTGCTTTACCGAGCACCACTGGGACATGATGAAATGCTATTCAGACAAGATTCCAAAGCATCCAGCAGAATTTTCACCCTTTTGTTCATTTTGTTTGTTCACAGTTCTCTCCAGACAGTGATATCGACCTTAGAGAATTTATCAAGTTTTATGCAAGATTCAGAATGTGGTAAAATCTTGTGGCGTGAAGCGGGCGAGGCAGCAAGTTTTTTTCAGCAAGGAAAAACCAGTTTTATCTGATGAAATAATTAACAAATAAAACTCATCCTCCTCTTTCTCCTCATCATAATCATCATCATTATGTCTCATGCTGATAGAAGATGGTAATTATGTTTATCAATTTCTATTGACATTTTAATGCAACCAATCATATTCTTTGGTTTTTTTTCTTCTCTCTTCTTGCGCCAGTTAGCACGACTGTGTAACATTCTCTGCTATGTTCAAAGTTTAAAATCAGAATTCAGACTCAGGCTTCACTGCATTCTGGACAACCCCATATATGCCCCGCCGCGTGCCGCAGCATCCATCCAAGAATGTTTGCTAACAGTTGCTGTCAAATGTTGGTCATTTACGATACGTTTTCTACCACACAGTTCGAATTTCCTACCAGCACCTTTAATTTGTCCTGGCTCCAGCAGTCTCTTCAGATCTACATTGTACTTCCATTCCCGCTGCTCATTTTCCCGCAGTCTGTCCAATACAGCTTTAGCAACGTCCCCCTTGTCCAATGTCAGTCTGCCGTTTATTTGTGCCTGTCCAGCTAGTCTATCTGCCACATCATTGCCATGTACTCCCACTTGGGCCGGACAGTAAAAAGCCACGTTAGGCTTGTCACAGTTGACTGGCTTAACCGATGAACCCATTCTTTTCGAAGCAAATTCTTTTCAGTCTAACGAAGCGTACTCTGTGAATCCGTCACAATGACACCATTAACCACATCATGAGCAACTAACCATTCTATTGCCTCCGACACAGCCTTATTTTCCATTCGCACGCTTGAAGTGGTGACTTCACAAGCTCCAGAACCCTGTCCCACTACCTTTCCATTTCGGCAGCAAAACCCCAAAAACTTCTGCTGTTCCTAGTCACTGAGCCATCTGCCTAACAACTTCTGCTGTTCCTAGTCACTGAGCCATCAGCCCAGCAACTTCTGCTGTTCCTAGTCACTGAGGCATCTGCCTAACAACTTCTGCTGTTCCTAGTCACTGAGACATCTGCCTAACAACTTCTGCTGTTCCTAGTCACTGAGCCATCAGCCCAGCAACTTCTGCTGTTCCTAGTCACTGAGGCATCTGCCTAACAACTTCTGCTGTTCCTAGTCACTGAGCCATCAGCCCAGCAACTTCTGCTGTTCCTAGTCACTGAGGCATCTGCCTAACAACTTCTGCTGTTCCTAGTCACTGAGCCATCAGCCCAGCAACTTCTGCTCTTCCTAGTCACTGAGCCATCAGCCCAGCAACTTCTGCTGTTCCTAGTCACTGAGCCATCAGCCCAGCAACTTCTGCTGTTCCTAGTCACTGAGCCATCTGCTTAACAACTTCTGCTGTTCCTAGTCACTGAGCCATCTGCTTAACAACTTCTGCTGTTCCTAGTCACTGAGCCATCTGCTTAACAACTTCTGCTGTTCCTAGTCACTGAGCCATCTGCTTAACAACTTCTGCTGTTCCTAGTCACTGAGCCATCTGCTTAACAACTTCTGCTGTTCCTAGTCACTGAGCCATCTGCTCAACAACTTCTGCTGTTCCTAGTCACTGAGCCATCTGCTTAACAACTTCTGCTGTTCCTAGTCACTGAGCCATCAGCTCAGCAACTTCTGCTCTTCCTAGTCACTGAGCCATCAGCCCAGCAACTTCTGCTCTTCCTAGTCACTGAGCCATCTGTATATATTACCGTGTCGGAAGACCCACAGTGATGCTGGATGGGATCTTGAAACCAAGTTCAACTGGTCCTTTCTCTAATATGGTAACTACTCTATTCTTTTCTTCCCTAAATTTTCCAATTTGTGTCTGATCATGTTGACTGCATTTCCTCTACTAGCTGATTCAGGCATTTAAAACCACGCCGTAGACTGGGAGAGACGATAACTATAGAACAGTAATGGGATAGTTATCATGACCAGACAACAAGCTGGTCAGTTCTAGAATGTCAGAGAAAATGCCCAATAAAACGATTAGAGTCAGGTTAAGTTAACCAAAGAGTATCAAATCAAGGAAATTACACGGAAGGAAGAGGGAACTTTTACCACCTGCACGGACTATTTCTACAGGGAGGAACACATGTATGTATTACTCCGCCGGAAATTTGGAGATAAATTTGTTTTGATTAGTTCTGCACTCTTATGGTTTCCATAGTACTGCCGAAGTGCGCTATATTGTTACTTCTGTAGTCTGAATACCCTCCATATAACTGCCATATTGTGCTGGTTTTGTTACTTCTGTAGTCTGAATACCCTCCATATAACTGCCATATTGTGCTGGTTTTGTTACTTCTGTAGTCTGGATACTTTCCATATACCTGCCTTATTGTGCTGGTTTTCGTCAGTCATGTATCGTGAAGACTTTCCATAGACCTATTAAATTATTCTGCTTTTCTTTTATGTTTTTGGTTTCGAATTCTTGCACTTCAAAGCTCCCTTTACCTTTATATAACTCTTTGATACTCTACAGAAGACTGATGGACTAAATACCATCACCTGCCTGATTCTTGCTACTCTCTTACAACAAATTGCACACACGTTTTTATAAATTGTGTAGCAACAAAAGGTATGGTAAACTAATTATACACGTGGTTAGAATAGTTACATTAATTATCAGTCACATGCTGCTAGTGTAGAAACCTCCAACGTACTCAGCGTTGTTTGCTGACTTCTGCTAAATTGAGAAATTTCCGTGTTTGCTCCAAAGGTCAAGCGATGCCGGCTGTTGATGGAGAGGACAGAATCATGTTCGGAGCAAAGATGGGAACCTGTTTTGTAAACTTTTACCTGGCGATGGACGGAATGAAGCGAAAAGCAGACGTTCAGCATGCGGTTTGAGAAGAATTTCCTTTCTCCTTTCAACCGCCGAACACGTACAATGGGTTGAGCTTAACGACCCAGATCTGCTGGTGCAGTGGAGACAGCGGAGAAGCGAGGTTCAGTAACCAGACTAATTCTATCTTATCTCGCCACCGCAAGATTTACCTGTTCCTAATACACATTTTCAAAGGTAATCCTGTAGTTCAATGTCTAATATTTTAAATCTTTTTTTTTTCTCACACCTTCCTATACCTGTTTCATTCAGTCTCTACGTGTAGTGGGGACAACCGCTGGCGAGCGTGTATTTCCATTTTGTCAGGTTCGTAGGTTGTCAATCAGATTGTTTGCTTTCAGTTTTCTGTGACATTTGGTCAGTAAGTTAAGATATTCTTCTCTGTGTTTCCCTTTCTCTTTTCCCTTTGAGTTTTTCACTTATTGACATGTTCAAATAATAGTAAATAATCAATGCTCTTTTTAATTTATATAATCCAGCTTAGGAGCCGGGAAACATTTTTACAGGAGTTGAGTGCATTTATTCGTTGTTAAAACTCTAAGCTACGCTGAAACTTACATCTTTCCTGTGCCGTGAATCACATAAGGTTCGCATAGTTGTTTGCCAAGTTTTCCTGTTCGTGGCGAGTCTTCAACTTCATCAAGGGATGTTATGCTCACTAAACTGACTTCTCTTAACAATGTCCTCTTTAGAGTTTCACGTAGTCTGCCTCTTTTTCTTCAGCCTGTGGTCCTCCACTTGATAGCTTAGTTTGATATTCTCTGATTGTTTCTTCTCATTACATGGCCTACAAATCTCCATCATCTTTTCCTGAAACTAGTTACCTTAAATTTTGCTCCTTATGAAGTCGCTACAATATATATTCACTGCACTTAGACTTGCTACATATTTAGTGTTACTTTTTATTCTTTATTGCTACAGTTAGTGTTGGTGTTACTATTTGTTATGGGTTTTATATCTATGGTTAGTATTAGTGTTATTATTACTTATGAGTTTTATGCCTAGAGTTAGTGCTGATGTTACTGTTAGTTATGGGTCTTATATCTAGACTTAGTTTTGGTGATACCATTAGTTATTCGTTTTATACCTAGACTTTGGTCATACTATTAGTTATGGTTTTATACCTTGTGTTAGTGTTGATGTAACTATCAACTATGAGTTTTATACCTTGTGTTAGTGCTGATGTAACTATCAACTATGAGTTTTATGCCTTGTGTTAGTGTTGGTGTAACTATCAACTATGAGTTTTATACCTTGTGTTAGTGTTGATGTAACTACCAACTATGTGAGTTTTATGCCTTGTGTTAGTAACGATGTAACTATCAACTATGAGTTTTATACCTTGTGTTAGTGCTGATGTAACTATCAACTATGAGTTGTATGCCTTGTGTCAGTGTTGATATAACTATCAACTATGAGTTTTATGCCTTATGTCAGTGTTGATGTAACTGTCAACTATGAGTTTTATACTTTGTGTTAGTGTTGGTGTAACTATCAACTATGAGTTTTATGCCTTGTGTTAGTGTTGGTGTAACTATCAGCTATGAGTTTTATGCCTTGAGTTAGTGCTGGGATATAGAGTTAGGACTGAGGTTAGAATTTAGAATTAAAGTTTAGGGTGGTCTTACTGCCTGAGTTATGGTTTGAGTTTAGGGTTGGATAAAATCGAAAAACAAATTATAACAAATTATTGTTTTGTTGATTTTTGACGCAGAAACAGACTAAAACGTGGATTGTTACTGTCGGAGTGATTTAATAATGTAGCAAAGTGTGAGCTAGCTTTTTATATGTAGAAAGATGATAAAATAGCCAGTATTATATTGAATGAAAGCAGTTTTGTAGTCAGTGTTTCAATAGTAATCATCATCATCATCATAATCATCATCATCATCATCATTATCGGCAGGTTGGCTACAATGAGTTTTCAGTCTGTTCTGCTTCCTGCATTTGTAGTGCATTCAGCGAAACTTTTCCCTGTCCATTTCTTGATGTTGTCCACCCATCGGAGTCGTCCTCTTGTCTCTTCCCTTCGATCTTGCCTTCGATCTTGCCTTCTATCTTGCCTTCGATCTTGCCTTCGAACAGAGACTTCAACAAAGTATTAAGCCTCATGACGCGTCCAAAGTATCTCACTTGTTATTAGTATTTTCAATATTTCTCTTGTCGATTCAATCTCATCTAGCACTTGTTTGTTTGTTTGTTTGTTTGTTTGTTTGTTTTCCCTGTCCAACTGATACACTTTGTTTTTTTCCTGTCCAATCGATACACTTTGTTTGTTTTTCCCTTTCCAACTGATACACCCCATTCTACTATAATGTACATCCACATTTCGAGGGCCTCTATTTTTTTTTCTGTTGACCTAATCAAGTTCCAGGCTTCTGTATCGTAAAGACACTTTGAGTATATGCAACATTCTGCGACACCAAGTCTCAGCTGCTGCGATGTTTGCTTTGACATAAACATCTTCCTCACTCTGCCGAAGGTGCTTTTTCCCCTTGGCATTCATTCTGTTCTGTTAATTTCCGTTTCACATTTTCCATCTTCTCTTATCACTGTCCCAGGCGCCTGAAATTTCTCCTGTTCGACAATTCCTAGTTGATTTAGAAAAAAAAAATTAAATTTGGTATTATTTCCTCTGTGTTTATTACTATAACATTTCTCTTTCTGATATTTATTTCTAGTCCATACTTTTGTTGTTTATTCGTGTCACTAAGTTCTGTATGTCTTTTCTGGTTCTATGCCATCAGGACAGTGTCATCTGTACATTGACAGCTGCTCCATTAACATTTAATCCAGGCATCTCATTAATTTCTTTCAACATTTTTCTCTGTTAAGGTCAAACAGACATGAGGAGAGGTATCCTATCCCAGCTAAATACACAGAGTCTTCTTGAAGCCGGATGGCATAACGCTGAATGGAAATCCTCTGATATACGGAAGCTTCGGCAATTCTGAATCCACAGTTATGGGGTCTTTATACGAAGAAATTTCTTATAGGAAAGAATAGGGAAACGCGTCTGTCACATTGGTAAACTAATAAAAAGAATATGGAACAACAGAAGGTTAACACTGAAGACAAAACTTCTGCTTGATCAGACCTGTGTGCTTAGTAGCACTCTCTTATGTGAGTCTGAAACATGGGCAGAATATTCAAGACAGGGAATAAAAACATAACAGTTTCCATTGTCACTGCCTTCACTGTCACAAGAAATGGCAAGACAAAGCAACCAGCTCTGAGGTTCTGCAACGTTGGAAGCTTCTACCCATTATGGCAACACAAGGCAGCAGAAGACATATCTGGAGCTTGTAGCAAGGGTGAGATGGCAGCCGTGTCTCTAAGCAGGTTTTGTATGGTGAACTTGTGCTGTAGAAGGATGCCACTGGGTAGAGCAAAACAGAGATACAAAGATATTTATAAGTCTACAGTGAATTTTTATTTTTATATTGGCCCTGAGATCTATAAAGAACTGGCAAGAGACCGAGTAACTCGGACACTGCGTACAAACTGGGCACGATAGCCCACCTAACATTCTGTTTTTTCTCATACAACTTTCTCTCTGTTTCATACACACTACTTCAGACAGCACAGATATGTTATGCACATAACACACATGAGTAAGATTTAAATAACAAAAACCAAATGACAGACCTGCTACGTTTCACATAGCCATAAGCCGCTTGGTACAGGAAAAGAAAACTACGAACATGCATCAAAGTTACATTTGAAATTAAGAGTAAGAAGGCTGGACCTTACAACAGAAACACTGCTTGCTGTTGCCATGGCCAGTTATGCAAATCAAACACTTGTTAAATCAGTCATGAGAAGGAACTTTCCAGCAGAATGATGCCAGACAAAAACACACACAAAATATCTCTTTAAAAAAGCGCCTTCTAATACGAAAAAAAAACCATTATTATAATTTTGTCTGCAAGTCTGGTTATTTCAGACAAATACTAAGATGTTCTGAAGATGTTCTGAAGATGTTCTGCATTTCCCACAGTTTCTAGGCGTAAACGTTCCACACTGCCTGAGAAGAACTAGCAAAAGAACTAGCGAAAGTCAAACATCTTTGACTCATCCTAAATAGTTTCTGATAAAAATATTCAAATAAAATATTGTAGGTTGGAATATATGCTCTACATATTCGCCTATGTCAAAAGAAAGGGGTATTCTGGTCATGTTTCAAACAGAAAAGAAATGAGGCAACAGTTTTGACCAATTCGGCCTTCCATAATTTTCTGATGTATATTGATGCATCGTTTTTTTTTTTAACATTGACATATAAGCTGACTGGGTTATACGATCTTATGATTCCAGAGGAGAAACCTCATGGAATACCTGGAACCTTTCACAAAATGAACAGTGTCAACCCGTTATTTGGAGAGCTCACTGGCGGGTAGCATTTAACCTCAAAGGGTGGGAAGATCTCCTATGGGAATTGATGCATACCTGTCCCGCCTGGATGCTTTTGTAGGTAACGTAAAAGCGTTTGTTCTTTGGGAACTCATGAAATCGGGGCATTTATTGTATGTGAGAACATAGACTACAGGTATATGCTTTTGACTGTACAGGAACTATGAATATGTGCCATTTAGAATACACGCGCAAAATATGTGCACTTTGTAGACTACGTTTATAAGTAAACTTTATTGACTACTAGTATGTGTTTTTATGATCTGGATATACATAAGAAGTGATAATACAGAAATTAAAGATATGAGCCAGACACAAATGTGCAGTGTGATATATGTGCGCATGTATCGCCTGCATTTTCCACAGTCTCTAGGGGAACACGTTCCACACTGGCTGAGAACTAGCGAAAGATACACATACTCTCTCTCCCTCTCCCCTTCTCTCTCTCTCTCTCAAGGCCCTTGCCTGCCGACAGGCGGAGGATATCGTGTCCCTCCATAACCCTCAATCCCTTGCGCAATCTCAAGAGACTTGTCACTGAGCATTCCCCGTGCCAGGATGCCAAACTATCAGACATCTTTTCTCTCTGTCTACCTCTGCCTCTTGTACCTTCGATCTTCCCTGTTGCCATTAGGTGCCCTAGTCCGCCTCTCCTCCAAACATGCCCCACAAATTTGCATTGTCATTCTCTGATCTTCGCTATAAATTTTCTTGCTGACTTGCAAGGTAGTCTGTGGTTAGACTCAAAGTATAATGGAGTAAACCAGATACAAGTCTGGTGGTAGGCAGCAGGAAACCACTAACGTACTTCCCAAAAATATATCATGGGCAACCATAATCGATATACATACTACCACAACGATAATTGCTACTATCACTTATCACTACTACCACTAGTAACTACTACCACTAGTAACTACTACTGCTAGTAACTACTACTACTATTACTAGTAACGACTACTACTACTAGTAACTACTACTACTATTACTACTACTACTATTACTACTATTACTACTACTACTACTACTACTACTACTACTACTACTACTACTACTGCGTTCTTTAAACTGTTTTCGTTCCCTATTTTCGTTAGTTCAGATATCTGCGGTCTTAAAGACTACTCAAGGAAATATATATATCCACAGTATTTAAACAATCGTCCCATAGCGCATTTATGTGATATATTTTCCACAGTATTTAGACACTAGTCCTATAGTGTATTTGTATGATATATATTTACACAGTAGTCATACAGTGCCTTTTTATGATATACATTTCCATAGTATTTATACATTCATCCTATAGCGCCTTTATATGACTAGACAGTTATAACGTAAAAATGTATTGAATAAATTCTATGATGCTTTTCTATTTTATTTACTTGCAGATGACTAACTTTTCTGACCGATTTCTTGAAAACTGGTCGCAGAGTTTTACAGACCCAAGAACATACTGCAATACGATGTACCTAAACGGGGAGTCGAAAAGCCAACACGATTACTTAGTTCAAGAATGTTTATTTGGCCAACGCTAGCTTGTCTTCGCTAGTTTTGCCATTACAAAGCTCTCCTTTTACCGCAAGACTAGCCCTTCCAAAACAGCTCTGCGACCTTGGGTAGATAACTGAACAGTTCCAGCTGTTGTTAAGTACACAGAATTAATTGGAAGTTTCTCTGGTTTAAAGAAGGTTTGTAACTGCGTCCATTTTGGTGTGTTTTCCTTTGTGCGTGTGGAATCCTTTTTGCTGCTGGTAAGTCACAAGAATCGATTAAGAACAGCCCACAGAAGAATATATGTTTTCCTGTGGGAGAAAAGATAGGGGGATTCCAGGGCAGTTCTGCAAGAGTTCAGAACTACAAAACTAGACATAGACGTCGTGTTTAGAGCTGAAGCTGTTTCAACAAAACTTATGGAAAAATTGTGGACTGTCTCTTGGCGATAAGCCTCTAGATTGTGCATGACCTAACGACTGCTAAATGGGCTGCAACGTGAACCAACACTTGGTGACTGGGTATGATATGACCTAGTACCTATAAACAGGGGTCTAACATTATCTAACACCTGGTGAATGAGCTCTGGTATAGGGCTTCAGCATGACCTGACCAATTGGTAATTGGGCTCTGGTATGAACTATTACTTAGCGATAGGACTCTAGTATAATAGTAATTAGCACTGATTATTTATAGGGAAAGAAGTAAACACGCCATCGGATGAGCGAGATGGAGATATAAGAGTCAGATGTCATGACAATAGCGTCTCGGCGGATAGCAAGTCTTTGGAATCAACATGCAGCAGAAGAAAGAGGAACCTCTGCTCACTGTGCTTTGTTTAGACCTAGAAAGATGTCCAGTACATTGAGTTAAGAGTGAGAAAAACTTGCATACAAGTGAATCATTTGAAATGATGTTCTATGTCTATTTGTCAAGTCACAACGTTTTAAGATTCTACACAGCAATTTATTTTGCCTCTAAATTTGTCATTACTTTTTTGTATGTGGAGACTGGCTATAACACTAGCATGACTTAACAGCCAAACCATGATGTAACAGCCAGTTAAAGGGTTCTATGTTTTTCATGATCTAACAGTTGGTGTGATAGGATTCTAGATTTTGCAGGATCTAATAATAGGCGATAGAGTCATAGATTTTGTATGATCTAAAAACAGATGATAGGGCTCTAGATTTTGTATGATCTAATAATCGGTGATAGAATTCTAGATTGTGCATGATCTAAGAATAGGTGATAGTCATAGATTGTGTATGATCTAAAACAGATGATGGGGTTCTAGATTTTGCGCGATCTAAAAATTGGTGATGGTGGCTCTATATTTAGGCATAATCTAAATATTGGTGATAGGGTTCTAGAATTTGCATGAATTGTAAACTGTTGATAAGGTTTTAAATTTTGCTTGATCTAAAAATTGGTGATTGGGTTCTAGATTTTTGCATAACGTAACTCCTTAGAGGTCAAAAGGAATCCAGAACAGGACGTGGATAGCTAAAGTTGAGTTGAAGTGGGAAGCGGTGGTAGGTGTTGTTATTTTTGCCTACGGGATATAGCTGACGAGAGTTACTTTCTTGGCTGACGCGAAAAAAAAAACCCCACTTGTTATTGGAGTAAGGATACACTTTATCCAACTTTTTATTCTGCACTTTCAAAATAGCGAAACGTTTCGTGGAGCGTATTTGTGCTTTTGCTGTTTTGACATCGCGTGCTTTTAGTAGCATTTCTCCCCATGGAATTTTGGGGCAGTTTTTTTTTTTTTTTAACTACGATTTTTTTTTTCTTTCAAGTTAACCTTTGTTTTCCCACGATGTTCTGATATCACAGTCTCTATCTTTTCTTGTAACCTACAATCTTCCTCCCCGGTATATCTAGGCTACATATTGTGGCAGATTTTAAACTTAAACATTTACCTGTGGTATTTCTAAGATACTTATTTTGGCAGATTTTAAACTTAAACATTGCCCCGTCTCGCTCTCCCCCTTTCTCTCCCTCCTTCTCTCTCTCTCCTTCTTTCTCACCCTCTCTCTCCCTCTTTCTCTCTCTTTCTCTCCCTCCCTCACTCTTTCTCACCTCCCTCTCTCTCTCCCTCTTTCTCTCCCTCCCTCCCTCTCTCTCCCCTCTTTCTCTCTCCCCTCTTTCTCACCCTCCCTCTCTCTCCCGCTTTCTCTCCCTCCTCTCTGTTCCCCTTTCTCTCCCTCCTTCTCTCTCTCTCCTTCTTTCTCTCCCTCTCTCTCTAACTCCTTCTCTCTCTCCCTCGCTCTCTCCATCTCATTGTTGGTGCAGACCCCACAAACTCTGTATATTTCGACGTTCAAAGCTTCCAGATCTTTGTCTTGACTTCACTCATTCACATTCCTGGATTTATAACTTTCCATGAATCGAATTTTATTTCTCTGAAAGTTTAAAGTAAAAAAAAAAAGAATAAAAAACTCATAAATGTCTTCCCCCGTCTTGGAAATTCTTGAAAGGAAAAGAAATCTCTTTTTAACCTTTCCATCTCACCAACCAACCAAGCAACCAACCAACCAACCAACCAACCAACCAACCAACCAACCAACCAACAAACCAACCAACCAACCAACCAACCAACCAACCAACCAACCAACCAAGCAACCAACCAACCAACCAACCAACCAACCAACCAACCAACCAACCAACCAACCAACCAACCAACCAACCAACCAACCAACCAACCAACCAACCAACCAACCAACCAACAAACCAACCAACACACACACAAGCGTAAGTTTCATATAAAGAAAGCAAAAACTCCAGACCCCCTGTAAGGCGAGCAACCGCCTCGTCAGCTCGACCACACGCATCTTTTTTAATGTTTCTTTCTCTCAGGTGTAAAATGCTTCACACCTGATGCAGGTAGCTCTTAGTGGAAAGCTGAGACAGGAATTTTAAGAACAAAAAAAAACATCAAACCAATTACAGAGGTTCGACAGAAATAAAAATGAACTAAATTATATCTAAAAAAGATAATAAATAGAACAGTTTTACATTTAATTCCTTTGAAGCGAGATGGGGGGAGAAACCCCCGTCATATCTTGACATCTACACTAATACGTAAACCTTCCATGGAGGTAAATAATCTAAAATAAGTATATCCTGAACTTAGTCTAGAAAATATCTGATAAACATGATCTTTACAGATTCAATTCACTTTAGGGTCGCCTGAGTTCTTTCCAATCATGTATGACCTACGTAAGCCCCATATCACGGAAAATGAAAAAGAACAAATGCGCGGGTGTTTGAACAACTCCAGGTGCATGGTGACCTTCTCACAGAAACAAGGATCAGGAAAACAAATTACTTTGATCATATCAAAAAACATAACAAAATACTTAAGGCAGTAGTAGAAGGAAAGATGGAAGGAAAAAGAGCGAGAGGTAGACAGAGATGTAGATGGGAAGATAACATACGAGCCTGGACAGGACACAGCCCGGCTGAGTGCAACATTAAGGCGAGGGAGCGAGGAAACTGGAGATTCAATACTGACAACGTTCGCCCTGAAGACGGCACATGATGATGATGGAGCATTCTTTTAGACATTGTCGAACCTGATCACGCTAAGTGTAAAATTAGACACACAAAAAAAAACTCCAGAAAACGAAGATCAAAATACATCAAGGACAGATTAAACTGAACAGATGAGTCATCTGGACATATAAACTGTTTATGGAACATATTTTTACAAATAGGAAACAAAGAACTTTCGTACAGTAAAGTAACAGAACACAGTGTTGTATGGTTAGACCTCGAAAAAAAAACGTAGACAAAGCACTTTTAGTCGTGAGAGAAAGAAAATTCACAAGAGAATTGCCCGAGACTCGAACTACTGACTCCGTTAGGACGAGCAGCCGTCTAGCCACGAGATATCAGCGTGCCAAAGAACTACTCTATCTAGTATTCCCCCCTCCCAAAAACAAAAAAAAAAAAAAAATGGTACCTGCGAGAGACTGAATCTAAGCAACGAAATTTCTGGTTCATGGCTTCGTTTCTTTCTGGGTGTCATAATCTTCGTTTCAGCGGGACAGGTACTAATGGCTTCGCTATCAAACACATTTTTTGGGGGGGTGGGGGGTTGCTACATAGCGCAGTTCGTTGGTAAGCTCTTCTCTCGTGGCTAGACGGCTGCCCGTCCTACAGGAGTCAGTGGTTCGAGTCCCAGGTAATTCTCTTGTGATTTTCCTTCCCCTCACGTCTAAGAGTGTTTTGTTTACTTTTTTTTCGAACACTATGTGGAACATACGGTGCTATGCTGAAAGACAGCAGCATTGTAATGATGATGAGTCTTGAGCAACGAATTAGCCATTGCCGAATGTAGATATGTAGACAAACATGACTGATTAGCTAGGGCACTGTTCTTATCAGTCATAAAGATAGTTTCATATAGTTTCTTCTGTTTGTCATCTCATGACGATAACACAAAGGAAAAGGTTGTCCTATTTTGTCCTGGAGATGGTTCATATTTTCCTTGCCCTATGGGAAGGCTGGATTCCTTTAACTGAAAAACAAATAATCAGAAATGAAACAAGAAGAGCAATGTACAACGTAATTCCCCCCCCCCCCCCCAACTTTATGCTATCGATGTCAAACATGGACACTAACAGCCAAGAACAAAATGAAAATTATCACGACAGAAATGAGATGTTTAAGGAGAATAGTAATGTGACAAAAAGAAACAAAATAAGAAATGACACCATCAGGGGAAAGGTTGGAGTAACACCAGTATTACATTATATCTAGAAACAGCAAGTCAAATGGTTTGGCCATGTTACACGGTTGGCACCAGACAGTATATCACAGACAACATTCACACTAAGATTTGTAGGTAACAGAGGAAGAGTCCGTCCACGTAGGAGATGGAGAGAGGAAATTACAGTCGCATTAATATCCTATTATATGAACAAATCGTCAAACCACATCAAGACGTCTATTTGTCCCCTCAACACCGAAAGGTATATTAGGAAGGAGACAAGACAAGACAAGACTTAAGCCTTCATTAGATTCCTTTTTAGTTTCTTATTTTTTTCCCTTTGTTATTTCTGTCTGTTTTTTTTTTTGGGGGGGGGGGGGAAGAACAGAAACACATGGACACCCTCTTATATTTTACGTCATCACACAAATCTAAATTTAACTTATCTCTCTAAACCTCAGACTACTTGTTCTGTCATACGAGTGTGATAAAATCAGCATGGCAGCGAAGTATCTTCTTATGATAAAATCAGCATGGCAGCGAAGTATCTTCTTATATCTTATATCAGTCCCGGGCCGTTAAAGGTCAGATAGGGCTCGCAAGGAAGTTCGCCAAATTTTCCTGTCTTCGGCGAGTCTTTCAACCTCATCAAGGGATTTTGTGCTTGTTAATTTGACCTCTCTTAACAATGTCCTCTTCAGAGTTTAACGCGGTCTGCCTCTTTTTCTTTGGCCTGTTGTGTTCCACTAGCTTGTTTTGGGATTCTCTGATCGTTTCTTCTCATCAAGTGACCAACATATGTCCATCTCCTTTTCCTGATCACCCATGAGACTGGTTGTTAATAGTCATCTGTCTTATCTCTGCATTGTTCTTGAATTCGTTCCACTTGATGCCGAGTATTTTCCTTAGGCATTTGTTATCAAAAGAGTCTAATTTCTTTAGTTGTTTTCCAGCTTTCGCATGCATAAATGAGGGTGGATATTACATTTGAATTGAACAGCCTTAACTCGGTTTGTGTGCTTATAACGTTTGAATGCCATGCGTTCTCAAGATTCTTGAAGATCGATGCTGCTTTTGCTATTCTAATTCTAACTTCCTTTCTAGTGTTAGCGAAGTATCAGGGTGATATAATCTCTTCATTTTACTGACGCTTGACTGCCTTGTGTTACGTTACCTTTATTGCTCTGGGCGTCATTATTCTATCTATAGGAAACGTATTATTATATCAGGATTAAAGTGTTCGAAGCAAAACTAAACAGACTGTAGATTCAAATTAAGAACAGTAAAGAAGACAATGGCGTGATCGAAGCGTGTCTTACTAACGCTGTTCTGTGGTAAAATAGTCGAGACGACTGACTTTAAAAAGTCAAGTGGCAAGCCGTGTCCGAGTCGTTGTTCTTCATCTTCAAGTGGAGTCTTAAGTTCGATCTTTAAAGTGTCTCGAGCAGCACCCGAGTAGAATCGATCGAAGCAAGCCTACATTTCTGCATAACATACAGAACATATCTATACTAACAAAAAAATGCACTTCTGTTACATGTGTTGTAAAATATTTACATTAATTATTGATACACGCTATTAATAATAACACATATAAAAATGTCAGCCATATGGAATGTAGATCATAAAATTACAGATATTTATTATCACAAATATACATTACTTATCACACAAGTAACCTGACATTACATTCAAACTTCTCATAATAAACAGACAGTAAACATGATCCCCAAAATAACACATAATGCGAACTATAAATTAATGTGCAGCAGTGTAAGTGGAAAAAATGCACGACGTATAGCACAAAGAAAGTATAAGTTAATTAAACAAGATCTGTACGTGATGCGCAGCGGGAAAAGACATATGGAACTGAGATCAGAACCATAGACCAGCCGCTGTAGAATCTACCTCTGTGCTGTTCGTTCTATATCAGTGCAGCCGCCATCTCTTACCAGGATCTACCTCTCGACCATATGCACATTCATTCAAAGTCAAGCTATTTAGTTGCACACAAAAAAAGAAATGAAAACCATTTTCGACACTAGAGCAATTTAATTATTTTTTTGAATTTACATACAGAAGGCTTAAGAGTTTCAGTTCATGACGCACACTTAGCCAAGCCATGCATTCGTCTCCATAAGAGCAGTTGTCAGTTCATTAATTGTCCAATTCACACGGCACCCAAAGGCTATTGTCCAAGATCTTCAGATGAGCAAAGAACAGGCATACTCAATTTGCTCGCCAAGTGGAATGTCCGCTGTTATCTAGTTAGTCGCTCAACTAAAGTCTTCATAAAGCTCAATTCATTACAAAGAGCTCACATCACACGTATTATGTTCGATTGACACCAGAGCTTCCCAGTTGCTAGGTAACATCCCTGCAGTCTCTCGGCTCTCTTAACACAGGAAAATCTCAAACTCCTTCTGAGCCTGTACCAATCGCCTCAATCATCCTGATCACCTAATGTTGGCTCTCAAACCTTCCACTACCATCTCACCGTCTGGTGTTTCAACAGTCTTCCCTTTCCCCTTGTTTACTACACACGACCCTTCTTTTGTTTTCCGATTTCTACTCTTGACCTTGGTGACTTCCCATGTGACTAGCAACCAATTTTGTTGGTTTCCTTAAAGTTTTGTTTGGATCGCTATAATCCACCCACTCAATATGGACACACTACAATTTTATTCTTAAAGCACAGTAACTATAATACGAAATTAAGATGAAATATAAAAATGGATATATATATATATATATATATATATATATATATATATATATATATACACACACCACACACACACACACACATATATATATATTAAAGAACCCTAAACAGAGTTTTAACAAAAATCATTCTCAGAGATTCACAACAGCGTATAAAATTACTCGAAAACAGCATAGCCACAACAGCACCTGTACTAAGACAGCACATATGAATATTCAATGTTATTTACGTTGCAGGATTACTGCTCTCTCAGAGATGAACCCAAGAGCTTTATCGACAGAAGTATTGTCTTTCTGAATGCTCTTTGTGACATAACACAGCTCAGCAGAAGGTAAACTATCGATATAGATTATAAAATCTGTGCACTATATGTTTTCTCATGTCCAATATCCTGCTGGCAAATGGCGAGGAAGCAGCTTTCGTAAACAGCTTAGATCAGCCGTGTGTTTTAAATAACATCACATGCGCCCTATTTGCTCTTGTTCTCTGAAGGATGATAAACAGTCTCCGGCAAAGACAAGGAAAGTTAGGACAGGAATTTACAAACAGATCCAAAGATATAATAAATAGGATTCATTAACTGGCGGTGGTAGATTTTGGTGTGTTGGATTTGAATATTTCATGCTCTTTGATACCTGATAAGTGACTGTATGCAGGGCCTCCGTGGGGATCTTAGTGAGGTGGTACAAAACTTGTTCTCTCTCTCCTTCTCTCTCCCGCAGCTTACTCTACTGATCAGGCATTCTGTTTTAACCCACTACAGGCTACCCCTTAAAAGAAAAACAGGAGAATCTCCCGGGCCCCTCACCCTTAATATAGATGAAACCATTCGAGTTATGCACAGGCTGGGCCCCTGCCTCTACCTCTCTTTGAGCCTGACTCTGTGCTCCAAAACCTAGGCTCGAGCTTGGCAGGCTGTGTTCCCGGCACCAGCAGTAGACACGTGTCTGTACTCTGAATTCTGGGTAAACATGGCGCTCTAAGGCCGTGTCTCCAGAGAATCAGTGCCATTTTCCATGTGCGGCTTTTAGCTACCTGATTCTTATCAGAAAATTTTTCTTGTTTAAATAGAGAACAATTGAGGGCACATTCGCCACCAGAACAAAGTGCACTCCTTCAGACTTGGCCGCTTTACAGAGGTTTGAAGATCATTGCCTGGCATTTTACTTCGCGTTGTCCTGAAAGCATTCCGGCAATGTGTAGCTCTTGGGGATAGTGAACCGTCTTCTGCATCCAGTATCTTGGTACAGCACAGGAAATATGAATTGTCATAACATACCTGAAATATTCACTCCGTGCTCAGTTATGAAATCTTTCTGAACATTATTAGGAACACATTAAAGGAATGTAAAGTCTTTCTGCGCTCCACGCCTTCAAGGTGTTTTAAAAGAGTATGTCCGTGCATGGCACCGTCCCATAAAATACGGTATCATAGGATTAATTATAAATCACCAAAACCATAGAAAACAAGTTGAATTCTTTCCAGACTAAATGTTTACGAAGAATTAGGAAAATATTTTGGCCAAACACCATAATAAATAACATCTTATTGGCAGAAATGCAGATGAAACCACTGACAACAGTTATTGAGGAAAGACGCTGGCGATGGTTGGGACATGTGCTCCGAATGACTGACAATTCACTACAAAAAATAGCACTAAGATGGACACCACAGGGGAACAGAAGTAAGGGTAGACCAAAAGAGACATGGATAAGAACAACAGAAAGGATGTTGAGCAACAGAGGGCTCACCTGGGCAAGAGCAGAAAAAAAGGCGAAGGACAGGCATTTGTGGAAAACCCTTGCGGAAGCCCCATGTGCCCTGGGCACTTAAGGTTCAGAGAGAGAGAGAGGATTAATTATAGACTTTGTTTTTACTGAAGTTAAGTCTTATATTAATGAGAAGAATGAAAGAATATAGATTATTCTACTAGCAAGAAACAGGGGTCAGATAGTACACGTTAGCTCCTCGTACGTGTAAGGTGGATGATGCAATGATTCGTGCTGTAACATTATGTTGATTTTGGCCGCGACGCAGGAACTAACTATACATTGAAGAACAGATCCAAGCATAAGACCAAATCAAAGATCTTATATACTGCATATTTAATAACATATTTTCTTAGCACTCATGTAGACAGGAAAGGACCCTAGCATCATGTCCATCCTCAAGCTTCCACACAGAAGTTTTCTCTCCAAATATCCCTCCGAAAAACCTTTCAATCACGTGATCAAATGACCGACGTTTCACTTCGTCAGCTGCTTGTTGCAGTGCCTGAACAGCCACCACTCACCTAGCAACCCATCTGCCGTGGTAAGATGTCACGTTGAAATTAAACAGACTGCATCAAGGAAGCAAACCAGTAACACAAAATAGTCTCAGTAGACTTGGAAGAAACGTTTAAGGGAACCAAATGATAAACCACGCAACTGATTATCAAGATGGTAGTAGCACTGTTTAAAACAAAAGTAGGATTATCTTTATGTGTTAATGATCACACAGTTGTAAGGTACCATAGATGTAGCAATGCTTATCTCTCTCTCTCCCTTTATGCTTTCCTGTTTGTTTATTTACTCCTGCTTCATTATCAACCCGTCACACCTCAGAGGCCTTCATTTACTCCCGCGTCACCTCCAACCCGTCACACCTCAGAGGCCTTCATTTACTCCCGCGTCATTATCAACCCGTCACACCTCAGAGGCCTTCATTTACTCCCGCGTCATTATCAACCCGTCACACCTCAGAGGCCTTCATTTACTCCCGGGTCATTATCAACCCGTCACACCTCAGAGGCCTTCATTTACTCCCGCGTCATTATCAACCCGTCACACCTCAGAGGCCTTCATTTACTCCCGCGTCATTATCAACCCGTCACACCTCAGAGGCCTTCATTTACTCCCGCGTCATTATCAACCCGTCACACCTCAGAGGCCTTCATTTACTCCCGCGTCATTATCAACCCGTCACACCTCAGAGGCCTTCATTTACTCCCGCGTCATTATCAACCCGTCACACCTCAGAGGCCTTCATTTACTCCCGCGTCATTATCAACCCGTCACACCTCAGAGGCCTTCATTTACTCCCGCGTCATTATCAACCCGTCACACCTCAGAGGCCTTCATTTACTCCCGCGTCATTATCAACCCGTCACACCTCAGAGGCCTTCATTTACTCCCGCGTCATTATCAACCCGTCACACCTCAGAGGCCTTCATTTACTCCCGCGTCATTATCAACCCGTCACACCTCAGAGGCCTTCATTTACTCCCGCGTCATTATCAACCCGTCACACCTCAGAGGCCTTCATTTACTCCCGCGTCATCATCAACCCGTCACACCTCAGAGGCCTTCATTTAAATATTCAAAATATTCACCACGTGCACTCTCGGAAGCAGCTTCTTGCAGTTCACAGCTAAGTGTTCCCTTCTTTTCTATTTTTTTTTCATTCTTATTTGTTGTGAATCATTCACGTGAAATTATATTTTATCTGCTTTCGCTATTTCTTTGCCCTACCATTAAGGCGTAGACCGAAACGTTATAACTGTGTGCTCGTTAACGGATAACGCTATCCATACTTTGGATTTAAATACTTTTAACATTTTTGCTGCAGTGGCTTTGTGAAAGTATATTTATATACGAGGGGTGATTGATAAATTCTCGGCATAAAGTACAACGGATTATTTGTGGACAACGTTTTTTGGGTTATTTCTCAACATAGTCCCCTTGCAAGTTTATAAACTTGGTCCAGTGATCCTGGAGCGTAAGGATTCCTTCTTTGTAAAAGTCATCATCTTGTGCTAGTGGAAAGTGGTCTACAGCATGAATGACGTCATCATCTGAAGCAAATTTGCAACCACTGAGCTCCCTTTTGAGTTTGGTAAACAGGTAATAGTCCGAAGGGGCCAAATCTGGGGAATAAGGAGGATGTTCAAGAAGCTGGAAGCCGCATTCATGAATGGCAGCCATTGCCACCGTCGACTTGTGAACTGGAGCATTGTCTTGATGAAAGATGACTCCTCTCGTCAATTTCCCTCGACGCTTTTCCTTCAGTTTGACCTACAGTTGCTTCACAAGATTAGCGTAATAGGGTTCTGTGACCGTTCTGCCCTTTTAAAGATAGTCTACCAACAGCACATCTTCTGAATCCCAAAAGATGAAAGTCATCACTTTGCCTGCAGACAGAACCACCCCTGCTTTCGTTGGAAGTGGGGATCCATGATGTTGCCACTGCTTTGGCTGTTTTTTGGTTTCTGGTTGAAAATGATGAACCCAAGTCTTATCCATAGTCACAAATTGTTGAAGAAACTTTTCAGGATCTGCAGAAAAACGGCCAAGATATTCTCTTGACATGTTGAGACGCTGTAGTTTGTTATCAGCTCCAAGAAGTTTGGGGACCTTTGTCATCTGAAGTTCATTGTGAATAATGTCATGAGCACGTTCCAGGGAGATGCCCAACTCAGTAGCAATGTACCGCCCAGTTAGTCGTCGATCCTCCGTTATCATGTCATGGATTCTGCCGGTGGTTTCATCGGTGGTTACTGTTCTTTGTCTTCCTGGACGGGGATCATCTTCCAGACTCTCCCTTTCATGTTTGAATTGAACTGCCCATTTCTTCACTTTGCTGTAAGAAGGGGCACTCTCCCCTAGAGTCTCTACCATATCCTCATTGATCTCCTTCAATGATAAGTCCTTGATGCAGAGGTAGCGAATGACTGCTCGATGAGAAATTTTATCCATTTTCTCAATTTCTGCCGAGAACTAATCACCCCTCGTAGCTAGTCATATATATATATATATATATGGCGAAGATGTTGGCCATTTTGGCAATATCGATTCACAGCTGACATGCTGGCGTCAGGATTGGGGAATCATAGTAGACCAAGACCCTGTCCCATCTCTTCCTTGATTAGCCCGGTAACATTCCTAGCCTGGCCTAACAGGGAGGGATCGCCATAGTCCTTATGGTGGTGGAGTCTGCTGAAGAAGCATTGCACACCCTTTGCTTTTTAACTCCACTAAGGGATGAGTGGATGGTCCCAAGCCGACACGATGATACTGTGCCTCGTCACTTTCACTACATCATCTGCAGATCTGCTCTCAGTTCCAAGAAGAAGAAGAATGATATAGAGGAGGAGGATGAGTAGGAGGAGAAGAGTCGAAAAACTAGTGGACTATCAGTGAGTTCCAACGTTGATGAATTTAGTGATGATACTGCAAATCCATTTTTTTTTCTGTCTCGTAAAAGACGCATCTCACTGTCTGCCATTACAGGCATTCCTCTTCTGTGACACAGATGTTGAGAAACACTGACTTAAATTATAACATATTCAATAACGATCATATTTTCACCAGAGATGCTGCTATCTGTGGCCACTTCTGCGTCAAGTTATCGAGTGTACACACAAGCTGCGCATTCGAACACTATCATGATCTTGCCTTTTCCTCGTCTGTCAGTTTTCCAGTCACTCCAGTTTCTATGATTCCTTTCAATACTGTTATATCGATGGCTTGATAATTTCGTCCCTTAAAGCAGCGGTAAACTGCTTAGAAGATCTCGTCTGTGAACATTTTAAAAAGCTATTCGGTGTGTTAACTCTTTCAATCTAAAAACAAACAAACTGGCAGTGCTTGTAGACTTTGTGCACCTATGCGAATCAATGCTCAGAGCGATTTTTAGGCAAAGTCTAAATAAAGCGAAAAGTTACACATTTTTAACCCTAGACTATATTTTTAAATTATACAGTAACTTCCTTCCAGTTTCTTTCTAACAAGATTTCTCTTTACAGTTTTTTTTTTCCTTTTTTGGCAGAGCATGGAAATTAATTCAAGAGTGAAAGAGTTAAATACACATTTTATTAATATATATTTAATATGTGTAATGTTGCCAGTGCATAATGGGAACAAGAAAGAGAGGAAGACCAAGGCGAAGATGGCTGCAAGATATCGTTGATAATCAGCAACAGGGTATCTTGCTAATATCACCACACAGCTTGTCCATAAACCATACTTCTGGTAACTTGCTAATATCACCACACAGCTTGTCCATAAACCATACTTCTGGTAACTTGCTAATATCACCACACAGCTTGTCCATAAACCATACTTCTGGTGACTTGCTAATATCACCACACAGCTTGTCCATAAATGACACTTCTGGTGACTTGCTAATATCATCACACAGCTTGTCCATAAATGATACTTCTGGTGACTTGCTAATATCACCACACAGCTTGTCCATAAATGATACTTCTGGTGACCACATGCCAACTCTCACACGTACAGAACACATACAGAAAGTATGGAGCCGCGGTTTGCACAATTGCAGGCAGATGTCAGTAGTGGCCATATTAAATGCATTCAAATTGTGGTATGTAAGGCCCATGGGATGTCTGGAGATAAATACCTGGCCTTTTGTACTGAACTTTCAACTGGCAATGTTGTTTTTATCGTGTGGGTGATTTTTATTTTCTTCTTATCTTCTCCTACATCTGGCTTCTGTATGCGTGCTTGGTCTCTCTGTATGTTCCACTTGCATCTGGTATGAAATGCCAGTATAATAAAGCATTGGGAAACAACGTTTGTTAACAAGCTGGTATGACTGGACTTCACAGTTGTTAAAAACATATTTTGTTAGTAGCATTATGAGCTACTAAACCACATAAATAGTAACATAATTTCATATTACATGTTCTCTTCCCCCTTACCCATTTCCTGCATGCAGAGTGAAAGAGAGTGAGTGAATGAATGAATGATCTTTATTTTTAAAGGGTAACGAATTGTTGGGCACGCAGGCCCGTCTTTCATTCCGCCCTTCATCACTCCATCTCTCATTTTCTTCCCACACACTCGATTTAATTTAAGTATACACATTACATGAGGATAAAACGTATCAAAAAGTATAAACTTAAACTATTACATTTACAGTATAAGAGAAGAAGTAAATAACCTAACAAATTAGCTCTCGCACATACACACACATGCACACACGCAGGCATGTAAACAAAAATACATTTTAAGTACATTTCTTCTAACATATATTCTTTAACATCCATTAAAATAATTTCTAACAAGATCTCTAACAAGCTGCTTTTAGAACTACGTCATTTTAGAACTTGATGGCTAACGAGCCATGTGTTGAGAGAGAAAGTGAGAGAGTGAGTGAGGGAGAAAGTGAGAGAGTGAGTGAGAGAGAAATTGAGAGAGTGAGTGAGGGAGAAAGTGAGAGAGTGTGTGAGGGAGAAAGTGAGAGAGTGGGTGAAGGAGAGAGTGAGTGAGGGAGAAAGTGAGAGAGTGAGTGAGAGAGAGAGAGAGAGAGAAAGTGAGAGACTGAGTGAGAGAGAAAGAGTGAAAACGAAACAGAGAATGAGAACGAACGAGCTTTGTTTTGGAAGGATAAAGAGTCCATCTGACAGAGAGACAGAGAGAGAGAGAGAGAGAGAAAGTGTATATATGTGAGAAAGAGAGAGAGAGCGAGAGAGAGAAGGAAGGAGCCGTTAATTAATGCATTAACACTGACAAAACAATGAGAACATTAGCTGTCTCTTTAATAAAGCTGACAAATTTAATGATGACAGTTATATTAGGATAAGAATCATAAGGTGGAACTTGCACTAAGATCATTCTCTCTCTCATTCTCTCATGAACGTTTGGCTAAATATAAGTCTAGTTCTTTCTGTTCGCTATTCACGATCTCTATATCTATTCTCTAGCTCTTCTAAGTATCTGCATATCAATCTAGCTCGTAGTTTCATCACATCAGCATGATTATCTGATTCTAGATCTCTCTATTTCGCAAGGTGCACATCAAATAGATCTATCTCTTTAAATCTCCTGCTATATCTGTCTGTAGCTGTTTGTTCCTATCTGCACATCTCTCCTGGTCTCGATCTACCTATATAAGTAGTCTCTGAATGTCCGAGTATGTTCATTTCCGGGTATCTTGCTATCTTCGTCTCTGAGTATCTTGCTATCTTCGTCTCCAAGTATCTTGCTATCTTTGTGTCTGAGTATCTTGCTATCTTCGTGTCTGAGTATCTTGCTATCTTCGTCTCTGAGTATCTTGCTATCGTCTCTGATGGTGTCGAAGCTTTAGTTCTGCCCCCGAGTCTGTGTGCGTAAGTCTGTGCTTACCTCTGCATGCACGTCTGTGCTTACCTCTGCATGCACGTCTGTGCTTACCTCTGCATGCAC
Organism: Achatina immaculata; assembly: GCA_009760885.1. Lineage (NCBI taxonomy): Eukaryota > Metazoa > Mollusca > Gastropoda > Stylommatophora > Achatinidae > Lissachatina > Lissachatina immaculata. The sequence goes on from CM019691.1 coordinate 8,801,913, forward strand.
ATCTGTGCTTACCTCTGCATGCACGTCTGTGCTTACCTCTGCATGCACGTCTGTGCTTACCTCTGCATGCACGTCTGTGCTTATCTCTGCATGCACGTCTGTGCGTCTGTCTCTCCTGTCTCTCTCTCACTCTCTCTCAGTCCCTCGTTTTATCTTGAAGTTCAGTTTGGTGAAACGATCAATCGGTATTTCTGCCCCGCCTCTAACTAGTTCATTGGTTTCGATACGAGTACCGATTGTTTCCCGAGTCATAACCTGCCAGTTTAGTGGTGTCCTTGCCACTTCTGGTGACTTGCTAATATCATCACACAGCTTGTCCATAAATGATACTTCTGGTGACTTGCTAATATCACCACACAGCTTGTCCATAAATGATACTTCTGGTGACCACATGCCAACTCTCACACGTACAGAACACATACAGAAAGTATGGAGCCGCGGTTTGCACAATTGCAGGCAGATGTCAGTAGTGGCCATATTAAATGCATTCAAATTGTGGTATGTAAGGCCCATGGGATGTCTGGAGATAAATACCTGGCCTTTTGTACTGAACTTTCAACTGGCAATGTTGTTTTTATCGTGTGGGTGATTTTTATTTTCTTCTTATCTTCTCCTACATCTGGCTTCTGTATGCGTGCTTGGTCTCTCTGTATGTTCCACTTGCATCTGGTATGAAATGCCAGTATAATAAAGCATTGGGAAACAACGTTTGTTAACAAGCTGGTATGACTGGACTTCACAGTTGTTAAAAACATATTTTGTTAGTAGCATTATGAGCTACTAAACCACATAAATAGTAACATAATTTCATATTACATGTTCTCTTCCCCCTTACCCATTTCCTGCATGCAGAGTGAAAGAGAGTGAGTGAATGAATGAATGATCTTTATTTTTAAAGGGTAACGAATTGTTGGGCACGCAGGCCCGTCTTTCATTCCGCCCTTCATCACTCCATCTCTCATTTTCTTCCCACACACTCGATTTAATTTAAGTATACACATTACATGAGGATAAAACGTATCAAAAAGTATAAACTTAAACTATTACATTTACAGTATAAGAGAAGAAGTAAATAACCTAACAAATTAGCTCTCGCACATACACACACATGCACACACGCAGGCATGTAAACAAAAATACATTTTAAGTACATTTCTTCTAACATATATTCTTTAACATCCATTAAAATAATTTCTAACAAGATCTCTAACAAGCTGCTTTTAGAACTACGTCATTTTAGAACTTGATGGCTAACGAGCCATGTGTTGAGAGAGAAAGTGAGAGAGTGAGTGAGGGAGAAAGTGAGAGAGTGAGTGAGAGAGAAATTGAGAGAGTGAGTGAGGGAGAAAGTGAGAGAGTGTGTGAGGGAGAAAGTGAGAGAGTGGGTGAAGGAGAGAGTGAGTGAGGGAGAAAGTGAGAGAGTGAGTGAGAGAGAGAGAGAGAGAGAAAGTGAGAGACTGAGTGAGAGAGAAAGAGTGAAAACGAAACAGAGAATGAGAACGAACGAGCTTTGTTTTGGAAGGATAAAGAGTCCATCTGACAGAGAGACAGAGAGAGAGAGAGAGAGAAAGTGTATATATGTGAGAAAGAGAGAGAGAGCGAGAGAGAGAAGGAAGGAGCCGTTAATTAATGCATTAACACTGACAAAACAATGAGAACATTAGCTGTCTCTTTAATAAAGCTGACAAATTTAATGATGACAGTTATATTAGGATAAGAATCATAAGGTGGAACTTGCACTAAGATCATTCTCTCTCTCATTCTCTCATGAACGTTTGGCTAAATATAAGTCTAGTTCTTTCTGTTCGCTATTCACGATCTCTATATCTATTCTCTAGCTCTTCTAAGTATCTGCATATCAATCTAGCTCGTAGTTTCATCACATCAGCATGATTATCTGATTCTAGATCTCTCTATTTCGCAAGGTGCACATCAAATAGATCTATCTCTTTAAATCTCCTGCTATATCTGTCTGTAGCTGTTTGTTCCTATCTGCACATCTCTCCTGGTCTCGATCTACCTATATAAGTAGTCTCTGAATGTCCGAGTATGTTCATTTCCGGGTATCTTGCTATCTTCGTCTCTGAGTATCTTGCTATCTTCGTCTCCAAGTATCTTGCTATCTTTGTGTCTGAGTATCTTGCTATCTTCGTGTCTGAGTATCTTGCTATCTTCGTCTCTGAGTATCTTGCTATCGTCTCTGATGGTGTCGAAGCTTTAGTTCTGCCCCCGAGTCTGTGTGCGTAAGTCTGTGCTTACCTCTGCATGCACGTCTGTGCTTACCTCTGCATGCACGTCTGTGCTTACCTCTGCATGCACATCTGTGCTTACCTCTGCATGCACGTCTGTGCTTACCTCTGCATGCACGTCTGTGCTTACCTCTGCATGCACGTCTGTGCTTATCTCTGCATGCACGTCTGTGCGTCTGTCTCTCCTGTCTCTCTCTCACTCTCTCTCAGTCCCTCGTTTTATCTTGAAGTTCAGTTTGGTGAAACGATCAATCGGTATTTCTGCCCCGCCTCTAACTAGTTCATTGGTTTCGATACGAGTACCGATTGTTTCCCGAGTCATAACCTGCCAGTTTAGTGGTGTCCTTGCCACTTTCTACCTGTACCTACTGACTGATTACTAGTCCGGCTTCTTTATTCGCTGTGTCAATTTCGCTGACTATCAGCATCCGACAAGACTGTTGACATTTAAAAATCCTCCTAACGTCCATTGTCCAGTTATCACACCTCGGGCAAGTTCTTCTCGAGCGCTTGGGGTCTGTCTGGCAATTAACTATCTGTCTTCTTATTCTTACTCCTTGTACAGCGAAACCATAATGAGAAATAGAGAGAGCTTGCCAGGAATATCAATTGGCGGGTACAACCTTAACAACTTAAGATATGCAGACGACACACTTCTGATTGCTAAAAGTGAAGGGGAGCTACAGGCTCTTCTGGACGTCGTGGTTCGTGAAAGTAAAAGGAAAGGCCTCAGTCTGAATAAAAAGAAGACTGAAGTGATGGTCATCTAAGAAAAAAAGAATACCACCAAAATGTAATATTACCATCGATGGCACAGAACTGAAACAAGTTGATAGATTCAGGTACTTAGGAACAATTATAACAGCTGATGGGAAATGTCACAACGAAATAAAAAGCAGACAAGCTCAGGCCAAGTCAGCATTCCTAAAACTAAGAAACATCTTGTGCAACAGATCCATATCAATGGAAACAAGATTCCAAGTACTTAAATGTTGCATCGAGCCAATTTTGTTTTCTGGATGTGAAGCATGATCCGTGAATAAGAGAATACAGAGAGAAATGGAGGCCATGGAAATGTGGTTCGTGAGAAGTATGTTGAAGGTGCCAGTCACAGCTAAAAAAAAACCGCGAAGAAGACGTAAGAGAGGCTGGAGTTAAAAGGCAAATTACAGCAAAGATCAGAGGCAGACAAGCGAGATCTGTAGGACATTTTCTGAGAAGAGGAAAACTGGAACACACTGTGGCAAATGGAAAAATTGAAGGAAGTAGAGACAGAGGAAGACAGAGAGAGAAGTTATGGATGGGCTGTCAGTATTGGTAGGAAGAAAGTCACCGGTGCATCTCATAATCAAGTCTAAAGACAGGGAATTGTGGAGAGAAATGATTGCCTACGCCACCCGGCACGGCACTTGATTGACTGACTTCTTATTGTTAGCGTTCCATGCGCCAACTGTTTATGTCATTTGTTATTTCGCCTTGCTGAATGGTATTGCCAGATTATATCACCACTTATTGTACTTATGACCGAATTTCTCTAGCCTATCTCTTCCTTGGCGTCATTGTTGTCTGTCCTTTCTATTCGTCTGTTTCTTCGGTGTACACTTGTCAGCGTCCAGTCGTAATGGTCTTTGACTAGTGTCGTGGGAATAGGTTTTCTATTTTGTTCCTTAAATTTCGGATATAACTTTTCTCTTCTTACTTATAGCTAAAATATATTCATAATTATAATTATAATTCTAGGTTACAACGGACTATACTATCCTCTCACTCACTCTCTCTCTCTCTCTCTCTCATTAATGTTTATGTTTGTCCTGACGAACCTATCTTAGTCATAACCATGATAATCGAAGCCTCTTCAACATAGTGTACTGGTCTCTCATTGCAAAGTCGAGGGTTCGAATCCGTCCCGAGGCGCCTCAGTCACCCAGCTGGAGAAATGGGTACCTGGGTTCTTCTAGAGCTGGAGTAGGACAGGCTGCGGGCGTGATGCTGACCACATCACCTTCTAATGAATCGACAGGTCAAGGAAAATATGGGCACAGACACCATATCCCCTATGTGCCTCTAAGACACCATATCACCTATGTGCCTCTAAGACACTGTATCACCTATGTGCCTCTAAGACACCATATCACCTATGTGCCTCTAAGATACTATATCGCCTATGTGCCACTAAGATACTATATCCCCTATGTGCCTCTAAAACACTATATCGCCTATGTGCCTCTAAGACACCACATCGCCTATGTGCCTCTAAGACACCATATCGCCTATGTGCCTCTAAGACACCATATCACCTACGTGCCTCTAAGACACCATATCACCTATGTGCCTCTAAGACACTGTATCACTTATGTGCCTCTAAGACACTGTATCACTTATGTGCCTCTAAGACACTATATCACTTATGTGCCTCTAAGACACCATATCACCTATGTGCCTCTAAGACACCATATCATCTATGTGCCTCTAAGACACCATATCACCTATGTGCCTCTAAGACACCATATCACCTATGTGCCTCTAAGACACCATATCACCTATGTGCCTCTAAGACACTATATCACCTATGTGCCTCTAAGACACCATATCACTTATGTGCCTCTGAGACATGACAAGGTTACCTTTGCCTACCTTTAACCTTCAACATACAAAATAAATGCCTCTCCATACCAGTCTTTTCACGCCAATTTTGTTTGAATGATACAGAAACAAGGAGAAGAGGGCTCATGTTAGAGACGTTTTGCTCAGCTTTGAAGCCAAAGTTTACAGTAGAATCAGTGCTAAAGATCGACTAAAACTGAACCAAATCAAATGAGAAGATTGAAAATAGTTCACCAGACATGAACAGCGAATATTCAGGAGAAATCACGCAAATGCTACCTGAATTCCTGCATTTCTGAAAAGTAAACAGTCTGATGTGATTTTCACATTACAGACGTGCAAAAAATGTTGCCTGTTTTAGTTGCCTCTTTATTTTGTTTTCTTTTCCCCCTGATCTCGAACAAAGACTTTGAGAATATTTTGTCTTAGGTAGCCTTGTCAGGTATATCTCGTGAATGTTATCACTGAGCTCTGGGACGAGCACATCGCGAGGTCAGAAACCCTGCCAAGAGGAACCAAGATTCACAGAGAAAACATATAATTCAATTTCAGAAATTCCAAGTCTCTTCAGAGATTTCAGCGTTCCTTGCTAAAATTCTGCTGTCCAACATTTCAGCATGCCTTTGTTTGTTTATCATGGATCAAGACATGTTTATCGAATAGATCATATATTATAGTTAAATAAACAAACATGACAACTTTTGTCAATCAAATTTCTATGAAATTGCTTTACCTGCTGCAGAAAAAAACGACATATATAAATGAACAGAAATATGGATTAAAAAAAATAATAAGATGAAGAAATAACGGGAAAGAAGGATATCTTAGTCAGTCTCTATTTTATAAGGTGTCTTATCAAGGGGGTTGAATAGTGTGATATGATTCATTGAATAAGTGAGACGTGTACTGATATGTTCCTAGAGTATTTGTGTGAGTGAGAGGCAGTAGTTAACCCCCGCTTTTACTCCGACCATAAGTTAACGTTCGCGTTGTCTGCGGAAGAGTTAACAAATGCTGAATGATTGTGACTGAGTGAAAGCAGTATGATGAAGGGCAGGATGTTAGACGGGCCTGCGCGCCCAATTCTTAACCCTTTGAAAATAAAGTATGTTCGTTCCTTCGTTCCCTTTCTATCTATCTATCTATCTATCTATCTATCTATCTATCTATCTATCTATCTATCTATCTATCCATCCATCCATCCATCCATCTATCTATCTATCTATCTATCTATCTATCTATCTATCTATCTATCTATCTATCTATCTATCTATCTATCTATCTATCTATCTATCTCTCTCTCTATCTATCTATCTATCTATCTATCTATCTATCTATCTATCTATCTATCTATCTATCTATCTATCTATCTATCTCGCTCCGAATAACAATAACCCAGAAAAACATAGACCTTACACCTCGCAGCTGAAATATAGATTTGTTTTACGTGTTGTGTGTTATATTTCGCCATAAAAGTGTAAACAATGGCTGCCTGTGCCAAATCGTGTGTCGAGAAATTGTTATTCTTGTCTTGCCGACACTTCTATGCTCCACAAACAAGTCAAACAGAAACATATGAGGACATACGCGGTACATCACAAAAACAAATCAGTTCCCATGGTTTGATTGCGAATTTTGGAGGAAAAAAACCCCCAAAGATTCAGGTTGAGTCAGAATACTGCGTCAGGTTCTTTATACGCTCTGCCAAAATATAGCGTCAGATTTTAGAGATAAATCTACTGTGTATTATAGGACAACTGTTGCTAAACTGTTTGTTGTAGTGAAAATCTCCGCACTGAAATGTGATTTGACAGAATTTATTATTAAGATCCGAGGTCGCACTCACCTGCCTGAGCACGTTACGTGGAACTACAGGTATCTTAATTTGAGTGTCAGATGTAACCATGGAGACCACAACCCGAATGGAAGAATTATATCAGATTTTTCAAGATTATTAAATCTTTTCTTTAGAATCATATCCCAGGAATGTGCTGTTCGTGACTACGTGAAATGAAATGGTTCTAGCAGGTGGTTATTGTTGAACTAAAATGTTTGAAAGCGGTGCCGAAGTTGGATGTGTTGGACTGAAAGACGCAGATATCACAGCTTAGCTGCGAACTGTCGAACAGCACATTCAACATCCTTTTTGTGTGTCTTTTTGTGCATATTTTCTGTTGTGCTTTCTCTTTTACCGCTTTATATTGTCTTAAGATAGTGTTTACCAACATGGGGCACTTGCCCCACGATTTGGGGAAGGGAGGGGGGGGGGAGGAGACAATTTGAACATTTTGGGGGAAGTTACAACATACAAGGTATTTACATTACACTTTTTCAAAACTTGGTTGAGTATAATGCTGCAGGCGGGTGGCAGAGTTCAAAATCTTTGAGCCGTTGAAGTGAGGCATGATCCAACAGGTTGGGAAACATTGTCTTAAGAGATCGTCCAGTCTATTATTTCCGGTGCATGTTTTTAATCATTCTTACAAAAGACTCAGGCGTGAAGACGCTGTCTCATTAGGCAATCAGAGAACCATAGCTGATATGCTAGCTTCAAGGTTAGTAACTCATAGCTGATATGCTAGCTTCAAGGTTAGTAACCCATAGCTGATATGCTAGCTTCAAGGTTAGTAACCCATAGCTGATATGCTAGCTTCAAGGTTAGTAACCCATAGCTGATAAGGTAGCTTCAAGGTTAGTAACCCATAGCTGATATGCTAGCTTCAAGGTTAGTAACCCATAGCTGATATGCTAGCTTCAAGGTTAGTAACCCATAGCTGATATGCTAGCTTCAAGGTTAGTAACCCATAGCTGATATGCTAGCTTCAAGGTTAGCGAATCATAGCTGACCAAGACCCTGCCCCACCTCTCCGTGATACCCCCAATAACGGGTCTAGCCTGGCTAACGGGGCAGAGATCGCCACAGTCCCCATGGTGGTGGAGTCTGCTAAAGAAGCATTGCACACCCCCTGTTTTTTAGCAGTACTCCGGACCTGAAAAAGTAGTCGTTCCCACGCCGATACGATTCTGTGCCTCAACAGCTCCACAGCATCGGCTGCAAAGAACGCCAGTTCGCAATTACAGGAAGATAGCACAAGACAAAGCAAGAAAAGATATAAAAGATTACTCACAACACTTACATGTTTTCTAACTCTGGCATATTTCCTCTCTTCCTTTTCACCAACTCAAAAAAATCCTCCTTGGGAGGTTTCCCTCCTGCCCACTCCAAAGACAAGACTCAGGAGAACAATCTGGTGTGAGAGCAATTAAAAACGCATCAACGGAATACAACAGAACAGCTTATGGAGTACCAAAGTTGAAGACCAAAGAACCAGCAAGGACTGTCATTTTGATTGTGTTTGAACTGTATTTTTTCCTTTTTTTCCGAGCCATCGATTTTTTTCTGTGCTATTTATAGATAATGATCAAATCTCCCGTGTTTGTCTCAAACTTGGATGCGAAATTCCCTCGCAAAGAGTTTTACAGAATGGTTTTAGGATAAATATTTAGACAGACAAACTGTTCTTTTTTTTCTTGGTTCTGCTTTCAGAGTTTTGATTACCATGATAACATGTCTGTGGATAGAGTTGTTTTCTTTTTTTTTTTTCTTAAATCTCTTTGATGATGTTTCTAAAAATAGTCTCATACCGAGATCAGCTATTTGAAAACAGGGATTGGTATAGCGGTACACCCTGGGATTGGTATAGCAGTAAGTGGGATTGGTATAGCAGTAAGTGGGACTGGTATAGCGGTAACCCTTGGTATAGCTAACTGGCACTGGTATGGCACTAAATAGGTCTTGTATAGCAGTAAATGGGATTGATATAGTAGTAACAGGTGCTGGTATAGCAGTAAGTAGGATTCGTATAGTAGTAACTGGTATTGGTATAGCAGTAAGTGGGATTGGTATAGCAGTAACTGGTATTGGTATAGCAGTAACTGGGTATTTCTATAGCAGTAAGTGGAACTGGTATAGCAGTAAATGAGACTGGTATAGTAGTAACTACATGTTTGATTGTTGATACGCTAGCGTATAAAACCGAGGTCAACCCACCCTCAAGAAATATGTAGCTGGGACTTCTCGTGGGAAAAACAAAAGGTTGTCAGGACAAGTGCTGCCTTCTCCTTAAAAGCGGTGGAGGCCTAGAACTGTGCAGTTACTAAACCTTCACACTGCCTACGGCGTGGAAATTATATATACGTACTTGTCGTAGAAGCACAGCAACATTGTCTTCACTTTTGACTTTTGAAGACGACATTTTTCGCCTTTTGGTGATGATGATGATGATGACTTCCACTGAGCACTTTGGGACCATAGCAGAAAATCCATGTTTCATCCTCTGCAACAATCAAATTTAAGAAATGTTTATTTCTGCCACAAGTTTTGATGATGTCTTTTGCGTACTCAACACGCTGATATTTTTGGTCATCAGGCAACGAATGTGGTACAAACAGGCAAGCAATTTTTTTCTTGCCCAAATCTTCAACCAGATTTGTAACTCATAGCTGATATGCTAGCTTCAAGGTTAGTGACCCATAGCTGATATGCTAGCGTCAAGGTTAGCGACCCACAGCTGATATGCTAGCGTCAAGGTTAGCGAATCATAGCTGACCAAGACCCTGCCCCACCTCTCCGTGATACCCCCAATAACGGGTCTAGCCTGGCTAACGGGGCAGAGATCGCCACAGTCCCCATGGTGGTGGAGTCTGCTAAAGAAGCATTGCACACCCCCTGTTTTTTAGCAGTACTCCGGACCTGAAAAAGTAGTCGTTCCCACGCCGATACGATTCTGTGCCTCAACAGCTCCACAGCATCGGCTGCAAAGAACGCCAGTTCGCAATTACAGGAAGATAGCACAAGACAAAGCAAGAAAAGATATAAAAGATTACTCACAACACTTACATGTTTTCTAACTCTGGCATATTTCCTCTCTTCCTTTTCACCAACTCAAAAAAATCCTCCTTGGGAGGTTTCCCTCCTGCCCACTCCAAAGACAAGACTCAGGAGAACAATCTGGTGTGAGAGCAATTAAAAACGCATCAACGGAATACAACAGAACAGCTTATGGAGTACCAAAGTTGAAGACCAAAGAACCAGCAAGGACTGTCATTTTGATTGTGTTTGAACTGTATTTTTTCCTTTTTTTCCGAGCCATCGATTTTTTTCTGTGCTATTTATAGATAATGATCAAATCTCCCGTGTTTGTCTCAAACTTGGATGCGAAATTCCCTCGCAAAGAGTTTTACAGAATGGTTTTAGGATAAATATTTAGACAGACAAACTGTTCTTTTTTTTCTTGGTTCTGCTTTCAGAGTTTTGATTACCATGATAACATGTCTGTGGATAGAGTTGTTTTCTTTTTTTTTTTTCTTAAATCTCTTTGATGATGTTTCTAAAAATAGTCTCATACCGAGATCAGCTATTTGAAAACAGGGATTGGTATAGCGGTACACCCTGGGATTGGTATAGCAGTAAGTGGGATTGGTATAGCAGTAAGTGGGACTGGTATAGCGGTAACCCTTGGTATAGCTAACTGGCACTGGTATGGCACTAAATAGGTCTTGTATAGCAGTAAATGGGATTGATATAGTAGTAACAGGTGCTGGTATAGCAGTAAGTAGGATTCGTATAGTAGTAACTGGTATTGGTATAGCAGTAAGTGGGATTGGTATAGCAGTAACTGGTATTGGTATAGCAGTAACTGGGTATTTCTATAGCAGTAAGTGGAACTGGTATAGCAGTAAATGAGACTGGTATAGTAGTAACTACATGTTTGATTGTTGATACGCTAGCGTATAAAACCGAGGTCAACCCACCCTCAAGAAATATGTAGCTGGGACTTCTCGTGGGAAAAACAAAAGGTTGTCAGGACAAGTGCTGCCTTCTCCTTAAAAGCGGTGGAGGCCTAGAACTGTGCAGTTACTAAACCTTCACACTGCCTACGGCGTGGAAATTATATATACGTACTTGTCGTAGAAGCACAGCAACATTGTCTTCACTTTTGACTTTTGAAGACGACATTTTTCGCCTTTTGGTGATGATGATGATGATGACTTCCACTGAGCACTTTGGGACCATAGCAGAAAATCCATGTTTCATCCTCTGCAACAATCAAATTTAAGAAATGTTTATTTCTGCCACAAGTTTTGATGATGTCTTTTGCGTACTCAACACGCTGATATTTTTGGTCATCAGGCAACGAATGTGGTACAAACAGGCAAGCAATTTTTTTCTTGCCCAAATCTTCAACCAGATTTGTACGAATGATCTCTCAGTTAACTCCAAATTCATCTGTCATCATCCTCACAGTCAAACAACGATCTTCTTGTATCCGTTCTCTGACGTTTGCAATGAGTTCCTCATTACGAACAGAAATTGGGCGTCCATGTCTAGTTGCATTTATAATCGTTTCCACACCACTTTAGAATCGTGAATACCACCTGAATATCTGTGCACGAGATAAGTAATTATCTCCATAACCTTTTCGCAACAATTCAACTGTTTCAGTGGCAGTTTCTCCGTTTTAACAGAATTTAATGTTAGCTTTATGCTCCATGATGATTACGTGACAATACACCTCAGACTAGGTCGACAAAATGGCGGCTTATTTGTCGTCTACTTATCCGGCGGCGATGAAAAGTTGCCAGATCATAGATGAAGGATGCATCTTTGGATTCCATGTTTTGCCTCATAGATGACATTTTTTCTTGGTCATAATAAAATCAGTCTTATTACTTAATTGACGGACCGTGTTTATATCCCTTTAAACTCCTGACGCATTAAGGCGGGGTGGGGAAGGGGGCCTTCTAGGTTATGACTTCAAGAGGCCCAAGTTGTTGATTTTCTATTTTGGACTCGAACCACAATCTCCTGTGTCACACAGCATATATATATAAGAAGAGCAAGGCTTAAATACAGGAACAGTTCTGTTTTTTTCAACAAAGTCTTCCATTTGAAAGATGATGTGCTGTGATAGAATGTGTTGCTGGCCAGCCATGTGTCATATGTGTTAGTCCTAGAATACTGGGACACTTTCAGTTTCACTGATCATCATCAGTTGTTACAACAACTGTTGTTACAATTGTTAACATCGCATGACGTTTTGATGAATTGAAGTTCAGATATATTTTCATGCCATTCATCTCTTTATGCTTGATATCTTATGTTCATTCAGAATGTGTGTGTGTTTATGCTTCGTTCGTCGTAATGGTCATTAACCTCAAGTGCCAAATAATAAACTGCCCCCTTGATGTTGTGTCTGTTTACGAATTGTTAATATTTGTTAGTGGAATTAACCTCAAATGCCAAATAATAAACAGTGCCACTGATGTTGTGTCTGTTTACGAATTGTTAATATTTGTTAGTGGAATTAACCTCAAATGCCAAATAATAAACAGTGCCACTGATGTTGTGTCTGTTTACGAATTGTTAATATTTGTTAGTGGAATTAACCTCAAATGCCAAATAATAAACTGTGCCCTTGATGTTGTGTCTGTTTACGAATTGTTAATATTTGTTAGTGGAATTAACCTCAAGTGCCAAATAGTAAACTGTGCCCTTGATGTTGTGTCTGTTTACGAATTGTTAATATTTGTTAGTGGAATTAACATTGGTATGATTGTCGTGAGTGGCACTGGCGGTTAATTCAAATGTCTGTGAATTATTGAATTCATTTCCATGTTGGCTGTGAATTTGTGTGTGTGTGTGAAGTTTAGAACTGTTGCTCAGCTCAAGCAAAGACTTGACATTAAAACCCATTTTGAACCACGGAAGTCCCGGGGGGTGGGGGGAGGGGGAAGGGCAGGAGATTGATGAAATATATGAAAGTCCTTGGTTCAAATAATTGATAAAAAAAGATAAAGATAAAGAAATCATTCTCACCAGTACAACAATACACTACAATAAGAGAATCGCTTGCTTCCCACAAGTACAGATGGTACATTATAACGTGGAGGAGAAACAAAGAAGAAAAAAGAATAAAACTATCAAGTGGTATTAAATATAATTTCTTACTATTTTTTTCGACTTTTGTAAACATTGAGAAATTATATCTGATATTAGAAATTTTTAAAGGAAGAATAAAAAGACAGAAGGTACAGGTGAAGTGTGTGATTGACAACTTACAATTAAAACATCCGGAACTGATTCGTGGAAACTTGTTCTCTTGAAGTAGATAAACTAGGACAAAAGAAGCTGGAACTGGGCGACTGGAAAATTGCCATCTGTGGTTCTGTGGTTAATCTCATTCTGCCCAACAACGAATGGGAATCAACGCGTTCTAACAATAAGGTTGCACAGAATCGATGGAGCTAGCAGTCACGACACCGGCATCTTCAAGATGGATGACTCGACACTCTAACAGAAAACATTGTCCAGCATCTCATAACCTAAGATAGGCCAGTGGCTTTCGATTCTCCTCTGGGATAATCAATATTTCGCCGCCGTAAGAGGAGAAAAAAGACATTTTAAATAACATGGATGTACCATCTTATCGCGGTTAAGTGAGGGAACATATTGTCATTGGCAGAGTGGGGCTAAAAAGCAGGGAGGTATGCAATAGTTCTTTGCCAGACTCTCCCACCAAGAGGGGCCGGGGGCTGTGGAGATCTCTGCCCCGTTAGCCAGGCTAGACTTGTTACTGGGGATATCAGGGGAGAGGTGGAACAGGGTCTTTGTCCCTTATGGTTCGCCAGCCCCGGTGATATAATGCTATCTAAGGGTCGTTGACTGCCAAATAGGACAGCATCGCAACGGACAGCTATAAATGAGAATAATGGCCGACATCAGTTACTGGGGAACAAAATATAACATGGGCTACACAGAGGGGGGGGGGAGGCGATATCAGACCGTTATAAGACAGATATAAGAAGCATTCACTGGAATAGAGTAAAATAGAAATAAACAGTATTCACTGGAACAGAGTAAAATAGAAATAAACAGTATTCACTGGAACAGAGTACAATAGAAATAAACAGTATTCACTAGAACAGAGTACAATAGAAATAAACAGTATTCACTAGAACAGAGTAAAATAGAAATAAACAGCATTCACTGGAACAGAGTAAAATAGAAATAAACAGTATTCACTGGAACAGAGTACAATAGAAATAAACAGTATTCACTAGAACAGAGTAAAATAGAAATAAACAGCATTCACTGGAACAGAGTAAAATAGAAATAAACAGCATTGACTGGAACAGAGTAAGATAGAAATAAACAGCATTCATTGGAGCAGAGTAAGATAGAAATAAACAGCATTCACTGGAATAGAGTAAAATAGAAATAAACAGTATTCACTAGAACAGAGTAAAATAGAAATAAACAGCATTCACTGGAACAGAGTCAAATAGAAATAAACAGTATTCACTGGAACAGAGTAAAATAGAAATAAACAGCATTCACTGGAACAGAGTCAAATAGAAATAAACAGTATTCACTGGAACAGAGTAAAATAGAAATAAACAGCATTCACTGGAGCAGAGTAAAATAGAAATAAACAGCATTGACTGGAACAGAGCTCACTTGAGTGTATGTAACGAGTACGTCGGACTAGCAATAGTGACCTAATTCAGTGACATCTGACAATGACGGGACGTGTCCTTATAGGAAGATATAATTTTTTCATGCGTATTTTGGCGAGCATATTTCCTGGCAGTCTTTGTCTGCTGCGAACATTGACGCCCCTGATCTGCGTCTACGCCACAGAGAGAAGCCAGACCGTCCTCTCTGAGGTTTAGTTTTTTAGGCGAGGTTGTCTGGAGAAGATGTTCCATTACACCAGTCTCCTGTACTCCAGGTTGCTGCTAGTGGCATAGGAACAGCACAACTGATACAGCCTGATATTAACAACGTCGCAGCAGCTGTGAGAACATACAGCACTGATGGAGACAGAAAAGACAGAGACAGACTGATAGACCTAATTCGGTGGTTAAGACAGACTGATCGACCTAATACAGTATTTAAGACAGACTGTTCGACCTAGGACAGACTGATCGACCTGAAACAGTAATTAAGTCGGACTGATTGTCCTAGTTCAGTAGAGTTTTAAACAAATGTCCTCTGATGAATTTTTATCTCGGAGTAAATTAAAGTAACCAATCGTTCCATATTATACGGGACTGTATATTAAAGATGTGTCCCATGAATCATATTGCTTCGGTAGGGACCCTAGACAACCCCTATTTTAAAACATGTCCCCCATATTGTCCTGTACTCTCATCTTTGGTCGTGGCATGCTGGGAAATATCTCAAATTTAAAAATAAATCCTCTCAGTTGTAGTGTAGCCATTTTGAAGGAAATTGACTCCGTAGAGAAGTTTGTTCTGACAGGCACATTTTGTAAGTAAAGCTTTCATTTTAGTCTACTAATTAATTAACGCGTCCAAACATGATTGGGTGTCACGTGTTTGAACTCAGAAATTAGTTTAACTAAACCTATCCACCGGAGCTATCTCTGGTAGTTAGGGACTTGATAGCAAGACTAGCGTTCATTTAAGGAAGAAGTCTGATTGGTCTGTCGGTCTCTTTGATAATCAACCACTCTGCATCAGTTAGCGGTTGACAACTGAATAGGCGAAGAATAAAGACTGTAATGAAAGTATGAGGATTGGAACACGTGTTAGTAGAAACATCTCTCAGAAGACCAAAAGAATATTGTCTTCTCTGAGTTCAATTCAGCGTGTTATGTTTGAGTGGAAACCAGTACGAATCTTTCTTATTGCACGCAGTTTAACTCTTTCCACTCCTGAATTCCATGTTCACCGTTATGTTGAGAAATTTTGGTAGAAAGAAGCTGGAAGGACGTTACTCTATAATATTATGAATTATTGGTTCAGATATAAATATGCTCATTCATTCATTCATTTGCATGTCCCTTGCGGAACTTTGCCTCCCAAACAGCACTCCTGTAGGCCTCTCGGTTGTGAGCAAGATGGCCTGCTGCTGCTGCGTCCATTTGCAGATCGTCAACGATTTCTTGCAGCCATCTTCGTTTTGGTCTTCCTCATTTTCTTTTTCCCATTATGTATCCTTCCAATATGGTCTTCTCTAAATTATCATTACTTATAATATCATGACTTATCATGACTTATATTATATCATGACATCATGACTTATAAATGTGCTGCTTTTCATTTTATTTGGATTTGGCCTAAATATCGCTCTGGACATTGATTCGCGTGGGTCTGCAAACACAGCCAGTGTTGATTTGGATGGAAAGAGTGGAAACATACAACGCATATATATATATATATATATATATATATATATATATATATATATATATCAGTCAGTCATTTGCATGTCCCTTGCGGAACTGTGCCTCCCTAACAGCTCTCCTATAGGCCTCTCGATTGTAAGCAAGATGCCCTGCTGCTGATGCATCCATCTGTAGATTATCAACGATGTCTGGCAGCCATCTTCACCTTGGTATTCCTCTCTTTCTTTTTACCATTACATACCCTTCCAAGATGGTCTTCTCTGAATTCTCATGACGTTTAATGTGTCCATAGTATTTAAGTTTTCTTTGTTTAATCCTCTTTACTAGCCAGCCTTCTTCAGTATTAAGTTCCTGTAGTATGGGTATATTTCTTCTTTTTTGTGTCCATAATATTTGAAGAACTCTTCTGTAGCTTTTACACTTAAAGGCATTTATGTGTTTCTCAGTTGTTTTGTTAAGTGTCCAGGTCTCACAGGCAAATGTTCCGATGGGAAAGATGAATGACCTTAAAAATCATATTTTTGTAGTTCTGTCTGTTCCTCTCCACAGATTCTTTAGTTGTTTTACTTTCTGAAGAGCGATAGATGTCCTCCTTTTAATTTCCCTCATTGTATCCCCATTATTAGTTAGCAATCATCCAAGATATTAAAAACTCTCCACCTCTTCCAAATTTTCCTCATTGCTACATATTTCAGCTGCCTTATTTGTTTTGTCAGTTATCATCAACTGAATTTTCTTCGCATTAAGTGAGAGGTTTTGCTCTTCGCTATCCTTACGGACTGACATAATTAGTTTTTCTATTCCTTTTTGTGTTTTGGATAGTAATACTATGTCATCAGCATATCTAATGTCTGGTATTTCAAAACGTCAAATTGTTATTGCATCGTAATATTCTTTGTCTACATCTTCTCAAACACTCCTTATTATATATATATATATATATATATATATATATATATATTCTCAAACTCTCGTGAACATCTTGTCAAGTGGTCATTGTCTACAAGCCAATGAGTGACTCGCTAAACGAAATATAGGCAGCGGATGTATAAATATATAACTAGTATCGATGAACTTGTTACGCTAATAGAAGGGAAATTTGACCAATTATGAACAGCGAGGTTTAAATTCTTCTAAATATATGGTAAACAGCGTGTATGACATCGCTGTACTATGTCTATGGGAACTAACCATTGTCATGACTGAAAAGTGCATAGCTGCTGAATTTAAATAGAAGTACTTGTTCAGCATGTGACCTATACCATACTGCTGTGTGACACTGAAACAGTTTTTTCTTTTACTTTCTCATAAAGACAGTGAGATTTGATTTGATCAGAATGATGCTATCACATAAATACATTCTATTTAGAAATATAACTTCTATTTGTATACCTTGTATTAGCATACCTTGTACTTTGAGTGCTCCTGGTTAAAATGAATGGTTCAGCTACGCCCTCACAAGGTTATCAATTTTAACTGAAATAAACCACAGATTTTGTTGCAATGATCTCTAACTTGTAGTGATTATGCTTTTGTTGACGTGTATTCACTCTTTGTTAAACATGGCTCCTGATTTTGATGTTTTTTTTTCTTTATCTTGTCAAAATCGTTTTTTTTTTTTGCGAGCAATCATTACTTCATGTAGCAGAAAAAGAAACCGAGTAAGCTGTCTGGAGTTGATATTAATGTAGATATTATTAGTGTGTCTTAATATATTTCCAATCTGTGCACTTGAAGTACTGGGTTTTTGTTTTGCTATTCGTTCTAACTTTCCGCTGTTTTCACGCCTTCAGTTGAGAGCAAAGCGGGAAAACATGCCGTCAGCAGACGTTAATCTCACATTGGCAGACGTTCCAAATCAGTTTTCTTCAATGTTTCTTTCTGTTTTTTTTTCTCTTTTCTCTTCAAGTTCCAACCAAAATGTCGGCTGCAGATTAGAATGCCTCGTGCTTGCACGTCCATGAATGACTGTACCCTCACAGTTGGGAAAGGTCGGTGGAAACAGCCTGGAAAGCTGTAGCCAGAGAGCGCCTGCATGAGTTTTATTTTTTTGGTCGTTCTTCTGTGGGAGTCTCTCATCTCACTTTCTGAGTTCTCGTAACTCTTTCAAGCTTGTTATGGGATATATCTGAATTAAAGGCATAAATTATGTTACAAATAATGGAAGATAACGTAATTAAAGAAGAATAAGTAGTTAAACTGCAGAACTGTTGCCCTGAATAGTCATGCCAGTAAAATTCTCTTAAAAATCATAATGGGTAGACTTCGAAAGAAAATAGACGAAGAAGTCAATATGATCCAAGCTGGTTTCAGGCAAGGAAGAGGATCAAGAGATTATATATTCAATCTAAGATTAATAATAGAGAAATGCAGAGAGTTTAATGTGAATCTATATTTATCCTTTATAGACTACTCAAAGGCATTTGATTGTGTACAACACCAGAAACTTTGGGAAATAATGGAAAAAACTGGATTTCCAACACATTTGATACAATTAACATCACTGCTGTATCTAGACCAACAAGCAGCAGTAAGAATAAATGGTGAAACAACAAGTTGGTTTGACATAAAACAAGGGGTCCGTCAGGGGTGCATATTGTCACCCTACTTATTTAACTTGTATACTGAAAATATAATGAGGAATGTAAGAAAAGATGTAGACAAAGAGTATTACGATGCCATAACAATTGGAGGTTATGAAATACCAGAGATTAGATATGCTGATGACACAGTGTTATTGTCCACAGCACAAAAAGGAGTGGAAAAACTAATTATATCACTTCATAAGAACAGCGAAGAGCAGAACCTCTGTCTTAATGCAAGGGAAACTAAATTGATGACAACTGACAAAACAAACAAGGCAGCTGAAATATGCATCAATGAGGAAAAACTGGAAGAAGTGGAGAGTTTTGAATATTTTGGATCACTACTAAATAATAATGGAGATACAATGAGGGAAATTATAAGGAAGACATCTATCGCTCTTCAGAAATTAAAACAAATAAATAATCTGTGGAGAGGAACAGACAGAACCACAAAAATAAGATCTTTATGGGCATGCATCTTTCCCATCTCAACATATGCTTGTGAGATCTGGACACTTAACAAAACAGCTGAGAAACAGATAAATGCCTTTGAATGTAAATGCTACAGAAGAGTTCTCCAAATATCGTGGACACAAAAAGAACAAATATATCTATACTACAAGAGCTTAATATTGAAGAAGGCTGGCTAGTAAAGAGGATTAAAGAGAGAAAACTTAAATATTTTGGACACATTAAACGTCATGATAATTTAGAGAAGACCGTATTGGAAGGATACATAATGGGAAAAAGAAAGAGAGGAAGACCAAAACGAAGATGGCTGCAAGACATCGTTGACGATCTGCTAATGGATGTAGCAGCGGCAGGCCATCTTGCTCACAACCGAGAGGCCTACAGGAGTGCTGTTTGGGAGGCAAAATTCCGGAAGGGACATGCAAATGAATGAATGAATGAAAGTATTTAGTACTCAGCTTTTCTGATACATGAGTTGTTTTTAACCTGAGGCTCTTGGTCTTTAACCTGGGGCCCTTGGTCTTTAACCTGGGGCTCTTTGTTTTTAACCTTGAACCCCCGCCCCTCCCGCGCGTCCACCGAAAGATTTTTGACGTGTCACGAACCAGGAAATTGATTGGACTAGCTGGAAAACAACTAAAGAAATTGAAAAGATATTAGACTCTTTCGAAAATAAATGCCTAAGGAAAATAATCAGTATAAACTGGAATGAATTCAAGAACAACACAGGGATCAGACAGATGAGCAAACAACTACCTGTCTCCTGGCTGATCAGAACAAGACGATTTTACATATGTCGGTCATGTGATGAGAAGAAACAATCAGAGAATCCCCAAACAAGCTATCAAATGGAACATAACAGGCCCAAGAAAAAGAGGTCGACCACGTGAAACTCTAAAGAGGACGTTGTTAAGAGAGGCCAATTCAGTGGGCATAACATCCCTTGATGAGACTGAAAAACTCGCCCAAGATAGGACATCTTGGCGAACTACCATGACGTTTAACGGCACGGGAAGGATGTAAGATGTAAGATTATTTTGTTTTAATTAAGAGTCCTTTTTTATTTTTATTTTTTTTAAATAATGGGTCCACAGCGGTCCTCTAGTCGAAAAAGGGGTCCCACTGCCACAAAAAATGTTAAGAACCACTGCAGTAAACAATAAACGTAAAGATAAATCGGATACATATACATTAGAAATACTTAATAGCATTCAAAATTGTGTCCCAAACGTCAAGTTAACAGCAGCTGCACAAAGAACTGGGAAACATCAGATGTTCACTTTCTTGTGTTATGAAACATGGAGTCACAAAGGCAAGATGGAATAACTGCTACGAGTTTCTAGTAACAGAATTTTGTGAGTGATGTTTAGGCCCGTAACATATTTGATATGAAGGTTTTTGAACTTGAAATAAGAATAATAAAAGCCCGACACGCTCTGGCTGCTCTCGGACATATCTGGAGACCCAAAGAGACACGCCAGAAAATCAAATGCAGAATATTTAAAAAAAAAACAATGCTCAAAGTATCTTACTATATGGGAGCTAATGCTGGAAAATGACACAGACTTACGCCTGACACCTTCAAAACGGACTGATCTGACCAAATACCATAAGTAACGACCTCTTCTTAAGAGAGGCAGACATGACACAGGTATCAACAGTGATCAAAGCAAAAGGTAGCAGTGGACTTACCACATTACGAGAATGACAGTCAAATTCTTATCACGAACAGCTTAAAAGAGTACAAGAAATGAGGGACGACCCAAAGAGAGACGGATACATACGGAGAGAATGTTGGTAAACAAGGACTGACATGGGAGACAGCCAAGAAGATGGCCAAGGACCGGCAAAAGCTGAAATCTCTTACTACCAGTAGCACCAGGTTTTTTGGAGACTGATGGACAAGACATACATTACAAACATATTTTAAAAAGAACAAATATATCCATACTACATGAGCTTAATATTGAAGAAGGCTGGCTAGTAAAGAGGATTAAAGAGAGAAAATTTAAATATTTTGGACACATTAAACGTCATGATAATTTAGAGAAGACCGTACTGGAAGGATACATAATGGGAACAAGAAAAAGAGGAAGACCAAAACGAAGATGGTTGCAAGACATCGTTGACGATCTGCAAATGGATGCCACAGCAACAGCCCATCTTACTCACAACCGAGAGGCTTAGAGGAGTGCTGTTTGGGAGGCAAATGAATGAATTAATTAATTTTAAAAAGTAATATCTATTATGAATTGAAAACTATTAAATAGAACATATTCAGTAATATATGTAAATAAAATATACGATGAAGTTAGTTCAGATTCTCACATATTAACTACAGCCAAATTGATAAACAGATCGTATACAAGAATTATTTCAGATACTCTGTCAATATACTTTGTTTGTTACGTAAGAAAAGCTAAGATAAAAGCAAATCCTTTAAGGTGGCATGTAATCAAAGTCAAGAAAGTATTGAAACAGTTGGAAATTAAAAGAAATAATATAACGTACGAGTTTTAAATAGGATGAAAGTGTATTCCAGAGGTAAGTGGCAGAGTAAGGAAAGCCTTTTTTATGTACATGTCACTAATAGGTTTTGGGAGAAAGCAATTGTTTAGAACATGACAGTGTTTTAAGTTGGATTTTAACGGTGACCACAAGTATGGCTGGGCTTTCTTAGACAGAATTCTTTGAACTAACTTGGCTTGTTATATGTAACTCTGTTTTTGAGCTACAAAATTCTGGAATGTTTCTGCTGATTTGAAGTCTCTTCTGGATGCTTGTCGATAATAAGATATTCTGTTTTTTTTCTCGTGAGAGTAAAGTCTTTTTGTGTGTATGTTGTACATTGAATAATTATCACAAATCTGCAGCAATAGTCTATGTAATAGACGAAATTTACTGTACTATTTTGGGTCTTCGTCGATAAAGTGTTTAATTTTGACTAACTGATAAATCTTTCTGTTCTTTTAGATTTGTTAGAACTTGTGGTTCTAAGGACTGTTATAGCCGGAGGTGGGGTGGGGGAATACGCTCTCCACTCCAATGGCGTGTGTCTCGAATAGCCCCTGACAGTCAAATCCAGCTCCTGACCTTCTCGTGGCAAAACTGTTCGAACTGACAGGAGAAGGGGCGAAGGAGAATATCCGGCGCTTGAAAACCAGACGCTTCGGGTAGATGAGAGCCATGTTTGGTAGCTCATCTACCGCTGCTGGCGAGATTCTTCAGCTGCCATGCGTGGAGTGGGGCTCCTCCTTGCCAGTGAAGAAAAGTGCGAAAGGGATTGCCGCGCGGGACCACTGTGGAAAAGGTGAAAGAAAGGATTAAGCGAGGTAAACAGTAGTCAATCATGGCACCTCTGATCTGGAGGTCGGCCACGTCCTATGTGCACTCATATCGGGCGAAATGCCTGAACCAGCTTAACCCAGAGGTTAAGACACTGCTGGCGAGATTCGTCGGATGCCACGCGTGGAGTGAAACACCTCCTGGCCAATAAAGAAAATGCGAAAAAGAAATTAGGGTTGCCTTGCGGCGCCGATGTAAAAAGGTGACAGAAAGGATAAAGTGAAGCTTAGTCGGTATGTCCAGTGGCCTCGCGGCGAGATCTACTCATACAACGGCACCTCTGCTCTAGAGGCCGGCCACGTCTGATATACACCCATACTGGTGAAATATGCCTAAACCGGCTTAAACCAGAGGTGAACTTGATGGCTACGAATATCACAGTATCTCCGCTCTAGAGGTCTTTCACGTCCTAAACACGCCCATACTGGGATAATATGCCTAAACCGGCTCAACCCAGGGGTGAAACTTACTAGTGGCGAGGATCCGTCCACCTGGACAAAACCTCCGTCCTGGTCACAACGACCACAAAATGCTGAAGTCGGAGACTCTGGACAAGTGCAGTCTAGATAGGCAACCACCTCTCATCCGGAGGGAATGTATGCGTATCCTAATCACGCTGAGGTTTTCAGGTGAGATAATCCAACGCTGGACTGGATAGGCAACCACCTCTCACCCGGCGGGGATACACATATATCCCAAAACACGTCGAGGTTTTCCGGTGAGAAAGTCCAGCTCTAGGCTCAATGGGCAACCACCTCTCACCCAGAGGGGATATACTGATATCCAAAACACGTCGAGGTTTTCCGGTGAGAAAGTCCAACTTCAGATTAAACTGGTGCAACGAAAACCACGGTGTCACGCATTCCCGCTTCTGAGACCCACCAAGAATTCAGGCTCAAGCCCTGCGATACTCTGAACCTCTTGTAGTCCTCTTTCGCAAATTCAGGAGGATCGCGGGGCAGTCTTAGAGAACGAAGAAGAAAAAGAAGAAGTTAGAATTTGTACATGATAGTTCCAAGTTAGGTGCTGGTCAATGATAAGACCTAGAGTTTTATGTTCGCTAACCTGTTTTATATGTGATGTTCCAGCACAGAATGTGACGTTTTTAATCAGTTTTGCAATTTTTGTCTTTTTATAATGAGCACTGAACATTTTTTCTTAAATTTCAATCAGGAAAAACGATATTTGTTTAAAGAGAAAAATGAAATAAGGAAAATCAATCGGAAAACTCATATATAACTAAAGAGAGAAAGATAATAGTGTAACATAATCGAGAAAAAGTGGTATGTAGCTAGAGAAAGGAATGTAAGATTGGAAAAAGTAATGATTAGGTAAAGGGGGAAAGACAATAGGCAAAAACAGCCATATAAAGGTAAGAAAAGATAATATTGGAAACAATCATATGTAGGTCAAGGGAGAGAGATAATAGGTACTATCAATAAAAAAAAAGAAACCCATCTATTGGTGAAGAGAGAAAGATAATAAAGTTAAATAGGAAACAAAGTTTAATTTGAACTGCAGTAAGAAGAGTTCTTTTCCACGAGACTATACAGATAAACCAAGATACCGTTAGCGACAATTATGACAATATTCATCAAAGACTAATACCTCTTCACAATACACCGGACCCGATGGAACCGAATTCAGAATTCGCGGGAGGTATACTCTACACAGAGTGAGGGCCAGAAATGTGGTTTTAACGGAAAGACAAGATTAGTTCTGAAAATAGTGAAGTGAAAATCCATTTCAGCAGAATGTTGAAGTATAATCTTCCAGCGGCCAAACTCAACAATCACAGCTGCTGCTTCTTAAACAGAAATGTGGAACAAGGCACATACCCTGAAGTGAACTTCATTCCCAAAATTGAACAACTTGAGAAAATAAACTAAACAAATTGTGAAAATTTTTCATGCAGATGAAAAAAAAAATTAAACAAAAATTTCTAGGATTGAAAAAGGATTTGGAATGGGTTTTCGGTAGTGATAAACAAAAAAAGAGAGACAGAGGCAGGCAGACAAATATATAAACAGAGAGACAGAAACACACATAAACTGAAACCAACGAGGAACAACACAAACAAAGTTTTAATTAACAAAAGCCAGTACAGCATGCTACAGAAACATCGCAAAAATTCCCGCCATTGTTTAAAAAGGTTTCATTAGAGAAAATGAATTCATGAAATGAAGTTCTACAAACTCATTGGAACAAATAAAAAGTAGAAAATACAGTGAAACATGTTTGAGAGGAATAAATAAAAAGTAGAACATTTAATGGAACATTTGACGGAAAAATAACCACGTTAAGACAGCGTTTTAACGCATCTATTCCTATTAACACTTTCACTTCAAAACAACACTGGGAGAGTTGGTAGACTTTCTATGTTTGTGCGAATCAAAGATGAGATCGATGCTTAGGCAAAGTCTAAATAAAATGAAAAATAACACATTTCTAATCCAATCCATTTTTTAAAAAATATTTTAGAGTAACTTTTTTTTTCCAGTTCCAAAATTTGTTCTGCCAGAGCATGGGATTCAGGATTGAAAGAGTTAAAGAGCAGGTGCAGTCAGTTAATGTACGCTGAAGGAGATACTGTAGAGGAGATCTGAGCGCCTGTGGATGTATGCAGAGTGCACGGGTGATGATCCTTCCGACTAACATAGTGACTATTCCGATATAAAGGATGTCACAGAAATGATATAATTTTGACCTCTTCATGGAACATTTATATGATGTTGGTAGTCATATCGATATATATAACAACACAGCAAAAAAGATACATTTGATCAAGTTTACCAAAAGCAGGTGTAGCGCAGTGATTATAGCTTTCACTTTTCAACAAGTGAGCACTTGAACTGCATAGTGGTTAATGCGTTCGTCCCTCACACAAAGGCTGATGATTCAAGTCCTGCCGGAGGCCAGCTCCAGTCACTGGGTGCCCAGCTCCTACTGTTGCTGGAGAATGACCCACTTCCTAACACGGACCGGTTAATGAAGCCAGGTATCCACATACTATATAGCCAGTATAGCCAGACTGATAAAAATCACGTACAAGTGTTGTTTCAGCTAATCGGTACATAAACTTTGATTGTTACGCAACAAAAGCTATGGTGAAAGCAAATCTCTTACGGGAGCGTGTAATAAAAGTGAAAAAAAGTATTGTAACAAGTATTGAAATAGTGTGAAATTAAAGGACGGAATACAGCTTAAGGGTTTTATGTGTAATGGAAGAGTATTCCAGATGTCAGTCATTTGCATGTCCCTTGAGGAACTTTGCTTCCCTAGCAGCTCTCCTGTTGGCCTCTCGGTTGTGAGCAAGATGGCCTGCTGCTGATGCATCTATTTACAGATCATCAACAGTGTCTTGCAGCCATCTTCGTCTTGGTCTTCCTCTCTTTCTTTTTCCCATTATGCGCCCTTCCAAGACGGCCTTCTCTAAATTATCATGACGTTTAATGTGTCCAAAATATTTAAGTTTTCTCTCTTTAATCCTCTTTACTAGCCAGCCTTCTTCAAAATTAAGTTCTTGTATTATGGATATATTTGTTCTTTTTTGTGTCCATATTTGAAAAACTCTTCTGTGGCACTTACATTCAAAGGTATTTATGCGTTTCTCAGCGTATTTGTTAAGTGTTCAGGTCTCACAGGCATATGTTGCTATGGGAAAGATGCATGCCCTTAAAAATATTATTTGTGTAGTTATGTCTGTTCCTCTCCACAGATTCTTTAGTTGTTTTACTTTCTGAAGAGCGATAGATGTCTTCCTTTTAATTTCCCTCATTGTATCTCCATTATTAGTCCAGGGGTAAACGGCAAAAAAAAAACAAAGTCTTTGGGGGAGGGGTGGGGGTGGAAAGGGAGGCGACAAGTCAGTCCTGGTTTTGGGAGAAAACAACTGAGGTGCACAGTTTTTATTTAAACCAGTGATGAATTAGGAAGCTAAAAGCTCAGGGAAAACACATTGGAGTTGAACATTAAAGAAAAGGATGCAAGGCTCACAAAGTTAAGGTATGACAATAACTATCGATATAAGGGAGACCAGTTTTCAAGTTTTCGGTCATTGTTCATCACATTTCGGGAGTAGTTATGTCAAGTACTTGTAGAAACGTCGGCAACTCTAAACATAAAGTTTTGTTTATTTGTTTAAGTGTGTGGTTATGTCAGCAGGTGATTTAAAATCTATCAAGAACCTGACAGGCCAAGTCTGAAAGGAAAAGATAAAAAAAAAACTGATTACTCTGGCTTTTTGTTTTCAAAACAATTTCTCAACAATTTTTTGTCATCATTTATTTTATTCTAACTTCATTTTCAAGAATGGTTTGGGCTGTCCTGAAGAAGACTTCGAACCGAAACGTTGACTATCTGTAATCTGTATGATCAAATTTCGCTAGAAGATAAATCAATCCTCAGATTTCACTCTTACCCACAGAATCAGCTTGATTCACATTCAAGACTGCGATTTATCAGTGAAACTATCTCTTACAATGAGTGTGTCTCTTTCCTGAGTCTAAAAACTAAACTTTCCAGGTTTTGTTAGACAGGCAGACTATAATATCTAGATTCATTCTGAAACTCTCCCTTCCCATCTCTCTCTCTCTCTCTCTCTCTCTCCCATGACATACGCTCGTATGCAAAATAAAGGCCTCTTAAAAAAGTGCGTTCCACATCTCACAGCCTTGTTAAGATATTCCTGCGCGTGCTGAAAATACTGGAATTTCCTGAATACTCAACAGCTCAAGAAAAAGTCATATCATTCTTACTGGGGTTTTTTTTTCTACAATTATTTTAAAGTTTTTTTCCCCCCTCCCGTAGTCTGTTAATGGCACGCTCCAGGATGTTCATACAGTAGACCAGTCTTGTATGTAGTCGGATGAGAAAGTGGATTCTGAAATAGTTTTTAAAAAACGCACTGATTGTCTGCTGGAAAGCTGAGATAATCGTGGGACTGCTGCTTGTAGTGATAATGATGTGAAATTTGAAACAGTCACCAAGGATGCTTAATGATGATAGTAGCAAGCAGAAAAGCCAGCAGGTACGTTTTGTTGAGAGTTAAAAGTACAGAGCACGTGTACACTAACTGAAACCTCTGTCTTTAACAATGAGTTCTTCAAACCTTTGGCTTTAACAATGAGCTCTCACACCTAGCTCTGTCTTTAACAATGAGTTCTTCAAACTTTTGGCTTTAACAATGAGCTCTCACACCTAGCTCTGTCTTTAACAATGAGCTCTCACACCTAGCTCTGTCTTTAACAATGAGCTCTCATGCTTACTTCTGTCTTTAACAATGAGCTCACCACACTTTCTTCTGTCTTTAATAATGAACATATTAAAACTCCCTCTATCTTTAACAATGAACTCACCAAACATATCTCTGTCTTTAATAATGAGCTTATAAAATCTACCTCTGTCTTTAACAATGAGCTCATCAAATCTACCTCTGTCTTTAACAATGAGCTCATCAAATCTACCTCTGTCTTTAACAATGAACTCGTCAAACCTACCTCTGTCTTTAGCAATGAGCTCATCAAATCTTTATCTGTAACAACGAGGTCATTAAACGTGTATCTTTAACAAAGAACTCATCAAACTTCTGTCTTTAACACAGAACTCATCAAACCTTTGTCTTTAACAAAGAACTCATCAAACCTTTTTTCTTCAACAAAGAACTCTACAAACCTCTGATGCTTTTTCCTGAGAAGATGCGGGGGATACTCTTCAAAGGAAAGCAAAATTCTGCAGATGAAGAAAATAAAAACTATGTCCCTTAACATGTGCTTGCAGCAGGGGCGTGAAATGTTAGTAACTCCACATTTCTAGGCCACTACAACATTTGAGGTAAGGATGCTAGCACCTGTACTCGCTGTCTTTTTTTGTTTTTTTCTAGAGAAAACTCAGGGACTAATTTTCTGTGGTTGGGCTGAACCCGGTGTCAGTTTGTTAAAAAAAAAATGCGCCCAAGTTCGAAATCGAACCAGGGACCTTCTGATTTGCAAGTGAGCGCACTAACCATAAAGCCAGCACGGCAAACGAAGAATCACCACAAAAGTTCTGACGTGATTTTGATCATTTCTGTCATTCTGATTGTAAGGAATCATGTCTGTGATTTCGTTCAGAGGGCTGGTGTACTACTCTGTGTGTGAAATGTTAAAACTGTTTACGAAAAACAAGTAAGAACATCTTTATTAATTAAAGACCACACAATTATGACGTTTCGATTTGCACTTTAATCATACACAAACATACAGGGCAAAGATATAGGGAAAGAACATAAAGTACAAATTCACGTGAAATGCCACACAACAAATAGAATGAATGGAGCAGTTAGCTGTGACTTGTAAGAGGCTGCGTCCAGTATGCGTGTGGTAGAGTGATGACATTGTATAAATGGAGACTTGCGATATGCGATAGGTAAGTAGTAATACTTTGTATAAACGGTGCTACAACATGAGCTCATTGTCAGAGTAGCATAACCAACCAGCGACTTAGACACGATAGTTAAGACTTAATTATTGAGAATACTCCATAAGTTAAAGGTACAAACGCTTTGTATCAGCAGATATAGGCCAGATAGTTAAGCTCATTGAGACAGAAACATACTGGCAATCAAAGTTTTTAAACTGGCAGAGTTAAAATAATAGTTAGACATAAAGAATGTAAAGGGCACCGAGGAAGTAATATTATTAGAGTTAATGTAAATTTTTCATTATCTTCTTTGATTTATGGGTTCATAGTGACAAAAAACTTCCGGTGTGACGTGCAAGATGGCGGACGTTTTTTTTTAACAATCTCGCCGGCATGCAGAAATCAGTGGAATTTCGCTTGATCTGTCATATATCTTGTACCCGGAGTTGGACACAAGACTACCAATCTTATCATGGGACATATCTAGAGGCGACTCAAGATGGGAAAAAAAGATATCGTTACGGAAACTCATAGAGAAACCAGTCGACCATCAAGGATGCCAATTCCGAAGAGCTCATTCGTCGGCCCCAAACATGTGACAAACAAGCTATAAAGAGGAACACAACAGGCTAAAGAAAAAGAGGCAGACTGCGTGAAACTCTGAAGAGGGCATCGTTAAGAGAAGCCAAATTAATAGACATAAAATCCTTTGATGAGGTTGAAAGGCTCGCCGAAGACAGGAAAAATTGGCGAACTACCTTGCGAGCCTTAAGTGACGTTTAACGGCACGGGAAGGATATAAGAAGTGACAGAAAACAATCATGGGCACAGAAAACAATCAAGCAGACAGGTAGACAGCTTAACAGACTGATATCAAGGACTTTATGGCAGAGCAAAACAAATGTCAAACAGAAAAGTAAAAACGAAGTAATTGGGACAGGCAAAGACGTGTATATATATATCTTATATCTTATCTTATATCTTATATCCTTCCCGTGCCGTTAAACGTCACATAGGGCTCACAAAGTAGTTCGCCAATTTTTCCTGTCTTCGGCGAGCCTTTCAAACTCATCAAAGGATTTTATGCCTGTTAATTTGGCCTCTCTTAACAATGTTCTTTTCAGAGTTTCACGCGGTCTGCCTCTTTTTCTTTGGCCTGTTGTGTTCCACTTCACAGCTTGTTTTGGGATTCTCTGATCATTTCGTCTCATCAAGTGACCAACATATGTCCATCTCCTTTTCCTGATTCCCCCATGAGACTGGTTTTTGTTCAATCATCTGTCTTATCTCCGCATTGTTCTTGAATTCATTCCACTTGATGCGGATTATTTTCTTTATGCATTAGTTTTCAAATAGTCTAATTTCTTTTCTATTTCTTTAGTTGTTTTCCAGCTTTCACATGGATAAATGAGGGTGGATATTACATTTGAATTGAATAGTCTTAACTTGGTTTTTGTGCTTATAACTTTTGAATTCCATATGTTCTCAAGATTCTTGAAGATTGGTGCTGCTTTTGCAATTCTGATCCTAACTTCCTTTCTAGTTTCACCATCCTGGTCTATGTAGCTGCCAAGGTATGCAAATTGATTGACCTTTTCAATATCTGTCCCTTCTATGTATATTTTTCCATTTTTATTAAAGGGAATTTTCATTATTTTTGTTTTGTCCTTGTTAATTTCAAGTCCTATTTTGCTAGCCATTGAAGATAGGCTATCTGTTTTTTCTTGTATGGAATTCACATTATTACTGATAAGAGTTATGTCATCAGCAAAATCAAGATCTTCTAGTTGGGTCCCATGTACCCAATCAATACCTGTGTTAACTATGCAGCATTTTTTCATTATGAAGTCTATAGTAATCCCAAAAAGTAAAGGAGACAGTATACATCCTTGTTTCACACCTGTTTCAAACTGGAACCATTCACTCATCCCTTCTTCTGTTTTGACTGCACAAACATGTCCATTGTATAAGTCCCTAATGATGTTGACAATATTAGATGGTATTCCATGTAGACTTATATATATTTATGTTATATATATATATGCTATATATATATATATATATATATATATATATATATATATATATATATATATATATAATATATATATATATATATATATTATATATATATATAACCATTAACGCTCTGTCAGATATGCAACAGAAACCTTTCACGGTTCTTGCTGTCTTCTTATCCAGTATTATGCCAACTCCATTTCTACACTGGTTTCCCCCGGAATATATTTTTTGAAGTCTTTATGATCTCTGTTTCCTGCTCCAAGTCCATCTCATTTCACATAAACCAAGGATGTTAATTTTCATTCTTTTCATTTCTTGTTCGATGTTTATCAGTTTTCCAAGTTCTGTCAGTGTTCTAATGTTCCGTGTTGCAATTACTATGGTGTTGCTTGTATTTTCTTTTTAGTTGGATGACGATCGTGCATCACCTCTCGCACGAGATAGACCC
The DNA here is from genome assembly GCA_009760885.1 of Achatina immaculata. Lineage (NCBI taxonomy): Eukaryota > Metazoa > Mollusca > Gastropoda > Stylommatophora > Achatinidae > Lissachatina > Lissachatina immaculata. Next base: position 8,833,252 of record CM019691.1, read on the forward strand.
TACCGGACGAGGTGATTCCACTGGAACCCCAGTTAACGTGGATATGATTCAAAGAATTGTGGATTGTCATGATTGTTCTTGGGAATGTTACAGTGTTGGTTTCTCCCTTGCCTTCCACCGGTTTGTTTATGGTTTACCCCACTTAATGAGAAATATAGAGAACATGCCAGGAATATCAGCTGGCGAGTACAACTTTAACAATTTAGAATATGCATACGACACACTTCTGATTGCTAAAAGTGAACGGAAGCTACAGGCTCTTCTGGACATCGTGGTTCGTGAAAGTAAAAGTAAAGGTCTCAGTCTGAATAAAAATAAGACTGAAATGATGGTTATCTCGAAGAAAAGAATATCACCAAAATGTAGCATTACCATCGATGGCACAGAACTGAAACAAGTTGATAGATTGAAGTACTTAGGAACGATTATAACAGCTGATGAGAAATGTCACAACGAAATAAAAAGCAGACGTGCTCAGGCCAAATCAGCATTCCAGAAAATAAGAAACATCTTGTGCAACAGATCCGTATCAATAGAAACAAGATTCCAAGTACTTAAATGTTACATCGAGCCAATTTTTTTTATGGATGTGAAGCATGGTTCATGAATAAGAGAGTACAGCGAGAAATGGAGGCCATGGAAATGTGGTTTATAAGAAAGATGTTGAAGGTACCATGGACAGCCAAGAAAACTAACGAAGAAGTCTTAAGAGAGGCCGGAGTTAAAAGTCAAATTACAGCAAATATCAGAGGCAGACAAGCGAGATTTATAGGGCATTTTCTGAGAAGAGAAAAATTGGAACACACTGTGGCAACTGGAATAATTGAGGGAAGAAGAGACAGAGGAAGACAGAGAGAGAAGTTACTGGATGGGCTGTCAGTGTGGCTAGGAAGAAAATCACCGCCGGATCATATAATCAACGCAAAAGACAGGGAATTGTGGAGAGAAATGATCGCCTACGCCAAGCGGTACGGAACTTGATAACTATATATATATATATATATATATCATCAGTGTGTGTCTGGAACTTTTAACTGTTATTGGCGTATATCAGGACATTGTCTAGAACATTTACTGTTATTGGCGTATGTCAGGACAGAGAGTGTCTAGAACATTTACTGTTAATGATCTATATCTGGACGGAGAGTGTCTAGAACATTTACTGTTAGTGATCTATATCAGGACAGAGAGTGTCCAGAACACTTACTGTTAGTGATCTATGTCAGGAAAGAGAGTGTCCTGAACACTTACTGTTAGTGATCTATATCAGGAAAGAGAGTGTCCAGAACACTTACTGTTAGTGATCTATATCAGGACAGAGAGTGTCCAGAACACTTACTGTTAGTGATCTATGTCAGGACAGAGAGTGTCCAGAACACTTACTGTTAGTGACCTATATCAGGACAGAGAGTGTCCAGAACACTTACTGTTAGTGATCTATGTCAGAACAGAGAGTGTCCAGAAGACTTACTGTTAGTGATCTATGTCAGGACAGAGAGTGTCCAGAACATTTACTGTTAGTGATCTATATAAGGACAGAGAGTGTCTAGAACATTTGCAGTTACTCATGTATTATAAATTTTTAGATAAGACAGTTTCTGGGATAATTTACAAAGGTATGTATAAGCGTGATATTATAAAATGTACATTTTAAAAAAGAATCTCTTATTCTATTCTTGTATATATATATATATATATATATATATATATATATATATATACATATAAAGAAGTAAAATTTGGATTCTTATCATGAACAGGGACAGCAGACAAAACGACCGTGCAAAACATTATCTTAAGAAGAAGATAAGAATATAAAAACATAAATCAAAGCTGCACAGGTTACAGGGACAAATATCAGCTTTTAAACTGAAAGTAACAAGCCATTTATCTCCAACTTCTGTCAGAGCATACCAGAGTCCATGGTTAAACGCATTCAGAATATCATCTCAGCTTTACACTGTTGCAGACGCAGGTTTCATGCAGCAGAGCATGTTCGTGGTGTACAAGACACTACTCAGCCAGAAAAGAGCCGTAACTCCTGTCGCAATAAAGTCTGGAACTTAACTCCATACACTCTTCCAGAAAACTCCACTTATGCCATGATGTATATGTGGGCTAGTTTATTGACAAAGTTGAGGCGGTTGTAGCTAGAACTATTTTTACTTAAGAAATACCGTAGATGAAGAATTCCGAACAAAACTACTCTACCACTTTACTGGTGGAGTAACAACGATATTTGCTGGTACCTTCTTTATCTAAACTTTATAGTCACTGCTGTTATTGGTACAGGTAGCATCGACTTATACACGGACAATGATTACTGTATATTAAGGAAAGAGAATGCTCCACTCTGGTCACCCGTGGCTTTGTTTCTCATTTGCTGACTTTTACCCAGTGTTCTTTGTTGTAATATTCTCATTTACATTGGACAGCATTCCGGCGGGAGTCAAACTTTTAAGTTTTAGAAGTGGTTAAATAGTTCCATAGACATTCAAGGCAAATAAACGGAGGAGAAAACTGAGAAGAAGAGTCATTCTTTCATTCATTTCTGTGTTTTCCTCTCATTTTCCCAACATCTCCCGCCCCCCACTCCCAACCACTCTTTTCCTCTCTCTCCTCTCAGTCTTCGTCACCCCCTTAACCCAGTCTCTTCTTCCTTAGTACACACACACATCCACCCCAACCCAACCCCCTTACACACATCCACCCCAACCCCACCCCCCTTATACACACACATCCACCCCAACTCCACTCCCTTATACACACATCCACCCCAACCCCACCCCCTAATACACATACATCCACCCCAACCCCACCCTCTTATACACATACATCCACCCCAACCCCACCCCTTATACACATACATCCACCCCAACCCCACCCTCTTATACACACATCCACCCCAACCCCACCCCTTATACACACACATCCACCCCAACCTCACCCCCTTATACACACAAATCCACCCTAACCCCACCCCTTATACACACACATCCACCCCAACCCCTTATACACACATAACTGCTTTCACAACAAAAAATTAAAAATGAGTGAGAACAGAAAGCTAACGACTGCAAACAAAACGCAGTCATGAGAATATTCCCAGACTTAACACAGTCATGAGAACAATCCCAGACTTAACACAATCATGAGAACATTCCCAGACTTAACACAGTCATGAGAACATACCCAGACTTATGTATCACAACTCGGAGAAATGAAAAAGAAAAGCGACCCATTGGAAAATTAACTTCCGAGACCAAGAAAACTCAGAGAAAAAGAGTTAACAATATGGCAAAGGGAGAGAAAGAAAGAGTTAAGAGTGTGGCAAAGAGAGAGAAAGAAAGAGTTAACAATATGGCAAAGGGAGAGAAAGAAATAGTTAACAATGTGGCAAAGGGAGAGAAAGAAAGAGTTAACAATGTGGCAAAAGGAGAGAAGGAAATGCGAGAAGTTGAAAAAAAAAATCTCAACTCAAAGTGGAAAAAAATGCTTTCAAAATTCAGTTCCTCACCGCACTTCTTTCTTAAATCAAACAGTGTACGTGGCTCTGAAATACTTAAGGGAAACCCGAATAAGTTGGGAACTCAACGCCCCAGAATTCTGGGCAACTTGCAACTATTCTTAAATATTTATTTAACGACGACCGTATTTGGCAATCTGATTTGTTCCGCATGCAAACCAATGAGTGATTAAATTTGTCATATCTGAACTAAACAATCCCACAATCACACCAGATTGTTTGTTCTGGAATTTGTCTGCCAAAAGACGACAGACCTGTGGATTTCCATGCTATCGATTCATCCATCTGTGACTATACTTTTCTTGATCGGTCAACACAGTGACGAAGATATCGTCGCAACGCCTGGATGCCTTTTTGTCCAACGTAAAGAACTCATTTTATACAGATGTTTTAAAATCCTAAAGCAGGATAGGATTAGTTAGTTAGTTAGTTAGTTAGTTAGTTAGTTAGTTAGTTAGTTGGATGGTTGGTTGGTTGGTTGGTTGGTTAGTTGGTTGGTTGGTTAGTTGGTTGGTTAGTTGGTTGGTTGGTTAGTTGGTTGGTTGGTTAGTTGGTTGGTTGGTTGGTTAGTTGGTTAGTTAGTTAGTTGGTTGGTTGGTTGGTTGGTTGGTTGGTTGGTTGGTTGGTTGGTTGGTTGGTTGGTTGGTTGGTTGGTTGGTTGGTTGGTTGGTTGGTTGGTTGGTTGGTTGGTTAGTTAGTAAATGGATCGTCCTCATTGCACTTTGGACATAAAGTTGATAAACGCTCCGATCCCATCTTCATTCCGCCAATGTTTGGCGGCTGAAAATACCAGTTCTGTGCTGATTAACCAGTCTTCTTTGATTATATATTAACCAGTCTTCTTTGATTATATATTAACCAGTCTTCTTTGATTATATATTAACCAGTCTTCTTTGATTATATATTAACCAATCTTCTTTGATTATATATTAACCAGTCTTCTTTGATTATATATTAACCAGTCTTCTTTGATTATCGATGTAGGCTCTTGCCCGGCCACTCCATGTTTGACATTATGTTCCAGAAATTTGTTCATGGTTGCACATTCAGAACTGTTGCTTGAATCGACGATTCGATCCTCTTTTCTGAGCGCTTTCAGGATATCAGCTGGTTCCACTGCTAGTCCGCCTTAGCTGTATGTTTTAGGTGCTGCTGCAGCGTCGACCTCAGTGCACGAACTAAATCATCTAAAACATCTTGAATATCTAAATAAGGAGTTAAATCGACCAGAGTGGAGGAGAAAACGGAATCATCGTGGGGGGGGGGGGGGATTAAGAGGAAAAGGAGAGCAGGGAAAAGTAAGAGTAGGACTAAATTGGAAACCCAGAAAAAGTTAGCTTCCTGTGGTGCTCATTAGCTAATAGAATTGTAGGATCTGAAGTTCCGACTCTGAAGCATCAAGGCCAAGATATTAAGGGAACACATTTCATGAGATATCTAGGGATCACATTTGATCGTTCATTGTCCTTCGCACACCACGTGGACCAGGCAATACAAAAAGCCAGGAAAGCGTTGGGAACGGTTAAGTTAATGGCCGCAACGAGCTTTCCACAGCTCACTCTCTTCTTGCTGAATCATGCGCTGCTACTGTCACCATTGGAATATGGTCTTGACCTGCTCACCTTGTCCAATGCACAGCTGAATAAATTAGAGCGTGTACAGAAAGAGGCAATGAGAGTGGTCTCGGGTTACACTAGGGATACTCCGGTGGCGGACATGCGCTTTATGCTTGATATGCTGAGCATGAGGTCTAAACACAAGTAAGCTCAGGTAAAGGCATACACCAGGGTTGCTGGCACGAAGGATCATCCTCCCTATAATGAGCTGGGGTTGATAAAGGGAAGACGCATCAAACGAGCCAGATCCTGGATGGCTGAGGCGGATTTTGCAATCTAGATGAAGTGCCTAAAGGTGATGACTTATTACAGATACAGGACTGACCTCAGCTAACAAAGCTTATTACACAGAAGGATCTTGAGTGTCGAGACTGGGCGCATGGAGCAGTTGAACTTTGAGTTCAAGATCTCATCCAGCATCACTGTGGGTCTTCCGAGACGGTAGTATATATCGATGGCTCAGTGACTTGGAACAGCAGAAGTGGTGGGGGATTTGTTGCCTACTGAAATGGAAGAGTCGTGCCATAGCGTTCGGTAGCCTTTGAAACCAGCACTTCAAGCGTGCGGGTGGGAGTGGAGGCTGTGTCGGCAGCAGTGGAGTGGTTAGTTGCTCATGCTGTGGTTAATGGTGTCATTGTGACTGATTCACAGAGTATTCTTCGTATGATTGAGAAGAATTTGCTTCCAAAAGAATGGGTTTAACTTTTAAGCCAGTCAACTGTGACAAGATTAATGTGGCTTTATTGTCCAGGGTGTGCGGGAGTACATGGCAATGATGTGGCAGATAGACTGGCTGGACAGGCTAAAATAAATGGCAGAGTGACAATGGACAAGGGGAAATATTGCTAAGGTTGTTTTAGACAGATTGTGGGGAAATGAATAGCGGGAATGGAAGAAAAATGTAGATCTGAAGAGACTGCTGAAGCCAGGACAAATTAATTATGCTGGTAGGAAATCCAAACTGTGTGGCAGCAAATGCATCGTAAACAACCAACATTTGGCAGGAACTATCAGCAAACTTACTCTTGGATGATTGCTGCGGCACGCGGCGGGGCATATATGGGGTTGCCCCTAATGCAGTGAAGCTTAAGTCTGAATTTTGACATTTCAACCTCAACCGTAGCTATGCCACCAAGTCTGTCTGCTCGTTCATTTCCTCTCACCCCCGGGTCAGCTGGTACATGAACAATTTTTGTCGACCTTGACCCCAGCCAGTGTTTTCGCTCCCAACCCAATTCAGTCTTCCTAAGCATACCCATTGCGTCGTTGAGAATACATGCCTGGGTGAAGGTCCGTGTCTCCAGCTACTCCACTGCCTAGGTCATTGCCAGACCTTCATTGTCAGGCCAACTTCTATTCCACTGCCTTGGTTATTGCCAGACCTTCATTGTCAGGCCAACTTCTGCTCCACTGCCTTGGTTATTGCCAGACCTTCATTGTCAGGCCAACTTCTATTCCACTGCCTTGGTTATTGCCAGACCTTCATTGTCAGGCCAATATGGTACATGGTGATGCATAATAGGGTACAAGAGTAATGGTAAATGGCTTTAAAAAAAAGACCAAGTGCAAATCTATACACTGATGTCGAATCTGATCGTTCTTAAATAAATTTGCTTGTCATCATGTAGATTGCTTGCAAAACTTCCGGATAGTTTGAATATTGTCCCAATTCTTCCGGATAGTTTGAATATTGTCCCAATACTTCCGGATAGTTTGAATATTGTCCCAATACTTCCGGATAGTTTGAATATTGTCCCAATACTTCCGGATAGTTTGAATATTGTCCCAATACTTCCGGATAGTGTGAATATTGTCCCAATACTTCTGGACAGTTTGAATATTGCCTATCCCTCCATACTTCTGAGTAGTTGATGTATTGCTTGACACTCAGTGAGGGGCTGGATCCTAACTGGATCCCGGACACCTGGTTCATGTACTGCAATCAACAAACAACATCAAATACTGGTTGCCATCGTGCAGACTGGTTGCCACCGTGTAGACTGCCTGCCTGGTTCATGTATTGAAAATCAGTAATAATAATTATATCAGATATAATTTTTGTTTTTAAACCGAGGAATTACTCTAGCTGGCGAAATGTTTCAGGTTTTTGGGACACACGATAACAGAAAATGCAAAATTGTGAAAAGGAAATTACCAGAAGAGTAGGAGTGACAAAAAGCACCTTCCCCAGAACGAGTAAGATCATTACATCAGGAGAAATATCCTAGCAGCTGAGACTACGTGTAGTAAAATGCTACGTATTCTCAGTATTCCTTTGTAGTATAGAAACCCGGCACTTGATTAACCCAAAAGAAGAGAATATGGAGGCCCTTGAAATGCGGATACACAGAGGAATGGGGCGTATCATTTGGACAGAAAAGAAAACAAGCAAAGAAGTGCTAGATCAGCTGGAATCCAAAAGAGAAATACTGAAAATCCTAACAACAAGACAACTGAGATATTTTTGGGCAAGTCAAGAGGCATAATACTATTTTAAGACTACTTGAGGGCAAGCTTGAAGGGAAGAGAACAAGACAACTGAGATACTTTGGGAAAATCAAGGGATATAATATTATATTAAGACTACTTGAGAGAAAGCTAGAAGGGAAGAGAAGAAGAGACTGACCACCAACACAATGTTTTATAATTTTAACTTCTCCATATTTAATAAAAATTACAGCCACACAGCAGAATCTCAGCTTAAACTCTGAAACACTCTGCCACAGCCTAAATGAATGAGCTAAACTGATAGCGTGAGTTAACACAAAAACCTTACAAATGCACTACTTGCCACTCTCATCAGCCAATGCTAACAGCATTCTTACATTAGAAACAGTTCACGGTGGCAAATGTGAAATAAAACTACCAGATGTCCAAAACCACAGCACCAATATCTTACTGCTATCAGGACTGATAATCTGCAAATGGATGCATCAGCAGCAGGGCATCCTGCTTGCAACCGAGAGGCCTACATGAGAGCTGCTAAGGAGGCAAAGTTCCACGAGGGACAAGCAAATGACTGATTGATCAGGACTGTTATATGTACCTTTACTGAAACCTTCAGGAAATATCTTCCCTCTAAAATGAAGCAGAAAAGACAAAGCTAACCCTGAAATAGCACGAAGCTCCTAGGAGATATATTGTTAGTGCTCTTATCTTCCTTGACATGTCGGCACAGTGGACGATGATGTGGTCAGCATCAAGCCTGGTTGCCACACCCCCAGTTGCAGAAGCAGCTAGGAACCCATTTCTACGCCCGAGTGACTGGGACGCTCAGGCTAATCAGCTCTCAGTTCACCCCTATTTCTAAGACTTTTTTTTTCAATTGGCTGTGTGTGGCATGTGTGTGTTTGTGTTTGTATGTTTGTGGTTTGGAAAGGTGGTGGTGGAAGGGTAGGATCGGATCTTAAAACAAAATCTGAAAACTGACTTTACAAAAATCTGTTCTCCATGATTATTTTATTTCACTGTTTGATAACCTCTGATTTAGATATGTTTTAAAATGAAATCGACAAAAAAAAATCCTTCCCAACCTGACCAGTGGAATACAAGACGTTTCATTGATAACTATTGCTCGATAAATGAAGACAGCACTTGAAGAAATGAACTCCAAGCGGGGAGCTTATACCAGATAATGATTCCCATAGATACAAGCTGGACATGGCGGGTCTAGAGAACAGAGTCTCGTACGTTGTAGTTTACGCTCACGAATCTGTCATGCACGTGCATGCTCGCATTCTCCCGGGATAATAAATACAGGGAGAGAAACGCCGGTGTGAAATGATTAGCGATGCTGCAGTTATTGTTCATGAAATATGGCAGATATTTCCAGGATTTCTTTAGGCAATACTGGCCTAATGTTACTGTAACGTGACATTATTGTAGGCTATCAAGTCCACCCACAATCTACTGTCTCTGTAATGTTTTTTCTTCTTCTTCTTCTTCTTCTCCTCCTTCTTTTTATAATAGAATTTCTGCAGTTATTGTTGATAACATAATGCTGATACACTGATTCTTTTTTCTCCTACAGTTGGCCCTTTTTCTATACAAAGCACTAAATCTTTAATCCTTGCCTACAGCATAGAACCACAACTTTTTATGAACTTTAATTTTATTATGAATTAATGCACGAAAAATAATTTGTTTTGGGCTGTTTTCTTTGTTTCCTGTTGTTGGTTTTGTTTTTTTTTTACAGGATCTTTTATAATATTTTTACGACAAGTAGAATGAAAGAAAAGTTTCCAAATACAAACTAATTAACAAAAAGATACAAGCAAAATGAGGATGCAAATAAATTGAATTCTAGAGCAAAACAGATGAAAATGGATGAAAAAAAGTTACGATAGATAAAGAATAGCGATAGTTTATCTTGAGAGAAAACGACAAAAGAAATTTATTTTCAGAGGGTAAGCAATTCACACGCAGACCCCAATTGACGTTCTGTCTTTCGGGATCCGTTTAACACTAGTATATCTTTTTATCTTATATCTGATATCCTTCCCGTGCCGTTAAACGTCACACAGGGCTCGCAAAGTAGTTCGTCAAATTTTCCTGTCTTCGGCGAGTCTTTCAACCTCATCAAGGGATTTTATGCCTGCTATATTTGGCCTCTCTTAACAATGTCCTCTTCAGAGTTTCCGAGCATTAGGGATGCCAACTCCAAGGAGTATCTCTTACATATAAATAAAGACCAATATTACATATACAAATGAGCAACAATGTAACATTTAAATGAAACGTACAACAAGAATTTAATATTGAAGAAGGCTGGCTAGTAAAGAGGATTAAAGAAAGAAAACTTCAATATTTTGGACATATTAAACGTCATGATATCTAGAGAAGACCGTCATGGAAGGGTTTATAATGGGGAAAAGAAAGAGAGGAAGACCACGGCGACGATGGCTGCAAGGCATCGTTGATGATCTGCAAATGGATGTATCAGCAGCAGGCCGTCTTGCTCACAACCGAGAGACCTACAGGAGTGCTGTTAGGGAGGCAAAGTTCCGCAAAGGACATGGAAATGAATGAGTGAATGAACAACAGAATCATATTACGTTCTTGCACATTAGTACAGTTAAACAACTAAAACCGTATTGCGCCTAACAAGAAAATTTACGCTGGCCGCTGACATAAACGTATTGCTATGATGGTAATCTATGAGGTAAGTTGATATCTTAAGTGAGACATGTAATCAAAGTCAGGCAGGTATTGCAAAAACCTTGAAGTTAACGGAAGGGAAATATTTTCTACTTTTATGATGGTTGAAAGTGTATTCCAGAGCTGAGGAGCAGAGACAGCAAGAAATTCTTTGTATAAAACATTAGGAGAGAGAGAGAGAGAGAGAAAGAGAGCAAGAGGGAGATAGAGAGAATGAATGATAGAACGAATGGACAAAATTTATTTTAAAAATACGAACATTTCAGCACCAGAGACGGGTCTGGAATTCTGTCCTGTATAATACAACTTTCTCTTTCTTCATTACGTTCAACAACAGTCAGTACAAAAATGTTTGGCAAACAACAAACATATTTAAACCTGAAATAACAAAACTGAAATAACAAAACATTTACGACTCACTCTTATCTAAGCTCTCAATACAGGAAGTGACGATATAATGTAACAAGCTTATTCTGGCAATGTCTTATACTCTGTATTAATGAATGCGTTCTCTTAATGCACAGTAGTTTGGTTAATATAAACTTTCTTAGTTTTACAGGTGGGGAAAGCTAACAAGCTAGCTTCTCAACTGGCTCCACGACCACGGGGATATATGTTGGCCATATCAGAATTGCTGCAGCAGGCTCTTATTCACATGATAAAGAAACAGGCAGAGTCCAGATCAGTGTCTCTCAACCAGTGGGGAATTTTAGGATTTCGGATTCTCAGGCTGCTTGAATATTGATTTACATTGTAGAAAGATCAATATTCCAACAGTTTCTTTCTGTCAGGCACTAGGTCCTAATTCTTCACCCTCCCCTCACCCCTCGAAACCCAAAAATCTCACCTTGCTGGGAGGGGTGGTTTGGGGGGGGGGGTGGGAGTGATGGTTCCGCACTGGTTGAGAACCCTTCGTCTAGATCACCTCTAGTCTTCTCTCTAACTTGATCTTACTCGCTCATGCTTTCTTTAGGGCTAAGGACTCAAAGGGACAAATGACCAGGGTTACCAACCTGTCATAGAGACAATAAAGAGAAAATTTATTATAAAGAAAAACCATCAGAGAGAAAGTGGAATTTGAATGGATATTATCTCCTGCAAAACTGGCAAGAGAATTCAATTTAAAACATTTAGAGAGGGAACAAACGAATGAAAGAAAGAGAGAGAGAGAGAGAGAGAGAAGAGAAGAAAGAGAGAGGATGATAAATGAGGTTCAGGACCACTTTAATTAGTCTTCAATTGCAATTTTAAAATGGAAAAAAACTCTCTCTTGCAGCTATTTCTACCTTCTCCGAGCCAATGTATCGCTTGTGAAAGAATTTGAAGAACGAGCTTAGTTACCTGAGCCACTGAAAGCGGTTAAAAATAACAAAAAGGAAGATTTGTATCTCACTCGAGCCACATAATTTACACTAACAACATTCCTCGCCATCTAGAAAGTGAAGAAATTTCGAGTAATCAGCAAAAAAAAAATTTAAATGGTCAAAACGAACACCGTCCTTTTTACATGAAGATCTAAAGTGAATGCACTGCGTGTCCATGTTTCGTAAATGACATGTAATCAAAATATAGGGGAAGAACTATGAGACGCCGTCAAATAATAATTTGAAAATTTTTACAAGGAATTAAGTGACATATACAAATAGTTCAGAATGTACACAGATACCTGTAAATTAGGTTGTAGAGGTGGTTCAGGCGGTCGCATTAAAACTAAACTGACAAGAATTTTTAAATAATCTAGACCTATTGTGACATTTTTCCAGGACACTTTGGGATATTTTTCTCATTCAAGTCTAAGAATTGTCACTTCACACTCTGTAATTACTGATCCATAAACGAAACAGACACACACAAGTGGAAACCAGCAGCGCTGTGTAAGTGAATTTAGGGTGACACCTGTTTGACATAAATTGGACTACAGGTATATTCTTTGTCTCTTTTTTTTTTTTCACGACCGTCTCAATGTGTCAATAGAATTATTGATCAAAGGTTTCAACATTTTTTAAAACCTAATTTGAACAGAACCATCGTTTAACGTGAATTGCAAAGAAAAATAAAGTAACTCTTCGTTTGAACAAACAGTTAATTGACAGGAGAGTCTTTTTTTACTGACGTTGTCAAAATTCGGTCTATTTTTATAGACATAGTCCTCAGTGACCTTTACTATGAACAAATATAAAAGTTTTGATATCAATTAGTCACTTGTATGCCCTTTGCGGAACTTTGCCCTCTACCCTCCCCCCCCCAAAAAAAAAAGCTCTCCTGTAGGCCTCTCGGTTGTGAGCAAGATGCCCTGCTGCTGACACCTCCATTCGCAGACCACCAACGATGTCTTGCAGCCATCTTCGCCTTGGTCTTCCTCTCTTTCTTTTTCCCATTATGTACCCTTCCAAGGCTGTCTTCTCTAAATTATCATGACGTTTGATATGTCCAAAATATTATTAAATTTTGATATCATCATCACCATCGCCTTTCACTCCCTTGAGAGAATAGGCTAGATAAAGGCTCTCAGTCATCTCTGCTCTTGGAATTATTCTCTGCTTCCTCCCATGTGTATCCCCTGTCTCTGAGCACTTTACTCCAACACGCAGTGGTAAATGGTGTCCTGGTACTCGGGATGTCGGTTCTGCAGCTTCTTTTCGGCCTTGACTGCACAACGTCATGCGCTCTGTTATCAGAGTCCCTTCCTTTTCCAAGCAAAGTTTCCTGGTTTTCCTCTCCGTGTTTCTCTAACGCTCCAGTTTTTTTTTTACAGGGAATGTTGACCTATCCCGCAACCTCCTCAGTCGCCTGTTACGACATACGTCGAAGGTGACAGTGGTCCTATTCTTTTCTCCCCAGATCTGGGCCACGTTAACCACACAGGCGAAATATTGATATACGGAACATAAAATTCTGTTCTGTTCTTAGTCTCATATTTAAATTATCGTGCCTGTATTATCGTTTTATGTCTCCTTAGTTTCTTCTTCTCATTCCTTTTTTTTCTTCTAAGATAAACGAGAAACACCCTTTATATGCCAAGTGAGTTCTTATTAGTGTTGACGACCAGTACATTAGTCTGAACCGCTTCATGGCCCACTTTGAAGGTCCTGGTGAATTTCTCATGCCATCACTAGCCACACCCGCACCACAATATCTGTGGTAGTTCAGATCTTGGCCTTCTTGAAGGAGTAAAGGAGATGGAGCTAGATGATCGACAAGAACGGAATACCAGAGGTGATCTAGACTCTGTCTGCCACTTGGTCATACGTGTAACCATTTGCTGCGCAGTTCTGATAAGGCCAACATGTGTCCTCATAGTGGTGGAGTCAATTTAGAAGCCAGCTTCTTAGGCTCCCACTTTATAGAAAGTCACCGTGACCAACATCACATCTAGTAGGATTTATATGTGCCTCAAGATCTTCATCTGAGGGAGTCTACGAGACAAGATCTTTACCAGAGAGACTTCAACAAAGATCGTCACTTCAGGAAGCTATGAATAAAGATCTTTCTTTCTAGAGAGGCTGTGAATCAAGATCTTCACACGACAGAGGCTTTGAATAAATATCTTCACCCAAACGAAGACCAGGGAGATCTCAAGTTTGTGTAAAGGGACCAACAAAGTCTTTCACGGACAAAACATAGAGGTTGTGTATATGTTTGTGATCTTGTATGTATGTATGTGCGATTGTATATGCATGTTTCCATGCGTATGCATAAAATTTCTCGTAGAATTAGCATCCGAGATATTCAGCTTTCATAAATCTGCCGATGATGTGATTTCCTCATTTAGCACGCCAGGGAAAAAAAATCTCAACATTTAGCATTAAATACGATGTATGTGCCTACCTGTAGACAATCAGTTTCCAGACCTTTTTCACTAGAGCAAGAATTCAAGAGTTGAGACTCAGCAAGACCTGACTTAAAGCACGATGACAATGTTTATCTGTTTGTTAGATAAGCGCACAGAAAGAAGAAACAATTATCGACGTGCGCCAGAGAAAATAGGCGTTTCCTCGGCGAATCTGTGTTAGGGAGGAAAGACAAGAGAGCAATGTCTAGTGAATCTAGGCACAGGTGGTCGAGTTTACAGCGGGTGTATCTAAACAATACAGTGGACAAGGATACAGGTGATCTTTGCGTGCAAAATAGAACGTGGGTAAGGGAGGAATATACAAGCATGGGGTCATTGCAGTAGTAAGCGTGAGGCGATCGATGTGCTTCTAGTCTAATCAAGCGTTGGAGGGTCACTCTTATTGTAGTTCTGTCTTGAAGTACTGTACACACTTGAAAGATATAAATCTTGATGATAAATTACAAGGCACCGAACATAAACCGGCGGGTTTATTATAGCAGTAGACGGGTTAATGAGGGAGGCAACATCAGATAAACGCATCGACTCAGGACACAGTGGTGGAGGACCTTGACTTTGCTGACGACTTCTGTCTACTGTCAAGCAGCCACAAAGATATACAAGATAAACTAAACAAGCTAACTCAGAACACTAGCAACACAGGATTAAAGATCAATGTAGGAAAGACAAAGCCAATGAATCAAAATGTGAACAACAGAAATGTACTCAGAGTAGATAACAAGCTAGTGGACGAAGTCAACGAATTTCTATATCTTGGCAGTAGAGTAATGGAAGAGAGAAACGGCATACAGGACATCAATAGCTGACTTACTAGAGCAAACCAGGCTTTTGCAGTACTGAGGACTATATGGACGTCTAAAAAAAACTAAACACGAAGATGAAAATCAGGATATTTAAGAGTAATGTTCTAAGCGTACTACTCTATGGAAGTGAATGTTGGGAAATCACCAAAACCATAGAAAACAAGCGAAATTCTTTCCAGACTAAATGTTTACGAAGTATTAGAAGAATATGATGGCCAAACACCATAAGAAATAACATCTTGTTGACAGAAATGCAGATGAAGTCACTGACAGCAATTACTGAGGAAAAGACGCTGGCGAAAGTTGGGACATGTGCTCCGGCGGACTGACAACTAACTACCAAAAGTAGCACTAACAGGAAACACCACAGGAAACTTCAGTTTAAATGGCAGAATCGTATTATTGCGTTCATTTTTTTAACAGTATATAAATATATATATATATATATATATATATATATATGAACGTGTGTATTTATGTACATATGAATGTAAGAGCGTCACGCCAGGATGTCATGAGCATTTTCAACCAAAAATGGCACACATATGACTTACAATCTGGACAATGCACCGTTGGGGTTAGATAATCCCTAGGACCCCGGGGAGGCCTGGGTAGGGTGGGCTTCGATCGATGCAAACAATACCCCAGTGAAAGACGGGAAGTAACTCCCGTTATATTTATGCCTGCTTTAGGATTGTCGGTCGTGACGGACAAAGGTCAGCCACACAAGTCGATGACGTTATATCTGCTGAGATGCCGAACTTGTGGCACTGACAGCGAGAAACATTATACACGGATCAGATTTCTGATTCACGAAAGACACCCTACTGTTGTTCACCTCAGCGTCAATTTAGAAAATGGTCTTCATAACAGAGAACGCCCATACAGTGGATGATCAGCCACCAATCACATGGGGGGAAGGGGCTAGCCGTGGAGGTGTGATTGGGTGACATTTACAAACCATCGAAAACGACCGATATTAGTGCCGAATCCATAGTTTTTTGGAGCACACCCGATGCCGTTTAAGTCCAAGTTCAGCCCCCATCGGCTTGGGGGAGGGGGCTCTGTCTAGGGGTGGGAAGGGGGTTGCATGTATAAAGCATCGAAAACGTCCGATATTAGTGTCGAATCTATAGTTTTTTGGCTCCCTGAGATGAATAGGGACATTCTCGATGCCGTTTAAGTCCACGTTCAGCCCCCATCGGCATGGGGGCCTAGGGTGAGGGCGTGAAATAAAATGTCCAGATTGACCGAGATAATGTCAAATGCATAGTGTTCGGGGTCGCTAAACTGATTGATGATACTCCTGGTGACAATTACGCACAGGTTTATTCGAATAGAACGAACAGAATTCTCTAGAGCAGTCTAGACTCTGTAGGACCTTCTAGAAGGTTGTGGAAATGAATAAAACTTTCGTGATTGGTATAAATAAATACCCGGACAACGTCGGGTACTCAGATAGTAGGAAATAAAATGCGAAAACTGTGTTTGGTGTTTAGTATCTGCGTTACTCTGTATAATAACGAATATAAAGCTTTTTATATGTGCGGGAAACGTTTTATTTACGTATATATGAGAAAAGAGACACGGAGAAGAACAACAGAAAGGATGTTGAGCAATAGAGGGCTCACCTGGGCAAGAGCAGAAAAAAAGGCGAAGGACAGGCATTTGTGAAAACCCTTGCGGAAGCCCCATGTGCCCTGGGCACTTAAGGTTCAGAGAGAGAGAGATATATATGAGAAATGGGTTATATCTTTTAAATATTAGAATCACTACATAATTCAGTTCTCTAGTGCTGAAGTAATATTTACCAACGACTTCACAAGACACTATATGATGTTCTTTGTTTGCACAGACATTGTGCTCTAGACCAGATAAACTACGGATAAAACTGTACCCTAGACCAGATAAACTACGGATAAAACTGTGCTCTAGACTAGATGAAGTATGGATAAAATTGTATTCTAGACTAGATGAACTACGAAAAAAAACGGTGCTCTAGACCAAATAAACCACGGATAAAACTGTGTTCTGGACTAGATGAACTACGAGTAAAACTGATACCAAGACATCCCACAATTCACAACTGTTTATATTTCAAGGCTGAACAACCTACAAAGAACAGCCAAATTCTTCACTGAGGCATCACCTGCCATAGATTCTAATTCGCAGAAACAGGGAGATGGACCGCTACTACAGCAGAACATGGTGCTACAAAGTTAGGTAACTCGCATAAGTGATAATTATGAAGTAGCTGAATCTGACGATAAACAAAACATTTGGCATGAACAAAGTTCTTCTTGGTACGAAGGGATGAAAATATCTTAGACTCTGTACTACACCTAAAACTGAAGTTTATTTTCTTTTTTAAGTCTGAAACTAAAACACGGACAACGGTAGAAAAGTCTGGAAAAACGTTAATAAGATAAAACGAACCTCTGGAAAACGGCAGAAATGTCTGGAAAACTATAAAAGCTGTTAGAGAAACAAAACACAGCCATGGCACCTTGATCCTCAAGCTAATATTTTCTAAGACATTTTCACAAGATTTACTTGTTCGGTTTGAGAGCGGAGCACCTTGACATTCGGGTGTAGAAACTTACAGAGAATACATTTACTTCTCAAGTGAAAACTAGAAAATATTTGAAAGTTTCTAATCCTGAACTCCTGTAATTGCTTCATCTTCTCACCTTGAGCTTGCTTTTTGTTGCTTATTTCTCAGAACACCAGAAGTGACACAAGATCCACTTATCTCTTTCTGTTGAAAAGTTCACACACTTCGCGCTGTTGTGTTCTTAGATCAGTTAAAAATTCATTCCATTGCCTGTACAGCCAAGAAATTACTGACAGTGTATCTAAGAAGAATGCAACTTTTCGCTCAACATTTCTTTCTGTCATTGCGGTTTCTGCTGCATCTTCCACACAGCTTGGTTCTGGTTTGTAATTGCTGAAGAATCTCCCAGTTGTTATTGACAGTAAAAATGTTCTTCCTATGTTTAATAGAAAGATTCTTTCATCTTCTTTTTTTTTAGTTCATTTAGTTATAGGATATGTCTTGCTAAGTCTAGCAGATAATTGGCAAAGAATGTTCTGAGTATCTTATGGCTGGAGGTTATCTCTCTCACATCTATCTGATTTGTTGGGTTTCTGAGTGACTTTGTGGCAAGTGCGTTCATCTCTCACATGAAGACCGGGGGTTAAGTATAGGATTGATGGGGAACCAGGGCCTTTTCACTAGGTATCAGGCTCCTTCTTGAGATGGGTCTCTCAGAATCGTGTCCTCGCTCTCTTTCCGAGTGCCTCCGTTATTTTCCGATAATACTTCCACCTTTATAAATGCCCTCTCCATCTCGTCTATATATATACTGTCCAAAAAATAGAAACGAGTAACCACTGATGACCTAATTTTAGCCATAATTTTGATGTTCTATAGCTTTTTAAATTAAATGAATACAATTTTCAAATTGCGACACAAAAATACCTAAGGGTTTAAACACTCACTTGACAGTTTCTTGCATCTGTGTGACGAGAATTTGTTAGTACCAAGGGTTCTCAACTTAGTATGGTGTGTGGCTTCGGCTTGCATCGATCAGCGACTGGCATCTCCTGGACACAGATGCGATCAGATGTCTGATGTGCGCCTGTGGGATGGCTGCCCACTCTTCCTGGAGTGTCTGCCACAGATCACGACGATTGGCTGGAGAAACGTCTTTGCAGCTCATCCCATAGGTGCTCGGTCGGATTCATGTCTGGAGACAGGGATGGCCAGGAAAGGGCGAGAATGTTGTTGGGAGGCAGGAACTGTGTGGCGAACAGTGCAGAATGGGATCTGGCGTTGTCCTGTTGAAACGCAGACCTTTGCACAGCCAGACATGGAAGAACATGGAGTCGAAGAATTTCATTGACATACCGCTGCGCATTCAAGCCTCCCTTAATCTGCACCAATGGACTCCTTCCGTTGAAAGTGATCATTCCCTGTACCATTATACCTCCACCACCGAGCGGCAGAGCTTCATCAACGCAATTTTGGCCAAAACTTTCATTTGGGCTACGGTAGACCCTTTTCCGCATATCATGGCGGTGCAATAAAAAGGAAGATTCGTCACTAAACCAGATATGTCTCCATTAATTGTCAGTAGTCCAGGGTCGATGCTGGTTGGCCCAAACAAGTCGATTTTGGCGATGGCGTCTCGTTAAGACAGGACCTCGGTGAGGTCGTCGTGTCATCAGTCCAGCTTCATGCAGTTTATTCCGGACAGTTTGATCAGACACACGACGTCTTGCAAGCAATGACTGGGCAATTGAAGAAGCTGTTGTAAACCTGTTTCTGAGGTGATGAAACAGAATAAAGCGATCATCAGCTGCTGTTGTCACCCTTGGTCGTCCACTGCGGTGCCGGTCTTTAGCTGAGCCAGTGGCTTGGAAACGGTACCAAAGTCGACTGATGGTACTCTGGTGCACGTTTAAATGCCTGAAATTCTGACTTTGACTTTCGCTTGCTTGCAGGCGACCAATAGTAATGTTTTGTAAATTTTGCGATAGTCGCGCCATAATTGTCTGCTTGAAAATGAAGTGAATTTGTTTGTGGAACCTCATCCTTTTATAGGGTTTCATTGCGTGGGAAGTGAGTTGTGCTCACCACAAATATCACGACCTTTCCATCAACGCCAGTTATAGTAAAAAAATGCGTAATTAGCAAGGGCAGCTACTGAATTCTAACTATACACGAGAATAGCAAAATTCACGCTAAATCATGGACCTGATATCTTGGTGACAATTTTTGGTTTGGTTTGAGATACCCGGAAAAAAATGTTTGTCATAACATATAATCTATGAAACAGGTACCCAGTTTTTGAGGCCGGGTTGGCCTCGGTGTCGGTCGGTCCGAAAAAGAACTACGCCCAAATGCAGAATCGAACCAGAGTTCATTTGACCAGCAGGCTAGTGCACTAAGCACTACACCATTGCAGCACCCTGTTACTTAAAGATGAAGTTTAAAAAAAGGCACTAACGCCTTATCAATGAATGCCTCAATGCCATGTGAAAAGGCTACTTTTATTCAATTGGTTGTCTGACCACTGCCTGATTCTTAGTTCGTCAAGTACACGTTAGTATACAAATGTTTGCAGAAAATGAAGGACACAGAAGTTGCTGTTACACTTCGCTCTAAAGAAATCAAATTCTAGAAAAGCTCAGCTAGAAATTCTGCTAATTTTGTGTCATATACGTAACATTTGTACGCGTATATATCATAAACAAACATTTTGTTTCAAGTGAGTTAGACATTTAAAATAGACGTGCGTTTTTTTAGCCTACTCTTTGTGTTCTAAGAGAGTGAAAAAGTTGGATGATAGTGGGGGGGGGGGGGGGGCAGAGTAGCAATTTTGACCAAGATTTTAAAATTTCCATAGAATTACAGATATAAAGTGTTGGTCTTAAACTACACTCGCAGAGATGACTATTATAGAACTACTGCCATAAAGTGTTGGTACTAAACTACGCTCACAGAGATGACTATCATAAAACTACTGCCACAGAGTGTTGGTGCTAAACTACGCTCACAGAGATGACTATCATAAAACTGCTGCCATAAAGTGTTGGTACTAAAGTACACTCACAGAGATGACTATCATAAAACTACTGCCATAAAGTGTTGGTACTAAAGTACACTCGCAGAGATGACTATCATAAAACTACTGCCATAAAGTGTTGGTACTAAAGTACACTCGCAGAGATGACTATCATAAAACTGCTGCCACAAAGTGTTGGTACTAAAGTACACTCGCAGAGATGACTATCATAAAACTACTGCCACAAAGTGTTGGTACTAAAGTACACTCGCAGAGATGACTATCATAAAACTACTGCCATAAAGTGCTGGTGCTAAACTACGCTCGCAGAGATGACTATCATAGAACTCCTGCCATAAAGCGTTGTTACTAAAGTACACTCGCAGAGATGACTATCATAAAACTACTGCCACAAAGTGTTGGTACTAAAGTACACTCGCAGAGATGACTATCATAAAACTACTGCCATAAAGTGCTGGTGCTAAACTACGCTCGCAGAGATGACTATCATAGAACTCCTGCCATAAAGCGTTGTTACTAAAGTACACTCGCTGATGGTGCTAAACTACGCCCGCACAGATGACTATCAGTGATTTTGTGTTTACAGTTTAGTCTGTCTACTAGAGTTCTTACAAGAAAGCCTTCAATGATATCCTTCTCACATCTTCCAAGCCACCTCTCTCGCGACCTCCTCTAACACGTCCTTTTGCTACATCTTCCATATCTTTCACTTGACATCTTCCAAGACATCTTTCTCGTGACGTCCCCCAACACAGCTATCTCACGACATCTAAATTTCTTTTCCCTTCAGTTATGACAGCAACAGCGGACCAGAATCTACAGAACTGTACGAGGCTCTGCCTGGATCACAAAGAACTCTACAGCACCCGAATGTTTGTTTGCATTATCTTTCAAAATATTAGGCCGGCCACACTAGATTGGAAAAATAAAAGTGTTACTTCCCCTATCACATGATTATCAAAAGGGAATATATTTTCGGCTATGTCTGATATGTCTGTAATCACGTAAAAATATCGTTGCAATCACGTAAAAATATCGTAAACCTGCATAAAGGCGGAGAAATCTGTTACAGAAGATAAATGAGTGTGTCCTCTGATTGCATTACTCTTCGCCTCTCGGTTACATTTATCATATTCTAAGAGCCTTTCTTCTCGTTTTGTCATGGAGATTGTATTATTTATGCAAGAGATATACTTTCAGAGGAGAATGAAATAAAAAGAGAACAATACAAATACGGCCCATTTTGTCTCAGTTTGATGTCAGTTTCTGGCATGAAAGTTAAAAATAAGTCAGCAGGACGTAAATTACGATAAAAAAAAATGGACGCTCAGATATGAGATAATATAAATATTACTGTCTGATTATGGGAATAGATATGAATGAACACATTTCTATGAAAACAGAACTAAACAGCGTGAATCCTAAGTTTTAAATAAAAGGGGATAGCGACTGCAGTAAAACTGGTTCCGGTAATAAAGGTAAACAGAGGTGTATGGTAGTTTTATCAGGCGGCAGAGGGAGAGAGGAAAAAAAACAAATAACAGAAAGTATGAGAGTAAGATGAGAATGATTAAATGAAAAACATACAACATCCAAGATTTCGGCGTGAGCCTTTCTCGAGGATTACATACACAAATACAACGTCACATATGACTAAAAGAAAATGAAAAGGAAAAACATAGCTTTGTGGCATCCTCCTAGAAAGAAAACACCCGAATGCGTCCAAGAGGCGAGGAAAGTTTTCCACAAAGGAAAGCGAATACAACCAATCGATATCAGTGGCGGGGAAATGTAGAGATCGGGGGGGGGGCGGGAGGAGAGGCGCTGGGACGAGGCCAGGAGGGGCAATAAACACCTGTAGGCCGTGAGAGAAGCTGGTGGTGGTGGGGGAGGAGGAGGAAGGAAGCTAGGAGATAACGTGAAACTGAAGAATGAAGAACTGCAGAAGAAAGTAAAGTATGAATCATAGGAAATAAGTGGAAATCTAAAGAAGTTTAAAAGAAGCTGAAAACACATTGTTACTTCGAGCTCTGGCTGGAGACAGCCGGCCTGGAAAATAAGTCGCTGTTGCTGAGCTCTCCGAGATCGTGCACCAGAAGAACAGGAGCGGATCGCACAAACAGAAATGTCCTGTTTTCCCTGTGGTCGCTTTGGCACAAGGGCTTTGCTACAGGGGTCCACGCCCTTTTAGAAATCTACGATTTCTACGAGTGTTTTCTTTCCAGGACGATACCAAAAAGCTATGTTTTTCATTTTCATTTTCTTTTAGTTATATGTTGTGTTGTGTTTGTGTATGTAATCCTTGAGAAAGGCTCATGCCGAAATCTTGGATGTTGTATGTTTTTCATTTAATCATTCTCATATTACTCTCATACTTTCTGCTATTTGTTATTTCCTCACTTCCTCTGCCGCCGTGTAAAACTGTATGGTTCACCTCTATTTATATTTATTACTAAGTTTTAAATAGAAACCGTTGTGAAGTACGGAAGCACGTAAGTATCACTGTTGTTCATTATGTTAGAGGGAGAGCGCGAGTGAAAAGATCGTTCATATATTTTTCAATGACTATGTCCTTTTTTTATTTGCGGTTAGTTTTTGACTCATATATATAACTAAACAGCATATATATATGGACCGGGTGAAGACGTTGTGCGATTGTCAGTCAGTCACCCATTGCTGAACTGACATACTAATGTCAGAATTGACGAGACAGCCGGCAAAGACTCTCCTTTTCTCTGTATGTACCCCCCCCCCCCCGTAATGAGCCTAGCTTGGATAACGCGGCAGAGATTACCATAGCTCCCGCGGTGGTGACCTCTACAGAAGAACTACTCACATTCCCTGCTGTATTTAATCCGAACTCAAGGACTGACAGTACAATAGCTGCCATAACCCGCTTCCAATCCTATGCTTCACCATCTTCACAACATCGACAGCAAACAATATCATCTCGCAGTTTCTTGGAGAGAGAAAAATGTATCCGAATATATTACCATTACTTGTAAATACTACAAAAGAGTCCTTCAAATATCATGGACACAAAAAAGAACAAGTATACTCATACAACAAGAACTTAATACTGAAGAAAGCTGGCTGGTAAAGAGGATTAAAGAGAGAAAACGTAAATATTTTGGACATATTAAACCTCATGGTAATTTAGAGAAGACCGTCTTGGAAGGGTACACACTTGGAAAAAGAGGAAGACCAAGGCGGAGATGGCTGCAAGATATCGTTGATGATCTGCGACAGGATGCATCAGCAGCAGGGCATCTTGTTTATAACCCAGAGGCCTACAGGAGAGCTGTTAGGGAGGCAAAGTTCCGCAAGGGACATATAAATGACTGATTGATATTACTATTCAACGGCTGGCAATAGCAGTGGGTAATAGTGAATAAAATGCGTTAGAAAAACAAATCCCAGAAAACGTAAAATAACACTGGAGAAAATAAATAGGATAGCTTCATTTACACTTGCAGTGGAAGTAAAAAATATGAAATGAACCAAAAAATCCTAAATGAACATGAAAATAATGTGTATTTTCAACCGCAATGACACATTTAAAAAAAAATCAAGGAGAAACAAGTCAAATTTTGGACAAAAATAAGAAAATAAACTTAAACGTGCAACATAAATCTATTAAAATAAATACAAGCATAAAAATATAAAGGTCTAAATTAGAAATTTAACACACACACACACAAAATAAAGGCTGATGTTCCAATAAGCACAAATTACCTTAATGTTTTTGCCACTTCATTTGAAATGCAAAAATCTGCCTGAAATCTGCAATGAGCGCAGAGCACATGCAAAAAAGGCCCTGACACGGATGAATATTGACAGAAAAAAACACGTCTTGCGTATTAAATAACCCGTTGGCAAAATCTACGCTGTAACGAAGCTGAAGTTCTTTAATCTATTCATATTCAGATGACGTTTCTTCATTACCTGGAGAGTTGCTTCACCTTTCAAGCAACTCTCGTGTCATGCTGTTCCCATGGGCTTCGATGAATCACAAATATCTTTGGGAGAAAAAAAAAACAAACTATGGAGTTGTATTATGATTCCATTTTTCCACACCTGAATCCATAGATCTCGCGCTGAAACTCTTACAAAATAACATGATTAGACATCGGTAGCTTTCGTCCAGGACAACTTTTCTGTCACTTGACTTCTTTTATGGTGTTTGGTCAATGATGCTGGCACGGAAGAAAATGGCGAAGCAGGACAAAGATCTTGTATTTGGCGGAGAAGTTATATCAGCCACTCCCTGATAAATTAGGTAAGGTCTTTGTTTGTTTGTTTGTTTGTTTGTTTACACAGACACAAATAAATAAATTCGAAAAAAAAACTGGACCTGAATAGTTTTATAGATCATAACATCATAAAGTTCAAATGGCAAAATAAATGAAAGAGAATATGCTATTATTTTTCAAATAGCTATGTACTTTGTAAGTAAGACGCCTCCTTACCTCCGTCAGTCTACGGGACACCTTTGGACAAGGTGGAGTACCCGTATAGCTCCGATATCAGGGTGACGTGAAGCCATGGGAGCAGGTGGTGGATGGAATCTAGAGAAAGACGTCTTGGAAGAGTACATAATGGGAAAAAGAAAGAGAGGAAGACCAAGGCAAAGATGGCTGCAAGACATCGTTGATGATCTGCAAATGGGTGCATCAGCAGAAGGTCATCTTGCTCACAACCGATAGGCCTACAGGAGTGCTGTTAGGGAGGCAAAGTTCCGCAAGGGGTATGCAAATGAATGAATGTACTTTATATATATATATATATATATATATATATATATATATATATCTGTTTACATTTTTAAACGAAAAACAATGAAACTTTGGCACGGTAAAATGATTTAGAACATGATGCACCCATGTGTCAGACATGCTTGCCTTCGAAGAATAGTAGAAAAAACAAATTAGACATGAAAGAAAGAAAAAAAAAAACGGCAAGAGAATTACTTGGAATGGGAATCTCCAGTGTTAGATGGCAGAGTAGATTATGCGCTGATTTTCCTGACAAGGTGGCTGCTTGTTCTGCCAGGGTACTTGGTTCGAGTCCCAGATAATTCTTTTTGTCATTCTCGCTTCTCTCACATGTAAAGTGCTTTCTCTACAGTTCTCTATCGCGTGTTAACCACACAACACTATGTTAAAACACCTGACATTGTTAGTGTACAGCGTTTTTTGGTATTTATTTAAATATTGAAAAGTCAGAAGTTTGTAGGTAATACAAGAAGTGAAATAAAACCAAGTGTGACACTAGATACTGTAAAAAAAAAACCCATAGCTACTGACGACCTAATTTTAGCCATAATGTTGATATTCTATAGCTCTTTAAATTGAATGAATAAAATTTTCAGATTGCACACAATAATATCTAAGGGTTTAAACACTCACTTGACAGTTTCTTGCACCTGTGTGACGAGAATTTGTTAGTATCAGGGGTTCTCGACTTAGTATGGTGTATGGCCCCCGCTTGCATCGATCAGCAACTGGCATCTCCGAGGCATAAATGCAATCAGATGTCTGATCTGCATCTGTGGGATGGCTCCCCACTCCTCCTGGAGTGCTTGCCACAGATCACGACGATTGGCTGGAGAAACGTCTCTGCAGCTCATCCCAAATGTGCTCGATCGGATTCATGTCTGAAGACAGGGATGTCCAGGGAAGGGTAAGAATGTTGTTGGCAGTCAAGAACTGTGTGGTGAACAGTGCAGAATGGGATCTGGCGTTGTCCTGTTGAAACATAGACCTTTGCGCAGCCAAAAATGGAAGGACATGGGGTAGAAGAATTTCAATGACGTATGTGCATTCAAGCCTCCTTCAGTCTGCACCAATGGACTCCTTCCGTTGAAATTGATCATTCCCCATACCATTATACCTCCACCACCGAGCGGCGGAGCTTCATCAACGCAATTTTGGCCAAAACGTTCATTTGGCTTACGGTAGACCGTTTTCCGCATATCATGGCGGTGCAATAAAAGGGAAGATTCGTCACTAAACCAGACACGTCTCTATTGATTGTCAGTTGTCCAGGGCCGATGCTGGTTGGCCCAAACAAGTCGATTTTGGCGATGGCGTCTCGTTAAGACAGGACCTCGGTGAGGTCGTCGTGCCATTAGTTCAGCTTCATGCAGTTTATTCCGGACAGTTTGATCAGACACACGACGTCTTGCAAGCAATAACTAGGCAATTGAAGAAGCTGTTGTAAACCTGTTTCTGAGGTGATGAAACAGAAAAAAGCTATCATCAGCTGCTGTTGTCACCCTTGGTCGTCCACTGCGGTGCCGGTCTTTAGCTGAGCCAGTGGCTTGGAAACGGTACCAAAGTCGATTGATGGTACTCTGCTGCACATTTAAATGCCTGGCAATCTGATTTTGACCAATAGCAACATTTCGTAAATTTTGCGATAGACGCGCCATAATTGTCTGCTTGAAAATGAACTGAATGTGTTTGTGTAACCTCATCCTTTTATAGGGTTTCATTGCGTGGGAAGTGAGTTGTGCTCACCACAAAAATCACAACTTTTCCATAAACGCAACGTGAGTTATGGTAAAAAAAAGCGTGATTAGCAAGGGCAGCTACTGCGTTCTGACTATACAAGAGAATAGTAAAATTCACGCTAAATCATGGACCTGATATCTTGGTGACAATTTTTGGTCTGGTTTGAGATACCCAGGAAAAAAATTTTTGTCATAACATATAAAAAAATGAAGCTTAAATAAGCTATGCTTTGTTTTTTTTCTTTTTTGGACAGTATATATTATAAGAAAAGTGTAAGAAACATCAGTGAAGAAATATATTTTATAAGAGAAGTGTAAGAAACACTAGTGAAGAAATTTATTTTATAAGAAAGGTGTAAGAAACATCAGTGAAGAAATAGGCGTGGTCTGGGAATGAATGACTTAATGATGAATGAATGAATGATCTTTATTTTGAAAGGGTGAAGAATTGGGCACCCAGGCCCGTCTTACATTCTGCCCTTTATCATTCCATCTTTCATTCTTCCCACACTCTAGATTTAACAAGGCATACAACATTACATGAATATATATGTGTATATACTTATTTATACATATATATATACATATATGTACATGGAAGATGAAAATATGTGACATATAAGCATACATATTACATGAAAAAAAACCAATATCTAAGAATGCAACATGAAAATATTACATTCATAAATATATGGTAATGAACTAATTAAGAGATAACTGATCTAATAAGATACCGTACACACACATGTACATACACATACAAATACATTTTCAATGGCGTTCTTCTGGCATTTGACTCTCGCATATTTACTAACATAATTTCTAACAAGAAACAATATATAACAAATTATGTTTAGAAATATGCTCTTTTAGAACAGAACTCTCTGGTCGGCGAGTCATGGTATGAGAGCAGTGTAAGACACATCAGTGAAGAAATATGTGTGGTTTGGGAAGTGTAAGACACATCAGTGAAGAAATATGTGTGGTTTGGGAAGTGTAAGACACATCAGTGAAGAAATATATGTGGTTTTGGAAGTGTAAGACACATCAGTGAAGAAATATATGTGGTTTTGGAAGTGTAAGACACATCAGTGAAGAAATATATGTGGTCTGGGAAGTGTAAGACATATCAATGGCGAAATATGTGTGGTTTTGGAAGTGTAAGACACATCAGTGAAGAAATATATGTGGTTTTGGAAGTGTAAGACACATCAGTGAAGAAATATATGTGGTCTGGGAAGTGTAAGACACATCAGTGAAGAAATATGTGTGGTTTTGGAAGTGTAAGACACATCAGTGAAGAAATATATGTGGTCTGGGAAGTGTAAGACACACCAGTGAAGAAATACGTGTGGTTTGGGAAGTGTAAGACACATCAGTGAAGAAATATATGTGGTCTGGGAAGTGTAAGACACATCAGTGAAGAAATATATGTGGTCTGGGAAGTGTAAGACACATCAGTGAAGAAATATATGTGGTAAGCTTTACTGGGGATAGACGTAGAACTCTAAGAAATGTTAACGTGGAAGTTTTTGTGTAGTTATAAAAGTGTCAAAGACGTATATACAGACGTTTGTGTGGGTTGGAAAATCGTAAAGGAAAGTCATTGGAGAATGTTGTATGTCTGAAAGAGTTTAAATTTTGTTGATCTTCCAGCTGTTGCAGTGCATGAACTACTAAACTGCATGTGGCATATTCTAACACTGAGGTGGTCCACAAAGAAAGCAGCAATGAAAGTTGTAAATAATCTTTATAGCACTAGTAACAATGAGATTTTAGCTTTTTCTTGCAATCATTTATTGGGATGCTAGAAACATTATGAGCCAACATTAGTAAAATCTTTGCTGAAGTATTCGATGTTAGTAAAATCGTTGCTGATGTTTTCAACATTAGTGAAATCTTTGCTGTAAATCTTTGCTGAATGTTCAACATTAGTAAAATCTTTGCTGAAGTGTTCAACATTAGTAAAATCTTTGCTGAAGTGTTCAACATTAGTAAAATTTTTGCTGAAGTGTTCAACATTAGTAAAATCTTTTCTGAAGTGTTCAACATTAGTAAAATCTTTGCTGAAGTGTTCAACATTAGTAAAATCTTTGCTGAAGTGTTCAACATTAGTAAAATCTTTGCTGAAGTATACGATGTTAGTAAAATCTTTGCTGATGTTTTCAACATTAGTAAAATCTTTGCTGTAAATATTTGCTGAATGTTCAAGATTAGCAAAATCTGTGCTGAAGTGTTCAACATTAGTGAAATCTTTGATGATGTTTTCAACAGTAGTGAAATCTTTACTGAAGTGTTCAACAGTAGTGAAATCTTTACTGAAGTGTTCAAAATTAGTGAAATCTTTACTGAAGTGTTCAACAGTAGTGAAATCTTTACTGAAGTGTTCAACATTAGTAAAATCTTTACTGAAGTGTTCAACATTAGTAAAATCTTTACTGAAGTGTTCAACATTAGTAAAATCTTTACTGAAGTGTTCAACAATAGTAAAATCTTAGCTGAAGTGTTCAACATTAGTGAAATCCTTTTTGAAGTTTTCAAGATTAGCAAATCTTTACTGAAGTTTTCAACATTAGGAAATCTTTACTTAAGTTTTCAACATTAGTGAAATCTTTGCCGATGAGTTTAACATTAGTGAAATCTTTGCTGATGAGTTTAACATTAGTGAAATCTTTTCTGATGTGTTCAACATTAGAAAAATAAGTGATTAAATATTCAAGTCAGCTTCATTAAACAATTATCTTTCAAGACTCTTCTTTCCATAACAAAAGATTACAAAAAAAAAAAATTCCTAATGCAGGAAGGTAACAAGTTTTTTTTAACGCTTAAATCAGAAAAATGAAATCATTGATAAAATTTTACAGAAATCAAGAGTCTCTTCATGCTAATTAGAAATTCTCTGTATATATCGTAAATGAAAAAATAGAAACTAGAAACATAAAACAATTTAAACGAAACAAAAAACCCAGAAGAGGTTTGCAAATAAAAGTAGATTACGCGGTCATTCTTTTCAAAATGGATAGGAAATGGTCTTGTACTGTGAAAAGTTCACTTACCTAGGCATCTTCTTCTTCTTCTTTTTCGTCTTCTTCGCCTTCTTCGTTAACCTCCCTGGAACTACGAGTTGGTGTTTTTTGCAGATGATGTTTTGAAGATTTTGCGACACAGCATCGTGTCGGTTTGAGAGCGGGTAACTGTAGTAATTTTTTCAGTCACTTATGTCTTATATCTTATATCCTTCCCGTGCCGTTAAACGTCACATAGGGCTCGCAGAGTAGTTCGCCAATCTTTCCTGCCTTCGGTGAGTCTTTCAACCTCATCAAGGGATTTGGTCTCTCTTAACAGTGTCCTCTTCAGAGGTTCACATGGTCTGCCTCTTTTTCTTCGGCTTGTTGTGTTCCACTTGATAGCTTGTTTTGGGATTTTCTGATCATTTCTTCTCATCAAGTGACCAACATATGTCCATCCACTTTTCCTGATCACCCACGAGATTGGTTATTGTTCAGTCATCTGTCTTATCTCTCATTGTTCTTTTCAGCCACTGCGTGGAGTTAAAAAATTGGGGGATGTTGAGTACTTCTTTAGCAGGCTCCACTACCACGAGGGCTATAGGGATCTCTGCTATCTTAGGCCTGTTACTGGGATACAAATGGAGAGATGTGACAGGGCCTTGTTTATCATAGGGACTATAAGGATCTCTAGACCTGTTACTGGGGTACAAAGGGAGAGGTGTGACAGGGTCTTGTTTATTATAGGGGCTATAAAGATCTCTAGGCCTGTTATTGAGGTACAAAGGGAGAGATGTGACAGGGTCTTGTTTATTATAGGGGCTATAAAGATCTCTAGGCCTGTTATTGAGGTACAAAGGGAGAGGTGTGACAGGGTCTTGTTCAGCTTTGGTTCGCCAACCCTGACTCTACCATGTCAGCCATAGTTTGCCAATTCTGACTCTACCATGTGAGCTATAGTTTGCCAATCCTCACTCTACCATGTCAGCTATAGTTTGCCAATCCTGACTCTACCATGTCAGCTATAGTTTGTCAATCCTCACTCTATCATGTCAGCCATAGTTTGCCAACCCTGACTCTACCATGTCAGCTATAGTTTGCCAATCCTGACACTAGCCTGTCCCTATGGTTTCCCAAATCTGACACTGGCATATCCCCTATGGTCTGCCAACTCTGACACTAGCTTATCCCCTATGGTCTGCCAACTCTGACACTAGCACGTCAGCTATGATTCGCAGTCCTGACACGTGAGTGTCTGTTATGGGTCGCTGAATGTCAAATCTGACGTCTTCGTCCTCTTACTTGGAGATAACAATACCTATTAAGATGAAGAAATAGCTTCAAGAACGTTAAAAGCGTAGCCGTACATACAACAAATGACTACAAATACAAGAAAGATGGGCATTAGACAGCTTACTACTGGCAAGATATATGCGACCTACATCGGTGATTATAGCCCCCTTCTCCTTCCCTCCCCACCCCCCAAACCTCTCCGGGGGGTTGGTGGGGAAAATTCCTAGACAACATTTTTGCCCAATTTGGCGAATGTAGTGGAACAGAAACAATGCAAATTGTCCGCTCCTGGGAATGTGATAAAACAAGGTAATTTTGTAATCATCCACACGATGTCTGCAACTATTCCTCTGTACACCATGAAAATGATCTTGTTCTAGTTCTGTTTCTCTCTTTTTCTCTTTTTTTCCTATTTCGTGTTTCCCAGTGAAATTGGTACCGCGTTAGTTAAAAATGTATGTATGTGCATACAAGTGCTTCCACCACACAACTATCAAAATTAGTGTCCCTTAAAAGTGTAAATACGGTTACATAATGTCTGTAAAACGGATACAGTTACATAATATCCATAGTTACATAAGGTTTGTAAATTTATATAGATGTATATAGTAAAATTGGGGAACTACTTTGCGAGCTCTATGTGACGTTTAACGGCACGGGAAGGATATAAGATATAAGATATAATATAGTCAAGTATCAGTAAGATAAAAGTAGCATATTTTCATGTTACTGAGATTGCATAAAGTATACTGTGCTAGTCCCTATAATAGTATCCTTAATGCGTAGGGAAACTTTACTGGTATGTGGGCAAACGTGAGTGATATGTGGGTTAACGTGAATCATATGTGGGCAAACTTGTGTGATATGTGGACAAACAAGAGTGATATGTGGACAAACTACAGTGATATGTGGGTTAACGTGAATCATATGTGGGCAAACTTGTGTGATATGTGGACAAACAAGAGTGATATGTGGACAAACTACAGTGATATGTGGGTAAACGTGAATCATATGTGGGCAAACTTGTGTGATATGTGGACAAACAAGAGTGGTATGTGGGCAAACTAGAGTGGTATGTGGGTAAACATGAGTGATATGTGGACAAACTACAGTGGTATGTGGACAAGCGTGAGTACTATGTGGGCAAATTTGAGTGGTATGTAGGCAAATCTGAGTGGTATATGGGTAAACATGAGTGGCATGTAGGCAAAATTGAGTGGTACGTAAGTAAAACTGAGTGGTATATGGGCGGACATGAGTGGTATGGGAGCAAACATGAGTGATATATGGACTAACCTGAGTGGTATGTAGGCAAACCTGAGTGGTATGTAAGCAAAACTAAGTGGTATGTTGGCAAAACTGAGTGGTATATAGGCAAATATGAGTGGTATGTAGGCAAAACTGAGTGGTATATGGGCAAAACTGAGTTGCATGTGGGAAAAAATTGAGTTGCATGTGGAAAATATTGAGTTGTATGTGGCAAATATGGCGGCCTGGTTAGCTGAGTGGTTAGGCGTTCGGTTTACTAATCTGGTCAAGCAACCTGCCCTTTTTTCCTTCTCAACTTCTGTAGCAACAGGATGCCCCCTTTTCATAGATGAATTAAATAGGGCGCTTTCGTCAGACATTGTATCACCGACATGAGACTTGAGTGAACTAAGTAGTTTGCTGCGTAGGTACACATGGATATCAGTAAGTCTGCATTAAAATAAACCCAAAAAATCAAACATTCTCGTTTTATCTAAGAAACATACTAATAGTATAGCTATATCCACGCAAATATTAACACCTTACGGGCAATTTTATGTGAATAGCGTACTAAACATAACACTATTCCATGAGTATAACGAAAATGTGCATGTGAAGACTTGTCCGAACCATTGTTGATACGCTAACGTCAGGGTTAGCGAACAATAACTGAACAAGACCCAATTCGTACCCCATGTAACAAGTCCGGCCTTGGTTACCGGTGAAGGGATCGCCCGTGGTCCTTTTGGTGGTGGAGTCTACTTTTAAGCTCCATGCAAGGACTGGGAAAAACAGTCGTCATAACCCGCTCCCAATCCGACATAATGCTAGACCTCACCGTCTTCACGGCTGTAAATGAAGAAGAGGAAGAGGAAGAAAAAGAAGAAGAGGAAGAAGAAGAAGAAGAGAAAGAAGAAGAAGAAGAAGAGGAAGAAAAAGAAGAAGAGGAAGAAGAAGAAGAAGAGAAAGAAGAAGAAGAAGAAGAGGAAGAAGAAGAAGAAGAATATGTCTACAATAAGCACAATAACACTGTACTTATTTCACTGGAAAAATAAATACGAAAAAAAAAACAGAGAGAAAGAGAACAAGAGAAAACTATCTGAAATAAAGGGAAAAAACGGGCAAGCGATCTGATTACAAAAATAGAAATCTCTTGCTACCTACATTCCTCAGACACTGAAGGGGAAAGATATTACAGATATTTATAGACTTCATGAAATGGGAAAAAAATCATAATGGTTAACTCTTATTACCAGGGCATCTACTAAACAAATGTTTCGCTGACCGTCTTGACCAGGTTGTTTTGATTAACTTAAATCGTTATATTTTCAACTCAGAATTCTGAAAATGGCATACCTTTCTGCTGCTGACAGTGGTGGCTAGGAGCTACCAAACATTCCAAACCTGGAATTTCTGACCGATCTTGTTTGAAATTATTTTCTTCTAGAAGCTGTTTGTAATCTTGTGAGAAAGAAATCTGGAAAGAAGAATTGCCTGAACAAGAAGTCGAACAGAGCGTTGACATTTAAGAGTCCAGGTTCTGTTCGTTCGAAGACATTCAGCTGTAGAGAGTTAAAATAAATGGACGTAGTGCGTGCAGTACGAATCGTTCCACGTGTTCATCAGATTTCTTGGTACAGAATATCTCTGCCAATGGTACGTAAGAAGATTTCAGGTCTAGAGGGCTCTATCCAAGTCCAGAATGATGAGTATCTATTTAATTGTCTTATCTGTCTATCTGTTGATTCTCTTTACGTCCCGGCTGCGTATCTCTTTCTCTCTCTCTCTCTCTCTCTCTCTCTCTCTCTCTCTTCCTAATTTAATTTGTATATTTGTACTAAATCAAGTGTGTGGGAAGAATGAAAGATGGAGTGATGAAGGGCAGAATGTAAGACGGGCCTGCGTGCCCAATTCTTTACACTTGAAAAATAAAGATTATTCATTCATTTATTCATTCATTCATTCATTCATTCATTCATTCTCTCTCTCTGCCTACCTGTTCGTCTGTCCATCTATCATGCAGCTTTCAGTATCTTTACCTACATACCTGTATGTCTGAGTGTTGCGTGTCTAGCCTTCTGTCAGTCACGTTGGCTGGTTTTTGCCAAGGAGATGGTTCAAGAGATGCAGGTGACTGGTTCGCCGTGCACCGATTAATCCACAGATAAGACGCAGATACTGTGTCCTCTCACCAAGAAATACAATTATTTTGAAGATATTTGTACTACAACCTGTTCAGGCTTTTGTTCAAAACTGCACTACAACAGCAAAACGTAAAGATCTGTAGTGTGTTCATCAGATAGAAACATTATTCAAGATAAACACACCAGAAGAGAAAATGAGTAACAGAGAAATCGTAATTAATAAAAAAATAACATGTAAAGATGATTCATTTTTGGGGTGGATTTTTTTTTGGTCAAAACGCATTAGCAATTCTGCTACATCCTGCTCTTTAGGAATTCTGGGAGCACAAGAAAGGAGATAGAACTAGGGAATTATGGGTACAAGATTTTCACGAATCTAAGAGAAAACAAGACGAAGAGAGAGAGAAAGAAAGAGAGAGAGAGAGAGAGAGAGAGACAATGGGAATTTAAACATCGTGTTCGAATTATGAAATGAGACAGAACAAAAGAATTATGGGTACTGGGTTTTCATGAATGTATAGGAGAAAACATGCCACAGAGAGAGGGGAGTTGGGAAGACGGAGAGAGGCAGAGAGAGAGACAGAGAGAGACTGTCCTTCAGAAACTAAACATCGTTTTGGAATTATGACAGACGGTCTGTGAGTAATTCCTAAGAACTGATGAACAGGAAAAGTGAAAGCTGGTGTGCCTGTATCTTGTGTAGGCTTTGAGCTTCAGCTATCGACTAACTTCTGGGTCTTTAGATTCAGCTATCGACTAATTTCTAGGTCTTTAGGTTCAGCTATCGACTAACTTCTAGGTCTTTAGGTTCACCTATCGACTAACTTCTAGGTCTTTAGGTTCAGCTATCGACTAACTTCTAGGTCTTTAGGTTCACCTATCGACTAACTTCTAGGTCTTTAGGTTCGCCTATCGACTAACTTCTGGGTCTTTAGGTTCAGCTATCGACTAACTTCTAGGTCTTTAGGTTCACCTATCGACTAACTTCTAGGTCTTTAGGTTCACCTATCGACTAACTTCTAGGTCTTTAGGTTCAGCTATCGACTAACTTCTAGGTCTTTAGGTTCACCTATCGACTAACTTCTAGGTCTTTAGGTTCACCTATCGACTAACTTCTAGGTCTTTAGGTTCACCTATCGACTAACTTCTAGGTCTTTAGGTTCACCTATCGACTAACTTCTAGGTCTTTAGGTTCAGCTATCGACTAACTTCTAGGTCTTGATGTTCAGATATAGACTAACCTCTCCATGAAATGAAAACATTTTCTTTATTTCTATTTGTATCCTAAGAAATAACACACACACACACACACACACTCTCTCTCTCTCTCTCTCTCTCTCTCTCTCTCTCTCTCTCCTCTGTGTGTGTTCGTGGGCTTTTTTTTTTCAAAGACGTGTATTACCTCTCTAAGCGTTTTGAAAATGTGAACTGCTAAGCCACTGTTTATTTATGTAAGTGATTATATGTACAAATAAGTGAGTATGTAAAAGTTTTCTCTGAACTATGCCTGCATGAACACAGGTATGCACTGTTATGTGATGCATATACGCAAGGCGTCAGTTTCATGGTTTGTAAAACCGAAACTGTCTGTCGCCAAGTGAATGGGTGCACAAACCCTTTGAGCCGCTTGCAATGTGCTATTTCTAAAATAATCTCTTCCTGTGACTTCACTGAATCTTAATGAGGTATTTTTCACTTACATTTCATGTATATTTATTGTTCTTTTTTTTCACAAGTGCTGCATTTGATTCGTTAGAACTAAGTATTTCCCTACTGGGTCTAGATCTCCTGTCCCAGGGTCTAGATCACCTGCAAAAAATATCTGGATTTTTGTCACAGGGTCTGGATTTTCTGCCAACAGGGTCTGGGTCTCCAGTACTAGGGTCTGGATCTCCAGTACTGTGTTACTGTGTGCTCGTTAAGTAATAAAGCTGCTTCTAGTTTATACATTTTACTCCTGTACTAGGGTCTGGATCTGCAGTCTTAGGGTCTGGATCTCCTGTACTAGGGTCTGGATCTGCAGTCTCAGGGTCTGGATCTCCTGTACTAGGGTCTGGATCTGCAGTCTCAGGGTCTGGATCTCCTGTACTAGGGTCTGGATCTGCAGTCTCAGGGTCTGGATCTCCTGTACTAGGGTCTGGATCTGCAGTCTTAGGGTCTGGATCTCCTGTACTAGGGTCTGGATCTGCAGTCTCAGGGTCTGGATCTCCTGTACTAGGGTCTGGATCTGCAGTCTCAGGGTCTGGATCTCCTGTACTAGGGTCTGGATCTGCAGTCTCAGGGTCTGGATCTCCTGTACTAGGGTCTGGATCTGCAGTCTCAGGGTCTGGATCTCCTGTACTAGGGTCTGGATCTGCAGTCTTAGGGTCTGGATCTCCTGTACTAGGGTCTGGATCTGCAGTCTCAGGGTCTGGATCTCCTGTCCTGGGGTCTGAATCCTACTTTTTTCCAGGCTCCATATCTTCTTTTTGGCAGCTTCTGGATATTCTGTTACCATTTTCCAGATCTTCTGATCACAGCTTCTGGATATTCCCCCCCCCCCCCACTAACCTCAACCCACCCACTATCTCAAGATATAAAATATTACAAAGAAATATTGGCCTTCTCCTTTGACAGATATTCAGGTTATTGCATGGATCAGTTGGGCCACGGTATAAGCTCGTCATAATCGTCAACCATGTTATTCGACTGGTACTTAACACATACGTTTACTGTTCAAACTTTTCTCTGCCGTATATAAAGGGATATATATATATGTATATATATATATATATATATATATATATATATATATAAGCACAGAAAGATGAAAGATACAGGGGGCGATACAGACGGAGATATAGACATAACAGACTCAAAACTGTAGCCGCAGAATTAACCAGTTGTTCCAAACTAGAGGGATATGAATTCTTGGATTCACGGACGATTATAGGACGCCACGGGAGACTAACAGATCAAGATAAGATCAAGATAAGGTCGTTTGATCTCTTTAGCAAGGTAATTTGACAAGACAAGCAAATCACAGATAGAAAATAAAATGCAAGAACTGTCTTGACAGTGAAAGGAGATGTTAGATAATATTTTTTAAAAACTGCCTCCAAGAGGTTCCACAACTGTCAGGAAAAGACAGACTAAATTTATAAGACATATTATGAGAAAAGACAAGCTAAATTTATAGGACATGTCATGAGAAAAGGCAGACTAAATTTATGAGACATGTCGTGAGAAGAGGTAGAATAAATTTAAAGGACATGTCATGAGAAAAGGCAAAATTTATAGGACATGTCATGAGAGAAGAAGCAGACTAAACTTATAGGACATGTCATGAGAGGCAGACTAAATTTATACTACATGTCATGAGAGGAGAGGCAGACTAAATTTATAGGATATGTCATGAGAGGAGAGGCAGACTAAATTTATAGGATATGTCATGAGAGGAGAGGCAGACTAAATTTATAGGACATGTCATGAGAGCAGAGGCAGACTAAATTTATAGGACATGTCATGAGAGCAGAGGCAGACTAAATTTATAGGACATGTCATGAGAAAAGGCAGACTTGGACACATCGTGACAATAGAAAATTAGAGGGGGGGGGGATGCCGAGGTAGACCAGGAGAGAAAATCCTGAATGGATTGGTAAGATGGCATGGAAAGAGGGCACCAGAACAGCTCATAGAAGCGACACAGAACAGACAGTAGTGGAGGGTTATGAGCACCAACGGAAGCAGGCATGGAACTTGATAGATAGATGAGGTACTAGTTACAGCAATAACATTGGATTATGGCATCTCAAATCAGATGTTAAAATTAAAAACACAAGAAAATTAATATTTACGTAGGCAGAGATCGTCCATTCAGGAGACTGATAGTTGAAATAGCAGAAATCTTAAATGTTTTTATACGGAGAAAACCTCATATCCCTTTGAATAGATCTATTTGTCCACTCAACACTCTGGAAGGTACATGAGGAAGGAGGCGAGACAAGGTAAGACTACTAGAGACACAACAAGAGAAACCGATATCTACAACTGAGAACTTAAATATATACGGGGTCGTGGTTGCTGAGTTCTAAGATAAATGATGAAAGTGAAAAGGCAAGAATGACTATATTTCAGTAACAAATTACACATCGTGCCTTTTCGACTTCAAATAGAATGCAAACAAGCGACACAGGAAGAGGGAAGCAGAGAAAATATAAGACTGCCCCGTAAGGAAATGAAAATAGATACGAAAGAAAATAACTCGATAAAGCCAAAAGAAAGTTTAATTTGAAAATAGGTAATGGCATACATTTGGGATAATCACTTTATTGTATAGTTTAATTTATTGTCCTTCCGTCTTAAAGTATTTAAATCATCTAATACAGTGGTTCGAAATCTTTATGTATGAAAAGACTACTCTTCCTACTACATGCAAGTTACACACTACCACCACCACCATCACCACCACCACCATCACCACTACCACCATCACCATCATGTGTCGTACCTGTAGGCGTTGGCAGTCATATCACACATCTCAGTCCTTTATATTTTCCATCAGGTCTGTTGATAACCTTTTTTGTGTTGTTGTTGTTGTTGTTG
The DNA here is from genome assembly GCA_009760885.1 of Achatina immaculata. Classification (NCBI taxonomy): domain Eukaryota; kingdom Metazoa; phylum Mollusca; class Gastropoda; order Stylommatophora; family Achatinidae; genus Lissachatina; species Lissachatina immaculata. The sequence goes on from CM019691.1 coordinate 8,872,589, forward strand.
TGCCATACCATTAGACTGTCCATGATTTTTTGTACTGGTCTTCCCCTGCCTCTCTTCCCATTTATCTTTCATGTTGTTATGATGTCTTCAAACTCTCCTTATTATATATCCAATGAATGATGACCTGGGCAAGAGTAGAAAAAAAAGGCGAAGGACAGGCATTTGTGGAAAACCCTTGCGGAAGCCCCATGTGCCCTGGGCACTTAAGGTTCAGAGAGAGAGAGAGAGAGAGAGAGAGAATGATGACCTTCGTTGTCTTATGAGTCTTATTATGGGTTCTTTCTACATTTTTTTTACAGATCACCATCTGAAATTTAGTATCCCAATGCCAAGAGCTCTTGTTTTATTCAAAAGGTGATGCTTAATACCAAGTGGATGGCGCGACCACGGACCTCCTGATAATGTTCCAAGGACAACTTGTCTACAGCAGACTACAGCTGAGGAACCACTTTTCTAATAATCTTTTCTTTTATCCCTATTCCCTCTATTTCTGTACTTCCTTCAGGTTATATCCGTAGGGAAAAAAAGATTGAATAGCTAAAACACTGCAAATTATTATGCGACAAGAAAGTTTTTACTCATTCGTTATTCAACTGTTGATTACAGGGGCAAAGTAAATAGCAAAAATAATAGCGCGTTCTCTCTCTCTCTCTCTCTCTCTCTCTCTCTCTCTCTCTCTCTACTTTATTGTAGCATCTTAGAGCTCAATGTCTTTTGTGCAAACCAGGGATTGCCACTAGCAACAAGCGCCTGCTATTGCTTTAAGAGCTATAACAGAGTTCATTCCCGTACACTTACTATGACATTTCTTCTTCTTCTTCTTCTTCAATATTTTGCTACCTGACTGCCGAAAACATCGTAGAAAAAGTCCACAAATATTGTCCAACAACGATACTCTCCCGCCAGTTTTCACAATCGCCGGCATCAATAACTCATTTTACTCTGATTGAACTATTATCTATAACTCTCCGCCCCTAAATCCTAGACCCAAAAGCGACCAAACAGACTTGATCAAATATTAGTCATTGACAAACTGAAGCGATGCAGGCAAATTCAATATGCTTGGCAAATACTTTTTGGCTCTAGTTTCTTTCAGTTAGATTGATCGTCATAAGCTCATTATGGATGCTTTGGCTTCACATTCAGACTGGATTTGTGGATGCATAGCAATAGGACAGTGTTCGGGTTATTCGGGGAAGAGTGAACTCAGTAGTAAACTTGGGATAATTTTAGAGATATTTGTCATGGTATGTGGATGTTGACGTGTGAACTGAAGCTGGGACAGCGTAGGCTTAATGTGATCTGAAATGTGTGAGTTACTGACAGAGGGTATGACTGTTGTGGTGTGTGTAGCAGATCACGTGACAGAGTATGACCCACAGCTTGGGACCAGTACTTTCTAGTGTGATCAAATGTTGAATCTTTCCTTTCATCGAAGTAAAAGTCACAGCCTCGCAGTGTGAAAGAAAAGTAAACAGAAGATGAACGTAACAAGAAAATGAAGTAAGAAATCAATCTTGGAAAGAATAGCGTCATAGAAGACAATCTTAATGATCAGGAGCATACAAATCACTGCGTTCGTGGCAAAATGTTCTACCACAGCATACCCATTTGGTCGTGTCATTTAGTGGTGGTGGTGATGGTGGTGGTGATGGTGGTGGTGGTGGTGTGAAATCAGATGGTGGCTCAAGGCCTCCTGTAAAGAAAGAAGGGATATGATCATCAGCGAAATAAAAAATACAGAGAATGATAAGCGGGTCCGGAAGGCAGTCCAACAGGCACAGCAAAGCCAATGGACAACATGGGAAGAACTCCTGCAGAGATCACTAACATGGAATGACATATGGAAAATGGCACCCTTGAGACTCAGCTTTATCATCAAAGCTGCTTACGACCTTCTTGCCTACATGCTCCAACCTACACAAATTGGGTGCATCAGAAGACACAAAGTGCATAAGAAGACTGCAACGAAAGACAAACAGTGAAGCACGTGATGTCAGCATGCAGAGTAGTATTAGCCCAAGGACGCTACATCTGGCGGCACAACAGAATGCTTAGGAAATAGTAGCCATTGTAGACAGGACAAAAGATAAAGCAAACAACAGCAAAAGAGTTGAGGCCCCACCTAAGTACTACATATGCCCTGGAACGGTATCCTATATTGAATCGGGGACATTCCTTTACCATCACTGCTAAATGGTGGAAACGACTGAGATGAGATAGCTGACCTACCAGGAAGAAGAGAATACCCGACTGCCATCAAGAACACAGGAATGCGACATGACATTGTAGTGTACTCCATAGAAAAACAGGAAATAATAATGATCAAGCTCACAGTTCCATACGAAACAAGAATAGAGAAGCAGCATTTATTCAAATGTGAGAAGTACAATGATCTGGTCAAGGAACTAAGGCAGGGGGGCAGGAGTCAATGCAAAAGTGATAGCTGTAGAAATGGCATCGAGAGGATTCATAGCAATATCAGCGAACAACCTATGTAAGCAACTGGACATAAAGGGACAAACAAGAGCAAGGGCATTGAAAAGCTTTTCAGAAACATCAGAAAAGGTCTTATGCTGGCTGTGGAGATTGCGAAAGGAACATTGAGAACTTAGACACATTCGTTTGTCACAACAACCTTAGTTAAATCGCTAAGATGCACTTCGACGTGCAGTGCCAACTGGAAGATTGCAGGTTCAATTCCGGGACGGGAAAGAAAAAAAAAGAAGCAACAACTCACAAGACCTCTGGGAGTCATGACTCAGAGGGGCCCACCCCCCTTACAGTGTCAGGAGTTTAATAGGGCCGAAACACTTGTCTGAGGGGTGGGGGGGGGGGGGTACTTCCTCTGATGATCTGAAGAAGTTATGTTGTTGTTCCGCTCTCTACAGTAGAGAATTTCCTGCACACGCAGGTGTCTTCCACATGTAAGCGAGGCTTGTTTGTGTTCTTTGCGATTGTCAAACTTTTCTAAGTCCTCAGAAATGAGGATTTCCTTTTTCTTTATTTGTTAAAACAAAGCAAAACTAATCTATGTCTTTAAACTTTGCTTGTTCCAGAAATCTCGACGTTGCTCTCGGCCATTGTGTTTGGTTCCCTTTTTTTATCCAAGCCATAAGGAGAGACTAAGCTTGTCTGAGTGAAAGTCGTATGTATTGTGTGGTTTATGGCGAGGTATATATGTAAGATTCTAATAACCCATCACGAATGAAGCACTTACACCTTGTGTGCAACTAAAGTAACAATTTTAGACAAAAAAAGAAATAAGACAGTAAACGGAAGGTGATTAGGGACAGTATCTTCTTCTTCTTCTTCAATCTTTCTGGAACTGCAAGCTGGTGTTCTTTGCAGCCGATGCAGTGAAGATGTTGAGGCACAACATCGTGTCGGATTGGGAGTGGGTTACGACAGCAATATATCCAGTTCTTGACTGGAGCCAAAAAGCAAGGGGTGTGCAGTACTTCTTTAGCAGGCTCCACTACCACAGGGACTTAAGCGATCGCTGCCCCGTTAGCCACGCTAGACCTGTTACTGGGAGTACCACGGGAGAGATGGGACAGGGTCTATGATGTATCAACCAGGAAGTTAGCATATGTCAACCAGGCGTCGCTGACTGCCAAATTTTGGCGCCTTAATGACGGTATAAAAGTACACGTGGTTCTGGACTTGCTTAAAACCGACACACGCAAATTCATTCTTAAGTAAGAAATCTTCAACAGAGTTTACTGAAAGCATCATCACAAAACATTATAAACACAGGTCGAAGGTCACGTCTACTCAAGCTAGCTCATCTAGGAAAGAAGGGAACCTCGGCTGTGACCATTTTTGCAATGTGGTTAAAGTTGTTTCTGTAATGTGGTTACAGTTGTTTCTGTAATGTGGTTACAGTTGTTTCTGTAATTTGGTTACAGTTGAGACGTAAATCTTAGGAGACTTTGGTCAGTTCCGTTTAATTGGAAAGACGTCTTGCCCGAACAGAATTTTAAACCAGAAGGAATGTGCATAAATTCAGATTATCCTTTTACATCTGACAAGAAAATAGCTCTCTAGTTCTCTGTTCCGAACTAAACATTTGAAGAAGGAGAACTAAATGTTAAGTCTGAGTTTAATGATGAAGGAAAAGAGGAGACAGCTCGCAAACTCATTTAAGAAGTCGGCTTGAAGATGAAACTGACTGAGAATGAAACAGAACCAGGTATCGAGGTATCAGCTGTGAACTTTAATGTTGATCTCTCTGAAGGTCTCTGTCTACAGGAGTAGGATATCATGTCCTTCCACAACCCTCGATCCGTTGTGCATATCAGCAGGCGTGTCGCTGAGCGTTTCCCTTGCCAGGATGCCAGATCATCAAATATCTTGTCTCCCTGTCCACCTCTGTCCCATCTTCCCTGTTGCCATTACGTGCGCTAGCCCGCCTCTCTCCAGATTTGCATTGCTGTTTTCTACTCTTTGTTATAATTTTCAATGCTTCATGTGTCACTTTCAGAAATTCCTCGTTTTTTTTTCCCCTCGCTATCCATGGTACCAGGAATGTTAAGGATGCTGCTCGCATGAAAGAAGCCATGAAAGAAATGGCAGACATGAAGACTACGATAATACCAAAGAAACATGAAAGTGCAATAAATGAGGCAGGGAAACCATTCACGCTGTTCTTTAATACATGACTGTATACCTGGTGTATCCTTGACTTACCTGTTTGTGATTAAAGGCATGTTGACGGGTGGATAAAGGTGTGGAGAAGGGGGAGGGGTAATCACGATATAGGTAAACCCGATTTATGTAACGGACTGTGGAACATACGTAAATCGGAAACCATTTGTGCTCCTTTTTTTCAGACAATTGTAAAGGGGGGGGGGGGGGAGGTTCGGGGACAGAAAGCAAGGTACAATGAGGAAAGGAGGAAGGGGGAATAAGAACTGAGGGAAGCCTACTTGTATCCTCCCTCCATGCTGGAACTGACTTTAAAGGGGATTATTTTCCTTTACGGAGTACACGCTATTTGTTGTTTCTGTTTCTACACGTGGAGTAATACATGGCATGAACTCTGACATTTGAATAATGAACTAGGCGAGGCATGGCGCACTATATGTAAGGTAAAAGATGGTCCAAGGCTGCAATAAACAGGAATTACTGAACTGAAATATTCAGAAAATAAACAGGCACACTGATTTAGTGAAGCATTTTATCCTTAAGCTGATCATGGACTTGGTGGTATCTCATGAAGAGCCTTATACAGTCTAAACTTAAATTTGATTAAACAGTGATTTCCATCCATCACATTTCGCTGTTATCCTAAATGTAGAGCAATCATCTTTCTACAGATTCATAAAGAGATTAAACTGTCTCTTTTCTTCTAGCCAGTTTAATCTCTCAGTTGATAACAGGTGAAGAATGGATAACAAAAATGCGTATACGAGATGTTCTTTGTTACAAGATTCTTATAATGTCAGTATCACTGGAGACTTTCTAGGAGCGGAAGATATGGGAGTAAACTGGAACATAAGGGAAGTAACTTAATGTAGTTTGTTATATCACTTTACTGTGCTAACTCATTTTACTGTGCTAATTCACTTTACTGTGGAAAGTTTCGCTGTTTCTCATTTGAAAGAAATTGTATATGAAACCATAAAAATGAAACAACCTCTGTGTAAAAGCATTGTTCTTTTTTATCTATTTTGATTATTATCCATTCAGCACTAGACATATTCGAAGACCCTGGTTGTATGTTTTTTATCAGACCTGGTATCTGCGGGAGACCGATTTTTTGTGCCATGTCCTCGTTTCCTTACCAGGTGTCACGACTGCCTTCAGCCGCACTAAAGTCTCGACTATTAAAGCTTTTTTTTTTAGGTGAGAGATGGCTGAATGGCTAGGGTGCTTTTCTTATGGCCTTACCGGAGTCCGTGGTTCGAGTCCCATATAATTGTCTTGTTACTTTTCTTTCTCCTACATCTAAGTCCTGGCTACTATTTCTCACGTGCTAACATACAACACTGTGCTAGATCACTTCAGATTTTCAGACAAACAGAGCTGAGCCTTTCCTTGGAGCTAATAGGCAGAGTTGATAAGATGCCGCCAAAGCGTTAACAGATGTCTTCTGTGACCAGAAAAAAAAGACACTGTCACGTGGCATTTAAGAGCTAGATGACCAGATGATTAAGTTATCAACGGGTCAGGAACAAAGTTTGGTGAGAACAGACAAAAAAAAACGCGATAAGCTGTTTGAAAGTGTGACTAAAATGTACTTAAAACGTACTTAATGATTTAAAATTAAATTTTTAAAAATTCCAGTGGTCCAACTCAGAAACAAAAACAGATAAAGAAACATTTGAAAGTTCCTGCAAAGAAGGGTCGTGCTGAAGGAACAAAGCGAATAAAACCGAGAAAGTAAGCAAGTAGTTAAGGGGACGCTGAAAATGAAAACCTGACACAACAATCCAGCGAATATGTATATACTTTTTTGTAATGATGTACTGGAGGACAAATATGAAATATACCAAAAGTCCAGATACCCTTCTGTAATGATGTACTGCAGAATCAATATGAATTGTATCAAAGGTCCAGATACCCGTCTGTAATGATGTACCGCAGAACCAGTATGAAGTATACCAAAAATCCAGATACCCGTCTGTAGTGATGTACCGCAGAACCAGTATGAAGTATACCAAAAGTCCAGATACCCCTCTGTAATGATGTACTGGAGAACTAATATGAAGTATACCAAAAGTCCAGATAACCCTCTGTAATGATGTACTGGAGAACTAATATGAAGTATACCAAAAATCCAGATACCCCTCTGTAATGATGTACTGGAGAACTAATATGAAGTATACCAAAAGTCCAGATACCCGTCTGTAAAGATGAGTGTTTTATATACATATGTTTTTCCGGTGAGAAGGTCCAACACTGGCCTGGGTGGGCTACCGCCTCTCACCCAGCGGGGATGCACTGATATCCTAAACATGTCGAGGTCTTCCGGTGAGAAAGTCCAACCCTAGACTAAACTGGTGCAACGAAAACCACGGTGTCACGCAATCCCGCTTCTGAGACCCACCAAGAGTACAGGCTAAAGCCCTGTGATACTCTGAACCCCTTGTGGTCCTCTCGTGGATCTCGTGTGGTCCTTTCTGGGACAACACAGGAGACCACGGGACCTAACGAGGACCACAGGCGTAAATTCAGTAGGATCACAGTGCGGTTTTGGTGGTAGAAGCGAACGAAGAAGAAGAAGATATACACATGTAAAGCTAGTTTGAAAGAAAGTATTCTTGAACTGACCGACATTTTTTTTTTATAGAAAGAAAAGAAAGGAGCACAGAAAACATGAAAGAACATTCGGAACAGGATGAAAGAATATGCCAGTGGGGCGGAAGCTGCTAGACATTAGCGGCTATTAGTGCTATCTGTGGTCTGTTCACAGTTGGAATAATTTCCTAAAAGAATGCCAAGAAAACGGCTTTTGCATGGCAAGTTTCACTGGAAGCAAGATTCCAGGAGACTTTAATGTATTACAGAAGAACACAGAATTCTACGAGAATGGACAACAAGAAAAATCTAAGCCCCTCGGTATATTTTATCCTTGCGAACATGCAGGAGCAAGAAACGATAACTGTACACGGGAACGAAAGACCAAATTCACAAACTTTACGTTTACTGGAGATTTCGAGAGAAGAACATGAAGTTACAAACCAAGAGATTGATAATGGAATAACAAAAATTGTATGGCATAGAAACTTTGAATACATTTATGATTTCACACATTTAGCAGCACTCATGTATAGTTTACATACTCATATATTACTAAGTCTGTCTGTTGGACCGTGGCTCCTCTAGCCACTATCACATTTCTATTTTTAGTCCTAGTGCGCATGAATCTTAACTCTTCTGGCATGTGTTCCCACGCGATAGAAAACTGTCCACGCACTGCATTGACTGTGCTCTCCTGAGAATATAGATCCTGAAGAGAATGGGTACCCGCTCTGCACTACAGTTCAAAGTAGCTATCTTCATATTACACTTGACAAAGGATGGAAAGAACATATTCCTGCTGCAGAGCATATGCTGAGGTCAAAGTACTAATCAGTGAAAACAACTCAGATGGAAACGCTGTTATTAATACAGATGAATCAGTAATTCCTGGCTATATGGCGTGCCTGGGCCCATTCTACTCAAAATAGCCAGTGCTGTAACAACAAGCAGCCTTGCAATGGAAACCATCATCATCATCATCATCATCGCCTTTCACTCCCTTTAGAGCACAGACCACGGATAAAGGCTTTCCAGTCATCCCTGTTCTTGGAATTATTCTGCTTCTTTCCACGTGCACCCCTTGTCTCTGATAACTCATAATTTCTCTTCTCCAAGTAAGTCTAGGTCTTCCTCGTTTTCTATCTCCTTGAGGATTCCATGCCAGTGCCTATCTTGCTATGTGACACCAAGTGGCAAAAGCTCTGAGATGGATCAAATCACAAAACTACACGAAAACATGAAAACGCCAATTCAGGTTGGCTCTGTATAACAACAGGGGCTCGAGTCGCTGCAAACGTCACATATCCATGACCTGACTTTCATTTCTGTACCAGGTCATGCAGGTATCAGGGGAAATGAAAGAGCAGATCAGCTGGTCGAGTCATATATCATAGAGGAAGGGCAGACAACATCGGTGCTTCACGAGAAGCTGGTCGAACAAAAGTCGAAACAACCTACAGCTGTGAATCGGCAACTTGTCGAGAACGAAGGAGTTGATGGTGGCGAACAAAGAACGAATAATCACGAGCTTCAAGCGGATGACCAGCCAACACAGACCAGAGGTCATCAGCTGCTGCACGCCGAAGCCAGATCAACTAAACATCTGACTTACATGTAAAGCTTACTCCCTACTAGATCAACTAAACATCTGACTTACATGTAAAGCTTACTCCCTACTAGATCAACTAAACGTCTGACTTACATGTATAGCTTACTCCCTACTAGATCAACTAAACATCTGACTTACATGTAAAGCTTACTCCCTACTAGATCAACTAAACGTCTGACTTACATGTAAAGCTTACTCCCTACTAGATCAACTAAACATCTGACTTACATGTAAAGCTTACTCCCTACTAGATCAACTAAACGTCTGACTTACATGTATAGCTTACTCCCTACTAGATCAACTAAACATCTGACTTACATGTAAAGCTTACTCCCTACTAGATCAACTAAACGTCTGACTTACATGTAAAGCTTACTCCCTACTAGATCAACTAAACATCTGACTTACATGTAAAGCTTACTCCCTACTGTGCATTTGAAATATTTAAAAATTGAAAATTCGCAGAGCTGGAGACTGATGAAGTAAATTGCCACTAACTCCGCAGCGCATCACTGAATAGAAAAAATGGCGTTTTTTTTTAAAAAATTCTCGGTTTAAAAAAAAGGGAACTTCTTTTGAAAGTGAATTATGGATTTTCTTTCTAAAAGTTCAACATGTTACACATTAACATTTGTTTTGTTATTTCGTCTCGCGTCAGAGTTAAAGTAAGCTAAATAACCAGATATTACATATATATATATATATAGACAGAGACTGACAGGCAGTCAGACAAACAGGCAGACAGACAGACAGAGAGACAGACAGACAGAGAGACAGATAGATAGATAGATAGATAGATAGATAGATAGATAGATAGATAGATAGATAGATAGATAGATAGATAGATAGATAGTCAACTAAAACGGTAGCAGCAGGTATATCTACAAAGTAGCTAATCACATTTAAGATTGTTTCGTGAAGAGCCGGCGAAAGCAAAAATCGGTATTTTTCAATTATCCTTCCCGTCATACAACAGGACAAAAGGGTGCGTGCTTCCAAGCATGATTCCAGGAGATGTGTCTAGAGCCGGCGTGTCTTAGGTCTAAAAACTGCGGAGTCAGGAGATGAGGACTAATTTATGAAAGAACTTCAATTACTTGTAAGTATTTATGGGCATGTGAAAAAAGTATACAAACGGCAGATCAGGAATGGGGGAGATAATTTTTGACAAGGTCAGCTATGAAGCAGGAAACCGAAGGCAAGAAACGACCGCGATTTATCATAATTTTAGCCTCGGCTTTGTTTTGTTTTGTTTCATTTTTGCCTTAGTTTTGTTTTGTTTTTCTGTAAGGTGTATGATGCTGAAGATCCATCGAGATGAATAAGACTGACAAATTGTACAGGAATTTGTTTTGTGGCTTTCGTTTAAAAATCAGGGAATTGTAGCATCCGTTCTCTGTCGTGGCGTAGAAGTATCATCAATCCCTGTCAGAGCCTCAAGCTAGACTTGGAGATCAGAAAATAACAATTCGCTGAAGCTTTACCATTTCTTTTTCCAGCCACGTCTTTACTGCGCGATGAAAGCAGCAGGGACAGGGATGAAGAAAAACAATTTTAAAAAAAAATAAAATAAATGATGAAAAGAAATTTTGGAGTATGTTTATACTCAAGTTCAAGGACACAAAATACTGAATAGCAAATGAAAATATGGCGGTTTGTGTGCAAGCTTATTCAGTGTATTTCACAATAAACCTCTGACGTTATTGTGGTCCCTGGTGCCATGAACTCCATCAGCATAATTCCCTTGATATCCTAAAACTTTGTAGCCAAAATATCTAGGTTTGAATGTGTTTTTTTTTATTTCCTCGGCTTGTTTGGAGACATATTGTATAGCTGTTTGGACGGTTTCTTGAAGCGTCTCTGCATTCACGAGCGGAGCCTATGCCTCGTCTCTAGGCCAGAGTTGAGCCTATATCTCGTCTCTAGGCCCGATGTGAACCCATGTCTCGATTCTAGGCCCGATGTGATCCCATGTCTCGTCTCTAGGCCCAATGTGAACCCATGTCTCGTCTCTAGGCCCGATGTGAACCCATGTCTCGATTCTAGGCCCGATGTGATCCCATGTCTCGTCTCTAGGCCCGATGTGAACCCATGTCTCGTCGCTAGGCCTGATGTGAACCCATGTCTCGTCTCTAGGCCCGATGTGAACCCATGTCTCGTCGCTAGGCCTGATGTGAACCCATGTCTCGTCTCTAGGCCCGATGTGAACCCATGTCTCGTCGCTAGGCCTGATGTGAACCCATGTCTCGTCGCTAGGCCCGATGTGAACCCATGTCTCGTCTCTAGGTCCGATGTGAACCCATGTCTCGTCTCTAGGCCCGATGTGAACCCATGTCTCGTCGCTAGGCCTGATGTGAACCCATGTCTCGTTCCCAGCCACGAGCTGAACCATGTCTCTACTCTAGGCCCGAGCTGAAGCTATGTCTCGTCTCTGCCCGAGCTGAACCTATATCTCGTCTCTAGACCCGAGGGAACCCATGTCTCGTCCCCAGTCACCAGCTGAACCATGTCTCGTCTCTAGACCCGAGGTAAACCATGTCTCGTCTCTAGGCCGAGTTGATCCCAAGTCTCGCCCCCCTCCCCCAAATCTCAAGATTCTGTCGAGAAATGTGTCCCCCTCTTTCCGGTAGCGCAAAAAAAAAGAACGTCAAAGCTGAGTCAGTTTCTTTGAGTCCATTCTTTGAGTCAATTCTTTCAGCTTTGTGAACGTTAGTCAGTTGTTTTGGTATCCACATAACGCATGGTAACCCAGTCTCTCTATGGCAATTCAAACACTTCGACTAGTGAAATGAAATTTATCAGGAAAGATCTGAAATCGTGTTTCCCACGCACTTATTGGTCAACTTATTGAACGAGTTGATATCGTTGCTGTCCGTCCTCGTCATATGAACATGTAAGCAGAACTTCCTGCACCAATCCCTCACAGAACCGTTAACATTATCACCGTACACATAACACAGTTGGCGATGGATATCGGCGGAGCTATGTCCTTCTGCCTGCAGAAAACAGGGAACTCGCAACTTCCGGGAATGGTGATTACAGAGTCCATGTTTACTGGATTTCTACTCGTGCACAAATGAACAAAATGGACAATGGGTTACCATTTAGCGATATAACGCCGTACTGCCACTGCAGAAAATGCGCCTTATCACTATAGCAGCCAGTCGGAGATTAACTTTGAAATTGCCCACATATTTTTCGCCCATACTTAAAAATATATTTTAGTGTGAAGATGTTGCATGAACATTCATCAAGCACTGAGTAGATTAATTTAAAACATGCACTTGTACAAAACATAAAACCTATACATCAGAGGTTTCGTGACAATTAGTAACCAAATTATAGCAGTATAGGATGCAGTCTCTGGTTAATTTCTGAAAACATATTGTTAGTTTATAATGCATTTCTTCCAGACTAAATGTTTGTGTAGGATTAGACAAATATTTTAGCCAAACACTATAAGAAATACCACTTTGCTGGCAGAAACGCAGATGAAGCCATTAACTTTGATTATTGAGGAAAGACGTTGGCGGTGATTTTCGACATGTGTTTCCGGTGACTGGTGACACATTACCGAAAGCTGCACTAAGATGGACACTTCAGGGAAGCAGGGTAATGGCAGACCAAAGGAGACAAGGAGAAGAACAAGAAAGAGGGTGCTGAGTTAGGCTCACTTAGCCTAACAAGCGTTTGTGGGAAACTCTTAAGCAAGACCTATGTGTTCCAGGCAACGTAAAGATTCATAGAAGATAACTGCATTTCAGCTATCCTGATAGTAGCTTTTCATACGTGAAGTTCTGATAGTAGCTGTTCATACGTCAAGTTCTGATAGTAGCTTTTCATACGTCAAGTTCTGATAGTAGCTGTTCATACGTCAAGTTCTGATAGTAGCTTTTCATACGTCAAGTTCTGATAGTAGCTGTTCATACGTCAAGTTCTGATAGTAGCTTTTCATACGTCAAGTTCTGATAGTAGCTGTTCATACGTCAAGTTCTGATAGTAGCTGTTCATACGTCAAGTTCTGATAGTAGCTTTTCATACGTCAAGTTCTGATAGTAGCTGTTCATACGTCAAGTTCTGATAGTAGCTTTTCATACGTCAAGTTCTGATAGTAGCTGTTCATACATCAAGTTCTGATAGTAGCTGTTCATACGTCAAGTTCTGATAGTAGCTTTTCATACATCAAGTTCTGATAGTAGCTGTTCATACGTCAAGTTCTGATAGTAGCTGTTCATACGTCAAGTTCTGATAGTAGCTTTTCATACGTCAAGTTCTGATAGTAGCTGTTCATACATCAAGTTCTGATAGTAGCTGTTCATACGTCAAGTTCTGATAGTAGCTGTTCATACGTGAAGTTCTGATAGTAGCTGTTCATACGTCAAGTTCTGATAGTAGCTGTTCATACATCAAGTTCTGATAGTAGCTGTTCATATGTAAAGTTCTGGTATTAGCTGTTTATACGTAAAGTTCTAATATTAGCTGTTCATACGTAAAGTCCTGATAGCATCTGTTCATACATAAATTATAACAAAGTTACTGATATATTTTGAAGTCGCATGGGTACCTTGCAAAAATAGTAATGATGATGATGATAATGATGATCATAATGATGATGATGATGATATATGATGATGATGATGATCGCACCGTCTGGTGGAAGTGATCTGGAGACGCACTAGTCAAACCATGAGGGACCTACCACTGTAAACAAGTTAAATATCCCTGGCATATATCAGCTGTCACTGATTCTTAAATGTCGTATAGTAAGGTATAGATTACATCCCAAGCCCAAATAGGTTTAGAAAATCTTATTTTTGTCTGTTCTCGTGTGTATGTATGCATAGAGGGAGGGGGGAGGAAGGGGAGAGAGTTCGAGAGAGAGGGGAGATAGAAATCGAGAGATATAGAAAGAAAGGGAGAGAGGGGGAAAGAGACATCGAGAAAGATAGAGGGAGAGGGGAGGGAGAAATCGAGAGGGAGAGAGGGGGAGAGAGACGTGGAGAAAGATAGAAAGGGGAGAGAGAGAGGGAGAGAGAGAAATCGAGAGAGAGAGAGGGAGAGAGAGAAACTGAGAGAGAACGAACGAACATACTTTATTTTCAAATGGTTAAGAGAAAGGGGAGATAGAAATCGAGAGAGAGAGAGAGACAGACAGAAAGGGAGAGAGGGGGAGAGAGACATGGAGAAAGATAGAGAGAGAAGGGAGGGAGAAATCGAGAGGGAAGAATGAATGAATGAATGAATAATCTTTATTTTTAAAGGGTAAAGAACGCAGGCCCGTCTTACATTCTGCCCTTCATCACTCCATCTTTCATTCTTCCCACACACTTGATTTAGTACAAATATACAAATTAAATTAGGAAAAAAACATATCAAAAGAGTGTAAGATTTAACTACTACATTCAAAGTAAAAGAGAAGAAGGAATTAACCTAATAAAATAGCACTCACACACACATACACACGCAGACATATACATAAGCAAAATACATTGTAAATACAGATCTTCTAACATATGTTTTTTAACAAACATTAGAATAATTTCTAACAGTATCTAACAAGTTGCTTTTCTAACTATGTCATTTTAGTACTTGATGGTTGGCGAGTCTCGTGTTGAGAGAGTGCTGGTTATTTTATGGAGGCATATAATTACAAGCAAGTAAATAATGAAACAGGTTTGAGTTAAAGGATGAAGTATTACCAATGGATTTTAAATGGTAGGGGAGGGTGTTCCAGAGCTGTGCTACAGAGTATGCAAGGCTTTTCTTATACAGATCAATCCTGGGTTTAGGAAGAAGACAGTTTTTTAAACGCTGGCTATGTTTAGTGTTATACGTAAGCAGTGACCACAAATAAGGCGGAGCATTGTGCGACAGAATTCTGTGAACAAACTTAACTTTGTTAAAAATGATTCTATTTTTGAGGGGTAGAATTTTGAGTTGTTTGTGTTGATCTACAGTCTGTACTGGGTGTTTGTCACAAATAAGATGCTCGCTTGTGAAGTGAGTGGAGCATTTTTGTGTTTGAGACTGAGCATCCATCCCAAATTGTGGACCAGTAATCTAAGTGTGTTTGTGTGTTTGTATGTGTGATATGTAGATATATCTTTCTTGTGTCTTTGTCGATAAAGTGTTTAATTTTGGCTAATTGGTAAAGTTTCTGTGCAATCATGTTTTTTAGGTTATGTATGTGAGAATTCCAAGTTACATGCTGATCAATTATGAGTCCTAGGGTTTTATGTTCATGAACATTTTCTATTGCCTTAGTCCCAGCACAAAGCTGTAGTGAAGTTTTTGTTGCATTCTCCAGTTTCTGTCTTGTAGTGATGAGCATGGATTTTGTTTTATTGGTGTTTATCAACATACCATTTTTATTACTCCATTTAATCAAACTGTTTATATCATTTTGGAGCGTTGTCTGTAGTTTACTGATGTCATAGTCACTATTGTAAACTGTACAGTCATCAGCGAAAAGATCACATGAAGAGTGCTTTAAATGTAGTGGTAGGTCGTTAATATAGATAGCAAAGAGAAGAGGACCAAGAATGGAGCCTTGAGGAATACCGGTATCAACCACAGTTGAACCAGAGAGAGAAATCGAGAGGGAGAGAAGGGGAGAGAGACGTCGAGAAAGATAGAGAGAGAGAGAGGGGAGAGAGAAATCGAGAGAGAGAGGGGAGAGAGAGAGAAATTGAGAGGGGACGAACGAACATATTTTATTTTCAAAGAGTAAAGAACTGGGCACGTAGGTCGGTCTGACATTCGTCCCTTCATCATACAGCTTTCACTTAGTCACAGCCATTCAGCATTTGTTAAAGGGCATACTAATCATGATGTATAAACTAAGAAAAAAGTAGGAACAGCTTTATTATTTAACAATTAATGCTGAAGTCGGAGACACTGGACCAGGGAAGTCTAGATAGGCAACCACCTCTCACCCGGCGGGGATGTTTGCGTATCCTAATCACGCTGAGGTTTTCCGGTGAGAAAGTCCAACCCTGGACTGGATGGGCAACCACCTCTCACCCGGCGGTGATACACGGGTATCTCAAAACACGTCGAGGTTTTCCGGTGAGAAAGTCCAACTCTGGCCTGGGTGGGCTACCGCCTCTCACCCAGCGGGGATGCACTGATATCCTAAACACGTCGAGGTCTTCCGGTGAGAAAGTCCAAACCTAGACTAAACTGGTGCAATGAAAACCACGGTGTCACGCAATCCCGCTTCCGAGACCCACCAAGAATACAGGCTAAAGCACTGTGACACTCTGAATCTCTTGTGGTCCTTTCGTGGATCTCGTGTGGTCTATTTTGGACCATACAGGGGACCACGGGACCTAACGAGGACCACAGGCATGAATTCAGTAGGTTCACAGTGCGGTTTTTGGTGGTAGAAGTGAACGAAGAAGAAGAAGAATTTAACAATTAATCTTCGTTAAATTAAAGATTAATCTTCGTCCTGTTTGTTTTTGGAAACGTCACAAGTGTGTTATCTTTAAATAATAAATTTTTTCCTACTTTTTTCCTCTTTATACATTTTGATATCACAGCTTTACTGCAGTGCTTTGTGTGTAGTTGTATGCCTAAAAACTAATTATTGTGTAATAATCATGAAGACACATTAAATAATTACATAAATAAATAATAAACTTATCTCATGTCCATACACTCCATAATCTGATTTATGCAACAACATGAAATAAACTTGCATTCTTGCTTCCATTCAAAACTAACAAATTTATATAAAAGCAGTATAAACAATAAAAAATAATTTACAACAATCAAGCTATACTTTAAACTATTTTAGACTATGCTTAGGGAGGCATATAGTCCATATCAAAGAGATGTTGACAAAGTTTAAAGTTATAAGAACGAATATTACTTATCGATTTTACATGAATTGGTAGGGCATTCCAAAGGTAGGCAGTTGAGTAAGAGAAGCTTTTTTTAAACATGTCAAGCATTGGTTTTGGGAGAGCACAATTGCTTAAGCGTTGACTGTGTTTTGGGTTGGAATTGAACAACGACCAAAGATAGGGTGGAACATTGTGTGATATAATTCTATGAATTAACTTGGCCTTGTTGGAAAGAAATCTCTTTTTGAGGGGTAGAATATCAAGATGTTTGTCCTTATTTGTAATACGTGCTGCATGTTTGTAATCTATAAGCTTTACTGCTCGTTTTTGAAGTGAGTAAAGTCTTTTCATGTTTGACATGGAAGAACCATCCCAGACTGTGGAACAGTAGTCCAAGTGTGTTTGTATCTGTGATATGTAGTATATTTTTCTGGTGTCTATGTCAAGAAAATGTTTAATTTTAGTAAAATGGTAAACTTTTTGTGCAATGAGTTTGGTTAGATTGTCTACATGATGATTCCAGCTGAGGTGGTGGTCAGTCATGAGACCTAGAGTTTTATGTTCACTAACATTCTCTATCTGTGAAGTTCCAGCTTGGAGCTGTAGTGTTGTTGTTGGTTGTTGGTGAATTTATTAATTTCTGCATTTCTGCCTTGTTGTAATGAGCATGGATTTTGTTTTTCTGGGGTTTGTGAGCATTCTGTTGTTGTTACTCCAGTTAATTAGACTGTTTATTTCAATTTGAAGAGTTGACTCAAGGTTAATGCAGTCATTGTCACTAGTGTAAACTGTGCAGTCATCAGCAAAGAGGTCACAAGATGATTTTTTAGACGAAGTGGAAGATCATTGATGTAGATGGTAAACAAGAGAGGACCAGGAATAGATCCCTGTGGAACGCCATTATCAACCACAGATGTTCATCATCATTGATTATAGTTTTTGAGGGAAACTACCTGTTGTCTGTTGGAAAGAAAAAATGTAATACATTTTGTCAAGTCAGGGTGTAATCTATAAGTCTCAAGCTTTCTATCTAGGATTTCGTGATCAGTCATGTCAAATGCTTTTTTAAAGTCAACAAAGACAGCACTACATAATTTATCATCGTTTATGTTAGATAACCAACATTCTTTCATTTTTGTGAGAGCTGTGTGGCAGGAATGTTTCGGCCTAAAACCTGACTGACAGTCAACAATCAAGTCATTTTCTTGCGTGTGTTGTAAGCTTGTTTTTTTTTGTATGTGTTTTTCCAGGGGCTTTGACAAAGTTGATAGAATGGAAATTGGTCTATGGCTTGAGGGATTTTTCTCCGAACCAGATTTAAAAAGGAGATATATTTTTGCAATTTTAAAAGCCTGAAGAAAATGACAATGTGCAATGTATGTGCAATTGTAAATGTATGTTAGTGTATCTGTATTTACTGGGGCTGAGTAGCGTAATATCTTGTTGCTGATTTCATCAAGTCCTGCTGTGCTGTTGTTCTTTAAAGATGAAAGATAATTATAAACATCACTAACTGACATGAAAGGAATACCGGGTTGCTTCAGATCTGCACATTTGCTACCTATTTAAATGTCAAAGGGTGGGGTTGGTAGTGAAGGTTTTAAGATGTTGACTTCTTCTCTGAAGTGATTGCTGAACTCTTCACAAATGGGCACACGATTATGACTCTGAAAGTCAGACTGTTTTCTCTTGTTTTGTTAGAATGTTAATTGCTTTCCAAACAGACTTAGTGTCTGATTTATTCTGAACTAGGTTCCTAAAGTAATTTCTCTTGTCTAATTAAATATTGAACTCTGTTTCTAAGTAATCAGTACCTAGTGAATTCCCTATTTCTGTGGGCCTGATCCATTTCCCCCATGACTTGCAGTATCTCAGGTGTTATCCAGGGGGACTTAACTTGATGTTTAACTCTCGCCTCTTTAATAGGAACATACTTGTCAAGTATATCCCTGAAGGTTTTTATCCAGTATTCTAGAGCCTTATCAGGGTCAGTTAGTTGGTACACATGATCTAGAGGTGCTGCTTGTAACTCTGAGAAATAATTCTAAGCTGAATTTACTGAAACTTAGAAATGTAATATTGGTATGTTTATATAAGGATGTGTACTATCTCCAGACCTTTTTTCTCTGTATAGCGAGAATATTCTAAGAACAATCATCACAGAACCAGGCATAAAAATTGGAGGATACAATATTAACAACCTTCAGTATGCTGACGACACAGTACTGATAGCTGAGAACCAACAAGACCTGCAAAATCTCTTGGATAAAGTCGCCAAAGAAAGTGAACTGAAAGGCCTTACTTTGAACATCAAAAAGACAGAGACTATGGTTATATCTAAGAAACAGAATCCACCACCATGTAGTATAAAATTAAACGGAACTGTTCTAAAGCAGGTGCAGAAATTCAAATACATTGAAACAGTAATAACTTCAGATGGGAAATGCAGAACAGAAATTAGGAACAGAATAGGCCAAGCAAATTCTGCATTTCAGAGAATGAGAAACATATTAGCTAACACATCTTTATCAATGAATGTTAGAAAACGAGTCCTAAAATGCTATATTAAACCTATCTTGTTATATGGAAGTGAATCATGGACAATAGGCAAGTCTGCACAAAAATCATTGGAAGCAGCAAAAATGTGGTTTATTAGAAGAATGTTTCGAATCCCCTGGACAGCAAAAATAACTAATAAAGAATGTAGGAGAAGAGCTGGAGAGACAAAAAAACCTTGTCAAAAAGATAAGAGAGAGACAATGTACTTACATAGGACATGCATTGAGAAGAAGGGGCATTGAAAATGTTATAACAACAGGAAAAATAAAAGGAAGAAGATCAAGATGAAGACCAAGAGAAATGATACTGGACAGTCTGACGGGATGGTATGAGAGGAGATCACCAACTGAAATGATGGCCTGCATGAAGGATCGAGTACTCTGGAGAAGCATAATAGCCAACGCCAGTCGGCACGGCACCTGATGATGATGATGATGATGTTTATTTTTGGGAATTTTCAAGCCATATCGTGTCCATGTGTAACAGACTGGATAGTGATCACTCAGAGATAGAGAAAGAGGGGGGGGGGAGAAAAATCGAGAGAGATGGAGAGAGAGGAAGAGAGAAAGGGAGAGAGAGGGAAAGGGGGCGGGAGAGATCAAGAGAGACCGAGAGAGATAGAGTGAGAGATAGGGAGAGAGAAATCTCTTACAGCAGACACCTTGTTTTTTAAACCTCACGCTATATATCGACCAATGACCTCCACAGTCATGACTGTTAAGAGCCCTAGTATTGGAAACAATGTTGATGAGAAACTTTGCCAACTGCAGACAACTCGGCTAGCAGACATTAGGGCGCAGGGTAGAAAATGTTGCATTTAAAGTTCCAACAAATTCATCCCATATGTAGTCGGACGGTCACGGACAAGCAAATTGGAGATCAAGAGCACCGCTATAAATATCCATTAGCTAGAGAGATAAACTGACGTAGGGAACAACATATATAAACTGCTCCATACACAGAGAGAAGCATAAATCAACAAGAAAGACTATGAGAAAAGACGGACATTCCATTACACGCAATACGCCCAAAATGTTACACATTAGAGAAATTGCAATCAAGCAAAAAGATTTCCTTATTGTGAAGGCTGGAGTGGATATATCGATACGGCTGAAGTTACTGAATTACTGACTTATACACTTTGCAAATTGCTCTTACAAAAAAAAAAACAAACAAACCCCAAAAAATAAATCATTAGACTTTAACGCGAAGTGCAGATTAGGTGTCTTGAAATACCACGGATTAGGTGTCATGAAAATGTTACAGATGAAGTGTCATGAAAATAGTACGGATTAGCTGTTAGAAAATTGTACAGATTACCTGTCAAGCAAATAGCAGGAATTATGTCAGGTGAGTAGCACAGATTAGATTCATGAGTTTGACACAGATTAGATATGACGGAAAAAAAGTAGGGATTAAGTGTCATGAAAGTAACACACATTGGATGTCATGAAAACAGTACAGGTTATAATGGTGTCACGAAAATAGCACAGAATAGGTGTCATGAAAATATTACGGATTTGATGTCACGAAAATATCAGAGAAAACTATTTTATTGTCATGTTGGAAACAATTTGCACTATAAAAAAGAGATACATCCTTAGGAATACAAACATGCACTG
This sequence comes from Achatina immaculata, assembly GCA_009760885.1. Classification (NCBI taxonomy): domain Eukaryota; kingdom Metazoa; phylum Mollusca; class Gastropoda; order Stylommatophora; family Achatinidae; genus Lissachatina; species Lissachatina immaculata. The sequence continues at coordinate 8,893,477 of CM019691.1, forward strand.
CGTTCATCGTGTAATTAAAACTCATTTACACAGCAATTTTACTAACACTCTGTACTTAGATAGCAACCTACAACACTGAGCACTGAAAAAAAAGACGGTGGTGATGTGATCTCGTAAATTCTGAGAACCTCTAGCAGAAGTCTACACAAGCTGACGCTAAATGGTTTAATGTGACGTGCTGGTGACAAGTTCCTGACGCTTTCAAGGGATGTCACTGAGGACTTCTCTGATGTGTTCTCTGCTTTGACATGACGTGATTAGATATGTCAAAAAAAGTGTGATTTCATGGGCTTTGTTGCCTTATTTTCTAACTGCAAGGAGTTTATGACTAGCTAGGAGAATAGTTGTGAAAATACGCCAAGTTACCGGTAGTTAGTTCTGTAAGGCTGTCATCATTGTTGGAAGCTATACTCAAATGACGTGGCTGAAGACTGAATACAGTAACTGAATGTGAAGTAATGTAACAATTAGTTATGTTCAAGGCACAAGTATCATCCAAAAGTTAAACATAACAAGTACGAAGGTAACAAAATATATAATAAGACATATCACGACTGTAAAGTTAAGTGGGACCAAGTATGACTGTTCTAGTGTGAGGGTATAGTTAATTGGGCCAGCAAACCAGAATTGGTCAAGATCCTGCCTCACTGTTTCTTTGGTGTTGCTTGGCAAGAAGCTTAGCCTGCCTAATGGAATAGGGCTCACGGTAGTCCCCGGGGGAATGGAGAATATCGCGAAGCTCGTTTTTCAGTTCATTCCAGTCTTCAAGCTAGCTATGGTAACAATACATCTTAAAGCTATAGCCACAGTAATAGTCCTCAAGCTAGGTATAGTAACAGTACGTCTTAAAGCTAGTAACAGTAAGAATAAGTCTCAAGCTAGCCACAGTAAGAATACGCCTCAATCTAGCCACAGTAAGAATAAGTCTTCAATCTAGGTAGTAAGAATAAGTCTCAAGCTAGCCACAATATGAATAAGTCTTCAAGCCAAGTATAGTAACATTGCATCTTAAAGCTATAGTCACAGTAAAAATAAGTCTTCAAGCTAGCTATAGTAACAATACATCTTAAAGCTATAGCCACAGTAATAGTCCTCAAGCTAGGTATAGTAACAGTACGTCTTAAAGCTAGTAATAGTAAGAATAAGTCTCAAGCTAGCCACAATAAGAATATGCCTCAATCTAGCCACAGTAAGAATATGCATCAATCTAGCCACAGTAAGAATACGCCTCAATCTAGCCACAGTAAGAATAAGTCTTCAATCTAGGTAGTAAGAATAAGTCTCAAGCTAGCCACAATATGAATAAGTCTTCAAGCCAAGTATAGTAACATTGCATCTTAAAGCTATAGTCACAGTAAAAATAAGTCTTCAAGCTAGCTATAGTAACAATACATCTTAAAGCTATAGTCACTGTAAGAATAAGTCTTCATGTAAGCCACAGTAAGAATAAATATTCAGTCTAGCTCATTGTGTTAGCTCCTACGAAAAGCCCGTTCGCTGTTCCAGGGAGATAACTGAACAACATTAACACAACATTAACACAACAACAACAGCAACAGCAACAATAATAACTGTAGCAAACGCCTGCAGCTTTTAGAGACACTCCTACCCTGTGGCACATTAAATAAATTTAGTTCTGTACTGATGAATTCCTAGTATCCCTTTTCATATCAGAAACTTTAGCCATAAAGCAAAGAATGTTCCTTTTCAACTCATGGCAAACTTTAGAAGAACATTACAATCTCATGTGGTTCATCTTACTTATTTTTAGCAATTATCTAAAGCTAACAAAAACGAGGAATTAAAATTTGTAATGAGCAATGTTGGCCTACAGAAGCATCTCTGCCTCGATCAGTATCAGAAATTTCAGCAATGAAGAAAAAAACTCTTTTAACAGTACACATTTAAGATCAATACCTTTAGAATTAGACATCAGTTTGTTCGATAGTTAATCGAATTGAAAAAAAAAATTACGTCATTGACCTAAAACCTAAGTTGTTATATTGATCTGAATAATTGAATTTGTGCCACTTTTGGAAACATTTTCTTCTGGAAATTATAGCAATGATCTGTAATTTTCATCTGCTAGGAAAGTAAATACGTGAAAACTGTCTGAAAGAGGGCGCCTCGTGTTTTAGGTCATTCTTTGCTCTACTTGTCACAGGGTTCGTGTTTTAATTCATTCTTTGCTCTACTTGTCATAAAGTTCGTGTTTTAATTCATTCTTTGCTCTACTTGTCATAAAGTTCGTGTTTTAATTCATTCTTTGCTCTACTTGTCATAAAGTTCGTGTTTTAATTCATTCTTTGCTCTGCTTGTCACAAGGTTCGTGTTTTAATTCATTCTTTGCTCTACTTGTCATAAAGTTCGTGTTTTAATTCATTCTTTGCTCTACTTGTCACAAGGTTCGTGTTTTAATTCATTCTTTGCTCTACTTGTCATAAAGTTCGTGTTTTAATTCATTATTTGCTCTACTTGTCACAAGGTTCGTGTTTTAATTCATTCTTTGCTCTACTTGTCATAAAGTTCGTGTTTTAATTCATTCTTTGCTCTACTTGTCACAAGGTTCGTGTTTTAATTCATTCTTTGCTCTACTTGTCATAAAGTTCGTGTTTTAATTCATTCTTTGCTCTACTTGTCACAAGGTTCGTGTTTTAATTCATTCTTTGCTCTACTTGTCATAAAGTTCGTGTTTTAATTCATTCTTTGCTCTACTTGTCATAAAGTTCGTGTTTTAATTCATTATTTGCTCTACTTGGCAAAGAGTTCGTGCTTTAATTCATTCTACGCTCTACTTATCATAGAGTTCGTGTTTTAAGTCATTCTGTGCTCTGCTTGTCACGGAGGTTATGTATTAGGTCATTTTTTGCTCTGCTTTTCATTGACTTCGTGTTTTAGGTCATTCTTCGCTCTGCTTGTTATAAGTCATGTTTAGATCATTTTTTTGCCCTGCTGGTCATATGTAGGGAATAGATCAGCTCATGGTTACCTGGGTTGGTTGGCAACCCTAAGAGTAGGAATAATGGGTCAGTTACCGGCCAACTTTCAGAAGTGCGCAACTCTGAAAAAAATATTAGCTTTCTGGCCCAGTATATAAAGATAACGTGGTACTGTAGAATTTCAATAGATCGAGATTTGTACGCTGGGCGGATCGAGGGAGGTCATGTTTGTCGTTAGAGCGCGTATGAGTGTATTTCATCTGTGGATAAACATATAAGTGTTAGGTTAAAACTGGGGCTTATATTTCTGTCATGTGGACGCGTGCAAGGCTATGCTGTCGACTCATCCGATCAACATCCCGACCAATTTAGGTATGATTAGTATAACTGAAGGGTACATGAATAATTATAATTCTAGTGTAACATATTTGCTTATGTAAGATTTAGAGGGTTTTGGTAATGTGCAATGATGGCTCTTGTGTGCACATAAATATGTATTGCTGAAATGTATGAATATGAATGTTGCAATAATTATTGCCAGTTAGTTCCTTATAATACATCACATACGCAACCATTTAATGATGAAGATTAGAGATGTTTGTATGATTATGAACAAGGGGTTAAAATTGATTCTTTCATTGTCGATCAAGATAATCTAGGAATCTGAATATTTAAGGAAATGATTTTAATTATTATGTTGTTAACGATAGAGCTGACGAATAACAACATAAATTGATCGTGATCAGTTTTGTTTGATTTTCAAAACTTTGTAAACTGTTACAATATAAGTTCATGATTATATTGAAGAAGAATTGTTTAATTGTGTTTTCTTTTCATTTATGTAATATGTCAATATGAAAAACCTTTCAACTATATCATGAACACATAAAAATGCAATATAATAACATCTTATAAATTACAGATGTTATTACACCAGTTTTAAATCATTTAAATCCCTCACATAGAGGTCATGTTTTAGGTCATTCTTTGTTCTAATTGTCATAGAGTTTATGTTTAGGTCATTTTTGCTCTGCTGGACAGATTTAGTGTTTTAGGTCATTCTTTGTTCAAATTGTCATAGAGTTCATGTTTAAGTCAGTTTTTGCTCTGCTGGACAGATTTAGTGTTTTAGGTCATTCTTTGTCCTAATTGTCATAGAGTTCATGTTTAAGTCAGTATTTGCTCTGCTGGACAGATTTAGTGTTTTAGGTCATTCTTTGTCCTAATTGTCATAGAGTTCATGTTTAAGTCAGTTTTTGCTCTGCTGGACAGATTTAGTGTTTTAGGTCATTCTTTGTTCAGACATGACAGGATTACCTTTACTTTTTTTTTTTTACTTTTTGTTCTACTTTCATTAAAAGAGTTCGTTTTTTTAATCTCATTCTTTGTTATATATGTCATAACAAATTTCATGTTATAATTCATTCTTTGCAATACTTGTCATAGTTTTCATGGTTTAGGTCATTATTTGTTCTACTTGGTTTAGAGTTGATGATTAAGGTCATTCTTTGCTCTGCTTGTTAGATTTCGTGTTTTATGCCATTCTTTGTTCTACTTTTCATAATAGATTTCTGTATTTTAAGTTATTCTTTGCTCTGCTTATCACAGAGCTCCTATTTTAGGTCATTCTCTGCTGTACTTGTCATAGACCTCGAGTTTTAAGTCATTCTTTGTCCTGTTTGTCATAGACTTTTAAGTCAATCTTTGCTGTAGAAGTCATAAAGAGTTTGAGAATATATTTACGCTGGTTATTGTGTAGGTCATTTGATGGGGTTGGAGGTGGAAGGGGGGGGGGGTAGGGCTGTATAATAGTAGTAGGGTTGTAATGAAGAAGGCTAATGACTGTAACAGCAACTGTATCTAGAATAGCAGTAGTAGTAGTAGTAGTAGTAGTAGTAACAGCAATACTAGTAGTAGTAGTAGTAGTAATAGTAGTAGTAGTAATAGTAGTAGTAGTAATAGTAGTGGTAGTAGTAATAGTAACAGTAGTACTAGTAGTGTAGTAGTAATAGTGGTAGTAGTAGTGAAGATAATAGCAAAGGTAACTCACTGATGCATTAGGGCCACATAGGGATATGCTGTTAGTGTCCGTATTTACCTTGACCTGTTGGCACACTAGAGGGTGATGCGGTTAGCAAGACGCCTGGCCGCCTTTCATTCCCCAACTCCAGAAGTCGGGTACCCACTTGAACGGTTGGATGACTGGGGCGCTTCATGGCTAGGTTCGAACTCCTACCTTCGCCATGAGAGGCTACTGCACTAACCACTTCACCACTGAGACGCCCAGTAATAGTAGTAGTAAATCTTTCTTTTTTTATTTTCCTTGACGTGATTGTAAGCAGTCAGTAGTAGGAGTAAGTAGTAGTTTATATTCTCACTCCGACACAAGAACATTTGCAGAGGACGTAGTTACACAGTAGTAGTAATAGCAGCAGTAGCAGTAGTAGTAGTAGTAGTATTAGTAGTAGTAGTAATAGCAGCAGTAGCAGTAGTAGTAGTAGTAGTAGTTGCAGTAGTAGTAATAGCAGCACCAGAAGTAGTAGTAGTAGTAGTAGTAGTAGTAGTAGTAATAGTAGTAGTAGTAGTAGTAGTAGTAGTAGTAGTAGTAGTAGTAATAGTAGTAGTAGTAGTAGCAGTAGTAGCAGCAGAGATTGTAGCAGTAATAGTGAAGATGCAGTAGTAGCAGTAAAGACAGAAGCAGTAGTAGGAATAATAGTAAAATCTCTTATAACAGCAGCAACATCAGTAGTAGCTATGGTAGAAGTAAAGTGATAGAACATAGATATGGTAGAAGTAAAGTGATAGAACATAGATATGGTAGAAGTAAAGTGATAGAACATAGCTATGGTAGAAGTAAAGTGATAGAACACAGATATGGTAGAAGTAAAGTGATAGAACACAGATATGGTAGAAGTAAAGTGACAGAACATAGATATGGTAGAAGTAAAGTGATAGAACATAGATATGGTAGAAGTAAAGTGATAGAACATAGATATGGTAGAAGTAAAGTGACAGAACATAGCTATGGTAGAAGTAAAGTGACAGAACATAGATATGGTAGAAGTAAAGTGATAGAACACAGATATGGTAGAAGTAAAGTGACAGAACATAGATATGGTAGAAGTAAAGTGATAGAACATATGTATGGTAGAAGTAAAGTGATAGAACATATGTATGGTAGAAATAAAGTGATAGAACACAGATATGGTAGAAGTAAAGTGATAGAACATAGATATGGTAGAAGTAAAGTGACAGAACATAGATATGGTAGAAGTAAAGTGATAGAACATAGATATGGTAGAAGTAAAGTGATAGAACATAGTGTTATATGTTCAGCCTTCGAAAAATCGTAGACAAAGCACATTCATAACCATACAAAATTCCACTCTCGTTGTTTTCTATTTGAAAACAACACATTGCAGTGGTATACTGACTTAATGTGTGATATATGGACAGTTGTATATATATATATGTAAATAAAGGTAATCCTGTCATGCTTTAGGGGCACATAGGGATATGGTGTTAGTGCCCATATTTTTCTTGACCTGTCAGCACACTAGAGGGTGATATGGTCAGTATCACGCCTGGCCGCCTTTCCTTCCCAAACTCCAGAAGAAGTCGGGTACCCATTTCTACAGCGGGGTGACTGGGGTACCTCCGGTCGGATTCGAACCCCCGATTTTTGCCATGAGAGACTAGTGTACTAACCACTTCGCCACTCAGACACCTATATATATATTTATATGTGTGTGTGTATGTTTGTGTGTTCTGTGTAATTTGAATTTTGTTTCTGTGCATTTCTTTGAATTGATGATAATAGAGCGAACGTGCTCAATAATGGTTTATGCATGCATAATATTTTCAAGATCATCCATGGTCATCTCAAAGAAAAGAATACCACCAAAAGTTTTATCATTACCATCGATGGCAAAGAACTGAAACAAGTTGATAGATTCAAGTACGTAGGAACGATTATAACAGCTGATGGGAAATGTCGCAATGAAATAAAAAGTAGACGTGCTCAGGCCAAGTCAGCATTCCAGAAAATGAGAAAATTCTTGTGCAACAGATCCGTATCAATGGAACCAAGATACGGAGTACTTAAATGTTACATCGAGCCAATTTTGTTTTATGGATGTGAAGCATAGTCTATGAATAAGAGAGTACAGCGAGAAATGGAAGCCATAGAAATGTGGTTTATAAGAAGGATGTTGAAGGTACCAGGGACAGCTAAAAAAAAACAATGAAGAAGTCTTAAGAGAGGCTGGAGTTAAAAGGCAAATTATAGCAAAGATCAGAGGCAAACAAGCGAAATTTGTAGGACATTTTCTGAGAAGAGGAAATTGGATCACACTGTGGCAACTGGAAAAATTGAGAGAAGAATAGACAAAGGAAGACAGAGAGAGAAGTTACTGGATGGGCTGTCAGTGTGGCTAGAAAGAAAGTCACCGGCAGATCTCATAATGAAGTCTAAAGACAGGGAATTCTGGAGAGAAATGATCGCCTACGCCACGCGGCACAACACTTGATAATATTTACGTATATTTAATTGTATTTATATGTTTTACTTTATGTTGATGATGATAACTGGGCGAAGAAGCTAGGTACTGATGTAGGGGAATATAGAGTTCGTAGAAAGTAGGGCCGCTAGTAAAAGGGATGCGGACCAGAATGTATCGTTCTAGCTTATAGTTTTTAGGAAAATAGGCAAAATCATGAAGGTTAATAGTTGGTATATATAATATATATATATATATATATATATATATATATATATATATAATAGTTGGTATATATATATATTAATAGTTGGTATATATATATATTAATAGTTGGTATATATATATTAATAGTTGGTATATATATATATTAATAGTTGGTATATATATATATATATATTAATAGTTGGTATATATATATATTAATAGTTGGTATATATATATATATATATATATATTAATAGTTGGTATATATATATATATTAATAGTTGGTATATATATATATATATTAATAGTTGGTATATATATATTAATAGTTGGTATATATATATATATATATTAATAGTTGGTATATATATATATTAATAGTTGGTATATATATATATATTAATAGTTGGTATATATAGATATATATTAATAGTTGGTATATATATATATTAATAGTTGGTATATATATATATTAATAGTTGGTATATATATATATTAATAGTTGGTATATATATATATATTAATAGTTGGTATATATATATATATATTAATAGTTGGTATATATATATATATATTAATAGTTGGTATATATAATTGGGATTATTTTTTTTAATTACCCTAACATTACTAAGCCCACAGTGTGTATGAGATTCTAACTGATTTCAGCCTTATCATTTTTATGACTATACTGTGAAAGAATCAAAATGATGAAAAGCAAACAAATGTTGGTCTTATTATACATATTTGATGATCTTGATTTTAAAAAAAAGTATTTTGTGTCTTCCTTTCTCTATTATTGCATGGAAGGATGAAAAAAGAATAGGATAAAGTTAAGAACAAATCACAATGCATCGAGATATATAGATAAGACATCATATAAGGGCATCAGCCACCCCGTGGACGATGCACGCTTAGATCGAGGGGTGTACAACCTTGGCCGAAGCGTCATTGTCCACGTGGGATATATATATATATATATATATATATATATATATATATATATATATACCCACACACACTAGTTGATTACCCGGCGTTGCTCGGAAGTTATTAATTATTAATATTCATTTTCACAACCTTCTAGAATGTTTTACACAGTTCTATTCATTTCCACAACCTTCTGGAAGGTTCTAAAAAGTCTACAGAATTCTATTCGTTATATTCGACTAAACATGGGCTTAATTGTCATCGGACTGTCACCAATCATCTTAGCGACCTCGAACACTATGGATTCGAGACTAATCTCGGTCAGTTTGGACAATTTATTTCCCATCCCACCCCAAGCCCCCCTCCCATGCCGATGGGGGCTGAACGTGGACTTAAATGGCATCGGGAGTGTCACTATTCATCTCAGCTGCCCCAAAAACTATGGATTCGACACTAATATCAGTCGTTTTCGATGATTTGTACATGTCACCCCCATCCCACCCCACCCCTAGCCCCCCTCCCCCCCCCATGTAGTTGGTGGCTGATCAGCCACTGAATGGGCGTTCACTGTTGTGAATTAAACACTATTTTTCTATATGGACGCTGAGGTGAACAACAGCAGGATGTTTTTGGTGAATCAGAAATCTGGGCCGTGGATCATGTTTTTCGTTACCAATGCAAAAAGTTCGGCAACTCAGTAGACATAACGTCATTAATTTATGTGGGCTGAACTTTGTCCGCCACGGCCGACAACCCAATATATCACGGGAGTTATATCCCTTCGTTCACTGGGCTATTGTTAGTATCGGTCGGTTTCGAACCCGCCCCCATCCTCAGGCCTCCTTAGGGGTCCTAGAGGTGATCTAACCCACACAGTACTGTGTCCAGCTTCCAAGTCGTATGTGTGCCAAGTTTGGTTGAAATTGCTCCAGGCGTTCCAGTGTGATGTTGGAACATACACATATACATACGTTCATTTTTATATATGTAGATTGAAACATTGGGTTTGACTCATTGTACATAGAGGCAATGGCCGGGCAGTGTCTTGTTTAGTTGTGCCTATGGATGTGCTGTAAATTCCTGTGTATTATGGTGATTGTTGGCGCGTGCCCACCTCATGTGGTGTAGATTATGAAGTTGTGCAGTAAGCTATGAAGTAGGTTTATGTATTTACGTATCAATATGGACATGATTTTCAGTGTGATTTATAAGTATATTGGAATGGGCAACATGCTTGATTCGTTATTATGCTTTCATGTAGACTGATCTTGTGCTGCAGCAACGCGGTTATATAGAGGTGTGTCATGGCAGCGGTAGCTGCGTGGAATAAGTGTCGCTGCATGTTAGATTCGTAGTGTAGGCCACGTGTAGGGGCAAGAGAGCCCGGGACCCCAGGCCCATCAGGTTTTCAATAATGCAATATAAGAAATCATTATCACTAATTACCATTATAATGACACATATCTTGATGCCATGTTGATGTCAATGTCAGGTGTGGGTGTTGTTGTGGCCTATAGCGAGATTAAAAATGCTGTGTGCTTAGTTTTTGACTTGGTGAATTGTATTGCATGTCAGTGTATTGTGTATTGAGTAAATGCTCGGGATTTATGTATAATTATCATACAATATACCAAGGAAGGGAGAACCTGGGTTGGAGGTCATGATGGGGGAGCTAGACTTACAGTTGTACATTGCCAAGCGATTGTTGGTCTGTAACATCTGGATAAAATATCCGCCCCCCCCCCCCCACTAGTTATAAAATGTAAACTTGCACCAAACAAGTTTTACAACCCAGTCATAAAAGGACCCAAAGATCTGTGTCTCAAGTAAACACCCTTCACCTTCCCCAATTTTAAAAACATCCCGCAGAACGTGTATAAATATTAGAAAAGTAATAGGAAAAGGAGCTAGAATGTTACTAATTATTTTAGTCATTTCACCTTTAAATTATAACTATTATTTTTTTCTCATTTTTATGTAAATTCGTAAAAAAACCGGTTGATTTAAATAGGCCCAGATCCTCGATTTCTGCATACAGTTGTGGCACTTGAGATCGCTGAAGTTGAACACCCCAGATATAAGGGGATATTTAGAATTTCTGTCACGCCATATATCCATCTCTTACGTGGACGGCCAATATCTCTCTCTCTCTCTCTCTCTCTCTGTGTGTGTGTGTGTGTGTCTCTGTTTCCTATTATTCTTAGCATCAACACAAAACATTCAAAGGGTAGTGAAACTCTGAAAACTGATTATTCAACATTAAATTTAGTAAACAGAGAATCACTTTTCACGAGTAGACCGTGTTCTGTTTTGGGGGAAAATATCTTCAAAAACTGAAATTAGTTTCAGTAGGCAACATTGAAGAGTATCACTGTCGGATCGAAATTTACAACAACAAAAAAGTCAACTTCTCAAAGAATAATCATCATTACTAACCACATGAGAAGGAACACAGAACTCAATGCGACATTTAGTTGGTTAAGTCAATTAAAATGGTTTTAGTGAGTTGCGTTTTGCTCAGAATATTTAGATTTTTTTTCTGTTTTTGATTGCAAAGAACACCTTTGGTACATTATTTATTTCCCTGAATTGCCGTACTGATCTATACACATACTACATTCTACTGCTATTATTACTACTTTTATTACTATTATTACTACTACCTCTACCATTGCTGCTGTTGCTACTACTATTGTTACTACATACTAATATTGTTACGACTTTTAACTTCTACTGCTAACTACTACTGCTACTATACCTACTGTTACTATAACTACTAAAACTACTACTGTAACTTCTTATCTTATATCCTTTATCCTTCCCGTGCTGTTAAACGTCACATAGGGCTCACAAGGCAGTTCACTAATTTTTCCTGTTTTCGGCGAGCTTTTCAACCTCATCAAGGGATTTTATGCAAATTAGTTTGGCCTCTCTTAACAATGTCCTCTTTAGAGCTTCCCGTGGTCTGCCTCTTTTTCTTCGGCCTGTTGTATTCCACTTGATAGCTTGTTTTGATATTCTCTGATCGTTTCTTCTCATCACGTGACCAACATATGTCCATCTCATTTTCCTTATCACCTATGAGACTGGTTGTTATTCAATCATCTGTCTTATCTCTGCATTGTTCTTGAATTCATTCCACTTGATGCCGAGTATTTTCCGTAGGTATTTGTTTTCAAAAGAGTCTAATTTATTTCTTTTTTAAAAATTGTCTTCCAGCTTTCGCATGCATAACTGATGGTGGATATTACATTAGAATTAAATAGTCTTAACTTTGTGTTTGTGCTTATAACTTTTGAATGTCACATGTTCTCAAGATTCTTGCTGCTTTTGCAATTGTAATTCAAACTTCCTTTCTGGTGTCCCCATCTTGGTCTATGTAGCTGCCAAGGTATGCATATTGATTGCCTTCTTCAATAGCTGTCCCTTCTACGTAATTGTGTCCATTTTGATTATTGGGAAGTTTCACTATTTTTGTTTTGTTCTTGTTAATTTCAAGTTCTATTTTGTTAGCCAGTGAAGACAGGCTATCTGTTTTTTTCTTGCATGGAATTCACATTGTTAATGATAAGAGTTATGTCATCAGCAAATTCAAAATCTTCTAGTTGGGTCCCATGTACCCAGTCAATACCTGTGTTACCTGTGCAGCATTTTTTCATTATGAAGTCTGTTGCAACTCCCAAACGCAAAGGAGACAGTATACATCCTTGTTTCACACCTGTTTCAATCTGGAACCATTCACTCATCCCTTCTTCTGTCTTGACTGCACAAACATATCCATTGTAGAAGTCTTTAATGATGTTGACAATTTTAGATGGTATTCCATATAGACTTAAAATTCTCCATAATGAATCTCTGTGTATGCTATCAAATTCTTTTTTTAAAGTCTATGAAGTTCAGTATTAATGGTTTCTGTTTTTCAATATGTTCTTCAAGTATTATTCTCAGAGTAAAGATCTGGTCGAGACAACTTCTCCCTTTTCGAAATCCTGCTCATTGCAGTATCCACTATATCTTTAAGTCTATTCAAAATGACCTTGCGAAATACTTTCTACACAGCTGATACTAAGGTTACTACTCTCTACTACTCTCCACTACTCTCCTTTACTACTGTAACTATTGCTACTATAACTACAACTACTACTACTAAAACTGGTACTTGTAATATAACTATAACTACTGCTGTTACTGTAACTGCTACTATTACTATAACTACTACTACTACTACTACTAAAACTAATAAGAGTAGTAGTAATAAAAGTCTTATATATCTTATATCCTTCCCGTGCTGTTAAACGTCACATAGGGCTCGCAAGGTAATAAAAGTGGTAATAATTAACATTAATATAGTAGAATTTATAACTGCAGTAGGTATAGTAATAGTACTTTTTTAAATAGTTATAGTAATAGTAGTTGTAGCAGTAGTAGTAGTAGTTATAGTGCTATTTGTAATAGTTTTAGTAGTAGTACGAGTATTTTAGTAATAAGTATTCTTTGCGTGGGGCAAAAGGCCTGGAGGACTGTATGCGTCCCGCAGGCCGTCCGTTGGATTCCCCTGCCATAAAAAAGCAAATCGTCCAGCATTATTAAAAAGTCTATATGCATGCAAAACTCTGAAACGGACACGAGAAAAGAGACAACAAAAGACTCGATGACTTTAGCGAAACATATAATACTTACTGCTTACTTCCTTTTATAGAAACATTGATCACAAGTCACTTCACGGGAAGGAATTCACATTAATCACATTTCCGCAGTGTTTGTCACAGTAGAACAACTGCATTATTCTCTTGCCGTCAACCAGTGCTAATATTTCACAATCCATGATTGCTCTCCCTTGTAGTTCCAAAGCGATTAAAATCATTTTGTGACATTTATGACATAAAGAGATGTAATACGTGAAAAATTAATTTGGCCGAGAAGAAATCGTAAAATTGATTATTACAGAGACATGGTCTGTATTTTCCGTTTTATTGCAAGCATTCTTGCCGATAATCAGAACTTCGCAAAATTACTTCCCATTTCTGTATATTCCTTTATGTGAAACCATAAAACGTTGCTGACAATCTTCGTACATGAGTTCACTAAACCAATTGGTTAGGTCGTGTGTGTTTACCAAATAAAATCAAATTAGATAGGTATAGTCTTCTTCATAGATCGCTCACATGTCGATCTCAATCTCTTTCATAAATGCGGAAGTTCGTATCTGGTTTTCAGTATCGCCCTAGAGCTTCTCCTATAGGGGTATGAGGTCCTGGATAGATATGTTGCTTGAATGAGTTGTGTGGTTGGCTTATATGGAGGATGTGTTGTATTATCTGTAGCTTTTTCGCGCAGACACATGGGTCTCTTGAGCCAGTTTTAAGAGTGCGGTATAGGTGATGTCTCAGCCTGCAGTGTCCTGTTCTGAGTCGGAGGATTAAAATTTGATGAATAGCTAGCTAGACAGAAGGAAGAAAAATACCTTTCATTGGTGCTGCGACATACTGCTTGAAACGGACAACCAGTCCAGATACGGGACATCATGACTCATAAGGTAGGTCATCACCATGCATACGGTTAGGAGAGATATGCAGCACGTTGCTACGTCTTCAGTAAGGATAATGGAGGCTTGGTTTTATAGCGTGAGAGACTATAAGAGATAATTTGGATTCTTACTAAACAGAAACAACAAGGGACAGTTTTAATGTGGGAATGTGAGCTCGCTAATAGTGTATCCAGACACTTGAAATGGTTCAGATCACCAAAACATAGCCGCCCCCATCCCTAGAGCCTTATGTTTGTAGGGCTAGATCCTTTATACTGGGGGAGGGGAGGGGGATAGGTGAGAGGCATGTGAACTGCCCTTAGAAGCTCAGAATAGTGTAGGGATTCTGGACGAAGAAATGCAGTTCACATGATGCGGGGATGGAAGACCTATATAAAGGAAAAAGCGTGCGGGAAAGGTCACACTGAGCTTAGCCAGCGAGCAAATGGCGGGGCAAGTTCGATCTCGTCTGTGGTGTTTGATATGGAAATACTTAGCCCCAGCCGCCCAAAATATTGTGTTATATATGTGTATATGTACTGTCCAAAAAACAAAACAAAAAAAAAAAAAGAAAGAAACGCATAGCTTCCATAAGCTTCATTTTAAAGTGTTATGACAAACATTTTTTCCGGGTATCTTAAACCAAACTAAAAATTGTCACCAAGAAATCAGGTCCATGATTTAGTGGGAATTTTGCTATTCTCGTGTATAGTCAGAACACAGTAGCTGCCTTTGCTAATCACGCATTTTTTAACCATAACTCACGTTGCGTTTAAGGAAAAGTCGTGATTTTTGTGGTGAGCACAACTCACTTCCAACTCAAATCCAACCCTATAAAAGAATTAGGTTACACAAACACATTCAGTTCATTTTCAAGCAGACAATTATGGCGCTTCTATCGCAAAATTTACGAAACATTGCTATTGGTCGCCTGCAAGCAGGCGAAAGTCAAAGTCAGATTTCCAGGCATTTAAACATGCAGCAGAGTACCATCAGTCAACTTTGGCATTGTTTCCAAGCCACTGGCTCAGCTGGAGACCGGCATCGCAGTGGACGACCAAGGGTGACAACAACAGCTGATGATCGCTTTATTCTGGTTTATCACCTCAGAAACAGGTTTACAACAGCTTCCTCAAGCGCCCAGTCATTTCTTTCAAGACGTCGTGTGTCTGATCACACTGTCCGGAATAGAGTGCATGAAGCTGGACTTGTGGCACGACGACCTCACCGAGGTCCTGTTTTAACGAGACGCCATCGCCAAAATCGACTTCTTTGGGCCAACCAGCATCGGCCATGGACAACAGACAATCAATAGAGACGTGTCTGGTTTAGTGACGAATCTTCATTTTTGTTGCACTGCCATGATATGCGGAGAAAGGTCTACCGTAAGCCAAATGAACGTTTTGGCAAAAATTGCGTTGATGAAGCTCCGCCGCACGGTGGTGGAGGTGTAATGGTATGGGGAATGATCAATTTCAACGGAAGGAGCCCATTGATGCAGAATGAAGGGGCTTGAATGCGCAACGATACGTCATTGAAATTCTTCGACCCCATGTCCTTCCATATTTGGCTGCGCAAAGGTCTATGTTTCAACAGGACAACGCTAGATCCCATTCTGCACGGTTCACCACACAATTCCTGACTGACAACCATATTCTCGCCCTTCCCTGGCCATCCCTCTCTGTAGACATGAATGCTATCGAGCACCTATGGGATGAGCTGCAAAGACGTGTTTGTCGCCGAAAGTTTTCTCCAAGCAATCGTCGTGATCTATGGCAGACACACCAGGAAGAGTGGTCAGCCATCCCACAGGTGAACATCAGACATCTGATTGCATTTATGCCCAGGAGATGCTAGTCGCTGATCGATGCAAGCCAAGGCCACACACCATACTGACTTGAGAACTCCTGTGACTAACAAATTCTCGTCACACAGATGCAAGAAACTGTCAAGTAAGTGTTTAAAATCGTAGGTTTTATTGAGTGGAAGTTGAAAATTTTATTAATTCAATTTTAAAAAGCTATAGAATATCAAAGTTACGGCTAAAATTGGGTCATCAGCAGTTACGCATTTTTTTGGACAGTATATATTGTTCATTCATGATGATTAATGTTCTATTGAATGGCACGGGGGATGCCATCATGGTGTTAATTTCATGTGAACTTCATGAAGCTGAGAAGAGAGCAGAAAACCAGAGGATATGGCAGGGAGACAATTTCATCTCGCCTGGTTAACCCCAGCCGACCTCACAATGTTTGATTCACATGTACTGTGGATTATATGATATGTCGTGAAATCGTTCTATGCTGTTGGATTATCGTTACCGTCGTCCTTCGCGAAGATTTCGATTATTCTGTTGAGTCTTGTCATGTGGGATGGGCATACATCAAGTCCATCATGTTTCATTTAAATGGTAATACTATGTCAAGGTGTCAGGAGATACTAATCCGGCAACAGGCAGCTGCATCATCAATGCTATGCATAGTACATGATGATTCCAAGAGATTGGAGGAGAGATAGAGTGAGAATTCAGTGCGTTAGCACAAATAGAGATTATGGGAGAATTCAGTCCGTTAGTACATGTGAACTTCATGAAGCTGTGGAGTAATATTAGTACGTTAGCACATGTGAACTTCAGGAAACTGTAGAGGAGATTCAGTGAGTTGGCACAACGTGAAATATATTATTCAGTGCATGGGCACAAAAAGTGAAATATGTTATTCAGTGCATTTGCGCAAAGATGTAAATATTTATTCAGTGCATTTCGCACAAATGGAAATATGTTATTCAGTGCATTGGTACAGAAAAGTTTTATATGAGATAGGGGATGGGGAATTCATGCAGCACCGGCTAATATGTGTTACCAGTGCATCATCACAATATTGAGATATATGTATACTTGCTTAGTACGGCCAGAGGAGCCCAGGCCAATCTGATCCACTGTTTTAATTGATACTTAGTTGGAGATAGTACATTGTATTTATGTCTTGCCTTGTTATTATCATGATGATACACGTTGATATCATGTATGTGTAATGTCTATGGTGGCGTCACTGTGATATATGAATGTGTATAATGCTGAATTAACTGGCATGCAGTGTCCTTGAAGGGGAGAATCTGGGCTGGCGGTCATAGGGGTCGCGAGGTCATGGCTACGCAGTATGGTAGTACATGCCAAAGGAATGGCTGAAGCAGCTGGGTTGATCTGTTTCTTCCCAAGGTGTCCATAAAATGTAGAATAAGCACCAGCTAAGTTTACAAGTAGATGGTGGCAGTAACCCCGTAAACCGGCAATTACCGATAGACTACTGAAAAAAGAGAGAGAGAGAGAGAAACTGAATCTTTTGTTAAGTCATCGGTTACCTTAACTGGTTTATGTTATAAAAATCTAATAAAAACAACCAGTAAAATCAGCTGGAGGGCAATCAGGCCAGCAGACTATGGTGCTCAGTGTGCATGGAAGAGAATCAGCCAGTTTCGTCTTTGGTACAGCATGTGAACATTTTGTAAAAAGTAAATCTCGTAGCAAATAAGGTAAGAGAAACCGCACCCGAACATCTCATTCTCGCTGATGTTTGTAAAGTGTTTAATTTTACATTAAAAAACGTATAGGATACCGAATGTTGTATTGGTAAACCGGTATTCTGGAAAGTACTTTATGCAAGATGGAAAACAGGCACAAGTGTACCAAACATTCTGGTGCCATCCAGTGATATAATATAGTAGTTCCTTTATTAGTGTTGGCACTAGTGGCACTTCTCTAATGATATAAGAATATACGTGGTTGTTTCACTCTCTCTCTCTCTCTCTCTCTCTCTCTCTCTCTCTCTCTCACACACACACACACACACACTCCGTGACAGAGAGGTTTCAGTCTCATCGAATTTGAGAGTTATTTTGATGTTCATATTAGTTAGTAAGGTAAATAGGTCGACTAATTACATCTTTATAATTGCAAACAGATAAACAGATCGACTAGTCACATCTTTATCATAGCAAACAGATAAACAGATCTACTAATCACATCATTATGACGGCAAACAGATAAACAGATCGACTAGTCACATCCTTATAACTGAAAACAGATAGACAGGTCGACTAATCACATCCGTATAAATGCAAAGAGATAAACAGGTAGACTAGTCACATCCGTATAACTGCAAATAGATAAACAGGTCAGCTAATCACATCTCTATAATTGCAATTAGATAAACAGGTCGAATAGTCACATCCAGATAATTACAGTCAGGTACACAGGTCGAATAGTCACATCCAGATAATTACAGTCAGATAAACAGGTCCAATAGTCACATCCAGATAATTACAGTCAGATAAACAGGTCGAATAGTCACATCCAGATAATTACAGTCAGATAAACAAGTCGAATAGTCACATCCAGATAATTACAGTCAGATAAGCAGGTCGAATAGTCACATCCAGATAATTACAGTCAGATAAACAGGTCGAATAGTCACATCCTGGTAATTACAGTCAGATAAACAGGTCGAATAGTCACATCCAGATAATTACAGTCAGATAAACAGGTCGAATAGTCACATCCAGATAATTACAGTCAGATAAACAGATCGAATAGTCACATCCAGATAATTACTGTCAGATAAACAGGTCGAATAGTCACATCCTGGTAATTACAGTCAGATAAACAGGTCGAATAGTCACATCCAGATAATTACAGTCAGATAAACAGGTCGAATAGTCACATCCAGATAATTACAGTCAGATAAACAGATCGAATAGTCACATCCAGATAATTACTGTCAGATAAAATGGTCGAATAGTCACATCCAGATAATTACTGTCAGATAAAAAGGTCGAATAGTCACATCCAGATAATTACTGTCAGATAAACAGATCGAATAGTCACATCCAGATAATTACTGTCAGATAAACAGGTCCAATAGTCACATCCAGATAATTACCGTCAGATAAACAGGTCGAATAGTCAGATCCAGATAATTACAGTCAGATAAACAGATCGAATGGTCACATCCAGATAATTGCAGTCAGATAAACAGGTCGAATAGTCACATCCAGATAATTACTGTCAGATAAAAAGGTCCAATAGTCACATCCAGATAATTACAGTCAGATAAATATGTTGTGTAAAACTACATTTTAGTGAGAAACGTCTGAATAAAAATTATGAAAAAAAAGTGTGAAATTAAATGTGCATGAATGTGAAATGAGAAGATCATGCTTTAGAAAGTCTGAAGAAAGGGGTCTACGAAAGTGCGGTTATGAGAAAAGTGAGAGTTTATGTTGAGGAAGAGTAATCTAGTCTCCAAATCTTTCTTTTCTTCTCTTAAGTTATCCAGTGATTATCAGACACTCTAACGTGTGTATTCTGGTGAAACTTTTGTAAGACTTTTTGTCTTCTTCTATTTACGTGTCTAGCTATTTGCGTTCCTTTATTTATACATGGCATTTTTTACATTCCTTTATTTATGCATAGAATTGTTAACGTTGCTTTATTTATGCATAGAATAAAATGCGTTCCTTTATTTAAGCATAGAATATTATACTTTCCTTTATTTATGCATAGAATATTATACGTTCTTTTATTTATGCATAGAACATTTTACGTTCCTTTATTTATGCCTATAACTTTCTTCGTTCCTTTATTTATGCATAGAACAGTTAATGTTCCTTTATTTATGCATATAACTGTCTACATTCCTTTATTTATGCATATAACTTTCTACGTTCCTTTATTTATGCATAGAACTTTTTACGTTCCTTTATTTCGACTTTATTTAGGTCTTATCATTTTGTAACTGTTTTAGGACCAGCTGATCTGCATATTAGTCTATTTCAGCCAGCATTTCTCAATCAGGGTTCAGCGAGAGATCCATAGGGTTTACGCTCGAGGTTGTTAAGGGTTCAGCGTAAGGTTTTTGCCGTGAAACAATACATAAATAAACACTGAGTTTTCTCTTACAACAGCCCAAGACTTTGGAAGTTAGGAGCCTGGTCTGATATCTCCTTAGAGCATTGTCAGTTGTTGCTGGATTACAACATATCACAAATTACTAACAACAGTAAGATACCCTGAGCAGCACATATAATGTTTTATACATAGCTCCAAAGACACCTGAAAATTATTGAAATGTAACAAAAGAAATGCCTGCATTAGACAAAAGCTAGCAGAGAAAATAACACAAACCACCAGAATACAAAGGGATACCATCATCGCGCTTCTGTTCCCTAGCAAAGTCATGTTCCACCTGGACATTGTAGGATAAAAGAAATGTTACACGTGACTACATGTCACAGAATTCTTCCTGCGTGACTTCTCTGACTAGATTTCCTTACGAGAGGAAATAGTTCCACGTATTATGGGATTATTTATGTACCCAGGTCGGGTTTCTTTTCGCTGTGTCAAGAGCACGTCCAGAGAGACCACCCAAAGGAGAGTGTAAGGCTTTACAATATACTACGGGAGGAAAAAAAAGGGTTAACAAACTAGGGTACGAAACACGGGCAGCCGCTTTCAGAGCAGATCTTGAGTCACATGATTTATTCTCTAAAAAATAAACGATTCCAGTAGATCCGTATTTCTGAAGATATAAGAGTTAACTTGGTAGAGTATGAACTCAGACTCCCAGTTTGTTTTTAAAGTTAACATGGCAGAGTATGAACTCAGATCCCCAGTTTGTTTTTAAAGTTAACGTGATATAGAGTATGAACTCAGACTCCCCAGTTTGTTTTTCTGTTATCTGGATCAGGATCAGTATCGGTGCGAGGGCATTTTGATCCCATGAGAAGACAAACCAATCTATATAAAGCTGCTGCCACTCAAAGGTAAATTCTGCGCGCTTCTGATGTCCGCACTATAGACAGCTGCCTGAGTGGCATGATGTAAGCATTGGCTGTGAATAAGGCTGTTTAATGATACTTGTACTGATCTACAATAAATAAAATCTGTCACAGCTTTGAACATGTGCTACAATGATCTTTACTAAACAGAGTTGCTGCAATGATCATTATTAAATAGTGCGCCTGCAATGATCATTATTAAATAGTGCGCTTACAACGATCATTACTAAATAGTGCTGCTACAACGATCATTATTAAATACAGCTGCTACAACGATCATTATTAAATAGTGCTGCTACAACGATCATTATTAAATAGAGCTGCTACAACGATCATTATTAAATACAGCTGCTACAACGATCATTATTAAATACAGCTGCTACAACGATCATTATTAAATAGTGCTGCTACAACGATCACTATTAAATAGAGCTGCTACAACGATCATTAATAAATAGTGCTGTACAACGATCACTATTAAATAGTGCTGCTACAACGATCACTATTAAATAGAGCTACTACAACGATCATTATTAAATAGTGCTGCTACAACGATCAATATTAAATAGTGCTGCTACAAAGATGCTAGAAAACTGAGCAATTTGTTTTCCATCTCTACCACATTTTTTCCTCTCAATAAATTTATTTTCAGAATTATTTTCTGTTTTTATCCAGTCTATGAGGCAGAGGTAAAAAATAACCAAAATACTTTTCTTTAACATAAAGTGTACAAATATGGCTGAAAACTCAGTTACATAGTCTACCACGTGTAATCTTCTTCATTACTGCCTGGATTCTTGGAGACAAAAAAAAAAAAATCATCTGATTGACTGTTTAGCCTCCTGTGTCCTGCCTCTTTTATCTCATCGTCAGTCCGGATTTCTTCCGTCTAGATCTACCTTGGGAGCTAGAACACATAGCAGTCTCAGTGCGAGGTCAGGTTAACATGCGAGATGTGGAAGACACTCCAAACACAGATTAGTAATTTGTTAATCTGTTGCACGTCCTATATGTGGCCGCGAGTTATCATGCAGTAATAACAGATCAAAACTGAGCAAACTGCGACATCTTGACCTGACTGCAAGTTTGAAGTGGTTCTCAAGCAGATTACTGTTTGCTTCCCTGTTAACAGTGGTTTCTCTGGACGTGTAATATTCTAGGATTGGTCAGCTGCAGTCTCAGAAGAACGTGAACACGAATTTTCTAGCTGACCTAGATGTATTTTTTCTTTTGAAAGAATGTCGTCACTGGTTCGCATTGTCTCTAGCTGGGAATAATATAAAAACCATTCCTCTCCAGTCGCAGAAAGCCAACTCCTTCAGCTTGTCTCTAGCTGGGAATAATATAAAAACCATTCCTCTCCAGTCACAGAAAGCCAACTCCTTCAGCTTTGTCTCTAGCTGGGAATAATATAAAAACCATTCCTCTCCAGTCGCAGAAAGCCAACTCCTTCAGCTTTGTCTCTAGCTGGGAATAATATAAAAACCATTCGTCTCCAGTCGCAGAAAGCCAACTCCTTCAGCTTTGTCTCTAGCTGGGAATAATATAAAAACCATCCGTCTCCACTCGCAGAAAGCCAGCTCCTTCAGCTTTGTCTCTAGCTGGGAATAATATAAAAACCATCCGTCTCCAGTCGCAGAAAGCCAACTCCTTCAGCTTTGTCTCTAGCTGGGAATAATATAAAAACCATCCGTCTCCACTCGCAGAAAGCCAACTCCTTCAGCTTTGTCTCTAGCTGGGAATAATGTAAAAACCATTCGTCTCCAGTCACAGAAAGCCACCTCCTTCAGCTTTGTCTCTAGCTGGGAATAATATAAAAACCATCCGTCTCCACTCGCAGAAAGCCACCTCCTTCAGCTTTGTCTCTAGCTGGGAATAATGTAAAAACCATTCGTCTCCAGTCACAGAAACCACCTCCTTCAGCACTCAAACGTCATAAAGAGTGCCACAAATATCACCACGACGTTATTTCAAGTAACAGCCTGGTGGAGATTTATCGATACTGCAGCACTTCATGGATGATGTGTGTTTCGAGCCATGACTAATCGTCAGGTCCTCCCCTATGACAGCGATTATTAGCGGCAAGTTTTCCCGTATCATTTCCTACACGTCAGTGTTAGTGTCAGGCCTATTTGCAGCGTGAACCAGCCAGAGCGAGCTGCATCCCTCAGATTTGACACTCCACTTTTAAACTTCCTGTGCCACTCATGTACTTGCTTAAGTGAAAAACACGTGATCACATACTCACTTTTTTTCATTCTGCTACAAACATCTGCAGGTTTCTCTTTATTTCTCTCTTACCCCAATAAGCGAAAAATTGCACGCTATTCCTCTTTCCTGCATGCTTCATAGGAACTGACCATACTGGATCCGGTTTCCTGATGTCATATTTCCAAAATGGCCGACGTTTTTCTGTTCATATACATCCACAGGGGAATGGCATAAAATATCTATACTACAACTATCTATTAATCAATGCAGATTATTTCTTAGCAAAATTATTACTATTATTGTATTGTCCTCGTATTTCAAAAACTCTAACACTTCCTGGGATGAGCAAGTAGAGTGGGAGATTTCCTATTTTTTATCTATCGAGTTGTTTTGCTAATTTGGTTCGGATAAGAAAATGCTGTGTTCGCAGATAATTCTGGGAAGGGATGTTCTTTTAGTCTCAGTAGATAATATAACTGTAACGACATTTTGCTTATTAATTCATTCACTGCTTGCAGCGCAGGAAGGTGTTGGCGATCACTGTTATATGTACTACACACTCCAACGTATTTTTAACGGGATCTGCTGTCTGTCTCTTTCTAAATAACATGGACAATAATCTCGATAATTTTCTTTCTTTTTTCTTTCTTTTTTCTTTCCCCTTTGCTTCATTTTCTCCCTGATGTTTAAATTGATTGTCAGGTTCCATAACTCTCTATAATATGGCTTCTCTTGACATGTCCAATTTTGATTATCTTCTCCTCGTGGTTGTAATTATTCTTCGGAAGTTTTCTGCCACGACCTTATAGAAGTTTTCGCTCTTATTTCTGTCTCTCTCTATCAAGCGCAGAGCGATACTGGCTCTATAACACAGTTCCCCACCTCCCATCCT
The DNA here is from genome assembly GCA_009760885.1 of Achatina immaculata. NCBI lineage: Eukaryota > Metazoa > Mollusca > Gastropoda > Stylommatophora > Achatinidae > Lissachatina > Lissachatina immaculata. Next base: position 8,917,517 of record CM019691.1, read on the forward strand.
TGTTCTTAAACATAGTCACGTATTTGTTAATTTTCCTCATGTTTTTGAAAAGCTATGTTGATTTGATTTCAACTCTGCTCTTGCATCTACTGTTATTGGTGTTCATAAGAAATTGAGCTCAAATAATTTTATCCCTAATATATTTATCCACTTTCACAATGTTTATTGCTGTTCTTCACATTGTACACTTTCACCGGCAATTTATTACTTAAACATACTCACAGAAAACTTAAATATTTTGGACACATTAAACGTCATGAGAATTTAAAGAAGACAGTCTTGGAAGGATACATAATGGGGAAAAAAGAAAGAGAGGAAGACTAAGGCGAAGATGGCTGCAAGACATCGTTGATGATCTGAAAATGGATGCATCAGCAGCAGCAGGGCATCTTGCTTAGAACCGAGAGGCTTACAGGAGAGCTGTTAGGGAGGCAAAGTTCCACAAGGGACATGCAAGTGACTGACTGACTCACAGAAAAAAAAGAACTCAAGTCAAAATCAACGTCTAAACTAAGATGGAAGCGTGTGACACAAAAAAAGAAGTCAATTTAAAATCAACGTCTAAACTAAGATGGAAGCGTGTGACACACACACAAAAAAAGAAGTCAAAATCAACGTCTAAATTAAGATGGAAGCGTGTGACACACACACACACAAAAAGAAGTCAAAATCAACGTCTAAACTCAGATGGAAGCGTGACACACACACACACACAAAAGAAGTCAAAATCAACATCTAAACTCAGATGGAAGCGTGTGACACACACACAAAAAAAGAAGTCAAAATCAACATCTAAACTCAGATGGAAGCGTGTGACACACACACACAAAAAGAAGTCAAAATCAACGTCTAAACTCAGATGGAAGCGTGTGACACAGTTTTACAGGAAGATACATTGTGTGAGCGTCATTCAATTCTTGCGGACTCTAGAAGATGTGGGGTTTATGTCTGTGTGTGTGTGTATTTAATTATTGTTTCGTTGCTTTGAATAAATCGTGCTGGCAAATATTGGTATGTTCTTGTTTTTTTTAAAAATTACTTTGTGCTCTTCTCACTGGCTTTCATTTATATTCCTCATCTTTCTTTTCTCTTTTTAGGATCCTGAAAATGTCGCCATAATCTCTGTCTAACTCATCAGGTCCATTTGCTTAGTGTTTCTTCTTCTTCTTCTTCTTCTTTTTCTTTTTCTTCTTCTTCCAAAGGATCGTTGGTTGCTTTGTGTCATTGTCTGCATCTAGGCTGTGCTTGACGGCCCGAGTAATTTCAGCATCCAACATTTGTTACGACTACACTTGCCTGCCTATTTATATATTCAGACATTTGTCTGTAACCAGACGTAGATCTTGATCTTGGTCAGCTGTGGGTTGCAAACCCTGACGCAAGCAGCCAATCATCGGTCGCTGACCACAATTCATCTTGGGCCCTGCGTCTTCGGACCCATAGTATCACTTTTTTAAAGCTCACCACTACCCTCACTTGTATCCTTCTGGCCGCCTATTTATCGTCCCCTTCAACGTTTCTCAACCTTTTTTTTCCACAAGTGCCCTCCTTCAATTATCCATCCCCCCACCCCCTGGCGGGCCATATGAGAAACACTGGTCTACTTAACTGAATGTTTTACATCTGCTGAATATCACAATTTTACCTGCAGACTAATTTTAGTTCTGAAGAAAGAATGAGTTCCCATTGTCCCTTTACCTCAGATCAAGGTACTATTTGTTTCCTACCTGTACAAGTTTGTCCACACACTGTACTGAGCCGTGCTAGTTTGTGTGTGTGTGTGTGTGTGTGTGTGTTGCAACTAACTGGCTTGAAGTAATGAACTGAATAAATATTCTTTTTTTCACTTTATTACATAACGTCACTATTTACTGAGCAGATTTACTTGACTGCCACACAAGTGACACAGCAGACATTACACTGATATACACCATGCAACTACGAAAACCCAGGAAATAACCACTACAATCCCTACATGGACACAGACAATTTACATAAGTACAGCCCATCTGAACATCGGCGTTGTGACACTCAGCGTGGGTACAAATAGCACAGGATTCCAGCAGTTACCAAAAAAAGATAACCTTTAATGATGCTTTGTAAGTGAGTGTTGTAAATGAATGTGGACTGAGATGAATAAGGAAAAACTGCCAGGGCGGTTAACATTGCCAAAGGACAGACACTCTCAGACAATATTGAAAACATGCTAACTTCATATATAACAAAAACTGCAACCTAAGCTTTCAGTCTAGAATCAATGTCCAAAAAAGGGGACAAGCAAGTCACAAGTACTATATAACAAAGTTCATGACAATCTTTGTCCCGAAAAGGACAAAACATCTAGAACAACATTTTGCCCTAAAAATGACACATTTACCACAGATACTACATTCTACACTCTACGACCCTTTTGTCCTAAAAAGGACAACCAGACACAAAAGCTTACATTATGAAACAAGGAAAGATAGACAGTTCAGCTCTTCAGCTTACATTATGACACAAGGAAAGATAGACAGTTCAGCTCTTCAGATCCTGAACTTTTAAAGAAGAGGCTCATAATTGTGGGCAGTCATAACACCCCCACCCCACTCTCCGAATACTGGAACCGAATGATGGGGCTAAGGAATCTCTTAAGACTGTTTTTGTTAATAAATTGTGTTGGATTATAATATTTTTCCTAGTTTTCTACCTACCAATTAACTTTGCCCAATGTGGCATTTAGCGACCCACAGCTAACATATTAGCATCATGATTGGCCAACTATAACTGACATTTAAGCGTTAAGGTTGGTGAGCCATGAAAACCAATACCTTGTTCTCATCTTTCTTTTGCTACCTCCAGTAACAGCCCTATATTGACGAACGGGACGGGGATTCAGTAGTCCATATTGTGGTGGAGTCTACTAAAGAAGAGCTGCAGATCTCCTGCCTTTTACTTCCACTCAGGGATTTTAAAAGTAGCAACCTTAAGAAACTCCCACTTCTACACGATGCTTTGACCCGAAAGCATCACGGCATCGGCTGTATAAGTAGATCACTCTTTTACGGCTGAATAAGTAGATCACCCTTTTACGGCTGTATAAGTAGATCACCCTTTCACTGCTGTATAAGTAGATCACCATTGCAGTTCCAGAAAAGAAGAAGAAGAAGAAGAATTGACATCTTTTGAATGTCATCTTATATCTCTTATATCTTTCCCGTGCCGTTATATGTCACATAGGGCTCTTAAGGTAGTTTTATCCTGTTTTCGGCGAGCCTTTCAACCTCATCAAGGAATTTTATGCCCATTAATTTGTTCTCTCTTAACAATGTTCTCTTTAGAGTTTCACGTAGTCTGCCTCTTTTTCTTCAGCCTCTTGTGTTCCACTTGATAGCTTGTTTTGGGATTATATGGATGTTATACTAATACTTAAAATAAGATTGGTGATGATGTAGAGTGTCTGGTGAAAGGAAGGGTAACGTATAGGTGGTATGGGGACATATTCAGTAGTCTATGAGGGGTATGGGAACATATTGCAAGCAATATGAGGTCTGTAATAGTAAACAAGCTAGGAACCCCAGTAGCGACGAGAAGGCCGTGATTTGTTGGTAATTATAGCAACATAAAAAACAACTTTCCTCACAATAAACTTGTCTCTTTTTTTGTCTTTTCAAGTTCTTTCCTAGCGCCCCAGAAACACGGTGGCGCCATGGCTGGGCAGTACAGACCGCCCTGATTGACATACCGATTCCTGGCGAGCCTGGGTGATTAAATTGCCTCCTTTTATGGCAGATCTGGGGCAATAAATACAAGAGGATCTGCCTGTGGATTCTCCTCTATGTGTACAGGTTAAAAAAGTATCCGAGTTCACTCCCCTGGCATGAGATTAAGAATTTCATTCACAGAACAGATCTAGTGGTATGTGTTATTGCATACCAGGCTTTGCTATTGCATATCTGTTGGGTGACATATAGTTCTAAATAGGAGTGGTACTTTAAGTTATACATGGCTGCTATGATGAATAATTTTAAACAAATATTCAGATGTCGTTCAGTAGTTTAAAAGTTAAACTTCTAATGTAGTGGACATGAATGTAGTTTCATGTACTATGAATCAGTGCACCATTAATAAAAAAAAAGGAAAAACGAGCAGCATGTAAAACGACATTTAAAAAGCCCAAAACTACAACAACCAACATTAATTCATTCGCACGTGAGCTATACTGTTCGAACAAAGAAACGCAGCACTACTGTAGTCATAACAAACACCAAATTTCAAACTTGTATCAACATTTTATTTTACGGAATTAATGTTTCAACCTTGGCATGACGAAACTTTAAGACTTTAACAATGAAATGATGTTCATTAAATTTGGTTTGGAATTTTATTCTTTGCGACTGAGGCCTCCGTTTCAGTAAGGTGTATGACCTCCTCTGGCCTATATCAGAGAACGACATTTCCTTGACATGGATCTGATTAGCCGTTGGATCTGTTGTTTCAGGATGGTGCAGCCAGAAGTGGAAGGACGTGAGGACGAAGAATTCCAGCGACATAACGTTGGGCATTCAGGTGTCCTTCACTTTGCATTAGGTCACTTCTTCCCATGAAGTTGATCGTCCCCCACACCAGTACACCTCCACCACCATGTGGAGGAGCTTCATCCACTCAGGTCTGGGCGTAGCGCTCATGGATTCTGCGGTAAACTCTTCTCCGTCTATCGTGTCGCTGGAGCAGAAAGAATGATTCATCACTAAACCAAGCCCGTCTCCAATCATTTGCAACGGTCCATTGATGATGCTGGTTAGCCCACTGCGGTAGGTTCTGTTCTGGTGATGCCGGTCCGTAAGAATACGACCTCTGTAGGGTCTTCTAGCCCAAAGATCAACCTCATGCAGCCGGTTCCTAACCGTTTTATCTAAAATTTGACGAGGTGCTATCACTGACTGGACTGTTGAGGACGCAGATGCAGGTCGATTCTTGAGGTGACGCAGCCGTATGTAGCGGTCTTCGGCAGAAGTTGTGACAGTGGGTCTTCCACTGTGCGGCCGGTCTTCAACTGAGCCAGTTACTTGAAATCGTCTCCAAAGGCGACTAATAGTGTTCCTAAATACATTAAATTGTCTAGCCACTACACTTTGTGACTGAAAGTCAGTAAACATCCAATGATGATGAGTCGGTGTTTTGTAGTGAGATGAGCCATATTTGCGCATTAAATTGTCAAATGAATTGATTCGAGGAGCGTCAATCGTTTATAGACATTCAATAACATGGTCAGTGAATTTTGTGTTCAATAAGTTTCATGGGATTCTCATGAACTTGTCATGAGTTATTGTCAAAAATGCTGTTCTGACTAGTGTCGCTTTTCTGTGCTCATGAATCATCTACTTATTACAATTCAGATCAGCACGTGAAGCTGATGCCTTAGTGGACGTTTCAGGCAATTTGCCATTGTCTGATCAGCAAACTTCAGTTTAAATCACAACATGGTATTTGTTGCGTTTCTTTTTTTTAACAGTATATTTTAAACACAATATATAGACGTAGAATGCAGGAGTAAAATAGCATAAAAATCACAGGAAAACTCAAGAGAAAAAAATAAAGGGATACGAGGAGAAACATATCAGAAGAAAGAGTCATTAAAGGCAGGAAAATAACGGAGCCAGATATGATTACTTTGTTAAAAATGAAAAGGAATGTACAAAATGGAGGGAAACTTGACTGTTAACGCCCGTTCTTATGGCACACGATGATGATGACAGAAGCATTTAAACAGCACAATTACTATTTTCAGGATGCATAAACTGAAAATTATTACAAATTCCATTATTACTTTCTAGTTTTAAATTGGAGTAACAAAACTAGATTATTCTACGGTCATTACCTGGCCGTGAGATGGGAAGAAATAGACTTGACAGACTGGGACTTTTCCTTTAGACTCCCTTTTTCGTCAGAGTCGTCCTCTCTAACCAGGGAAGCGACATTCGCAGGTCAAAACTTTTATTATGGTTTCCTGCATATCACAGTTTGGGTATCCTTGGAGTATACGATATGCACGAAGAAACCAGGGCGAAAGCTCATTTGTAAGAGTGAGATAGAAGAGGCATATTCAAGGGGTGATATATTCAAGAGCTTCATTTTCAGAGACTGGTTTTTTTTTTTTGTAGCGTGAGAGCCATTTTTCTTTCTATTTGTTCTCGGACGCCATCAACCAAACATTCTTCCATGGGTTATAATATCGATTTCTTTTTGAGTACAAGATATGCATGGATATATGTCGCTCTATCCGCTGCCCATGGATATATGTAGCTCTATATGCTACCCTTGGACATATGCAGCTCTATCTGCTACCCATGGACATATGCAGCTCTATCTGCTACCCATGGACATATGCAGATCTATCGGCTACCCATAGACATATGCCGCTCTATCTGCTACCCATGGACATATGCAGCTCTATCTGCTACCCATGGATATATGCAGCTCTATCCGCTACCCATGGATATATGTAGCTCTATCTGGTACCCATGGATATATGCAGCTCTATATGCTACCCATGGACATATGCCCCTCTATCTTGTACCCATGGATATATGCCGCTCTCCCTGCTATCCATTGATACATGCAGCTCTATCCGCTATCCATCCTCCATTAGTCCACCCTGACAACTAGAATCTTCTGACATGTTGGCCTCGTGTTTTATACTATCTGATCCTAACAACGTGTATATGTGATCCTAACAATGTGTATATGTGATCCTAACAATGTGTATATGTGATCCTAACAATGTGTATATGTGATCCTAACAATGTGTATATCTGATCCTAACAATGTGTATATGTGATCCTAACAATGTGTATAACTGATCCTAACAATGTGTATATCTGATCCTAACAATGTGTATATCTGATCCTAACAATGTGTATATCTGATCCTAACAATGTGTATATCTGATCCTAACAATGTGTATATGTGATCCTAACAATGTGTATATCTGATCCTAACAATGTGTATATCTGATCCTAACAATGTGTATATCTGATCCTAACAATGTGTATATGTGATCCTAACAATGTGTATATCTGATCCTAACAATGTGTATATCTGATCCTAACAATGTGTATATCTGATCCTAACAATGTGTTCATACCATCTTCTAACTCGTTACTTCCGGCTTTATATCTCCCAACAACTGTCCACATTTACTGAAATCTCTTATTTTTTTTTTAGCTTTGTCTGTCTGTTATTTATTTACCCAAATTTCTGAACCTCTTTACAGAAATTTCTTTAAAAATATTTCATTTCATTAACCTCACAATACTCATTTCACGTGTTTTTAAACTTCACGTTTCACTCATTTCTCATACCTCATGTAACATTTTCTGCAAGCTTGAAATCACACACAAACTTTAACTTGTAATGACTTCTGACAGCGCGATTAAATGCTGCATTTGGAACTGGTAAATTTTACAAGAAAGATCCGTCATTCAAGGAACTGAGAAGAGCAGCAAACAAAATGTATGGAGCTTTGAAACTAGCACGCCCTAACAGAAACAAGTTTATGTGTTTCATTATTTCGTTCCAGTCACAAAGTTTTTTTTGCTTCTATCTCCTATATAACCTTCGTGCTAAGCGCTCAGCTTAAGTATTGTTATTATAGTCACTTAACAGAGAGCAATGTTTTACAGATCACATAAAGGCAGAGGAAGGGGCCGCCCATGCAAACGATGGATCGATGGTATAGCAGAGTCTCTGAACATCTCAGTATACGAAGCCAACAGGCGAGCCATTGGGAGACAATTGCACTTCACCTCTACACTTAGCAGTAAATGAGGAAGGACAAGACAAAACATAGTCATTTAAATTTCGGCTCCTCCTGAAACTTAGACAAAATAACTAGACAGTATTCTACTTGTACTAGCGCTTCTTCTGTTATCTCTTCAAATACGGAACTGTTGGATCCAACGTCCTAGACGATTCTGCTGCCGATTGTTGAAAGTGGACACACATTTTGTGCATCAACTCCTGAAGAGAGACGAGAAATTCTAGTTAGAAACAGGGGGAAGAAAGGCGCAAAACCGACCGCTACATATGAAAGATTGGTCTCTTTTAAGGAAATTTGGTCGTTTTTGGGTCAGAGCGACCGACAGCTGATATGCTACCGTCATGGCTGGAGAAACATGGCTGACCAAGACCCTGTCCCTCAACATCGTCGTTAACCGCTTTAACAGATTTAGCCTGGCTAAAGGTGCAGGGATCGCTATAGTCCCCGTGGTAGTGGAATCCGATAAAGAAGTATTACACGTTCCCTGCTTTTTTAGCTCCATTCAGGGGCTGAGAAAATAGCGACCATAACCCGCTCTCAAGCCGACACGATACATCGGCTGCAAAAGAATACTAACTCACAGTTCCAGGATGATGCACAAAAGAATACTAACTCACAGTTCCAGGATGATGCACAAAAGAATACTAACTCACAGTTCCAGGATGATGCACAAAAGAATACTAACTCACAGTTCCAGGATGATGCACAAAAGAATACTAACTCACAGTTCCAGGATGATGCACAAAAGAATACTAACTCACAGTTCCAGGATGATGCACAAAGAAGTAGAAGAAAAGGATGTATCAAGCCCACACACAAAACACTGACGCTTGTATTTTTTCTCTCTCCTTCCTTCCTTCTTTTCTTCCTTCCTTCCTTCCTTCCTTTTTGGGTTTCTTTCACACTGTCCCTCTCACTCTTTCCCTCATGTCCACCAGCTAGAAATTGCTCACGTTAATACTATTTGCCTTGCCATCGCTAGGGTTACCATCACATCAAGTCACCATTACCCTCACAAACACTAACAACAAAGTGATGATTCTCAAGTAATAGAAAAAAGATTCCCTGTTTTCTTCAGTAAGTGAAAATGAGAAACAAATAGAGGTGTTATCACACGCCCACACTTTGATGTCTTTTCACACCATCTTTCTTTCTCTGCAGCAAAGAAGGCACCAAAACGCTTGCCATAAATGTCACGTTGGCAACAGACAATGAGCAGGCGAAATGTTGTCTGCTGATGAAAGAGAGGGAATGATACATCCATGCGCAGACCTATATACAAAATAGCAAAGCGCAGACCTATATACAAAATAGCAAAGGTATGTCTTTTTCCACTTTTGTTATCATTCGTTATATAATCAAAATTTCTGTTCATAAATTTAACATGTGTGCGTGTGCTGCCGTAACTATTTCACCCCAGAACAGAGTAGGCAATGTTGGTAGATCGTGCACATCTATGCCACTTAGCGCTCAGAACGATATTTTGGAAAACGGAATTGAAAAGTATTACATTTCTAACACAACTTACACTTGTTTAAAATTACAGAGTAAATCAGAACGATATTTTGGAAAACGGAATTGAAAAGTATTACATTTCTAACACAACTTACACTTGTTTAAAATTACAGAGTAAATCAGAACGATATTTTGGAAAACGGAATTGAAAAGTATTACATTTCTAACACAACTTACACTTGTTTAAAATTACAGAGTAAATCAGAACGATATTTTGGAAAACGGAATTGAAAAGTATTACATTTCTAACACAACTTACACTTGTTTAAAATTACAGAGTAAATCAGAACGATATTTTGGAAAACGAAATTGAAAAGTATTACATTTCTAACACAACTTACACTTGTTTAAATTACAGAGTAAATTCTTTCCAGTCTCTGTATAGCAACATTTCTCACCATTTATCAGAGCATGAAAGTGAATTCAGGTGTGAAAGTGTCTTAAATCTGAAGTCACAATCATTCAGGAGAAAAAAAGAAATATTCAGCAGAGAAAAGGTTTCAGTGTTGTATAGAGATATGCAAATTTTAGGCGGTGATAACCGGGGTTATATCAGGCAGACAGACAGGAAGAGAAAAACAGAGAGGCACGGACAGACAGACAGACAGACAGACAGACAGACAGGCAGGCAGATAGATAGATAGATAGATAGATAGACAGACAGACAGACAGACAGACAGGCATGCAGATAGATAGATAGATAGATAGATAGATAGATAGATAGATAGACAGACAGACAGACAGACAGACAGATAGATAGATAGATAGATAGATAGATAGATAGATAGATAGATAGATAGATAGATAGATAGATAGATATAGATAGATAGATAGATAGATAAGAAAAATAATATAGAAAGAAAATATACCACAAAAAAAGGAACAGATAATCACACACTTAGAGTCTGTTATGACGGGAGAGTAAAACAAATACGTTTCTCTGTTCTCTTTGTTTCCTCAATAAATAATGAATAACATCTTATTTCTTCAAAAGCAACGTTTAGAATTAAAAAGAGCCATTAAAAAATACAGAAATAACTTTTACTGAGCTACAGTTCACAAGAACATTTTTCTGATAAAGGGTCAGTAATATTGTATAGATGTAGCCCCGTCACAGCGTCACAATAGGTATAAGTGACAACTATTGACATACATGTAACACAAAGTGACACTTTTGCCAGTGATTGCTCTAAATGGTGTTTGCTTGCTTATAAGCAAGCTTTCCGTTATAATTTCTAAGTGCCATGCCGCGTGGCGTAGGCGATCATTTCTCTCCACGATTCTGTCTTTTGCGTTGATTATGAGATCCGCCGGTGACTTTCTTCCTAGCCACACTGACAGCCCATCCAGTAACTTCTCTATCTGTCTTCCTCTGTCTTTTCTTCCCTCACTTTTTCCAGTTGCTACAGTGTGTTCCAATTTTCTTCTTCTCAGGAAATGTATTATTAATCTCGTTTGTCTGCCTCTGATCTTTGCTATAATTTGCTTTTTAACTCCAGCCTCTCTTAAGACTTCTTCATTGGTTTTCTTAGCTGTCCATGGTACCTTCACCATCCTTCTTATAAACCACATCTCCATTGCCTCCATTTCTCACTGTACTCTCTTATTCATAAACCATGCTTCACATCCATAAAACAAAATTGGCTCGATGTAACATTTAAGTACTCGGAATCTTGTTTCCATTTTTATGGATCTGTTGCAGAAGAAGTGTCCCATTTTCTGGAATGCTGACTTGGCTTGAGCACGTCTGCTTTTTATTTTATTGTGACATGTCCCATGAGTTGTTATAATCGTTAATAAGTACTTGAATCTATCAACTTGTTTCAGATTTGTGCCATCGATGGTAATGCTACATTTTGGTGGTATTCTTTTATTTGAGATAACCATCACTTCAGTCTTCTTTTTGTTCAGGCTGAGACCTTTATTTTTACTTTCACGAACCACGATGTCCAAAAGAGCCTATAGCACCCCTTCACGTTTAGCAATCAGAACTGTGTCGTCTGAATATCTTAAGTTTTTAAGGTTGTACCCGCCAATTGATTTTCCTGGCATGTTCTCTATATTTCTAATTATGTTTTCGCTGTACACGGAGAAGAGGTCAGGAGATAGAACACAGTTTTCCGTTAAGTGATACAAATCTGAAAGTTGTGTCACCGATGTTTCACATCAATATTTTATAGTGACTGAATGTTTCCTTCAGTAATCGTTGAATGTTTTTTTTTTTTTGTGGACCTTTAATCGGAAACAGTTTGTGACCAACCCGCATTTATTTACAGTCTTGCTGCGTCATGTAGTTTAATCATTAAATTCCTAGAAGATGTTTATGGTGTATTTTAAAGGCACTTTTTAACCTGCCTGTATTTCTTGTGTCATGTCGCCAAGGTTCATGTCAGGCTAACCTGACCCTGCCATGAGCTATGAATTCTTGCATGGACACCTCAGGATGGACAAATCAAAGGGTAATTGGCAGATTAATGTGCATCGTCATTTTTCTAATCAGCCTGAGATTTTCCTTGAGGCCAAAGTTTAATTTGTTATGTTACAAAAAGATCCCCATAGACCGAGGTTTAAAAACCTGGTACAGTGGCGAATGTCCTAGGAGATGAAATAAAAGCCATTTGAGGACCTCCTGGACTAGTCAAACTTTCACAGATAAGACAAATAATCTGCAGATGTTATACCAGGAAAGACATACACAGACTGCACGTTTTATACCAGCAAAGGCATACATAGTCTGCAAATATTATGTTGTACCAACAAAGACATACATAGACTGCAAGTTTCATACCAGCAAAGACATACATAGTCTGCAAGCGTTATACCAGCAAAGACATACATAGTCTGCAAGTTTCATACCAGCAAAGACATACATAGTCTGCAAGTTTCATACCAGCAAAGACATACATAGTCTGCAAGTTTCATACCAGCAAAGACATACACAGTCTGCTAGTTTCATACCAGCAAAGACATACATAGTGTGCAAGTTTCATACCAGCAAAGACATACATAGTCTGCAAGTGTTATACCAGCAAAGACATACATAGTCTGCAAGCGTTATACCAGCAAAGACATATATAGCCTGCAAGTTTCATACCAGCAAAGACATATATAGCCTGCAAGTGTTATACCAGCAAAGACATACATAGTCTGCAAGTGTTATACCAGCAAAGACATACATAGTCTGCAAGCGTTATACCAGCAAAGACATACATAGTATGCAAGTGTTATACCAGCAAAGACATATATAGCCTGCAAGTTTCATACCAGCAAAGACATACATAGTCTGCAAGTGTTATACCAGCAAAGACATACATAGTTTGCAAGTGTTATACCAGCAAAGACATATATAGCCTGCAAGTTTCATACCAGCAAAGATATATATAGCCTGCAAGTGTTATACCAGCAAAGACATACATAGTGTGCAAGTGTTATACCAGCAAAGACATATATAGCCTGCAAGTTTCATACCAGCAAAGACATACATAGCCTGCAAGTGTTATACCAGCAAAGACATATATAGCCTGCAAGCGTTATACCAGCAAAGACATATATAGTGTGCAAATGTTATATCAGCAAAGACATACATAGTGTGAAAGTGTTATACCAGCAAAGACAGACATAGTCTGTAAGTGTTTTAGCAGAAAAGACAAACACAGACTACAAGTGTTATACCAAGAGAGAAAAAAACCCAGACTACAAGTCTTATACCAACAAAGACAAGCACGGACTACAAGTATCATACAAACATAGGCAAACACGGACTACAAACATGAATGCCTTCTTCGTCTGAAGAACATTAGTATGCTTATGGCATTAACTTGGCAGGGAGTTTCAGACGTTGGTCCACAGCACGATGAGAGGCCTGGGTCGCTGTCATGTTATGTTTCCTCAGTGTGTCTTTCATCCCATCTATCCATTTTTTTTATGGGAGGGGGGTCATCCTCACGTCATATAGTCAGATGTTTTCGAGTTGTATGCGCCCGCCGCTGATTGGTGTGGGTTCGTGTCCTTGAACCACTTACCTCTCTGATTTTCCATGTAATCCCTAATAGGTGTTGCTCCCAACATTTGCTGGAGTATTTTATTTCGCACTTGACCCCTTGTTTGTCTTGTCTGCCATTTTTCTGAGGCATCTGCCTCGCTATCTTTCTGTCATGGGTAACTGGTGAGTGTCCATGTTTGGCATTGATAGCACAGAATTGGGGTGAATATTGTTTGAAAGTGGTTTTTTTTTTTTTGTTAGTGTCCATCGAGATATTTGAAGGTTTTAGGATTCTTGCACGTTGATAGGCAACATTTTTTGCGTTATGATTTCTATGGATGACTTCGCCCATTGTAAACTTGAAGGTTAACATCGCTTAAATCAGGGGACTGAACTTCGTATATTCTCTTCCCTCACTGACAATCATGCATATGATCTGTTGCACTTCGCTCTGCAATCATAAATTATCATTTATATTTCTCTTTTATTATTTAAGAATAAGAGTCACGGTAGCTAAACTGTTAAAGTCTGAATTAAGTTTATATTTCTAGGGTCAAGACCCATCTGTAAGTGGGTTATTTATGTTTCATTCAGAAATCATGATTTCTTCAGTCGTATCAAACTCTCAAAAACTCGTGATTTCTTCAGTTGTATCAAACTCTTAAAAACTCGTGATTTCTTCAGTTGTATCAAACTCTTAAAAACTCGTGATTTCTTCAGTTGTATCACACTCTTAAAAACTCGCGATTTCTTCAGTCGTATCAAACTCTTAAAAACTTGTGATTTCTTCATTCTCTGTACCAATTTCGTGGCTGGTGACCTGGAAATGGTTCATGAAAGGACAGCATAAATGTCTCAAACGGACGGCTTACCCACATATTCTGGAACCCACTAATACAAGTGTGTTATGATAAAACTGATATTCACGTAAAAATCGAACCTCAAACCACAAGACTAAGTTAGAATCACAATAAACGAAGAAATCTCAACACTTATCTCCCTTTTGTTTTCCAGCCCTCCTCTTATCTGTCTCCATCTTCAAATGCCGTAACACACTCAGACGCGCGTGCACACACACAAACACACAACATCCTGCCACAAAATATTCATGACCGGGAAATTTATGTTTCATAATAAAAAAAAAGACCTTTAAATATAAGTACCCAGTACATAGCAAGCAATCAACCCCCCGGTAAGGGCTTGTTCTGGCCCGAAATGGTATACCTCTTGTGTATCACGTGACGTATCACGTGCTTAGTCGCTTGCGAGTGGAAAGAAAAGCAAAAGACACACACACACAAAAAGACGAAAATGCTGATTGTAGACCTGGCTTCATAGATCTGGGTCACAGAGATAATTGTACGCGTGCAGAGGCGTGAAATTCTCAATGATTCAGAGCCCAATATGGAAATCTGACCAACGTTTCAAAGTTCAAATACGGGGGCCTCAATCCCGGCGGGGGAGGGGGAGACGCGCTATATAAAATTCCTCTCCTCTCGGCTGTTCACACAACCACAGAAATTGCCTTTTACTTTCGAACATGCAGCGATCAATGATGAGAATACGGGACACCATGGAATACGTGTTTTAAAATAGGGGGCACCTAGGCGTCAAGGCCGAAATAATACGATTCCCGGGACAAATTCTTAAAATACATGACTATCCCGTGTAATACGGCATGATTGGTCACTTTAAATACAGAAAGCGCTAATGTACCAAGCTGGCGTAGATTTTCAGCTTTGTCGACCAATATTGCGCCGAGAGTCTTCTGTGACCTGCACGCGCGAGTGGAGTTTCTAATATACAGTACAATACAAGTGGAGTTTATGATATACAGTACAAGTGGAGTTTATGATATATACCACGAGTGGAGTTTCTGATATATACCACGAGTGGAGTTTCTGATGTACATCACAAATGGAGCTCCTGATGTACAGTAAAAGTGGAATTCCTGATGTCTAGCACAGGTGGAATTTCTGGTGTACAGTGCAACATCTTCTGTAATACAATGTCATAACCCCTGGTATCATTGACAGCAAGGTCGAGTCCAAATGTTCTCAAAACACAGTTATGTCTGTCTCACAGCGTGCAAATGTTCTTACGTTTGTTCTATGTACATTTAATAATGTCTTCGCAAATGATTTTGGCTGTTCCTTCTTTTCTTGAGTTATTGAAAGTAAAAAAAATGACAGCAATAACCAAAAGGATTAAAGAAACGAGAACGGTGGAAAAAGCGGCTCTACTTTTAAAAAAATAAATACGTGCAGTTAAAAAAAATGAAATAAGTTATTACAGAGGAAAAAACTTGCCTGTTTAATCAATAAACACGATAAGAAAACAGGAGCAAAGTATAAACAAGAAAACACAATCATTAACTGGATCATTGTAGGCAGGAAAGGCGTCAAGAACTGGATGTGGAGTTGTTTATTTTGGGTTAAATATTGCCACTTTCAGCAGCCCATTTTCTTTTTTTTTCCACATTCGCTTTTATTATTTCAGGTCACTAAACAATCTGATTTGTTTCTTTAAAACCTGGGACTCCCCGAAGATTGTTATTCCAGAACATACACAAGGATGTTGAAAAAATGTCACTTTATAACACACATACAAACTATTTTGAAATAATGTCACTTCATAACACACATACCAAACAACATTAACATAATTTCACTTTTATAACACACGTGCAAACTACATACATTGACAGACTGTCACTGTATCACACACACACAGAGATAATATTTATATCATGTCACTTTATAACGCCACATGCAAACTATATTAACATAATGCCATTTCATAACACACATACAAACTACACTAACATAATGTCGCTTCATAAAACACATACAAACTACATTTACAGAATCTCACTTTATAACACGCATATAAACTATATGTCTACAGTGTCACTATGTATGTATGTATATATATACATATATGTAATGTCACTTTAGACCTCAAACGTATACAAACTGTTTCATCTCTCATCTGGCAGATCCGATAGTACCTCCACATAAATATTTTGTCAATGAAGTCCTATGTACAACTCAACTGTGTTACACCATCAAACTATACATTTTAAAAGTCTGCCAAAGAACATAATGTGAATCTTCTCTGTGCCAAATCTCTTAAACCGAATTTCTTTCAGGGTACACAATTATGAGATCTTCTACAAGGACAAAAAAAAACCTGCCAAGGTCAATAAATCATTACACTCTTTATTTCTGCAAATTAGAACTTCTGACAGAGAAACGAATTTAAATTCTTCTTGCTTTTATTTAGCTTTTTCGTATAATTTTTTTGTTCCTGAAGTGGTTTTTTTTTTTATTTATATGCTGAAATACTGAATGTGCTTCTGTCTCTCTTCTATCCATGTTCTTCGGTAAATCTATGTTAAGCATACAGATTCACAGTTACATTAGAGAGTAACTTTCACCCAGAGTAAATTCCTCTAGAACATTTTGATGAAGTTTTCCAATGTATGAATTGTTTCACGTGCTACCAAGAAACTTACACCTGTAAGAGGAAGTGCAAGTTAGAGATTGCGCCATATCTTTGAAAGTTTTCATGTACAAGTGGACTGCGCTCAAACACTTCTGCAAGCTGTGTCTAACTGCTGATTAGCTTTCTTTCAGCGTACGAAAAGACGTTCGTTCAACAAAGAATATGGTCGTGCATTCAAAGAAACAGTCGTACATTAAAATAATGCAATCGTAATTCAACTAATACAGTCGTGCATTCAGAATAATACAATCGTAATTCAACTAATACAGTCGTAACTCAACTAATACAGACGTAATATTCAGCTGAGAATTGTTAAGAAATATCAAGAAACACTTTCTGGTGATTGTGAAGTATAAAAAATTTGGAGGCTTGATTACGGAGAAAGGACTAGACCATTTTCGAGTTATCTAGACCTTTGGAAGACTCTTTCTTAGACAGTTTAAGCTGTTGAAAAAGTGGGAGGCGTAGAACAAATGATAAAGCTGTTTTTTCACGAGAAGATAACTGCCATGGAAAAAAGCAGGTTAAAAATAGTGAATTAAAATAATGTCTCAAATGGTGGATTTCAGCCACTAGAGCATAAAGGGAGAATTTTTTTATCTCTTTCTGACACAATTCGAGCAGGTAGGAAGTAACATTAGTAAAAGATTGTCTCTTGGTCTAATTATACGTAACATTGGTAAGCGATTGTCTGTTAGTCTAACTACACATAACATTGGTATGCGTTTGTCTGTTGGTCTAACTAAATATAACATTAGTAAGCGATTGTCTGTTAGTCTAACTACACATAACATTGGTAAGCGTTTGTCTGTTGGTCTAACTAAACATAACATTAGTAAGCTATTGTCTGTTGGTCTAACTAAACATACCATTAATAAGCTATTGTCTGTTGGTCTAACTAAACATAACATTAGTAAGCTATTGTCTGTTGGTCTAACTAAATATAACATTAGTAAGCTATTGTCTGTTGGTCTAACTAAACATAACATAAGTAAGCTATTGTCTGTTGGTCTAACTAAATATAACATTAGTAAGCGATTGTCTGTTTGTAGGAGAAAACTCACATTTTGATTGGCTGGTTTGACTCTGTAGATTACAGAGATTTAGAAAACCGACGTTGCTGAGAAGTTGGCAATCAGTTGTAAGTTAGTTGTTAGTTTGGACATTTGGAGGAGGACGACAACAACCTCGGTCATAAAGATGAAGAAGAAGAGCAGTACGGCACTGATTATGACGCACACAATGATTATAATGATGAAGAAGTAATAAAATTGACGATGATAATGACGATGAAGGAAAGGAGCAATGAACAATTAAAAACAGACAAGTTTGCAGGTAAACTTACTCACTCTTTTTTGTTTGAGCATGTTTACACTGCCCAGCATCAACAAATGTACTCACCTTCGCCGGCATCACCACTGCCGAGAGCCCGAGGAAGCATTGCTGATGCGAAGAGCAACATTAAAAATGATATATCCATCGTGCAGGCTTCATTAAAACACAGTATTTGCCATAATCCAGAAGAGAATTTGTACACTCCACACACGCAAAGTTCGAGGAAACACGAGAACACGTTCCAGGTGTTCAATATTGTAGAAATGTTAAGTACATTACGTAGGGTAAGTGTGGTTTATAAAGAAAACGTGACATATTTCACCATAAAAGTCTGGTATATGGACTGAGAAATCAAGGTAGACAAACTGTCATGAAAGTCTTTTCAGCTTTTCAAAGGTAAAGCTGATTTTTTGTTTTGTTTTTTGTTTTCTAGATCGAGCGATGTTGCTGTTATCGTTCAGTGTCAGATTTCCCAGCAGTTTAACCCACAGTAACACATTTGACCACATAAACGTTCATCAGTTTTGTTAGTATTCGTGGACTTTCAAGTTTGTTTGATCTTCGTTTGTTCTTTGGAAGATCTGAGTTCTAGGATTCTTGTTTTCATAGTCAGTTTATTTGTAGAAGCTGGTATTTTCCGTATTCATGTAGGTGTTATTTATATACAGTTCACAATAGTCTGGTCCTTACAAACAGCACGTGTCTTGCAATTTTCCAGTTGTCCGAAGAGAAATAAATATGATATTGATAAATTAGCTAAAATATTCGGCACAAACACCGAGGTAGTCAATACAATGGACGTTTGTTGTAGAATCTAGGAACAGGCGGTAGCACATCTGAAGCATTAAAGAAAAGACTGTTTATCCAGCGCTAGGCAGACGGGCATCTGTGGACTCGTTTATGCCCTCTGAGTTATCTTGTTCTTCTGATACTTATTCGTGTGTTGATCATTTCTTGAACCTGCATCAGATAATAAAGCTTTGTCTAGCGAGCCTGTAGCTGAACCATTCACACTATCCAAGCACAGCTGATAACGATGTGGACATACATGCAGAAAGTCCAGCATCTGTCCCATATCCTTCGTTTCATGGCAACAGAGGAAGAAGAAGATGATCGTGTGCGTGTAGCAGGATTTGTGAACATCCAGCCATAGATTTAGCTTCACAGAAGAGTGAATGTTAATGATCAACGATGATATCAAATGAAATCAACAATCATGCTCCATTCGAGATACAGTTCTGAGAGTTCGTTAATTCTGTTCTTGCTCTTCGCTTGTTAAGATAAAAAAAAACAACTGTTAAGAGCGAACCATCTAAATCATATTTATTAAAAGTTCATAAAAGTTCATTATACAAAAAAAAATGTTACTATTTTAGTTTTATCAAAGGTAAAATAGCCGGCAATAGCACGTCAGTCACATCATTGTGAATGGGACCAGTAGAGCAGGGCAGACCAAGATCGGATCTCAAATCATTGTTCTGTGCTAATTTATTCACTTAATTTATTGTTCTACGAAGTGCAGAGATCCAGACGTTAGTTATGGAAGTGGAAAGTGCTAAGAAGCCGGTTTTTGAGATAGGTGCTTGCAAGTTGTGAACGTCACAGTAGCTGTCGCTAACCCGATTTGGTGCTTTCGTTGCAAAATCTTCACTATAGCGTCAGCGGTCATGTGATTTGCAGAAACAGAGAGATCACTCACTCACTCACTCACTCACTCACTCACGAAAAGATATTTTACAATCACTGGAAATGAAGCTACTAAACCATACCACTATATGGTCATGATTATTCAGATATGACTTATTTCTAAAACTTGAGATTGGAGAAAGAAACAAGACCAGTATACTTTTGCAGATTTTAATTCAGAATCAGGTACATTCACAATTGCTTATCAGAACATTTGTGTGTGTCCCGCTGATACACCGGATTATTCCTTTCAGAATAACGACAAGAACAACAAATGTTTTACTTTCAATGTGCGTGGCCCGAGTCACCATATTTCGTTGAGTGTTATTTATCTCTACACAATATTTGATAAAATAGTTTTATTTCATAATAAGTGCTTTCCTTTTTTCAATAACAACCTGAATTAAGTAACAGAAGCTTTGTAACTGATAGTAAATTGTAAACTTTCAAGTAAAATTAAACAGAAGAACCCAGTGTTTTAGGAAGAAAACAAGTATAAAAGTATCAAATTAATTTGCAGAAATGTATGTTAGTTGCATAAAATAAATATACGGGGGAAAAAAAAACAAACAGAAATACGATAATTCCTTACGGTCCTAAGATAGACAAAATTCCGCCGACAAACGTGGAATTAAGTTGAGGTGTTGGAGAAGTTTAAAACATACGAGTAATTTGTTGGTTGCTAACACGGCTGGAATAGCTGTCTGTTACCAGCAAATTTCTCCTGACAAATTGCTATATTAAAGAGCGGTCAATTTTACTTACGCAAGTTAAGTGTGAAGCCGATGCGTCTAGCTGTAGTCCTCACGTGGACGTTCTCTGTATATCCCTATGGTGATGCTAGTCCCATTCGTACACCTCGCTTAGGCATTAGTGTGGGGGGTGAGTTTTCCCGGTCTCTGCCGCTCACGCTTTCATTATGCAGGCTCAAAGCGGAAGGGGAAAAAAATGAGGCACGCACAACGGCTCAGTCAAAAAACGAATTGCATATTTATATTCTTCCATAGAAATGCTTTCTCCCACAATCGCCTGAGTGGTGAAGTGGTAGTGCACTAGTCTGTCATGCCGAGGATCGATGGTTCCAATCTGGCCAGAGGCGCCTCAGTCACCCAGCTGTAGAAATGGGTACCTGACCTCTTCTAGAGTAGGGGAAGGAAAGGCGGCCTAACATCACGTTGAGCACATCACCTCCTGGCGTGCCGACAGGTCAAGGAAGACGCGGGAAGTAACATCAAATCACCAAGGTGCTTTTATGACATGTCTCTGCCTTTTTCTTTCTGTTACAAACAGGGTGCCTTTATGACATGTCTCTGCCTTTTTCTTTCTGTTACAAACAGGGTGCCTTTATGACATGTCTCTGCCTTTTTCTTTCTGTTACAAACAGGGCGCCTTTATGGCACGTCTTTGCTTTTTCTTTCTGTTACAAACAGGGCGCCTTTATGGCACGTCTCTGCTTTTTCTTTCTGTTACAAACAGGGCGCCTTTATGACATGTCTCTGCCTTTTCTTGCTGTTACAAACAAGGCGCCTTTATGACATGTCTCTGCTTTTTCTTTCTGTTACAAACAGGGCGCCTTTATGACATGTCTCTGCCTTTTCTTGCTGTTACAAACAGGGCGCCTTTATGACATGTCTCTGCTTTTTCTTTCTGTTACAAACAGATTTGTCTGTCGACGCGTGATTTATCATGATTTATTCTGCCTTCGTCCTCAAAAGTTCCTTCGTGCCCATTATGTCAAGGTTTTATTTATTAATTATGTCAAGGTTTTATTTATTAATTATGTCAAGGTTGTATTTATTAATTGTGTCAAGGTTTTATTTATTAATTATGTCAAGGTTTTATTTATTAATTATGTGAAGGCTTTATTTATTAATTATGTTAAGGTTTGCAGCTGGACTGTGATTTTCGCGTCTTTTAGCCAAAAATACCTGACTTTGGCCTGCATAGCCTTTAAGATCAATCTCATCTTTATATCCGGTGTCTTTTCACACAACCAGTGTATGGTGTAAGCTTTAGAGGCAATGTATTTTCACAGGACATGCAATGAGAAGAGGGGGCATTGAAAATATTATAACAACAAGAAAAATGGAGGGAAGAAAAGCCAGGGGAAGACCAAGAGAAATGATACTGGACAGTCAGGTGAGATGGTGTGAGGGGAGATCACCAACTAAGCTAATGGCCTGCATGAAGGATCGGGTACTCTGGAGAAGCATAACTCTGGAGTGTGGTGGGCGGGTGGGTGGTTGGCCTTGAGTTTTCAGAAACAAGAATGGTCGAAAGTAAGATGAGCATATACAAATGAAGAACATACAACAATCCAATATTTCGGCAAAGCCTTTAACAAGAATCACATTAAAAAAACAACAATACAATAGATAAAAACACACACAAAAATAGATGAATATATATAGACTTAGTTTTGTGTGCATGTGTCTTCTCGGTAAGAAGGGCAGGCACAAAATGCGCGCAGAAAGACGTAGCAGAGCACAAAGTGGAAGCCAGCGTTTGTAACAGTATTTCTTAAAATAACTCTTTAAATAATACAATAAATCACTTATTCTTATTCTACAGGTAAATGCACATCTTATCGAAATATATCAACAAACCTTTGATTCAAGAATGTAGAACAAAAACGAGGTTCCTGATATATTAGACAACAGTAGGAAAGAACTAAAAACAAGAAAAATGAATAAATAAATAAATAGCGACAAAAAAGTTACAGAATGATAAATAAAACCCCTCTCTTTTGCAACAGTAAAACAATTTTAGATTGTATTAGGAAGAATATCTTGCCTCTTGCTGAGCTTTAAAGATTTCACATCTTGAGGCAGACGTCCGAATAGAGGTTCCATGCAAGTGTGAAACAGAGCTACAACAAAGGAAACGCTTGAATCTTAGAGCAAATATTCGAATCGAGGTTCGATGCTAGCGCTAAACAGACGAAGCAAATATAGAGAAACTATATGAAGTGACGGGAAGTGACAGTAACAAGAACTGGAATACGATTCTTATTTACAATAACTATTTTGTTGATGTATTAAACTTACAGTATTGTGACAGCTTGTGTTCAGATACATGTAGTGCGTTGCTTCAAAATTATATTTATGCAGGGATTTTTATCTATTACACTACTGGCATCTAAAAGAAGAGCACTAGTAAGATTAAAAAGAAATGATATGACGAAGAGCTATTTTTGTTGAAAGACAACTATCTGTGATGTCAAGGTTTTGTTAAGGTAAATGTAGGTGCAATATGTTTTGTTTTTTTTTTAGAAACCTTAACAAACAGTGCGGAATTATATTTCTTCCAAATTTGTGTTATTTAAACACAGAGGATAGAAAAGGTACACGCTAAAAAAACCCCTATAATTCCTAAGCGAATAAATTACACTCATCTCAATAGCCTTGAATAACTTTATAATTATTTGTTAAGAAAAACTTCTCCATAATCACGGATCTTAAAGGTCATGCAAGAAGGAGGCTGAACTACCCTCATGGTAATATTCATATTCAACACTTCTATCAGAGGAACTCAGGAAACTCTCTATTATAGAGGAAACAACTGAGTCAGTTCTTTACATAGTCTTCATTACATTTGATGCAAGTCCTTCATTGCTTACATAGTGCATGGATTTATGCATTTAAAAAAAAACATTTTTTAATCGAGTGCGAACTCACTCGTGCACCGCCTGTTACTCTTCTTCTGAGATGAAATTCGTTCCTTCCAACGCCTCTTTGAGTGGTCCAAAGATGTAGTAATCACTCTGGGGCGAGGTTTGCGAATATGCCAGATGTGGAAGACACACGAAATAGAATCTGTAATAGTTTCGGCTGCTGTACTGGCAGTATGGGGTCGAAGGTTGTCATTTTTCAACAAGAAACCTGCATTCAGGAGTCCAAGTTGTCTGATTTCAGTGCAGTTCGAAGATGGCTTTTGGGAAGATTTGAATATGCTGTATCTGTGACGATGTTCCACTCGGGAATATAGCCCTTCAGAAAGACTAAACAAAAAAAAAAAAACCAAAAAAGCACACAAGAAAAACGAATGACAACTCTGTTTCACTTTCGCTCACATCTCTGAGGAGGGGCCATGTTTACACTACTACCACGACGTCGTGTAGATCTTGGCACTGTGCAGCCACCTGCAAGGCATTCCGTACGTCAGCAGTGAGGATTCTGTCAACTTACATGACGACAGGGGATGCCTATAGCAGATTTAAGGTTTTCATTAGAGTCGCCACAATTTATCAGTATGCGAAGCTACTAACACACTGCACTCAGTTACCTACTTGTGTATGATCTGCATCTGGAGTTTTCTAGTGAGTAAACAGACACTGTCTTTACATACGATCCAGCACACAAAAATATGAATGCGAATGCCCTATAATCTCCCGTTGCTTTCAGAAGGCAGGTATACACACTCTTGATCTTAAAACGTTGTTCAAAGGGAAGTGAATGCATACTGATGGCCTCAGAATTATCTGGAACAGAGACATAATTGCTCTCCTGGGCATAAACTTAGTTATTCTTGGCTTTCTACCAGCGTTTTCCGTAGCGAAGATTACAAGTTTGTAATCTATCTATCTATCTATCTATCTATCTATCTATCTATCTATCTATCTATCTATCTATCTATCTATCCATCTATCTGTCTGTCTATCTGTCTGTCTGTCTATCTATCTATCTTAGTCTGTCTGTCTGTCTGTCTGTCTGTCTGTCTGTCTGTCTGTGTGTAACTCTGTAACTTCTTTATCGTCCGATTGGCTGCCATATTTAGTTGTTTTCTCTTACATTCGAGATTCCTTTCACGTTATTTTCCTTTGATATTTTATCCTGGTACTTTTTTCTGCTACATCACACCGCCAGTCTCTTAATACATTTATCTGTGTCAGTGTTAGTTCTCCTTCTGTAATCCTGAAACATCTTTCACAGACAATTCCCCTTCTTTAATCCTGAAACATCTTTCACATTCAATTCCCATGCTGTAATCCTGAAACATCTTTCACAGACAATTCCTATGCCGTAATCCTGAAACATCTTTCACAGACAATTCTCCTAATGTAATCTTGAAACATCTTTCACAGACTATCGAACTGGCTTTCTAAAATTCACCTTTTTTTTGTTGTATTTCTTATGCTAGCCTTGTTGCCACACTCCTGCTATCAACTGCTGTGATGGCTATGACGTGACCGTACAGTTAGACACTTAATCTGATTTACTGGTATCCAAAGCGTTTAGAAGCATCTGTTAAGTTTTAGAAAATGAATATGGAACAGGTAACACAGAAAGCATTTCTTTGTGTGGCGATTATCCGAGATTTTATGTTACCTTTGGCAAAGGTATTTTTTCTTACCAACGTTTTCTGCTCTCGATTTTGTTGCGATTTTTGCTGACTGAATAGTCGTTCACTTATCTGTTGAAAAATCTTGATATTATCTTTCATGTATATGTTTTTGCATCTTTTCGTTTTACTTCATTAAAGATTAATCATTTCTTTTCTGTGACATGAATATGATACGTTGATGATTTTCTTCTGTTATCTCCCCTGGTCTCTTTGAAATATAAAAACAAAATGGGGAAATCAAGGAGCCGATAACTAAAGGTAAAATTAACCCTGTTACGCCATGGACGACCTAGAGTATACAGTTTCCACATTATCCTTGACTTGTCGACAAATTAGCGGTGCAGGGATCATTGTAAAACTTGTTTGGTGCAAGCTTACGTTACAGCTAGAAAGAGGGATATTTTCTCAGGATGGTACAGACCAACAATTCCCTTGGCAATGTACTACCGTACTCGAGGCCAATCTAGCTCCTCCATCATGACCTCCAACCCAGGTTCTCCCCTCCTTGGTATATTGTATGCTAATTATACATAAATCCCGAACATTTAATCAATACACAATACATTGACATGCAGTACAAATCAACAAGTCTTGAAATTAACGACACAGCATTTTAATCTCACTATACGCCACAAAAGCACATACAACTGACACTGATATCAACATGACATCAGGACAGCTGTCATCATAATGGACGAGCACTTGGATGAACAAGATCAATGCAATGCATAGTAATTCGGCATGGTATTATGTGATAATGACTTCGCATGTTTGCATATCGAGACATGATGGACCTGAGGCCCCAGGCTCTCTTGGCCCTACACGTGGCCTACACTACGAATCTAATTTGCAATGGCACTTACTCCACGCAGCTACCCCTACCATGACACACATCTATGTAACCGCGTTGCTGCAGCACAAGATCAATCTACATGAAAGCATAATAACGAATCAAATATGTTGCCTATCCAATATACCTATAACTCACACTGAAGACCATGCACAGAATGTCAGTATTGATACGTAGATACAGAAACCTACATCACAGCTTACTGTACAACTACATAATCTACACAACATGAGGTGGGCTCGGGAGGAATATACGAAACACTCACAATAATCTCAGCATAACTAAGCGCGACATCACCTGGCCATTTCCTTTATCTAATCTGATGCAAGCCAATGTTTTAATATATATTCCCAACCGAAACCAACTACCAAATCACGTGGACGATGACGCTTCGTTCAAGGTCGTACACTCCTCGATGCAAGCGTGTATCGTCCACATCAGCCTGGGTCGCCTTTCCTTCCTGAGCTCCAGAAGAAACCGGAACCCATTTTTACAGCTTTGTCACTGGGGCCCTTTCGGTCAGATTCTAATCAACGACCTTGGGCAAGAGAGACTAGTGCACTAACCATTTCGCCACGTAAGTGCCCCGACAATCTAGGAGGTACTTTATATCACGCGTGTCGCCAAGGTAACAATGCAGACACATAACATTTTTGGCTAGTAAAGTTTTTGCTAATTTGTTTATGCAGCCCACACTTCGTAAAGAAATAAAACGGATAAAGAAGAGTTCATTTTTAATCAATGTAGAAAAAATTCACCTACAGTCATGCTTAACGGCCGGCCGATTTACGGCCGGTAGTAGTTATTACAGAGGTCCCATAGAAAGAAAAGGGGCCAAACTTGGCCGCTAAGGTCGTACACATTATGCTTAAGGGTTGAGACGGTGCTGCCAGCCATACATTGCTACACTGTGTACAAATACCTCATATGTATGCGTAAGGGTATGTAGGCGTGTATGAATATTTGTATCGTCATTGAAGTTCTTTGTTTAATGTTTTGTGATTTATATTTTGTGATTGATTTCTACACATTTATTGTGTTATTTTGCATTAATGTTATTAGTTTAAAGTAAGCATGTCTTTCCATCTTGTAACATGCTGCAGTAGTGAACTGTAGTTGGTGTCTGACTTCACCCTACAACAAGCGGCCATACTGACTTACGGCCTGATGACCGATATCAAATGCGGCCGTATATGCTGAACAGGCCAAGAATCAACGCAAGAAATGAGTTCATGAATTAAATAAACAATATTTAGAATGATTGCTGATATTAAAACACAATCATGTATTTCAGATCTGCAGACTGGTTTCATTGCAAATCCTCTTTTCGACGGTATTCAATCCTACAGTACTTCTGTCATGCCCAAAACTTTGCTATCATTTTTTTAGGCAGCTCTCCGTATGTTGACTCGTGTGTTTTATTTTCTTTACCTGGCTGTAGAAAAAAGAAACATTAACATAAAAAAAACCAGGGAAATAAGAAATATGTGGGTAGAGCATACAAGGTAATTGTTGTCTTATTCCAGAGAGAGAGAGACATATGTTGATATGTTACTCTTGCGTTTGCTTTCTTGTGTGCCTGTGCATATGTTCGTGAGTAAGGACACGAGAGAGAGAGAGAGAGAGAGAGAGAGAGAGAGAGGATGAAGAATAGGGCAAAGGTAAATCCTTTTCCATGGTTCAACTTTCACTCAAATCCACAGATTACAAGTCAGTTGAATACTAACAGGGCCATCGAAAAGTAAAAGTGGGCCATGAAGGGGCTTGGGGCCCAGAATGAATGAAGAAATAAACCAGAGGCGGAAAGGGGGAGGCTGTGAAATCTTGTATCAGCTTTTAAAACGTCTATCAGAGGCCCTGACTAGGGGTGAAATCTTGTATCAGCTTACAAAACGTCTCTCAGAGGCCCAGACTTGGGGGGGGGGGGGGGGTGAAGTCTTGTATCATCTTACAAAACGTCTGTCAGAGGCCCTGACTAGAGGTGAAATCTTGTATCAGCTTACAAAACGTCTCTCAGAGGCCCTGACTAGAGGTGAAATCTTGTATCATCTTACAAAACGTCTCTCAGAGGCCCAGACTCGGGGGGGGGGGGGGGGGGTGAAGTCTTGTATGATCTTACAAAACGTCTCTCAGAGGCCCTGACTAGAGGTGAAATCTTGTATCAGCTTACAAAACGTCTCTCAGAGGCCCAGACTCGGGGGGGGGGGGGGTGAAGTCTTGTATGATCTTACAAAACGTCTCTCAGAGGCCCTGACTAGAGGTGAAATCTTGTATCGGCTTACAAAACGTCTATCAGAGGCCCTTACTAGGGGTGAAATCTTGTATCGGCTTACAAAACGTCTATCGGAGGCCCTGACTAGGGGTGAAGTCTTGTATCAGCTTACAAAACGTCTATCAGGGGCCCTGACTAGGGGTGAAATCTTGTATCGGCTTACAAAACGTCTATCAGGGGCCCTGACTAGGGGTGAAATCTTGTATCAGCTTACAAAACGTCTGTCAGAGGCCCTGACTAGGGGTGAAATCTTGTATCATCTTACAAAACGTCTGTCAGAGGCCCTGACTAGGGGTGAAATCTTGTATCAGCTTACAAAACGTCTCTCAGAGGCCCAGACTTGGGGGGGGGGGTGAAGTCTTGTATCATCTTACAAAACGTCTGTCAGAGGCCCTGACTAGAGGTGAAGTCTTGTATGATCTTACAAAACGTCTCTCAGAGGCCCTGACTAGAGGTGAAATCTTGTATCATCTTACAAAACGTCTCTCAGAGGCCCAGACTCGGGGGGGGGGGGGGGGCAGACACATAACATTTTTGGCTAGTAAAGTTTTTGCTAATTTGTTTATGCAGCCCACACTTCGTAAAGAAATAAAACGGATAAAGAAGAGTTCATTTTTAATCAATGTAGAAAAAATTCACCTACAGTCATGCTTAACGGCCGGCCGATTTACGGCCGGTAGTAGTTATTACAGAGGTCCCATAGAAAGAAAAGGGGCCAAACTTGGCCGCTAAGGTCGTACACATTATGCTTAAGGGTTGAGACGGTGCTGCCAGCCATACATTGCTACACTGTGTACAAATACCTCATATGTATGCGTAAGGGTATGTAGGCGTGTATGAATATTTGTATCGTCATTGAAGTTCTTTGTTTAATGTTTTGTGATTTATATTTTGTGATTGATTTCTACACATTTATTGTGTTATTTTGCATTAATGTTATTAGTTTAAAGTAAGCATGTCTTTCCATCTTGTAACATGCTGCAGTAGTGAACTGTAGTTGGTGTCTGACTTCACCCTACAACAAGCGGCCATACTGACTTACGGCCTGATGACCGATATCAAATGCGGCCGTATATGCTGAACAGGCCAAGAATCAACGCAAGAAATGAGTTCATGAATTAAATAAACAATATTTAGAATGATTGCTGATATTAAAACACAATCATGTATTTCAGATCTGCAGACTGGTTTCATTGCAAATCCTCTTTTCGACGGTATTCAATCCTACAGTACTTCTGTCATGCCCAAAACTTTGCTATCATTTTTTTAGGCAGCTCTCCGTATGTTGACTCGTGTGTTTTATTTTCTTTACCTGGCTGTAGAAAAAAGAAACATTAACATAAAAAAAAACCAGGGAAATAAGAAATATGTGGGTAGAGCATACAAGGTAATTGTTGTCTTATTCCAGAGAGAGAGAGACATATGTTGATATGTTACTCTTGCGTTTGCTTTCTTGTGTGCCTGTGCATATGTTCGTGAGTAAGGACACGAGAGAGAGAGAGAGAGAGAGAGAGAGAGAGAGAGAGGATGAAGAATAGGGCAAAGGTAAATCCTTTTCCATGGTTCAACTTTCACTCAAATCCACAGATTACAAGTCAGTTGAATACTAACAGGGCCATCGAAAAGTAAAAGTGGGCCATGAAGGGGCTTGGGGCCCAGAATGAATGAAGAAATAAACCAGAGGCGGAAAGGGGGAGGCTGTGAAATCTTGTATCAGCTTTTAAAACGTCTATCAGAGGCCCTGACTAGGGGTGAAATCTTGTATCAGCTTACAAAACGTCTCTCAGAGGCCCAGACTTGGGGGGGGGGGGGGGGTGAAGTCTTGTATCATCTTACAAAACGTCTGTCAGAGGCCCTGACTAGAGGTGAAATCTTGTATCAGCTTACAAAACGTCTCTCAGAGGCCCTGACTAGAGGTGAAATCTTGTATCATCTTACAAAACGTCTCTCAGAGGCCCAGACTCGGGGGGGGGGGGGGGGGGGGGGTGAAGTCTTGTATGATCTTACAAAACGTCTCTCAGAGGCCCTGACTAGAGGTGAAATCTTGTATCAGCTTACAAAACGTCTCTCAGAGGCCCAGACTCGGGGGGGGGGGGGGTGAAGTCTTGTATGATCTTACAAAACGTCTCTCAGAGGCCCTGACTAGAGGTGAAATCTTGTATCGGCTTACAAAACGTCTATCAGAGGCCCTTACTAGGGGTGAAATCTTGTATCGGCTTACAAAACGTCTATCGGAGGCCCTGACTAGGGGTGAAATCTTGTATCAGCTTACAAAACGTCTATCAGGGGCCCTGACTAGGGGTGAAATCTTGTATCGGCTTACAAAACGTCTATCACATGCCCTGACTAGGGGTGAAATCTTGTATCAGCTTACAAAACGTCTATCAGAGGCCCTGACTAGGGGTAAAATCTTGTATCAGCTTACACAACGTCTATCACATGCCCTGACTAGGGGTGAAATCTTGTATCAGCTTACAAAACGTCTCTCACATGCCCTGACTAGGGGTGAAATCTTCTATCGGCTTACAAAACGTCTATCAGAGGCCCTGACTAGGGGTGAAATCTTCTATCGGCTTACAAAACGTCTATCAGAGGCCCTGACTAGGGGTGAAATCTTCTATCAGCTTACAAAACGTCTATCAGAGGCCCTGACTAGGGGTGAAATCTTCTATCAGCTTACAAAACGTCTATCAGAGGCCCTGACTAGGGGTGAAATCTTCTATCAGCTTACAAAACGTCTATCAGAGGCCCTGACTAGGGGTGAAATCTTCTATCGGCTTACAAAACGTCTATCACATGCCCTGACTAGGGGTGAAATCATGTATCGGCTTACAAAACGTCTCTCACATGGCCTGACTAGGGGTGAAATCTTGTATCGGCTTACAAAACGTCTATCAGAGGCCCTGACTAGGGGTGAAATCTTGTATCAGCTTACAAAACGTCTATCAGAGGCCCTGACTAGGGGTGAAATCTTCTATCGGCTTACAAAACGTCTATCAGAGGCCCTGACTAGGGGTGAAGTCTTGTATCAGCTTACAAAACGTCTATCAGAGGCCCTGACTAGGGGTGAGGTCTTGTATTAGCTTACAAAACGTCTATCAGAGGCCCTGACTAGGAGTGAAATCTTGTATCAGCTTACAAAACGTCTCTCAGAGGCCCTGACTGGGGGTGAAATCTTGTATCAGCTTACAAAATGTCTATCAGAGGCCCTGACTAGGGGTGAAATCTTGTATTGACTTACAAAACGTCTATCAGAGGCCCTGACTAGGGGTGAAATCTTGTATCAGCTTTTAAAACGTCTATCAGAGGCCCTGACTAGGGGTGAAATCTTGTATCAGCTTACAAAACGTCTCTCAGAGGCCCAGACTTGGGGGGGGGGGTGAAGTCTTGTATCATCTTACAAAACGTCTCTCAGAGGCCCTGACTAGAGGTGAAATCTTGTATCGGCTTACAAAACGTCTATCAGAGGCCCTTACTAGGGGTGAAATCTTGTATCGGCTTACAAAACGTCTATCGGAGGCCCTGACTAGGGGTGAAGTCTTGTATCAGCTTACAAAACGTCTATCAGAGGCCCTGACTAGGGGTGAAGTCTTGTATCAGCTTACAAAACGTCTATCAGAGGCCCTGACTAGAGGTGAAGTCTTGTATCGGCTTACAAAACGTCTATCAGAGGCCCTGACTAGAGGTGAAATCTTGTATCGGCTTACAAAACGTCTATCAGAGGCCCTGACTAGGGGTGAAGTCTTGTATCAGCTTACAAAACGTCTCTCAGAGGCCCTGACTAGAGGTGAAATCTTGTATCGGCTTACAAAACGTCTATCGGAGGCCCTGACTAGGGGTGAAGTCTTGTATCAGCTTACAAAACGTCTACCAGAGGCCCTGACTAGGGTTGAAATCTTGTATCAGCTTACAAAACGTCTCTCAGAGGCCCTGACTAGGGGTGAAGTCTTGTATCGCCTTACAAAACTTCTCTCTAAGACCCTGAATACAAATCTACCAAGTACACAACGAGCACGATAAAATTTGAAATGATAAAACTTTTACCTTTAATCATTCAATCTCTTATTCAAACCAGCAACAACACTCTGTCTGAATCTACCTTAAGCCATTTAACCGCCTTTTTCTAAACATAAAAAGGACCCCACTCGTACGGCTTATCTGTAGTTTAGAGTCGGTAGATGTATGATGCAAAAACGAAAAAAATTAACATGTTTCCAATAAAAATGGCAGCTGTGTTCTTTGATTAAAAAAATGTTTTGTGTGTTATGGATGTTGCTTGGTAAGTTCAAAGATGAGTAAATAAATGCCTGCGATGAAGTTATTTTTACATCTTCATTCAAATTTGTGAACTCAGTGATGCACATTAATATAAAAATTGTTGTGCGTGTGTGGTTGTATGTGTGTGTGAGAGACAGAGGGAGATAGAGAGAAACAAACATAGTGACAAACAGACAGAGAGGCAGACAAAGAGGGATAGAGAGAGATAAAGAGAGGCATTGAGATAGAGACAGACAGAGAGAAGCAGACGGAGTGAGACAGACAGAAAGATAGATAGAGACAGAAAGAGACAGACATAGAGACAGAGACAGAAAGACATAGAGATAGAGACGTACACAGAGATAGATAGACATAGATACAGAGACAGAAAGAAATGTTACAGACATAGAAATAGAGACAGACATAGAGATAGGTAGGCATAGAGACAGAGGCAGAAAGAGATAGTTACAGTCATAGAGATAGAGACAGACATAGAGATATATAGACATAGAGACAGAGACATAAAAAGATAGACATAGACATAGAGATAAAGACGGAAAGAGACAGAGATAGAGACAGATAGAAAAATAGACAGAGACAGAAAGAGACAGAGACAGAAAGAGATAGAGACAGACATAGAGACAGAGACAAACGGAGACAGAAAGAGATAGACAGACATCGAGATAGAGACAGATAGAGACAGACAGAAAGAGACAGAGACAGAACGAGATAGAGACAGAGAGAGAAAGAGATAGAGACAGAGACAGAAAGAGACAGAGACAGAGATGGAGACAGGGATGGAGATAGAGACAGATAGAGACAAAAAGAGATACTGATAGAGACAGACAGAAAGAGATAGAGATAGACATGGAGATAGAGACAGAGACAGACAGAAAGAGATAGAGATAGAGACAGACATGGAGATAGAGACGGAGACAGACATAGAGATAGAGACAGATACAGAAATCTACAGACATAGAGACAGACAGAGACAAAACGAGATATTGATAGAGACAGACACAGAGACAGGGAGGAGAGAGAAACAGAAAGAGACGCAGAAAGAGATAGAGAGAGATAAAGAAAGACAGAAAAACAAGATAGAGAAAGGCAGACAGCGGAAGAAAGATAGAGAAAGACAGAGATATAGTAACAGGCGGAGAGATAGAGATAGACAAAACGAGGCAGAGAGAAATGGAAAGAGACAGACATACAGAAAGTGGACACAGAGAGAGAGAGGGAAAGGCATAGAGAGACACACACACAGAGACACACATACAGACAGAGACACACATACAGACAGACAAAACTTATTTGTGTTAAAATTTCAAATTTTTCATGAAAACATAGAATTCTTGATCTTATTACGGGTCTGTCGCAATGTGCAAAAGTAATTTTAAATGCATTTTTAAAAAAAAGACGTTTATGAGATTTTCATTCATCACTATTCTGAAATATACAGATGACATTCTGAAAATCTAGCAACCGAAACAAACAAAATATGAAACCAGTTACCACATTATCCCATATGCTGCTCCAGTGTTACTGAAGTCCATAGGTAACCTTTCTTTTGGTGTGATTTCTGAGTGAGTGAGAGAGAATGAGAGAGAGGGAGAGAGATAATTGGAGATAAAGGCGAATGAATGAACGAACGAAGTTTGTTTTCAAACTGGTCTATGAGAGAATGACAGAAATAGTGAGAACGAATGAAAGAACGAACATAGTTTATTTTCAAATGGTTAAGAATTGGGCACGCAGGCCCATCTAACATTCTGCCCTTCATCATACATCTTTCACTCAATCAGTCATTCAGCATTTGTTAATGAGCATAATAATCACGAAGACACAATTAAATGATTACATAAATAAATGATAAACTTATCTCATGTCTATACACTCTACACTCTGATTTATGCAACAACATGAAATAAATTTGCGTTCTTACATTCATTCAGAGCTAACAAATTTATAAAAAAGCAGTATAAAAAATTACAAAAATCAATCCATAATTTAAACTACTTTAGACTATGCATAGGGAGGCATATAGTCCATATCAAACAGATGTTGAGAGAGAGAGTGAGGGAGGGGAAATAAAGCAGATAGTGATGGATGGAGATAGATTTAGAAACAGAATGTGGGGATGGAACAGAGGGAATGAGATATACGGAGCGGGATTAGAGGGAGTTAGAGGATAAGATAAATGAAGAGACAGATGAAAGACTGAGATACTGAGAATCAGAGAAGGAGAGACTGAGATAGACAGAGAGACAGAGAGTGGGAGACTGAGATAGACAGAGAGTGTGAGACTGAGAGAGACAGAGAGTGGGAGACAGAGAATGAGAAGATAAGATAAATGAAGAGACAGATGAAAGACTGAGATAATGAGAATCAGAGAATGATAGACTGAGACGGAAAGAGAGACAGAGAATGAGAGACAGAGAGTGGGAGACAGAGAGACTGGGAGGGTAAAATATATGAAGAGACAGGTGAAACACTGAGAAACTGAGAGTCAGAGAAAGAGGGACTGAGACAGACAGAGTGTAAGAGAAAGAGAGGCAGAGGATGAAAGAATGAAATATAGGGAGAGACAGATAGTGAGAAAGACGTAGACAGAGAGTTAGAATAAAATAGACAGAGGGACAGAGTAAGAGAATGAGACAGGGATAAGACTGACATAGAGACTGAAATGACGAAGGAATAGAGAATGAGATAGACGGAGAGGAATGAGAGATTGAGATAGATGGAGAGAGAGTGAGACGGGAAGATAGAGAGAATGAGATAGACGGATAGACAGTGAGAGAATTAGAGGGGAAGATAGGGAGAGCATGAGATAGATGGAGAGACAGAGAGTGATGACAGAGAGATAGAGTGAAAGAATGAGATAGACTGAGAGAATGAAACAGGCGAAAAGATAGTGAGAAATTGAGATGGGCGGAGAGATAAAGTAAGAGAAGGAGGGGAACGAGAGAAAGAGAGAGAGAGAGTGAAAGAATGAAACAGACGGAGAGACAGAGTGAGAGAGTGATGTAAATAGCGGGATCCTGAGATAGAGGGAAATACAGACAGTAAGAGAGACATACAGAGAATGAGACAGTGTGGCAAGGTAAATATACATCTATATTTTTGAATCGTTTAGAGCAAGAAATCTGTAAACTGTGACATAAGAAAGGTACCAGAAGCTGATTTCTTTCGCCATAAGTGCGCGAACTATTTTTAGCTGAGCTGTTTTATCACGTCGTCTTTTTAGAACTGTCTGCGCACGTCTGACAACGTCAGATTTCTTCGTTTGTTTTCTTGTGCGTGTTTTTCTCTGTTCGGAGCAACAACAGAAAAAGTTATGCTACCAGACTCTGCTTAACAAAACCTTCTTTGAATACTTTGTTTTAATTCATTAGGTATCAGCCTTGTCTTTCTTTGTCTTACTGCGCTTTTATGTGTGTCCGTCTAAATAGCGTGGTCTCCTTGCGCCTTATGTAAAGTATATTTCTTTTAACTCTTTCACCCCTGAATTATTTTTTATGCTATGTCAGAAAAAAAAACTTTTTTGATGGAAAATTTCTGTACAAAGAAACTGGAAGGGAGTAAATCTATAATTTAAAAATCCTGGATTTTATTAAAAATGTGTTATACTCTTCATGTTATTTAGACTGCCTAATAGAACTCTAGGCATTGAGGTAATGGGCGTGCAAGATCTACAGGCACTGCCAGTGTTGTTTTGGGGCAAAAGAGTTAATGTATGCCAGAAAATTCGGCCATTCATTCAGCTTTCTGACCCATTGCGGCTCACTGCTACAGACATGACTTTTGTCTCTTTCCTCTCTGTTCTTAGTCTCCTCCTGACAGTTGTCTCTATTCCTCTTTGTTCTTAGTCTTCTCCTGACAGTTGTCTCTTTTCCTCTCTGTTCTTAGTCTTCTCCTGACAGTTGTCTCTATCCCTCTTTGTTCTTAGTCTTCTGAAGGTTCTGTTTTCAAAGATCCATAGCTGTACTTCATCTTGTTTTGTAGCGCTCCATTTTTCTGAGCCATACAACTGGTTTAATCTGTGTCTTGTATATATTTAGTCTGGTGTTGTGGGACAGGATCTTTTAAAAGTTGCAACAAGGGTCTAAGAGCAAAGTAAGTGTTGTTTCCTGTTTGTATCCCAGCTCTAATTGGATTTCTCGCAGTGTATGAGATATAGAATAATACCCCTTGTTTTCTGCTTGTATCCTAACTCTAATTTATTCTCTCACAATGTTTGAGATATAGAATAATACCTCTTGTTTCCATCTTGTATCCTAACTCTAATTTTTAATCGCTCGCAATGTTTGAGATATTGAATAATACCCCTTGTTTCCATCTTGTATCCTAATTCTAATTTAATCTCTCATAATGTTTGAGATATTGAATAATACCCCTTGTTTCCATCTTGTATCCTAACTCTAATTTAATCTCTCACAGTGTTTGAGATATTGAATAATACCCTATGTTTCCATCTTGTATCCTAACTCTAATTTAATCTCTTGCAATGTTTGAGATATCAAATAATACCCCGTGTTTCCATCTTGTATCCTAACTCTAATTTAATCTCTCACAATGTTTGAGATATTGAATAATACCCTATGTTTCCATCTTGTATCCTAACTCTAATTTAATCTCTCACAATGTTTGAGATACTGAATAATACCCTATGTTTCCATCTTGTATCCTAACTCTAATTTAATCTCTTGCAATGTTTGAGATATCAAATAATACCCCGTGTTTCCATCTTGTATCCTAGCTCTAATTTAATCTCTCACAATGTTTGAGATATTGAATAATACCCCTTGTTTCCTGCTTGTATCCTAACTCTAATTTAATCTCTCACAATGTTTGAGATATCAAATAATACCCCTTGTTTCCTGCTTGTATCCTAACTCTAATTTAATCTCTCACAATGTTTGAGATATTGAATAATACCCCCAGATTTTTATGAATCTGTTCTTTTAATCCTTATATCTTCTATATGGATCTAATTGTCTTGTTTTTCATTTCTTGGGTTTGCTATTCTCATGTATTCAGTTTTCTCATAATTTATCTTTAGCCCCACTTTTTCTGCTTGTTCTTGCAGATGTTTGAAGACTTCTGTGGTCTCTTATAAAGTTTCTCCAACATTATCTATATCATCTGCATATCCATTTATTCTCATTCTGTCATTAATGATTTGTTCTTTATTTATTTATCTTATAATTTTTTTCTAGGACCAGATTGAACAGCGCTGGGGACTGGGAGTACCTTGCTTCAGGCTTGTTCTTATTTGGAATGGTTTTGATTTACTTCCTTTATATAACATTATGTTTTCTGTTTCCTTCACATATAGTTTTTTTATGTTAATGTATTTCATGGGTATCCCAGACTCCTTCATTATATTTCTGAGGCTGTTTCTATGGATGTTTTCATATGCCTTTTAGAAATCTATGAGTATGTTATGGACTTCTTTTCCATGCTTTCAACTTTTCTTGGCTTTCTGTCTCAAGAATATCTGGTCTATTACAGACCTGCTCCTTTTGAATCTAGCTTGATAATCTCCTAAGATTTCCTCCACATACAATTTTATTCTGTTCAGTAATATTATTGATAGTATTTTATAGCTTGATGGTAATAATGATATACCTTTGTAGTTCTCATATAATCTCTTGTCTCGTTTCTTATAAATGGGAATTATCAGTGCCTCTTTCCATTCATCAGGTAGTTTCTCTGTCTATAGGAAGATGTTTTTCATATATTCTCATTTTTGGTTTCTAATATTTTTGTGCTGTGCCTGTATTCCTGTTATTTTGCTGCTATTCCAGTCATTTAACCAAAATTGTCTTGCTTTCTTCTTCTTTTAGACTGCTTTTTCATAAATATTATTAAACCATTTCTCCATTTTGGGTTGATCTTCCAAATATTTTTCTGCTGCTGAGTTTATAATTTGCTCAATGGCTTTCTGTTTGTCATTGATGTCATGATATTTTCTGAGGATTCCTTTTTTATTTTTTTTTTCTGTACTTTTATTTTATCTTCTTCTTAGTCTTTCAAGGGTTTGTTCACAGAATTCTGTCGCACAATGCTCCGCCTTACTTGTGGTCACTGTTTACGTATAACACTAAACATAGACAGCGTTTAAAAAACTGTCTTCTTCCTAAACCCAGAATTGATATGTACAAGAAAAGCCTTGCATACTCTGCAGTACAGCTCTGGAACACCCTCCCCTACAATTTAAAATCCATTGGTAATACTTCATCCTTTAACTCAAACTTGTTTCATTATTTACTTGCATGTAATTATATGCCTCCATAAAATAGCCAGCACTCTCTCAACACATGGCTCGTAAACCATCAAGTACTTCAGTGACATAGTTAGAAAAGCAACTTGTTAGATATTGTTAGAAATTATTTTAATGTTTGTTTAAAAAAATATGTTAGAAGATCTGTATTTACAATGTATTTTTATTTATGTATATGTCTGCGGGTGTATGTGTGCGTGAGTGCTATTTTATTAGGTTAATTACTTCTTCTCTTTTACCTTGAATGTAGTAGTTAAATTTTACACTCTTTTGATATGTTTTTCCTAATTTAATTTGTATTTTTGTACTAAATCAAGTGTGTGGGAAGAATGAAAGATGGAGTGATGAAGGGCAGAATGTAAGACGGGCCTGCGTGCCCAATTCTTTACCCTTGAAAAATAAAAATTATTCATTCATTCATTCAATGTTTGCTTATGGGTCTGTTGTGATTCTTCTGTTGTAGAAGGATCTTAGCAGTTTCATCTTCATTTTTATTCCAACTAGGAAGTGGTCACTGCGGTATTCTGGTCATTTGTAGCTTCTAACATGCTGGATATTTTTTGCGTCTGTGTATGTTTTTTAGTCACAGGACTGCTATATTTGTTTATGAATATTTTTCCTTTGAAATTCAGTACTGCATACTTGAAGATCTTTCACTGAGGCTAGGTTTATTAATCTCTGTCCATTATCATTAGATGTTTCATGTAGGCTATGTACTCCTGTAATATGTCTGTGCACTTCTTCTCTTTCTACTTTATCGTTAAAATCATCTTACATTATTAAATTATCATATTTTGGTACTATGTTTGTAGCGCCTTTGAGCCAGTCATAAAATCTTTCTTTGGTTTCAACATCTTTCTCTTCATTTGTTGCATGTACATTGATCAAAGTCTATACGCTATAAGCAACACTGAGGTTAAAGGCCAGGCACATATGGGAGTGTCCTGAGTGCAAGGAGCCCTATCTCTAGGCCAGCAGGAGAGCATGGTCATAGTTTAAGTTCCAGATTCTTCCATTTTCCTTTCACTCTCAAAGTGCTGACTTTTTCATTGCTAGCTTCAAAGTGTATGACACTGTCCCATATTTTTTTTTGATTGTGAATGCTGTCCCCAGTTCATGTCTCTTCTGCATATTGAAGCTGTATATTATCTTCACTCCCTCTTCTGCTGTGCCTTGTCCTGGTCGTCTGATTTCTTGTATTGCTTCAATTATTGAATGTTGAATAATGTTGTAATATTGTAATTCTTTAATATTGTATAATGTTTTAATATTGTAATTGTTTAATATTGTATAATGTTTTAATATTGTAATTGTTTAATATTGTATAATGTTTTAATATTGTAATTCTTTAATATTGTATTATGTTTTAATATTGTAATTCTGTAATATTGTATAATGTTTTAATATTGTAATTCTTTAATATTGTAATTGTTTAATATTGTATAATGTTGTAATATTGTAGTTCCTTATTTCTCCATAGCTATACCAGGGGGGGGGACTTCTTCTCCTGGCAGGTTCAGCCAGGCTGGGAAAGTCTTCGCGGGGGGTGGGGTGGGGGGGGGGGTGAGACGAAACTAGCACCCTGGTCCCCCAGGTCGGTGGACGGGGGAGGAGGGTCAGGCTGGAACGATCCCATCTCCCTCAGAAAGAAAACATTGAAACCAGATATACATAAATGGAACATAACCTTGGAACGTTAAATGTATTCTGGGAACTGGGGCATAGAATACACTGACCTTACATAGATCAGCGGTAACAAAGGACCTATCAAGAGAAATAAAGAATCACAATGCCAGAAAATGAGTTATAAATTCTACACAAACTATATTATACTGTTTTATGCCATAAAAATGAATGTATACATTATATAAGCTAGTTTATTTCGGAATAATATTTAAGACTGTGTGAGACAAAAAGTAGACTAAGTTAACTCTTTCATTCCAAAGCAATACTGGCAGTGTTGGTAGATCGTGGACACCTATGCGAATCAATGCTCAAATCTTTATTTAGGCAAGTCTAAATAAAAATGAAATGTAGCACATTTCTAAATCACTTTATGTTTTTAAATTATAGAGTAACTTCCTTCCAGTTTCTTTCTATCAAAATTTGTTCTGGTCTAAAATGGAAATTAATTCCGGAGTGAAAATGTTAATTCTGAAGATAAAAATCAACATGTTTGATAAGAAAAATACGGAATTTCACATTGTGTTTCTGGATTAGTTGCCTAGCAACAGTCTCATTTCTTGTTAAATATATAAACATCAGAAGTCAGAAAATGGCTGCATGGCACTGACTGCAGGACTATAAACACTCGTGCTGGAGAACACATGACTACTGCAGTTTTACTTCGCTTAATTCATGAAAGAATATTACATCTTACATCCTTCCCTTGCCGTTAAACGTCACATAATGATCGCAACGAAGTTCGCCAATTTTTCCTGTTTTCGGCGAGCTTTTCAGCCTCATCAAGGGATTTTATGCCTGTTAATTTGCTCTCTTTTAAAAATGTCCTCTTTAGAGTTTCCCGTGGTCTGCCTCTTTTTCTTCGGCCTGTTGTGTTCCACTTGATCCTTTGTTTTGGGATTCTCTGATCGTTTCTTCTAATGGTAGAATACCAGTACAGAAAAAAACTGGTTCTCGATCTCCTGTAGGCTGGTGGGAAGTCTAGCAGATAACAGTCTTTGTTGTCAAAGAAAGCTAGAAGTTTTCTTATGTTTTATGTAATTCATGCCTGTTTGAGTAAGTAATAGTTTGGAGAGACTACATGTAGGGCATGGAAATCTTATGTTTCAAGGGACGAAAATAACATTAAAATCAATGTTTCTCACCATGAGCTTGCGTTTCTCTCTCTCTCAAGTCAGTGTTTCTCAGAATAAAAGTGTGTTTTTCTCTATCAGTGTTTCTCACCATGAGCTTGTTTTTCTCTCTCTCATTCCAGTGTTTCTCACCATTAGCTTGTTTTTCTCTCTCTCATTCCAGTGTTTCTCACCATTAGCTTGCGTTCCCCTCTCAAATCAGTGCTTATCAACATACCTAATTACTTTTAATGTTCTTCTGCACAAAGGAGCCATTTTTCCTTCTGTCCTCAGTACCCATTTGTTTTGAATCAGCTAAATAGCCCAAAACGTATAAAAGAAGAACCCATTCACTGTTTTTTTACGTATCCCAGGTTAATATTAGTTTAAGAAACAAAAAATTATCACGTACTTTTCCTTAGAGCAATTATGATTTTATAGATGTTCTCTGAGTCCATAATTTACAACCAGACGTCATTACACATTGGATGATGAAAATTAAATGTTTTATAATTCTTTTATCTTATATTCAAACAATCTTCATCCAAAAATTCTCTCTGTAATTCATTAGTGCCTTTGTTTAAGAAGATTATGTATCAAATAGAAACCGCAGAGTTTGCTATATTTAAAATTGAAAAACGGCAGTACAAGCCTGATTGGTCCCAAGCTTAGGCTTACGAGGAACAGCCTTTGCTGTCATGGAAGTCTTACATGGCTTGTGTGAGAATCGACTCTGTTTCAGTCTTGATAGTGGTTTATGTTTCTGATCTCATGCCATAAAAGTCACGGAAACAAAGCCCTGACTTGGAGCACAGCATCCGGAATTATAAACTACCAGACTGGTTTAGTATCCACGTTTCAGTTACTGCACATCCGCGGGGAAGCCATGGGTTTGAACGCCGGAGAGTTCACGGAAAGGCTTCATCTGATTTTGGAACCCTTGAGAAAAGCTCGGGGATTGTGTCACTGGAGACTTATCTCAAGTTATTCTGGACACTGAACACACTTTTAATGAAAATCATCATCATCATCATCATCATCATTAACAACAACAACAACATGATTGTGTATCCAAGCTGTATGTTAGTCCTATCTAAAAGAATGCATCATTACGTTTTACTATGCACGAGTGAGCTTGCTAGACTCAAGTGTTTCTGTGGCTGTCAGTTGTTCTACGTGTGTATATATCTGTAGAGAGTTATGGAAAGTTTTCATATATCTTCTTCTTCTACTATCACTACTACTACTACTACTACTACTACTACTACTACTACTACTACTACTACTACTACCACAACTTCTACTACTACCACTACTAAATCCCGGCGGTCTGCAGTAGTTCTCTTAGCTAGCTCTACACTACGGAGTCTATGGCGATACCTGCCCGGTTGGCCAGGTTAGATATGTCGCTGGGCGTGCCAGTAGCAAGAAACTAATGTGTTGGTAAATACAACAATAAGATAAATGTCGGAGTTACCAGGTAAATTTTGTGGATCTCTGTGCACCTGAAATACCTTTCTCTGTTTGCGTGATAAACAAAAATATTGAATTCTTATGTCTGACGTGATCCGTTTTGTGATTTTCAGTTGTTTTTCAAGTGCCAAAATATTTCCGTTAAAATGATTTATGAACTGAAAATCTGAAACTAAACATGCGTGGTGAACAGTTTCGAAATTAACAGTCTCAAATGCACAAAATTAACAAGCTTGGAAAAAACCCCCCACAAAATTAACGGTCTAGAAGGCAAAAAAAAATAACGGAAAAGCCTACTCTTCAACAAACAAAACCGTGTCAAAATGGCTCCTCTTGTCGGTACTATCTTGACTTTTGACTTTTTTTTAGACTGGTAGATAATGCTCTCACACACGGCGACTGTGAGTTCAGCGAAGAGAAGACCACAAAAACTTGTGAGGTTTTCTTCAGTTTTTTTTATTTTCTTTATTTTGCATTTAAGTGGTTGTTATCAGCTGAAGTGGGTGGTTCTCATTCTTTCTGTGTGAGAGAAAAACGTTAAAAAATACACCGATGTAAGGAGTTAAATTTCTACCGGCCTGAAGAGAGGAAGAGAAAATTTCCTCTACACTCAACAGGTTAAAAACATTTTCAGCTTCTCCAGAATCTTTTTTTTTAACGCTGTAGACACTTCAGATAATTAGTTTTAATGAAGTCTACAAAATGTAAGGCATAGAAGAGTGGTTCTAAAACTTTTCTTCGCCTCGCGGATCCTTTTTACCATAAGTCAGAATGTCACTTTGCGCCATCACCTCATCTCCGCTACATACCCATCACCTATTCAAAATTGTCCGACTAAAAAAGATGCATTCCGGTTAATATGCATACAATATTTCAACACTATGAGTCTGTTCAAATTCTCCATTCCCCCCTCTCCAACTCTACATCCCCTCTCCCCAAGATATGAGATGTAAATTCTCCACTGGTTTAGAACCCTTGCTACCACAGCTTGAGAACCTCCATTTTTTTCCCTATCGGTAAAGAGAATGTCAGAATTCATTAAGCTCTTCACAACAATACTACTCGATCATTTATAAATTCCACGCGTGTTATTGTAGTCTTTGTGCAGTCCAGCATGTATGCAGGAAACTCTCCGCTGTAGAGAGCGGAACAACAACACAACGCCTTCAGATCATCAGAAGAAGTACCATCCCCACCAGACGAGTGATTCTGCCCTGTTAAAATCATGACACTCTACAGGGGAGGGGGGATGGGCCCCCGTGGATCATGACTCCTAGAGGTCAGAG
Source organism: Achatina immaculata (assembly GCA_009760885.1). NCBI lineage: Eukaryota > Metazoa > Mollusca > Gastropoda > Stylommatophora > Achatinidae > Lissachatina > Lissachatina immaculata. The sequence continues at coordinate 8,961,902 of CM019691.1, forward strand.
GTCTTGTAATTTCTTTTTTTAAAATATATTATTATTATTATTTCGTCCCGTCCCGGAACTGAATCCTCTCTCTCTCTCTCTCTCTCTGAACCTTAAGTGCCCAGGGCACATGGGGCTTCCGCAAGGGTTTTCCACAAATGCCTGTCCTTCGCCTTTTTTTCTGCTCTTGCCCGGGTGAGCCCTCTATTGCTCAACATCCTTTCTGTTGTTCTTCTCCATGTCTCTTTTGGTCTACCCTTACTTCTGCTCCCCTGTGGTGTCCATCTTAGTGCTATTTTTGGTAGTGAGTTGTCCGTCATTCGGAGCACATGTCCCAACCATCGCCAGCGTCTTTCCTCAATAATTGTTGTCAGTGGCTTCATCTGCATTTCTGCTAATAAGATGTTATTTCTTATTGTGTTTGGCCAAAATATTTTTCTAATTCTTCGTAAACATTTAGTCTGGAAAGAATTCAACTTGTTTTCTATGGTTTTGGTGATTTTCCAGCATTCACTTCCATAGAGTAGTACACTTAGAACATTACTCTTAAATATCCTGATTTTCATATTTATGCTTAGTTTTTTTAAATTTCCATACATTCTGCAGCATTGCAAAAGCTTGGTTTGCTCTAGTAAGTCTGCTGTTGATGTCCTCTGTGCTGTCTCCATTTTCTACTACTCTGCTGCCAAGGTATACAAATTCGTTGACCTCCTCCACTAACTTGTTATCTACTCTGAGTACATTTCTGTTGTTCACATTTTGCTTCATTAACTTTGTTTTTCCTACGTTGATCTTTAGTCCTATGTTGTTTGCATTCTGAGTTAGCTTGTTTATTTTATCTTGCATATCTTTGTGACTGCTTGATAATAGACAAATGTCGTCCGCAAAGTCAAGGTCCTCCAGCACTGTGTCAAGAGTCCATTGTAATCCTCTGCGTTTGTCTGATGTTGCCTCCTTCATTAACCAGTCTACTGCCAAGATAAATAATGTTGGTGATAGTACACATCCCTGTTTCACTCCTGTTTGTACCCTAAAGCTGCTGGAGGTATGTTCTCCACAAATAACTTTGCACTGAAAACCCTCGTATAGGGCTTTGATTACATTAACTATTTTATGGGGGAGGTCATGCCATCTTAGGATTTTCCACAGTGTATCTCTGTTAACACTGTCAAAGGCTTTCTCAAAATCTATGAATAATGCATATGTTGTACTATGCCACTCATTTGCCTGTTCTAATATTTGTCTAAGTACAAATATGTGGTCTATGCATGATCTTCCTTTCCTAAATCCTGCCTGCTCTTTCCGAAGTTTTTCCTCAAGTGTTGGTACAATGCTGTTGATGATTATTCTGCAAAATACTTTACTGGTGAGTGGCAGTAGGGTAATGCCTCTCCAGTTCCCGCAATCTCTGAGGTCACCCTTCTTTGGTAGTTTTACTATAAGACCAGTTTTCCACTCCTCTGGGGCTTTTTCTAAATCCCAAATTTGTTGTAATATCCGGCAAAGTTGTTTTAGTGTTTCTGTTTCTTCTGCTTTCAACATCTCAGCAGTCACTTCATCTTCACCTGTTGCCCTGTCTGATTTTAGCTTCTTTATCGCCTCCTTTACTTCATTTATTGTTATTGGTCCTATATTGATGTTTAGTTCCGTTTTTGTTTCAGGTATGTCTATTGTTTGTGCTGCTTGTGTTCTGTTTAGTAGGGTGTTAAAGTGTTCCCTCCATCTTTCAATTTTTTCTCTTTCTCCACTGACCAGTTGTCCATTTTGTGTTCTTACTGCACTTTCACATCTTGTGTCGAAGTTACCTGTCATCTGCTTTGTGATTTTATATATGGTTTTCATGTCATTTGTATATGCTGCTTTCTCTGCTGTTTCTGCTAAGTTGTCATAATATTGACGTTTATCTTGACGGCATGATTCCTTCACTTCTTTGTCTTTTTGTGCATAATTACTTAAAACTCGTTCTTTAAGTCGTTGTGATTTGGTGTTCAGTAATTTTCCCTTGATTTCTTTTCTTTGCTCTATCTTTTCCCATGTGGTCTCGCTTATCCATTCCTCTTTTCTCCTTTTCCGATATCCCAGCACCTCTTTTGCTGTTTCCTGTAATGTTTTATTGAACTCTAATATGGACATTTCTGCTTTGTCTTGTAGGACACTGAAGCGGTTCTTAAGTACTATTGAGAATTCATTTCTTGTTTGCTGGTCTATCAGTTTTCTTGTACCAAAATGTATCTTTCTGTGTTCTCTGATTTTGGCTTTCCTTAATTTTAGTTTTATTTTTGCTACCAGAAGGTTGTGATCACTTCCTACATCTGCTCCTTTCCTTGCTCGCACATCTTGTAGTGACCGTTTCCACTTGTTGTTTATTAGTATGTGATCAATTTGGTTTTCTGTGGTTTTATCTGGTGACCTCCAAGTCACCTTATGGATGTTTTTGTGTTGGAAAATTGTCCCTCCGATGGTCATCATGTTTTCTTCACAGAAACTGCGCAGTCTTTCTCCATTTTCATTTATTTCTCCAATTCCTTCTCTTCCCATGATTCTTCTTCTATCTTCATTTCCTTCACCTACTTTTGCATTGAAGTCGCCCAAGATGAGTAGCATATCATGCTTGGGTATTGTTTCTACTGTGGCTTGGAGGCTGTTGCAAAAATCTTCTTTTAATTCCTCTTCAGCTGCTTCTGTTGGTGCATAACAAACTATAATAGACAGCTTCGTGAATCTTGAGTTGAACCGTGCATATAATAATCTCTCATTTATTGGGGTCCATTTCAGCAATGCTCTTGATGCTTCTTTTGTTATAATCAATGCTACTTCTCCTTCATGAAGATCTTCTTTACCTGACCATATTATTGTATCTTCTGTGTGCTGTGTTGTTAATTTCCTTCTGCCTTGTCCTGTCCATCTTGCTTCTTGTATTCCTAGTATGTCTAGTTTGTATCTGTGCATTTCCTTGATGGTTTGTGCTAGTTTTTCAGTCTGGTTTAGCGTTCTTACATTCCAGCTACCTATTTGCATCTTATGTTTAGGTTCCAGGAGGTCTGCAGTCGGGCTGGGGACTTCCAGTGACTGGCTTTCATCCACAACCTTCATGGGCTCAGTTTCCTGATACGCATTTCTCCTTCCACCTGCATTTGCTTTTTCTCTTGCTTCCGTTTCTGTAGCAGTCTGATAGTTTTTTTTACCAGATAGGGTTGCTGACCCTATGCTGAACCCTCCTTAGTCGCCTTTTACGATCATGCATGGTAGGGTACAGTTGTCCTATTCTTTGCAGATCCCGGGTACCACACGGGGTGGGGGGGAACTGAATCCACGATCTTTAAATTGGAACTAAATGAGATCTTTTCTTCTGTGTCTGAAGGGCTTATCAACGTCCTAGCTTTTGCTAGTCCCTTTATGCCCAGTTATTTACATCGGGCACATGTTGAATGAGCATGGATCAAACATCATTTTATAGCAAAGTTCAGGGGGGTAAAAGTGGAAATGTTATGTAGTGGGGAACAAGATGGAAATGTTATGTAGTGGGGAACAAGGTGGAAATGTTATGTAGTGGGGAACAAGATGGAAATGTTATGTAGTGGGGAACAAGGTGGAAATGTTATGTAGTGGGGAACAAGATGGAAATGTTATGTAGTGGGGAACAAGGTGGAAATGTTATGTAGTGGGGAACAAGATGGAAATGTTATGTAGTGGGGAACAAGATGGAAATGTTATGTAGTGGGGAACAAGGTGGAAATGTTATGTAGTGGGGAACAAGATGGAAATGTATGTAGTGGGGAACAAGGTGGAAATGTTATGTAGTGGGGAACAAGATGGAAATGTTATGTAGTGGGGAACAAGATGGAAATGTTATGTAGTGGGGAACAAGATGGAAATGTTATGTAGTGGGGAACAAGATGGAAATGTTATGTAGTGGGGAACAAGGTGGAAATGTTATGTAGTGGGGAACAAGGTGGAAATGTTATGTAGTGGGGAACAAGATGGAAATGTTATGTAGTGGGGAACAAGGTGGAAATGTTATGTAGTGGGGAACAAGGTGGAAATGTTATGTAGTGGGGAACAAGGTGGAAATTTTATGTAGTGTGGAACAAGATGGAAATGTTATGTAGAGTGGAACAAGATGGAAATGTTATGTAGTGGGGAACAAGATGGAAATGTTATGTAGTGGGGAACAAGATGGAAATGTTATGTAGTGGGGAACAAGGTGGAAATGTTGTGTAGTGCGGGAAAAGTGACAGGCTTGGCATGGGAACGTGACCTGGTTAGTTGAGTAGTTATGCGTTCGATCCGCTACTCCAATGGTACCAGGTTCCAGTCCCAGCAGTGGGGAATGTGTCAGGTAGCTCCACATCAAAATGTTCCCGAGGTCCAGCCAGCATCTAGGAATGGCTACCAGATAAATCTGGGAAGACAAATGCCACCATGCGTGATAGTGACCATATCAGACACTCACGTGCCGATAGTCTTGTTAATATGCCTTAACAGCATGGAAATGGGCATTTTATCTTACCTTTACCTTGGGTTGTGAAGCGAATACGAGGGAAATCGACCTGATATCATTCAATCATTCATTTGCATGTCCTTTACGGAACTTTGCCTCCCTAACAGCACTCCTGTAGGCTTCTCGGTTGTGAGCAAGATGGCCTGCTGCTGATGCATTCATTTGCAGATCCTCAACGATGTCTTGCAGCCATCTTCGCCTTGATCTTCCTCTCCTTCTTTTTCCCATTATGTACCCTTCCAAGACGGTCTTCTCTAGATCATCATGACGTTTAATATGTCCAAAACATTTAAGTCTTCTCTCTCTAATCCTCTTCACTAGCCAGCCTTCTTCAATATTAAGTTCTTGTAGTATAGATATATTTGTTCTTTTTTTGTGTTCATGATATTTGAAGAACTCTTCTGGAGCATTTACATAAAAAGGCATTAATGTGTCTCTCAGCTGTCTTGTTAAGTGTCCAGGTCTCACAGGCATATGTTGCGATGGGAAAGATGCATGCCCTTAAAAATCTTATTTCCGTGGTTCTGTCTGCTCCTCTCCACAGATTCTTTATTTGTTTTACTTTCTGAAGAGCGATACATGTCCTCCTTTCAATTTCCCTCATTGTATCTCCATTATTAGTTAGTAGTGATCCAAGATATTCAAAACTCTCCACTTCTTCCAGTTTTTCCTCATTGATACATATATCAGCTGCCTTGTTTGTTTTGTCAATTGTCATCAATTTAATTTTCTTCGCATTAAGATAGAGGTTTTGCTCTTCGCTGTTCTTACGGACTGACACAGTTAGTCTTTCCATTCCTTTTTGTGCTGCGGACAGCAATACCGTGTCATCAGCATATCTAATCTCTGGTATTTCATTATCCCCAATTGTTACGGCGTGGTAATATTCTTTGTCTACATCTTCTCTAACATTCCTCATTATATTTTCAGTATACAAGTTAAATAAGTAAGGCGACAATATGCACCCCCGACGGACCTCTTGCCCTATGTCAAACTATGTGCTGTTTCACCATTTACTCTCACTGCTACCTGTTGGTCTAGACTATATATATATATATATATATATATATATATATATATATATATATATATATAAGAAAAGTATGATAAAAACCTACAGGAAGCCACAAACACCACCACATGATGACTATCACATGCTAAACAGAAAGGAACAAGTCACCATCTTCCGTCTCCGAACAGGACACAGCCGACTCCGAAGTCATATGTATACAAAGTTTAAGGTTGGTACTACTAATCTATGTACATGTGCCCAGGTGCCCCAAACTGTGGAACATATCCTCCAGAACTGCATCAACTACGAGACACTGAGAAATAATTACTGGCCCAGTGAAACCACTAAAGAAGATAAACTCTGCGGTTCCATAAATGAGTTACAAAAAACAGTGAAATTTATCCAAGAGACAGGACTGCAGATATAGACAGACAATGCGAACGAAGAAGATATATATATATATATATATATATATATATATATATATATATATATATATATATATCCTGATATAACTAACAAAATAATCAGTCACGACATAGAAACGGAGACCTCAGGATCGTTACATCATTCTCTCATCTTGGATTACGTCAGTAATTGACAAGTAGTGCATGTTTTTGTGACCTGTCTTCACATTTCTAAAAGTGAATGTTAAATCAGACACGTCTCGCACATCTATATGATACATTCCCTTGTACTACACATGAATCACACCTATATTCTGTATACTGGTGGACTCTTTAACTACCACAACGTGGACCGTTTTCTTAAACAAGTGGATACAACCGTTTTAATTCTCAGACCCTTGTCTTATCTCCCTTCCAAAATCACAATTTAAAAATACTGGTCTTACTGCTTTGAATGTAAATGCTACAGAAGAGTTCTCCAAATATCGTGGACACAAAAAGGAACAAATATATCTATACTACAAGAGTTTGATATTGAAGAAGGCTGGCTAGTAAAGAGGATTAAAGAGAGAAAACTTAAATATTTTGGACACATTAAACGTCATGATAATCTAGAGAAGACCGTATTGGAAGGGTACATAATGGAAAAAAGAAAGAGAGGAAGACCAAAACGAAGATGGCTGCAAGACATCGTGACGATCTGGAAATGGATGCAGCAGCGGCAGGCCATCTTGCTCACAACCGAGAGGCCGACAGGAGTGCTGTTAGGGAGGCAAAGTTCCGCAAGGGACATGCAAATGAATGAATGAATGAATGAACTGCTTTAGTTATCTTCATGTGTCCATTTTTGTTTGTTTGTTTGAACTTCGAAAACAAAAGGCTTTCTGCTTATGTAGTTTACATACTGCTTTTTTCACATGCCGTGATGGCGTCCATTTGCATTACAACGTATGCAGCTAAGCTCAAGGAAACTAATATTATTGTTAATCTTCATGAGCACAAAAGATTAATCTTTAAGATATTCGAGAGAAAATTAGTTCAAACACATGATGATGATTTAAGAAGTTTCTTAGCTGTTCCGTTTTTGAGAGAACTTTTCCGGAGGATCGCTTATGTGTGACAGGATAAGATAAAAAATAATAAACTATTTAGAATCTAATAATTGCAGTTACTGCCCTTTGCACTATTTTCCTATGATGGAGAATTCCTCGTTATGAAATTTTAAATATTTTTTTTTAGTTTATTTTATTGTTTTTTGGGAAGGGTTGGAGTGGGAATTTAGACGCATATTGATAGACTCATAAAGAGGTAAAGATAGTCCCATAGCAAATGCCGTAACGGATGAAGCGTTAGAGACCTCATTATGCTGGGCCATCAGTATGAGGTAGGGCGGCCAGTTCCTTTCCTCGCTGCCTTTCCTTCCCAGATTTTCTCTGGTACCCACTTTACGAGGCTGGGTCGACCTCGGGGCCGTGTTGGTCGGAAAAAAAAATCCCACTCAGTTGCGGATTCGAACCTTCGACCTGTGAGACGAGTGCTCTAACCACTACGCTAGCCGGTCTCCATGATAGACTCATACTGTTGCAATATTGATATACATTGGAGAATGACCGATATTCTAGACGTCTGAGAGAATGATAGCTGCTGACTTGGTTGTAGTCTTTCAAATAATATTAAGAATGGTTCAGACTCTCCATCATTTGAAGCCTCCGAAGTTTGTTATAACTATGAACTATCCAGACAATCACACGTTTGCGTCTATTAAATCGCCTTTAATAAACATACAGGATTCATTCATTCATTTGCATGTCCCTTGTGGAACTTTGCCTCCCTAACAGCACTCCTGTAGGCCTCTCGGTTGTGAGCAAAATGGCCTGCTGCTGATGCATCACATACAGCATATTCTTCCTTTTTTGTCTTCACAGAGTTATTTTCCCTGGCAGGAGCGCCCTCTATGTGACTTGGAAGTGCTGATCTCATTGTCTCAGTTTCTTGTGTCTGTTTTCTTTGATTTACTAAAGTTTAACAACTCTCATTTGAATATCTGGTACTTGCAAAATGAATACAGATGTCAACGGTTTTGTTCTGTTTGTTTGTTTCGTTTATTTGTGTTTTTGTTTTTAAATTTTCTGTCATAGCACTTTTGGATTAAGCTTAAGTTCGCACCTGGTGCGTTTTCCAGTGTCTTGCCCACCTTTCAAGACGCTTCAGAAAAATTATAAATAGATATTTGTTTGCAGGGACTAGATTGTGGGGTTGGGAGATTGGGGGAGGGAGGGGGGGTAGGAGGACTGCTGAGGAGGTAGGACTAGATCAAGGTCCAGGTTAAACTTTATCACGTGACACAAGAGTACATAAATCATAATTCTTAGCAACCATTTTATTTACAACAAATAGCAGTCGGCCTAGATTTCAAAACATACGTGCCCAGACACACAACAACAACAACAAATAATTGTAACAGCTACAATAACACCGATAATAGATATAGCAGCAACAATGACACCAGTACTAGGTATAACAACAACAAAACTAATAGGTACATCAGCTACAACAACAGTAATAACATTGCAAGCAATTATATTTGTAGTAGATACAGCAACAGTAGTAACAAAAATATTAGCTATAGGAATAAGAATAACAGTAATTGATAGAGCAACAACATCAACAGTAATAGATACAGCAACAGCAATGGAAACAACAACAACAATAGTTACAGCGATAACAGCAGTAATGGATACAACAACAAAGCAATAGATACATCAGCAACAACAGTAATAGATGCAACAAAACAGCAGTAGATACAACAACAACAATAGATAAAAAAAAAACAATAGTCGCACCAAATACCAAAACAACTACAGTATAAGATGCAAGAAGAACAATAGCAACAACAGTAATAGATATAGCAATAAAGTTTATAGACACAAAAACTAATACATATAACAACAAGGAAGTTTACAACACCATAAACAAAAGATGCCACAAAAGTTATGGGTACAAAAGCAAGCAATTATACATCAACAACTATATACGTGTGCATATACATACATATAATATATATATATATATATATATATAAACAGTAATAAAGAAAGCGACAATAGTACACAGTACAACACCAGAACACCAGTAATATACAGAACAACTATATATATATATATATATATATATATATATACAGCAACAATTTAACATATACTACAACAATAACAACACATGTGGCAGCAGTAATAGATACATCATAGATACAGCAACGACAGCAGATACGATACAAATAGATGCAGCAATAATACATCAAAACAGCACTAATAAATAAAACAACAGTTGCTAGGGCAACAACAAACCAACAAATAATAAAATAAATAGCAACACTTTGAAAGATTTTATGTTATTATTTTCATAAATGTAGAGCCTTAATCATACACCTCAAGAAAGAATGAAGACTTTGTTCTTAGACTGTTTCAGTTTATGAAAATTTATAAAGCACAACCAAGCCTGACTGGATGATTGTGATGATGATGACGATATCATATGATTTTTTTTAATGAAAAGAAACGCTGAGTTAATATATACAAGTATGAAAACATATGGTTTATACTTTGTTGCAGACGGACTTTTTCTAACCAAGTTCACATTTAATCTAAGACAAAGTTCATATTCAAAAAGCTTACGTCAGATAGGGGAAGTTTTAGGTCCAATCAGACATAAGAAGTTTAATGTCCAATCAGATATAAGAAGCTTTAGGTCCAATCAGATAAGAGAAGTTTTAGGTCCAATCAGATAGAGGTTTTAGTCCAACTGTTTCAGTTTCTTCATCAGTGATTTTAAAAAGTGGGTGCTATAACCATTGAGGGTCTCCCAAAGACCAAGACCATATGGTAGGTGGTATAGGATTCTAATGGATTATGTAGAATATTATAAATATGTAAATGTTATAAATGTAATACCCTGTGGCAGGGCAATATTAAAATAGAATAAAATACAGCTGCGGGCTATTACTGATTTCATGAGCCCATGAGTTTAAAAATAAAGGCATGAAAACCAGTGCTTTTCCATGTCAGATGTATCAGTACAGACGTTATTGTATATCGTAAAAATGAAAGGAGAAGTTGAAGAGAGCGAGACCTTACAGTGAAGACAAGACTAGCTAATTATGACCACAAGGGAAATGCAATGAGGCTCATGAAACAAGACAAGGAAAGGAACTTTTGAGAACACTGAAAACCGGATGCGGAAATCACAAAGCAGAGAAATGGCTCCAGGGTGAAAATGATGCTCAGTTCTTAATGGATTCTGTGCAAGAAATATGGGGGAGAAAAACTACAGAGAAAAGACCAGATGAAAATGTAGACAGTTCTAAACCTGTTCTCCTGAATTATTCCTCTCATGAAGGTAAAAGGTTTTCATTCATTCATTCATTCATTCATTCATTCATTCATTCATTCATTCATTCATTCATTCATTCATTTGCTTATCCCTTGCGGAACTTTGCCTCCCTAACAGCACTCCTGTCGGCCTCTCGGTTGTGAGCAAGATGGCCTGCTGCTGATGCGTCCATTTGCAGATCCTCAGCGATGTCTTGCAGCCATCTTCGCCTTGGTCTTCCTCTCTTTATATTTCCCATTATGTACCCTTTGAAGACGGTTTCTCTAGATTATCATGACGTTTAATGTGTCCAAAATATTTAAGTTTTCTCTCTTTAGTCCTCTTTACTAGCCAGCGTTCTTCAGTAATAAGTTCTTGTAGTATGGATATATTTGTTCTTTTTTTGTGTCCATGATATTTGAAGAACTCTTCTGTAGCATTTACATTCAAAGGCATATATGTGTTTCTCAGCTGTTTTGTTAAGTGTCCAAGTCTCACAGGCATATGTTGCGATGGGAAAGATGCATATCTTTAAAAATCTTATTTTTGTGGTTCTGTCAGCTTCTTTAGTTGTTTTACTTTCTGAAGAGCGACAGATGTCCTCCTTTTAATTTCCCTCATTGTATCTCCATTATTAGTTAGTAGTGATCCAAGATATTCAAAACTCTCAACTTCTTCTAGTTTTTCCTCATTGATACATATTTCAGCTGCCTTATTTGTTTTGTCAGTTGTCATCAATTTAGTTTTCTTCACATTAAGATAGAGGTTTTGCTCTTCACTATTCTTACGGACTGACATAATTAGTTTTTCCATTCCTTTTTGTGTTGTGGACAGTAATACTATGTCATCAGCATATCTAATCTCTGGTATTTCATAACCTCCAATTGTTATGGCATCGTAATATTCTTTGTCTACATCTTCTCTAACATTCCTCATTATATTTTCAGTATACAAGTTAAATAAGTAGGGTAACAATATGCACCCCCTGACGGACCCCTTGTTTTATGTCAAAGCAAGTTGTTGTTTCACCATTTATTCTTACAGCTGCTTGTTGGTCTAGATACAGGTAAAAGGTATACTGCAATAATTTCAATGACAGACCTCAAGGAAATTCTTCTAGTTTCTAGTTTTGGTATATCGGACGCTTGCAAATACTATCACATGTGTCCAATTTTCCTTTCTCACCACACACCAAACGGCATTTTGCAGACAGTTTTACATTTTTCCAGCCTGTTTTGCGAGGCGCTATAATAAACTACTATATATTTTCAGTTCTCACTTCATTTAGTCAGTCATTTGCATGTCCCGTGCGGAACTTTGCCTCCCTAACAGTTCTCCTGTAAGCCTCTCGGTTATAAGCAAGATCCCCTGCTGCTGATGCATCCATTTCCAGATTATTAACGATGTTTCGCAGCCATTTTCGTCTTGGTCTTCCTCTTTTTCTTTTTCCCATTATGTACCATTCCAAGACAGTTTTCTCTAGATTATCATGACATTTAATGTGTCCAAAATATTTAAGTTTTCTCTATTTAATCGTCTTTACTAGCCAACCTTCTTCACTATTAAGTTCTTGTAGTATAGAAATATTTATTCTTTTCTATGTCCATGATATTTGAAGAACTCTTCTGTAGCATTTACATTCAAAGGCATGTATCTGTTTCTCAGCTGTTTTGTTTAGTGTCCAAGTCTCACAGGCATACGTTGCGATGAGAAAGTTCTGACTTGCCAAAAATCAAATGGAATTTCGCATTTTTCCACTTTTCCATCTTTTTTTTTTTTTCAGACGTCCGCTGAGAGTTTAAATACATTTCAAGTCGTGAATTACCCACTGTATGGTGACTTCACAAGCAACAAATCTCACTTAGTCAATGCGTGATGGAGCCAATGCTTGAGAAAACTGAAATTAATCCGGGCAGTCTCTTAATCTTTTGTTAGGTGCGAAGGGATTGAAAAGTAATTAGACAATACGAGACAGATATTCCAGCTGCAGGCGATGAGTCGCTGTTAAGTCTCTTTATTTTGAGATGTTTCGTGCAAATTGTTGGAGATAACAGGATTCAACATTCGGTGATAACATTGTTAACTAAAAATATCCAGAACTAAACCTGTGCTCTCTAAATGTCCGGAACTATATATGGACTTTTCAAATGTCTAAAAGTATACTTGTGCTCTCTAAATGTCCGAAAATATACTTGTGCTCTTTAAATGTCCGGTATTATACTTGTGTTCTTTAAATGTCCGGAACTATACTTGTGCTCTTGAAATGTTCGGAACTACAATTATGCTCTTTAAATGTCCGGAACTATACTTGTCCTCTTAACTGCATCACAACAGAAGGAGATTTCTTTTTTAAATTAAACATAAATTCTGATAAGGTCTAAATTGTAATCTTGTCAACTTTTATGTCATGTCCAAAGTCGCTCAATCATTCCAAATGTTCTTCTGGTGCTTGCCCTCAGCCAACTGTCCCTCCACCCCTAACCAACTCCCCCCCCCCCCACCCCAACCTCTCTTTCTTCATTTAATATTAAATTTTAAAATATTGACACAATTATTTACTCGGTACGTGAATCCACGATTCCTCGCAACTCCAGATTCTGGGAATCACTTCACATGTAAGTGTATCTATCATATGTCCTAGTGGAGGTTTCTCTTTTAGCATAATTATCTGGCCAAGAGGGGTCTGAAAGAGAACACGTTAGATAAGCAATGTGTTAGGTGAATGTCTGGTCAAGATCCTATGTTTCTGTGAAACTGGCTGTATTGACACTAAAGCCTGACCTAAATGGTTGTATGTGCAAAGATAGTGGAGGTGGTGGAGATGGTGAATTTGGTGGAGGTGGTGGATTTGGTGGAGATGGTGGAGGTGATGGAGGTGGTGGATTTGGTGGAGGAAGTGGAGATGGTGGAGGTGGTGAATTTGGTGGAGGTGGTGGAGGTAGTGGATTTGGTAGAGATGGTGGAGGTGGTGGAGATGGTGAATGTGGTGGAGATGGTTGAGGTGGTGAAGGTGGTGGAGGTGGTGGAGATGGTTGAGGTAGTGAAGGTGGTGGAGGTGGTGAAGGTGAGGGAGATGGTGCAGATGGTAGAGATGGTGTAGATGGTGGAGGTGATGGAGGTGGTGGATTTGGTGGAGGAAGTGGAGATGGTGGAGGTGGTGAATTTGGTGGAGATGGTGGAGGTAGTGGATTTGGTAGAGATGGTGGATGTGGTGGAGATGGTTGAGGTGGTGAAGGTGGTGGAGGTGGTGGAGATGGTGGAGGTGGTGAAGGTGGTGGAGGTGGTGAAGGTGGTGGAGGCGGTGAAGGTGGTGGAGGTGATGGAGGTGATGAAGGTGGTGGAGGGTGAAGGTGGTGGAGATGGTGGAAGTGGTGAAGGTGGTGGAGATGGTGGAGGTGGTGAAGGTGGTGAAGGTGGTGGAGATGGTGGAGGTGGTTGCATCTTAGGTCCACTCAGAGTTTTAATAAGAAGATGTTGGAGTCTTTTTCTTTCTTTCTTTCAAAGTGACATGTATGATAAATCTGCATCATAACATCATATGTGTGGATCTGTGAGCGTGCTGGAACCTGGAGGGACACAACACAACATCCATGTCCCTGCACGTTTATTGTATGAAGGTAAAAGGTAGGCACAGATAGCTCTAAGGTAGGCACGGGTAGCTCTAAAGTAGGCACAGATAGCTCTGTAATAGCGTGTAGGCACATGGGGAATATGGTGTTAATGACCTATCGGTACACGAGAGGGTCATGTAGTCAGCATCGCGCCTGACAGCCGCCTTACCTTCCAGAAGAAGTCAGGTGCCCGTTTCTACAACTTGGGTGACTGGGACACCTCCAGCTGGATCTGAACCCCCTGACTTTTGTCATGAGAGAATAGGGCATCGACCGTATCACCACTCAGGCTCTCATTATTGTATCGAGATTGGTTCTAAAGACACTGATAACTGTATTCTTTTCGTTTTTTTTTTTTTTGGAGAGACCGGCATTTTATAACTGGAATATGTTAAAATAAACCAGATAAGGAGAACCTGAGTACAGCTGTAGATACAATAATATTATCTGTAACAGAACGAAAGCCATTTAAATCTGTTTAATCATATCAATTAAACATATAGAGTTTAAAAAAATAACTTTTGCATCCTCGTGCAAATTATAAGTTAGATACTAGACATACACGGATGCTTAAAACCTTGGATAAATTATCTACAAGAGGCGAGAAGACAAAATAAGAGGACGGAATAAAAGAACAAAGAAATGGAGGGACATGATCACATATTTCCATTTGCTTCAGGGAAGCTGGTTTGAATCTAACCGTAGGTGATCCATGCATCCAAGTTTTTGAAATGGGTACCTTTCTTTTTCTAAAGTCAATGGAAGGAAATGTGACCAGACCGGAGCGCTCATCACATGACTGTCTGTGTACTGGCAGGTCAAGGGCGATATAGTCATAAACTTGTCCACTTTCTGCCTCTACGGCATAATGGGGCTAAAGCTATCTTTGCCATATAGCTCTCTTAAGTAAGCGACCCTTGGACAGGCCAAAGTGCATCTACGACATTTATATACACAAGCTCCTCAGACGGTGTAGAATTTACCACAATCAGAGCCTTCTTCGTCCCTGGAGCTCCCCCCAAAGAGGTGAACGTTCGAATACTTAATGATATTACACCAACAGTTCCTTACATCCTTACATCTACACGTCACATAGGGCCCGCATGATCGTTGGCCAAGACCAACAGTTTAGAATAGTTTTAAAAAATAGCAGTTTTTAAATACAGAAACAATATTTATCAATGACTATACGTATGTATAAGATAATAAATAATAAACATGTACTGAAACAGTGTGTACAGTGTACACGGTACACATAAATACATGTAACGAAATTATTTATAAAGAAGGGTACATAATTATATTGCCAATGAAACAGTGAAAAGCTGATCATTATGGAGATATGAAACTTGATTATTATGCAGTAGCGAAACTTGATTATCAGGAAGTCATAAAAGTTGGTTGTTACTGTGTCATGAGAGTCATTTATCATGGGGTTATCAGGCTTAACTATTATGGAGTCACAAAACTCAATTATCACAGAGTCAGTCATGAAACTTGGTTATTACAGAGTCTGGAAAATGAGTTATCCTGTCACTTCTGTTCAGCTTATTTTGGACATGTCAGATAGTCAAGTGCTCTGTTTTATCCTGGCCAGGCGGTTAGTACTCATAAAGAGGTAGGTGGTTCGAGTCCCGGCTATTCTCTTGTCATTTTTCTTTCTCTCAGTCTAGAGTGCTTTGTCTACTACTTACTCTTTTTTTCGAAAGCTGGCAAAATAACACAGTGTTAAAACCCTTAGATGTTGTATACAGGCAACAGAACTCTTCGTGTAGATTTCCGTACCTGGAAATGTTAACTTTGTAACTTGGTGGTAACCTTCAACGTCTTTGAACTCCTGCCAAGTCTATAGATTCCCACCTCTCATACTTACTAAATCCTGCAGATTACGGTGACTGATAACACAAGATTCACGATGTTTTATAGTTCTTAATGAAATTGAACATAATTGTAACATACGTTTATTATAAAAACGATGACATATTCTAAAAGAAATTCTGTTAATGTAAAATGTTTAAGTAAGTACCTAAAAACGAGAAACTAAAATAAAAAAAACGAGGGCTGGTATCTTTATTACGCTCACATAACACCGTTCACGAAGGTTAAAATGATATATTGACATAACTTTGAGAAGAATTTTGATTACTGAACCAAGAAGTCAGGATACAGTTGATAGAATCAAGCAGGATAGTTTATGGGACGATGATAAAGGGGTTAAAGAGTTGGAGTTGATTCAAAAAATAGATATTGCATGCAATATAACCTAGATCTCACTCGATGCACTTGATGGAAATTGTTATGTTTTTTTTCAGTGATGATATTGTGGAAGCCACTGCGCATTTTTGTGGACAAGACCTTTGTGTCTATTCAAACAAAATATGAGTCTTGACCATCATGGAACTAAGAGAAACGGTTACTTCAAGCGCAAGAGAAGCAAAGGCCTATGACCTGATGCGGTGGATGTCTGAATCCAGAAGAATGTTGCACTGCTAACACTATCTCCCAAGTTTAGCACGCAACATATTACTCGTTCACGTCAGATTCTGCATACTGATGTTAATCAATGCAGGTAAAATGAGTAAACAGGAATTTTAATTTAAAAAATCATGCAAAAGTAAGACAAATATTTGTCTCAAAAATGCATCATTCGTAGAAAAAGGCCAGGTGTAACTGAACACTGTTACAGCCATGTATCAAAGGGAAATAAATCGCGTTTAAAATGTTCCAACCCTTACACTGACAGGCTTGTCAGTCAGCGCCTAGGGATTCAGGGTAATGTAGAACACTGTCAGGCTCGACCTAGCTTCATCAGCTATGACTCTTACTTCCTAGAGACTAGCTTACCCGCAGTTTGTCCTCGCTATGGACTAGGTGCTCCTTGTAGCACAAATTAATCTCTGGCTCCTTGTAGCACACATTAATTTCTGTGGCTGTTTATAAAACTACCAGAGAATTCTAGCCCCGTGATTTCTCCAGATTCTTGTAGGTTTTTTTTATGTCTTTATAGCACAAATAATTTGGCAACTAAAATTCCCGTGAAGAACACCACATACACACAAGGAGCCGCAGAGATCATGACTGAAGAAAGAAATGTAAATATGACCGTAATGAATTTTTCATCCAAATGAAAAAATATATATATATAGAATAATCCATTGATGTTCATCAGATCTTAACTCCAGCGTGCCATGTCTCTGAGCCGCACTTGAGAACCAGATAAAGTGGTGACACTAACTGTACCGGTCGCATAAACACAGGATAAAATATACAGCCATTAAGTTCTAACATATATAACCGTTCATGAATATCGGCAACTAAAGTCCTTCTTCTTGCCCGCTCCATGCACTCAGTCTTCGGAATGTTAGCAAGCAACTATGCCATGTTTCTCATCCACATTCGCTCTCTCTCTCTCTCTCTCTCTCTCTCTCTCTCTCTCTCTCTCTCTCTCTCTGAGGTATCGTCTTTTGTTCATTAATAATCATCACCAGAGTTCCCATCACTAAGGACTCTGTAATACTTCTTTCACGCATCACATCATCATAATCTCAGGTCAGGCCCATCACTGTGAAGGACCACAGGGCGTGGCATGCTATCAAAAGCCCAACTAAGATGGATGCGGAACTGAAGCACAGTTGACTTCCAGCGTTCTCTGTGCCAGCAGCAATCGACCCTTTCTCAGCTGCGGTGCTGTCTTTTTTAACAGTTCCTGAGAGAGAAGGAGATATATCTTTAACAAGTTTTTCACGGGAAAAAAAAGAGAAGTACATAAAGATTAAACAATATGGACAAGTCTTTTCTGGCATAAAAGTCAAGTACAGAAAAACTAAACTATATGGACAAGTTTTTCATGGCATAAAAGAGAACTACATAAAAACTAAACATTATGGACATGTTTTTCATGACATAAAAGAGAAGTACATAAATACTAAACAATATGGTCACGTTTTTCATGGCATAAAAGTCAAGTACATAAATACTAAACATTATGGACAAGTTTTTCGTGGGAAAAAAGGAGAAGAGCATAAAGAATAAACGGCCAGAGACAAAATGTATCTCACTGCTTTAGGATAATATAGAAACAAAGACCACTAAACGAATTTGAGTCTGCCGTTTTTTCACACTTAATTTTCAAGCTCATTCTGCATAATCTGATGAGAAATTTTGGTAGAGATAAACGGGGAAGTTAATCTGTGATTAAATACGGGTCGAGCTAGAAATGTGCTATTTTGCATTTATTTAGACTTTGGATTCAATGAGTTAATAGTGGTATATATCTATAAATAACAGAGGCGTGAAACAAGACCATGTCAACATGGATAAATTTTAAAAAAAAATTATTTAGTTCACTAATAAGCAGAACAATCTCGCGGACTTGATATGTAATTGCAAAACATATTTCATGTGCATCTTTGAGCGAAACCAAAAAGTAGAAGCGCCATGATTTTCGTTAAAAAATGAAGGCTTATCTGGATTCATTGCACTTAAATATTTACTTTATTTTATAAGCGTATATATATGTATGTATATATATATATATATATATATATATATATATATATATATATATAAAGAGTACATACATACAATTATAATGTACATCAGAAGTAATATAATAAACAGTGGTGTTGTTTTACATATAAGAGCGTAAGTCAAAAGTTAACCGCAATTTAACCTTTAAAATGTCTAAATCGAGTAGTAGATATTACCTGTCTCTTTTTTTTTAATGCATAAATGCCGAGGTAAATCTGTGAACGGCCTCTCGAAGCTCAGAATAGTGTACGGATTGTGGGCGGAACGATGCTGTTCACGTGATTCGGATGGATGCCCATATATAAAGGAAGACAACAACACAACTCCTTCAGATCATCAGAGGAAGTACCCCCCTCAGACAAGTGTTTCGGCCCTTTAAACTCCTGACACTCTAAGGGGGGTGGGCCCCTCTGGGTCATGACTCCCAGAGGTCTTGTGAGTTGTTGCTTTTTTTCCGGTCCCGGGATCGAACCCATGATCTTCCAGCCGGCACTGCACTTTCTGAAGTGCGTCTTTAGCGATTTAGCTACGGAGGACTGGTATTGGTTGTGGCAAATGAAATTACTTATGTTCCCAATGCTTGTTTCGCATACTCCACAGCCAGCATGAGGCCCTTTCTGCTGTTTCTGAAAGGCTTCTCAATGCCCTTGCTCTTGCTTGTCCCTTTATGCCCAGTTGCTTACATAGGTCATAAGCTGATGTCGCTACGAATCCATATATTAGTGCATTGACACAAAGGAGGAGTTGTATGTCATTATTTTAGTGCGTTGGCACAACTGGGGAGATATATGTCGTGATAGTCAGTGCACTGGCATAAAATGGAGATGATGTGTAGTATGTGGGGAGGTGGATTCATAGCTGCAATGTCTGTGTAACGTGATATGGTATGTAGTGTGTATAAGAAAATAGTGACTGAATTTTATTCCTTGACTTTGTAATGTGTCCTGCATGTCATGTCATTGGTATGAATGTATGAATACGCTGCATGACTGGCATATAGTATCCTTGGAGGGAAGATCCTGGGTTGTAGATGAGATGGATCTATGCCTGGCCACACAGTACGGTAGTACATAGGCCATGGATTTGGGGTCGCGGTTGGGTTTCAGATCCTGTCCCTCCCATAAAATGTCCCCAATGTGGACTTAGCACCCCGGCTAAGTTTACAAGTCGGCCATTTTGGAAATACTGTACATGGTCAGCAAACTTGATCGAAGATGGCCGTCCACTTGGATGCACGCACGGGAGAGAAACATCGCGTGAGTGTAGTTGTATCCCTCGTGAGTGGTGAAAGTGAGTGTAGTTATATCCCTCGTGAGTGGTGAAAGTGAGTGTAGTTATATCCCTCGTGAGTGGTGAAAGTGAGTGTAGTTATATCCCTCGTGAGTGGTGAAAGTGAGTGTAGTTATATCCCTCGTGAGTGGTGAAAGTGAGTGTAGTTATATCCCTCGTGAGTGGTGAAAGTGAGTGTAGTTATATCCCTCGTGAGTGGTGAAAGTGAGCGTAGTTATATCCCTCGTGAGTGGTGAAAGTGAGCGTAGTTATATCCCTCGTGAGTGGTGAAAGTGAGTGTAGTTGTATCCCTCGTGAGTGGTGAAAGTGAGTGTAGTTATATCCCTCGTGAGTGGTGAAAGTGAGTGTAGTTATATCCCTCGTGAGTGGTGAAAGTGAGTGTAGTTATATCCCTCGTGAGTGGTGAAAGTGAGTGTAGTTATATCCCTCGTGAGTGGTGAAAGTGAGTGTAGTTATATCCCTCGTGAGTGGTGAAAGTGAGTAACTAGAAGATATTCATGGCGGTATACACGTGTGTCACTTGAGCAGGTATATTAATGGCACGAAGAATTTTAGAGTAGGATGTGAAATTTGGCTCATGTGGTGGTGGGGGGACATCTTGAAAAGTGAAACTGAGTTTTCAGTCACATTTCTCCTACATTTTTGTTAGTAAAACAATATGGCAGTTGCTGTTTGACTTAGCCTTGTATATATTTCACTATCCTTCTTTTCAGATAAACTTACTCAGAGTAAATAAAGTGAATACTTACCACGTTTTACGTTAGACGTTTCACCTGCGAATATCACAAAAGTAAAAGGAAGTTGTTAGCGAAATATCAGAGTCAAGAGTGAAGGTAAAAAATATATGCTGTACAATATTTCGTAAACAGATTTACTAACATTTATTGAAAACATTATCTCCAAACAAATAAACAAGCATACACACAATATCGTAAATAAACAAGCATACACACAATATCGTAAATAAACAAGCCTACACACAATATCGTAAATAAACAAGCATACACACAATATCGTAAATAAACAAGCCTACACACAATATCGTAAATAAACAAGCATACACACAATATCGTAAATAAACAAGCATACACACAATATCGTAAATAAACAAGCATACACACAATATCGTAAATAAACAAGCCTACACACAATATCGTAAATAAACAAGCATACACACAATATCGTAAACACATTGAATAAAAAGTGTCGAATCGATTTACTCGTAACTGAAACTGATACAGTGAACATGGCGTGACCAACAGAAAAAAAAACTATGAAATAATTTAAACAATAAACAAATAAAATCTCTTAACAACAACTATAAAACCTACTTTATATAACCTAACAGCCACAGTAATTTTGTTTCTATACGTTAAATCAGTTCTACTATTTTTTACTTTTAACTTTGTTTCACCGTCATCAATCTTCCTGGGATTGCGAGCTAGTGCTCTTTGAAGATAATGCAGTGAGGATGATGAGGCGCAGCATGGTGTCGGTTTGGGAGCGGGTTACAGTGCTTATTTTTCAGTCCATTAGTGGAGCTGAAACAGTAAGGGGTGTGCAGTGCTTCTTTAGCAGACTCCACTACCATAGGGAACATGGCGATCCTTGGCCTGTTAGCCAGGCTAGGCCTGTTACTAGGAGGGTGCAACGGGAGAGGTCGGACAGGGTCTTGGTCAAGGAAGCTTTGTCAACTCTATCATGTCAGCTAGGGGTTGCTGATTGCCAAGTCGGACAGAATCTTCTCCCCCCCCCCCCCCCCCAAATCTGCTCAACAGATTTATGGCGTTGACCGCGTGCTGACCTTTTGTATATTTATGGAAACCTGTGAACCTATAGTCAATGACAAGTTATATTGCTCGTTTGATAAACACAGACTGTTAAAATGTTTTAAATAATAATAATAATAACTTATATAAAACTGTGCTACTCAAAGATCGATAATATGCCCTTGAAGGTCTGCTATATAGACAATGTGCCTATTTAGTGTTATACTATTGTTTAAACAATTTTTTTACAGAAAATATTTTGTGAAGTCAGAATAATCTCCCCTCCATCATGTGCTCCACAGAGAAATTAAGAGACAACAGACCTCCAACTCAAATATAAAATTATAATATTCACGTTACTAAATTAATGGCCTAGGTCTTCTTGGCATTAAGCAGGGACATACAGATCGAGATACGTCATTGTGAAACATACAGAAATAATTATACGCCGGCTTCCCACATCACCACAAAATAAAGTTGAGTCTCCCTTATCTTGACGAATAAACACACACGAATCGCTGCTTGTAGTAACTTCAACTTCTTCCCCTACACACCACGAATCGCTGCTTGTAGTAACTTCAACTTCTTACCCTACACACCACGAATCGCTGCTTGTAGTAACTTCAACTTCTTACCCTACACACCACGAGTCGCTGCTTGTAGTAACTTCAACTTCTTCTCCTACACACCACGAATCGCTGCTTGTAGCAACTTCAACTTCTTCCCCTACACACCACGAGTCGCTGCTTGTAGTAACTTCAACTTCTTCCCCTACACACCACGAATCGCTGCTTGTAGTAACTTCAACTTCTTCTCCTACACACCACGAGTCGCTGCTTGTAATAACTTCAACTTCTTCCCCTACACACCACGAATCGCTGCTTGTAGTAACTTCAACTTCTTCCCCTACACACCACGAGTCGCTGCTTGTAGTAACTTCAACTTCTTCCCCTACACACCACGAGTCGCTGCTTGTAATAACTTCAACTTCTTCCCCTAGACACTATGAGTCGCTGCTTGTAGTAACTTCTTCCCCTACATACTACGAGTCGCTGCTTGTAGTAACTTCTTCCCCTACACACCACGAGTCGCTGCTTGTAGTAACTTCTTCCCCTACACACTACGAGTCGCTGCTTGTAGTAACTTCTTCCCCTACACACTACGAGTCGCTGCTTGTAGTAACTTCAATTTCTTCCCCTACATACCACGAGTCGCTGCTTGTAATAACTTCAATTTCTTCCCCTACATACCACGAGTCGCTGCTTGTAATAACTTCAATTTCGTCCCCTACATACCACGAGTCGCTGCTTGTAATAACTTCAACTTCTTCCCCTAGACACCACGAGTCGCTGCTTGTAATAACTTCAATTCTTCCCCTACACCACGAGTCGCTGCTTGTAATAACTTCAATTTCTTCCCCTACACACCACGAGTCGCTGCTTGTAATAACTTCAATTTCTTCCCCTACACACCACGAGTCGCTGCTTGTAATAACTTCAACTTCTTCCCCTACACACCACGAGTCGCTGCTTGTAATAACTTCAACTTCTTCCCCTACACACCACGAGTCGCTGCTTGTAGTAACTTCAACTTCTTCCCCTACACACCACGAGTCGCTGCTTGTAATAACTTCAACTTCTTCCCCTACACACCACGAGTCGCTGCTTGTAATAACTTCAACTTCTTCCCCTAGACACTACGAGTCGCTGCTTGTAGTAACTTCTTCCCCTACACACCACGAGTCGCTGCTTGTAATAACTTCAATTTCTTCCCCTACATACCACGAGTCGCTGCTTGTAATAACTTCAATTTCTTCCCCTAGACACCACGAGTCGCTGCTTGTAATAACTTCAATTTCTTCCCCTACACACCACGAGTCGCTGCTTGTAATAACTTCAACTTCTTCCCCTACACACCACGAGTCGCTGCTTGTAATAACTTCAACTTCTTCCCCTACACACCACGAGTCGCTGCTTGTAGTAACTTCAACTTCTTCCCCTACACACCACGAGTCGCTGCTTGTAATAACTTCAACTTCTTCCCCTACACACCACGAGTCGCTGCTTGTAATAACTTCAACTTCTTCCCCTACACACCACGAGTCGCTGCTTGTAATAACTTCAACTTCTTCCCCTACATACCACGAGTCGCTGCTTGTAGTAACTTCAACTTCTTCCCCTACATACCACGAGTCGCTGCTTGTAATAACTTCAACTTCTTCCCCTACATACCACGAGTCGCTGCTTGTAGTAACTTCAACTTCTTCTCCTACACACCACGAGTCGCTGCTTGTAATAACTTCAACTTCTTCCCCTACATACCACGAGTCGCTGCTTGTAATAACTTCAACTTCTTCCCCTACATACCACGAGTCGCTGCTTGTAATAACTTCAACTTCTTCCCCTAGACACCACGAGTCGCTGCTTGTAATAACTTCAACTTCTTCCCCTAGACACCACGAGTCGCTGCTTGTAATAACTTCAACTTCTTCCCCTAGACACCACGAGTCGCTGCTTGTAATAACTTCAACTTCTTCCCCTACATACCACGAGTCGCTGCTTGTAGTAACTTCAACTTCTTCCCCTACACACCACGAGTCGCTGCTTGTAATAACTTCAACTTCTTCCCCTACACACCACGAGTCGCTGCTTGTAATAACTTCAACTTCTTCCCCTACACACCACGAGTCGCTGCTTGTAATAACTTCAACTTCTTCCCCTACATACCACGAGTCGCTGCTTGTAGTAACTTCAACTTCTTCCCCTACATACCACGAGTCGCTGCTTGTAATAACTTCAACTTCTTCCCCTACATACCACGAGTCGCTGCTTGTAGTAACTTCAACTTCTTCTCCTACACACCACGAGTCGCTGCTTGTAATAACTTCAACTTCTTCCCCTACATACCACGAGTCGCTGCTTGTAATAACTTCAACTTCTTCCCCTACATACCACGAGTCGCTGCTTGTAATAACTTCAACTTCTTCCCCTAGACACCACGAGTCGCTGCTTGTAATAACTTCAACTTCTTCCCCTAGACACCACGAGTCGCTGCTTGTAATAACTTCAACTTCTTCCCCTAGACACCACGAGTCGCTGCTTGTAATAACTTCAACTTCTTCCCCTACATACCACGAGTCGCTGCTTGTAGTAACTTCTTCCCCTAATCTCATGTGCCATTTCTGTCCTTACTAATTACAAAAAGACACCTTTTATTTACCAGATTCTTTATTTTTAATCCTTGCTCTAAGCTTCGCTTCAACTGGCTTGTTTTCTCTTCAGGTAAATTCATGCCTGTAACACAAACAACCTTCACACTTAACGAGTAACGCCATACTCTTGAACCAGCTAATTAACGGAATCAGTCAGCATTTTGAAAACCCATCCATATAAAAATCAATATTTCGGTTAATCAGCTGAAACCGTACAGAAATTTCTTTCCAGCTTCTAGAAATATCTCCTGTAAACTGTAAAACAGAGCAAGAACTTACATCCTGTGAGATTAAGAAATGCTGAAGAAAACAAACTGAGAAGGGTATTTACATTTTCTGGCTTAGAAAGAGAAGAAGATTTAGCTTCAGAGTCATGTCATGACTGGGATAACAAAGTCAAGAATTTGACTGGATCAAGAATGGCTAATTAAGATCACATGGAGACCTTCCTGTGTACCAGATCTTTTTAAGCCACTTTCCTTTATTCTGTACTGATGTCTTCAAGTAAGAAGTTAAGCTTTGTCGGACACAGAAATAGAATAATTATAGTGAACTACATCCTTTATATCATATGTCCCTGCGCACGGGGGACAGCCAGGAAATGAGGGAGCTGAGATGCGGGCCGGCTCTGCCATTATCGTAGAAGGACAGTCACTGCATCGAGCTGATGCTAACTTGCTGGGAGAGATAGGCAGAGTGGATGTCCTAGAGAGCAACACATTCACATCGCTGCTTAGACTGAGAGAGCTGAGGGTACAGACGGCCACGGCCATGAAGGAGAGACCTACTGGATGCCCAAGGGGACTTGTCAACCAACACAGGAAGGCACTATCAGCAACAAGATGCTGATGATATCTATGAGATTAGGGGGGAGGGGTAGAAAGGCGGTCTAAGCACCTGTGGATATGTCCGGAGCGCATTTAATAAGGACCCAGACCATTCATTCATTTGCATGTCCCTTGCGGAACTTTGCCTCCCAAACAGCACTCCTGTAGGCCTCTCGGTCATAAACTGTAAATCCTTTATAACTCTTGGACCTGACAGAGTTCGTGTCATGTGATGTTTCATGTGATGTTTCACCATGCCTGCATGGGTATCACAATATCATAGTTAAAAGTAAAGAGAAAGAGAAGGATAGGCACTGATATTTCTGCCATGTCTTTAATTATTGTGAGGTTTCTTTCGTGTTTCTTACTAGAAAACAGAGCAGAAAATCGGCAGAGACGAAATTAGATAGCAAAGACTGGGGACAGAAAGCGCGAGAGAGACAGACAGACAGATATAAAGGCAGAAAGAAAAAAGAGGCAGACATACAGACAGAGAGATAAAGGTAGAAAAAAATAGGGAGACACACAGGCAGAGAGATAAAGGCAGAAAAAAGAGGGAGACATACACACACACACACACACACACACAGAGACTGATTGATTGATCTTTATTTCAAAAGGGTTAAGAACTGGGCACGCAGGCCCGTCTGACATTCTGCCCTTTATCATACATCTTTCACTCTATTCCAGACATTCTACAAATATGCTGTTCATATAACAAACATAACTAACATTGAAGCTGAGAGACATAAAATAAAATATAACATTTACGTTTCGCTCTTAAACATTCACTCAGTACAGAAGTAACTACATACATTATAAATGACTATCTACTAAACAAAATTTTGAGGACTATTCAGAAAACAATTAATTGTACTCGGTGTCTGTAAGAGACAGAGAGAGACAGAGAGAGAACAAACCCTTCTTTCGTACTGATCATGAAATAATAAATGACAAAACCAAACATGAAGCAAGAAGTGATAGAAATGAATATGAAACAAAATGTGATAAAACTGAAAATGAAACATGAAACATGAAATTAAACCTGAAACAAGAAGTGACGAAACAGGCCATGAAATATAACGTGATGAAACTGAAAATAAAATAAAAAGAGATAGAACCGAAAATGAAACAAGACATGATAGAACTGAAAATGAAACACGAAGTGACACAAATGAGCATGAAATAGCAAATGTTAAATTGGGTATCTCCAGAAATGCAGGCTATTCCACACAACACAAAGTAATCACAGAATTCAAGTAAACTGCTGCAAAGCAAATGCAAATAACTGATTGCTCAATGACTGATCTCAGTCAGTCAGTCATTTGCATATCCCTTGCGGAACTTTGCCTTCCTAACAGCTCTCCTGTAGGCCTCTCGGTTGTAAGCAAGATGCCCTGCTGCTGATGCATCCATATGCAGATTATCAACGATGTCTTACAGTCATCTTCGCTTTGTTTTTCCTCTGTTTAAGTTTTATCTCTTTGATCCTCTTTACTAGCCAACCTTCTTCAATATTAAACTCTTGTAGTATGGATATATTTGTTTCTTTTTGTATACATGATAACTGAAGAACTCTTCTGCAGCATTTACATTCAAAGGCATTTAGGTGTTTCTCAGATGTTTTGTTAAGTGTCCAGGTCTCACAGGCATATGTTACGATGGAAAGATGCATGTCCTTAAAAATCTTATTTTTGTAGTTCTGTCTGTTCCTCTCCACAGATTATTTAGTTGTTTTACTTTTTGAAGAGCGATAGATGGCTTCCTTATTATTTCCCTTATTGTATCTCCATTATTAGTTGGCAGTGATCCAAGATATTCAAAACTTATCGCATCTTCCAATTTTTCCTCATTGATACATATTTCGACTGTTTTGTTTGTTTTGTCATTTGTCATCAATTTAGTTTTATTCGCATTAAGATAAAGGTTTTACTCTTCACTATTCTTATGGACTGACATAATTAGTTTTTTCCACTCCTTTTTGTGTTGTGGACAGTAATAGTGTGTCATCAGCATATCTAACCTCCAGTTTTTATGGCATCATAATATGCTTTGTCTACATCTTCTCTAACATTCCTCATTATATTTTCAATATACAAGTTAAATAAGTAAGGCGACAATAAGCACCCCTGACAGACCCCTTGTTTTATGTCAAACCAAGTTGTTGTTTCATCATTTATTCTCACTGCTGCCTGTTGGTCTAGATCACTGATCTAAACGAAGAAAATCGGATAGAGCACAGCCTGGCTGAACTCAGTGAATTTATTGGAATCCAAGTTGGTCTATGTGACGGCTGCAGGACAAAACAGTGCCTGAATCCTGCCAAGTTGATGGAATCTATGCTGGTCTGTGTGATGACTGCAGGATAGATTGCCTGTCTGTAACTGCCAAAGTTCTTTAAATATATGCTAACCTGATGGCTGCAGGATGGAGCGCCTGCCTGTAACTGCCAAAGTTATTTAAATATATGCTAACCTGATGTCTGCAGGATAGATCGCCTGTCTGTAACTGCCAAAGTTCTTTAAATATATGCTAACCTGAAGGCTGCAGGATAGATTGCCTGTCTGTAAACTGCCACATATGCTAACCTGAAGGCTGCAGGATAGATCGCCTTTCTGAAAACCGCAAGTTTAGGAATCCGTGTTGATCCGTGTGATGGCTGCAGAACAGAACACCAATCTAAACCCTATCCAGTTCCTGAGATTAGCGAAGATGCATGTGACGGCCACAGCCTACCACACCTGTCCGAATCCCTCACACACAAAAAAGTAGAACCCATACCTTTGTGGAACAACAGCGCGTGAGGTGTAAACCTGGCCTCGAGCAGACACCGGAAGCAAACACCTGTCATAGGTTCAAGACGCGTTAAGAGAACAAAGACTCCTGGTTTACCTGATTCTACGAGTTCATTGTTTGTATGGGCCAGTGATCAAGGACCTGATGATGTCTTCCCTTGAGAACTGCTTCTCCTCCAGGGAAGGTCAAACGAGGACGATGGCATAAACGAGATTTTGGTTTATGGTCTTCTTCTCGCATTTATGTTCTTCGGAGGTTGCGCAGTGCTTCGTCCACCCCAGCATTCTATTCTCATAGCCAATGATAACAGTCCTATGATTTTAGCTACAACTTCTGAGAAACTATACAAATCTGTGCACGCTAAACATCCTATGTACTCAATATGATTTGATTATATTTACAGAGATAAAAAAAATGATAATCACTGCACACTAGTTACGTCATCAAAGGCGACTAATGCAAGGTTTCTTTCCTATAATTCCAGGTTATCCTATATATTAAGATACAGAATCGTGTTTCAGCTTTCATATCTTGAATCCTCAGCATCACAGGGAAAGGATATAGGGGAATTGCTACAATCTAAATTGTATATTAACTCGATGATACCGACGTATAGACAGAGACATCGAATGTAGAATTCATAAAGCAAACAATCAAGCATTAGCAAGTTTGAGGAATCCTAAAACGTGAAAATATCTCGATGGACACCAAAAAAAAAAAAAAAACTCTTTCATACAATATTCACCCCGATTCTTTTCTATCAGTGCTAAATATGGACGCTCACCAAACACCACAAGAGAAGGATAACAGCATGCCAGATGAAATGCTTCAGAAAAATGGTTAACATGTCAAGAAGGGGTCAAGTGCGAAACAAAATAATCAGGCAAATGGTGGGAACAGCAGCTGTCTAGGACTAGCTCGAAAATCAGAGTTAAGTAGTTCGGGGATTTGATACGCGTGAATCCAGAACAAGCACCTGCACGTACATGCAACTCTCAAACATCTGGATATAGGGCGCGGAGATGACCAAGAAAAAGAGTGGATAGATGGGGTGACAGACACACTGAGGAAACATAACATGGCTGCTACCCAGGCCTCTCATCCTACTCTGGACCGACGTCTGAAACTCCCTGAGACGATACTGGCATATACAGGCGGATAAGAAGAAGAAGAAGATACTAACGTCCTGGAAAAAAAGCGGTGCTAATATACACAGGAGTAACAGGTTACTGTCTGGTTTATTTCTTATGGTCGACCATAACTGTGTTATCCTAGGCGCCTATAGCTGTGTGAATCAGGCGACCACAGCTGTGTGACCCTTACGACCATAACTGTGTTACCCAGGCGGCTATAGATGTGTGATTGAGAATGATCACTCGTTTCAGATCCGGCATGGTTTCACAGATTTCACTTCACAGAGAATTCAGGAAGTAGAACAAATCTTCACATCCGCCATCTCTGGGAAAATCGTGTGTGCATGGTGTGGACTTCCGCGAAGAATCGATCAGGCTTAAGATCTGAACGGAACTTTTGGTCTTGATAAGTTTCAGAAATATAAAATGTAAACCTTTCAACATTAGCGAATTAGATCTATACACAGAAAATGCCTTGATACAAGCTGACTCTGTTTCCACAAAGAGATGAAATCAATACTTTAAAGTACACATTGTGTAACATGTACAGAAATTTGAAATAAATGAGGTAGAAAAACAGAGTGAAAGTACATAAATGAAACAAGCAAAGAGGGAAGAGAATGAATCTTTGTACTGAGGCTTTTAATCTAGAAAGTTTAGCAAGAATACTTAGATAAAAAAAGTCATACAATAATCACTTTGACTACCTTAAGTTTCAAATTTGTATCAAGCGTCAAAATCAAGTTTCTATTTGTATGCTTCTGTCAGACGTACCCAGAGTATATCAAAAGCTGGAGTGATAGTATATATCCATGACCCAGGTAATCAGTCCCTTACACATTAGTCCCTTATGCTCCTAGAAAAAGGCTGATGTGATATCGCGGGTGGGTCATGTATACCGATCGTCGAAGGTCCCATCCTAGCAGAGTATATATCTATCTTGGTTCCACACCCGACCTTAAAGCAAATCACAACATGCCACTCCATAACCGAACCGATGAATATACGAGGGATGATTGATAAGTTCTCAGCCTAAGGTACAACGGATTATTTGTGGACAGGGTTTTTTTTTTTGTTATTTCTCAACATAGTCCCCTTGCAAGTTTATGCACTTAGTCCAAAGATCCTAGAGCATACAGATCCCTTCTTTGTAAAAGTCAGCATCTTGTGCCAGTAGAAAGTGGTCTACAGCATAAATGACGTCATCATCTGAAGCAAATTTGCGACCACTGAGCTCCTTTTTTAGTCTGGTAAACAGGTAATAGTCCGAAGGGACAAATCTGGGGAATAAGGAGGATGTTCAGGAAGCTGGAAGCCGCATTCATTATTGGCAGCGATTGCCACCGCCGACTTGTGAACTGGAGCATTGTCTTGATGAAAGATAACTCCTCTCGTCAATTTCCATCGACGCTTTTCCTTCAGTTTGGCCAACAGTTGCTTCATAAGATTAACGTAATAGGCCCCGGTGACCGTTCTGGCCTTTTGAAGATAGTCTACCAATAGCACACTTTCTGAATCCCAAAAGATGGAAGCCATCACTTTGCCTAAAGACAGAACCACCTTTGCTTTCTTTGGAGGTCGGGATCCATGATATTTCCAATGTTTTGACTGTTCTTTGGTTTCTAGTTGAAAATGATGAACCCAAGTCTCATCCAGAGTCACAAATTGCTGAAGAAACTGTTCAGGACCTGCAGAAAAATGGCCTAGATTGTCTCTTGACATGTTGAGACGCTGTAGTTTGTGATCAGCTCCAAGAAGTTTCGGCACCCATCGAGCAGAGACCTTTGTTATGTGAAGATCATTGTGAATAATGACATGAACATGTTCCAGGGAGATGCCAAACTCAGTAGCAATGTACCGCTCAGTTAGTCGTCGATCCTCCATTATCATGTCATGGATTCTGCCAGTGGTTTCATCGGTAGTTACCGTTCTTTGTCTTCCTGGACGGGGATCATCTTCCGGACTCTCCCTTCCATGTTTGAATTGAGCTGCCCATTTCTTCACTGCGCTGTAAGAAGGGGCACTCTCCCCTAGAGTCTCTACCATAGCCTCATGGATCTCCTTCGATGATAAGCCGTTGATGCAGAGGTAGCGAATGACTGGTCGATGAGAACATTTATCCATTTTCTCAATTTCTGCCACCCCTTACCGCTTCAGTAGCCTTTATAAAATTGGTTGCAGTTAATTTCTTTACATGAAACTTGGTGTTTAATCTTACATCAACCTGATCTACAAATGCACCTAATATCAACTGTGTATTTCAAGCATATGTACCTTAGGCCGAGAACTTATCAATCATCTCTCGTACTTCAGCACTGCCATGGACGTCGGCGCACAGTAGAGAGATTAGCAGCTGAAAGACAGAGATTAGCAACTATAGGACAGGGATTAGCAGCTGAAAGACAGAGATTAGCAACTATAGGACAGGGATTAGCAGCTGAAAGACAGAGATTAGCAACTAGAGGAAAGAGATTAGCAACTATAGGACAGGGATTAGCAGCTGAAAGACAGAGATTAGCAACTAGAGGAAAGAGATTAGCAACTATAGGACAGGGATTAGCAGCTGAAAGACAGAGATTAGCAACTAGAGGAAAGAGATTAGTAGCTGAGAGACAGAGATTAGCAACTAGAGGAAAGAGATTAGTAGCTGAGAGACAGAGATTAGCAACTAGAGGAAAGAGATTAGCAGCTGAAAGAAATAGATTAGCAACTAGAGGAAAGAGATTAGTAGCTGAGAGACAGAGATTAGCAACTAGAGGAAAGAGATTAGCAGCTGAATGAAATAGATTAGCAACTAGATGAAAGAGATTAGTAGCTGAGAGACAGATTAGCAACTAGAGGAAAGAGATTAGCAACTGAAAGACTGAGATTAGCAACTAGATGAAAGAGATTAGTAGCTGAGAGACAGAGATTAGCAACTAGAGGAAAGAGATTAGCAACTGAAAGACTGAAATTAGCAACTAGAGGAAAGAGATTAGCAACTGAAAGACAGAGATTAGCAACTAGAAGAAGGAGAATAGCAGTTGAAAGACAGAGATTAGCAACTATAGGAAAGAGATTAGCAACTGAAAGAAAGAGATTAGCAACTAAAGGAAAGAGATTAGCAACTAAAGTAAAGAGATTAGCAACTAGATGAAAGAGATTAGCAACTGAAAGAAAGAGATTAACAACTAAAGGAAAGAGATTAGTACCTGATGAAAAGATATTAGCAACTAAAGGAAAGAGATTAGCAACTGAAAGAAAGAGATTAGCAACTAAAGGAAAGAGATTAGTAGCTTAAGAAAAGAGATTAGCAATTAAAGGAAAGAGATTAGCAACTAAAGTAAAGAGATTAGCAACTAGAGGAAAGAGATTAGCAACTAGAGGAAAGAGATTAGCAATTAGAGGAAAAAGATTAACAACTAAAAGAAAGAGATTAGCAACTAAAGTAAAGAGATTAGCAACTAAAGTAAAGAGATTAGCAACTAGAGGAAACAGATTAGCAACCAAAGTAAAGAGATTAGCACCTACAGGAAAGAGATTAGCAACTAAACTAAAGAGATTAGCAACTAGAGGAAAGAGATTAGCAACTAGAGGAAAGAGATTAGCAACTAAACTAAAGAGATTAGCAACTAGAGGAAAGAGATTAGCAACTAGAGTAAAGAGATTTGCAACTAGAGGAAAGAGATTAGCAACTAAAGTAAAGAGATTAGCAACTAGAGGAAAGAGATTAGCAACTAGAGGAAAGAGATTAGCAACTAAAGTAAAGAGATTATCAACTAAAGTAACGAGATTAGCAACTAGAGGAAAGAGATTAGCAACTAGAGGAAACAGATTAGCAACTAAAGTAAAGAGATTATCAACTACAGGAAAGAGATTAGCAACTAAAGGAAAGTGATTAGTAACTAAAGGAAAGAGATTAGTAGCTGAAGATAAGACATTAGCAACTAAAGGAAAGAGATTAGCAACTGAAAGAAAGAGATTAGCAACTAAAGTAAAGAGATTAGCAACCAAAGTAAAGAGATTAGCAACTGAAGTAAAGAGATTAGCAGCTGAAGGAAAGAGATTAGCAACTGAAGTAAAGAGATTAGCAACTGAAGTAAAGAGATTAGCAGCTGAAGGAAAGAGATTAGCAACTAAAGGAAAGAGATTAGCAACTGAAAGAAAGAGATTTGCAACTAAAGGAAAGAGATTAGTAGCTGAAGGAAAGAGGTTAGCAACTAAAGGAAAGAGATTAGTTACTGAAGGAAAGAGATTAGCAACTGAAGGAAAGAGATTAGCAACTAAAAGAAGACATAAACCAAGAAGCCCAGAGCATGAGTACACACAACAAAAGACCCCCAGAGACAAGCTAATACTTGCTTCTGATGTATTTTTCTCACTTACGCCCTGTGAGAGTTTCTTCGAAATTTCCTCCATCTAACTCCAACTTACAAGTCAAACTAACCTAATTTGTACAAATCCCAAACAAACTTTACTAAAAGTGCACTTTTTCATAAAATGCTGAAGATTAGATTCAAGAACAATTTCAAAATCCCATGATTAATCTTAAGTGCGTCTTTAAATTAGAGCGACACGTGAGGACAAACAGAGACCTGTGTTACTTGCTGTTAAAATCTTGTTAGGTCGTAAATAAAGTGATCTCAAGTGGTTTTTTAAAGGGGCGTAAATATTTCAGAGAGGAGTTCGCTGGGGTTTGCTCGGTTCATAGTTAAATATAGTCGTATTATGGATCAGTGTTCTATGTTACGATCTTGGTGCTCTGTGTTCCAGGCTAACAATGTTATTGCTCTCTGTTCGAGGCTGTTATTATTGCTGCATGTTCTTGGCTACAATGTTAAGGCTTCGCATTCTGGGTTAAGATATCGTTGTGTTCTAGGCTAAGACGTTAAAGGCTTTCTGTTCTAGGTTTTGATGTTAGAGCGTTGTGTCCTAGGCTCCGACGTTAGGGCGTTGTGTTCTAGGCTACGATGTAAGTGCATTGTGTTATAGGCTCCGATGTTAAGGCTTTGTCTTCTAGGCTACGAGATTAAGGCTTTGTTTTCTAGGCTACAATGTTAGGACGTTGTGTTCTAGGCTCCAATGTTAGAACGCTGTGTTCTAGGCTCCGATGTTAAAGCTTCGTCTTCTAGGCTACGATGTTAAGGCTTTGTGTTCTAGGCTACGATTTTAGGGCGTTGTGTTCTAGGCTCCGATATTAAAACCTCTTGAATGTTAAACCAACTCCGTCTCTGAATTCAGACATAATACTGTTCTGACAAGACTGACTTTTATTGGAATGTAAAGTTTTTCTTAATAAACTAAGACACACGAGTGCAGTATAAGATGGTATGCCTCACACCGCAGGCAGATTATATGTCTTCAAAAGCATATGTCCGATTTTAATACCCAAGATATCGATCAACAGGAGGTGGTCCAAAAACACTTCTCCCAACGAGCAGACCTTTAAGTACAGAGTAAGCGGACCCTGTGTAACCACATCCTGGTACATAAGCGTGGTAATTTGGCAATACAAGCAATTATAAAAATAACTGCCAATGATTTCCTGTGTTCACAACTTGAGCCCGCAGTGGATGTCTGCAGGGACAGTGAGTTTTGGGGAATAATTTTTCAGCGTAAAGTACAGGATTACGTGAAAGCCTCGGACAAGCAGATGACGTGCTGTAAGCTGATTGGTGGAGAGGGTAAGTGAAGGGTGAATATTGGGGACGATGGTGAAGCATTTGTGGTAAATGGAATCTCTGGTGAATTTCGTTGGAGACAACTTCGTTTACTGGTGAACTTTCTTATAACAGGGGGACATAAAGGTCATGGAGCTTTTGCCAGACAGTCTGGATTGCCCTGACTGGGGTTGAAACATATTCATATGATACCAAACATAGGCGTTGTACATATGTAGAAATAAAGTCATGTATGATATTTTAAACTGTACATGAAGTTAAATAAAAGTATATTTTGTTGTCAGTGTTATACATGAGGTCGAAAAAACACTATATGTGGAATCAGTGCTATACATGAAGTCGAAAAAAAGTATATATGGAGTCGTTGTTGTACATGAAGTCGAAAAAATATATCTGGAATCAGTGTTATATACGATATATATATATATATATATATATATATATATATATGTATATGTGGTAGACGATTATATGAACGAATTTATATGGTAGTCGGTGGTGTATATGAACGAATATATGTGGTAGTCTGTGGTGTTATGATATGAGTGGTAGTCTTTTGGTGTATATAAACGAGTATATGTGATAGTCGGTGGTGAACATGAATATATGAGGTAGAGTCGGTGTTGCATATGAACGTATATATGTGGTAGTCGGTGGTGTATATGAACGTATATGTGTGGTAGTCAATAGTGTATCTCATATATGTGGTAGTCGGTGGTGTATATGAATGTATACATGTGGTAGTCGGTGGTGTATCTGATATGTGAGGTAGTCGGTGGTGTATATGAACGTATATGTGTGGTAGTCAATAGTGTATCTCATATATGTGGTAGTCGGTGGTGTATATGAACGTATACATGTGGTAGTCGGTGGTGTATATGAACGTATATGTGTGGTAGTCAATAGTGTATCTCATATATGTGGTAGTCGGTGGTGTATATGAACGTATACATGTGGTAGTCGGTGGTGTATCTGATATGTGAGGTAGTCGGTGCTGTATGTGTATATATATATATATATGATAGTATGTAGAATTCCTTTGCTTCTAAGTCATATCATATCATAGGCTTTTCTTTGTCAGCTTAAATTTCTTGCATTCATTATGCACAGAATAACTCTATACTAATACTGAATGTCTGTGACAATGTGAAAATTGACAGATAAAGGACAGAATGTCACATGAGCTTGGCTGTCACATTCTTCTGATTCTCAAACTAAAAATGCTGTGACATATCTTTCTTTATTGATCTTTAAACTTTCTCTGCCGTATTCATCCTCTCCTGCTGTAGACGTGAAGACATTCACAGCTGACATGGCCATATGCTTTAGATAAAAGTATGGTTTTTTTTCTAGCCCTTCGCCTCGATTATCTTTAACACAAGATACAAAGGATGACGGAGAGAGAGAATCTTTCATGTCATAGGTCTCCGAAATGTAATTACAAGGAAAAGTGAAATGAAATTTCGAAATCGTATCTTGAAGTTTCTGCCTCTTAGAAATAAACCAGATTTCCTCTAGTGGCTGCTCCATTAGAGGGAATCTAGTTCATTTCTAACTATTTTACCGTACAACTTTTCCATTTTCATCATTTTAAAATATTGTTGACTTTTCTGACATTGTAAAACTGACTTTTATGACACTGTGAAACTGGCTTTTCTGACACTGCAAAAATGACCTTGCTGATACTGTAAAACTGACTTTTGACACTGTAAAACTGATATTTCTGACACTGTAAAACAAACTGACCTTTCGTGAGTTTTCGTTAAAGCGTTCTAATTCATTTATTTTTCCTCCTTCATTTAAAAAAGAAACAGCTAAATTAATATATGATTCAATGCTGTTATACCTATTTCAACTAAAGATTTATCTTTATAAATCAGACTTCATCTAAAAATGTATGTTTTTACATATTACTTCATCTAAATATTTATGTTTCTAAATTTGACCTCAACTACACATTTGTTTTTCCCTACCCATCTTCTCTTAAGATTTTTGTTTGTACACCCGTATTCATCTAAAGATGTGTTTTTAAAACTGACTTCATCAAAATATTTATGTTTCTACATTCGACCTCAACTACACATTTGTTTTTCCCTACCCGACTTCTAAGATTTGTGTTTGTACACCCGTATTCGTCTAAAGATTTGTTTTTAAAACAGACTTCATCTAAAGATTTGTTTTTAAAATAGACTTTATCTAAAGATTTCTGTTTTAAAATCGACTTCATCTAAATATTTATTTTTAAAATTGACTTCATCTAAAGATCTGTTTTTAAAATCGACTTATCTAAAACTTTCTGTTTTTAAAATCGACTTCATCTAAAGATTTATGTTTTTAAAACCCTCTTTATCTAAAGAATTATGTTGTTAAAATCGATTTCATCTAAAGATTCCTGCTTATACACCCAACTTCATCTAAAGATTCCTGCTTATACACCCAACTTCATCTAAAGATTCCTGCTTATACACCCAACTTCATCTAAAGATGTATATTTCTACACCCGACTTAATCTAAAAATGTATATTTCTACACCCGACTTCATCTGAAGACTTCAGTTTCTACACCCGACTTCATCTAAAGAGGTATATTTCTACACCCGACTTCATCTGAAGACTTCTGTTTCTACACCCGACTTCATTTAAAGGTGTATATTTCTACACCCGACTTCATCTAAAGATTTATGTTCCTACAGCCTCGTGGCATTGTTAAAAGCTGTTTTTTAAATAACCATTACATTTGATGAAGTCCCTCATCTCTTTCATACCTGACGTTTTGCTTTTCCCTCCTCTCTTTCATACCTGACTTTTTGCTTTTCCAATCTTCTTTTTATATTATAATTTTATTTCTACCAGCACCCGAGAAAGGGTGGAAACGTAATCAATAAATCGACTTCTGCAATGACTTCATCTCGATAACAATAAAACTGGTATTCCAGATCTCTGAGCACTGGCATCGAGTCTCAATCAGCGGTTCTCAAACTATTCCAGTCGCTCAGTAAGAAGCTATGTTACAGCACACTCTCTCATCATCTGGTACTAAATTAGAGACCTTCTCACATTTCTAGGACTCCACATAATCTAGACTTGCTACATGAACCTCACATACCCCTTCAAGATCTCCAGTGGATCCCCAGGTTGAGAACCTGTGGTCTGACAGTGGAAACACATCGCGGATTTTCAATAGATCATGGAAAGTGTTAACCTGTGTCCTTTCATAGAATACAAGAGCAGGCAATGGCTCGCAACTCCTGACTCATTGTTTATGTTCCGAATTAACCTCCCATAACATGCTATACTCGTACAAAGGCTCATAACACTGAAAATATATTAAATATGTAGGCAGAAAAGTCATAAAAATCTCTCTCTCTCTCTTTCTCTCTCTCTCTCTCTCTCTCTCTCTCTCTCTCTCTCTCTCGTAGTATCAGATTCTATCAACTTCACGAATAATAATTGATTATGATTCGTAAATAAGAATCAAAGTTCTTCGCAAGAGCTGTCAAACAAAAAACCTGTAATGAAAATGAATGCTTCGATATCGAGAACTTTCAAACATATTCAGATAAAAATAATACCTTTTCATAGGTGGAATATTGTGCCTCGATAATTCAAGGTACAAGAGGAAGGATAAAGTATAGTATAAATTGCAGCTATGCAAAAGAAGGCTTTCACAAAAGATAGCTGGCGGTATTATTACAAAAAACAAACAAACAAACAAAAACCAAATTCTTCCTAAACCCAGGCTTGATCTGTGCAAGAAAAGCCTTGCATACTCCGCAGTACAGCTCTGGAAAACCCTCCCCTACCATTTAAAATCCTTTAGTAATACTTCATCCTTTAACTCAGACCTTTCCAAACATTGACTTGCTTGTAACTATACACCTCCTTAGAAAAACCAGTTGTTTCTTAACCCATGGCTCACCAGCCATCAAGTTCTAAAAGGACATAGTTCTAAAAGTAACTTGTTAGATATTGTTAGAAATTATTTTAATGAATGTTAAAGAATATATGTTAGAAGAACTATACTGAAAATGTATTTTTGTTTATATACATGGGGTGATAGATAAGTTCTCGGCGGGGAGGTAAAAATACTTGAAACACATAGTTGATATTAGGTGTATTTGTTTATCACGCTAATGTAAGATTAAACACCATGTTTCAAGAAATTTTTTTACAGGCTACTGAAGTGGTAAGGAGTGGCAGAAATTGAGAAAATGGATACAATTTTTCATCGAGCAGTCATTCGTTACCTCTGCATCAACGGCTTATCATCGAAGGAGATCAATGAGGATATGGTAGAAACTCTATGGGAGAGTGCCCCTTCTTACAGCAAAGTGAAGAAATGGGCAGCTCAGTTCAAACATGGAAGGAAGAGTCTGGAAGATGATCCCCGTCCAGGAAGACAAAGAACGGTAACCACTGATGAAACCACTGGCAGAATCCATGACATGATAATGGAGGATCGACGACTAACTGGGCGGTACATTGCTAATGAGATGGGCATCTCCCAGGAACGTGTTCATGACATTATTCACAATGATCTTCAAATGACAAAGGTCTCTGCTCGATGGGTGCCGAAACTTCTTGGAGCTGATCACAAACTACAGCGTCTCAACATGTCAAGAGACAATCTAGGCCATTTTTCTGCAGATCCTGTTTCTTCAGCAATTTGTGACTTTGGTTGAAACTTGGGTTCATAATTTTCAACTAGAAACCAAAGAACAGTCAAAACATTGGAAACATCATGGATCCCCACCTCCAAAGAAAGCAGGGGTGGTTCTGTCTGCAAGCAAAGTGATGGTTTCTATCTTTTGGGATTTAGAAGATGTGCTATTGGTAGACTATCTTCAAAAAGGGCAGAAGGGTCACCGGGGCCTATTATGCTAATCTTGTGAAGCACCTGCTGGCCAAATTGAAGGAAAAGCGTCGATGGAAATTGACGAGAGGAGTCGTCTTTCATCAAGACAATGCTCCAATTCACAAGTCGGTGGTGGCAATTTCTGCCATTCATGAATGCGGCTTCCAGCTTCTTAAAAATCATCCTTATTCCCCAGAGTTGGCTCCTTCGGACTATTACCTGTTTACCAAACTCAAAAAGGAGCTCAGTGGTCGTAAATTTGCTTCAGATGATGACGTCATTCATGCTGTAGACCACTTTCTACTGGCACAAGATGCTGACTTTTACAAAGAAAGGATCCGTATGCTCCAGCATCTTTGGACTAAGTGCATAAACTTGCAAGGGGACTATGTTGAGAAACAACGCCAAAAGCTTGTCCACAAATAATCCGTTGTACCTTGTGCCGAGAACTTATCAATCACCCCTCGTATATATGCCTGCGCGTGTGCGCGCATTATTTTGTTAGGTTAGTAACTTCTTCTCTTATAAAGTAATAGTTTAATTCTGCACTCTTTTGATATATTCTTTCCTCATGTAATTTGTATACTTGTATTACATCCAATGTGTAGGAAAAAAAATGAAAGATGGAGTGACGCAGGGCAACATATAAGACGGGCCTGCGTGCCCAGTTCTTTACCCTTTAAAAATAAAGATTATTCATTCATTCATTCGTTCGTTCTCTCATATCTTTCTATCTCTTTCTCTCTCTATTTCTTTCTGCCTTTCTCTCTCTTTATGTCTCTTTCTTTCTCTCTGCCTCTTGTTTTTCTGTGTGATTGTTTGTATCGCTCTTTGTTCTTCTGTTTGTCTATCTTTATTTCTACATTTCTCTCTCTCTATTACTATCTCTCTATCTTTCTCTCTCTTTCTGTCTCTCTCTGCCTTTCTTTTACTGTTTTTCTCTTTCTCCCACTGTTTCTCTTTTTCTCTCCCTCTCTGTCTCTCTTTGTTTCTCTCTCTCTCTTCTCTCTCTCTCTGTCTCCATCGTAACTTGTTAGATCTTGTTAGATCTTATCTTAATGAATGTGAAAGAATGTAATGTTAGAAGAATTGCATTAAAAATGTATCTGTGTGTTTGCGCGCGAGCTATCTTATTGGATTAGTTACTTCGCATAATGTCATGTAGTTCGTTATCTTAAATATGTGTATGTAATAGTTTCATTTTGCATTACTAGATATATTAATTTCCTTTCCAAACAGTTTGTATTCTTGTACTAAATCGAATACGTGGGAAGAATGAAAGATGGAGTGATGAAGGGCAGAACGTAAGACGGGCCTGCATGCCCAATTCATCACTCTTTGGAAGTATAAATCATCCATTCATTCTGCCTACATGAAGCTACGAAATTGTGTGTTTCTGTTACTTTAAATATTTCGATATGTGATCTATCTGTTTCACGCTAAGAATTTCTGTGTATCTGTTTGCTGTCTATGTTGCGGTAAGACTGTACGTGTATTTGTCTGTCTATATGCTGCTAAGAATTTCTGTGCATCTATCAGTTTGTCTCCGTATGAAGAAAAAATTATTTTCAGTGTGATCTCTCTCTCTCTCTCTCTCTATCACACACACACACACACACTGCGTGCATCTGTCTGTCTACCTGTTGTCTGTGTGACTTGTCTGTATAGCACGCGAAGAAATTCCTTCTGTCTGTCTGTCTAAATGTTGTTACAAAAAATTGTATATATATATATATATATATATATATATACAACAATTACTGAGGAAAGACGCTGGCGATGGTTGGGACATGTGCTCCGAATGACTGACAACTCACTGCCAAAAATAGCACTAAGATGGACACCACAGGGGAGCAGAAGTAAGGGTAGACCAAGGGAGACATGGAGAAGAACAACAGAAAGGATGTTGAGCAATAGAGGGCTCACCTGGGCAAGAGCAGAAAAAAAGGCAAAGGACAGGCATTTGTGGAAAACCCTTGCGGAAGCCCCATGTGCCCTGGGCACTTAAGGTTCAGATATATATATATATATATATATATATATATATATATATATATATTTATCAGTGTGACGGTATGAATAATGTCTATTTATGTCTATTTGACTCTAAGAATATCTGTCTATCTCTGCATGTGTATGTGGACGACATTAAAAATTTCTGTTTGTCTATTGTTCTCTGCGTGTTTATCTTAAAAGTCACACTTAAATTCCACTGGTTATTTCATTCCATCCATCTTCTTCAGACTTTACTCACGTCAAAATTAACAACAGTCCACGAAATTTTAACAGAGAACTCTTCTCTTAAGTAAGCAAACAGCCACACACTCACATTTGCTATATTCCTCCCCCCTCCGCCAACAAAAAATGATACTGGCTCATCAAATCTTTGAAAAGGAAACCAGCACCGAGCAAAGAAAGAATGACATCACAAGAACAGCCCCCTCCCCCCCCCCCCTACTTGGTGGTCGAAGGCTGATGAGCGAACATGAACATTTGTGAAACAGCACAGAGGAGGACGGATACACATTTTAAACATCTAATTTCTTGGAACTGGTTGTCAAAGATATGGAAGGGGGGGGGGGGTTGTCAAATAATTCATGAGTGTCAGCAGAGATGGGAGAGAGGGGGATGTTGTCAAATAATTCATGAGTGTCAGCAGGGACAAGATAGGAGGATGTTGTCAAATAATTCATGAGTGTCAGCAGAGACAAGATAGGAGATTGTTGTCACATAATTCATGAGTGTCAGCAGAGACGGGAGAGAGGGGGATGTTGTCAAATAATTCATGAGTGTCAGCAGAGACAAGAAAGAGAGGAGGATGTTGTCAAATAATTCATGAGTGTCAGCAGAGACAAGAGAGGAGGAAGATTGTACACATAATCTGAAAGAAAATGGTGAAAATCTACAAGCTGACCTTTTATAAATCGAATTTATTTCTATATCTGCTGTCTGGATGTACTCTTCTATATATTTGTACAGAAAGCGGTAGAGAGCAATAATAAATTGATTCAAGGATTTGTATTTCGCTTCCATATCGACTGGATCCAGTTTAATATTTTCCTTCTTTTGGTTGCACGTTATTTGGAGCATTCGCTGTATATTCAAAATATCGATGCTTTTTAATGTTCCTCTATGTCGAGTGAAGCAGATGTTCTCGGTGTTGATGTGCAACGACGCTGGCGATTTCGTTGATGATGATAATCCTCAAAATGTTACCGTTTCACTGAAGCGATGGCGGCTGTGATCGATAATATAATTCAGACAAAACATATATTGTTTTCTACGTCGATTTTTGTTTTAAGAGGTAGGTGAATTTGACAAAGACTAACTGGATATTCTAACAGACTGTTTCGAAACTGCTGTCTGTGCACAGCTCCTCGGCAGGGACGTCCAGGACCAAGCGAAGAAACTGAATCGTGTTAGAGAAGCTTACCAGCGAAGCCCCAGCCTTCATCCCGGAATTTCATATACCAC
Source organism: Achatina immaculata (assembly GCA_009760885.1). Taxonomy (NCBI): domain Eukaryota; kingdom Metazoa; phylum Mollusca; class Gastropoda; order Stylommatophora; family Achatinidae; genus Lissachatina; species Lissachatina immaculata. The sequence continues at coordinate 9,005,324 of CM019691.1, forward strand.
TTCCTGATACTATTGAAATCAGGCGCTGCCTTCTGGAATCCCGCTCGGAATCGTCGCTGAACAGTCACAACGGACGAGGTTCTTGCGTATTCCAAAATGACTGCTCACGTTTACTGAACGCCATATTTACCACTGCTACCTCATAGCGGCAGAGCACGGGAGCTCTGCGCGGTGGCTTTATTTAAAAAAAACTTGAAGAGTTTCTCTCCCTCCCCCCCTCTCTCTCTCTCTCTCTCTTGGTGTAAGAATAATCATGATCCATTACGTAGTTTCTTTGTTGCGAAGTTCTGAAATGTTTAACAGAGTTTTATGAATACCCCTATATGCAACGCCCCTGCTCAGAGTGGAAGGAAGTGTACAAAATGGAGATGAGAGCGTGTACAGAAAGTGAGAGTGTGCACAGAAAGTGAGAGTGTATACATAAAGTGAGAATGTGTACAGAAAGTGAGAGCAGAAGTTTCTACTTGTTCAATTCTGGCCAGGGCGTCTATACCTATTCAGCTGCAGACTTTCGTTCATAGCGCTCTCGGAAGAACAAGCGATTTTTGTGTATTAATCCATGATAAATCCTGATAAAGGCATTCTCTCCAAATATTGTTCCCTCTATCCTTCATTACCGTGTGCTTTCATCACTCCCTTTCATTCATAGTCGTTGTGGAGAGTCCGACTGATAACTCTCTCTCAGATAGCGGCGTGAAAGTGAAAGGTTGTGTGGAGTCATGGACCAGGAAAGTACGAGGAATGGGACACAAGATTACGCTATGGACACTCAACTGTATGTGTCTACATTAACTGTTATTGTCTCCTAAACTATGATGTCATGTGGGGTAGGCAGGTAAGAATGCCTTGAAACTAAGGTAGATTAAATCTCAATGTAAACAAGTACTTAATAATGACTGGAAACAGATGTGCAGTACTTAATAATGACTGGAAACAGATGTGCATTAGGCTCTTCTGTCAATATCAAAATCGGAAAATAGAGACATACTATGTTTAGGCTGACAGTTGCGTAAGTTAGGAAAATGAGATACAAGAGGTTGTAATAAAAGTTAGGAATATGAGATACAAGAGGTTGTAATAAAAGTTAGGAATATGAAGTACATGAGGTTGTAATAAAAGTTAAGAATATGAGATATTGTAATAGAAGTTAGGAATATGAGGTACAAGAGGTTGTAATAAATGTTAGGAATATGATGTACAAGAGGTTGAAATAAAATTTAGGAATATGAGTTATAGGAGGTTGTAATAAAAGTTAGGAATATGATGTACAAGAGGTTGTAATATAGGATGATATTTATAACTCAGAACTGTAGACTAGTCTAACAAGTGTGCATGTTAGTAAGCAGAGAGAGACTAGACTAGGCTGTAATAGAGGATGATATTTATATAAGCTAACAGTTCGAGACAGAATAGACTGTACTATAAGTTGATATTTATATACGTTAGCAACTGGAGACAGAATAGACTGTAATACAGGCTGATGTTTATATACGTTAGCAGCTTAGACAGAATAGACTGTAATATAGTCTGATGTTTATGTATGGTAGCAGCTGGAGACAGAACAGACTGTAATATGGGATGATATTTATATACGTTTGTAGCTGGTGACAAAATAGACTGTAATATACGATGATATTTATACACGTTATTAGCTGGAGATAGAATAGACTGTATTATAGGATGATATTTATATACGTTAGTAGCTGGAGACAGAATAGGATGATATTTATAACTCTTGAAACAAGAGCGGTAGACGAGTGTAACATTTTTGCATGTTAACAAATATAAATATTAGAAAACGAAAATTAGTTAAGTCTGTAATATAGCATGATATTTATAAATGTCAGGAAATAGAGTAGCATGGGCTGTAACATAGCATGATATTTATAAAAGTCAGTATTTGACAGTAGATTAGGATTAAATATAGGCTGATAGTTATAAATTTCAGGAGATGAAGGCAGACTAAACGGTAATATATAACTGATATTTAATATATATTAGAAAACAGAGGTAGCCTATAACGTAATATTAACTGACAAGTTGTGGACCTGTGGGAGAACTCAACGTCTGTGTATATATTTACCATGAGGCAAAGAACATAAAAGCAATTTTATTTACAGTAAAGGAAACAAGTGACAAACATTAATTTACCATTTAACACATTAACATGTGTGCTAGTTACATCCTTGTTACTTGTTCTACAAACATACACGCCCTGGTCTGTGAGGCGCGCGTGCTTGATCTCCAGGGTGCTCACAATCGTCCCCGTGTTGATGGACACGAACTTGCGGATCTGCAGTCCCCGACCCTCGTCTGTGGTCAGCGTATTACCGGCCCTGAAAGCAACAAAGTACAGATGAAATGCACGATCTTCAGATGCTTGACCTGTTTGTCAGCTTATGAAAGGTGATAGTAGTTTCTTCTCTCCATATAAACCTCATATATATATATATATATATATATATATATATAGAGAGAGAGAGAGAGAAGATTACATTATTTATATGATGTTGCTATCCTGACTTAGATGACATATATTTTGTCTACATCTGTGATATCCAACTTCAGTGGTTTCAAGAGCCACAACCCTTTGCGGAAATCAAGTGGCAAGCCGCATCTATATCAACTTCAGTGACTTCAAGAGCCACAAATCTATGTGGAAATTAAGTGGCTAGCTGAATCTATATGAACTTAACTGACTTCAAGAGCCACAAATCTATGTGGAAATTAAGTGGCTAGCTGCATCTATATCAACTTCAGTGACTTCAAGAGACACAAATCTATGTGGAAATCAAGTTGCGAGCGGCATATGTATCAACTTGAACTTAAAGAAAATTATTTAAAAAGTAACAGTTATTAGGTAAAGGTGTATTTAATTAGCTTGTCAGGTCTCTTAAAAATGCTTTTTCTATACATTTTAAAAAGGAAATAAACGTTTACTTTAATCAAATAAAGTGTATTTTCATAATAACCTCGCGGGTCGCATTAAGGGTCTCGCAGGCCGAGTGTTGGACACCCCTGATCTCCAGGATGCTCATTATCCACGAAGAGAGAAGCAGAAAAGCTGACATGACCTTTATTAAGCAAATGACTTGCTGATCCCTCTAGCGTTTATGTAAGGATAATAAACAGATGAAAGAGCAAGTTTATCTTCTCAACGCCAAATATAGTCATGTCAATGAAGATCTGTCGATAAAACGTAGAACAAAACACGGACAAGAGAACGATGTCAGACTATAAATTAATAGAATAAAACAAGGCACAGAGATTCAGATACTTCTTCTGTCAGTTTTTTTTTCAAGATGAGGAAACTAAAATAAAAGAAAACAACAATTTACATGATATTGCGGCAGACATTTTTGGAAATCTTATTCATTTCATTGCTCAAACAAATTAGGAGTTTAATTTTTTTAAAAGTAGGGATGTAGAATAAACATATTTTGTGAAACTTGCCCCAGGAAAGAGACAGACAGACAGACAGACAGACAGACACACACACACATACAAATCTGAAATCAAAATCGAAAAGATGAGGCCAGAAGAATCTTTGAGACATTCCCCCCCCCTCCCCACCCCCACCTACCCACCGAAGAATCATGCAGAAACACAAAGGACTGCTTTTAGCATAGAATGGCTGTGGACCCTGATGAACTAGTTCCCGGATGTTTGGTAACCAGTTCTAGGGCTTCCTAGAATATTTATTAAGGGAGTAGCAAAGAGCTTGAAAGAACTACAACATAATAACATTTGAGGCTTCGCACAGCCTGTTAAATTAAAACTAAATAACAGAAAAATACTTTAATACTTGGGTGGACAATTAGAGAACAAAGAAAGAAAGATTGAAAATGAATTAAAAAGAATGAAAGAAAGAATGAGAAGCGTCAATCAAGCCTTCCATAACTTTTACTAAGTTTACAACATTTCACCATTATCCATTGCTTTCAGTTGTTTACGGGCTCTTGTGTTTAGTGAGACGTCTTTGTTTACATAAACATTCCAGTCTACGCTCTCATAAAACGTAGGAATTGCTTTGATTTGTCTATATAATACATGTACGATAAACGAAGAAAAGAAAGACTACAGTTAAAGTGCAGGGAGAAAGAAATATTACAGTTAAAGTGCAAGTAATTAAGAAATGAAACTTGAGAACTGTGTGCTCTTGTCGATGGTATATAGCTGAGCATCAGTTACAAACTTAAGTCCGCAAAATCCATGCAGGGGACGGCATAGAAGGTGGAGACTACATAGAAAGCTGTGAAACTGCGCGGCGTTTTAATTTATCAACAAATAGGAGACCACTGAGACGTTTCATTGACCTCGGGGCTCCAGGACGTTACATAGCCTGGGAAGAGCTCTGGCACAATATTCTTAACTGACCTCTGTAAAGACAGACTTGGAAGAAGGTAGGTGGATTAGAGCAACATTTACCTGAACCAGTCTATGTCTTCCGGGGGATATTCCTGGCTCGACGCGTTGCAGACCAGGTAGATACGGTCACCTTCATCGACGAAGTTGGAACCAGAGATATGAATGTCTGAAGATAGAGGCATTAGACATTTGTTATCCATACCTTACATAAAATAATTTCGTTTGTGCTACTGAAAAAGGATGTTTAGCTTTCATAATTTTGATAGGCTTTTAGTGGAATAGTTACACTGTTCATAGCCAGTGATGGTTTATTTTCGTGGTAACAATTCTAGCTGAATTTCTCGAATATATCTGCGCTGGGGCTTGGAGTGAAAGCACGAGTATGGTCTTGTTTGACTTTAACACAAGAGAAAGAGAGAGAGAGAGAGAGAGAGAGAGAGAGAGAAGAGGATGATATTCTCAATGAGAAAGTACGAACCTACCATTGTGTTTACTGTGTAGTTTTCCAACTGCCTTTACTTTTGTATTGTTTCTTGTATTAGCTTATATAGGCTACAGACAGTGATATAAATATAAATGATTGATTATAAAAGAATTGGCGACTTACGCTTTCAAATGATCGTTTATTGTGCAGATATAACAAATATGTAAAACTATAACAAATACTTGAAGCAGGAAGGAAAGTAATATCTGAAGTATTATTTTGCCTGTCTGGTTGCTATAGCAAAACTTTTCATGTATCATCTTTTTTTTTTATTCTGCGATTACATTTCAAACTTTACGGCAGGGTCCATACAGAAGAACAAATATAGAACATTTCTTCGTTAATTGCATTAAGTTCCTTCTCTAACATTTAGATGTGTGACAGTTTCTTATAAATCGCTTATTCTGTGGATCAGTTTCTCTCCCACGGTTTACTGTATGTACCGAAACTATTCTTATTTCAATATTTACTGGATAGAATATACTCTCCGTAAGCTCTCTGTGTTATATAAAACTATTCTCTACTTAAATATCATCATTTGTTTCGTTGTCTGCTTATTATCATGCTTAGTTTTTCTTTTTCATCGTTCTACTTTATAAGATTTTCAATCACTGTTTTTTTTTTATCTAACTACTGCGTCCTTGAGGTAGGTGGATATGGTGATAAACGTGTTCTGATGGGGCGGATATGGTGATAAACGTGTTGTGGTGGGGCGGATTTTGATAAACGTGTTGTGGTGAAGCGGATATAGTGATAAACTTGTTGTGGTGGGGCGGATATAGTGATAAACGTGTTCTGGTTGGGCGGATATAGTGATAAACGTGTTGTGGTGAAGCGGATATAGTGATAAACGTGTGGGGCAGATACAGTGATAACGTGTTGTAGTGGGGCGGATATAGTGATAAACGTGTTCTGGTGGGGCGGATATGGTGATAAACGTGTTGTGGTGAAGCGGATATAGTGGTAACGTGTTGTAGTGGGGCGGATATAGTGATAAACGTGTTCTGGTGGGGCGGATATGGTGATAAACGTGTTGTGGTGAAGCGGATATAGTGATAAACGTGTTATGGGGGGCGGATATAGTGATAAACGTGTTCTGGTGGAGCGGATATATTGATAAACGTGTTCTGGGGGGCGGATATAGTGATAAACGTGTTCTGGTGGGGCGGATATAGTGATAAACGTGTTCTGGTGGGGCGGATATAGCGATAAACGTGTTGTGGTGAAGCGGATATAGTGATAAACGTGTTCTGGTGGGGCGGATATAGTAATAAACGTGTTCTTGTGTGGCGGATATAGTGATAAACGTGTTGTGGTAAAGTGGATACAGTGATAAACGTGTTCTGGTGGGGCGGATATGGTGATAAACGTATTTTGGGATTGCGGATATAGTGATAAACGTTATTTGGGAGTGCAGATATGGTGATAAACATGTTTTGGGACCGCGGATATAGAGATAAACGTGTTTTGGGATTGGGGATATAGTGAAAAAATGTTTTTGGGATTGGGGATTGGGGATATGGTGATAAACGTGTCTTCGCAGGGCAGTCTGGACTCTGGAATCATAGTTTCAGTTACAATGGCATATTCAATATTTAACATATGAAAATGTGCTTCAGAAAGCATGCAGTACTTATATGTTAAGTTTTGTTCATATTTTACTCCATATTTATATGTGAACATTTGTTTCATCACTTAATCAGCACTTTTACCCGCATGAGAAGACATTCTTCACGATTTATTCAATATTTATATGTGAATATTTGTTTGAGGACCTATTGAATATTTATATTTCAAACAATTGCTTCGGGACATTCAGTACTTAAATATGAACTCTGGTTCAGAACCTATTCAGTACATCTATAGAAAGAAAATTGCTTCAGGACCTGTTCAATGCCTATTTTAAAAAATTACTTCAGGACCTGTTCAATACTTATTTTAAAAAATTACTTCAGGACCTATTCAATACTTATTTTAAAAAATTACTTCAGGACCTGTTCAATACTTATTTTAAAAAATTACTTCAGGACCTGTTCAATACTTATTTTAAAAAATTACTTCAGGACCTGTTCAATACTTATTTTAAAAAATTACTTCTGGACCTATTCAATACTTATTTTAAAAAATTACTTCAGGACCTGTTCAATAATTATTTTTAAAAATTACTTCAGGACCTGTTCAATACTTATTTTAAAAAATTACTTCTGGACCTATTCAATACTTATTTTAAAAAATTACTTCAGGACCTGTTCAATAATTATTTTAAAAAATTACTTCAGGACCTGTTCAATACTTATTTTAAAAAAAAATACTTCAGGACCTGTTCAATACTTATAGAAAAAAAATGCTTCAGAGATCACATATTTCAGAGAACTTTAAAACGATGCACACAGAGAAAGGTAAGTAGTTTAGAAAGGGTCTTTTGACTGGTCCTTGTGACGAAGTTTAGAAAGATCTTTTGACTGGTCCCTGTGACAAAGTTTAGAAAGATCTTTTGACTGGTCTTTGTGTCAAAGATATCCAAATCTCAGACACAAGCAGCCAAAATTGAAACAGGTCTCTTTCAGTTTGAAGAAGTAAAAGTTTCTTTACATTTGCATGTCTGATTGAGGGGAAAGATACGCCATCTTGTTTATGTTCTACAAGGACAGTTTTTAGAGATGATCCAGACTTTTTTAATTAAAAAAAGCAAACTCTTTGCTATCGTATTATCATCACATATTAACATACAGGCTTTTGCAATGCTGCAGACAAAACGGGAATCTTAAAAAAAAAAAAACTAAGCATGAAGAGGAAAATCAGGATATTTAAGAGTAATGTTCTAAGTGTACTACTCTATGGAAGTGAATGCTGGAAAATCACCAAAACTCTAGAAAACAAGGCCAATTCTTTCCAGACTAAATGTTTACGAAGAATCCTTCCCATCTGAAACCAGTGCAGGCGTAAAATCACTCGGATATATGTTGAGTCTAAACTCAGGTATCACGTAAGCTCTTATCACATGATGTAAGCGTCTCCATGGCGACACGTAAAGTATTTGAATGATCATGGTAGGCTGCAAGATTATTTACATTGTTTGTTTTTTTTAAAGTTTCTTTAAGGACTATTTTGCAGCTACTGCAAATTTTCTTTATTGCTGTCTGTCATCAGGCCTCGAATGTATAAACAGTGACAGCAAATAAGCACATATTTGGACTGAAATAATTCACTGAGCACGCAGGTTATGTTGGTGTTAGTATGTTGTTAGTGTCTGTTGGACTTGTTTACAGCGCGGAAGACTTTTTTTATGAGCGTACCCTCTGCGGGTTAGAATTTCGAATCTGTTGAAGAAAAAGGCGCACAAACGCCATGCGATCTACTGCTACATAGAAAATCTGTTCATTTAAAACCATTTACAGACAACTGTAAAGTGAATACGTTAGCTAGCGTTACATTAGCACCTCCGGTAGCCACCAAAAGTTTTCATTATCATTAAGCTTACATTAATAGTGTGTACTTTTCATCGAATCTCGAAATAAAATCTCAGAATTAGAACAGGCCTGTTATTGATAAGCGACAATCAGTTTAACGCACACGATTGAATTGATTATCTTAATCAGCTTTGAACTGATCGATGGAGTTGAGCAGTGACAAAACATTTGCTTGTTTTTCTTTCTCGTTTTCTTTCAGACAATTTTTTCCACGTCAACCTTAGAATTTAGAGTTAATGTTTCTGCTTAAGTCAGCCTTGAACTCTTTTAGAATTTAGAGGTGATGATTCAGTTCACGTCAGCTTTGGTCTCTTTTAGAATTTAGAGTTAATGTTTTTGCTCACGTCAGCTTTGAACTGTTTTAAAGCTTCTGCTCACGTCAGCTTTGAACTGTTTTAAAGCTTCTGCTCACGTCAGCTTTGAACTGTTTTAAAGCTTCTGCTCACGTTAAACTTGAACTGTTTAAGTGATGTTCCGCTAATATTTCTGCTCACAGTTTAACCTTGAACTGTTTTAGAGATGTAGTACTAATGTTTCTGTGAGCTAACAGTGCAATGATGGAAGTGAAGCAGGCATGCAGAAAAGCTTCAAAGGAGGAACAAATATATTTTTTATATAAGGAAAAGCTTCTCTTGAGCAGAAAAAAAAAGAGAAAAGATAAAAGTATGTCTTTTTTTCTTAACTTTTTAAAAAGCAACCAAATGATAATAACGAATGCAAGGGTTAATAAGTGCAGACCAAGCAAGCCAAAATATCACCTGGCAGGTCCAAAAATTGTAAATGTTAATGCGTGAAAAGTAACAAAAAACTAAAGTATATAAAGGAAAGTAAGAAAAGCTAAAAATGTAAAATCATACTAACAAAGGAAAAATGAAAACATGAACATAAAAGTGAAATGGAACAAAAATATTATGAAAAAAAAACTAGCTAAGCCCCTCTAATATTGGTATTCTTTTCAGCCGATGCTGTGAGGATGTTGAGACACATATCGGCATGGGAACAGGTTTTTTAGGCTGTTTTTGCAGTCCTCGGGTCCAGCTAAAAAGCAGGGGAATGTGCAATTCTTCTTTATCAGACTCCACCGCCATGGGCACTACTGTAATCTCTGCCCTGTTAGCCTGGCTAGGCCTGTTACTGCGGGTAGAAACTGAGAGGTGAGATAAAGTCTTGAATGGCAATAGTTCACCAACCATGACCCCAGCATGTTAGCTATGGGTCGCCAACCCTGACGCCGGCATGTCAGCTCTGGGTCGCCAACCCTGACGCCAGCATGTCAGCTATGGTTCACTAACCCTGACACCAGCATGTCAGCTATGGTTCCCTAACCCTGACGCCAGCATATCAGCTATGGTTCACTAACCCTGACGCCAGCATGTCAGCTATGGTTCACTAACCCTGACGCCGGCATGTCAGCTCTGGGTCGCCAACCCTGACACCAGCATGTCAGCTATGGTTCACTAACCCTGACACCAGCAAGTCAGCTATGGTTCACTAACCCTGCCAGCAGCATGTCAGCTATGGTTCACTAACCCTGACGCTAGCATGTCAGCTATGGTTCACTAACCCTGACGCTAGCATGTCAGCTATGGTTCACTAACCCTGCCACCAGCATGTCAGCTGTGGGTCACTAACCCTGCCACCAGCATGTCAGCTATGGTTCACTAACCCTGACGCCAGCATGTCAGCTATGGTTCACTAACCCTGATGCCAGCATGTCAGCTATGGTTCACTAACCCTGACGCCAGCATGTCAGCTATGGTTCACTAACCCTGCCACCAGCATGTCAGCTGTGGTTCACTAACCCTGCCACCAGCATGTCAGCTGTGGTTCACTAACCCTGACGCCAGCATGTCAGCTATGGTTCACTAACCCTGACGCCAGCATGTCAGCTATGGTTCACTAACCCTGCCACCAGCATGTCAGCTGTGGTTCACTAACCCTGACGCCAGCATGTCAGCTATGGTTCACTAACCCTGCCACCAGCATGTCAGCTATGGTTCACTAACCCTGCCACCAGCATGTCAGCTATGGTTCACTAACCCTGCCACCAGCATGTCAGCTATGGTTCACTAACCCTGACGCCAGCATGTCAGCTATGGTTCACTAACCCTGCCACCAGCATGTCAGCTATGGTTCACTAACCCTGCCACCAGCATGTCAGCTATGGTTCACTAACCCTGCCACCAGCATGTCAGCTATGGTTCACTAACCCTGACGCTAGCATGTCAGCTATGGTTCACTAACCCTGACGCCAGCATGTCAGCTATGGTTCACTAACCCTGACGCCAGCATGACAGCTATGGTTCACTAACCCTGACGCCAGCATGTCAGCTATGGTTCACTAACCCTGACGCCAGCATGACAGCTATGGTTCACTAACCCTGACGCCAGCATGTCAGCTATGGTTCACTAACCCTGACGCCAGCATGACAGCTATGGTTCACTAACCCTGACGCCAGCATGACAGCTATGGTTCACTAACCCTGCCACCAGCATGTCAGCTATGGTTCACTAACCCTGCCACCAGCATGTCAGCTATGGTTCACTAACCCTGCCACCAGCATGTCAGCTATGGTTCACTAACCCTGACGCTAGCATGTCAGCTATGGTTCACTAACCCTGACGCCAGCATGTCAGCTATGGTTCACTAACCCTGACGCCAGCATGACAGCTATGGTTCACTAACCCTGACGCCAGCATGTCAGCTATGGTTCACTAACCCTGACGCCAGCATGACAGCTATGGTTCACTAACCCTGACGCCAGCATGTCAGCTATGGTTCACTAACCCTGACGCCAGCATGACAGCTATGGTTCACTAACCCTGACGCCAGCATGACAGCTATGGTTCACTAACCCTGACGCTAGCATGTCAGCTATGGTTCACTAACCCTGACGCCAGCATGACAGCTATGGGTCGCTGACTGTCAAATCGGACACCGTCTTCATCCTCCGTCGTCATCAATACACAAGTCTATAAGGAAGTCCTTCTAGCATCGTTACTCTTATCCTCTACATTGACCGACAACAAGTGACAAAGAAAATAGGGAAACAAGTTATGAAAATTGAACTTCATGATATTCATACAATAGAAGATATGGCCTGAGTTCCTTTAGAAGAGACACTATGAAGAGAAAACGGAGTTACATAGAACAGGCGAACGATGTCGGAACTGAATATAAATTTCTTCAGGCTAAGAATCTTAGAACAGATTATACAGAATCTCAGAACAGATTATATAGAATCTCAGAACAGATTATACAGAATCTCAGAACAGATTATACAGAATCTCAAAACCAGACTATACATAATCTCAGAATAGATTATACAGAATCTCAGCAACAGACTATGCAGAATCTCAGAACAGATTATACAGAATCTCAGAATAGATTATACAGAATCTCAGCAACAGACCATACAGAATCTCAGCAACAGACCATACACAATCTCAGCAACAGGGTAGTTGACAGCGGAGATATATGAAAACTGATCGATGTAACAGTACAAAAACTTTCATAATAAGCATGTAAAGACAGAAGAGACCATGTCACAGTCAAACAAAAAACATTGAAATAAAAAAGAGTATAAATGCTGCAACACAGAGGAGATAGTTGGCTGGTTCTACACACATTTACAAAATAAATCTTCACTTACTCGGCGTAGACATGGTCACTCGATCGTCTGAGGATACAGATGTGAAATAAATAAAAACAGGAATGATTGTATACATCTTAAAATGGTGAAATAGATTGGGGAAAAACATATTATTGTATATATTTTATGATATGTGAAATCAATAAAAAAAATGATGTGTACATATTTCTGGATTGGTGAAATAGATATTAAACACAGAAATGATTGTATACATTTTTAAGGATGCGAAGTAGGCAGAAGTAAGAATGATTTCATGTGTGTGTGCATATATCTTTAAAATATATATACAATCATTTCTGCTTTTTTATATCTCACATCTAATATATATATATATATATATATATATATATATATATATTTATATATATATAAAAGATGTGAAGTGGATAAAAACAGAAATGACCGTATATAACATTTTAACATTTTGAGATGCCGTTTTAAGAAATTTGCAGGCATGTGCAGTTTTTTTTAGAAATGACGTTGGGTTAATTTGTAACGTGGATATATGTTGTCAAGAGGGCTAGTACATTTTCTGCTTATCGTGTACATAATAATAAATGGTTGTTACGCTATGCTACGTTGCGTTATGTTATGTTGAGCTGTTATGTTATTTGTGTAACTGCTCAATATTCTTAGTTACTATACTTGTATGATAATAGTGACATGTGTAAGTGCCATGAATATAAGATGTTAGGTTTATATACTTTTTTTACTATATGTGGTATATGACTGTTTGTACGATGTATTTTCTGTATACGATTGTATGTGTAAGGCGTGTTTTCTGCCGTGTGTATTTTGTACGAATATATGTCGTGTTTATGAGAGAGACACAAAAGTTGTATATTACGTGTGTAAAAAGCATGCAGTGTATCTGCACATAATATGTGATATTTACAATTACATGTGCATGTTATGTAACCATTTAAAAATAGCAAGTGATTCAAGCAGATTTATAACATTTTCGTCACATTCAGACCATACATAGCAACTTCTAGAACACTGACAGCATCTGGATAAATCAAGAAACTAATTTGAGCGTTTGCTCCAACAAAACGCAGTTCTTTGCTTTAACTCTTTTGTTCCATGACAACTCTGGGAGGGTTGGTAGATCTTCTACACCCAGGCAAATCAATGCTCAGGCAACGTCAAAATAAAATTCAGAGTAGCACATTTCTAACACAACCCAGATTTTTTAAATTATAGAGCAACTTTCTTCCAGTTTGTTTCTACCAAAATCAAACTTCATATCGAAATTTATTCTGGTAGAGCATGAAAATTTTTTTAAAATTCAAGAGTGAAAGAGTTAAAAGACTCTTCAATGTCACCTGTCGTTGTTGACACGCGAACATGCATCGTTCTTTAACAGTACCAAATAATTTGAGGATAAATGCAGTAAACATAATCAGCAATGATTATAGTAAGATTATATATATATATATATATATATATATATATATATATATATATATATGTTTTTTTTTCCGGCAAGAACTTGCAAAACTCCTAGCCACGTGGAGAGCAACCTTGGCTACAAGAGGAGAGCATAGTATGAGGAGGAAGCGAGGGCCAAACGTGAAATGAAGGGATGCAAACGCAATGAATCTCTAGACCAGCTGTCAGCAACTTCATGCATGCAGGAAACTCTGTACTGTAGACAGCGGAACAACAACAACACAACTCCTTCACATCATCATAGGAAATCATCCCACCCACCCCTCAGACAAGTGTTTCGGCCCTATTAAACTACTGACACTCTAAGCGGGGTGGGACCCTCCTGGGTCATGACTCCCAGAGGTCTTGTGAGTTGTTGCTTTTTTTTTTTTCATCCCGGGATTGAACCCATGATCTTCCAGCTGGCACGGCACTTTGAAGTGCGTCTTCAGTCACGTAGAGCCGTATGTATAAGTTTCACATGTGAAAGTAAAAGTAATTGATTGATCTCCTCCATGTTTTATCATCAAGTGATCATGATTCTTGTCAACACTCCCTCTTCTCTCTCCTTCTCCGCCTAAAAGAGCTTTAGCTACCTTTCACGGCACTGATCACTGGATGATAAAACATGAAGGAGATCAATCATTTACTTATACTTTCACATGTGAAACCTATACATAACGATCCACGTGAATGAAGAAACATAAAAAGTAGCCTGATGAACTAAGCTGGGCTAGGTGAAGCAGCCACTTGCTAATAATTATGTTCGTGGTATCGGGCGCGTTTGAACATTTAGAAAACTGCTGTCTTGTCTTCCTGGTTTAGAAAACTGCTGTCTTGTCTTCCTGGTTTAGAAAACTACTGTCTTGTCTTCCTGGTTTAGAAAACTGCTGTCTTGTCTTCCTGGTCTACACGCCCCTTCAGAGTTCCACTGCTCGGAGCATCTTGTGCTGCCGTGCTCTGGTACGTTGTTCTGGAAACCGTGATAACTGTTAGGGCTGTTTGTGCTTGTTGCTCGACTGTGTGTGCCAGTATCATCGCAGGCTTGGATACCCCTGGGAGAGTTTGCTGTGATACGCTATAAAATGTGGCTGCACGACGATAAATGAGCTTTGCATAAAGGGCTATAAATGAGCCTTTCGGAAATATCACCTATTAAAAAAAATTACATTTGCGGAAATATTGGATTATTTCATCCTTTATTTATATATGTTCATCTTATTTTCTACCACTCTCTTTAATGAACACTTTCCTAACTCTTTCCATTTTTTTTTGGGGGGGGGGGAGCTGAGCCGTTCATCTCTGTCGACTTGTATTACTGTAACTAGTTTTATCTCACTCCTCATTTCTCTTGATTGTTATTGTCTGTAATGTTCTTGTATTACTTTTTAAGTTCATAGTTAACATGAGAACAACACAAGAAGCTGAACGGCTTATCAACGTCCGATGGATGGATGGATGGATGGATGGATAGATGGATGGACGGATGGGAGAACAGATAGACAGACAGACAGACAGACAGACAGACAGACAGACAGACAGATAGAATAGATAGATAGATAGATAGATAGATAGATAGATAGATAGATAGATAGATAGATAGATAGATAGATAGATAGATAGATAGATAGATAGATAGATAGATATCCGTGTACAGCTGCTATTACTACTAGATTCACCAACGGATTAGCGATGTAGATTGAGATAAAAAAAACTTGTCTTCATAGTCCGAAGAAGCTATATCTCTGTTACAGATATCTAAACTTGCTATGTCTTGTCTTCTATCTTCCTAGCATGAAGAAACTGTATCTCTGTTACAGATATCTAAACTTGTTCTGTCTTGTCTTCTATCTTCCTAGCATGAAGAAACTGTATCTCTGTTACAGATATCTAAACTTGTTCTGTCTTGTCTTCTATCTTCCTAGCATGAAGAAACTGTATCTCTGTTACAGATATCTAAACTTGTTTTGTCTTGTCTTCTATCTTCCTAGCATGAAGAAACTGTATCTCTGTTACAGATATCTAAACTTGTTCTGTCTTGTCTTCTATCTTCCTAGCATGAAGAAACTGTATCTCTGTTACAGATATCTAAACTTGTTCTGTCTTGTCTTCTATCTTCCTAGCATGAAGAAACCGTATCTCTGTTACAGATATCTAAACTTGTTCTGTCTTGTCTTCTATCTTCCTAGCATGAAGAAACTGTATCTCTGTTACAGATATCTAAACTTGCTATGTCTTGTCTTCTATCTCCCCTAAACTACAAGCTGGTGTTTTATTTCCCAGCTGATGCTGTGAAGATGTTGAGGTACATGATCTCGTCAGTGTGAGAACAGGTTATGGCGGCTATTTTTTCAGTCCCGGGGTTCAGCTAACAAGCAGACAATAGGGGCCCCTGCCCCGTTAGCCAGGCTAGGCCCATTACTAGGGGCATCGACAGAGAGGCGTGTAATTGTCTTGTCAGCTATGGTTCCCTAACCCTGATGCTAGCATGTCTGCTATGGTTCCCTAACCCTGACGGTAGCATGCGAGATATGGTTCCCTAACCCTGACGGTAGCATGTCAGCTATGGTTCCCTAACCCTAACGGTAGCATGCGAGCTATGGTTCCCTAACCCTGACGGTAGCATGCGAGATATGGTTCCCTAACCCTGACGGTAGCATGCGAGATATGGTTCCCTAACCCTGATGCTAGCATGTCTGCTATGGTTCCGTAACCCTAACGGTAGCATGCGAGCTATGGTTCCTTAAACCTAACGCTAGCATGTCTGCTATGGTTACCTAACCCTGACGCTAGCATGCCAGCTATGTGTCGCTGATTACCAAAACGGACGGCAAGATACGGACACATCTACACAACACCTCAGTTCTGCCGGGGCCTATTCTCACAAGCAAGATGCTCAAATTTCTGACGCTCTATCGTGTGAGTCAGCACAGGGCAGACATAAATATAACATGTAATACCGCATCTACTATGACTCCTCCCTCGCCTACATCGTCCATAGCTTAACGTTCATGCAACATGTGTTTTGCCATCTACGCGGCCAATCTATGAACCCTGGAATGATTCATTATTAACTCCTGCTGAGTGATGTATTAGGCCATTAGTTTTAATTTATGAGAATTATTCTATTCTGCCGTACATTTTGACTAACAATTCATTTACTTAATAGCAGTAACAATAGGAAAGGAATGCCAGCAATTTTCTGTTCGTAAATTACCCAGCAACAACCGGCATTTAATTATGAGTTCAGTTTTCTGAAAATCTGCAACACTGACAGCCTAGTTCGTAGAGACCTTTTTGTGTTGTCAAGTAAACAATGAACTTACATGTTCTCTGTCTGGCTTTCTTTGATGAGGGGAAACATGATTTACTGGCTGCCATCATCTTCAGAGGTTTTATTTTGTAAGCTGAAGGTCATTCATAAGTATGATTATGAAGATATGTGGTACAGTGCCATGGTACGGATATTATGTGGCAAAGCGGTGTGATATATCGTTTGTTTCTTCACTTCCAGTGATGGTTTGCCTTCGTTTGCTTTCAAAATATATGAACTAGGGAAAAAAGTAGGAACAGCTTTATTACTTAACGAGTACACAGTTGTTACGTTTCGGTTAAGAAAAGCAGATGAAGCCACTGACAGCAATTATTGAGGAAAGACCCTGGCGATGGTTGGGTCATGTGCTCAGAATTACTGACATCTCACTACCAAAAATAGCACTAAGATGGAGATCACAGGGGGAACAGAAGAGACATGGAGAAGAACAAAAGAAAGGATGTTGAGCAATAGAGGACTCACATGGGCAAGAATGGAAAAAAAGGCAAAGGACATGTATTTGTGGAAGGCCCTTGCGGAAGCCCTATGTGCCCTGGACACTTAAGGTTTCGAGAGAGAGAGAGAGAGTGTGTGTGTGTGTGTGTTTTAGTGTGGCTTTACTCACGTATGGTTTTAGTTTGACTCTTTTCTATTTGTTTTCATGCTTTTTATATAGTTATAAATTCCTGCCGTAATCTGAAGGTTTTGAAACTGAGAATCAGTTTCATTAGGAAGGGCGGTCCTGCTTGCCCAATTCTTCACCCGCTGACAATGAACTTCATTCATTCCAGCACGTCTAGCGCATGTTAGATCTCATCCACTTCTAGCGCATGTTAGATCTCATCCACTTCTAGCGCATGTTAGATCTCATCCACTTCTAGCGCATGTTAGATCTCATCCACTTCCAGCGCATGTTAGATCTCATCCACTTCTAGCGCATGTTAGAACTCATCCACTTCTAGCGCATGTTAGATCTCATCCACTTCCAGCGCAAGTTAGATCTCATCCATTTCTAGCGCATGTTAGATCTTATCCATTTCTAGCACATGTTAGATCTCATCCATTTCTAGCGCATGTTAGATCTCATCCATTTCCAGCGCATGTTAGATCTCATCCATTTCTAGCGCAAGTTAGATCTCATCCATTTCTAGCGCAAGTTAGATCTCATCCACTTCTAGCGCAAGTTAGATCTCATCCACTTCCAGCGCAAGTTAGATCTCATTCACTTCCAGCGCAAGTTAGATCTCATTCACTTCCAGAGCAAGTTAGATCTCATTCACTTCCAGCGCAAGTTAGATCTCATTCACTTCCAGCGCAAGTTAGATCTCATTCACTTCCAGCGCAAGTTAGATCTCATTCACTTCTAGCACAAGTTAGATCTCATCCATTTCTAGCACATGTTAGATCCCATCCATTTCTAGCGCATGTTAGATCCAATCCATTTCTAGCGCATGTTAGATCGCATCTACTTCTAGGACATGTTAGATCCAATCCATTTCTAGTGTATGTTAGATCGCATCTACTTCTAGGACATGTTAGATCCCATCCATTTCTAGTGTATGTTAGATCGCATCTACTTCTAGGACATGTTAGATCCCATCCATTTCTAGTGTATGTTAGATCACATCTACTTCTAGTGCATATTAGATCTTATCTACGTCTAGCCCATGTTAGATCTCATCCATTTCTAGCGCATGTTAGTATAGCAGTATAGGCTAGGGGTTATAACCAGGATTGGTATTTAGGAAATAATTAATAGATTGAGTACCCTTTGTTTGAGAGGTAGGTTGGTTGAGACCATTGAGCGGGGGTCTTGGGAAAAGCGTGCAGCATGGAGAAAACTGAGTGGATAGGGATAGTATAAAAACCCCTCACGATTTAGTAAAAGGGAGAGCCTTACTTGTTTTGTGTAGCAAGAGCCTTACTTGTTTGTTGTAGCAGGAGCCTTACTTGTTTGTGTGGTAGGAAGAACCTTAGTAGTTTTGATGTAGATGGAATCTCGTTTAGGAAGAGCTTCTAGCAGTGGCAATTTGTTGGTAGTTGGAGGATTTAGTTTTTCTTGTGATGGCTGAGGTTTTGGGTGGAACGTTGTAAGTATGGTTTTATGTGTAAAAGGACATTGTAAGGTTTCTGCCCATATGGCGTAGAGTTCGCTCACGCCGGGCATTTGTTACTGTGAATTTCTGTTCAGCCTGATGGCTACATTCCCATCATCATGATTTCACTCCTCATTTTGGTCCATTAATAAATGTGTGTTGTCTGAAGATATAACTACACCAATTGGCTTTGTTGGAATTCTCATTGTTGACCAGTTTGTTTTGGTTGGGAGACTGCCAAGTTATGTTAAGTTGTTATATCTGTATTATTCTGTGGAGCTGGAAGCCTGGGCGTCTTGTTGTATTTTCTCAGTGTATAATATAGAAAATTAGGTGATTGTTAGAACACCAACAACAAGAAGAAATTTATAAGAAGAAACTTTTTTAGTACGGCGCACACTACTTTACTTGGCGCCAGATAGAGTCTTACTGTTATATTAGATCTCATCCCTTTCTAGCCCATGTTAGATATCATTCATTTCTAGCGCATGTTAGATCTTATCTACTTCTAGCGCATGTTAGATCATATCTACGTCTAGCGCATGTTAGATCTTATCTACTTCTAGCGCATGTTAGATCTTATCTACTTCTAGCGCATGTTAGATCTCATCTACGTCTAGCGCATGTTAGATCTTACCTACGTCTAGCGCATGTTAGATCTTATCTACGTCTAGCGCATGTTAGATCACATCTACTTCTAGCGCATGTTAGATCTTATCTACGTCTAGCGATGTTAGATCTTATCTACGTCTAGCGCATGTTAGATCTTACCTACTTCTAGCGCATGTTAGATCTTATCTACTTCTAGCGCATGTTAGATCTTACCTACGTCTAGCGCATGTTAGATCTTATCTACGTCTAGCGCATGTTAGATCTTATCTACGTCTAGCGCATGTTAGATCACATCTACGTCTAGCGCATGTTAGATCTTATCTACTTCTAGCGCATGTTAGATCTTATCTACGTCTAGCGCATGTTAGATCTTATCTACGTCTAGCGCATGTTAGATCTTATCTACGTCTAGCGCATGTTAGATCTTATCTACGTCTAGCGCATGTTAGATCTTACCTACTTCTAGCGCATGTTAGATCTTATCTACTTCTAGCGCATGTTAGATCTTACCTACTTCTAGCGCATGTTAGATCTTATCTACGTCTAGCGCATGTTAGATCACATCTACGTCTAGCGCATGTTAGATCTTATCTACGTCTAGCGCATGTTAGATCTTATCTACGTCTAGCGCATGTTAGATCTTATCTACGTCTAGCGCATGTTAGATCACATCTACGTCTAGAGCATGTTAGATCTTATCTACGTCTAGCGCATGTTAGATCTTATCTACGTCTAGAGCATGTTAGATCTTATCTACGTCTAGAGCATGTTAGATCTTATCTACGTCTAGAGCATGTTAGATCTTATCTACGTCTAGAGCATGTTAGATCTTATCTACGTCTAGAGCATGTTAGATCTTATCCACATTAAGTGCTTGCTTACTGGACTGTTTTCAGTCTCACTGTTTGCACATTTTACAACTTTAACTCTTACATTTCAAAACAACACCGACAGAATGGTGGGTCTTTCAGAACTAAGTGAATCAATGCTCAGAGAGATATTTAGGCAAAAGCCCAAATAATGTGAAAAGTAGCGCGCTCTTAACCCAATCCGTATCATTAAATTACAAGATAAATTCCAATTTCGTCTTACCAAAATTTTCATCAAAGTTTACTCTGACGGAGCATGGAAATTACGAGTAATTTCGGAATGAAAGAGTCAATAAGAAAGCGAAAAACAAAAAAAATTATTGCACACGTTACTTTACCGAGACTCATGAAATGTCTAATCCACATTTTCCATGAAAATTTCAAGGAATTTATGTGTGTGCCACCAAGCTTTTTATCACATGCACGCTGTATAAAAAAAAACCCCACAAAACTGAAGGTATGTTCACTGGATACCTTGACTTGAAACATCAGATGAGTGAACGAAAACCTCCTGCGTTTAGGAAAGGCAAAAAACAAACCAAAAAAAAAACCAGTTAATATAAATTCAAAGATAGATTTAATGTTGTCTGTAAAAAGCGTTGTGGTTTAGCTTGCTTTCAGATAAAATTCAGGAAAGAAGAACCATTCTATGGTTAAATGAAAGTGTGAAAACATGCCAGGTATGTTGTTCACGAAGAGAAAACAAAGGAAAATGCATTTTGCCCAGGAAATCTTCTCAGACTACCAGATCTCTCATCTACTGCACATTCAAAGAAAATGGGTGCTCCGTAACTCTCATTTACCACACGCAGTCTGTCAGCAAAAGATGCACCCATCTTGTAAAGTTCATTTACGTGAACAATGGACAATATGTAAAAAAGGGTGTAATGTCTAGAAATGAGAACAAACACGTAAGAAATGAAAAACACGATGTAGAGCAAAACGAAATAACAGACGTAACAATGAGATGAAAGTAGTAACAATAAAACTATAGTCGCAACAATGAGATTAAGGTTTAACAAGGTGATAATCGTCGTCACAATGGAATGAAATGGATGTAGTGACAAAGATAATCGTTGTAATAAATTAAACATACAATATATAGCAACTTGAAATAACAGCCGTAATAATCAGACAAACGCTATGAAAAGGAGATAATAGCTGTAACAATCTGATAAACGCTATGAAAAGGAGATAATAGCTGTAACAATCAGATAATAGTAGGAGTAATAAGATAAACGCAATGATAATAAGAAAATTCTTAAAAAATGAAATAATACTAATAGCACTGAGACAGTATTCACGAGAATGAGACAACAGTCGTAGGAATGAGATAAAAGTCGTAGAAATGAGATAATAGTAGCAGAAATAAGACAACAGTAGCAGAAATTAGATAACAATCGTAGGAATGAGATAACAGTCATAGAAATGAGATAACAGTCATGGGAATGAGATAGTAGTTGTATGGATGAGACTGCAGTCGTAAGAATGAGATAACAGTAACAGAAATGAGATAACAGTAGCATAAATGAGATAACAGTAACAGAAGTGAGATAACAGTTGTAGGAATGAGATAATGGTCATAGAAATGAGATAACAGTAACAGAAATGAGATAACAGTAACAGAAGTGAGATAACAGTAACAGAAGTGTGATAACAGTAACAGAAGTGAGATAACAGTAACAGAAGTGAGATAACAGTTGTAGGAATAAGATAGTAGTTGTATGGATGAGACTGTAGTCGTAGAAATGAGATAACAGTAGCAGAAATGAGATAACAGTAATAGAAGTGAGATAACAGTTGTAGGAATGAGATAATGGTCATAGAAATGAGATAACAGTGTAGGAATAAAATAATAACCGTAGCAAAGAGATACTAGTCGCTGGAATGAGATAACAGTCGTAGGAATGAGGCAGTCGTAAGAGGGAGATAATAATCGTAGGTATGAGACAGTCGTAAGAGGGAGATAATAATCGTAGGTATGAGACAGTCGTAGGAGGGAGATAATAATCGTAGGTATGAGACAGTCGTAGGAGGGAGATAATAATCGTAGGTATGAGACAGTCGTAGGAGGGAGATAATAATCGTAGGTATGAGACAGTCGTAGGAGGGAGATAATAATCGTAGGAATGAGGCAGTCGTATGGGTGAGATAATAATCGTAGGAATGAGGTAGTCATAGGAGTGAGATAATAATCGTAGGAATGAGGCAGTCGTATGAGTGAGATAATCATCGTAGGAATGAGACAATCGTAGGAGTGAGATAATAATCGTAGGAATGAGACAGTCGTAGGAATGAGATAATAATCGTAGGAATGAGGCAGTCGTAGGAGTGAGATAATAATCATAGGAATGAGGCAGTCGTAGGAGTGAGATAATAATCGTAGGAATGAGGCAGTCATAGGAGTGAGATAATAATCGTAGGAATGAGGCAGTCGTAGGAATGAGATAACAATCGTAGGAATGAGACAGTCGTAGGAGTGAGATAATAATCGTAGGAATGAGGCAGTCGTAGGAATGAGATAACATCAGTAAAATTGAACCCTAACCTTCACTTCTGTTATTGGAGCTGAATCAGTTTTTCATTTCATTCTATTAAAGTGTCTTAAATGATTGATCATTTATATTGTCTCACAGGCTTTTGTTTCCTGGAAGAAAATTCAAATCTCTTAACTGTATCTCTTGCTTAATCTTCTTATCCTCGTCTCATCATTTTTTTAATAGCAAAACTTTTTTGTATTAAAGTCGCCTTGAACGCAATCTACTTTAGTAGAAAAGAAATCTTGCTCGTTGATTCATCTTAAAAGTGAGGTCTGGTTTATTCACACAAATACCTTTACAGGTATCTGTCAACAGATTAATTTTGGAAGTCTGCTTCTTCGTATCTTCTATTTCTGTTTCAGGCAACCGTCGAAGAGGTATTAGTATTTCCCTCAGGGAGATCTGTCTTTTCTGAACCTGTTTTTCCTGCAACTTCATATTTGCTACATGTAAATCAGTATTTTCAAACCAGATATCAGCATTATATATATGGATAATACTGATAATATGTTATATATATATATATAATATACACAAGAGGTTATCAGGTACTATTGCATCCAAAGAAAGACCAATCTTTAGCAAAACTGGCACACTATTAACATCAAGTAAAGATCAAAAACAAAGATGGGCTGAATACTTCCAAGAAATACTTAATCGACTACGCCCAAAAAATCGATAGACCTTGAAAATGACTTAACAGTTTCACAACTAAATGTTAACCTAGGTGAAATTACATTGCATGAAATTGAAACAGCAGTGAATCTAATGGCTAACAACAAAGCTGCAGGTGAAGATGAAATAACAGCCGAAATGTTAAAAGCATGACAACATGAACCAACTACAGAGAATGTTTAATAAAGTTTGGGAAGAAGAAAAGGTCCCTTCTAAATGCAAAAAAAAAGAATCATTGTTAAAATAAAAAAGGCAACCTTAGCGATTGCAATAATTGGAGAGGAGTAACCTTACTTTCAGTTGTGTCAAAAGTATTTTGCAAAGTTATTCTGAATAGACTTAAAGATATATATATATATATATATATATATATATATATATATATATATAGTGGATACTGCAATGACAGAAGAACAAGCAGGACTTCGAAAAGGGAGTAAAGTAAGAGAACAAATTTTATAGGATTAGACCTCGAAAAAATCGTAGACAAAGCACTTTAGTGAGACGTGAGAGAAAGAAAAATCACAAGAAAATTACCTGGGATTCGAACACGGACTCCGGTAGGACGAGCAGCCACGAGAGAACAGCGTACTATCGACTTAGCTTGGCTAAATACCAAAGCCTCGTAGTTTCCTATTTATAAAAAAATTGTTCGAAAAGGGAGAAGCTGTCTCGACCAGATCTTTACTCTAAGAACAATACTTGAAAAACATATTGAAAAGAAAAATACCAAAACACCTGGAGCAGAGGACAAACGACAGATACCCACAAGACCCTACACAAAGGCTACACAAACAAGAACAAACCGCAATGTTCAGGTTACTAACCGGACACTGTAGATTTAATGCTCGTCTCCACAAGATCAATGCTGCGCCAGCACACCAGAGCATGTGCCAAAACGGTAGCCCCCCCCCCCACCCCCGAGACTCCTGAACACAAACTAAAGACCTGCAGACACCTGAGAGACCAGGTGTGGCCCCGAGAGAGAAGTGCATGGAGGAGAAAGTCTAGGAGGACCTGCTGTCAGCAGGATTCATGCAGGCAACCCGACTCCCCGTTTTGAAAGATGAGCATACGAAAATGAAGGCAGACAAAAAGAAGAAGGTTACGCGAAGGAAAGGTACTGGTAAACAGAACGGACTAGACATAACAAAACAACTGGGTAACGTGATGTTACTCTGTGACCCATACGTCGAGCTTGCCTATACTCAAAAACCCATAGACAAACCAGTGACGTATTCTCCACTATTTCTTGAAAAAGCTTCACTAACAAGCAAGGCGCTTACAAATTTCTTCACTGCAGCAACTGTTCTTATTTTGCATAACCAGAAAACCACTAGAGTTTGTCTTCTAAAATCACCATGTTGTATCATAGAATTGATTTTACTAAAACTCCAATCATGGTCGGACGAAACACCATACAATTTCCTGGAATTAAGACACTCACTGTCGGCGTCCGGCTATAAAACTGTTTCCTGGACAGCCATTTTTGTTTCAAAGGTCATAAAAAAGGACTTTTTTCAGAACTTTTACAGAAATTCTCACCTAGTTTTCTGACCTAATTTTAGGAGCGGTTGTAAATCTTTGTTTTTCCTGTTTCAGCCTTACTTTAAATAGGTTCTTGACCCTAAAACTTATTGACCGACTGTTTTTGCTCAAGTGTCCAAACATTTAGACTTCTGACTGCTATCCACGGTGGCCCTAGCGTGACAGAATAATGTCCAAACATTTAGACTTCTGAATGCTAACCAAGGTGGCCCTAGCGTGACAGAATAATATCCAAACATTTAGACTTCTGAATGCTAACCAAGGTGGCCCTAGCGTGACAGAATAATGTCCAAACATTTAGACTTCTAAATGCTAACCATGGTGGCCCTAGCGTGACAGAATAATGTCCAAACATTTAGACGCCAGAATGCAAACCAAAGTGGCCCTAGCGTGACAGAATAATGTCCAAACATTTAGACTTCTAAATGCTAACCAAGGTGGCCCTAGTGTAACAGAATAATGAAGTAATACTTGCAGATTGTGAAAACTGTGTTTAGTGACATTTGCACCGTTTTTATTACTACTTTTCATAATCTTGTGAGCACTTGGACGACAAGAGTTGACTTAATTTTAAAATGAAAAGGGTAGGAAATACTTTATTCATTAACGGAGAACACAGGAACATGGACGTAATCTGTTTAGTCTAAGTCATGCAAAAACATACAGGACGAAGAAATATGCAGAGAAAATCTATGTCCACATGCATCTGTGTGCAATTATGTATGTGAATTTATATACATATTTGCAATGATTGTTTACATAGAAAAAAAGATGCATTCGTAGTTGATACAGAAACCTGGCTCTGTCTAGATCAGTTGTTCTGAACCTACTTGTACTGCTTTTTTGTTTCCTTACAGCATCTTTTCATTCTTTGCATTAGCTTCTTCTGTAACAGAATAACAATTCTGTACAGAGTGTATTGTGTATAACCCTGTAGTTGTGGTCTGGTAGACCACAACTCATCACCGTGTGCCAAGCACGTGGTTTGAGAAAATTCGAAGTCACGTGGTTGAGTTGAGCGAGAGGTATGCATGGGCTGAGAAAGTTAGTCTTTGGTCAGAATGTGTTAGAGAAAGGTTGTGTGATTGACTCGAGAATGTAGTAGAGAGAGCCTTACTTGTTTGTTGTAGCAGAAGCTTTATTGGTTGTGATGTAGGAAGAATTTTAGTAGTTTTACTGCCGATTGGAATCTTGTTTAGGAAGAGTTTCTACCATTGGCAATGTGTTGGTAGTGAGATGGAAGAATTAGTTTTCCCTGTGCTGGTTGAGGTTTTGTTGGTAATGTTGTAAGTACTGATTTTTTTTGTGCATGGTACATTGTAAGGTTTTCGCCCACATGGCGTGGAGTTCGCTCTCACGCCGGGCACTGTTAATGTAATTCTTGTTCAGCCAGATGGCTATGTTTTCATCATTCATGATTTCACCCTCATTTTGTCCATTAATAAATGTGCGTGGTCTGATGAAATTGGCTTTGTTGGAATTCTCATTGTTGACCAGTTGTTGTGGTTGGAAGACTGCCAAGTTGTGTTAAGCTGTGTATTTGTATAATTTTGTGGAGTTGGAAGCCTGGGTGTCCTGTTGTATTTTCTCAGTGTATAATATAGAAAATTAGGTGATTGTTAGAACACCAACAACAAGAAGAAATGTATAAGTTCAAACTGTACTCCACAAGTAGACAATGATCAAACCAGTAGAAAAATCATTTCAGTTGGCGCCAATATTGTTTCAGTGGTGCCTAGAAAAGGATAAATAGCAAATCTATTACACTTCTCGACATTCCTCGTTTGCGCCCTAAGGTATTTTGCATTTCTGTATGCTCTAAGAAAAAAAAAACCCAACATATTTCCATTGTTTCCAGTGACTTTCGCACTTGTTCTAGTAGTTTCAGTGCCTGCAGCTGGTATCATACAGGGAGGTAGACTTACACTTGTATTAGTGCTACAGGTTTTCTAATTTATAGTTTTAGAGATATATTTCTGGGACGTTTTTTTTTTATTTTAAATTTGGCTTGGTCCGCTTATTCTTGACAACGTTCTCTTTAAAATCTGGAGGTGAAAGCGACTGTACCAGATAATGTCATCATCAGATCCAGGGAATCGGAGCTTGCAAAGGCAGCATTCTTTCTCCTTCTTCTGCTTCTAGAACAAGTTTGCTTCAGCCTGGCCGGCTGAGTGCTCCAAGGTAAGCTAGTCTTGGGCCCACTCCGATGCTTTCAAGTAGGGGCCACCTTAAATCACTCCCTGTCTGAAACAGAATCTGTGATTTTAACATCTCCGCTGCATCGGCTGTAAACAACGACAGCTGAAAGCTCCACGAGGAAAAAGAAGAAGAAGATCCTGAACCTGTTTATCTATACTCCATTTGCCAGGTAGAGGTCGGGTTGAAGGTACGGGACGTAACTCTTGCCTGTTGGCAAAGTCATTTCTTCAGCAGTTTTCTTCTCCTCAGTTCATAAAAATGTTTTTGTAGTGTAAGTGATTTACAGAGAGTTCCGGCTCACTCTCGAATACCCAATCTATGCTTTCCCCCCCCCCCCCCCCCCCCCCCCCAATCTCAAGGTGGCATCTTTAAAAAGTCACACTGTCTTTTCCGCCATTCAGTTATACCCTCCCTCCCCCCACACACATTAATAAGTCTCCAATTTGTTATAAATCTCTTATCTCGCCTCTTGCTATGTGAGATTATTAATTACCATTTTATCCAGCAGTTTCTTTTGCAGGAGAACGTCCACAAACTACCAAACACAAACTCTCCTCAGTGATTTATATCTTCCGTACGGCCAGGGCTTTGAGATATCTGGGTCACCGGTACGCACGCAATCTTGGCCAGCCTCTGGGTTACTGACGAGTAATTCGTGTACTTAATCATGTCTGATGGGGGCAGGTACCCCCTACACCAGAGTGAAATTTACGAGCCAGCCTGCTCAATGATAAGGAAGTTTTTATACACATTTGTTGTTGTATAGATAAGATAAGGTTTCTTGCTGCTCGGACAAATTTACCCTGTCCCACGGCATGTGATATCTTTGATTTTCAGCAAATGATACACTGCTTCTGTATTCTAGGCTGGTCTGCTTATCTTAAGGGTGACCAAAAAAAAAAAATACTATTCAGAAAACAAGGTGAATTGTTGCATAGAAGGATGCAAATCTAGAGAGCACAGCTGCAATTTTACTTGTCAGTGAAAATATATTTTCCTACAAACATTGATCTAGCTGAAATAATCAGTCATGTTCTTTGAGCGCCCATTTTGTCTCCTCATATCTGACGTGAAAGTATCATATGTCTTCGCTCTCTGTGGCATTGTTCTCTACGTGCCTCCTTTCCTCTATCATAAATATAACAAAGTAAAAACGTAATGCTCAAAATGGCTAATTTAAAAATTAAATATTTAGCAAAAATCTCCTCGTGCACATTTAACCTGACGGGTAGATAACGTTATACTTCCGCTTGTGTGTGAGTTCGGCTGTGAGTTTTTCTTAAGGTGGTTACAGCTTCCGTTCTTCATGACCTAGCAAGCTATTTTTCTTTTACAACTATACAATTATTATCCACAGGGACGCATCTTTGAATCACACAACTCTTCTCCGCACCAGATTGTGGGAAAAACCGTATATCGCAATTATGTCCCGGATTACGAGGAAACCATTACGACCCACTTTGTCCAGTAGCGTATTGAAGCCACCTGCGGCTTCGTACATTCCCGTATAAGACGCAGCCATAAGAAACTTAATCTGTTCTTAAACGCTCGAACTTGAAGATGTACATGGCTTTAAAAAGGATGCCGTGGAAATTTTAAAAAAAACGAGACCTGATTTTTCTTTCTTTCTGGACAGACGCACCGGATCCCAGATCGAACAAGCTGCGGAAATGAAATCTTATTTAAGCGCGTTGTAGGATCTTTGTTTCATTCTTTAGAAAGGACACCACACTAAGCCCTGGCATGTCGCTTGGTGGGTGTCTCATTTACATGCGCAATCTTCAACAGCCGCGAGGCCTTGAATCACGTGATCTGAATCACATGCGCGGGCAGACTCCAAGGCAGCACCCTCCAGCATGTGCTTAGCGTTTGCTCACGCCAACTGGTTTTTGAGTTGGGTCGTGGAAAAGCACATAACGGAAGCAAGAAAAGAATATCTAATATCTCTGGATACAAAAAAAAGCCCCAGGACGTTGTCAAAGAGATCTCAACAAAAAAAAAACCAACAAAATTGCATAGAAATATGTTGCGAAAGATAAATAAAATAATAAATGCACTGAATACAAGAGTATAACAAACAGAGAAATGAAGATAATTACTCCAACGTCGCCGTTTCTACGAATATAGAGCTCACAGTCGATCGAAGCTGAGACGCAACAAGGCAAACAAATATTTGTGCTGACAGTCTTCTGGTTATACTGATGTGGATAACGGATCAAAGCTCTCCTGATTCTCTATTATTTAAATACATGAGATTTACCAGTAACATTTTACTGACTGTCCACAAGTCACATATTCTCTCAAAAGAGGTCTTCTTCTTCTTCTTCTTCTTCTTCTTCTTCTCATCAGTCTGCTTATGCCATTAGCGTGGCAGGAAGTTTCAGACATCGGTACCGAGCAAAGTGGGAGGTCTGGGTAGCTGTCATATTATATTTCTTCAATGTGTCTGTCAATTCATCTATCCACGTTTTCCTTGGCAGAGAAGCATAATTTACGAAAATAGGTTTTTTTAAAAAATATCCTTCCTCTTTTATTCCGATAAATGAAACTTAGCTGACAGTGAAATAGTTTCATAAATCAGGACGAGAAAAGATCTCAGCTTCATCATTAGAGTTCTCTTACAGGTACAGTAATCTTAATTATGATAAAACAATCTTATCTTCTTAAAACTGTAATCTTAAACAGCATAAAACAGTGTATCTGGTATTATTCTTTTCATTGCCATGCAGTGACCTTCGCAGCTATGAGCGGGTCATCTATTTATAAATCAATCTAACAGTTGTATACACGAGTCACTGTTCTAGTCACAGAGTGTAGCAAGTGCTATAAATTAAGCTTTGAACACTTAAACGAGGTTTCGTATAACCGTGTCAGATTTCCACAAGTTCATTATTCATTGTTAGCATTTGTTTCATAAATACATTAGTGCTTCGACGTAATCAACCGAACTGAAATGTGTTATTTCAAGGCAGACAGAGGCTACCTGAAAAAAATAGGTTGAGAATCGCTGATCTGGCTTTGGAATGTGAAAAGAAAGAAAGTTACAGAGCCAGGATAAAATTTACAAATAATTACAAAAACAAAAAAATATAGACAAAGACCGACTGTTACAGAGAAAGCAGAGAAAGCTAACGGGGTTACCAGATCACGCAAGTAAAATAGCCCCGACCAAGAGACTATTCTCCATTCTTTTTATAACGTAATAAAAATGACATACGCTGAAGTAGAAAAGTCGTGTGGAAGTCCAAATGTCTCACGCTGAGTTCGTATTGTCGTGAATTATTCATCTACAGTTTAGCAATCATGCTATGTACTGTGTTCACGAGCCAAGTAATTGTTATAACAAACCAAGTCAAAACAGCAACAGGCAGACAACAAAAACAGACCAAAAAAGCCAAAACCTCTATCATAATAAACAAGTAAGCCAATACAAGTTCCTAATAAAAAAAAAAACTATGACATTTTATATATAAAATCCTGACAAAGTTTTCTAGAAGCTCTAAATTTTGTACATGCACGGAAAACTGCGGGTTTTTTAGCACTATAAATTTTCTGCACAGATAATTCGCTCGAACTCGGCAAAGTTATCAATCAATATTTAAAATTCCTGCTCAAACGCCCAAATTGTTATAGAAGTAGTGCGTCTATTATATACGTACAAGTCTTTTATTTAAGAACAAGTCTTTTATATACGTACAAGTCTTTTATTTAAGAACAAGTCTTTTATATACGTACAAGTCTTTGAAATGTCAGTTCTCTATTGCTTCTTTCTCACTGTTGAAGAAAAAAATGAATAAAATGTCTCGAGATTCACTCCATTGACTATCACTTCGGATGGATTATAAAAAAAGAAGTGAATTCGTTTTGAAGCACGACCTCCATTCACTTCACTCAAAGATTCTATGTTTTTTTAAACTCATGCTATGATGTTTACTTGTCCTCCAGGCAAGTATCTCTGTTCAGTTTCTGATCTGCAAGGCTCTTTATTGTGCATGTTTCTGCGCGAATTTATTTTATATCTTGAGCTGCAATCAAGGGTAATGATAAGCTCCTAATCTCTTTATCTTAAAGTGTGATAGTAATGATAAGCTCCTAATCTCTTTATCTTAAAGTGTGATAGTAATGATAAGCTCCTAATCTCTTCATCTTAAAGTGTGATAGTAATGATAAGCTTCTAATCTCTTTATCTTAAAGTGTGATAGTAATGATAAGCTCCTAATCTCTTTATCTTAAAGTGTGATAGTAATGATAAGCTCCTAATCTCTTTATCTTAAAGTGTGATAGTAATGATAAGCTCCTAATCTCTTTATCTTAAAGTGTGATAGTAATGATAAGCTCCTAATCTCTTTATCTTAAAGTGTGATAGTAATGAAAAGCTCCTAATCTCTTTATCTTAAAGTGTGATAGTAATGATAAGCTCCTAATCTCTTTATCTTAAAGTGTGATAGTAATGATAAGCTCCTAATCTCTTTATCTTAAAGTGTGATAGTAATGATAAGCTTCCAATCACTTTATCTTAAGGTGTGATAGTAATGATAAGCTTCTAATCTCTTTATCTTAAGGTGTGATAGTAATGATAGGCTTCTAATCTCTTTATCTTAACGTGTAATACTAATAATAAGCTTCTAATCTCTTTATCTTAAGGTGTGATAGTAATGATAGGCTTCTAATCACTTTATCTTAAGGTGTGATAGTAATGATAAGCTTGTAATCTTCCTCATGCTTTCGTCTTCTGAACTGAAAGAAACAAAATTGTTCATGCATTTGATTACCAAGCTCAGTGTTGTGCTGCAGTCAATAATGCAATTGCTATTTATATTAATCCTGACCATTTGGTCAACCCACTGACATAACTATTCTCTCAACCACCTCCACTATCCCCCTCCCCTCCCCATTATATTCTTCATGTTTCCCTGTGATTATCGCGTTCTCTAACTTCTGTCTTCTCCTGATATATCAAAAGAATGTTTGATTTCTTTTTCTTTGTAGTATTTTTTTTCATTCTCTGCAGCTTCATGGAGGATTTCTTCATTTGTTTTTCGAGCCTGTCATTTTATTTTTTTGTGGTAAATTTTGTTCATTCTTTAAAGTGCCTCTGTTCTGAAGTGTATCCGCGGGATATGTGATATTCTTCAACATTTTATTTCTCTGTTTATTTATTGTTTTTGTCTTTTTTTTTTTTGGTTTTTATTTTTCATATTTGTGTTCTGTTGATATTAAGCTTTCATACTCACATGTTTTTTTTTTTTCTTTCTTTTTTTAAAAAAATCTGAACGGAAAATTCTGAACTGCTATTAACGCGATCATTTTTGTGTCTCTGCTGTCAACCATTGAAAGGTCGCAACAGCAATATTTCAGACTAAGTGCTTCATTATTAAAGTGCAGTATAGAAGGCAGACGGTTCAGCTAGGAATTTCAGGCTGGAGAAATGTATAGTTTTACATGATTCAAAATAATTAAGTAAGAACATAATACTAGAAAATGCACTCTATGATTTGTCCCATGAGAAATAAATCTGGATTCTTGTAAGCGATACTGCTCATGGTTGAAGAGACGCGACTTATATGAACCTTCTGAGTGAAATGAAATTACTTTAAACTTCTCCTGAATACTAATAATTATACAGTCTAGAAAAGTCTACATGGACCATGCGGGCAGGCCATGTTTTTTTTTCCAGAAGGTCCAGTTCGTGGGAATGTTTGATAAGTGATAAAATTTTTTATCAGTTTGGAGTTAGGTTTTGTTGTGTTATGCGTATTGTTTTAGTTAGTAATGTAACTGTAGAACTAACGATTGTCCGCGTGGGTTAGTATGCTTGTGATCAAGAGTTTTTTTTCCCTATGTAGGAATAGTGTCATATTTCATTTAGTATCCTGTTGAGATGCAGGCCGCCTGGATTTCTTGGTCTTATTTTGCCGATCAGTTTGAGGTATGATATGATGTATTTCACCAACATGAATTCATCGGCCAACATCATCATCATGTGTCGTTAATTCAGTGTTTAAATGATGGGCACTGGATGCACTTAGTTGATTGATTCGGCGCTGTTGTTGAGGTAATTCTTGGGTTGGCAGTTGAGCATAGGTTAAATGAGTTATGTACGAACGGCCCACAAGTCAGTGTAGTGAAGATTGAATGCCTAATATATATATAGTACCTTCTACTGAAGTACAATAGTACAACTGAGGTAGAGAAGAATGAAAACGACATTTTAAAGTGCATTCATAATTAAATCAATCATCTCAAGTCTCAATCAACAACATCTGTATCAATCAATACGACAAATAATACAAATAATACAAATACACAAATATAATATATACTAAATATTTTTGCACTCTTCTCCGGAAAGACGTCGCTTGTTCTTGTAGTTACAGACTTCAACCAATGTGGTTCTTTAAAAGATAAATAAATAAACAGATTCTACACACTTCCATGTTTAAGATAAGCTCCTTCTATCTAACGTTTGGTTCTTATGTGCTCATTATTGTGAGTTCTCGTTCACTCTTAAGTCTGGGAGTGCTTACCACTTTCCCTCACATTCTTATTGATATAATCGTTAATGTTTCCCCCATATTTCTTATTAATCATCTAATTATTAGTTAAGTGCTGCTTAAAAATTTTCAAGGAAAACACTCGGTATATAAAGTGGAACGAATTCAAGAACAATGCAGAGATAAGACAGATGAGCAAACAACAACCTGTCCCATGGGTGATCAGGAAAAGAAGATGGACATAACGTCTGTCACGTGCTGAGAAGAAACAGTCAGAGAATCCCAAAACAAGCTATCAAACAACAGGCCGAAGAAAAAGAGGTCGACCACGTGAATCTAGGACATTGTAGAGAGGCCAGTTTAGTAGGCATAACATACCTTGATGTGGTTGAAAAGCTAGCCTAAAACAGGAACATTTGGCAAGCCACCATGCGAGTCCTTCGTGACGTTTAAATGCACGGGAAAGATGTAAGATGTAAGAAATTGTATTATATTCATATATTCCAAATTAACCATATGTTCCATATTAATAATATATTCCATATTAACAATATATCCCACATTAATCATATATTGTATTCCTTTTCTTCCTAGTTATTTGTGAGTCTCTTTTTTTACTTTCTTATCTTCATTTCTCTCTTCCCTTTCTTTATTCTTTTCTTGTTAATTTTTTTTATTTTGGTCTTTATTTCCCCACTCATTCTTTCTCATGTTTCTCTTCTCACTTTTTTCCCCCTTCTTCGTCCTTCAAAACCTTACTCTTCACATACTCTCTCTTTCTCCATCTCTAGCTCTCTCTCTCTCTCTCTGAAATAAAGATCAATCAATCAATCAATAAATCAATCTCTCTCTCTCTCTCTCTCTCTCTCTGCTAATGTGTTTTTTTTTTTCTGGGTAAAAAGACGCCTCCTTTCAGTTACTGCTACTCGCCCACAGGTTCCTGTTTCAAGTTTAATTTTGTAAACTGCTTGTCTCATTTTATCTCCTTTTCTTGATAAACGTATTATTTTCTCAACACTATACCTTAACTTTTTGTCTGTCCGTACGAATGTCAGACAGCTTCTTCCTGGTTTCTGTCTCCACTTTATTTGGCCACATTTTTATGCATATATTTTCGAGTATTTTCTTTGTTTCTTCTTTTTCTTCGACTTTAAAATGTTCAGTGTACAGGGCGGTCAAAACGTATTTCTCTGATGAAGATAAGCCATGCCACAAAAACTATGCTAGATAGAAACATGAGCCGTGATGGCATTCCCTAGCCGTACTTTTTTTCCTCTGTATAGGAGGCTCCTTGATTACCACGATCAAAATGGCGTTTGTGAAGGAGAAAGTTCAGTGTGTTTAGTGGTATCGCGAAAGAAATTTGAGAATTACAGTTTCAACGTAGGTTCAGAAATGAATACGTGTAGAGGGAACATGTTGAGTGACTGTGAACGACTTGCGGAAGTATGACGTCAGAGATGAGAGAGTGAGAGAGAGAGATGCATGGCGGCTACTAGAAATGTGTGTCAGTCGAACAAGCTGTTACTATTCGTGAGAATTTTGAGCTTAAACTCAGAGGCTTGCATCATATACATTGAATAAGGTGACAGCTGAAATAATAAGTGATAGTGTGTTCGGTAACTGATGAGTGAGCAAATGGATCTTGCATTGATATGTGGAATCTAGTTTTTTTTTCTGTGACAACTACATGTGTGTGCTCTGTTGAGAACCACCCCACACACGGACGGGATCCAGCAACTGTTAAATACATGGGGTTAACTAACAACAAATTACGAGGTGTGATCAAAAAGTATCGGGACTAAACTTATATATATATATATATATATATTTGAAAAAGAAAGAAAAAGCTACAAGAGTTATCGATCTATTTAGCCACCTTCGAAATAGTCCCCTTCTGAAGAAACACAATTAGTCCAGGGCTGTTTCCACTGCTGGAAACATTTTTTGAAGTCATTTTCTGATGTGGGGTACAGCTGCCTGGTAGCATTCTGTTGTGTCTCCTTAACATCCTGAAATCTTTTTCCTTTCAAGTGGTCTTTAAATTGTGAGAATAGGAAAGAGTCACAGGTAGTGATATAAAGTGAATAAGGTGGTTGTTTGACCCCTGGAATGCCGTGCTTAGCAAGAAACTGCTGCACAAGTTGCAATGCATGGGCAGGCACGTTGTCATGGTGGCGTTGCCACTCGTCACTCTCATCCAATGTTGGCCTTTTGCGATGAACTGAGTCCCACAAAGGCCGCAAAACTTCACTTCTTTGTTGATTGTGTGACCTGATGGAGCACATTAATTATGTAAAAATCATCTGTAATAGAAAAAAAGTCAGCGGTCTTGAAATTGCTGCGGCTCTGTCGTGGTTTTTTTAGTTGTGGGAAACGTCAGGGTCTTCCACTGCGAAGACTTGATCTTAAGTTCAGGATATACCCATAAACCCACCATTCATCACCTGTTATGACTGTTTTTAAAACGTTCCTCGTTTTCGACGCCTTCAAGCAGGTCACGAGCAGCCGAAAGACGGGCTTGTTTCTGGTCAGCTGAGAGCACTCTTGGCGCAAATTTATCTGAGACACGTCTCATGCTCAAATCGTCGGTAAGAATTGACTGAAGTGAAGCGATACTAAAATGTAAGTCTTCAGGAACTCATGAATAATGATTCGGCGATTTTGCAGCACAGATCCGCGGACAAGTTTGATATTTTCTTCAGTTTTTCTGGTTGCAGGCCTATCAGACTGTTTATAACTCTCAACACTTTCACGGCCATCTTTAAAACATTTATACCGCTCATAAACTTGTGTACTACTCATACAATCCTCCCTATAGACTACCTACAACTTTAAGTATTTGTCTTAGCATGTTTCGCCCAGTTTTTTTTTAAATAAAATCTGATGCAAATTCGTTCGTCCAATTTTCCGACAAGACAATTGCGACGAACAGATTCAGATACGTCAGAGTAAAGTACTAGTGTAAACAAAACAGACAAGCAGGACCGGAGTTATGCCTTCAGTTCGGATATTCGGATCATACCTCGTATTCAGTTCATCAGTTCCTGATATTGGACCTTTCAAGGCAAGGATAACAGACGCTTCAGCGACGATGACTACAGAGATGTTGGAGAACGCATGACAAGAAATCGACTATTGCTCAAATGTTCTTCGGGCAACAATAAGTGCCCTAATAAAAGGAAAAGAACCGAGTCGAGGTAAAAAAAAGTACTAAAAACCACATGTTTGTAACTAAAATAGTTTTTGTGTAATAAATGTTTGAATTGTGGTAAAGATTTTATGCTCACCTGTATTTCTTCATTGTCTCCCATTTGCTCATAACTCCCATTTGCTCTAATTCCCATTTTCTCTAACTCCCATTTTCTCTAACTCACATTTGCTCTAACTCACATTTGCTCTAACTCCCATTTTCTCTAACTCCCATTTTCTCTAACTCACATTTGCTCATAACTCCCATTTGCTCATAACTCCCATTTGCTCTAACTCACATTTGCTCATAACTCCCATTTCCTCTAACTCCCATTTTCTCTAACTCTCATTTGCTCATAACTCCCATTTTCTCTAACTCCCATTTTCTCTAACTCCCATTTGCTCTAACTCCCATTTGCTCTAACTCACATTTGCTCTAACTCCCATTTGCTCTAACTCCCATTTTCTCTAACTCACATTTGCTCTAACTCCCATTTTCTCTAACTCACATTTGCTCTAACTCCCATTTGCTCTAACTCCCATTTTCTCTAACTCCCATTTGCTCATAACTCCCATTTTCTCTAACTCACATTTGCTCTAGCTCACATTTGCTCTAACTCCCGTTTGCTCTAACTACCAGTTGCTCTAACTACCAGTTGCTCTAACTACCATTTTCTCTAACTACCGTTTGATAACTTCGCGCTTTCTTGTTTCGAAGTAAACTTCTAGATATCTAAATTTCCATGAAAATTTCCTTGTACATTTCAAGAAAAAAAAAACCCTTCCTGTATTCTACTGCTTCCGTCCCATATATTGTCCTATCATTTTACAGGTCCATGCTTGAGTTTACAAAACTTACAGGAGCAAGAAATAATTGCAAAAATAATATATCATGGATGTAATCTTGACATCACTTCCGAACACACAGCAAATCATCAGCGACTTAAGAAACAAGCTCACAAATCTCATGGAGAATCTATCTCTCTAGTCAAACGTTTAAATTGCTCTCAGTGTGCCATGTGCTCTGAAAGGCAATATGATTAGGAGAATGTGCGGATCATTATACGTACCGGAGAAAGATTAGAGAGAATTTTTTTCAACCTGTATTTGATAGCTCCCATTTACGGGATCACGACAAAGAGCAAAATGTTGACTGGTTCAAGTGAAGAAATAGCAGAGCCACAGAGTTCTAGAACCGCCG
Source organism: Achatina immaculata (assembly GCA_009760885.1). Classification (NCBI taxonomy): domain Eukaryota; kingdom Metazoa; phylum Mollusca; class Gastropoda; order Stylommatophora; family Achatinidae; genus Lissachatina; species Lissachatina immaculata. The sequence continues at coordinate 9,043,469 of CM019691.1, forward strand.
GAAAAGGAGGAGCTGGTTTATGTTACGAGTTAACATCATTTAGCCGGAAGATAAACACGTGAGTGTTATGATAAAGATGTGGCCGTTTTATTAGGCCTTTCGGTACTTCTCAGGGAAAAACACATCATCATCATCATCATCATCATCATCATTCATCATCATAATCATCTTCTTCTTCTTCTTTTCTTCTTCTTCTTCTTCCTTATCATTATCAAGCAGTCTATGCCAACAAATGATGTCTCTCTGCAGATCATGAAGATGGACGCTTTCAATCAGCTCATCTACTGTCAAACATTAAAACTAGTTGATTTGACGGTCAATAATCTTCTCTCTTAGTGTCTTCCTCTATCACTCTTCCAGAATATCTTCCCCGTTGTTATGAAGTCCTCTTAAACTCCCCTTCTACGTATCAATCATATAGATAGATAGATAGATAGATAGATAGATAGATAGATAGATAGATAGATAGATAGATAGATAGATAGATAGATAGATAGATAGATAGATAGATAGATAGATAGATAGATAGATAGATAGATAGATAGAATGAATGAATGAATAATCTTTATTTTTCAAGGGTAAAGAATTGGGCATGCAGGCCCGTCTTACATTCTGCCCTTCATCAAGACAGACAGACAGACAGACAGACAGACAGACAGACAGACAGTGATAACTCAGAGACTATTATTATGTGTTATTGCCCATTATTTTCCCGTACTGTTCAATCTCCAATAAAAATAGCTCTAATATTTCTCTAATACTGTTTTAACAATAGTATTTTATATGGACGTTACTTGAAAACATGAAAATTCTAAAATAACTCTCTAAAACATTGCATTTCTGAGGTGTGTCACGACAGACTAAACTGTGAAAACCGAACCGGTGTTTATGTTGTGTACGGTCTTAGCCCACTATCTGATCACATTGGCCAAGTATACAGACAGTTTGTTCTTTTCAGAATCTTGTTGAGATACTAGAGTTTCTCAAGATTTTTACGATCATGGTTATCATAGAAATCTCCAAGATCCATTCGAGTACCAGAACAACCCTCATTGAGAAACCTTCATTTAGACTAATGATTCTGAAAGCTGAGCCTTAAAAATACATAATTAAACACAGGGTTGTCGTTCTTATATCTCCTTTTTTGTTTCGGTCTGTACTCGTCAATGACAAATTTCGTCAAATTATTTTTTGCTTTTTAAACGAATACTATTCTTAAAGCGTATGGTAAATAAATATACTTATTTCACATAAAATACACTAGTAATGACGCTGTGATTAGTGTAATGCTCGAAAATTTTGCAAACTGTCCTTTATGGTTTAAATCTTGCAACAAAGACTTGGGAACTTACGGATAAAAAAAAATCAGTATAGTTTCATAAATCACAATTTTTTAATCAGTGAAACAGATCAGTCGAGGCTCAGATGTTTGTACATATCTGCTTATTGTTAACTAACAAGAAATCAAATGCATCTTATAAACAAAAAACACCAAAAAAATCACAAGTCTCACCTGTTACCATTAGTGTCACGTGGTGTCGGAGGTGTCTCATTCTGGAACTGACCTGGCACTCGTACACACCTGAGTCCTTCAGCTGCACGTCACGGATGATCAAGTTCCATTTGACCCCTCCCTGGTCATGCTCTACAGAATAACGTGGATCCTCGCTAAAGGACATGTAGCCCACGCTGATGGGTGTTGGGTCAGAAGCCAAGCGCCAGACCACCTGCTTAATAGCGAAACAAGTGAGTGGTGTAAGAGACAAGCGTAATTAAGAGAGTGAGCAGTGAAAGAAAAAGCTGTTAGGAAAGTGAGAAACATAAGACAAGAGAAACAGCCGTTATTAGAATCATTAACAGAAGACAAGAGGAAAAAAATATTTGTAATAGACAACAAGAGAGTGCAGTGTATAAGACAAAGACTCGTTAACAGAAGATAAGAGAACACGTTATTAATAACAGGCTATCAGAGAAACTATTATTAACAGAATATAAGAGATAACGTTATTAATAACAGACGATCAGAGAAACTATTATTAATAGAAGATAAGAGAAAACGTTATTAATAGCAGACGATCGGAGAAATTATTATTAACAGAAGAAGCAAAAGACAAATATATATATTAACAGAAGATGAGAGAAAGAGTTACTAACAGAATAAATGTAAGACAAAAATTAATTAACAGACGATAATAAAAAGATCTGTTAACGTAATAAACGTAAAACAAAGATTCATTAATAGAAGATAAGAAAACGAGTTATTAACGTAAAAAAATTGTAAGATAAAAATTCATTAACAGAAGATAAGAGAAATAGTTATTAAAGTGACAAATGTAAGACAAAGATTTATTAAAAGAAGATAAGACAGCGAGAGAGAGAGAGAGAGAGAGAGAGAGAGAGAGAGAGGGAGAGAGAGAGAGAGAGAGGGAGAGAGAGAGAGAGAGAGAGAGATTATCATAATAATTGTAAATCAAAGATTCATTAACAGAAGATTAAAAAAAGAGTTATTAGCAGAATAAATGTAAAGTACAATTTCATTAACAGAAATTAAGAGAAACAGTCATTTGTTATGAAAGTAGTAACAAAGAATTAACTCTTTACAAACGGCCTGTATCTAAGACAGATGGTGCTCATTTATGAGATTAACGAACGAGAGAAAGATTTCCAATAAGAATATAATAAATAAATTTAGTTTCCTAAAAGCTCTATTCCTCTCACTTGTCTTTGAAAACTTTGAGGATACCAGGCTAAGAAAAATATGAAAGTTTGTAGAAAAAAAATGTCGATTTAAAAAATGTTTCACCGCGACGCATGAGTGACCACGTGAACTTTTCTCTTCTTGCTCGATGCTGTTTGATAAGGCAACTTTGAGATGAATTAGGTGTTTTGTTTTTTTTTTGTTAAGAAAAAATTCCCAACTTCTTTTCTTATCTTTCAGTTGCATTTATTTTTATCATACTTCTGAAAAAGCATGAGTGTTGTGATGTCTTCAGTATCACCGCAGCAAGTACACGTGAATGAGAAACTTTGCCACACAAATATATATCTTTTCAGTTACTGGACATGTTTATCAATATATGGTTTATTATAAGGTTTATTTTTTTCAGTTACTCGACATGTTTATCAATATATGGTTTATTATAAGGTTTACTGTCCCGGCTGTTGGGGATCTACCACATGTTAGTGACGATGTGAGCGCTTGTTATCTGGTCATGTGACTGAGTTATTATTGAACTTGGTCACGAGTTGGGTTTTTTTTTTTTTGGTGGGACTTTGAGAGAGAGAACAGCTGTGTGAAAAGCTAGAAGATGGACGTATGGAAGAATGCGAAGTCTTTATCTATCTACAAGTGAACTGAGACAAAATAGATTAACCATGGAGTATATGTGTGAGATCTTGGACTTGTGCTTGGAACTGTTCTTCAATATACAGGTCTTTGCCGAATCGCGGACAATGAACGTGGAGTGCTCGTTTGTTTAGATTTTGTTACATTTTGATCTGTCAATAATTAACACATGAGTAATCGCACATACACTCATCCACCACTAGATCACACATGAGTCATCACACATACACTCATCCACCACCAGATCACACATACACTCATTCACCACCAGATCACACATACACTAGATCACACATGAGTCATCGCACATACACTTATCCACCACTAAATCACTTATACACTCATTCACCACCAGATCACACATACACTCATCCACCACTAGATCGTACATACACTCATCCACCACTAGATCACACATACACTCATCCACCACTAGATCATACATACACTCATCCACCACTAGATCACACATACACTCATCCACTATCATATCACACATACACTAAACCACCACCAGATAACACATACACTCATTCACCACCAGATCACACATACACTAGATCACACATGAGTCATCACACATACACTCATCCACCACCAGATCACACACACACTCATTCACCACCAGATCACACATACACTAGATCACACATGAGTCATCGCACATACACTTATCCATCACTAGATCACACATGAGTCATCATACATACACCCATCCACCACTAGATCACATATACACTCATTCACCACCAGATCACACATACACTAGATCATACATACACGCATTCACCACTAGATCACACATACACTTATTCAGCACCAGATCACACATACACTAGATCACACATGAGTCATCACATATACACTCATCCACCATCAGATCACACATACACTCATCCACCATCAGATCACACATACACTCATCCACCATCAGATCACACATAGACTCATCCATCACTAGATCACACATACCTCATCCACCACTAGATCACTCATCCACCACCAGATCACACATACATTCATCCACCACTAGATCACATATACATTCATCCACCACTAGATCACATATACACTCATCCACCACCAGATCATACATACACTAGATCACACATGAGTTATCACACATATATTCATCCACCACCAAATCACACATACACTCATCCATCACTAGATAACACATACACTCATCCACCATCAGATCACACATACACTCATTCACCACTAGATCACACATACACTAATCTACCACTAAATCACACATACACTCATTCACCACTAGATCACACATACACTAATCTACCACTAAATCACACATACACTCATTCACCACTAGATCACACATACACTAATCTACCACTAAATCACACATACACTCATTCACCACTAGATCACACATACACTAATCTACCACTAAATCACACATACACTCATTCACCACTAGATCACACATACACTCATCCACCACTAGATCACATATACACTCATCCATCACTAGATTACACTCATCCATCACTAGATCACACATACACTCATCCAGCACAAGATCACACATACACTCATCCACCATCAGATCACACATGCACTCATCCACCGCTAGATCACACGTACACTCATTCACCACTAGATCACACATACACTCATTCACCACTAGATCACACGTACACTCATCCACCACTAGATCACACATACACTCATTCACCACTAGATCACACATACACTCATCCACCACTAGATCACACGTACACTCATCCACCACTAGATTACACATACACTCACCCACCACTAGATCACACATACACTCATCCACCAACAGATCACACATACACTCATCCACCACCAGATCGCACATACACTCATCCACCACTAGATCACGTGTTATAAATGCACGTGAAGTACATGAATAAACAAGAAATCTGCAACAAACAGCTAAGGGAAGGGAACGTGTTATTAAAGCATTAGCTAACGAGTTCTTTTTTTCTATTAGATTTTAATCCTCTGGAAGGAGCTGAACTTTAGCAGATATAATGATGATTCTGAATAATGTGTTAAAATCTGTCCGAACAGAAATATCAAAGAAAAGAAAACTTCAACACAGGGACACTGGTAGGAGAAAATGCTTTCAACGGTAAGCACAACGAAGCAAGCAGACAAAGAACAAACAGCATTATCCCGAAACGATCCCTCTGTGAGGCTAAAGAGAACACAACAAACAACATTCTTCAGTCTCCGAAAAAGACATTTAGGCAGCAGGATCACCAATATAAACTACAAAATGAAAAAGAAACTAGAAGTTCTCTCTGATTTTTTTTTTTTTTTTTTGTGTTCTTCAATAAACGAACTGATAGATTAAATGCTCTGAATTTTCTTAGGCGTAAAGACGGACCTATTCTTATGCTTCATAGACTATTGTAAAGCAATCGATAAAGTGAGACACACAGAAATTATAAGAATACTGGAAGACATCAACATAGATGGGAAAGATCTGAAACTCATCAAAAACATGTCCTATCAGAAATCAGCAACAATGAAGGTTGAGAACCAAACAGGAGCACTCCAAGACATAAAATTGGGAGTGGGACAAGGATGTGTTCTATCTCATGACCTCTTTTCCTTGTACAGCAAAAACAGAAATATAGAGAGCTTGGCAGGAATATCAGTTGGTGGTTACAACCGTAACAACTTAAGATATACAGACGAAACAGTTCTGATTGCTAAAAGTGAAGGGGAGCTACAGGCTCTTCTGGACATCGTGGTTCGTGAAAGTAAAAGTAAAGGTCTCAGCCTGAATAAAAAGAAGACTGAAGTGATGGTCATCTCAAAGAAAAGAATACCACCAAAATGTAATATTACCATCGATGGCACAGAAATGAAACAAGTTGATAGATTCAAGTACTTAGGAACGATTATAACAGCTGATGGGAAATGTCAAAACGAAATAAAAACCAGACGTACTCAGGCCAAACCAGCATTCCAGAAAATAAGACATGTATTGTGCAACAGATCCATATCAATGGAAACAAGATACGGAGTACTTAAATGTTACATCGAGCCAATTTTGTTTTATGGATGTGAAGCATGGTCCATGAATAAGAGAGTACAACGAGAAATGGAGGCCATGGAAATGTGGTTCATAAGAAGGATGTTGAAGGTACCATGGACAGTTAAGAAAACCAACGAAGAAGTCTTAAGAGAGGCTGGAGTTAAAAGGCAAATTACAACAAAGATCAGAGCAGACAAGCGAGATTTGTATGACATTTTCTGAGAAAAGGAAAATTGGAACACATTGTGGCAACTGGAAAAATTGAGGGAAGAAGAGACAGAGGAAGACAGAGAGAGAGAGAGAGAGCAGTTATTGGATGGGCTGTCAGTGTGGCTAGGAAGAACATCACCGGCAGATCTCATAATCAAGTCTAAAGACAGGGAATTGTTGAGAGAAATGATCGCCTACGCCACGCGGTATGGCACTTGACTGATTGATTGACTTTCTTTTCCTCTTGATCACATCGTCTATCATTCTGGCGAATCCTGAAACAGCTCATGGTGACTTTAAAATAATAACATTGTTAGAGCTGACGTGTTTAGAACTGACGTTTTTATTATCCCAGTTATTACAACAAATTTTGGGTAATCCTATATTTATGTATATTCCTGGCAAATCCCTGAAGTAATCCATCAGGATGTTTTTTTTATATTCCTTCAAGTTCTTGTTTTTTTCTCATTTGCTATCAAATGTACCTCTTTATTCTCCCAGGCCTGCACAATTCCAGTTTATGCAGGAACCTGTAAGTTCCTAACTCAGAACAAAACATGATCTGAGAAAAGAAGGCAGCGTTAAATAATTCAGTGAAACAACACGGAGCCAGTAAACACGTCCCGTACATCAGCAGCCTTCTTTTTGCTGGATTATTCTTCCTAGATTTCTATCTCAAACAGCGGTAATTCCACTGAGATTGCTGCAGCATCCATCAACGACAACTGTTCTTTCTATTTATATTAAGCTCTTTTTTTCTGTACAAATATTTAGAAAGATTTAGAGGGAACACAGCAGCTGAAAAGCAGGCATCAAAGAAAAGAAAAATTCAGTACAGGGCCACTGTTTGAAGAATATGCTCATCTGCAATAAAAGCAGGTAGACACAGAAAAGACAGCAATAACCACAAGAAGATCCCATTGTGAAGCTAAACAGAATTAAAACCAAAAAAAAGTAAAGGTGACCCTGTCATGCCTTAGAGGCACTTAGGGATATGGTGTTAGTGCCCATATTTTCCTTGACCTGTCAGCACACTAGAGGGTGATATGGTCAGTATCACGGCTGGCTGCCTTTTACTTCCCCAACTCCAGAAGAGGTCGGGTATCCATTTCTACAGCTGGGTGACTAGGGTGCCTCCGGCCGGATTCGAACCCCGACTTTCGCCATGAGAGACCAGTGCACTAACCACTTCGCCACTCAGACACCCTAAGCAGAATAAGACCAACCGCAATTTTCAGACTTCGAATAAGACATTTCAGACAGAGGGAGCATCAGTGTAAAGGAAGGTCACCCGAACCCCTTACCCTTCGTGCGCATGCTGGTGGATTCTGTTTCTTAGATATAACAATAGTCTGTCTTTTTGATGTTCAAAGTAAGGCCTTTCTGTTCACTTTCTTTGGCCACTTTATCCAAGAGATTTTGCAGGTCTTGTTGGTTCTCAGCTATCAGTACTGTGTCGTCAGCATACCGAAGGTTGTTAATATTGTATCCTCCAATTTTTATGCCTGGTTCTGTGATGATTGTTCTTAGAATATTCTCGCTGTACAGAGAAAAAAGGTCTGGAGATAGTACACATCCTTGTCGCACCCCTTGTTTTATAGGTTGGTATTTTCCAATTCTATTTTCAACTCGAACTGCTGCTTCTTGCTGCCAGTATAGATGTTTTACAATCCTCAAGTCTTTGCCGTCTATATTGATGTCTTCAAGCATTTTAATAATTTCACTATGTTTCACCTTGTCAAATGTCTTGGTGTAATCAATGAAGCATAAGTAGAGATCTTTATGTACTTCTAAAGCTCTTTCTGTTAGTGTTCGTAAAGCATAAATGGCATTGTGTGTTCCCTTTCCTTCAACAAATCCAAACTGTTCATCTGCTATTTCCATTTTTATCTTTTTTCTTGTTCTTCTCATAATGATTCTCCAGTATCTATTATGTATTATAAATTCTATTTCCTAGCTCAATATCTATTATGTATTATAAATTCTATTTCCTAGCTCAATATATATTATATATTATGTAACAGTATCTTCCTTATATGTCCCGTGAAAGCAATATGAAAGACCACTGTTCATTATAAAGTAGTTTTGCATTCTTTGCCACAACTTTTTTTTTCTTTTCTCTCTCCAAAACTTTTCATTTTATTCCATACTTGTCCTATATCTTCAAGAGCGAAAATTACAGCTGAGGAAGAATCTTGTCTGAATCCAAACAATCGTGTCTGATTCCATAGAAACTTGTCTGAATACACACAGACTTGTCTGAATTCACATAGTGTCGCCAGCTGCTTTCTAGTTCGATAAACTTGGCAGGATAGAAAAGGGGCGCTTGATTCTATTGAGATTAACGACTGTTTCATTCTGAAAACTGGCTTATGTCCCCTGCTACTGGCACCATTAACGTTATACTTCACTGTGTATTGGATTTTCGATCGCTCTTTAGACTGTTTTGGTGCCGTTTTCTATGAAAATGAAGATGATAATTAGAAGAATAAGACTTTAGAGGAAGGATGTGAGCTCACGCTCCAATAGAATTGGGGCTTGCCAGTTTGTCCTACCTTTTTATCTTCCAGGTTTGCGATGGCACACTCCAAGACTGCCGTCTGACCTACTTTGAAGGTGAAGTTGGTGTTTGTGTGCAGAAATTTTGGCAGGTTGTGAAGGTCAAGGGGCTGTTGTCCTCGGCACACCAGACCTGGAACATATCAAGGACACGTGAACATGTAACTTCATGAGTTTCATATTTTACTGCAATGTCTGGTTTGAAAATAAAGTCACGAATAAATGACAGGCAGTGCTTAAAAGATAGGTGCCCGAGTATCTTCATTTAGAGGGACCTAAATACACGCTGTCAGAGAAATATTGGAGGGCGAGTCACAAAGTAGCCGTAAATAAAAGCACGTAACCATTAACAAATATATGAGGAAACTTTTTGACTCCTCTTCGTACCTGTAACTAGTCTGCGCATTGACCGGCAGGTTAATTATTTTAAATGACTGAATTCCCTATCATTCCATTGACAGACAGAGAGACAGACGCACTGATGAACTGACTGACTGACAAACAGGTGATGAATTAATGAAATATAAGGAATCAGAAACACACACAAACCATCACTCTTTGAGAGTCAATGATATCGTAGTTCCACTGTTTGATTTACGTTGTGTCAATATATATCAGACGTGTACTCTCTGTGATCATCGCGGAGACATATCTCACCGAGCACGCATCGCTGTTTGTATTGTAATCAATGCCTTCATAAGATCTTCTGCTTGTAATTACTATCCTTTTTTCCAAGCAAACTAGTCGCTCTCTCATTTCAACTTTATTTGGCAATTTTCACGTCCTTTTATACTTGTTAATCATCTCATCTTCCACATCAGGAAGTAATATTAGTCTCCGCCAGCGGTAGTTCTTTCCCATCTTCTGCCCTAAGGTTTGAATGGAAACGTCATCTACAAAGGCTTTCTTTTTTTTAATTTTAATAATCTATTTAAAGATGAATGTATGGAGGATATGTGGGGGGGGGGGGGGGGAGGGGCGGGTGAAGACCTTTTCTGGTATGTCAGGCAGCGACTCAGAGGATATGGTAGCCTCAGGGTAGATGAGCCTTGGCTGACACCCTGGCATCTTTGCATCCTGTCATCCTGACATCCTGACACCCTGGCATCTTAGCATCCTGTCATCCTGACATCCTGACACACTGGCATCTTAGCATCCTGTCATCCTGACATCCTGACACCCTGGCATCTTTGCATCCTGGCATCCTGACACCCTGACACCCTGGCATCTTTGCATCCTGAAATTCTGGCATCCTGACACCCTGGCATCTTTGCATCCTGGCATCCTGACATCCTGACACCCTGGCAACTTAGCATCCTGTCATCCTGACATCCTGACACCCTGGCATCTTTGCATCCTGAAATTCTGGCATCCTGACACCCTGGCATCTTTGCACCCTGGCACCCTGACACCCTGGCATCTTTGCATCCTGAAATCCTGGCATCCTGGCACCCTGACACCCTGGCATCTTTATATCCTGACATCCTGGCATCCTGACACCCTGGCATCCTGGCACCCTGACACCCTGGCATCTTTATATCCTGACATCCTGGCACCCTGGCATCTTTGCATCCTGACATCCTAACATCCTGGCATCCTGACACCTGGCATCTTTATATCCTGACATCCTGGCATCCTGCCAACCCGGCATTGGGATTAGCAAACTACATTCAAAATCCTGTCTGTTGGTACCCCCCCCCCTCTCCCAGTAACAGGCATAGCCTGACAAACGGGGGCAGGGATCGCCACAGACCCCCCCCCCTGGTGGTGGAGCCTGCTAAAGAAGTGTGTCACATCTCCCTGCTTTGTAGTAGCAATCGGAGAGTGAAAAAAAATAACCTGGTAACCCGCTCCCAAAGTGGGACTGGCTGCGCCCCTACACCTTCAGCAGCTTCACCGCCATCGGCTGCAAAGAACATCAGAGCCCCTAGTTTCAGGAAGACAGAAGAAGAAGAAGAATGAATGCGTAGGAGTTTTTTGTGACAAATCAGTTCACAATAACTTTATGCTACTTTTATAGATATTATGTAGATTGGGCAATCACTATAGTATCTAGATATCATATAGACTGTACAGTCACTATACAGTAGTATCTATATATATCATGTAGACTGGACAATCACAATACAGTAGTATCTAGATATCATGTAGACTGGACAGTTACTACACGGTAGTATCTAGATATCATGTAGAGTGGACAATCACAATACAGTAGTATCTAGATATCATGTAGACTGGAGAACCAATATACAGTAGTATCTAGAACCACAAAAATAAGATTTTTAAGGGCATGCATCTTTCCCATCGCAACATATGCCTGTGAGACCTGGACACTTAACAAAACAGCTGAGAAGCACATAAATGCCTTTGAATGTAAATGCTATAGAAGAGTTCTCCAAATATCGTGGACACAAAAAAGAACAAATATATCTATACTACAAGAGCTTGATATTGAAGAAGGCTGGCTAGTAAAGAGGATTAAAGAGAGAAAACTTAAATATTTTGGCCACATTAAACGTCATGATAATTTAGAGAAGACCGTATTGGAAGGATATATAATGGGAAAAAGAAAAAGAGGACGACCGAAACGAAGATGGCTGCAAGACATCGTTGATGATCTGGAAATGGATGCAGCAGCAGCAGGCCATCTTGCTCACAACCGAGAGGCCTACAGGAGTGCTGTTTGGGAGGCAAAGTTCCGCAAGGGACATGCAAAGGAATGAATGAATGATCTAGATATCATGTAGACTGCACAACCACTATAGCATCCAGATATCATTTAGACTGGACAGTGATTATAGTATCTAGATATCATGAAGTCTGGACAATCCCTATAGTATATAGATATCATGTAGACTGGACAATCACACAGAATACTGGGCATGATATAGAATATTTAGTATCAGTAATTTATGGAGAGGATTGATCAGTTTTATCATGTCTGACATACATATTAATCGATAGCCATTCCACAGGATCCAGTAGGAAAAGAAAACAAAATGACAAAGCGACAGCAGTTACAGATCAGTAAGAACATAAGCGTTATCCCAAGAGACAAGAAACTGTTGCAAATGTTAACTGGTAATGGTATTGCACCATCAGTGAGAGTAGATGGCGAAACATCGGGTTGGTTTGACGTACAAAAGGAAGTGAGACAGGGAAGCCTGCTTAACATCTACGCAGAAAACATCACGGGGATTGTAAGAGATGAATAGGAAACACCTAACTGTGACTTCGTCAACATCGGGGACCACCATATTCCAGAAATTAGATATGCCGATGATACTGTCCTTCCATCAAACAACTCAGAAGGACTGCAACGGTTGATTTTCTCAATCAAAAGACACAGCGAAGCTCATAAAATCTTTTTAAACACGTCAAAACCAAAGTAATGATAAGTGACAAAATCAGAAGCAAACCAAAAATTACTCTCGGCCATCAAGAGCTTGAAAACGTAAATAAATTTGAATATCTAGGTTCATTCATCACCACCAATAATGTGTGCGCAATTAAAAGAAGACTAGCAGCTGCATCACAGAGACTAGCACAAATGAAGAGCATGTAGCAAGGTACCAACAAGAAAACAAAGTTATGTTTACTAAAAGCTTGCATATTCCCAGGGCCAACATATGAATGCGAAAGATGAACACTTAAGAAATCACTAGAAAAGAGAATGACAGCATTTGAAACAAAATGTTACAGAATGGCACTTATAATAGCTTGGATAGAATGAAAATCAAATAAAGAAATACTGATGGGATTAGGTGTCACAGAAAACTGGCTCTTTAGCACCATAAAGGTTCTAAGGACTGCACACGCGCCACAAACAGCCTCTGGCAGTCAAGTCCAGCTCCTGGCCTTCCCGTGGCAGAACTGTTTTAAACTGACAGGAGAAGGGGCGAGGGCGAATATCTGGCGCCTGAAAACCAGTTACTTAGGGTAGATGAGTGTCACGTTTGGTAGCTCATCTGCCGCTGTTGGCGAGATCTTCAGCTGCCGTGCGTGGAGCGGTGCTCTTCCCGGCCAATGAAGAAATTTGCAGATGAGGTTGCCGCGCAGCATCACTGCGGAAAAGGTGGTTGAAAGAATAAAGCGAAGCAAACAGTCAAATCACGGCACCTCTGGTCTGGAGGTCAGCCACGTCCTGAATGCAGTCATATCGGGTGAAATGCATGAACCAGCTTGTCCCAGAGGTTAAGTCACTGCTGGCTTAACTTTTCAAATGCCGTGCGTGGAGTGAAGCTCCTCCCGGTTAAGGAAGTAAATGCGGAAATAAAGGTTGCTGTGCGGCGCCGATGGGAAAAGGTGGTGGAAAGTGAAGTTTAAGCTGATATGTCCAGTAGTATCGCTACGAGAACTATACCACGGCACCTCTGCTCTAGAGGCCGCCTACGTCCGAAATACACCTACACTGGTGAAATATGCCTAAACCGGCACACACCAGGGGTCGAACTCGATGGCTAGACATGTCATGCCACCTCCGCTCTAGAGGTCGGTAACGCCTGATAACCACCCATACTGGTGAATTTTGCCTAAACCGGCTCATACCAGGGGTGAATCTTGAAGGCTATGAATGTCACAGTACCTCTGCCCTAGAGGTCCGTCCCGTCCCAAACACGCCCATACTGGGATAATGCCTAAACCGGCTCAACCCAGGGGTAGAAGTCACTAGTGGCGAGGATTCATCCTCCTGGACAAAAGCTCCATCCTGGGCACAACTAGGAAGGGTAGCGGCCACGACTGCAAAATGCTGAAGTCGGAGACACTGGACCAGGGAAGTCTAGATAGGCAACCACCTCTCACCCGGCGGGGATGTCTGCGTATCCTAATCACGCTGAGGTTTTCCGGTGAGAAAGTCCAACCCTGGACTGGATGGGTAACCACCTCTCACCCGGCGGTGATACATGGGTATCTCAAAACACGTCGAGGTTTTCCGGTGAGAAAGTCCAACTCTGGCCTGGGTGGGCTAACGCCTCTCACCCAGCGGGGATGCACTGATATTCCAAACACGCCGAGGTCTTCCGGTGAGAAAGTCCAACCCTAGACCAAACTGGTGCAATGAAAACCACGGTGTCACGCAATCCCGCTTCCGAGACCCACCAAGAATACAGGCTAAAGCACTGGGATACTCTGAACACCTTGTGGTCCTTTCGTGGAACTCGTGTGGTCTATTTTGGACCACACAGGGGACCACGGGACCTAACGAGGACCACATGCGTGAATTCAGTAGGTTCACAGTGCGGTTTTTGGTGGTAGAAGTGAACGAAGAAGAAGAAGAAGAAGAAGCACCATAAAAATGAGAAAGCTGAGATACTTTGGCCACATCAAGAGACACAATGATTTGGAGAGGTTGACAGTAGAAGACACAGTGGCTGTAAAACGAGAAAAGGGACGACCCTGCCACAGATGGACTCAGGACAACATGAGAAAGTCTGAATGTGTCATTGCGAGACGCTGGTCAACTTGTGCAAGACCGCATTGCATTTAGGGAGGCTGTGAGAGGGACAACGTTCTGACGAAATGAATGAATAATACTCCACCACGTCTATTTGAAGTCACGCATATGACAAAGAAGAATATAATGGTGCAATGATAGTATGGACACCGGTTTAGATGGAAAGAAATGCTCCCAAACAAGCGACAGTTTCTGCTCAGTCAGTCAGTCATTTGCATGACCATTGCGGAACTTTGCCTCCCTAACAGCACTCCTGTAGGCCTCTCGGTTGTGAGCAAGATGCTCTGCTGCTGATGCATCCATTTGCAGATCATCAACGATGTCTTACAGCCATCTTCGCCTTGGTCTTCCTCTTTTTCTTTTTCCCATTATGTATCCTTCCAATACGGTCTTCTCTATATTCTCACGACGTTTAATGTGTCCAAAATATTTAAGTTTTCTCTTTTTAATCCTCTTTACTACCCTGCCTTCTTCAGTATTAAGTTCTTGTAGTATGGATACATTTATTCTGTTTCCATGATATTTGAAGGACTCTTCTGTAGCATTTACATTCAAAGGCATTTATGAGTTTCTCAGCTGTTTTGTTAAGTGTCCAGGTCTCACAGGCATATGTTGCGATGGGAAAAATGCATGCCCTTAAAAATCTTATTTTTGTAGTTCTGTCTGTTCCTCTCCACAGATTCTTTAGTTGTTTTACTTTCTGAAGAGCGAAAGATGTCCTTTTAATTTCCCTCATTGTATCTCCATTATTAGTTAGTAGTGATCCAAGATATTCAAAACTCTCCACTTCTTCCAGTTTTTCCTCATTGATACATATTTCAGCTGCCTTGTTTGTTTTGTCAACTGTTATTTTTAATTTAGTTTTCTTCGCATAAGATAGAGGTTTTGCTCTTCGCTGTTCTTACAGACTGACATTCCATTCCTTTTTGTGTTGTGGACAGTAATACCGTGTCATCAGCGTATCTAATCTCTGTTATTTCATAACCTCCCCTTTCTATGGCATCGTAATATTCTTTGTCTACATCTTCCATAGTTTCTGCTACATTCTTATTAAAGGCATGGAGAACCAACGTAAACCAGCGTTATTATCAGTGTTTCTGTTGAAATGATACCGCATTATGACTAACAGCGTATAACTTCGTGTATAGTTGTGTACTTATACACTAATTATTGTGTGTTAACAGCAGAAAGGCGGCCTGGTTGGCTGAGAGGTTAGGTGCTCGGTTTACTAATCCAGTGGTACCCGGTTCAGTCCCAGCAGTGAGATTTTTTTGGGTCTGGTACACACAAAAAAGACCTCGGAGTTCACCCAGCCTCTGAAAATTGATACCAGAGAAATCTGGGAAGGTAAAGCGACCAGGCGTGATACTGACCACATCACACTTTCACACGCCGAAGGTCATGCAAAATACGGGCCTAACACCGTATTCCACAGTATGCCTTAGTGGTGTGGAAACGAGAAGTTTACCTTTACTTTACCTAACAGTAGAAATAGTGCCCCCCGTGTGGTACCCGGGATCTGCAAAGAAATAGTGTGAGTTCTATCAGCTACCTCCAACGCTGTAGTACAAGCTAATTCTGTCTGTGAAAAACAAAAAATGCTCTTTGAGCGCTAAATATCAGCACAGGAAGGACGTTTGTAGGAAAGCTCGAATCCAGTCATGCCAGTAGCGTTAAGTACAGACCAATATGGAGGAATTATCGAAATGTCACTAAGCTACATTTGGTGATCTTTAACCTTCTTAAAACACTCGCGGTCGTACCACACTTTATATACTGTACTATGACTAACACGTGAAGATTTTCACGTGCCCTTTTCAGTGACTAATTAATAACTTCTATACTACAACAGAAAAAAAAGCAGTCATATAAGGTAGAAAATACTCTGAACATATCATGCCAGGTATGAAGCTGAGGAGCTTAGAAATTATTAGAAAACTCTTAGAAAAAAACTTGAAAAAAAAACAAAGACAAATAAAAATACGTGACAGCTGAGGATACTGACTGAAAAGGAAAAAGAAAGGAAAAAGAAAGGACGCTGTTGGCGAGATTCTTCAGCTGCCGTGCGTGGAGCGGTGCTCCTCCCGGCCAATGAAGAAAGGTGCAAATGGGGTTGCCGCGCAGCATCACTGAGGAAAAGGTGGTAGAAAGGATAAAGCGAAGCAAACAGTCAAATCACAGCACCTCTGGTCTGGAGGTTGGCCACGTCTAACTGTACTCATATCGGGTGAAATGCATGAACCGGCTTGTCCCAGAGGTTAAGACACTGCTGGCAAGACTCTTCGAATGCCACGCGTGGAGTGAAGCTCCTCCCGGTCAAGGAAGAAAATGCGGAAAAGAAATAACGGTTTCTGTGCGGTGCCGATGTGGAAAGGTGGTGGAAAGGATAAAGTGACGTTTAATCGGTATGTCCAGTAGTATCGCTGCGAGAGCTATACATGCCATGGCGCCTCTGCTCTAGAGGTCCGCCACGTCCGAAATACACCTACACTGGTGAAATATGCCTAAACCGGCACACACCAGGGGTGGAACTTGATGGCTAGACATGTCATGCCACCTCCGCTCTAGAGGTCGGTCACGCCTGATATACACCCATACTGGTGAATTTTGCCTAAACCGGCTCACACCAGGGGTGAATCTTGAAGGCTATGCATGTCACAGTACCTCTGGTCTAGAGGTCGGTCACGTCCCAAACATGCCCATACTGGGATAATATGCCTAAACCGGCTCAACTCAGGGGTGGAAGTCACTAGTGGCGAGGATTCGTCCTCCTGGACAAAAGCTCCATCCTGGTCACAACTAGGAAGGGTAGCGGCCACGACCGCAAAATGCTGAAGTCGGAGACACTGGACCAGGGCAGCCTAGATAGGCAACCGCCTCTCACCCGGCGGGGATGTTTGCGTATCCTAATCATGCTGAGGTTTTCCGGTGAGAAAGTCCAACTCTGGACTGGATGGGCAACCACCTCTCACCCGGCGGTGATACACGGATATCTCAAAACACGTCGAGGTTTTCCGGTGAGAAGGTCCAACTCTGGCCTGGGTGGGCTACCGCCTCTCACCCAGCGGGGATGCACTGATATCCTAAACATCTCGAGGTCTTCCGGTGAGAAAGTCCAACTCTAGACTAAACTGGTGCAACGAAAACCACGGTGTCACGCAATCCGCTTCAGAGACCCAGCAAGAATACAGGCTAAAGCCCTGCGATACTCTGAACCCCTTGTGGTCCTCTTGTGGATCTCGTGTGGTCCTTTCGGTGACCACAGAGGAGACCACGGGACCTAACGAGGACCACAGGCGTAAATTCAGTAGGATCACAGTGCGGTTTTGGTGGTAGAAGCGAACGAAGAAGAAGAAGAAGAAGAAAAAGAAAGGAAAAAAAGAATAAAGAACCCCTAGGATGTCCGGACAACAGTTAGTAAATAAACTAGTGCATAAGTGAGTGGAATACATGAGTGCACAGATGAGTGCACAATTTAATGAATAACTGGGTTGCTAAATGAAGGAATCAATAAGTGCATAAATGACTGAATACATGAGAGAACAAATAAATAAAAACGTGCCAAAAAGAGTGAAGAAATAAACACGAAAAAAAAATAACAAAACGAGGAGAGAGAGACAGAAGTATCTCATTAAACATTTCAAGCACCAGGTCGTTGCCATCCATAGTGACCTCTGACCCTGACATCTAACACCTGACTCCAAGTTAACACCTGAGAAATGAAGTGAAACGTTCAACACAGTAACACAGTCGCATAATGAAAGTATAGAGCAAGGGAGTCGATGGTCTCCAAGTTTATCAGATACAATCTTATGAACATAACAATGATATTTTTAATGCCTCTATTTCTTCTAAATAATTGCCAGTTTTCATTTTACTATTAAAATTTGTTCTATTTCCTATAGTCTTTGCTCTATATTTGTTCCTCCACGCGCATGCGCATCCTCTACATTATTCTCTTTCTCTCTCTATTTCCTTGCCGCTTTCTCTTACTTCTCCTACCTGACGTAGGAATGCGGTAGGTGTCGAGCCACACCGAGCAAAATCTCACTCTCCCCAAATGTAGCTTTTGTGTGTGTGTGTGTGTGTCCCTGGCAGGTTCCTGGAGTTTGTAATCACGACTGCCACTTAATCGCATCTCTGACGTCACAGACATCTATCTCCAGCTCGTGAAAGGAATGCTTAATTATAGTCCTTCATTACGTAAAAATACTGGATTCCAGTAATCAGTGCGTTACTTTCTGCTTCTAAAACAGTCTTCTTTCTTCTCCTCCTTCTGTCTGTCTGTCTGTCTGTCTATCTGTCTCTCTTTATCTCTCTCTCTCTCTCTCTCTCTCTCTCTCTTTCTTTCTTACTTCGGCTTAGTTCTTTAAGTCCTAACCCTGTTTGTTATACACATAACATGTTTGTACTGTCAGATGTTGCATGTCTCGAACAGAAAGTTGCATGATACAGAGCAGAATATTACCCAGTTCTTCAGCTTTTGCTTTTGCAAATAAAGCTCAGTCAATCAATTCAATCAGTCAGTCACTTACTCTCCCTCTCTCTCTCTCTGTTTATGTATGTATATGTGTTTTACGTTTATGTGCCCATGTTTCTACATTCACATTTTACGTAAAGAAACAAGTGTTAGATGAAGCATACAACAATGATGGTGTAGATGTAAATATCATGGCTCGTACATTCTACCAAAATAAACGTTGACAGGCGTGCATGGCTCAGGTTAAAAAAAAAGACAAAAAGAGCGAAGCAAGTTGGCAGGAACAAGAATGACAGACAGTAAGATGAGTGGGTATAAATGTGAATAAAAAAAACCAATCCCATATTTGGAAAAAAAAACCTTTTACATAGATTACATACAAAAACATCACTACAGATAAAAACATTATAAAGACTATAAATACTCCTATTTTTCATTTCATGTTTTTATCTGCTGTGCTATTTTTGTATGTCATAAAAACATGAAAACGCGGATGTATTTATTGTCTTTATAGTGTTTTCTGTGATCTGTGTTTCTCCATCTCTCTCAGTCTGCCAAAGGCTGTTGCCTACTACGTGAAGGACAACAAAGTGTGAAATAAAAACATGAAAAAATACAAGGGAGTTTTATTTCATAACAGACAAAGAGAAACCTGCAATCACATAACATGCGGCAAGATCCTGGGCCACGTGAAATAAATCATCGGCCACGTGAAAATAAATCATCGGCCACGAGAAATAAATCATCGGCCACATGAAATAAATCATAGGCCATGTGAAATAAATCCTCCACCACGTGAAATAACCAACAACATCAAAGACTAACAACCAAAAAGAGCATACAGTGCAAGGGAATAGATAAGCACATAGTTACCTGGCTTGGTTGGCAACCCCAAGCATGGGAAATAATGGGTCAATTACCGGCCAGTTTTCAGAGGTGCGCAACTGTGAGAGAAAATCGGTTTACTGGCCCAGTATATAAAGAAAACATGATATAATTTTAATGGGTCGGGATTTGTAAGCTGAGCACGTAGGAGGCCAGCGGATCGAGAAGTCATGTTATTGTTCAAGCGCGAATGAGAATGGTTTTTCGTCCAACAAGAACCAATGTGTATGTGTTTGTGTTGTTCTATAATCTGTGACGTTGAGGCATGCGAGCTGTGCAGTCGACTCTCCGGTCCAATCCGATCCACTTAGGTAAATATTTTGTTAGTGACTGTGTTATGAATGGTAATGAATAATCATAACTCAGTTAAGGTATAATTGATCTATGTAGCCTTTTGATGCTTTTTAGTGTGGAAGTGATGCTTTATATGTGCTATTAATTTTATATTACTGATTTTTATGCGTATCCATGATCGATAAAAACATATAAAATGATGATCCTTTTTTTATTTTGCTAACTATGTAAACATATGATTTAATAACAATATATATTTTTATGATTATTTGAAGGAGTAGTATTGATTGTGTTGTTTTCTTTCATTGGTGTAATGTGTGAAAGTGTTAGTCTGTGCAGTCTTCATTCTTCGCGTACCTATAAAGACAAGAAAAAAACAATACAATAAAATACAATATAACAACTTATAAATAACAGAAAATTATCAGCCAATTTAGAAAAAACTCTAATTCCTACAACAGGGCGGGACAAAATAATTCTCGAGGTTTTCGGGGCCTATCATTTTAAAATCGAAAACAACAAAATGAAACTGGTTACTAAAAATTAAAATGTAACTCAAAAAGTTCTAATACCTATAGAATCAATACTGAAGAATGCTAAACAACTTCAACATGCGCTTTTTGTCCCGGCACGTAGGATTTCCTTGTTTTATTCAACTCCAATCCAAATTTCTCCAGCATTTGTGGTGTAACTGTTTATATCGCAGCAACAAATCTGAGCATTATTTCATAAAAGGAGATCACAAGGGTTTTGTGAAAATTGTCCAAGACGTATCCTCAACTGGAACAAAGCAGGTGAAGTAATATCGGGCTAGCAGGGAGGCCATGGAATTGGTCCATCACGCCAAACCAAGCGACCAGGAAATGCATGTCAAGAAGTTCTCCGACAATAGCAGCCCTATGTGGAGGTCACCATCTTGCTGGAATACAACATTAGGCTAGTGATCTCTCAACTTGGGGGGGGGGGGAACTATAGCATGTTCAGGTGGGTCATCGCTGTTGCTGTTTGTTCCACAAAGAAAATGGGTCCCAAAACTTCCAACATGACGAGGGATACCAGACACTCACTGTTGTACCATCTCTTTCGATTTCTCGAACTGCATGAGGGTTTTGTGATCCCCATATTCTGCAGTCACGACAATTTACCTTCCCCTATCATCATATTCTGCAATCACGAGCATTTGTCTTCCCCAATCCTCATATTCTGCAGTCATGACCATTTGCCTTCCCCTATCCCCATATTCTGCAGTCATGACCATTTGCCTTCCCCTATCCCTATATTCTGCAGTCACGACCATTTGCCTTCCCCTATCCCTATATTCTGGAGTCACGACCATTTGCCTTCTCCTATTCCCATATTCTGCAGTCACGACCATTTACCTTTCCCTATCCCCATATTCAACATAAAAAGGAATGGAAAAACTAATTATGTAAGCCTGTAGGAACAGCGAAGAGCAAAACTGCTATCTTAATGCGAAGAAAACTAAATTAATGACAACTGACAAAACAAACAAGGCGCTGAAATATGTATCAAAGAGGAAAAATTGTAAGAAGTGGAGAGTTTTGAATAGCTTGGATCACTACTAACTAATAATAGAGATACAATGAGGGAGATTAAAGGAGGACAACAAGTAAAACAACTAAAGAATCTGTGGAGAGAAAGAGACAGAACTACAAAAATAAGATTTTTAAGGGCATGCATCTTTTTCTTCGCAACATATGCCTGTGAGACCCGGACACTTAACAAAACAACTTAGAAACACATTAATGCCTTTGAATAAATGCTGCAGAAGAGTTTTTGAAATATTATGGGCACAGATAAAGAACAAATATATCCATAGTACAAGAACTTAATATTGAAGAAGGCTGGCTAGTAAAGAGGATTAAGAAAGAAAACTTAAATATTTTGAACACATTAATCGTCATGATAATATAGAGAAGACCATATTGAAAGGGTACATAAAAAGAAAAAGAGGAAGACCAAGGCAAAAATGGCTGCAAAACATCGTTGATGATCTACAAATGGATGCATCAGCAACAGGCCATCTTGCTCACAACCGAGAGGCTTACAGGAGTGCTGTTAGGGAGGCAAAGGGACATGCAAATGAATGAATGATGATCCCCATATTCTGCAGTCATGTCCATTTGCCTTCCCCTATCCATATATTCTGCAATCATGACCATTTTCCTTCCCCTACACAGATATTCTGCAGTCATGACCATTTACCTTCCACGAAACATAAAAGGTTGCTTTATCACTAATTATCAATCTTCAAAAGTGATTTTCTTCGGCGTCGACGTTTGACAAAATGTCTGTTGTGAATTGGACATGGCGGGGGGTTATCGTCTGGTTTTGAAGTCTGCACAGTCTGCACTCTGTAGGCATGAAGGTGACAATGGTTGTGGCATACCCAACTACAAAGGAGCTCGTCTAGATGATTTTTTTGTGAGCTTCGATAAAGCACTTCCAGGATTCAATCAACATTTTCCTGCGAAGTGCGCGGTCTTTCCTCTCCTCTCCGGTGTAGAACACTACCAGTCTCTTGCAACTGCTTTAACCATTTGGCCAGCTTTGGACAGCAGTGTCTGAAGTGGGTTTTTTTTCTATACCGAATCCTGTAATAACCTTAGTTTTTGATAATTGAATTTAACTGATAACTGAAAAGCCGCCGTTTTAGTGCACGATGTCATATTATCTCCCAAACACCACTGCGGCCAGTACCGTGCCGCCAAATATAACTTTTTTCTGAGTTACACTGTCATGTTCCATAATCATACACTGTAAGCCAATGAAATCCTATGATAATTTTTAATCAATCACTGTGTGTGTATGTGTGTGCGTGCATGCATGCGTGAGTGCGTGCGTGCGGATGTGCGCAATAAAAGGACAATAGGGTGCGATAATCATGGGACTATCAGTCTTACAAGTCACATAACAAAAATATTGCTTCGCATAATCATGAGGAGAATTAGGAGTAAGATAAGACCAGAAACTGCAGAAGAACAGTGCGGATTCAATGAAGGAAAAGGCACAAGTTAATGCAATGTATATCATAAGATCACTAATAGAACAGGCCATAGAAGTAGAAAAAAAAAGAATCTGTATCTATGTTTTATACATTATTGCAAAACATTTGATAAAGTAAAACACAAAGAGATCACACAGATGTTAAATGACATAAACACACATGGAAAAGACCTCATTCATTCATTCATTTGCATGTCCCTTGCGGAACTTTGCTTCCCAAACAGCACTCCTGTAGGCCTCTCAGTTGTGAGCAAGATGGCCTGCTGCTGTTGCATCCATTTCCAGATCGTCAACGATGTCTTGCAGCCATCTTCGTCTTGGTCTTCCTCTTTTTCTTTTTCCCATTATGTATCCTTCCAATACGTTCTTCTCTAAATTATCAGGACGTCTAATGTGTCCAAAATATTTAAGTTTTCTCTCTTTAATCCTCTTTACTAGCCAGCCTTCTTCAATATTAAGCTCTTGTAGTATAGATATATTTATTCTTTTTTTGTGTCCATGATATTTGAAGAACTCTTCTGTAGCATTTACATTCAAAGGAATTTATGTATTTCTCAGCTGTTTTGTTAAGTGTCCAGGTCTCACAGGCATATGTTGCTATGGGAAAGATGCATGCCCTTAAAAATCAGGAATCAGGAAAATCAGGAATCAGGAAAAGACCTGAGAATCATAAAACAGTTATATTGGAAACAAATAGCTGCAGTCAGGATTGATAACCAAATAAGAGAATATCAGAACACAGAAGCAGAAGTACAGCAAGGATGTGTTTTCTCCCCTGACCTTTTCTCCCTATATAGTGAAAGCATTGTGAGACACATTGGACATATGCTTGGAAAAGCAGTGGATGGATACAATCTAAACAATTTAAGATATCCAGATGACACAGTACAGATGGCCCAAAGCGAACAAGCCTTATCAAACAAAATCGTAGAAAGAAAAGTGAATAGAAAGGACTTAGTTTAAATAATAAGAAGACAGAAGTCATGGTCGTATCCAAGAAAGAAGCATCAGCGAAATGTAGCATCAAAGGAAAAGACATAGAATGCATATATAATATGAATCCATATTTATCCTTTATAGACTACTCAAAGGCATCTGACTGTGTACAACACCAGAAACTTTTGGAAATAATGTAAGAAATGGAATTTCCAACACATTTGATACAATTAACATCACTGCCAACAAACAGCAGTAAGAATAAATGGTGAAACAACAACTTGGTTTGACATAAAATAAGGGGTCCGTCAAGGACAAATTCGAATATTTAAGAACAATAAAAACAACACAAGGCGGAAGATGCGAAACTGAAATAGAGAGTAGAATAGCCCAGGCCAAGCCTCAGCACTTAAGAAAATGAAAAAATACTCTGTGCAAAGCTCTGTCAACGAACATCAGAAAGAGAGTTATTCAGTGTTACATCAGTGAATACATAATTCTTCACAGCGGTCATACCACAACTCCGTGACGCTGTGCGAAGACACTGGCAATTAAATCCTTTGCCATGACAATTGCCCCAGCACATATGTCTGTTAAAGCAAATGACCTTTTGGCGAAACATCACATTCCATTGCTTTCTCACCCTCCGTACTCACCTGACTTTGCTCCCTGCGACTTCTTCTTGCTCCTACATCGGAAGAAAACACTGAAAGGTCGCCGATTCGATGAAGTTGGAGAGATTCAAACAAAGGTTGAAGAGATTCAAACAAAGGTTGAAGAGATTCAAACAAACGTTGAAGAGATTCAAACAAACGTTATCGAGACAAGTGAGGGTTATTTCACAAAGTGACATCCAGAGGTGCTTCCATAAACGGCATGACCTCTGGAATAAGCGCATACAATCACAGGCGACTACTTTGAAGGAGGTTAGATCAAGAAGCTGGTAAGTCTACTCATTTAGTCAAAATAAATTCAGTCCCAGAAATTTGCGAACACTATACGTTTTGATACATTCTGAACGACTTTCGATTACGTATATATTATATGAGCATATTTTGTAGAAAATACGTATATTTCTTTCAGGTTATTTGTTGAATGAATAAACAGTTCTTAGTTTGAGGCATCTGACATTGATGGATAATACCTTTGAGACTGGGTTTTTTTTCCCTGGCACATGTTGTAACGAAAGAAACGTTGTATTAAGCACCAGGTAAGTTCGAGTTCAAAACCACCTTTTTAGGAGTACTTGTGATACTTTGTTATGCTTCTGTGATGTGAAGACAGAGTAATGTTTTGATACCTTATCAATTCAAAGAGCAAGTTTTACCCTCAGATCTTCATGGCGTCTTCAGAATGCACTTTTTATTGAACAAGAAATTAGTTTACAAACGGCAAGAAGGACTCCCCTACAAGCATGCCCTTCATCTTCTCCTCGTGAACGTTAGACCTGTACCGCAGCCAAACTCTAACATCACTCAACCAAAATGCTGAATACCTCCCCTCATCGCACATGTGAGGATGCAGCACCAGCAAATTATGACTGGCGGTGTGGAACATAATCCGCATATCATCCAAACTGATTATATTTAGACATCTTTAAAGGTTGAAACATGTTTTTCCCCTCTGATATCTGGTGTTCATAAGAAGATATTCTCGCTTATCTCAAAGTAAACTGGAAATACAAGTACTCCACTTCTAGGGAGAAAAATTCATATTACATGGATAAACAATTTTATCTTTATAAATTTCGTGATAAAATGAAAAGAGTAATTGCTGAAAAATAAAAAAAAAACCGCTGGATTGGTCATATGGTCTGACTGGATCTCATCAATATCGTTAAAACAGCCATGGGTTAGATAACTGAAGGAGAGAGGTGGGTAAGACAACCTGGCGGAGAATTGTAGAAGCAGCTGGAACACCATACAAACGCTGGCCAAAGACCGTGGCAAGCGAAGAGAAATTGTTGCTGACCTTCTAGACGCCACATGTCGTACTGGGTGATGATTGCTCAGCTGATCCCCGACCACGGACATGGATGAATTGATGGAATTAGCGACAACTCGGCCTCATCAGTTTATCACACATTAAGAGTTCATCGATAATCCGAATTAGCCGTGAAACAACCGATGATTACCGGGGGGGGGGGGGGGGGGGGTGAAGCGATTGCCTACGAAAGGCAAATACGTATATTTTATTTTCTCTGAAGTTTTTATCTTCATTTTGCTTTGCTTCTGTTTCCGTTTATTCTTAATAATTTTACGGCCGTTTGTATTTACGGTGGAAGTCTCAGCACAGTAAGACTCTTTATTTAATGTGCAGTGATTGATTTTCAGAAATCAGACTGAATTGGCTACGCAGGCCAGAGACATCTTAATAACAACAGCTAAAGACATGGTTACAGTAAAGAAAACATAAAAGAATGGATGGATTTCAGCAGGCACACTAGAACTGATAAAACAACGTAGAGAAATGAAGACGCAATGGAAAGTGACAAACAACAACAAAGAGAAATATAAAACTTTAACAAAAGAAGTACGAAGAAACATAAGAAAATACAAGAAACAATGCATAAAAGATTGTTGTGAAAGAATAGAAGGACATCAGAAGTGTGGAAGAGATAGTGAAATGTTTAAAGAAATGAAGACATTGACAAGAAATGTCATACCTAAACTAAATGTAATTTGTGACGAGATGGGGAATACCTTGACAGAGACAAAGGACATTCAAGAAAGATGGAAGGAATATTGCAGAGGAATGTAAGAAACAACTGACTGTTAAAGCAAAAATCAACAGTGTGAATTATTATTGGAGGAGAAAGAACCCAAGCCAACAATTGAAGAAGTTTTATGGGCAATAAAGAATCTGAAAAATTGTAAATCACCAGGATGTGATGAGATAAAAGCTGAACTTATTAAAGCAGGAGGAAAAGAATGTGCAGCAATCTATCATGCACTATGTAAAAAGATATGGCATTCACGTATTTGGCCAAAAGAATGGAAAAGAACTGTATTCATACCAGTGGCATAAAAGGGGAACCTGAAATTATGCACAAACTACAGAACTGTTGCCCTGATTAGTCATGCCAGTAAAATTCTGTTAAAAATAATAATGGGGAGACTTACAAGAAACTAAAAGAAGTCAATATGGTCCAGCTGGTTTCAGGCAAGGAAGAGGATCAAGAGATCATGTAATCAATATAAGATTAATAATACAGAAATGCAGAGAGTTTAATATAAATCTTTATTTATCTTTTATAGACTACTCAAAGGCATTTGACTGTGTACAACACCAGAAACATTGGGAAATAATGTAAAAAAATGGGATTTCCAACACATTTTATACAATTAACACCACTGCTGTATGTAGACCAACAAGCAGCAGTAAGAATAAATGGTGGAACAACAACAACTTGGTTTGACATAAAACAAGGGATCCGTCAGGGGTGCATATTGTCTTATCTTATATCTTATATCCTTCCCGTGCCGTTAAACGTCACATAGGGCTCCCAAGGTAGTTCGCCAATTTTTCCTGTCTTCGGCGAGTCTTTCAACCTTATCAAGGGATTTTTTGCCTATTAATTTGGCCTCTCTTAACAATGTCCTCTTTAGAGTTTCACGCGGTCTGCCTCTTTTTCTTTAGCCAGTTGTGTTCCATTTTATAACTTGTTTTCGGATTCTCTGCCTGTTTCTTCTCATCACGTGACCAACATATGTCCATCTCCTTTTCCTGATCACTCATGAGACTGGTTGTTGTTCAGTCATCTGTCTTATCTGTGCATTGTTATTTTATTCGTTCTACTTGATGCCAAGTATTTTCCTTAAGCATTTGTTTTCAAAAGAGTCTAATTTCTTGTCTGTTTCTTTAGTTGTTTTCCAGCTTTCACATACATAAATGAGGGTGGTTATTACATTTGAATTGAATAGTTTTAACTTGGTTTTTGTGCTTATAACTTTTGAATTCCATACGTTCTCAAGATTCTTGAAGATCGATGCTGCTTTTGCAATTTTAATTCTAACTTCCTTTCTGGTGTCACCATCCTGGTCTATGTAGCTGCCAAGGTATGCAAATTGATTGACTTCTTCAATATTTGTTCCTTATATGTGAATTTTTTCATTTTGATTAATGAGAATTTTCATTATTTGTGTTCTGTCCTTGTTAATTTCAAGTCCTATTTTGCTAGCCAGTGAAGACAGGATATCTGTTTTTTCTTGCAAGTCAAGATCTTCTAGTTGGGTCCCACGTACCCAGTCAATACCTGTGTTACCTGTGCAGCATATTTTCATTATGAAGTCTATTGTAATTCCAAAAAGCAAAGGAGACAGTATACATCCTTGTTTCACACCTGTTTCAATCTGAAACCATTCACTCATCCTTTCTTCTGTCTTGACTACACAAACATATCCATTGTAGAAGTCCTTAATGTTGTTGACAATTTTAGATGGTATTCCTTACAGATTTAAGATTCTCCACAATGAATCTCGGTGTGTGCTATCAAATGCCTTTTTAAAGTCTATTTTGTCACCTTACTTATTTAACTTGTTTACTGAAAATATAATCAAGAATGTTAGAGAAGATGTAGACAAAGAATATTACGATGCCATAAAAATTGTAAGTTATGAAATACCAAAGATATGCTGATGACACAGTATTACTGTCCACAACACAAAAAGGATTGCAAAAACTATTTATGTCAGTGCATAAGAACAGTGAAGAGCAGAACCTCTATCTTAATGCGAAGAAAACTAAATTTATGACAACTGACAAAACAAACAAGGCAGCTGAAATATGTATCAATGAGTATAAACTGGAAGAAGTGGAGAGTTTTGAATATTGGATCATTACTAATTAATAATGGAGAAACAATGAGGGAAATTAAAAGGAGGACATCTATCGCTCTTCAGAAAATAAAACAACTAAAGAATCTGTGGAGAGCAACAGACAGAACTACAAAAATAAGATTTTTAATGGCATGCATCTTTCCCATCGCAACATTTGCCTGTAAGACCTGGACACTTAACAAAACAGCTGAAAAACACATAAATACCTTTGAATGTAAATGCTACAGAAGAGTACTTCACATATCATGGACAGAAAAAAGAATAAATATATCTATACTACAGGAACTTAGTATTGAAGAAGGCTGGCTAGTAAAGAGGATTAAAGAGAGAAAACTTAAATATTTTGGACATTAAAAATCGAGATATTCTAGAGAAGACCGTCTTGGAAGGATACATAATGGGAAAAAGAAAGAGAGGAAGACCAAGGCGAAGATGGCTGCAAGACATAGTTGATGATCTGTAAATAGATTCATCAGCAGCGGGGTATCTTGCTTACAACCCATAAGCCTACAGGAGTGCTGTTAGGGAGGCAAAGTTCCGCAAGGGACATGCAAATGACTGACTGAGACTGAAGTGTATGGCTAACTTTTACAAAGATATAGAAAGAGTGAGGAAAGTGGGTAGAAACAAGAAATGCTGAAAATAAGACGAGCATGTATAAATGAAGAACATAACACAATTCAATATTTCGGCAAAAGCCTTCTTCAAGGATCACGTATAAAGACAACACAACAGATTAAAAAAAATAGTCGAAAAATTAAACACTTTGTTGTGGTATCCTTGTAAGAAAGACGAGCATCAAAAAGGCCGTTTTTTTTAAAATATAAGGTTGTTGTATGTTCTTCATTCTTCATTTATATGTGCTCATCTTACTTTTTGACATTCTTATTTCTATCTACTTTCTTCAAGAAAGAAGAAGAAGAAGATAAGCCGCTCGCGTATATTGCCCTAACAGTATCCATCTTGTCTAGTAGAGCCAAGCCAACAACCACAGAAATATTACAAAATGCTAAATCCGCCGAACTCTTTGAGCTTGGCGCGTTTATTGGAATAAAAGCGGTGTTGGTTTACACGCTCTTTTAACTCTCAACTGGTTGTTACTTCTGGATGTTGCGAGTTAAGCCGTATGTATACATCTGTGTGCGCTGTAGATTTTTTTTTTTTTTTGCTCTCTATTTTCAGAACACGAAAACATCCACAAACTTGATAGGTTGCGAGGGCAAAAATTGTTTACAAAAATTTGTAAAAAGATTGGAAAGATTGTAAGTAATTTAAAACATTCAGAGCAACGCGAGAAAGAGGTAAGAAGCGGTGATTGGTTAGAACATTTTTTGATGTACCAAAATAGTCTCCCAACTTTTCCATTTTCGTCAGTTCTAATATGCAAGGAGACGAAAATAGCTGGTTTTATCTGTAGAACTTCCACACTCTGGAAGATATCTGAAGAGACTAGAGCTGAAAGATTCATTTTCTTCTTTTTTTCTGATGATTTCTTTGCAGTAGAAACGGTGAGGATTTTGTTGTACAGCATCGTGTCGACTTAGGAGCAGGGTATGGTGGCTATTTTTGCTGCACACCATCGTTTCGACTTAGGAAAAGTTTATGGTGGCTATTTTTGTAGCACAGCATCGCATCGACTTAAGAGCAGGTTATAGTGGCTATTTTTGCAGGACAGCATCGTATCGACTTAAGAGAATGTTACGTTGGATATTTGTGTAGTCCCAGAGTGGAGCTAAAGGGCAAGGTGCGTGCAGTACTTCTTTAGCAGCCTCCATCAACATGGAAAATATAGCGATCCCTGCCCCGTTATCTAAGCTAGTCCTGTTACTCAGGGTGCCAATGGAGAGACGGGACAAGGTCTTGGTCAGCTTTTGTTTACAAACCCTGATGCTAGCTATGTCAGTTATGGGTCGCTGATTGCCAGGACCGTATAACCTCCTCAACCCCAGACCCCAAGGATACAAATGTGTAAATCTGCACCTAGTATAGGAAGGGGCAACCTCACGACCTGGTATGACAGTTTTACATACAAATTATTTTCTCAAGTCTTACATAAATGTTATTGTCTTAACTACAGATTAATGAATCATTACCTTCAACTCGAGAAAGTAGGTTTAACATTGCTACAAAAGAGTGCCCGCCAACCTACAAACATCATCGCTACACTTTGCTCACGCCGAGATTGAGGGAAATGCTCGTCTACACGGCGCTACTCCTCTAGGGGTATTCATTTTTGTCAGTAAAAACCAGTTTATGCTTGAATGTAAATGTTCATATATATTCATTTACAACTAATTTCCACCTCATTATGTGCAATTCGCATATTCCAGAACAATTAGTTCTTGCCTCCTACCAAGTTGTTTCTATATTCAGTTAAACCTAGTTTCCCTGTTACATGAGGCATTAAGATGTTGTAACAGTTTGCTTCTGTTGTTTATATATTCACTTACACTTAATTTCTGCCTCATTAAGTGGAATTCACATATTCGACGACAGTTAGTTCCTGCCCCCTATCAACTTGTTTATGCATCGAGTTACAGCTAATTTCGGTCTTAATCTGAGGTCTCAAAAAACTTCTAATTCTTGTCACTTTTCAGTTTGTTCATATGTTCTTTTACATATCACTACCATCTGTTTATGAGGTGGGTGTAAGATATTCTGAACAACTGTTTCTGAATTAGTCCTGGATCTGTTCAGGTTTTTCCTAGCGATAACATCTTTCCTTTGCCAGTAACCTCCCACTTTGTTTCTGCTTCCTTTCTATTATCATTCTCCGTGTTTTTCTCTGTCAGCTTTCTGTTATCATTCTCCGTGTTTTTCTCTGTCAGATTTCTGTTATCATTCTCCGTGTTTTTCTCTGTCGGATGTCTTAAACTTCTTCAGTATACACACATTTTCCTTGTTTCTTTTAAGACGAACCAACCTGAGCCAGTTTCTCAGTTGTAAATAAGGCCGTAAAAGTAGGTTAAAAGGATGGGGTTCCACACCCCCCCCCCACCCCTTACATTTACGGGTTATCGTTAACCGATATGTGGATTTACTGGCAGTTGATATGCGTCAATAATAAGTTGAACTGGTATGGCAGACTACTTGTTATAAGGCGTGAAATACGTAAAATATTGTCACCACGAGTGTCATCGTGTCATGGCCTAAGGTGGACCAACATTCACCCGCTACCCACCACACAAATAAAAAGGAATAAAAGAGTTCTTCAAATAATCAAATTTTAGTGTCTTTAGGTTTTCAATGGCCCTGGTGATACTTTCGCATACACATAACGTAGATCATATGATACAGGGGTCGGTAACTGTGGCCATCGAGTCGCAGAACAAAAATTGCGGTGCCATAATTACATAATATGACATAAACAAAATAACAATTATTCAAGCTTTTATATTTTATTACTATTATATGTATTTATTTATTTTTTTTAGCTAAGAATATGAATGTTGCTGGATGCCCACTAACATAGGTAACACCCAGCTCCTATGTAGAAAAAAGGGCAAACGACTCTGAGTCATTCCGATCACAAATGCATTGGTTTTGTCCCTTTTCATTTTCATGCTTTTGTTGGGAGGGTTGCCAACTCCTGATATAGCACATAGAAATGTCAAGGTCTTCTCAGTCATCTATAAAATGCACCCCCTTCTAACCCTAACCATAATATCTCACCCTAATCTTAACCTCCAACCCTAACATCCCTAAATCGCTGATTTTCCTCTGCCACGTGCATTAATAAGTCAGATTATGCTTTAATTATAAACATCTGTAGATTAAGGCAAAATATGTCACTCTTTATTACGACAATATTAGTGTTATTCCACTGAAATTCATCTCCGATTTTTCCTTCAATTGTTATGTCACTCCTCCGATAAGTCACTTCTCTCATAAATTACTCCTCGAACAAGTCACTTCTCACATATGCCACTCCACCGATATGTCACGGCTCCGATATGTCATGCCTCTGATAAGTCACTTCTCCATAAAATACTCCACCTATGTCATTTCTCCCGTATGTCACGCCTCTGATAAGTCACTTCCCCATAAAACACTCCATCGATGTCACTTCTCCCATATGTCACGCCTCCATAAAACACTCCACCGATGTCACTTCTCCCATATGTCACGCCTCCATAAAACACTCCATCGATGTCACTTCTCCCATATGTCACGCCTCCATAAAACACTCCACCGATGTCACTTCTCCCATATGTCACGCCTCCATAAAACACTCCATCGATGTCACTTCTCCCATATGTCACGCCTCCATAAAACACTCCACCGATGTCACTTCTCCCGTAGGTCACGCCTCCGATAAGTCACTTCTCCATAAAACACTCCATCGATGTCACTTCTCCCATATGTCACGCCTCCGATATGTCACGCCTCTGAACTGATCCCCTTTTATCAAGGCTAGTTCTTTTAGTGAAGATTTAAATTTGCGGGGAAAATTGTTCATTTTATCTAAAGGGTATTTCTCTACATACCCAGTTTTATCATGCGATGCAGTTTAAACCTACCTACCTACCATCTCTCTATCTCTCTCTCTTTCTCTCTCTCTCTCTCTCTCTCTCTCTCTCGCAGCTCTGTGCTGAAATATCATAGACAGAAAACGTTAGCAAATGCAAAACACTAGGTCTCATTATTGACCAACAACATCTGACCTGGAACTCTCATATGCAAAGTCTAAAAAAACTCACTGTACATAATGTAGACCAATTAGACTAAATTAAGCACTTTATCTATCAAGACACAGGAAGGCCTACCAAATATCACATAAACAAACACATTTAGACTATTGCTCCACAATATGAAGTGGTTGCTCAGTGTCAAATACTGATAGACTTTACTCATTTCAAAAGCGAGCCTTAAAGCTTATTAGTGACAAAGATCATGCACTGACAACAAATCGGCACAAACATATCAAAATTCTGTCTCTCAAGAACAGGCTGTTAATTCATCAAATTCTGTCACGGAATTCTCCACATTATCTGTGGAAACTGCTTAAATCTGACCCAAAATGTAACCAACGCTTTTAAAAAAATATTCTTCTTTCAAAACTTAGACTTGATCTTTTAAAGAAAAACTTTGCTTAGTCTGCTGCACATCTTCGGATACCCTCCCATCCTGTATAATAACAATCTAAGCTATACTCGTTCCTATAACTACAAAATATTCCAGTACCTACTTGATGTCGACTATATGCCTATACGATTAAAAAATTCTAGTTCTATTTTAGACCCTTTACATACCCTGAATTAACTGATTATTTTCTCCTGAATAGTAGTGGAATAGCAGTTTGGTGGATATTCATTATTGTGAGACTGCGAAGATAACTTTTTTTTACGTGTATGTAGTTACCTTCCGTCGTGCGTGTATGTGAGTGAAAGGTAAATGTTTCACTCTATTTTATTTGTCTCAGTTTCTTCAATGTTAATTATGTTGTTTACCAGCGCAGCATTTTTGTAGAATGTCTGAAGCAGAGAGAAATTTGTATGATAAAAGGCAGAATGTCAGACGGGCCTGCTTTCCCAGTTCCTAACCCTTTGGAAATGAAGATCAATCAACCATTCAATCAATCAATCTCTCCTCTCCCTGTCCTCTCTCTCTCTCTCTCTCTCTCTCTCTCTCTCGCCTTGTTTGAAATTGTGCAATGATGTTAATGGACGTTTAGATAGAACGTCTATCACTGACTCCACGCGTCTAAACATTTACTCTCTCAGAGTGGGAGAATAAAGAGGACTTATCACCGACATCTCAACACCGCCACGCCCCCTCACCCGTCATGACGGCGTGACTCCTCCTATCGATGTTCGCTGAGTAGCTCGTGTCAAACTTTATAAACGCTGCTTGCTCCCAATATACACTACTTATTAATCTTTGTCTTAACCGCCGAATTTGCTCTATTTTCAGGCATTTAATCAGTTCTTCGTGTTGTATACTGCCAAAAAAAAAAACGTGTTGTCTTCCTGCTTGTATAACGGTTATATACAGGAAATATCTTCACTGGTTGAATGTCCGAATTGATTATTATTTGAAATATATGAAAAAAAAGGATAAACTTAGATAAGAATATAATCAGACCCAATAAGAGGTGCAGTGGGGTAGGGGGGTCTAACCGACTGATCGCTTCAAGGCCCTGGAAGATTTCCTGCATTTTAAGGAAAGATGTAGACGTGTGTTTCGTATATGGCTATATATCTCTAAAGGATAACCCGAGTTCTTTTTAACACAAGATGCTCAGTGAATCAAACTCGGTAATAATGGTGCCGATGATGAGTACGAATAGTTAAGACGTGTACCAACAACAAATCTTGGTCAGGCCGACTTCATCAACACGAAAGCTAGATGACGAATCTAACATTAACCAACAGCGTTCTAAACAAGCATAACCCCATTTGACGAAGACGTATTCTGCAGAATCCTTGTACTCCACAACATAGTTATCATATTGCTAGGCAGTACAAAAACATCATGTCCACACAGCACAAGATACAAAGATACACTACTTTAGCAACTAGTATCATCGCTCTTTGCCTTCCGAAAATCCCGTGCTAGATAGAAGCACGGACTACCTACAAACCTTGATAGAAGGGACGCAACTTCATAACACTTACACTGTAAAACGAAAACTCAGGGGCGTTAATCCAACACGTGGTTCCCAATCCGTGGAGTTTTTATCCGCTAGGGAGTATTGTGGGCCGCGCTAGGGAGTATTGTGGGCCGCGCTGAAGTCTCAGAGAAGAAAAAACAAAAGAGAGAAATAAGTAGATAC
Source organism: Achatina immaculata (assembly GCA_009760885.1). Classification (NCBI taxonomy): domain Eukaryota; kingdom Metazoa; phylum Mollusca; class Gastropoda; order Stylommatophora; family Achatinidae; genus Lissachatina; species Lissachatina immaculata. The sequence continues at coordinate 9,079,314 of CM019691.1, forward strand.
AATAAAAAAAATTATTCCGCATTTTTCACAGAATGCGTGGGGACAGACTGCAACGGATGCAAGCCGCGGAATTGTAGGTCGCTTTATTAGCGTGTCCGCAGTGCAGCAATGGAAGAAATGATGGTCCAGACGGAGTTTATCTCAGGATCAAAAAGAAATGTGACGTACATAAAAAGACGGCATCTCATTTGAAGTGCGACACCGGCGCCTGTCTGACCGTGTTGCTGAAACGTGCAGTTTTACAATGTACTTTAACAGTTGGAATAGATTCTGCGAGAGAGCAGAAGTGAAATATAATTCTCAGCAACTGTGTTTTAGTTATAAAAATCATATTACGCTGGCTTGAGACCCACCATTCGGTCTTGGTGCTGTGTGTAATTCGTATTGGATTAATCAACGGACTCAAGTTACCCACGTAGTGATCGTGGAGACTTTTCGGATAGCCTTTTTTATTGTTTAAACTTTAAAAATTTAGACGCTAAAATTGATCGATTTGCGAAACGTAAGCCTTGGACTTCGCGCAAACAAATTGATAGTAGTGGCAGCGAACGACACTGTGATCTAGACGACGTTAACGCTGATACTTGTAAGAAAACTAAATACGCTCGAAATTGTGATGTGGAGTATATTAAGTACGATTTCGTTCCATCAACAAATGATCAAAATCTGCCACATTGTGTTATTTGTTTTGCAAATCCTCTCTAATGAGGCGATAAATCCGACGAAATTGCATCGTCATCTGACTACAAGACATCCAGACATACACAATAAAACCAAACAATTTTTCGAACGTAAAGCCGAGGAATATAATAGGCAGAAGACAGTTTTAAAAACAAGAGCAACTCTCAACGAAAAGGCCCTTAAAGCAGAGTAACCTGATTGCCCGGGTGTCTGAGTGGCGAAGTGGTTAGTGCACTGGTCTCTCATGGCGAAGGTCGGGGGTTCGAATCCGGCCGGCGGCACCCCAGTCACCCAGCTGTAGAAATGGGTACCCGACTTCTTCTGGAGTTGGGGAAGGAAAAGGCAGCCAGGCGTGATACTGACCATATCACCCTATAGTGTGCTGACAGGTCAAGGAAAATATGGGCACTAACACCCTATCCCTATGTGCCTCTAAGGCATGACAGGGTTACCTTTACTTTACTTTTTACCTGATTGCCCGGAGAATCGCAAAATCAAAGTAACCATACATGACTGGAGAAGATCTTATCATGCCAGCCGTTGTTGAGATTTGTGACGTATTGTTCGGCTCAGAATTCGCTAAAAAACTGAAAAGCTTTCCTGTCTCAAACGATACTGTCCGCAGTAGACTATTTGAAATGTCCGAGGACCTTGTTGCACATCTAACTGAACGATTACAATCTACTAAGTTTGCTATTCAGTTAGATGAGTCAGCTGACATAGCTGGCAAGTCACAGCTGCTTGTTTATGTTCGCTGTTGTTGGCAGAATAGTATGCGAGAGGAATTTCTTTCTGGCAAGTCGCTGTCAGCGAGAACGACGGCCGATGAAATATTTCATGTTTTAGACGATTTTTTCACAACTTTTGGACTACAGTGGATTAACTGCATCGGTGTTTGCACCGACGGTGCTGCCACAATGACTGGCCGCAACAGTGGTGTTGTAACTCGCATAAAGGAAGTGTCACCCGAGACTGTAGGCACCCGTTGCATGATCCATCGTGACTCTGGGATATGTACTCGAAGACTGTGTTTGGATTGTAAACTTCATAAAAACTAGAACAGTGAACAGTCGATTATTTATTTGCTCAACTTCGTATTGAGTCAGATGCAGAACACAAGCATCTCCTATTGCACTCAGCTGCGTGTTGGCTGTCCAGAGGAAAAGTTCTTGCAAGGGTGTTTGAACTTCGTTTAGAATTGTTGCAGTTTTTGACAGAACACAATCTCGACCTGGCAGGGTCGCCGGTACTGAGTGGCTTGCCATGCTGGCATACCTTGCTGACATTTTTAGCCTTTTGAAAGGTTTGAACACATCACTGCAGGGTAAAGATGACAGTATACTCAAGATATACGACAAAGTTGCAGCATTTAAGAAGAAACTACGACTTTGGCGCACGCAACTCGAAAACAAATCGCAAGACATGTTTCACTTGTTCTGTGCATTTATAGAGAGCAATGAAGTTTATGGCGAGAGTCTGAAAGGGGTCACTCGTGTAATAAAAGGGCATCTGACATCTCTTGCTGAATATTTTGACAAATACTTCACGCTCGAAGACATTAAAGCGTACGATTGGATTCGTAATCCTTTTCAGTGTGCGTTCTCTGAATTAACCGGTCGGGCACAAGAAGAATTAGCGGAACAGTTTAGCGATCGCACATTACAAGTCAAATTCACTGTGGATATCTCTTCCTGTTGGTGCACTGTTTCGCTGGAATATCCGTTTTGGTCAGCCCTGGCGATGAAGGTTCTTCTACCTTTTTCAACAACTTATTTATACGAAGTTTCATTTTCTGTACTGACTGCCATGAAAACCAAATATCGTTCAAGAATGAACGTGGAAGGTGATCTTCGAGTGTGTTTGTCACAAATTCCACCCAGAATAGACATGCTATCCAACCAGAAACAGTGCCATCTTTAAGGTAAATGAAAAGAACTTTTGTGTAGCAATAAATATGCAGTTAAACATGTAGAGAAAATATTACACAGTACTTTATAAAATTAGATTTATACCTTGCAAATATAAAGCACTTTATTAATGGGCCGCAAAAATGTTTGACTTTTAAATATGAGCCGTGCAGCAAAAGGGTCTGAGAACCGCTGAACTAGACAACACTTTCTGCATATACTGTTACAAGGGAAGATGGTCTGCAGAGGTTCCCCTGTTTTAAAGAAGGGACCACAATGGATGAAAACAGAATGGCTAATCAGTAGGGAAGGCAGGGAGCTTGGACTGGGGATGGTGGGAGAGAGAACAGACTGAATATTGCGACCGTAATCAGTCGTGGCTCACATACTCGTATTTTCGTTTTCCTTGTCAAAAACGTTGGCTGCGTCTTTTCAGAGAAAGTTAACTTCTTCATCTTCTCTAATCTTCCTGGAACTGCGAGTTGGTGTTCTTTGAGGCCTATGTGGTGAAGATGTTGAGGTACAGCATCGTATCCGTTTGGGAGCAGGATATGGCAGCTATATTTTTTTAAAATCCCTTAAGTGCAGGCAAAAATCAAAAGGTGTGTGCAATGCTTCTTTAATAGACTAACAAAATAGGGACCGTGGCGATCTCTCCTTCTTTAACCAGGCTAGACCTGTTACTAAGGGTATGAACGGAGATGGGAGACTGGGTCTTAGTCAGCTATAGTTCCCCAGTCCCAATGCTAACATGCCAGCTAATGGTTCGCCAGTCCTAATGCTAGCATGTCAGCTATAGTTCGCTAATCCTAACGCTAACATGTCAGTTATGATTCGCCAGTCATAACGCAGGCATGTCAGCTATGGTTCGCCAATCCTAACGCAAGAATGTCAGCTATAGTTCGCCAATCATAACGCAAGCATGTCAGCTATGGTTTGCCAATACTAACCCTAACATATCAGCTATTGTTCGCTAATCCTAACGCTAGCATGTCAGCCATGGTTCGCTAATCCTAACACTAGCATGTCAGCTATGGATCTCTGATTGCTAGAATGAACAGTACCGTCGCACCCCACTGAATGTTATTAAACTAGGTCCGCATTTCTCATAAACGAGCCCATATTTAAATTATGAGAAAAAATATCTTTATTGGTCTTAATACATGGTAACCAATACAACACGTGCTTCCGTTATATTCTTTTATTAACTATTCTTTATTTACTGTATATATGTTAACTGTTATATATTTATTATATATTTATTAACTCTCTATATTTATGAACTATTGACTAAATCACAAACATGGCGGTTAGCGTATGCACAGTCCTCCCTTTATTTGATGTCTGCTCGTCTGCTTGAAGTCATTTTCTTTCCATGTTTCACTCCTTTATATTACATGCTTTTTCGTTACTTTAGCTTTTTTTAAAATAATTTTTTTAATCTTTTAAATCCATTTAAAATGTATTGAAAGTTTACAAGACTGTCATGAACAGAATTCTTTACCACACTTACTTCAGTCGAAGTATTACATGTTACTTGCTGTCTTTATTTCAGTCGAAGTATTACATGTTACTTGCTGTCTTTATTTCAGTCGAAGTATTACATGTTACTTGTTGTCTTTATTTCAGTCGAAGTATTACATGTTACTTGCTGTCTTTACTTCATTTGAAGTATTACATGTTACGTGCTGTCTTCACTTCAGCTGACGTATTACATGTTACGTGCTGTCTTCACTTCAGCTGAAGTATTACATGTTACTTGCTGTCTTCACTTCAGCTGAAGTATTACATGTTACTTGCTGTCTTCACTTCAGCTGACGTATTACATGCTACTTGCTGTCTTTACTTCATTTGAAGTATTACATGTTACTTGCTGTCTTTACTTCATTTGAAGTATTACATGTTACTTGCTGTCTTTACTTCATTTGAAGTATTACATGTTACTTGCTGTCTTTACTTCATTTGAAGTATTACATGTTACTTGCTGTCTTTACTTCATTTGAAGTATTACATGTTACTTGCTGTCTTTACTTCATTTGAAGTATTACATGTTACTTGCTGTCTTCACTTCAGCTGAAGTATTACATGTTACGTGCTGTCTTCACTTCAGCTGAAGTATTACATGTTACTTGCTGTCTTCACTTCAGCTGACGTATTACATGCTACTTGCTGTCTTTACTTCATTTGAAGTATTACAAGTTACTTGCTGTCTTCACTTCATGTGAAGTCAGACACGTTACTTGCTGTCTTCACTTCAGTTGAAGTATTACATTTCTCTCCTTTGGCCAGGTCCTGCAGAACATGAAACAAGTCGGTGCAAAAAACCAAAACGTGTATTCAAATATTAAAATAGAATCATCATTTTTATAACATTTATAACTGTACATTGTTTTAAATATGTTGTTCAAGGCTTTCCTTACAAATCTGTAACAGAACTACAACTTTTCATATCTCTAGCAAAATATCCGCCACTGGCTGTCGTTCCTTTTTTTTAAAAAAATCTAGGTCATGAGTAGTTTAAAAACCTTCACAGAATCCAGGAAATGGAAAGATGTGCTGTATTATTTCCCTTTGCCAGCGGAGATGTAATGGCTTTAAAAAAAAGAAAAAAAAATCACTTACATTTTAAAGTCTCTTGAAAATTATTTCCTTGTTCCTATTCCTTTCCCTTTATTACTGATTTATGTGTAATCAGAGAAATATTTCGATTCCTGAAATCTTGAATTTCACTTTATGCTTTTATGTCTACATTTCTTCATTTTCTTTCTTTCTTTTTCTTCGTTTCTCTTTCCTCTCTCTCTCTCTCTCTCTCTCTCTCTCTCTCTCTCTCTCTCTCTCTCTCTGCTTCTGCAATTCTGATTTCTTTCTTTACCTATTTCTTCTTTAATTTCTTTCTTTCTTTTGTTTTGTTTCTTTCTATGTCTTTTCTCTTTCTTTTTTGTTCTTCTCTTTTGTTCTTCTCTTTCTTTGTTTTTATTTCCTTTTATTTAACTTGTCATATATTTATGGTCACAAAGATGCAGGCGTGTTAAAAATCTTATGGCAGAGATAATTTAAATCCAGACATTTCTTGAATCAGTAACTCACCGCGTTTTTTCTGATCAGTTTCTCCATGTTTTATTTGCTCAGTGACTCTCCATGTTTTATTTGATCAGTGACTCTCCATGTCTATCTGATCAATGACTCTCTGTGCTTTATCTGACCAGTGGCTCACCACGTTTTATCTGATAAGTCACTCTCTATGTTTTATCTGATCAGTGACTCTCCATATTTTATCTGATTAGTGACTCTCCATATTTTATCTGATTAGTGACTCTCCATGTTTTATCCGATCAGTGACTCTCCCTGGTTTGTCTGATCAGTGACTCTCATGTTATATCTGATCAGTGACTCTCCATGTTTTGTCTGGTCATTGACTCTCCATGTTTTGTCTGATCAGTGACTCTCCATGTTTTATCTGATCAGTGACTCTCCATATTTTATCTGATCAGTGACTCTCTATGTTTTATCTGATCAGTGACCCTTCATGTTTTATCTGATAAGTGACTCTCCATGTTTTATCTGATAAGTGACTCTCCATATTTTATCTGATTAGTGACTCTCCATGTTTTATCTGATCAGTGACTCTTTATGTTTTATCTGATCAGTGACTCTCCATATTTGATCTGTGACTCTCCATGGTTTATCTGATCAGTGACTCTCCATGTTTAATCTGATTAGTGACTCTCCATGTTTAATCTGGTCAGTGAGCACTGCCAGTCAGTTTCAGATGGCCTAGACTCACACAACTGCCCTGCCAGGCAGAGAGGAGAACAGTCAATGGCGAAGGAAATTAAGAGTAAAGAATGAATTCTTCATAGCGTGGTCTTTATAAATCTCCTGAGGAAGAGAACAAGATTTGACGGAGCGCATGAAACTCATAGACTGAACAAGTGAGACCAATCAAACACATTGTAAAGTATCCTCTTTATAAAGCTTAGTTCGTTTTTACAAAACAAAAGTAGTTTAGAATCCGAATGGTTCATTTAAATGTCTTCGGGGATTCCACACAAAAAAATATAAGTATCTAAAAGCCACAATAGACCAGGTTGTAAAGCGATGTTGACATCCTGAGGCGGTTGTCCTTCAGCGACATCCAAAATGTCATCTGCGAATGTTGGAAGAAGTAGAAGAAGAAATTAACTAGCTCAGGAACAGATGAATAATTTGAAAGTTTGATGACAACTGAATGTTCATCACTGTCAATTCATTGTGAAGTCAAAATATAGTAAGTTGAACAATCGTAATTCGAGGAGTTTATGTATACTAAAAGAGATTAATGAAGTATGTAAGATACAGATGTTTGGTCTTGATATCTACACAGTATTCAAAGCGCCTTATAAATTGGTCATTTTATCCAAATAAAAACAGTGAGCACATAGGGGCTAGATTAAAATTTAAAATAAACTTATAGAACGACTGCTTTCTAGGCTAAATACTCCACATAAACCATAAGTAAACAAGGCAACAAATTTAGCATAGTATCAAAAGTAGATACTGAGCACAACTAAACATTTAAAGGCAACAACCTGATGGGAATTTCCGCCATTATGGAACACTATTATGAAATGGTCACTGAAAGGAAAAACCAGTGAGACGAGAAAAATAACACCCAGAAGATAATGAATAACTAATAATAATTCCAATACAATTAGAAATAATCAATACCTTTTTTAAAAGAAGATGAACTGGATGTCCAAGTCCATGTCTTCTCTTGGGAGAATACGCGTAATGAATTTAGGTGTCAATTCTCCCATGGGGAATCCCCAAGGGAAGTAATCAGAACTGACTGTTACGCCTGGTACAGGTAAATAAAACGATGATGATGTTTTTCAGGGGCGTCGATAAAATGGATGACTGAATCTGCGAGAGCTTAACAAAGAGTCAAAAAAAAAATGCTGAGCATTTGGCTCCATCTCTCTGATCATGTCAGGCATTTACCGCCTGTTTCTGTTTAAAAATGAATAGGCTGTTACACACAGTGACACACACGAGATTACCCTAGTCCGCTGTTTCATGCCTGCACGATAGCGTATGAATATCGACATTCTGTAGATTCTGAAACAGTCTGTACGCAGCCCGTTGTATGGGTAGGCGTGGTGTACACAGAATACTCAAGGATCTTATAAATTGTTCATTTTATCAAAATATTATTTCTGAAATGGTTTCTGTTGTCATAGACTACGTGATATGGAAGTCTGTTCTATCCCTGTTTATTTGCGTAAACCTCAGTGTTTCTTATTTTCTATATTTGCACCTAAAATAGAGATCATCATCATCATCATCCCTCTCTCCTCCGAATGAAGCATGAGGCATCAACAAAGTTTCTCCAGCCAGTTCTGTCGTAAGCAAGAAGGGATACCTCAAACCGCGTCTTTCCTCCTTTCTTTATTTCTTCCTGTATTGTGTGTCTCCGGGTCCCTAATGGCCAGTCTCGCTTTCTTTTCCCTTGAGCTGTCCAAGTCGAGGCGGTGTAGAGGTGTCTTGTTCTTTCCATTCGTAGTATATGGCCCTGCCATTTCCATCTCCGGCCTTTGACCTCTTTAGTAATGTTCTCCATGTCTGCTCGTTTGGTTATTTCCTCGTTTGTCACCTGTTCTTGCTGGTGTATTCTTAGCATTCTTCTAATTCAGCACTTTATTTTAGATTAAAATAGATAAAGTCTGATGAGGATAAACGATGAGGGAAGACACAGCACATACAAACACACACACCCACACCAAACAGAAACCAGGCAGATAGATAGATAGATAGATAGATAGATAGATAGATAGATAGATAGATAGATAGATAGATAGATAGATAGATAGATAGATAGATAGATAGATAGATAGATCTGTAATCTATTCCTAATCGAATACAGATACGAATATGGACAGATATAACTGCAGAATGGATATGCTACTGTGAACTTTAGACATGGATGATAATGTCATTGGAAATCTACCGGATCGTGTTGTTTTGTTTTTTTTTTAACAGAAAGAAATAATTGAAAGCTGACTTCTTAAGCTTATTCACGTGTGAGTCACGCTGAATTCACGCTGTGTCAGTCTCCTACCATTCAAGCCCCTTTATTGTAAGGGAATTTGCTTACAAATCACGTTTCTCTACGTGTATCTGTTATGTTTTTTAAAACTCCCACTTTCCTCAAAACCTCATCCCCACTCCCAGCCAACTTTTTTTCCTCCGCTTCCGGTTTTACGGACGAATGATTACGTAAGCGGGCGGGAAAATTATTGATTTCATTATTGGTAGTCTCGCTTGACTGAACACACGAGATTCTACCTTCATGTCGCTGGGGATCTCTCCTTTTTCAACCGTCCGTCCACGCTGAACAATTACTTCGCAGTGTATGAAATCAACGATCCAAGGACTTTTTACTGGACGCTCACATTCTCATTCTGTTATGCCTGTTATGCCAACCTCTCCAGGGATTGAGAAAACAATCACTTGTAGCGTTTGAATCAGGGACATGAAAACTTGTGGAATATTTGTGCAGCAAAATTACAAGCTGAATTATTGAATCTCTGGGAAAAAAAGTTCATTAACGAAGAGACTGGGCCGATGTTTATTTAAAGCTTTGCAAATGTTTGTGAGAATAAAACAATCATGAGTTGTGAAAATGAAGACTTGGGGGGAAATGGTGAATTAATGAAACCGGGATGGATAAATATGGCTACATCAGTTTTGTCGGATACAGTAAATTCAGAGAAGTTTCTCATCTTCTTGAATTCATGGTTACAGAGAAAGGTCTAAATTAAGAACGTATGTAAGAAGACGGTCTAAAGTATGGATGTAAGAGGAATGTCTAAAACAAGAAGAAGGTCTAAAGTACGTATGTAGAAGAAGGTCTAAAGTACGTTTGTAAGAGGAAGTAAAAAAAAAAAAAGAGAGAGAAAGATCAGTTACGAAAATAATGTTACCTAGTGAGCTTAATATTACTGCTCTTGTGTAGTTAAAGCTAACATAACACTTAATTATTATTTATGTAATACATCTAATATTGGTGTACACACTATTTTTTCTAGCTCTGAATCTAGTAATCTGAACTTTCTAGCTCTGAATCAAGTAATCTGGACTTTCTAGCTCTGAATCTAGTAATATGGATTTTCTAGCTCTGGATCTAGTAATCTGAACTTTGTAGCTCTAGATCTAGTAATCTGGACTTTCTAGCTCTGAAAAAAAGTAATATGGACTTTGTAGCTCTGGATCTAGTAATCTGGACTTTCTAGCTCTGGATCTAGTAATCTGGACTTTGTAGCTCTGGATGTAGTAATCTGGACTTTCTACCTCCTCTTCTTCTTTTCCTTCTGTGTTCGAGGTCACCTCAGATCCTTATCCCTGTCGACACGGCAAAAGCCCGCAGTCCTCTCCAGATCCTGATAGGAGCCCCGAAGCTTTTGCCCCAGGCTTGTGTCCTCTGGCCGTATCTCATGCCGCAGACCGGCATCGTTTGCACACTCTTGAAGGATATGTTCTGGAGTATGGACTCAAATGCTAAATGGACACTCGTCCATGTGCGAGACATTTTGAGTCGATGCAGTCACAGAGTTCGGATTCCCGTACTTTCAGAATTTCTAAGAGACTGTCATTTTGACAAATTTGTCTGCTGAATCTTCATTATGCTGTACCTAAATGGGAAGAGATGAACGTTCGCGGAACGCCCCCAGAGTTGCCACACTGCAAAATAAGGATCAAAGGACCGTGAAAGCAAGTAGAGCGAACGACACAAAACAGAAGAATGTACCAGAAAACTATTTGTATGTTATCCCTGCCTGAACCTAAATATATTTCTTATCCACGATAAGGAAAAAAAAAACATCAAACTATTCACATTTTACACTACACACAGATAAAGGTAAAAGGTAAAATTCAAGTTACCGTGCCATTAAGGCATATTGGGGAATACGGTGTTAGGCCCGTATTTTCAGTGACCTTCGGCACATGAAAGTCTGATGTGGTCAGTATCACGCCTGGTCGTTTTACCTTCCCAGATTTCTCTGGTACCCATTTTTAGAGGCTGGGTGACCTCGGGGGCTTTTTGGTGTGTACCAGAAAAAAAAGTCCCATTGCTGGGACTGAACCCGGTACCACCTGATTAGTCAACCGAGCGCCTAACCACTCAGCTAACCAGGTCCATGTAGAGGGGACCATAACATTTGTGACATCACTAACATGAGTGATGATCTCAGTTTCTCATTTCAGTTAGGTCAAGGAGATAGTGAACTGAAACCAAGCACAGTGATCTCTGTGTATGAAACAGAAAGGTTTTACTTGTTGTTTATTATGGACATCTCTCTCTCTCGCTCTCTCTCTCTCTCTGAACCTTAAGTGCCCAGGGCACATGGGGCTACCGCAAGGGTTTTCCACAAATGCCTGTCCTTTGCTTTTTTTTCTGCTCTTGCCCAGGTGAGCCCTCTATTGCTCAACATCCTATTATGGACATACTCGATTCTATTCACTCGTTTTCATCTTTGGTTTAGTTCTGACGTAAATGGTGTTTTAATCTATCACCAGTCGCTGAGTACCAATAATGGCTGATAGGAACTGCTTTCTCTGAGGTGGTCAAGCCATATGCAGCTGTTGTTGTTGTCGTTGTTGTTGTTGTTGTATCCCCCTGAAACTGCGAGCGAGCAGATATTTTTTGCAGTTGAGGATGTTGAACCACAGCTTCAATGAGGAGTGAAGATTTTTTTTAGCAAAGATGCTTTAGAAAAGATAAATGCTTCCTCGATAGACTCCAGCGCCTTGGAACAATATCCAGTATAATCATCCTTTTAACTATACAGTATAATCATCCTTGTAACTATACAGTATAATCATCCTTTTAACTATACAGTATAATCATCCTTTTAACTATACAGTATAATCATCATTGTAACTATACAGTATGTAATCATCCTTGTAACTATACAGTATATACAGTATAATCGTCATTGTAACTATACCGTATATACAGTATGATCATCCTTTTAACTGTACAGTATGTACAGTATAATCATCCTTTTCACTTCACTTCTTTCTGTATATAACCTCATTTCACTTCACTTCTCTCTGTACATAGCTTCGTTTCACATACGAGTATGAACTTCGCTAACATATCACAGAAACCTATGCACAGCAAGACTCTCTTATTGAACAAACGCGCGAAGAGCGAAGCACGCAGGAAATGTGAAAGAAATAAATAGAATATGGCGAGAAATATTGCAGAAACTCTGTACTTTATTGTTCACCTTTATGCTCCAGGACGAAAATGCAGTTATCTCGAGAAGCCGTCATAGTCTCATCAGTCATGTAATAAATTGCTCATTCATTCATCTTCCGGGCATCCAAGAACTCAACAGACACCTGAACGAATTCAAGAAGTCCGCAACGCATTGCTGAGTAACCCTAGGTGATCAGCTGGTAGGAACGCTTTGGCATATGGCATCCTCTTACTGTTAATAGTGATCTTTATGTGCAGATGCTAACTGAATACTTCATTCCAGACTTGGCCAATAGAAATAAGAGACTAATATGGTTTCAACAAGATGGAACAACTGCCCACACAGCCCGTTAGTCCATGGCTATGCTGCAACAAGTATTTCCCAATCGTCTTATTTCCAGATTTGGGGATATTCACTGGCCGGCAAGGTCACCGGATTTATCGGCCGCAGACTTCTTTTTGTTGGGGTATCTCAAGAGCACGGTGTATGCTAGTCGACCACCGTCAGTTGCAGACCTAAAAGATCGAATCCGACATTACTTTCAAAATATCCCTTTGAACATGTTAAATGGTGTTGTACAAGAATTTTCCAGAAACCTGGCTGAATGTAACAAATGTAATGGCGGTCATCTAACCGGCGTAATTTTCAAAACCTAAATATGATTGTCAGTAATAATAAAAATACCCACTTTTCAGAGTTTCATTTCACTTTTTTAAAAACCAAAAACATGTATAGCGCTTATTTATTTTCCATTTTTAAAATCCAGCTATGCTTTATGCCGGACCCTATATCATCATCATCATCATCATCATCTGTACTCCCAATGGAGCACAGGGCATCAACAAAAGTTCTCCAGCCAGTCCTGTCCTGAACAAGCGGGGATATCCCAAACCAGGTCTTCCCCGCTTCCTTTAGTTCTTCCTGTCTTGTGTGTCTCCATGTCTCCAGTAGCCGGACCCTCTTTCTTTTCCCTTGAGCTGTCCAAGTCAAGGCGGCGTAGGGGTGTCTTGTTCGTTCCATTCGTAGCACGTGGCCCAGCCATTTCCATCTTCGATCTGTTGAAATGAGGCTTCCAATGTTCTTAAACTGTGGTACTTCTTCAGCTTCTCTTGTCCCACATGAGATTGTACAAATATTTATCCATTCTCTCTCTCTCTCTCTCTCTCTCTCTCTCTCTCTCTCTCTCTCTCTTTCAATCATGTCACTTCTTCTGTACATACTCAGATATCGATCTCTCTTTTCTCTCACTTCTCTCTCTCTCTCTCTCTCTCTCTATCTATCTATCTATCTGCAGTTCTGTTTATCAATTTTTTCACCTTTCTGTCCTTCTCTCAGTTTCGTGCCTTGCCTTTATCTTTCTTGCGATGTCCTCTCATTCATTCCCCTGATTTCCTTCCTTTCCACTAACCATCCTCTTTCTGTTTAAGACGACATAAAACCCTGTCTGTTTTATTCACCTCCATAAAAGTGCTCACCTCCACTCATGTTTTCCAAACTATCTCGACCAAAGTGGCTCTCAGTCTTGTAGCCGTCAGCTCCATAAATTATGCATTCACAAATTCTTGATTTTTCTAGTTTATTTCAACATTTCTTTTTCCAGCTGGAAATCTCTTTAAAAAACGCTCTTTCTGTAATTCCTCTTTACTGATTCATTAGTGATCTTGAGTTCGCCGATTTCTGCTCAGAAAACAGACAAGAAAATGTCTTCCTTCAGCTTGCAGACTTTTACCCGTCAACTCAGCTCAGATTCTGTCATCATTTTTCTGTTATCTGCCCACTCCAGCTTTCATAGTCTCGCCCATGAATCCTCTCCTTCCCCCAATTCTTCCTCAAAGCGTGTACTCCTACATCTGAAGTGCTAACAAAAGCATGGCTTAAGATTACTTTACAAGCCTTTACATATGTGTGCTGCCAAACTGTCGATCATTATCTGACTGTATATCACTGTTTCGTGTGTGGCCGGTTACATACGTTCATTCTGACTATCTTTTCCCGCTTCTTATCATCTGTGCTATTTCTTTGCCGTTTCATTTTCACTTTTTTGAGAGAGGAGGAAAGAAGTTAGCAAGATTTCCGATGCTATCATGTCAATCTGTTTTCCATCAGACGAATATAAGCTTAGCAAGCTAGTGCAGATAGAATGGCGTCTTCGCTGGCGATGGACCAGTTCAGAACAACCTGTCAGGAAATTGCGGTAGTTATTGTTCTTGTTGCTCCATGGCACAGCCAACAAGATCTTTTTTTTTGCAGGCGATGCTGTGAAAGTGCTGAGACGCTATATCGTGCTGAATGATGCAAGAAAGTTGCGGTGACTATTTTTTAGTTAATGAATGGAGTTAAGAAACGGGGAGGGTCGGACGCAATACTTCTTTAGCAGACTCCACCACCACGTAGACTATAGATATCCCTGCCCCATTAGCCAGACTGAGCCTGTTATTGTGGGCACCAACAGAGAAGTGGGACAGGGTCTTGACCGGCTATATTTCAGCTCTGGCCATTTTTAACCAACCCTGGCGCAACTATGACAGCTTTGAGTAGCTGACTACCAAATCTGACAGCCGCCTTCAACCCAGAAAATTATTTCAGATTTAAATAACAGTAAAGTACAGCACAGCACAGTATAGTATAGTATAGTATAGTATAGTATAGTATAGTATAGTATAGTGTGTTTTATGTAACTTACTTTGACTGAAATGAAAAGTCACATTCATGATATATGAGTAAATATAAACTGGCATACTTTTTATTAGAAAAGAATCTCTCTGGGCACACAGTGATCTTGCTTCTCAGTCTGTGATACTGCATGATATTTGTGCGATGATTATGATATATTTGTGCATTGATTATGATATATTTGTGCACTAATTATGATATATTTGTGCATTGATTATGATATATTTGTGCATTGATTATGATATGTTTGTACATTGATTATGATATGTTTGTGTGGTAGAAAAGGTAACAGTACCCATCTATGCCATGAAGGCACACTAGAGGATGTGGTATTAGTGCCCATATTTTCTTTGACCTGTGGGCACATTAGAAGGCGATGAGGTCAGCGTCAAGCCTGGCCACCCTTCCTTTCCCAGCTTCTTAAGAAAAAACCGGGTACCTTTTCTACAGCTGGGTGGCCGGATTCGAACCACGGACTTTCATCTTGAGAGACTAGAGCACTAACCGACGCCCATTTGTGCAGTGATCATGATACATTTGTGCAGTGATCATGATACATTTGTGCAGTGATCATGATACATTTGTTCAATGATCATGATACATTTGCGCGGTGATCATGATACATTTGTGCAGTGATCATGATACATTTGCGCATTGATCATGATACATTTGCGCAGTGATCATGATACATTTGTGCCGTGATCATGATACATTTGCGCAGTGATCATGATACATTTATGCAATGATCATGATAAACCGAGCAAGATTTTTGTTTTCTAGTCCATAAGTTAGTCTGATCCTAAACCCGCTCAGCACCACAACCTGGGTTCTGGAGATCATCTAGCGATGGCCACATAAATGAACACCTAATACCCATGTACCACGAAAGCTGACTCCGGAAACAAATGAAAACGCGTGTTGCACAGCGAGGCACACTAGATTACAGCCTACAACAGACTGTCGGCACCTAAGGGGAGAATATCACCTAATGTAAAAAAAAAAAATTGTCAGTCGGGAATCTCGTCCATCTCCACGGTAAATAAACAGATTAAAGGAACTAGAAACTAACATTCAACGAAATCCAGTCAGTTTTACTTTTCGAGTTAGATCTTCAGATGAAAGCCACGGAATATCAAGAGGTTAAAGTAAACGGTAGAAGTGTTTCGTTAGTCTGTGTGAGTAAATGTCAATAACTTTTTTTTTTATTCGCTTTCTTGTTTTTGCGTCGTTCCAGAAAGGTTATCTGTAAAAAAAAGAATCTGTTGAAAATATTCCAGCCGTAATAATGAGCAGTCAAGCGTGGAATTTTATCATTGAAAATTTGATAGAAGTTGTCTTTAACTTGGCATTCATGAGTTCACGGGTAGTGGGGAGTGGTTGGGGGTGGGGGGTATCCCAAGGAAGGCTTCTTTTTTTTTTTTTTGAAGTCCACAGGTCAGCAAAATCGATTGGCTCGACAAAAGAAAAATGTTACCATCATCTGGGTTTTATTTACTGCCTTATCTTTTTAATGAAGGTTCCACGTTTATTTTCAGATCAGAAAGAAGATTCGCAGCCATTCTTAGTTTGGAAAGGTTTAAGAGGGGAAAAAAAGACGTCTAACAAACTCAGCGAAATTGTAAATATGACCTTTCATAATTGATCTTTTCGTTCCCTTCAAAACCACAGTTATCTCTCTTAGCAGTTGGATTCTCCTGAAGACCAATAAAATGTATGGCGGTAAAGATCATAGCGGTACTGTGGAGAATTTTGAGACGTAATCCAACTCCAGATTCGCAGAAATACTGAACATGAACATATCCTGCCCGCACTCACTGTTTTTATTTTGTTTCCTTTGTGGGAGATAGAAGAAAAAAAAAGGGATAAAATTATCAGGCAGTCTATAAATATCTTAGATGTGGCGTGGCTGAGTCGATAGTTCGTTGACCTCCCGTGGTAAGGCGGCTGCTCATCCTAGCTGAGTTTGGGGTTGGGCTCATAGGCATTCTTTTATTGTGTTTGTTTCTGTCAGATCTGAAGCGCTTTGTGTTCAGCTTTTTCGGGGGCGAAGCTCTGCCCCAATACTTTAGCTCTGTCTTAATAATTTAGCTCTGTCCTAATACTTTAACTCCGTCCTCATACTTTGGCCGTGTCCTAATACTTTAGCTCTGTCATAATACTTTGGCCGTGTCCTAATACTTTAGCTCTGTCCTAATTATTTGGCTCTGTTCTAATACATTAGCTCTGATCTAATACTTCGGCTCTGTCCTAATACTTTAGCTCTGTTCTAATACATTAGCTCTGTCCTAATACTTTAGCTGTGTCCTAATACTTTGGCTGTGCCATAATACTTTAGCTGTGTCCAAATACTTTAGCTCTGTCTTAATACTTTGACTGTGCTCTAATACTTTAGCTCTAGCCTAATACTTTAACTGTGTCCTAATGCTTTAGCTCTGCCCTAATACTTTAGCTCTGTCCTAGAATGTATAAACTAGGAAATTAGTAGGAACAGCTTTATTACTTAACCATTACAAAGATGTGACGTTTCGCCATGAGCATTATTCATATAAAAAATACTGCGTGATTCGTATGGCTCTCCTAATACTTTGGCTCTATCTCTATGCTTTGGCTCTGTCTCTATGCTTTGACTCTGTCCAAATACGTTGGCTCTGTCCTAATACTTTAACTCTGTCCTAATACTTTAGCACTATCCTAATACTTTAGCTCTGTCCTAATACTTTAGCTATGTTTTAATACTTTAGCTCTGTCCTAATACTTTAGCTATGTTTTAATACTTTAACTCTGTCCTAATACTTTAGCTCTGTCCTAATACTTTAGCTATGTCCTAATACTTTAGCTATGTCCTAATACTTTAGCTATGTCCTAATACTTTAGCTATGTTTAATACTTTAGCTCTGTCATAATACTTTAGCTATGTCCTAATACTTTAGCTCTGTCCTAATACTTTAGCACTATCCTAATACTTTAGCTATGTTTTAATACTTTAGCTCTGTCCTAATACTTTAGCTATGTCCTAATACTTTAGCTCTGTCCTAATACTTTAGCTATGTTTTAATACTTTAGCTCTGTCCTAATACTTTAGCTATGTCCTAATACTTTAGCTATGTCCTAATACTTTAGCTATGTCCTAATACTTTAGCTATGTTTTAATACTTTAGCTATGCCCTAATACTTTAGCACCGTCCTAATACTTTAGCTATGTCCTAATACTTTAGCTCTGTCCT
This sequence comes from Achatina immaculata, assembly GCA_009760885.1. NCBI lineage: Eukaryota > Metazoa > Mollusca > Gastropoda > Stylommatophora > Achatinidae > Lissachatina > Lissachatina immaculata. The sequence continues at coordinate 9,097,044 of CM019691.1, forward strand.
AATACTTTAGCTATGTTTTAATACTTTAGCTATGTCCTAATACTTTAGCTCTGTCCTAATACTTTAGCTCTATCCTAATACTTTAGCTCTATCCTAATACTTTAGCTATGTCCTAATACTTTAGCTCTGTCCTAATACTTTAGCACCGTCCTAATACTTTAGCTCTATCCTAATACTTTAGCTCTGTCCTAATACTTTAGCTATGTTTTAATACTTTAGCTATGTCCTAATACTTTAGCTCTGTCCTAATACTTTAGCTCTATCCTAATACTTTAGCTCTATCCTAATACTTTAGCTATGTCCTAATACTTTAGCTCTGTCCTAATACTTTAGCACCGTCCTAATACTTTAGCTCTATCCTAATACTTTAGCTCTGTCCTAATACTTCGGTTCTGTCCTAATACTTTATCTCTGTCCTAATACTTTAGCTATGTTCTAATACTTTAATAAAGGTAGACAGAGGTGTATGGTGCAGTTTTACAAAGTGGCAGAGGGAGTGAATAAAGTGAGAAAAAACGAATATAAAGTATGAGAATGTATAAATGTAAAACATACAACATCCGATATTTCGGCGTGAGCCTTTCGAGGATTACATGCACAAACGAGACGAAAACAAATAACTGAACGAAGAACTTATCCTAATGTTGCCTCCTCCAGAATTAGGAAACAGAGAAAAATACTTTGACTCTATCCTAATACTTTAGCTCTATCCTGATACTTTAGCTCTATCCTGATACTTTAGCTCTATCCTGATACTTTAGCTCTATCCTAATACTTTAGCTCTATCCTGATACTTTAGCTCTATCCTAATACTTTAGCTCTATCCTGATACTTTAGCTCTATCCTAATACTTTAGCTCTATCCTGATACTTTAGCTCTATCCTGATACTTTAGCTCTATCCTAATACTTTAGCTCTATCCTGATACTTTAGCTCTATCCTGATACTTTAGCTCTATCCTAATACTTTAGCTTTGTCCTAATACTTTGGCTCTGTCCTATTACTTTGGTCTCAGCAAGCTCGTTTTTTTTTCCCAGCTTGTGGAGATATCACAGTATTTATGCTAGGTCTATGATTATATAACAACAAATGCGGCTATGATTATACAACAGCAAATGCGGCTATGATTATATAACAATAAATGCGGCTATGATTATATAACAACAAATGCGGCTATGATTATATAACAATAAATGCGTCTATGATTATATAACAATAAATGCGGCTATGATTATATAACAGCAAATGCGGCTATGATTATATAACAACAAATGCGTCTATGATTATATAACAATAAATGCGTCTATGATTATATAACAGCAAATGCGGCTATGATTATATAACAACAAATGCGGCTATGATTATATAACAACAAATGCGGCTATGATTATATAACAACAAATGCGGCTATGATTATATAACAACAAATGCGGCTATGATTATATAACAATAAATGCGGCTATGATTATATAACAGCAAATGCGGCTATGATTATATAACAACAAATGCGGCTTTGTGGCATTTTCCTCAAACGGATAACCAGAATATGAGCTCGTATTAACAACATCTCCACATATGGCGGTATCGGAAGCAGCAGAGGGACTTGCCAGTCATAACAAGAACATCTCAGCAGGTAAGAGTTTAGCAAAGACGTTTCATGTCTTGTATTTCAGGCAGGTAAAAGTTTAGCAAAGATGTTCCATGTCATGTATTTCAGACAAAGAAAAGGTTAGCAAAAGGATGTTCCATGTCATGTATTTCAGACAAAGAAAAGGTTAGCAAAGATGTTCCATGTCATGTATTTCAGGCAGGTAAAAGTTTAGCAAAGATGTTCCATGTCATGTATTTCAGGCAGGTAAAAGTTTAGCAAAGATGTTCCATGTCATGTATTTCAGGCAGGTAAAAGTTTAGCAAAGATGTTCCATGTCATGTATTTCAGGCAGGTAAAAGTTTAGCAAAGATGTTCCATGTCATGTATTTCAGGCAGGTAAAAGGTTACCAAAGATGTTCCATGTCATGTATTTCAGGCAGGTAAAAGTTTAGCAAAGATGTTCCATGTCATGTATTTCAGGCAGGTAAAAGGTTACCAAAGATGTTCCATGTCATGTATTTCAGGCAGGTAAAAGGTTACCAAAGATGTTCCATGTCATGTATTTCAGGCAGGTAAAAGGTTACCAAAGATGTTCCATGTCATGTATTTCAGGCAGGTAAAAGTTTAGCAAAGATGTTCCATGTCATGTATTTCAGGCAGGTAAAAGGTTACCAAAGATGTTCCATGTCATGTATTTCAGGCAGGTAAAAGTTTAGCAAAGATGTTCCATGTCATGTATTTCAGGCAGGTAAAAGTTTAGCAAAGATGTTCCATGTCATGTATTTCAGGCAGGTAAAAGTTTAGCAAAGATGTTCCATGTCATGTATTTCAGGCAGGTAAAAGGTTACCAAAGATGTTCCATGTCATGTATTTCAGGCAGGTAAAAGTTTAGCAAAGATGTTCCATGTCATGTATTTCAGGCAGGTAAAAGTTTAGCAAAGATGTTCCATGTCATGTATTTCAGGCAGGTAAGGTTAGCAAAGATGTTCCATGTCATGTATTTCAGGCAGGTAAGGTTAGCAAAGATGTTCCATGTCATGTATAAAGACAGGACTCTCCAGGGGTGATGATGATGGCAGCAAAATTTGACTGAGAAAACACTCAGATCTCTAAAATCTCCACGAAGACATCTTCAAAGATTTACATCAGTGGTTTTAAAACTTTGTTAGGATGTAGATCCTTAAAGCCAATCATAATCTCCACGGTTTATCTTAACTTCTGAAGTTTAACACCACTTGGTGCTAATTAAAAATCTTCATATCTTTCTAGTGTTGAATATAATACGATCTTGTCTAGCAGACTCCAATGGGTCTCTGGGCTAAAATTTGTTAACCGCTGTAGCATCTCAGTTTATCCAACTGAGGTCTTAATGTTCCTTCACACTCAGATTTTTGTCTAAAATTGCTGCAGTAAATTTCCTAAAGCTATTCTCACAACTTTGATAGTATTCGTCCAAAAGGGATATATGAAGGCTATCAAAATGTTAAAAATCTTTCAAAATCTTTCTGTATTTATTATTGCAAATTTAGCAATACTCTCTCTCTCTCTCTCTCTCTCTCTCTCTCTCTCTCTCTCTCTTCCTCGTCTCCCTTTCCCCACTCCCATCTATTGGTGAGCTCTTGTCAAGGACTAAAGCTCATATGACAAATAAATCCTTTACTCCAGCATAATGTGAGTTAATCCAGCCAGTAATGCGATGCTCTCTGCCTGACAATCTCGTGCAGTTCGGACCTTCCTGTCGTCTCTGCCTGACATCTGGTGCAGTTCGGACCTTCCTGCCGTCTCTGCCTGACATCTCGTGCAATTCGGACCTTCCTGCCGTCTCTGCCTGACATCTCGTGCAGTTCGGACCTTCCTGCCGTCCTAAGAATTTATTGGTATCCAGCGAGAGATGGAGACTAGTAGTGAAGATTTATGTAATATGACTTTGTTTGGCCAAATATAAGCAAGTTTTATAGATTATATTGGGAGAGAGAGAGAGAGAGAGAGAGAGAGAGAGAGAGAGAGAGAGAGAGAGAGAGAGAGATACAGCAAGAATGTTAAAAAAAAAACAACCCCAAACTATGTGGGGCAAGAATCGAACACGGGAGCTTGTTGAGGACGAGCTTTTCATACTTGCCAGATTGGTCTCGTGTCGGTCTTTCAGCTCTGTCTTGTTCAGTTCTTGCAGTCTAAGAATTACGGCGCCCTACTGCTACTCCGACATTTATCTCCGCCCTTGTTGTAGCCTCCTCATGCAGGATCCATCAGACTTTATGCACACAAAAACCCCCCTCCTCAACCCCACTCTTCCTCTATATTCATCATATCCCATCATACATCGGGCTGATTTTAGACATGATTTCCTCCAATCTCTTTTTTGCCCCTTACATCAATAGCGCATGCGCAAATGTTCAAACGAAAACTGAAATTCAGTAATAGAAATGCGTTTAACTTGCACATCACAAGTGTCACTTGCCGTGCAGCTTATATTTCTGGCCTATTTTTGAGGTGAGAAACTTTTTACAGGAGAAAGCTGTGAGAGCTGGAAAGAGTTTTAAAGTTTACACGTGGCTTATTCTCCAAATAAAAGTTGAGCATGTTTTAATGGTCGTGCTTTTTTTTTGGTTAACCTTCCTACTCATCGTTTATTAAAAGCTTTCATACAGTCTGGGCCCTACGAGAAGGGGTGGGGGGGGGGGGGGGAGGTCTGCCTGGAGGGTTTTCGTTGTTTTAAGGAAAGCCCGTAGTGGATTCTTGCTGTTCTTCCTGGCGGTTCTGGGTCAGAACGTTCAGATATTGCGTTCTCTGTCTCCAATTATTTCTTTTTGTTCCCTTGAGTTTTCCTCTGATTGTCAGTCTGTAAAACCCCTGTCTTCGCACGAGAAGCGCAAAAAAAAAAGTTTTATTTCTCGGTTTAACTCAAACGTATAAATTTTAAAAAATGGAAATAGAGAAAATAATCAGGGAGGAAAGAGAAGAGGCGGAAGAAGAATTTGATTGCACGATAAAAGTTTTAAACTGAGAACGAAATGCGGTATAAAAGATGTCAATGTGGACAATGAAAATGGACAAGGACCGACAAGTTTTGTGCTTTATTACGTCATCAAAAACAGAATATGGAGAGAGAGAGAGAGAGAGTGAGAGAGAGAGAGAGCAGAATATAACAAAAAAATCTAGATATGTAATAAAACCTAGAAAAAAAATTGTTGCCAAGCAGAATCTGCTAATTCACTTGATATAAAATCTTTTTTCCAGACCTGGAAGAACTTTCCGACAACATGTCAAATTTATGCATCAAGTTTCCTCTCCTGAGCCTTCGTGGTTTGAAAAAAAAATATTCGCCCGCTTCATGTTGTACAAATATGTTGTGGCCTAAGTGTATGTATGTGTGTATGTATGTGTGTATTTGCGTGTGTGCTGTTTCTGTTAAATGTCTGTAACTAAGTTCAGAGAGTGCGAGAGAAATATTAACAGTAGAGTTTATAATTTTATGTTCTATAATATTGCATCGTTCTTTAGTGCGTTTACAATGGGCGTGCTCTATAATATTACTCGTTCTTGAGTGCCTTAACAAAGGGTGTGCTCTGTAATCTTACTCGTTCTTGAGTGCGTTTACAGTGGGTGTGTTCTATAATCTTACTCGTTATTGAGCTCGTTAAAATGAGTGTGCTTTATAATTTTACATTCATCTTGAGTGCGTTTACAATGGGTGTGCTCTACAACTTTACATCGTTGAAAAGTGACTTTACAGTGGCTGTCATCATCGTACGTTCACGGTGGTTCTGTTCTATAATTTTACATCGTTCTTGAGTGCGTTTACAGTGGTTGTGCTCTATAATTTTACATCGTTGAAAAGTGACTTTACAGTGGCTGTCATCATCATGCGTTTACGGTGGTTCTGTTCTACAATTTTACATCGTTCACGAGAGAGTTTAGAATGGTCGTGTTGTATTCAAAACTGAAATATTTAGTTTGTTTTCTCATCATGCGGAATGCAGTGCAAGGAAGTATCCCGGCATCCCAGGAATATGTAAGACTGCATGAGATAGTTGATGAGACGATGTTTCGTACAATCTAATACTGATTCTGGGGGAAAAAGAAACTTGTCAAAGAAGCGTGGCACTATTAAAGGACACTGGACACAGGAAGTATGTTCAGTTAATTTACTGAGTGAAACCATCGTATAAATAAAACACAGCCTTGTGCCAGAGTAAGTGGTGGCATAGATGAGGGAAGATAAGAGTGTTTAACTTGCACAACCCAACAGAGTCAAGCACGCATTCAACAACAGTTGTCATCATGGGATATATCAATGCAAAAACTATAGACTTGTAAACAGAGCAACTTAAGACTGTCTGAAAGCAAAAGAAATTTGACTTTCAAAATAAAATAGATCATATACCAGGGACTACCAGAAAAACAGATGAAGAGTCCCTCGGAGAAACCGTAGGGCAAGGAAAAGTAATATAAAACGTGACGAAACAAAAACACGCTGCAAATTCTTTGGAATGTCTTTGGAAAACAGAATTTCGAGAGCATGATAATTACCGGAAAACTCGAGGGGAAAAGAAAATGAGAGGCAACTGTCCTAACAGACTGACCAAGTGGCACAGGAACTTAAACAGTCTGAATGGAAATACCATGAACTGATGAAATCTGACCACCATCTCTTGTAAGCACAGCATATAATGATCGACTGAAAATATTCAGTTCATGATGAGGCATTTAAAGGCATCAGTGATATGAAAATATGAAAATCATTTGTTTATTTTAGTCACATAAGTTTGCAGACGTTTATGGCTCAGGTTGTCAAAAGTAATAGTTTTGTTGTCTATTACTTTTATCCTCCTATTCTCTCATTAACTATTTGTAGTATTTAAAACTTGACACCACAAACACAGCTTTCTTCTAGTCTTAACCCTTGCAGTTTTATGTGTTGCGTCATATACAGGCGTAGTGCTAAGGTAAAAGATAAAGATAAAGAACCATCATGCTATAGGAGAATGTCGATGATATAATTTACTGATACTAATAGTCTCCTTGATCATTTCATACACTGGACAGTGCTGCAATGGCGATTCGTTTAGCCATTTCTCCTTTCTCAGTTCCAATGACCGGGTCAACCTCCTGGTGGATCCGTTTCTCCTACGTCGCCATGAAAGACGGGTATATAAGACTTGGCTACTCAAGAGCCCTAATAGTCAAAAACCTTATTCTTGTTTCAGTAGCAAAGACCGTAATAACATTGTCCTGGTGGACCTTTGTCGCTGGAATTAACGTGAAAATCTATGAAAGTATTTTACACTGAGCGCGCCAATAACTAGATAATGACAGTTAGCTTAACATGGCAGTACGGCAAAGTTTATTGCTAATAAAGTGAGTTACTTTTGAAAAACAAAAACAAAAAAACATCACAACATGGAAACAGAATTTACTTCCTTTTGAAAAGAGGAAAAGACAACAAAACATCACAACGTGGAGGAAAAATTCGAGTTCCTTTTGAAAAACTAAAACAAAAAGACGTCTCAGCAGGGAAACAGAATTTCTAAAACTGTTTCACATCAGATAGGTACAGGTTTTCTATACAACAGCAGTCCTCAGAACATTAGATAGGTACAGCTTTTCTATACAACAGCAGTCCTCAGAACATTAGATAGGTACAGCTTTTCTATACAACAGCAGTCCTCAGAACATTAGATAGGTACAGCTTTTCTATACAACAGCAGTCCTCAGAACATTAGATAGGTACAGCTTTTCTATACAACAGCAGTCCTCAGAACATTAGATAGGTACAGCTTTTCTATACAACAGCAGTCCTCAGAACATTAGATAGGTACAGCTTTTCTATACAACAGCAGTCCTCAGAACATTAGATCGGTACAGCTTTTCTATACAACAGCAGTCCTCAGAAAATTAGATCGGTACAGCTTTTCTATACAACAGCAGTCCTCAGAACATTAGATAGGTACAGCTTTTCTATACAACAGCAGTCCTCAGAACATACCAGAGTGTGTTTATGTTAGAAAAATACAAAGTCAGAAGTAACAGTGAAACACACGTGGCTGGAATTCTGTACATTAACGAAAGGTACCGCAATGGCGTCTAGCTTTAAGACATTTTTACGGCTCTGTTTCTTCTTCTTCTTCTTCTTTTCTTTTCTTTCTGTGAAATAAATGAGAAACTCTGTACAATTTCTGAACCAGTTTTCTGCGTCTGACTTAAGCTATTAAATTCCAGAGAGCCTGGTGCCCGTGGTATTTCAGTGACTTAATGAACATCACACGAGTCTGTGCGGAATTTTGTTTAGCGTGTGCCTGGTTTGTGAGGCCCTGGAGAGGCTGGCTCGGGCCCGTGCAGCGTGACTGTGGACGAAGACAGAAACAATTCACTAGGGAAATGTTGCATTTTTTTTTTACTTCTACGCGTTTTTTTTTCTTCTTTTCCTTCTCATCTAACATTTTCATGTTATTTCAGTTACTTGAGTTTCTGTATTTCTTTTCTAGTCAAAGCATTCTTCGTCTTCATTTCCTACTTTTTCTTCAGAATTTTATTTTATTTTTCTTCCAGTTATAATTTTTTACCACTTATTTCTTTTTTCTTTTCGTTTTCTTGACATTTCCTCATTGAACAGGATTTTTTAAAAAAATGTTTTATTCCTTACCTTGCTAAAGTTTCTTTCTTTGTCCTGAACCAAAATAGATGCATTTATTACTAAAAAGTTGTTAAAGAAATTTTAAACTTTAATTCTACTCTTTTATTCACTGCAGCACTATTTTTTAGCTCCTTCACTCTGCTTATCTATCCCTTAAATAACCACATCGTGATAATATCTGCTTATCTACCCCTTAAATAACCACATCGTGATAATATCTGCTTATCTACCCCTTAAATAACCACATCGTGATAATATCTGCTTATCTACCCCTTAAATAACCACATCGTGCTAATATCTGCTTATCTACCCCTTAAATAACCACATCGTGATAATATCTGCTTATCTACCCCTTAAATAACCACATCGTGATAATATCTGCTTATCTACCCCTTAAATAACCACATCGTGATAATATCTGCTTATCTACCCCTTAAATAACCAAATCGTGATAATATCTGCTTATCTACTCCTTAAATAACCACATCATGATAATATCTGCTTTTCTACCCCTTAAATAACCACATCATTATAATATCTGCTTTTCTGCCCCTTAAATAACCACATCATGATAATATCTGCTTATATGCCCATTAAATAACCAATCGTGATAATATAACCGTGGCCGCGATTGTCTTTAGGTGATTTTCTGTGGACAGCTATATAAAATCTATAACCACTGGGGCTACGGTCAGGACATTGCTATGATTGATCATGAAGGGGTAAAATATCCAGTTTAGAAAAAGGTCTAGCAAGTTGTCATGGTGCACTTCTGTAATGAAATCATCTTTTACTTCGTACTGATTCTAGGGCATCCTATTATGCTCACAGTCACACAAGCTGGAACTATTTAAACGGATATCAAAATGAATCCTACAGGTTTAAGATAACTAAATATCTTTCAGTTTTTGAATGATGTCATTCATTCATTCACTCATTTGCATGTCCCTTGCGGAACTTTGCCTCCCAAACAGCACTCCTGTAGGCCTCTCGGTTGTGAGTAAGATGGCCTGCTGCTGATGCATCCATTTGCAGATCGTCAACGATGTCTTGCAGCCATCTTCGTTTTGGTCTTCCTCTTTTTCTTTTTCCCATTATGTATAATTCCAATATGATCTTCTCTAAATTATCATGACGTTTAATGTGTCCAAAATATTTAAGTTTTCTCTCTTTAATCCTCTTTACTAGCCAGCCTTCTTCAATATTAAGCTCTTGTAGTACAGATATATTTGTTCTTTTTTGTGTCCACGATATTTGAAGAACTCTTCTGTAGCATTTACATTCAAAGGCATTTATGTGTTTCTCAGCTGTTTTGTTAAGTGTCCAGGTCTCACAGGCATATGTTGCGATGGGAAAGATGCATGCCCTTAAAAATCTTATTTTTGTAGTTCTGTCTGCTCCTCTCCACAGATTCTTTATTTGTTTTACTTTCTGAAGAGCGATAGATGTCCTCCTTTTAATTTCCCTCATTGTATCTCCATTATTAGTTAGTATTTGAAAGATGTATTTATTAAATAATGTACACAAACCCCCAGATAGGCAGACAGACACTCCAGTCAGACAGAAAAGAAAGAACGGACAGACAGACAGACAGACAGAACACTTCCCGCCGTATTTATTTGACAGAGTAAAAGAAAAGAGATTTATCCTTTAATGTTAAGCTACACTTTGGCTTGATGTAAATCAGTCTTCTTTTGCCATTGATCTCTTTCAATTTACTGTCTTCCTTAAAATCTTGTCTGTATAAGTAACATCGGCGAGATACGTTCCTGCGAAATCTTGTCTGTATAAGTAACATCAGCGAGATACGTCCCAGCTTTGATACATGGATCATTTGTTTGGATTCCTTTGTCTGGAATTTCTCTTAATATTCCTGATCTTTCCTGCGCTGTGTGTGTGTGTGTGTGTGTGTGTGGATTCTTGAGTCGTATTTAAGACACAATGCAGCCCCGGAGGTTGGGAGGGGGCTAGAGAAAGACAGAGAGAGACACAGAGAGAGAGAGAGAATCAAGATACTGGGATAAGAGAGAAAATATTTTAGTGGAAGTAGGCGAGAAAATGGGAGAAAACTGACGAGCATGATTAGTATTAAAGGGAGATAAGGAGGACCACGATATGGATCATAAACTGCCTTTAATATGAATATTTTATTGTCATATGGGCTATTTTTCAAAGTTATTATTATTAGTATTAGTATCACTTTGTGTCGCTGAGAAGGGCTGTGAGAGGTTTAGTTTGCCAGGCCCTCCAAGACTACAGACAGACCTAATGCAAGACTATAGACTGACCAAAAGTACAGACGGATTCCAAGACTGCAGACAGACTGATTCCAAGACTGCAGACAGACTAATTCCAAGACTACAGACAGATTTATTCCAAGACTGCAGACAGACTGATTCCAAGACTGCAGACAGACTGATTCCAAGACTGCAGACAGACTGATTCCAAGACTGCAGACAGACTGATTCCAAGACTGCAGACAGACTGATTCCAAGACTACAGACAGACCGATTTCAAGATTACGGACAGACTGCTCCAATACTGCAGGCAGACCAACTCCAAAACTACAGACAAACCAACTCCAAAACTACAGACAGACTTACTCCAAAACTACAGACAGACTTACTCCAAAACTACAGACAGACTGACTCCAAGACTACAGACAGACTGACTACAAGACTACAGACAAACTTACTCCAAGACTACAGACAGACTTACTCCAAAACTACAGACAGACTGACTCCAAAACTACAGACAGACTTACTCCAAAACTACAGACAGACTTACTCCAAGACTACAGACAGACTGACTCCAAGACTACAGGCAGACTGACTCCAAGACTACAGACAGACTTACTACAGACAGACTGACTCCAATACTACAGACAGACTGACTCCAAGACTACAGACAGACTTACTACAGACAGACTGACTCCAAGACTACAGACAGACTTACTACAGACAGACTGACTACAAGACTACAGACAGACTTACTACAGACAGACTGACTCCAAGACTACAGACAGACTTACTACAGACAGACTGACTCCAAGACTACAGACAGACTGACTCCAAGACTACAGACAGACTTACTCTAAGACTGCAGACAGATTTACTCCAACATTACAGACAGACTTACTACAGACAGACTTACTCCAAGACTACAGCCAAATTGACACTAAGACTACAGACTAATTCCAAGTCTACAGATAGACGGATTCCAAGACTACAGACAGTCTCCAAGACTACAGGCAGACCTAAACTACAGATATACTGATTCCTGGACATGAGAATTACCTGGAAAGTGAACTTGAACTGCGTTATTCAAGTTCTAGGTCACTTTTCTTTCTCTCATGTCTAAGTGTGCTTTGTTGACGATTTTTTCCACGGTCTAACCATACAATAACAAATATATCCATACTACAAGAACTTTATATTGAAGAAGGCTGGACACGTTAAACGTCATGATAATCTAGAGAAGACCGTCTTGGAAGGGTACATAATGGGAAAAATGAAGAGAAGAAGACCAAGGCGAAGATGGCTGCAAGACATCGTTGATGATCTGCAAATGGATGCATCAGCAGCAGGCCGTCTTGCTTACGACCGAGAGGCCTACAGGAGTGCTGTTAGGGAGGCAAAGTTCCGCAAGGGACATGCAAATGAATGAATGAATGAACCATACAATATTGTGCTTTGTTACTTTACTGTTCGAACGCCTTATTATTTCCTATTTGTACATTTGTACCTGAAAGAAGACACATTCCTCTAGCACCTACCTTTATTTTAGAACTCTGCCCAGTCTTCATTTTCATAGACGGAGTATATCTTTGTGCGGCTTTCGTGTGGCTGGAATTTCGTATAGCCCTTACATAACGCCAGTCGTGATGTCCTTAAGCATTTTATCTCTTTTAAGATTTTGTTGAAGGCTTTAGAATTTATTATTACATCGGAAATTACCAGATATGTACTAGTAAATTAACTATAGCTGTTAACTTCGCAATATTTTTAAAGAGCCTTGATGTTCTCGATGCCAGTTGGTCGAGAAAGCAAATGTATTCACGTAATCAAACGAGACGCTATGAGGGTCTAAAAGTTACCTGGCATCAATACAGAAGGAAGTCTGGCTTTTCTGTATTCGCATTGGAGCCGGCGCAGACATTCATAAATTCCTTCGTCGTATTCGGATAAGGAAGACTTTTCCAATTCATGGACTGCGGACTAATCAGGGAACTATTTTACAGTGCGTTTTAACAGCCATCCTGTCTTCTATATTCTTCGTTAACGTTTATAATGTTGGTTCCTTTGTCTGCTGCTAATGTTACCTCTCCGTTCGACCATCGCAGACATTAGAGAAAATGAAACGTTGTCAAAATTTTTTATTTCAGATGAAGTTACTTCATTATGGTTTATTCATAGCTCTTTTAAAATATTATCTTCGAATCATTTCTTCTCTTGGTCTAGCTCTACCAATTAGAGTTTCACTTAGTCTTCATATCTCCTCATCTACTCTCTCTCTCTCTCTCTCTTTCTCTTTCTCTCTCTCTTTCTCTCTCTCTTTCTCTCTGAACCTTTAACGTGCCCAAGATACACGGGACTTTCGCAAGGATTTCCCACAAACGCCTTCTTTCTCCCGTTTTTCCGCTCTTACCCAAGTGAGCCCTGCTCCTTGTCTAGCTCCCCCAATTAAGGTTTCTCTCAGTCTTCATATCTTCTCATCTTCTCCACGTCTAACAGTAAGTCTTCATATCTTCTCATCTTCTCCACGTCTAACAGTAAGTCTTCATATCTTCTCATCTTCTCCACGTCTAACAGTAAGTCTTCATATCTTCTCATCTTCTCCACGTCTAACAGTAAGTCTTCATATCTTCTCATCTTCTCCACGTCTAACAGTAAGTCTTCATATCTTCTCATCTTCTCCACGTCTAACAGTAAGTCTTCATATCTTCTCATCTTCTCCACGTCTAACAGTAAGTCTTCATATCTTCTCATCTTCTCCACGTCTAACAGTAAGTCTTCATATCTTCTCATCTCTTCCACGTCTAACAGTAAGTCTTCATATCTTCTCATCTTCTCCACGTCTAACAGTAAGTCTTCATATCTTCTCATCTTCTCCACGTCTAACAGTAAGTCTTCATATCTTCTCATCTCTTCCACGTCTAACTGTCTCAGTAAGTCTTCATATCTTCTCATCTCTTCCACGTCTAACTATCTCAGTAAGTCTTCATATCTTCTCATCTCCTCCACGTCTAACTGTCTCAGTAAGTCTTCATATCTTCTCATCTCTTCCACGTATCTGGTCTTTCATCAGTTTACCACTGTTTTTATAGTCCTCTTCAAGTTCAGATCACGCTGATCTGTTACAAACTCGTAGAAGTAACGGTTTTCCTCACGAAACTGTTAATAGTAACTAACATTCGTCCGACCAGTTATTTTATCACAGCAGTTTGACATCATACATATCATCAAGCAGCACTTTCTGTATCCGGGTGGGATAGACTTGATCTGTGCCTTTGACCGATTATTCTTGGGATACAGGGACATCTTTATCCTTGTGTTTCAGGATTTGCTTTCTGGGTCAGAATTCCTACTACTTTAGGTAAAGGTCAAGGTAAAATCTCCGTTTCCATGTCATTAAAGCATTTTTGGAAGATGGTGTTAGACCTGTATGGCCACGGTCTTCGGCACATAAGAGTGCTATGTCTACTGGTACAGGACATGCACCCTATTTTAACTTTTTTATTTTCATTGTTTCTTAAAGCATATCTCAGAAACATTCATGTTTCTTATGTTTTTATCTTAGTGTAAATATTTCTGATTTTGTATTAATCACTACCATAAAAATAAATTCGACATTTCTAAAAAAAAAAGTCAATTAAAAACCAGAAATGTATAATTCCATTCTCTATGAGAACGGGACAAATTATGCTCCTTTCTTGAAGTACAAAGAGTTAATGATGCTACATCTTTCCACTTCCGCTACTGACAGCACGGGGACTATTTTTTATATCAAAAAGTGCTCCCGCTACAGCCGAAGATTCCTCCTCTACCTGGAGTCGAATCTTCTTCAAACAAATCACAACTTTACTTCAGGACTTTTAAAGACGGACGCTGGCCATCAGTGGCATCGATCAGGGCACGAGGAACAGTTTGCAGGCAGGAAGTGGCCTCCTCTTTAGGACCACAGAGACAGAAATCCCGTTAAATCAAAAAAGGCAACCATATTAACAGTGGGAAAATATTCTTGTGAGGGTCATCTCCCTTCCTCGACCGCCATCTTGTTCCAGTGTGTCAAAGTCTGTTATATATGAGTTTACGCGTTTTTCTTCAAATGTATAGAAAGACATTCCATCAGGAATCATCTCTCGCTTCAGCTCTCTGTATTTTCAGCAAAATTCGGTTACTCTAACACGTGGGCGACTTGGGTTGAAGACACACGCAATAAAAAGCCACGTACAGAATAAGCTTCTTACAGTTCCCATCTCTCTGTGCGATATAATGCTTGCTCTTGTTTTTTTATATTTCGATTCTCAACAGAACTTCCCACTGTTAAAAAAAAAACAATCCATTATAATATGTCATTTGAAAGACTCTCCCCTGAAAGCTGAAATAAAAAAGCTAGAGGTGTTTTTTAACTTTCATATCTTCTCTTCTCATAGTTATTAAACCGCCTCTCTACACTTATGCAGGTATACCCACTGTCACATTTTTTTTCTACAATCTTATGTCACTTTTTTTGGAATCTTATGTCACATTTTTGGGGTACAATCTTATGTCACATTTTGGGGGTACAATCTTATGTCACATTTCGGGGTACAATCTTATGTCACATTTTGGGGTACAAACTTATGTCACTTTTGGCGTACAATCTTATGTCACTTTTTGGGGTACAATCCTATGTCACTTTTGGGGTACAATCTTATGTCACTTTTTGGGGTACAATCTTATGTCACTTTTTTGGGATACAATCTTATGTCACATTTTTTTGGGGGGTACAATATTCAGGGAAGTGATTATTTTCCCGCACTTCTCAATGTAGAAGAAGTAGTATTATTACAAGACTACAGTTATAACGAAGGGTGCTATATATTCTCCACCATATCTTCCCATGATATCATTATTTTACTTCGATCATTAAAGCCACTACTTATTAAATGCACGATCTTATGATGGGTTATCTTGACCATCAAATGGATAATTACGAACAGGAAGCCATTTCTAGCCAGGTTCACGTAATACGCTGAGAGTTACTCTCACGTATGACTTCTGATATGAAACATCTGTGTAAATTTACAAGTGAATGTGACCTTCTCCTTATTGGCTGTAAACCCCCGAGTGTTACTAGTTATCTCCCCTGCTGTAGTATCTTTTACCACCACCACAGCTATAAACCATGGTCGAGTGTTACTTATTTACGGCCCCATAAATGTAACATTTACCCTGACCATCCGATGTATAACTGTTTCCATAAACGAAGCCGAGTTTCTCTCTGGAGATTACAGTTTTCAGATGAAGAAAAACACACCAGGTCATAACTAGAGAATCATAAGTAATGGAAAAATTCGAAGCCTAAGAAATATCTGAAGACGTAAAGAAATGAACTAGAACATTCTATTTATGGGAAAAATAAACCATGATGAAATGCCTATAGAAGGCCGTACTTACAAATAAAAATGTGCCTAGGACTGTTATTAGATCCCTCGTGACCGAGTCGATAGAGCTTCCGAGCCTGATAGTTGCTTGTCCTGATGCAGTCTGGGGCATTGCGCGCTCTAAAGCATTGCAGTTCGCGCACACAATTTGTAAGCTGTGCGAAAATATATTCTAAAACAATACTGTGTGAAAGTGTGCGTTGTAGGAGCAAACTACAGCTTATAATTTGAAGTATTCTTTAAATAAACGCTAAAATCCAAAGAAATGCATTAAAAAAAACTCATGTAGCGCTACCATGTTTTTAATCAGCGCTACTGAGCAATATCAGGAACTTGGTAAAGAAAAGTGTACAATTTTATTTCTTTCTTTTTAGCAGCATATAAAAGGCCGTGTGCGGTATGATTCTGTCTGTGTATGCGCGCACGAGAGACCGGCTCAGTTTACAGGCGATAGTGATCTGGGGCTAGATTCACTGTTCTTTTCCTACTATTTTGTTTATTCCTCCCACATCTAAACTGCTCTGTCTGCAGTTACAGGAAACAAAACAAGCAAGACAACAAGACATTGTTTATTTCGGTGCGTTTACTTACTCCTTCGTCCTCTTCTGGCTCATTCATTCTACAATGAAACTGTGACTCAGTTTATTTGTCAAGAATGAATAAGTTAGTGGTGATGCTTGATCTGTCAAGAATGAATAAGTTAGTGGTGAAGCTTGATTTGTCAAGAATGAATAAGTTAGTGGTGAAGCTTGATTTGTCAAGAATGAATAAGTTAGTGGTGATGCTTGATTTGTCAAGAATGAATAAGTTAGTGGTGAAGCTTGATTTGTCAAGAATGAATAAGTTAGTGGTGAAACTTAATGTG
This sequence comes from Achatina immaculata, assembly GCA_009760885.1. Taxonomy (NCBI): domain Eukaryota; kingdom Metazoa; phylum Mollusca; class Gastropoda; order Stylommatophora; family Achatinidae; genus Lissachatina; species Lissachatina immaculata. The sequence continues at coordinate 9,113,781 of CM019691.1, forward strand.
CCAACACCTGAACAGCTAATAAAAAGCACCAGAAGGATGGCCGATCAACGCTGGACACTCGTGCGTTGATAGATATCAGCGTGTAAGAGGACAACAGAGCACACTCTTTCTTCCTTCTTTACTTAAAGTATTTCCATTTGAAAATTCACGCTCGTTCATCCAAATTCCTTTTACCTGAGACAAATTCTTTTAATCATTTCTAAGATTTCTTAGATATTCTATGACTCAATTTTTATTTTCCAAATGATAAGGTTTTGTAAGCCTTACACTTCTTTAACTTGTTTGAATTTTTGTTTTAATTTGGAGACTGGAGCTACGTAGCTTTGCCAGTTTGAATTTTTTCCACAATGATGAATTATCCTTCCTGGCATGATTTAAACCGTGGGAAATATTTCGCTTCCAAATTACTTATTAAATTCTTATTCGACAGAACTTTCCGAAGATATTAAAGCGCATGCGCAGAAATTCTACTCATAGGAACACACAGATTCAAACTGCCGGCTGCCAGAATCAAATAATGGTGGCAACAGTCCCATCTAAGTATCTTCTTCCATCAGGAAGATGGTTTCATGAAATCAACGAAATAAATAAAATCTGACTGTTTTAAAACCGTCCTCTAGGAGAGAAAGGATCTATTAAGAAGGTACGGCCACAAGCACATACATTACTCTGCCGAAGTTCCGGCCGGTTATATAAAAAAGTAGAACCCTAATTTCCTTCTGAATCGTTATTTTTCTTTGCCGCTATATATTTTAAAAATATTTTCTTTATTTCTTGTTATTGTGGAATCATTCATTTTTAATGTTATTATTATTATAGTCCTTCTATGGACTATTTCTCACGTGGAGGTCAGTGGTTCCACTCCGGCCCGAAAGCACTCGAGCTCTCGTCCACCGTAGAAATGGGTACACGTCTCCTTGTAGAGTGGAGAATGGAAAGATAGCCAGACGGCTTTTTATTAAAAATAAAGTTTATTTGCTTTCAACAAGTAACAGTTACAAAGTCGATTTTCGCTATCATCATCCATGTATTTTCAGTTAAGGTTTAAAAAAAAAAAAGGTATCATCTTGTTCCATCTTGCCTTTTAATAATGCGCAAGGTCATCCTGGTTTTCGTTTCATATTTTTATGTCGCCAATCCATTTCTAAGCCATTACTGTTCTAGAAGATTCTTTCTAATTAGGTTTCCAATATCTTTTTAATGCAGCTTATTGTATGATAATTATTTTCCTGAACCGAAATAACGCGAGGCACGGAACAGATAAGCACTTTCTAGAAAAACCAGAGCTTACCCAAAAGCTGGAGAATCTGGAAGAGGAGAGGAAAGAATAGGAGGAGGAGAAGAAGAATGAGTAGACCAGAAGAGTGAAATAAATTACAGAAAGCAAGACAAGAAAAGAAAAAGGGGGGGGGGGGGGGGGGGGGGGGGAGAATGTGAGTATATGAAAGATAAACAAAGAGAGGATACGAGAAAGGAAAAAGCTGGAATGTAAAAGAGCAGAGATGAAACACCTTTTTAAAAAAGACGAAACAGAAAATGGACGAAATGAAAACAGTAGTATGGGGGGAAAAAAGGCGAAATAGATTAGTAAAACAGTAAGGAGGGAAAATGACATATTCGATTCTTCCCCCAACCTGCTGTGACGGCTAAAATGGACCCAGCGACCACTTCCAGAATCACTGGCCGACCCAGACTCCGATAACAAGTTAAGCCAGGAGACTGTTGCCAGGAAATGAAGGGGCGGACAGGATAAGAAGGGGGGAAGTAAGAGAGTAAGGCTTTGGTAAGACTTAAGAAAATGGTTACCAGAGATCTCACTCTTTTGGCCTGAGGACTGTCCTAACCATCGACAGACCTTGGCCAGGACTTTTTAGATTCCGATTTCTCGGGCTTCGAGTTTCTGTCAGTTGTCAATTAGAACACGTGTGACGTCATTCTCCGCAACGCGAGATTAGATCAGTGGTTGTGGTTAAGATCAGATTGCCAGAACCAGTCCAAAACCAGAAAAAATGGCTCAATTATCAATCATCAAAATTGTACGCTCACATGAAAGAGATGTATTTCAAAGAACGATAAGTAAACAAAGAATAAATAATTAAAAATTTCTGGATAAAGGAAAAACAAAACGTAAAAATTGTTAAAAAAAGATTTTATAAGGAAAGACACAATTAATTTTTTTAAATGATAGGATAAGGAAAGAAACAAGGAAAATTTTTTTTTTAATGACGGGATTTTACAAAAATAAGAATGTTTTTAAATGACGGGATAAGGAAGCATGCAAATAAGAATAAACAATAAACGGATAAGGAAAAAACAAGTACGAATAAACAGTTAACGGACAAGAAAAGAAAGCATTCAAGTAAGTATAAACAATTATCAAATAAGGAAACAAGCAACAAATAATAAACAATGGATACACTCACAATGAGCTAAATACATTTTAAAATACAAATTATGAAACAGACACTGGATACTTATTTTTCTAATATAAAGAAAGAAAAGAAGCATAGAGAAAGAAAGAAACTAATAAAGAAAGAAAGGAAGGAAGAAAGAAAGAAACTAATAAAGAAAGAAAGGAATAAAGAAAGAAAGAAACTAATAAAGAAAGAAAGGAATGAAGAAAGAAAGAAACTAATAAAGAAAGAAAGGAAGGAAGAAAAAAAGAAACTAATAAAGAAAGAAAGGAAGGAAGAAAGAAAGAAACTAATAAAGAAAGAAAGGAAGCAAAGAGAAAGAAAGAAACTAATAAAGAAAGAAAGGAAGAAAGAAAGAAACTAATAAAGAAAGAAAGGAAGAAAAAAAACTAATAAAAAGAAAGGAAGGAAGAAAAAAGAAACTAATAAAGAAGAAAGGAAGGAAGAAAAGAAACTAATAAAGAAAGAAGGAAGCAAAGAGAAAGAAAGAAACTAATAAAAAGAAAGGAAGGAAGAAGAAAGAAACTAATAAAGAAAGAAGGAAGGAAGAAAGAAGAAACTAATAAAGAAAGAAAGGAAGCAAAGAGAAAGAAGAAACTAATAAGAAAGAAAGGAAGCAGAGAGAAAGAAAGAAACTAATAAAGAAAGAAAGGAAGGAAGAAAGAAAGAAACTAATAAAGAAAGAAAGGAAGCAAAGAGAAAGAAAGAAACTAATAAAGAAAGAAAGGAAGGAAGAAAGAAAGAAACTAATAAAGAAAGAAAGGAAGAAAAAAAACTAATAAAAAGAAAGGAAGGAAGAAAAAAGAAACTAATAAAGAAGAAAGGAAGGAAGAAAAGAAACTAATAAAGAAAGAAGGAAGCAAAGAGAAAGAAAGAAACTAATAAAAAGAAAGGAAGGAAGAAGAAAGAAACTAATAAAGAAAGAAGGAAGGAAGAAAGAAAGAAACTAATAAAGAAAGAAAGGAAGCAAAGAGAAAGAAAGAAACTAATAAAGAAAGAAAGGAAGCAGAGAGAAAGAAAGAAACTAATAAAGAAAGAAAGGAAGGAAGAAAGAAAGAAACTAATAAAGAACGAAAGGAAGAAGGAAAGAAAGAAACTAAGAAAGAAATGAAGAAAAAAGAAAGAAAGAATCCACCATGATAAATTCGCTGGAGTTATTAAATCCGAACTGCCTATGGCCATCTCAAGTATCTTCTCTCAGTCCTATAAGGGTTTACTTCTGCGCGTAGCTAGCTGATGTCTTGCCCACTCCCAGCGATGCTTTAGAGCAGTTAGCATCTTCAATTTGCCCCAGGAAGTGATAAGAGCATCTACAAAGAAATCCTTTCCGGTTCCACTTCTTTATCTCTAAGATTTAGGCACCTTTTTCCCATTGCAGCAGCTGCCAACACGTTCATCTCCCTGCTACAAGGGAGATTACGACCATCATTTTGTATCATTGCTGCCAAGGACGGATAAAGGGAGAGATTTACGGCCGTGACACTTCAGTGCAGAGAGAGGATGTAAAAAGAAATATACGTGTGTATACAAAAGAGGAGACGGTGTATCTGTCAACTCTGTCTCTTCCAGCAGACGAAAGAAAGCAGAATAGAAGTATTTACAAACCAGTACACATCACGGAGAAAAGAGCAATGTCCAGTTATGCCATACAGGCATTAAGAGATGTTGTACTGGTGCCCATTCCTTGACCTGACGGCACACTATCCAGGGCAAGCTGACTAGACGACATCCCTAACCTCGAAGGGAATTAAGATGAAAGTGATGTCTGGAGACAGATAAAGCAGGCGGAACTTGGCCACAGACAGCGACACCATGTTTGAGATAACAATAACCAACGACGACTTTGATCACCGCTATCCACGCCAAGAAACAAAGCCTCGCCGGTATCAAGCGTATGAGAGAGAGAGAGAGAGAGAGAGAGAGAGAGTGAGAGAGAGAGAGAGATAGGAGGAGGAGGAGAGATATAGATAGTCATGAAATTTATGTAACCCCCCCCCCCACTTTGTTGTCAAAATGTTCAGTCCAGATATAGCTATTTTACCATTTCATTATATTTTATATCACGGGCAATCATCCCCATTTCACATCATTTCACTCGACTTTGTAACTGTTACTTGTTGAAAGCAAATGAACTTTATTTTTAATAAAAAGCTGCCTGGCTATCTTTCCATTCTCCACTCCACAAGGAGACGTGTGCCCATTTCTACGGTGGACAACTCGAGTGTTTTCGGCCGGAGTGGAACCACTGACATCCTCATGAGAAATAGTCGCTCTATCCATTACGCCACTCAGGCAACCACATCTTGAGAAAAACATCACAAAATAATCCAGAACAAAATTTAGAGACATTTTAAGTGATTTCTAGAACAAATATAGAAATAAATTCACTTTTTGCAGCATAGAACAATTTTAAGTTGACTGGCACCGAGACAGAAGTCTATGGCAGTAATTCTTAAAAATGGTCTTTGCCACTGACTTGTAATCTTGCTCTATTGGCAGTGAATTTTTATTCTGTCTAGGTCTTTGGCAATAACTTTTAATCTTGATCTATGGCAGTGCATCTTAAATCTTGGTCTGTGACAGTGATGTTTAATCTTGGTCTATGTCATAGTTTTTTTTAATCTTGGTCTATGGCAGTACTTCTCAATCTTGATCTATGCCAGTGATTTTTAATCGTGGTCTATGGCAGTGATCCTTTAATCCTGGTCCATGGTAGTGATTCTTAACCGTTGTCTATTGTAGGGATTCTTAATCTTGGTCTATTGTAAGGATTCTTAATCTTGGTCTATAGCAGTGATTCTTAACCTTGATTTACTGGCATTATTCTTAATCTTGGTCTATGACAGCTAATCTTGTTTTATGAACTGTATAATTAATCTTGGTCTATATTGCAATGATTTGTAATCTTGTTTTATAGTAGAACTTCTTAATCTTGATCTATGGCAGTGATTCTTGGTCTAGGTATTAATGTTTAATCTTAATCTACGATGAAACATCACGATATCGACCATGAAACATCAATTTAACGAGGCTAATGAAGAATGGGAGTTTGTGGAAGCCAAGAGTAAAAGTGGAAAAGTCACGGACAACCTAGAATATTGGAGACCATTTCTTCTAAACTGAGAAGTTGAAAAGAGCCCATTTTTATTTGAAAGGAAAATAGTTAACTCAGTAACTTCACTTCTTTCTTCTTTTTTTCCCCCTTTTGCTATGAAATCGGATATAGAGTGGAAAGAGTGGAAGGGAAAAAAAACAAGAAAAGAATGGAAGGTGACTTTGGACAACCAAGACAAGGTTAAAAAGTGATAGAAATGTATGGACGAGATATATACCTCGAAAATTATAGAATACTGCAAACAATGATATCAGAGAAGTTTAGTTCACATTGTAGAAAACTGAAACAATGTGGAAAACATTTTCATAATGGAGGGACTGGCCTCTTTATCAAATGAAAAGAGCAAGACGTAAAGTTTGGCAGTCAAATTTCAACACATGGCTGCTCTTGTGAGTTTCACACGCCGTCTGTGAGGTCTGTTACATAGTATCAGCAGGCATGGAACTCACACTCCCTGTGTCGATTGTCTGGGGAAAAGATGTTGAAAGAGACATTTTTGGAAGGTAGGTGAAGAATTCACGAGACTACACAAAAAAATTGAGCTCTGCAAAACTAAGTTTTGTTTGTTTTAGTTTCATTTGGCTGGGAAATTTAAAGAATCTCGCTGACAGTTCTGGTTTCTTGAGCATGTTTATCTCTCTAACAGTTCTGGTTTCTTGAGCACGTTTATCTCTCTAACAGTTCTAGTTTCTTGAGCACGTTTATCTTTCTGACAGTTCTGGTCGTTTGAGCACGTTTATCTTTCTAACAATTCTGATTGTCTGAGCACGTTTATTCTTCTAACAGTTCTGGTTGTCTGAGCACGTTTATCTCTCTTCTGGTTGTCTGAGCACGTTTATCTCTCTAACAGTTCTGATTTTATGAGTATGTTTATCTCTGAGTACGTCTGACTTTCTTAGCATGTTTATCTTTCAGACAGCTCTAGTTTTTTCAACACGTTTATCTCTCTGGCAGATCTGGTTTTATCTCACTGACATACCTGGTTTATCTCTCTGACATACCTGGTTTACCTCTCTGACATACCTGGTTTATCTCTATGACAGCTCCGGCTCCCTGAGCACTTTTATTTCTCTGACAGTTCTGGTTTTCTGAACTCGTTTATCTCCGTCCTTTCAGATTTTCAGATCACATCTATCTCTCTGACATTTCTGGGATCACTGAACACATTTATTGCGCTACTAATGTCTCACATATTGTCACCCTACTTATTTAACTTGTATACTGGAAATATAATGAGGAATGTTAGAGAAGATGTAGACAAAGAATATTACGATGCCATAACAGTTGGAGGTTATGAAATACCAGAGATTAGATATGCTGATGACACAGTATTGCTGTCCACAACACAAAAAGGAATGGAAAAACTAATTATGTCAGTCCGCACAAACAGCGAAGAGCAGAACCTCTATCTTAATGCAAAGAAAACTAAATTGATGACAACTGACAAAACAAACAAGGCAACTGAAATATGTATCAATGAGGAAAAACTGGAAGAAGTGGAGAGTTTTGAATATCTTGGATCGCTACTAACTAATAATGGAGATACAATGAGGGAAATTAAAAGGAGGATATCTATCGCTCTTCAGAAAGTAAAACAAATAAAGAATCTGTGGAGAGGAGCAGACAGAACCACAAAAATAAGATTTTTAAGGGCATGCATCTTTCCCATAGCAACATATGTCTGTGAGACCTGGACACTTAACAAAACAGCTGAGAAACACATAAATGACTTTGAATGTAAATGCTACAGAAGAGTTCTCCAAATATCGTGGACACAAAAAAGAACAAATATATCTATACTACAAGAGCTTAATATTGAAGAAGGCTGGCTAGTGAAGAGGATTAAAGAGAGAAAACTGAAACATTTTGGACACATTAAACGTCATGATAATTTAGAGAAGACCGTATTGGAAGGATACATAATGGGAAAAAGAAAAAGAGGAAGACCAAGACGAAGATGGCTGCAAGACATCGTTGACGATCTGGAAATGGATGCAACAGCAGCAGGCCATCTTGCTCACAACCGAGAGGCCTACAGGAGTGTTGTTTGGGAGGCAAAGTTCCGCAAGGGACATGCAAATGAATGAATGAATGTCTCACATGGATAGACGCCGGTGATAGTTATTTAATTTTATACTGTAACTGAGTCCTGCTTTCTATCATTCATACTCGCCTATTGTTTGAGCAACAACTCTGTTTTTTAAATGATATCAGCGAGGCCACTTCAACGACTCCAACTGCAAGTGACAGCCATCAATTTGCTATGACAAAAGCTGCCTACACTCCGAAAACGGATTCATTTACGTTTATTGAAGTCCGTAGCTTAAATTCCCGAACTACTTTCGCCTAATCTCACCAACCTGTGTTTTTTCTCCCTACTCTAAAAAAAAATTAGAGCAGTATACCGCCATTCCTCATTTCTCTTAGTCTGTCTTGATCTACCACTTTCCATGTCTTATTCCTACATCTCTTTTCTTTTAGCTTTTCTACAGAAAAAAACAAAACAAAACAAAAGCTGACAATAACACCCTCTTTGGGCTGAGTCGCTTGTGGGAAGCCAGAAGCGCCGAAACACGTCTGTTAATAGTGCAAATGTGATTAATGTGTCACTACGTGAGGTGGACAAAAGATGAACTGTTGATCGTGAGTTATCGACCCTGTTTGCTGCACACCCGAGTAATCAATCGGTGGAGTGTACGGCCTGCGGAGACTGGCATAGTTGGTCACATCTCAGGTCGAATGATAACATCTCACTAAGCCATAAATTTAATAACACGAGTGTTTCTTTCCGCCGCTGAGAGTTAGGTTAGCAAACATTGTTTGAAATGTGTGACACTTTGGCGTCAAGTGTGAGACAACGGCGTTACAAGGAATAGTGGAACTCTGTGGAGTTCAGTGAGGGGCCTGTTTTCATAAACTGAGTTGTCCAGCAAAACTTGTCGGGCAAAACTTGTCCTGCAAATAACTTGCCTTTTTTTGCAGAAGTAAGAATACTGTTACAGAAAGCAGAAGTAAGATTACTGTTACAGAAAGCAGAAGTAACATTACTGTTACAGAAAGCAGAAGTAACATTACTGTTACAGAAAGCAGAAGTAACATTACTGTTACAGAAAGCAGAAGTAACATTACTGTTACAGAAAGCAGAAGTAACATTAATGTTACAGAAAGCAGAAGTAAAATCATCGTTGCAGAAAGCAGAAGTAAAATCATCGTTGCAGACAGTGGAAGTAAAATCATCGTTGCAGACAGCGGAAGTAAGATCATCGTTGCAGACAGCGGAAGTAAGATCATCGTTGCAGACAGTGGAAGTAAGATTATCGTTGCAGACAGTGGAAGTAAGATCATCGTTGCAGACAGCGGAAGTAAGATCATCGTTGCAGACAGCGGAAGTAAGATCATCGTTGCAGACAGCGGAAGTAAGATCATCGTTGCAGACAGTGGAAGTAAGATCATCGTTGCAGACAGTGGAAGTAAGATCATCGTTGCAGACAGTGGAAGTAAAATCATCGTCGCAGACAGTGGAAGTAAGATCATCGTTGCAGACAGTGGAAGTAAGATCATCGTTGCAGACAGTGGAAGTAAGATCATCGTTGCAGACAGTGGAAGTAAAATCATCATCGCAGACAGTGGAAGTAAGATCATCGTTGCAGACAGCGGAAGTAAGATCATCGTTGCAGACATCGGAAGTAAGATCATCGTTGCAGACAGCGGAAGTAAGATCATCGTTGCAGACAGTGGAAGTAAGATCATCGTTGCAGACAGCGGAAGTAAGATCATCGTTGCAGACAGTGGAAGTAAGATCATCGTTGCAGACAGTGGAAGTAAGATCATCGTTGCAGACAGTGGAAGTAAAATCATCGTCGCAGACAGTGGAAGTAAGATCATCGTTGCAGACAGTGGAAGTAAGATCATCGTCGCAGACAGTGGAAGTAAGATCATCGTTGCAGACAGTGGAAGTAAGATCATCGTTGCAGACAGCGGAAGTAAGATCATCGTTGCAGACAGCGGAAGTAAGATCATCGTTGCAGACAGTGGAAGTAAGATCATCGTTGCAGACAGCGGAAGTAAGATCATCGTTGCAGACAGTGGAAGTAAGATCACTGAAACAAAAAATGGGAATAACTCTTTTATTTCGTAGCCGAATCAGCAATGTTATTTTGCTATCATTTTCTGTTTACCCCCCACCCCCCCCCCCACCCCCACCCCCCCCAAAATTGGTGCAGTGATTTTATTTTAACCTTACCGCACAACCCTCCCCCCCACCAACCCCACCTCCCAATGTAAACAAATACTTTTATGTTAACCCAGCCATTCCTTAACTACCTTGTTAAAAAAAAAAACTCTCAGCTAGATTACTAGTACAGAAGCACGCGAGTGAGGAACGACTGATCATGGAGCTTTTGTCGCGAAACAGATTTAATTAAGCAACAACAAAGGATGTGCCGAAAGACTGGCTTTGTGAGAAAAACTCAACAATGTCTACTTTACGAGCATATCTGCTAATATTAATTGGGTTACTTTTCTTCTCTTCCAGTCCTCTCTTTCTCAACACGTATAACTTCCAATAATCTCACATAATCGCTGCTTGTTATAGTACCATTAAACGTGTCTGTCCCGTATGATACTGGCTGGTGTTTGAAATGGTTCTCTCAGATCGTGTAATTGGAGAAAGTATTTTAGATCCTGGAGTGTCATCTGTAGAGAAAGTCGACATTCAAAGACAAAACACTTTTCAGCTTTTATTCAGTAGAAATATCATTTCATTTTCTGTTTTTTGTAATTGCATGACATTTAATTTTTTTTTTTACTTTCTTTTTCTTCTCTCACAAGACTGGATAGATTATAATTTTTTTTTTTAGAAAATTTGATACATAAGTGGAGTCCACAGTATTCTCTCCTCTCCCCTCTCTCCTCTCCTCTCCCCTCTCTCTCATCTCCTCTCTCCTCTTTCTCCTCTCTTCTCTTTTCTCTCACATCTCCTCTCTCTCTACACTCTCTCTCCTCTCCTCTCCTCCTCCTTCTCTCTCTCTTATCTATCTCTCTCATCTCTCCTCTCCTCTCTCCTCTCCTCTTCTCTCTCCTCTCTTCTCTCTCTCATCTCCTCTCTCTCCTCTCTTCTCTATCATCTCCTCTCTCTCTCTATACTCTCTCTCCTCTCCTTCTCCTCTCTCTCTCTCTCCTCTTTCTCTCCAGCTGTTTCTGTAGATCAATTAATTAATTAGTTCTTGACGTCCTTGGTGTCAATTACTTGGTTTGTGCGCACACAAGTAAAACCAGGCTGCTCATATTCGTGATAATTAACTATCATTTCATTCTGGAGAATAAGATTTAACAGAACTTTCCTTGCTGGTCTTGCGGGTAATCTTTTACGTCTGTTCACTAATTAACTTCAGCACTAACATTCAAGAAATGTCCACGTGATCATCCCGCAACTAAATAACATTAATGATAACCAAGAAATGTCCACGTGATCATTCCGCAACTAAACAACATTAATGCTAACCAAGAATTGTCCACGTGATCATCCCGCAACTAAACAACATTAATGATAACCAAGAAATGAGTGTATACATATAGTCACCTCGTAAATAACATCAGTGATGTGCAAATAACATTTTGTGCGGTAGGCATCGCAGAAAACTCTGGACTCACCGGATAAAAGTTAATAAAATGTTAAATTACACTAAAATGGCAACTGTACAGACTTACAGAGCTGAGAAGTGCAGAGCAGAGAGAAAGACTAACACCCAGATAAAGATAACGCCACACAAAACAGAACTAAGATAGCGTTAAATTCACATAAAACAGGACTAAGATAAAAGTTAAATACACATTAAAAAAAAAATCCCCCAAAAAACCAGAACTGCGGCCTTGCGATACTTAGCCCACATAAAAATAGATTAGCCATTTAATACTCACTTTAATCTCAGAAATTACAACTGATTAGACACAGACTCCGCCAGACCTCGGTTAAGTCGAGATTAAAATTTCTAGAGGGAGTGTCGCTGATGTGCTGTAATATAAAGTGTTTATAGCCAGGGTCGAAAACAGTTCTAGTTCTGAATGTTTTAGACGGTGGTGTTTGTAATGCACGATGACTTGGCGGGCATTTCTTAGGTGGTGTGAAAAATGAACAATAATTTTGTTTTGTTTCGTTGTAGAAGCTAGGCTTATTTTATGATTATTTTCATGTTATATATATATATATAACAATTTCTGATATGCTGTTTAAGGTCTCTCGGTTTCTTCAGTTTCTTCACTTGCTTTCTGGTTAATTTAAGTCGTCTATATACGTCAGTCTGTTTATCTTTCTGTGTATTGATTTCTTGTGTAGGCTATTCAATTTTAGTTTTATTTTCCCTATACACAATTAACAAGGACAAAACAAAAATAATGAAAATTCCCATTAATCAAAATGGAAAAATACACGTAGAAGGGGCAGATGAAGAATTCAATCAATTTGCATACCTTGGCAGCTACATAGACCAGGGTGGTGACACTAGAAAGGAAGTTAGAATTAGAATTGCAAAAGCAGCATCGATCTTCAAGAATCTTGAGAACATTTGGAATTCAAAAATTATAAGCACAAAAACCAAGTTAAGACTATTCAATTCAAATGTAATATCCACCCTCATTTATGCATGCGAAAGCTGGAAAACAACTAAAGAAATAGAAAAGAAATTAGACTCTTTTGAAAACAAATGCCTAAAGAAAATACTTTGCATCAAGTGGAACGAATTCAAGAATAATGCAGAGATAAGACAGATGACTGAACAACAACCAGTCTCATGGATGATCAGGAAAAGGAGATGGACATATGTTGGTCACTTGATGAGAAGAAATGATCAGAGAATCCCAAAACAAGCTATCAAGTGGAACACAACAGGCCAAAGAAAAAGAGGCAGACCGCGTGAAACTCTGAAGAGGACATTGTTAAGAGAGGCCAAATTAACAAGCATAAAGTCCCTTTATGAGGTTGAAAGACTCGCCGAAGACAGGAAAAACTGGCCAACTATCTTGGGAGCCTTATGTGATGTTTAGCGGCACGTGAAGGATATAAGATATAAGATATACGTCAGTACATTTTTCTTCTATCTAAAACCTTCCAGAAACGTTGCTTTATAAAACTATACACTTGTGACTGATAAAACGTTTAAAATTATTTATTTTCGTCTTAAATATCGCTGTTATGTTAGTGTTTCTGCGTATGTTATGTATCTTCATAACACAAAAGAGTAATGTCTCATGATGACACACTTCATGATAACGGGATGTGTTCGTGATGTACCAATAAGAAAAAATTGTCCAAAATTAATGAACCGTGACGAAGACTGATTCGGTTTGAAAATAAACCAGATTTAGGTTCACCTGCTCAGCTGATTTGTGAGGAAGGCGGGTTGGACCCGGGTTGGTGGGTGTTTGTGGGAGTTGATTGGGGCAGTTGCTGAATGTTCGAGATCAGAGAGAACGCGACAGAAAACTTGAACTGCAAATTTTAGTATCTTCTGGAGAAGAGAACCCAGCGAGGCCACTGACAAGGTACGGAGCTGACTTCATCATTTTGAAGGACCTGACTTCATCATTTTGACGGAGTTGGCTTCATCTTTTTGACGGAGCTGACTTCATCATTTTGACGGAGTTGGCTTCTTCATTTGTGCAACACATTCTTGTGCTTGTAAGGCTGTACCTGGTTGTCACAACACTGTACAGAAAAGAATCACAACTGTACCTGGTTGTCACAACGTTGTAAAGAAAAGAATCACAACAGTACCTGGTCGTCACAACGCTGTACAGAAAAGAACCACAACTGTACATGGCTGTCACAACAATGTACAAAAAAGAATCACAACTGTAACTGGTTGTCATAACAATGTACAAAAAAGAATCACAACTGTACCTGGTTGTCACAACGCTGTACAGAAAAGAATCACAACTGTACCTGGTTGTCACAACGCTGTACAGAAAAGAATCACAACTGTACCTGGTTGTCACAGCGCTGTACAGAAAAGAATCACGATGCAACAGAATTATCAGTTGTTACTTGAGAACAGGCTTTAGAAAAATACAACCCGATATCTTGGCCAACATCGCGCACAAAGATAGTCTGATGTCAAATTCTTGTTATCCGGGAAATCTGTACAGCTGACCTCACTGGAACCAAGTTTTTTTTTTTCAGTCCCTGATAGTGAGTAAAAGCGGGATATATCCCTTATATCCGTGACAGATATTAATATAAGATAAGATGGAATGAAAAAAAATAGTCCCAATCACTCAGATAGTACGACCGCCGTTTCTTCAGATCTCACGTGTCCTTATGTTGCCATGGAAGCCGCATGAGTGTGTAATCAGTACGTCAGAGTTTCGTGCCCTTATTAAGCCTCATCTCATCCTGGATCAGGAAAAGACATTCTCGTCCCCACGCTCTGAGACCTGGACCAACCAGTGGAGCTCAGAGTGATCATTCTTGGTATATTATTCTGGGCACGAAGGTCCACGGTTCTTTTTTTTTTCTCTTCGTGGTGAGCTCTTAGAGTGAGTACCGCCGGGGATTGCGTGCTGTCCCCAGTGATAATATTGACAGTGAACATCGACAGAAAGAGATAAGCCTCCAGTAGTTCTGGGGCACGTTCATTTCTATGCTTCCTGAGTGTTAGAATACCTTTATTTACAGACTGGACCGCCGTGAGAGACAGATGATTAAAGTCTGAACTTACCCAACATTCTGCTTAGCCAAAACGTGTAATATTTTTACCTTCATTTTTTTTTTTTTTGCTTTTAATCGTTAAACAAACGGTAAATAGCACAAGAGTTAATCAAAGATGCCAAGAGTTAACGCGCATATCCTTTCTAAATAATGGATCAGAACGTCAGCTTAAACAGTTGGGTTAACCCTTAACCTAAGAAAAAAAGGTAAAGATAATCCTGCCAAGCCTTAGAGGCATATAGGAACCCTTAACCTCTACCAAATAAAAATCCTGTGACCACACAAGCGACTTCATAATAATAAAAACATAAGCCATGAGTTACTCAGCTTGCAGATTAGTTTAAAATGTGAATCTCCAAGACAGAATAAAACTATGAAAATTCGGTTCATTTTATTTTATTGTATTTTGTTTTACTTTGTTTTACTAACCCATCTAGTTAACCAACGGTAAAGAACGGGTTTAAAAAAATAAACTTCAGTCGTGAAGAAAGAAGCAAAAAAAATGGAGACAGGTAAAAATAATATTATATTTGGGAATGCTTTATACGAGAATAATAAAAAAAAACAACAGTAACATCTAAGGAGACATCTCTCTCTGAACCTTAAGTGCCCAGGGCACATGGGGCTTCCGCAAGGGTTTTCCACAAATGCCTGTCCTTCGCCTTTTTTTCTGCTCTTGCCCAGGTGAGCCCTTTATTGCTCAACATCCTTTCTGTTGTTCTTCTCCATGTCTCTTTTGGTCTACCCTTACTTCTGCTCCCCTGTGGTGTCCATCTTAGTGCTATTTTTGGTAGTGAGTTGTCAGTCATTCGGAGCACATGTCCCAACCATCGCCAGCGTCTTTCCTCAATAATTGTTGTCAGTGGTTTCATCTGCATTTCTGCTAATAAGATGTTATTTCTTATGGTGTTTGGCCAAAATATTTTTCTAATTCTTCGTAAACATTTAGTCTGGAAAGAATTCAACTTGTTTTCTATGGTTTTGGTGATTTTCCAGCATTCACTTCCATAGAGTAGTAAACTTAGAACATTACTCTTAAATATCCTGATTCTAAGGAGACATACCATCAGAATATCAGACAGTATTAACGGTGTCTGAAACTATCAGACATCTTTAAACGATGTTATCTGAAAGCGAGGACAGCTATAGCGCGTGTGAGGTAAGGAAAGTGGTAATAAATGCTCACAGGTATTACTGCACCACTAAACACGTATGACATATCTCACAGGTATTACTGCACCACTAAACACGTATGACATATCTTACAGGTATTACTGCACCACTAAACACGTATGACATATCTTACACGTATTGCAAGCACTGGGCCTGGTGCTGGCCTACTCAACTGTTATCATGGGTGTAGATGTCTTACACACCAGGTAAACAAGTATCTCACTGTAGAATACTTCGGGACACTGTTACAGAGTATGCTCTGCAGTACATTGACTTACTGCTTCACACGTGACAACAAAACGTTACATTAACATACACCGCGTAACATAGGACACAAACACACCACTACAAATCAATTTATGGACACGACCAGTACAAGAGCAACAACCCAACACTGGCGCAACAATTGGCACACTCAACACGAATCCAAAGAGTACAGGATTCAGCAATTACAAAAGCTAACAAAAGTCTAATGATGAAATCCCCGTTTGTAAATGAGTGCTGCAGATGGATGTGGGCTGGAAACTGATGAGACAATCACAGTGGATACAGAAAACCTGTCAGGGCGATTAACATCGCCCTGGGACATCCATTCATAACACGCAAGCGAAAACATGCTAACTACATATAAACTGAAACTCCAGCATAACAACGAATCCATCCTCGTCCAAAAATAGGACAATTTCAGCACATAACACTACAATTCTACATACTGACTTCAGACAATTGTCATAAAAAGGACAAAACAATTTACAAAAACATAGTAACTTTAACACACATTTGTCCTAACAAGGACAAACAATAAAAAACCCTACATTATGAATCAACAGTCATAGCCAGTATCAAACAAACATCCTATCTCGAACAGAACTAACACACTCGTATACCCCGCCAATCAGAACACGAAGATCTCTGTTTCTCCCATGCTCAGTTAAACAGCTGAGCTGTGGTCAAGACTTTCTAACTCACATTCTGCAACAGAATAAGCAGTCTGTTACAAATGATAATGAAGAAAACAAATATTTTATCACTGATGACATGATATGTCTACACTCCGTAAGGCAGAGAACACCCTGGCATGCTCAAAGAGGAGTGTCTTAAGGTAACCTCATTTTACTGTTAGAGCTGTAGGGTGAAAACGCTGTCAGATTTGTCAGTCAGCGATCCACAGCTGACATGATAACGTCAGGGTTGCTACCCACAGCCGCGGAAGATCTTGCTCCCACCTCTCCTTTCGTACCCCCAGTGACAAGTCTAGCTTGGTTAACGATGCAAGAATCACCGTAGTCCCCATGGAGGTGGAGTCTGCTAAAGAAATATGGTGGAGTCTGAGGAGGTGGAGTCTGCTAAAGAAGTATGGTGGAGTCTGAGGAGGTGGAGTCTGCTAAAGAAGTATTGTGGAGTCTGAGGAGGTGGAGTCTGCTAAAGAAGTATGGTGGAGTCTGAGGAGGTGAAGTCTGCTAAAGAAGTATGGTGGAGTCTGAGGAAGTGGAGTCTGCTAAAGAAGTATGGTGGAGTCTGAGGAGGTGGAGTCTGCTAAAGAAGTATGGTGGAGTCTGAGGAGGTGGAGTCTGCTAAAGAAATATGGTGGAGTCTGAGGAAGTGGAGTCTGCTAAAGAAGTATGGTGGAGTCTGAGGAGGTGGAGTCTGCTAGAGAAGTATGGTGGAGTCTGGGGAGGTGGAGTCTGCTAAAGAAGTATGGTGGAGTCTGAGGAAGTGGAGTCTGCTAAAGAAGTATGGTGGAGTCTGAGGAGGTGGAGTCTGCTAAAGAAATATGGTGGAGTCTGAGGAAGTGGAGTCTGCTAAAGAAGTATGGTGGAGTCTGAGGAGGTGGAGTCTGCTAAAGAAGTATGGTGGAGTCTGAGGAGGTGGAGTCCACTAAACACTCCCTGCTTTTTAGCTGCAATCAGAGTCTGAAAAAGGCCAACATAACCTGCTCCCAATCAGATATGATGCTATGTCTCAACACCTTCACCACATCGGCTGCATAGAATACCATGTTCACAGTTACAGGGAGATGGAAGAAAGAAAGAAAGAAGAATATCATTAGAAATGCGAGGAAAATTCACTTTTAATCTTTGTAATCCTGCGAATTTCCTCCCATTTTACTAACACATTTTGAGTTTTTAAAGAATTTGTTTTCTAGGAAACACATCAACACAGGAGTCCCACATGTATTGTTCTCTGTCTCTCTGTCTCTCTCTCTCTCTCTCTCTCTCTCTCTGGATGTGACTGTTTCTATGTATGAAGAAACTAAACACTCTATACGAAATAACCTTATGGAAAAGCAACTACCTCGTTTGGACAAACTTAAATTCAGATGCCATCCTTCCCTAAAGGACCTCAACAGTTGCATGTGCAAACATGTTAAATAAATGACAGAATTCTCCTAACAAAATCTAAAAGGTAAAGGTAAAATCCCTGTTTCCATGTCATTAAGGAAGCTTAGGGATATGGTGTTAGACCAGTATTTCCAAGACCTTCAGCACATAAAAGTCTAATGTTGTCAGTATCATGCCTGGACGCATTTACCTACCCAGACTTCTCTGGTATCCATTTTTAGAGGCTGGGTGGACCTCGGGGACTTTCTGGTGTGGGTGGTATCAGAAACAAATCCCCACTGCTGAGACTTGAACCGGTTCCACCGGATTAGCAGACCGAGCGCCTAACCACTCAGCCAACTAGGCCGTTCTAAGAAAATGTATTCTATATACATGATAAAACACATTATTATTATCATAGAAAAGGCAGTTGTGATAAATGGCAAAAAGAAGATGACCTTGCTTGAGTGACGATAGCAGGATGTCTGTTTCATGTATCCCTGGGTGCTCCTATTAAAAGACTCACGTGCTCCTTGATTACCAGGGCCGGCTTTTTGTCGTGTGTGTGTGGTAATTCTGTCTGCCAGGAACCTCGTTTCTTAAGTCCATTCCTGACCTTCAACTATGTCTTTATGTACACTCAGCAAACGACACCACGCCTGTTTTTTTTTTCAAATCTGCCATGGCGTCGTCTACAAAGCTATAATGATCGCAGGCTTCAAAGATATCGCTGCATGATAAGACATGGCAAAGATATTCACCTCCAGAAGATGGCAATGGAACTTTGAAGATGTGAGAACAAAACAACGTAGCTTGTGTTTTACGAGACTGGGTCTTAAAGCCTTCAGATTTTTACCATCTGATGAATTATTCACAGGTGGAGCTTATTCAGAATATTTGGCACAACAGAATAATAAACCCAGAAGTTTATGTCTGTGCTTCCGCGGCTGCGGTTGGCGTTTTATAGACGTAGAGAGGAAGAAACGTCTAACGTTATTTTTAACCGTTTTTTTCCTCGTAGCAAATGTTGTGTAGGTTTAGAAAAGAAACTTCTAGTAAAAGAAAAGATTCTGCAACATACATATCTCTCGTGTTGTGTTCTGATCTATACTGAGAGTCTAGCTCTCGCCTTATGTTCTGATCTATACTGAGAGTCTAGCTCTTGCGTTGTGTTCTGATCTATACTGAGAGTCTAGCCCTCGAGTTATGTTCTGATCTATACTGAGAGTCTAGCACTCGCCTTATGTTCTGATCTATACTGAGAATCTAGCCCTCGAGTTATGTTCTGATCTATACTGAGAATCTAGCCCTCGAGTTATGTTCTGATATATACTAAGAGTTTAACTCTCCTGGTATGTTCTGATATATAATTAATGTCTAACTATGTTAAGTAGATGTTTTTAAAACGCATAAATACTTTCATCTTGTTCTTTCATTGCTATGACCAGGAGCACAGGAACTCTATCACCAGTGATACACTGCTATAATCAGATATATTAAAAGTGACCAGTTGAAAAATAAATATACAAAATAAAACACACTCTGTAAAAAATGTATATCACATTCAGCAGATAAATTCACCACAAAACCTTTGCCAGTTCTCTGACTGAAGTTTGTATTTCCCCATACAAACATTTGTCTAAGGATAGAATTATCTAAAAGTCAAATATGATCACCAATGATCAAACTAACTGAAGTGTTGAATAGTAAACGCGACTAACTTCTAGTAAATTAGAAACTGAAGTGGAAAATTAAAAGACTAGCAACTCAAGTAAATGAAAACGTATTAATCTAAGCAAAGAAAAGAGCAGAGAAACCATCTCATGTACAAGGGCCACGGACAAAGAAAGATAAAAAGGACAGAGAAACTACCTCAAGTGCAAGGATCTCGGACAAAGAAAGATGAAAAGGACAGAGAAACCATCTCAAGTACAAGGGCCTCGGACAAAGAAAGATGAAAATGACAGAGAAACCATCTCAAGTACAAGGGTTTCGGACAAAGAAAGATGAAAAAAACAGAGAAACCATCTCAAGAACAAGGCTCTCGGACAAAGAAAGATGCTCTATGAATGTTGAGATGAAACAAAGCAATGCAAGAAAAGCATTGGCTGAGTGAGGTAGACAGCAGAGTAGACTGCTTGTTTGACTGCTATTAAGACATTCTGAATATTAACTAGTTTCTTTATCGCCTTTTTGTTTTACATTGTCTGCTACGAGTATCACTTACGAGTCTTGAGCTCAGTATAATGCTAAGCAGAGTGAAGACAATCAGTGCAGGTGGTAGTATCACATCGTCTGTCTATGAGAGGGGGAGAGAGAGATAGTCAGTGCAGGTGGTAGCATCACATCGTCTGTCTATGGGGGGGGGGAGAGACAATCATGAAAGTGGTAGCATCACATCGTCTGTCTATGGGGGGGGGGGGGAGACAATCATGAAAGTGGTAGCATCACATCGTCTGTCTATGGGGGGGGGGGGGAAGACACAATCAGTGCAGGTGGTAGCATCACATCGTCTGTCTATGGGGGGGGGGGGAGAGACAATCATGAAAGTGGTAGCATCACATCGTCTGTCTATGAGAGGGGAGACACAATCAGTGCAAGTGGTAGCATCACATCGTCTGTCTATGAGGGGGGGGGGAGACACAATCAGTGCAGGTGGTAGCATCACATCGTCTGTCTATGAGAGGGGGGAGACACAATCAGCGCAAGTGGTAGCATCACATCGTCTGTCTATGGGGGGGGGGGGGAAGAGACAATCAGTGCAAGTGGTAGCATCACATCGTCTGTCTATGAGACAAAGTTAACTATAACAATTGTTGACTGAAAGCATGCCAGAAAAAAGACCATTACCAGCTACAGCAGACAGGCTAAAGGTTGGTAATGCAAGACTTTGATGACTTAACCGAGAGCTTTCGGATGTACAATGAGTGTCAGATATCACCAGTTTCCCTGATGGTGTTATCTTAGGGTCAGGATACGCACAGGTTACTTTGTGTCAGTCTGTAAGTAGAAGCGTGTACTGTCTTTGTGAGACCTCGGAAGTCAACGTACAAGCAGAGGAGACGATGGATTTCATATGCGATCCATTATAGATCATTAATTCTGTGATTCTTCAGAAATTAATCTTGGTTTTCAGAATGCACATACCTGAATCATGAATGTAATCTATCTTAGCAGATACCCTGGCAGATAGTTTTGAATGCAGGACAGGAAACTCTGTTGTAGAAATAGAAACAAAAACTCAGATTGTCAGCCAAGAGTTTCGGCCCTTTGATCTTCTGATGCTCGGAAAGGGGGGGGGGGGGGGGGGGGTTTGAGGGTTAGGCCTTCTGGTTAGCGACTCCCAGAGGTCTCTGCACTGATCTTGACAAGGCTCAAGAAGTCATTTAAGGGTCCATGTCTTCAAGTTACCATCGTTACTCGCTGTTCTTTCGGTGGATCTGATGTACCTCCTTGTATTCTCTACACACTGACACATTTTTGTAACTCAACATTCAATTCAATTCAAATCAAGCGGCGTGCCGCGTGGCATGGACAATCATTTCTCTCCACAATCCCCCGTCTTTAGACTTGATTATGAGATCCGCCGGTGACTTTCTTCCTACACTGACAGCCCATCCAGTAACTTCTCTCTCTGTCTTCCTCTGTCTCTTCTTCCTTCAGTTTTTCCAGTTGCCAAAAAGCTTCAGCGCGGCAACCATTATCTTTCAACTTTCATTTGATGTCAGTGCGCTCTACTTTAGCAAGAATTTCTTTTCCACTTTGTGAGCACTTTAATATTTTGTAATCAGATTGCTCACCTGACATTTCCGTTGCCACTTGGCCAACTCTGTCACATTTCTTTCTCTTTCTGTCGTCTCCTGACGTTTCCGAAGAATGTCACTTTATCTTTAACTTTATCTTTTTCTTTCAGTTAGTTTTCGATGATCCACAACCTTTATGAGAACTTTCTTGTGTAGTTACTTATTTGGCCATCCTGATTTCCAGAAAAGCGTCCGGGTTTAAAGTTTTGGTTTCTCAAAGCGAGGTAACTGAGTACAGACATTGTCTGTTACATGACTTCCGTTGCGATGGACGCGAAGTTGTGGTAATTATAACTGGGTACAGACATTGTTACATGACTTCCGTTGCGATGGACGCGTAGTTGTGGTAATCAGAAACGGTAATGGTGGGCCTTTGCTATTGTATTTGCTGGAGTCAGAAATTTATCCATATCATATCCTTCTGTACACATTCTGACAGTAATCTAATGTCAGGTTGAATATTCACATTCTGACAATAATCTAGTCTCAGCCGGAATATTCACACTCTGACGGTAATCTAGTGTTAGGTGGAATATTTACATTCTGACAGTAATCTAATGTCAGGTGGAATATTCACATTCTGACAATAATTTAGCGTCAGCGGAATATTCACATTCTGACAGTAATCTAGTGTCAGGTTGAATATTCACATTCTGGCAGTAATCTAGTGTCAGGTGGAATATTCACATTCTGACAGTAATCTAGTGTCAGGTGGGATATTCACATTCTGACAGTAATCTAATCAAGGTACTGTATTAACATTCTGATTGTTATCTAATCTTATCTGTACAAGTTCACATTCTGATTGTAATCAAATGCAAGAAAGCGTATTTACAATATGTACTCATATTTAAGAACGCACTGGAATATGCGTATTATAAATATTACGTATTCAGCCGCCTTGATGTAAATTCAGCAGAAGGTAAATGCTGAACAAAATGTCGGTGCTACTTTACGCAACATTACCGAACATTTTTGTAATGATTAAATTCCCGGCTGTGGCTTGCTGTGTTCTCTCTTTTATAATTGGCTTAATGAACTCATGGACTGTGTTAGCAGAGCAAGTAAGAAAAAATAATCAGTTTTTTGACGAACACAGACACCGTTAGACGCTGGGATTCCGCCTGTACTAAAACTCGCACGACAACGGCTCAGCTAACACAGACATAGGAGAACTTGGGCGTCAGGAAATAGATCCATCTTGGACTTATCTGGCAGTGAAATAATTTACCATACGTTAGCTTGTCTTTGCTTTGTGAACTAACGAACCTACTCAGCCGAGAGGACCTTACAGTGTTTTATGCATATCAGTTTTATCCATATCAGTTTTATCCATATCAGTTTTATCCATATCAGTTTTGTCCATATCGTTTTTGTCCATATCAGGTTTATCCATATCAATTTTGTCAATATCAGTTTTGTCCATATCAGTTCTATCCATCAGTTTTTTTAGGGAAAGGACGCTCCATGTGATCGTCAATATTGTCTGCAAACTTTGGCAAGATCTCGTGAAGTATACAGATGAACTTTGCAGTCCTGGGTGTAAATCTACAATGTAAGCATATTCTGGGCCATTTACTAAAACGAAATCAACATTTTTTGTTTCGTTTAAGTGAATTTTAAATAATCATTTGCGAAATTTGTTTTTAAAGAGTGAATTTGTTGTTTGGGTAATTTTTTTTATAACCGCGCGTGATGATTTAAAAATAAATCCGCGGAAAGAAAGAAAGAAAGAACGAAGCAAACAAAGAAACAAACAAATACATGTATCCAACAAATAAAACAGAAAGCTGTGCATTTATATCTTCAAATGAACGTACATCATTTCTAAATATTAATACAACAACATAGCAGTCTGCATTCCCTGTCCATGTACAATGGCGTTCTGGTGAAATTCATTGACACCGCATTTGGAATAAGTCACAAAAATGTGAAATTGTTTTGAAATAAATGCAAGGATAGTCTGGGTCATCACAGAAACCGTGTGAACTATATATCAATGTCCATTCCAATAACTTCCGTTGTTGTTGTTGTTCTTTACTGTTGTGTGACTGCCATGCTTCAAGGTTATCCGTATCAACTACATGAACTTTGGGTGCCGACAGAACTATCTCAGAGGCAGACATTTAGCGTTTGCTGTTAGGATACGACTTTACAGATTTATAAACGTGTGGCAGAGGCGTATCTTTATTTGCTGGATTCTTATAAATAAAACGATTAAACGCTAACCTGTTGCTCAGCCATGTGTCGCTTTCGTTAACATCTCATCGTCAGAAACAGGGCGTACTTAAGCGTGTCCCAGTTCCTCCATTCATGTTCTCTCTTTTCTTGTGCCAGGTTTATAGGAGTCAGCAGAGAGTGCATATTTGTGGGACGTGTTCTGGAATCCAACGGCCATTTAGCCACGTGCAGAACGAGCCTCTGGCCAGCTTCAATTTATGCAAATGGCTGAGTTCAAGAATAAATGGCAATAAAAGCTGGCTGTATCCTGAATTAATAGCTACAAACGAGAACATAAGCTGACTTTTCCTGAATTGGGAGCTGACACACATATACATATGCTGACTTTTCCTGAATTTGGAGCTGACACACAAAAAATAAGCTGACTTTTCCTGAATTGCGAGCTGACACACATGTAACACAGGGGTAATTTCAACTGTTACAGTCGTAAGTTGATCACAGGTTTAAAATACTATTTTGTTGATGAATATACTCGTGCAGAATGAATGATGTTTAAGATACTAAAGTTTGCTGATTAATAAACTCCTACAGAATTATGTTTAGGATATTAAAGTTTGTTGGTTAATTTACTACTACAGGATTATGTTTAAGACAATAAAATTTGCTGATGAATATAGCCCTGTTGGATTATGTTTGAGATACTAAAGTTTGCTGATGAATTTACTACTAAGGATTGTCACCATTCTAAAACTACTCACATCATAACACAATACTATTTGTTTTTTCTCTAAATTTGCGGACAAACATGTATTGTTATTTTCTAAAGCCACTGAATTATTTCCCCTGTTAAGGGAAATAAACTGAATCCATCATTTGATAATTGAATACTTTTTAAAAAAAATACATTACATTGTACTCTCAGAGTTCAATAATAATTGCTTGAATACATTACAATCTTAGCTCAAAGTTTTATATTCGTTCTTTGAATACATTACATTCTTAGCTCAATGTTTAATATTTGTTGTTGCATACATTATATTCTGAATTAAAAAATTATTGATCATACTTTCTTAGCTCAACGTTTAGTAATCATTCTTTCTACAGATCACATTCCATGTTAATAGTTTAAAAACTCGTTGTTGGGCTGAGGTAAGATGCTTTGTAAAAAGGTAAAATTCTCGTTTCCATGCCATCAAGGCATATTGGGGAATACAGTGTTTTCCATGACCTTCGGCACATGAAACTCTGATGTGGTCAGTATCACGCCTGAATGCTTAACCTTCCCAGATTTCTCTGGTACCCATTTTTAGAGGCTGGGTGAACCACGGGGGCCTTTTCGGTGTGTACCTGAAAAAAAAAAATCCCACTGCTGGGATCTGAACCCGGTACCACCTGGTTAGTAAACCGAGCGCTTAACCAGGTCGCCAGTGTTCTTACTGGATGGGTAATAATTGTTTGAATACATGAAATTCTTTCCTGATCCCTTGATGGGTTACATTCCTTCTGATAGTTTAATACCCGCTGCTTGAATAGATCACAATTTCTGTGAAAGTCTAATACTCTTTATCAGAATGGATCATTTTCTTTACTAATAGCTTTTTAATAGATTGATTTCTTCACACTCGAAATTTCCAGCGAAAGAGTATATATAAGATAGAGTATGAGTTTAATATCATATATCATACCTGACTGCTATGATCAATTCTGAAGAAGTGATAGCACGTATGAAAGAGTCTAGGAACAAAATATGGAAATATATACATGTTACTTTTTGTTGAAACTCAGTTCTAAAGCATCACCAGGTGCTGTCATGAAACTTTAAACAACAGAAGTTTACATTTATTTTATATCCTTTTTTTTTGTCTGTCCTCATTTAGTCTGGTGTTTCATCATTTTCTTTCTTATGACACACTAAGTTTTCTGTCGTCGTTTGTTTATTTTATTCCATCCTTCCTTTCTCCTTCTCTCATCGCTCCTTATCTCTTCTCTCGCTCTCTTCCTTCTTTCTTTCTTTCTCTTTTCTCTAGCTTTTTCTCTCTTTTCTCTCTCCCTCTCTCACTCACTGATTCTCTCACTGTTTAGCTATTAGTTATTTAACTCATGCATGAATCACGTTTTATATAAATCAGGAACATCAAATGTAATAGTAATATACACGGGAGTACAAGCAGTAGTGGTGGTATTAGAGATGACCGTAATAGTAGCAGTAGTAGCAGTTGTAGTAGTTGTAGTAGTAGTAGTAGTAGTAGTAGCAGTTGTAGTAGTAGTAGCAGTTGTAGTAGTAGTAGTAGTTGTTGTAGTAGTAGTAGTTGTAGTAGTAGTAGAGTTGTAGTAGTAGTAGTAGTTGTAGTAGTAGTAGTGGTTGTAGTAGTAGCAGTTGTAGTAGTAGTAGTAGTTGTAGTAGTTGTAGTAGTAGTAGTAGTGGTTGTAGTAGTAGCAGTTGTAGTAGTAGTAGTAGTAGTTGTAGTAGTAGTAGTAGTAGTAGTAGTAGTAGCAGTAGTGGTAGTAGTAGTAGTAGTTGTAGTAGTAGTAGTAGTAGTTGTAGTAGTAGTAGTAGTAGTAGTAGTAGTTGTAGTAGTAGTAGTAGTAGTAGTAGTAATAGCAGTTGTAGTAGTAGTAGCAGTTGTAATAGTAGTAGTAGTAGTTGTAGTAGTAGTAGTAGTAGTAGTAGTAGCAGCAGCAGTAGTAGTAGTAGTAATAGAATTTTTTTTTCAAATAGAAAACAACAAGGCTTTCGCGCGATACAGTGATGGAACATAGTTTCGAAGAATTTATCATTAGTTTCATAGTAGCAGTAATAGTAGTAGCAGTACTAGTAGTAGTAGTAGTAATATTAGTAGTAGTAGTAATACTAATGGTAGTAGTAATAGTAGTAGTAGTAATAGTAATAGTAGTAGTAGTAGTAGTAGTAATATAATTTTTTTTCAAATAGAAAACAACAAGGCTTTCGTACAATACAGTGGTGAAACACAGTTTCGAAGGCTTTATCATTAGTTTCATAGTAGCAGTAATAGTAGTAGTAGTAGCAGCAGGAGTAGTAGTAGTAGTAGTAATAGTAGTAGTAGTCGTTAAAGTGGAAGTAGTGGTAGGAATAGTAGTAGTTGTAATACATGAAGTAGCAGTAATATTGTAGTAGTAGTAATAGCAGTGGCAGCTGATAGATAGCAGCAACACAAGCTCCACCCATCATGTTATCAAGAGTAAGTGCAGGAATGCCAAAACAAAGATTATAGTATCAGCTGTAATATGGACACCTCTGTAAGTTAGAGCACTGGTAAGTGCTACTTTATGATCCTGACAATTTTTCTGAAGGAAAAAAAAAATATTCCTGGCAATTTTCACATTTGTAAATCTTAAAAAAAAAAGAAGAGCACGACTCCCTTATTGTGTCTGTTTCATTTATGATACTCCACAATAAAATCTTCACAATGACAGTTTCACTGACAATGTGCTGTAGTTCACAGTTTGAAACACGACGCTATCTTACCCCAGGCATCTAATGCAACGCAGAGGATCTACAATGAATGGCAGAAATAATCTCCCTTGATATACACGCCTGAGAGTCTCATGTTTGTTTTCTGCTAGATGGCGCTTTACATAACAAAACCAACATCCAGGGAATAAAATAAACAAAAAAAAAACATTATATCAACAAAATATATGGTTCCATCTCCATAACGTGAGCTGCCTTCTTCTACTTTGTAAACCTTTCACTCATCCATGCTTTGCAATGTACATATGCCAGGGTTTTTTTTTCGGGAATATTATGTTATAATCCCTGGTTATTGCAGAAGTGTTTGTGAAAAACAACCGTTGTTTTACATCCCTCGAGAACGTCAGCAGCTTCGCCCAGGTTGATTTACAACAGTGCATCGCGTTTGGACAAACTGATTTGAACGTAGGTAAGCCAGAAACTATAATAAAAATTGACAATATTTAGAACAATAATTCAAACTGAAATTGTAAACATTTGGCACAATACCGCAAAACAGTATGGTATGATGCAGTAAAATCCAATTTTAAAAAAGTTGCAATATTTGTAACAGTAATTAGAATTTTTTTTAAACAAGGCATTCCGTAAGATAATAAAAGAAATAAAACCGCAATTGAACAAAAACGCATCAATTTATATTAGAATGTATAAAATCGGAAAAAGTAGGAGCAGCTTTATTACTTAACGATTACAAAGTTGTGACGTTTCGGCGTGAGCCTTAATCATACAAAAACATACAGGACGAAGAAATAGAGAGAGGAGATAAAGTATAGATTCACATGAATACTGTTTAAAAAAAAAAAAAGAAAAAAAATTTTTAAAGGAGTACTTAGCTGTAAATTGCAAGGTGTGGCTTGTCCGGCGGTGTGTGTCAGGAATGGATCTGGTAGGACATGGAAATTGTTTAAATAGAGACCTGTGACATGTGGTCGGTGGGTTGTAACTGGGGGTGGTGGATGGGGAACCGGGGAGGGGAGAGAGAGTGACTCACTACTGGCCTAGCTAGGAGAAATTGAAACAGGTGATTGGGGAAGAGGGGTTGCAGAGAAGAGGGGTTGCAGAGAAGAGGGGTTGCAGAGAAGAGGGGTTGCAGAGAAAATACCGGGGTTGCAGAGTGATGCTGTGAGGAAGTTTGAAAAGTAAGAAGGGGTGGATTTAGTGGAGAGGTACTGTAATGATTGAAGAAGATGATTATATTACGGTATTTGGAACGAGTTAGGGTCGAGAGACCCTAAAGGGAACACTGACGAGAGAGGTTAAGATGACTGGCATCAAATCATCTGATGAGATTGAGAAGCTCGCGGAGATTGAAGACTCGTGGTGAGACACACTGAGAACCCTGTGTGATGCCTGACGGCACAGGAAGGATGTAAGACTTGGAAGGAGAAGTTAACAAAAATCTAATTCAGCAATTCGATGAAAAAACAGACAGCGCCAGCCAGGTTGAACCAGGCGATAGCGACATCAACAGGCAACAGCCAGATCAAAACAGCAACAGCCAGGCCGAAGCAGATAACAGCACGTCAAAACAGCAACAAAAGAACTAGCAGCAACAGGCAGGTTGAAGGAAGCAATGCCAGGTCAAACAGCAACAGCCAGATCAAAACAGTAACTGCCAGGTAAAAATAGTAACACCAAAGCCAAAACAGGCAATAGTCAGATTAAAAAAGCAACAGGCAGGTCAAAACAGGCAAGATCCAGGTCAAAACAGGCAATAGCCAGGTGAAAACAGGCAACAGCCAGGTGAAAACAGGCAATAGACAGGTGAAAACAGGCAACAGCAATGCAATGAGTGGTGAAAACCGGGCGCTTTATTGCACTTACTGTACATTGTTTGAGGAAGACGTGAACTCTAAACTTTTTCTAATCATATCTGAGCTGTGTACAAGAGATCTCATGACAGCATAGGCAGAGGTAAGAGAAATGAGGACTGCGACAAAACTGATTCTACGAGTAATAAAGATAGACTGAGGTGTATGGTTCAGTTGTAGAAAAAAAAATAGAAAGAGTGAGGAAAGTTGGCAGAAACAAGAATTGCAGAAATTAAGATGAGCACATTTCTTCTTCTTCTTCGTTCGCTTCTACTACCAAGACCGTATTGTGATCCTACTGAATTTACGCCTGTGGTCCCTGTTAAGTCCCGTGGTCTCCTGCGTGGTCCCCGAAAGGACCACACGAGATCTCTGAGTGGACCACAAGGGGTTCAGAGTATCACAGGGCTTGAGCCTATATTCTTGGTGGATCTCAGAAGCGGGACTGCGTGACATCATGGTTTTCTTTGCACCAGTTTAGTCTAGAGTTGGACTTTCTCACCAGAAGACCTCGACGTATTTTGGTTATCAGTATATCCCCGCTGGGTGAGAGGTGGTAACCCACCCAGGCCAGAGTTGGACTTTCTCACAAAAGTCTTTTTTTTTTCAAGGATCACACACAAAAACAACACAACAGATAAGAACACGAAAAATAGATGAAAAAAATAGATGAAAAAACACTTAGCTTTTTGGTTTCCTCTTTGCCAGAAAGACAGGCACAAAATGGATAATGATACAAAAGCTAAGTTTTTATTTTATCTAATGTTCGTGGTTTTATCTGTTTTGTTGATACCATAGGCAGAATCAAAGTAGGTCAGCTCTCTGAACTGTTTTAAGGGGAATGCTGTCAGATGTAAGCCTGTAATTATGTTATGTGTGATCTTCTAGAGAATTCTATTACTTCAGTGTAGGAATTTTGTATCTTTGATTGCATCATCTCGTCGCACATTACTCCCCTGGAAAGAGACTATCATTCATTCATTCATTCATTTGCATGTCCCTTGCGGAACTTTGCCTCCCAAACAGCACTCCTGTAGGCCTCTCGGTTGTGAGCAAGATGGCCTGCTGCTGTTGCATCCATTTCCAGATCGTCAACGATGTCTTGCAGCCATCTTCGTCTTGGTCTTCCTCTTTTTCTTTTTCCCATTATGTATCCTTCCAATAGGTCTTCTCTAAATTATCATGACGTTTAATGTGTCCAAAATATTTAAGTTTTCTCTCTTTAATCCTCTTCACTAGCCAGCCTTCTTCAATATTAAGCTCTTGTAGTACAGATATATTTGTTCTTTTTTGTGTCCACGATATTTGGAGAACTCTTCTGTAGCATTTACATTCAAAGGCATTTATGTGTTTCTCAGCTGTTTTGTTAAGTGTCCAGGTCTCACAGGCATATGTTGCGATGGGAAAGAGACTATAGATGACACAAAATGTGAAAGGTAAACTATACCTTTCATAGAACGTATCTGATGTTCGTCGCCGGGGTCTTCTTCTTCCTCCTCGTTTCATGGTTCCAGCTCAGACATCTATATATTTTTTCTAGATAAATTGTTGAATCATATGGAGGTCACGCTATGTACCCCAAAGTTTTGATTTCCAGTGTAGCCGCTGTGGCCATATCTGGGGTCTGACTTGCTGGTGGGGGGGGGGGGGGATATTTTGCTAATTCGGACGAAGTTCTTCATGTAACGTCCACCTTCAGCGTTGGCGCTCCAGCAGCGCTTCTGAACATATTCAGGCGTGGTACAAAGAGACTCGATATATGTCAGTGAATGTTACATCAAAACACTTTCAAAATACGGTCCCGTCTTTGTAAATGTAGTAACCGTCAACAAGAACAGCCTTCGATGTTTATTTAGCTCTTTCGTACATCAGAGACAGGTAGTTTCGTAGATCTAGATATAAGACCTGCAGAATGACAGAACAAACAGTTGAAAGGAAGAGGAAGTGTAAATGAGATACGTGTGCCAGTATATTTACCATGACAAATGAGTGATAAATGTGAACAGTAGATAAATGTGGCAATTACAGATTATCTGTCTGTCTGAGCAAAACACCGGAGCTGCGTCCGTGTAGAAAGTTATAAATACTTCCCATTCTTATGCTAATGATTTGTCGTTAAATTTGCATAAAGGGCCATGTTAAACTAATGTGAGATTGCCAAGACGTCGTTGATGCAGAAGCTGGTTGGAGAAATAAATTTTGACTACACTATGTGAGAGAGAGAAGATTTTAACATTATCGGTGATGTGAGAATTTAATGTTAACATAGTGGGTTACGGGAGATATAATTTTAACATTGTGGGCGATTATAGATACAAAGTTAATATGGTGGGTGATAAGAGATACACAGTTAACATAAGGGGTGATTAGAGATACAAAGTTAACATAGTGGGTGATAACAGATACAATTTTAACATACCGGGTGATTAGACATACAGTTTTAACATAGCGGCTGATGAGAGATGCAGTTTCAATATTTGGATTATGAGAGAATAAAAAGCATAAGTCCAGACAGTATGACAGTATTTGGTAGACATTCCCCTGGTCAAGTGAACTTTTGACCCGGTTGTTTGTTCATGCTCGGAGAAAATTTATACTTAGAAGTGTCATAGTAAGATTAGGTCATGTTTAACGATGAAATTGCACGGGTTAGCTGAGTTTGGAAGTTTATTTATTGACACACGGCTGACAAGCTTTGGGTAGCAGAGGACATTGTTAAAGATTTCTGATTTTGTGAAAACTAAAGGTCAAGTGATAAACATGAGGCTTCGCGTGATTTTGAGTTTGGCGTGACGGAAAGTTTGGGAAGCCTGGAGACTTTGCAAGGAGTATATAAAAAGATTTTAGGAAGAACACATTAAATGAGAATCAGAATGATAGGATAACGGTTGACTTACTTTTTGGCACAGGAAGCTCTCAAGATGTAGGCAGCTGAGTGTAGTTTTTTGTGTAGATAAAGAGATACTCAAGAGTAAAAATGTAGCAGTTCAGTTGTTGTTTTTGTACTTGTTTGGACAAGTAGTTGCTTATTACTACATTCAGGATGTAGAGTGCTATTGTGTTTTGTTGGAATTCATTGGTTTGTGTGGTTCTTCCGGAAAATTTGTGAGTATGTATATTTTTATATTGGTTTAGAAGGATTGTTGTTCTTTCCACTGGCGAAATTACGCTGTGAATCTTACATTTGTCCTTTTCTTTTTTCCAAGTCGTTTGGTTTCATCTTATCACTCATTAGTTCAAAGCTCATTTTCCTCATCAGTAAAAGTTGCCAACGTTTAAATCTAGTTGGAGTTCTTAAGTTCTTGGAGTTCTTAAGTTCTTGGAGTTCTTAAGTTCTTGGAGTTCTTAAGTTCTTGGAGTTCTTAAGTTCTTGGAGTTCTTAAGTTCTTGGAGTTCTTAAGTTCTTGGAGTTCTTAAGTTCTTGGAGTTCTTAAGTTCTTGGAGTTCTTAAGTTCTTGGAACTTCTTCTGTCCGTCTAGTTGAACGAATGGAAGTCCAGTTCTTGGTCATTGTGACACTGGTGTTTTTGTTTACTAGTAGCGAACTGGAACTGTTGTTGTGTTGCTATGGGGATACAGTAGTAACAAATTTTGCCCATTGGTTAACAAGTAGTAGAAAAATACAATCAGTCAGGCAGACAACAACATGAATGATGTAATAACAAGCACAGTAGAAACCAAATAACGTCTTTATCAGTTCTGTCTATGAATGAAGTTGTATCACTAAATCGTTTACTGATTGTGTAGTAGTGATATGCAGCGTGATAGAACAGTGAGTTAAGATTTATCACGCGGGATGGTTACTTGTTATTTCGTTTCGTGATCAAGAACGGGAAAGCTGTTTGGGAGGCAAAGTTCCGAAAGGAACATGAACATGACTTACTGACAACAAGAACAGGATTGTTGCTGTCTCCTGCACTCTAGGCCATTCCAGTATAACAGTAACATTTCACTGCCAGGATTAGCAGACATGTATGGAGTGAGGAGAGAGAGAGAGACAAAGAGAGAAACAGAGAGAAACAAAGAGAGAGACAGACAGAGAGAGAGACAAAGAGAGAAACAGAGAGAAACAAAGAGAGAGACAGACAGAGAGAGAGACAAAGAGAGAAACAGAGAGAAACAGAGAGAGAGACAGACAGAGAGAGACAAAGAGAGAGAGACAAAGAGAGAAACAAAGAGAAACAAAGAGAGAGACAGACAGAGAGAGAGACAAAGAGAGAAACAGAGAGAAACAAAGAGAGAGACAGACAGAGAGAGAGACAAAGAGAGAAACAGAGAGAAACAAAGAGAGAGACAGACAGAGAGAGAGACAAAGAGAGAAACAGAGAGAAACAAAGAGAGAGACAGACAGAGAGAGAAACAGAGAGAAACAAAGAGACAGACAGAGAGAGAGACAAAGAGAGAAACAGAGAGAAACAAAGAGAGAGACAGACAGAGAGAGACAAAGAGAGAAACAGAGAGAAACAAAGAGAGAGACAGACAGAGAGAGACAAAGAGAGAAACAGAGAGAAACAAAGAGAGAGACAGACAGAGAGAGAGAGAGACAAAGAGAGAGAGACAAAGAGAGAAACAAAGAGAGAGACAGACAGAGAGAGAGACAAAGAGAGAGAGACAAAGAGAGAAACAGAGAGAAACAAAGAGACAGACAGAGAGAGAGACAAAGAGAGAGAGACAGAGAGAGAGACAAAGAGACAGACAAAGAGAGAGAGACAAAGAGAGAGAGACAAAGAGACAGACAGAGAGAGACAAAGAGAGAGAGACAAAGAGAGAGAGACAAAGAAAGAGAGACAGAGAGAAACAGAGAGAAACAAAGAGACAGACAGAGAGAGACAAAAAGAGAGAGACAGAGTGACAAAGAGAGAGAGACAAAGAGAGAGAGAGACAAAGAGAGTGAGACAGACAGAGAGAGAGAGAGACAAAGAGAGACAGAGAGAGAGAGAGAGACAGAGGGAGAGAAAGAGAATGCTTAACATCTCTCCAAGATGTATGAAAACCCCCCGCTTCCGACAGTAAATTGAACAAATTTGCACACATGTTTACACCAATGATTTCCTTAACTGCCGTCTGGGACACGACTGAGTTTTCAGTTGTAACCTGTGAAGTTCTTGACCATTCTTGCACCGTTTATGAGGGTATTACACCACGTTTAGATCTACCAGGCTTATAAAGCTTTGAGCTATTCAAAGATTAAACTGCAGCAAGGACACGATTCAATATTTTCTGTTTTTCCAATGTTTTTTTTTTTGGTCTTTGGTTCTGTTAAAAGCTTAGATAAAAAAAAAAAAATTCTTTCTTCTTATTGTTCTGTTACTATTTTGGTCTAGTTTTGTTTCCGATATTAGAATAACACTGAGAGAAGAAAACTAGTCTCTTGTCACTGCGAGCTGTTTTTAAAGATCGATTAAACGATGACTCGCTTGGCCATTATTTCAAAGACCCCATACTGGTGTCCTTGGTTGCCCAGCCTCTGCCATTGTTATCCTCTAGGTATGTGCTTAAGGGGTACAAGGATGGGTTAAACTATACTGCACCTTTTTCTCAGGTTAATTTCCTCTTTCAAACGTTTTGTTAAATCTCTTTGCTTGAAGAAGGTGTAATGTCGGAATTTGAGTGAGTGAGTGAGTGAGTGAGTGAGTGAGTGAGTGAGTGAGTGAGTGAGTGAGTGAGTGAGTGAGTGAGTGAGTGAGTGAGTGAGTGAGTGAGTGAGTGAGTGAGTGAGTGAGTGAGTGAGTGAGTGAGTGAGTGAGTGAGTGAGTGAGTGAGTGAGTGAGTGAGTGAGTGAGTGAGTGAGTGAGTGAGTGAGTGAGTGATGAGTGAGTGAGTGAGTGAGTGAGTGAGTGAGTGAGTGAGTGAGTGAGTGAGTGAGTGAGTGAGTGAGTGAGTGAGTGAGTGAGTGAGTGAGTGAGTGAGTGAGTGAGTGAGTGAGTGAGTGAGTGAGTGAGTGAGTGTGTGTGTATATTATTCTTTTTTTTCAGTCTCCTGTGACTATATTATAGTTCTTCTTCATCTTATTATTCGTTCGAGGTTATTGGTCACATCAGATCCTGATCCCCGTCGACAATGCAAAGCCCGCAGTCCTCTTCAGATCCTGATAGGAGCTCCAAATCTTTTGCCCCAAGCTTGTGTCCTCTGGCCATGTCTCACGCCTCAGGTCTGCATGGTTAGAGCACTCTTGTAGGAAATTTTCTGGAGTCTGGACTCAAATGCTTGCTGTTATTATTGTTATTATTATTATCCTTGTATTTGACTTTTCTTACTCATTACGATTGCGCATCTTTTCATGGCTGCCTTTTAAACTGCTCATTCAAACAATGCTAGGGGCGATGTATTCATTCTAACATGGTAAGATTGCTTACTGATTAACCCACCGTGGCTTTAAAGTCAAAACTTCTTCAGTCCACCAGGAACTGCGGAGCTGGCGTTCTCTGTAGCTGATGCGGTGAAGATGTTGAGCCACAGCATCGTGTCGACTTAGGAGCGGGTCATGGCAGCTACTTTTGCAGTCCCCGAGAGCAACTTAAAAGCAGGGGGTGTGTAGTACTTCTTTAGCAGACTTCACCACCATGAGGACAATGATGGACCATGCCCTGTTAGCCAGGCTAAGCCTGTTTCTTGGGGTACCAACGGATAAGGGTCTTGGTCAGCTATGGTTCGCCAACCCTGACAAAAGCAAATGTTAGCCCAAATCATGGATCTTATATGAGCTGACGATGCAGCCCTTGTGGTTCATAGAGTAGCTACTCTGTGGTCACTGATTCACAGTATAGCCAAGAGCATGTGATACATTCTCACCAACAGAGAACATCGACAAGATGGTGTTCTTCCGCAAGGCATAAACACGCCGACCTTTCTAACACTGAATAGACACCTGCCTGAATGGGTAACAATCATAATTCAGCGGTCTTAAAACTACAATTATTTCCCTGTTCTCTCTAGACGAAGAAGTCGGTAACTGAATAGAAAAGGCAGCCAACAACATTTAGACGAAGAAGTCGGTAAATGAATAGAAAAGGCAGCCAACAACATCTAGACGGAGAAGTCGGTAACTGAATAGAAAAGGCAGCCACAACATTTAGACGAAGAAGTCGGTAACTGAATAGAAAAGACAGCCAACAACATTTAGACGGAGAAGTCGGTAACTGAATAGAAAAGACAGCCAACAACATTTAGACGGAGAAGTCGGTAACTGAATAGAAAAGACAGCCACAACATTTAGACGTAGAAGTCGGTAACTGAATAGAAAAGGCAGCCACAACATTTAGACGTAGAAGTCGGTAACTGAATAGAAAAGACAGCCAACAACATTTAGACGAAGAAGTCGGTAACTGAATAGAAAAGGCAGCCACAACATTTAGACGAAGAAGTCGGTAACTGAATAGAAAAGACAGTCAACAACATTTAGACAGAGAAGTCGGTAACTGAATAGAAAAGACAGTCAACAACATTTAGACAGAGAAGTCGGTAACTGAATAGAAAAGACAGTCAACAACATTTAGACGAAGAAGTCGGTACATGAATAGAAAAGGCAGCCACAACATTTAGACAGAGAAGTCGGTAACTGAATAGAAAAGGCAGCCACAACATTTAGACGGAGAAGTCGGTAACTGAATAGAAAAGGCAGCCACAACATTTAGACGGAGAAGTCGGTAACTGAATAGAAAAGACAGCCAACAACATTTAGAAGGAGAAGAAAAGGGAGCAGGAGAACAAGAGAATATCTGACGTTGAAGATAAAGGCTTTTCATCTTAGACACCTGAAAGCTGTTCACAGTCTTATATCTGGTCTTAAATGTGGAAAACATCACAAACCATCAGAAAAAAAAACATGTATTAGTTTCCACTATCCCTAATTTCCCAGAATAACGAACACGAGAAAGTATTCTGAGACTTTGTGGAAAGGGGGGGGGGGGGGTTGCTTCCATCAATGATTACAGCACTAAACAACAAAAGATTAAATTCGTCGAATGTAGCAAAAATGGACACCTGCTGTATTCCAAAGGCAGGGTTCTGTAAGTTCTTCCTGGTAGGAAGAAGACCACAAGACAGACAAAAAAAGAAAATACAACGATCTAAGTCATCAATGCGAGATTTTCCGACAGCAGTGAGGTCTGGGAAGAGCTTATGAAAGACTGAGCAACATGGAGAGTGACTCTGTGTAAGAACGCAGCATCATCATCTGCAGAGGAGGCTGGGATATAACACGAAGATAAGAAAGCCCCAAAAGCAAGGAAACTGGACCTTGCAAGGAAACTGGACCTTGCAAGGAAACTGGACCTTGCAAGGAAACTGGACCTTGCAAGGAAACTGGACCTTGCAAGGAAACTGGACCTTGCAAGGAAACTGGACCTTGTAAGGAAACTGGACTTTGCAAGGTAAACATTCCTTGCTTTTATTGTGCCTGTTTATTTAAGTCAATCAGGAGATCTTCAGCAAAGTGACTGTCGACAAGACCCACAAGAGAATCGACTGCTTCAAACTTGTCTCCTTACACAAGAAGTGAAAACAAATTATTTCCTTAAAAACTGCGTCAGTTAATTTACCTTATTTTTGCTTCATAAAAGTAACACATAACAGGAATAAGTTATACTTTCGTTAAAAAAAAGCAGCCATGTTGTACTCTGATCCTTCATCATCATCATCATCATCATCATCATGTGCCGTGCCGACTGGCGTTGGCTATTATGCTTCTCCAGGGTATCCGATCCTTCATGCAGGCCATCAGCTCAGTTGGTGATCTCCTCTCATACCATCCCGTCAGACTGTCCAGTATCATTTCTCTTGGTCTTCCTCTTGATCTTCTTCCTTCTATTTTTCCTGTTGTTATAATATTTTCAATGCCCCCTCTTATCATTGCATGTCCTATGAAAGTACATTGTCTCTCTCTTATCTTTTTGACAAGGTTTTTTGTCTCTCCAGCTCTTCTCCTACATTCTTCATTAGTTATTTTTGCTGTCCAGGGGATTCGCAACATTCTTCTAATAAACCACATTTCTGCTGCTTCCAATGATTTTTGTGCAGACTTGCCTATTGTCCGTGATTCACTTCCATATAACAAGATAGGTTCAATATAGCATTTTAGTACTCGTTGTCTAATATTCACTGATAAGGATGTGTTAGTTAATTCTCTGAAATGCAGTCTTTGCTTGGCCTATTCTGTTCCTAATTTCTGTTCTGCATTTCCCATCTGAAGTTATTACTGCTCCAAGGTATTTGAATTTCTGCACCTGCTTTAGAATATTTCCGTTTAATTTAATACTGCATGCTGGTGGATTCTGTTTCTTAGATATAACCATAGTCTCTGTCTTTTTGATGTTCAAAGTAAGGCCTTTCTGTTAATTTTCTTTGGCGACTTTATCCAAGAGATTTTGCAGGTCTTGTTGGTTCTCAGCTATCAGTACTGTGTCGTCACACAGCTTATCCTTGCCTTTAACAAACAGCAGCAATACAAGTAAAGTGTGATTCCTACTTTTCACAAACAGCAGCAATACAAGCAAAGTGTGATTCCTACCTTTCACAAACAACTGCAATAAAAGTAAAGTGTGATCCCTACCTTTCACAAACAGCAGCAATACAAGCACAGAGTGATCCCTACCTTTTTTCACAAACAGCTGAAAAACAGATAGAAGGAACTAACAGATGCTATTATTACGGAAATGGTCAAGGTACGATGCTCGTATAAAAGGTAGCCCTGTTACGCCACGATGGCACCTACGGGATATGGTGTTAGTTCCTTGACCTGTCCGCACACCAGAGGCTGATGTGGTCATCCTTCCTCGGCTCTGTAAGAAGCCAGGTGCAGATTTCTACTGCTGGATGACTGGATTCGAACCACCGACCTTTGCTGTAAGAACTTAAAGCATTAAATAATTAGTGTATGAGCACATAGCTATACAGGGAGCCGCTGCAGTAAAGCTGTGATACTAAAATGTATAAACTAGGAAAAAAATTAAGAACAGCTTTATTACTTAACGAGCACACAGTTTTGACGTTTCGACGTGAGCCTTAATCATACAGGACGAAGAAATATAGAGAGGAGATAAAGTATAAATTCACATGAATGCTCTGTTTAAAAAAATGAAAAAAAAAACAATGAAATAAAATGAACAGAGCACTTAGCTGTGACTTGTAAGAAGCTGTGACTTGTAAGAAGCTGTGACTTGTAAGAAGCTGTGACTTGTAAGAAGCTGTGACTTCTCTGGCGCTGTGTTCAGACCTGCCACTTCGCCACCCAAACCCACACGAGTACACAAAGACATGCGTAAAATGTACTAGCTGCGAGGTTTCTCGGTATGTCCTCATAACCCCTTCATCGGACTGTCTTCATCATCATCATCGATCTTACTAGTTTCCTTGATTTTGCTCTTACACAGATAGCTAGGAACAGCTGAAATAAAATTCTAATCCAACATTATTAACAAAACCTGATCAAAGACAGAGTCCCTTACTCCTGCGAAAAGGTTCTGTATCCCCCGCTGAAAACTCTTGTACTGGATTAATTAAAAACATTTCTGTGGATATTACAATAATAACTAGACAATATTACTTCCAGTATCTGTCAAAATTGCTTCCAGTACTTTAACCTCTTACGGCGAAGATTAGAACCTCATGTTTATATCAACATTTTTCATAAATTCAATTCAAATGTAATATCCACCCTCATTTATGCATGCGAAAGCTGGAAAACAACTAAAGAAATAGAAAAAACATTAGACTCTTTTGAAAACAAATGCCTAAGGAAAATACTCGGCATCAAGTGGAATGAATTCAAGAACACTGCAGAGATAAGACAGATGGCTGAACAACAACCAGTCTCATGGATGATCAGGAAAAGGAGATGGACATATGTTGGTCACTTGATGAGAAGAAACTATCAGAGAATCCCAAAACAAGCTATCAAGTGGAACACAACAGGCCGAAGAAAAAGAGGCAGACTGCGTGAAACTTTGAAGAGGACATTATTAAGAGAGGCCAAATTAACAGGCATAAAATCCTTTGATGAGGTTGAAAGACTCGTCGAAGACAGGAAGAACTGGCGAACTACTTTGCGAGCCCTATGTGACGTTTAACGGCACGGGATATCATAAATAAAGCAAACTTAGTCTAGCAGACTTTCTCCACGCAAACACCCGAATATAAGCAAACACCTGCCTGTAAGCAAAAACTTGCCTATAAGAAAAAACCCACTTATAAGTAATCACACACTTATAAGCAAACTCATGCCTATAAGTAAACGTCTGCTTATAAGCAAACACTCCTATAAGCAATCCCCCACTATATGCAAATACTTGCCTGAGCAAAATACTCGCCAAAAACAAACATCATTCTACAAGCAAACATCCTCCTATAAGCAAAATCCGTCCTATCATTTACAAGCAGAGCCATGAAAAGCCAGGTCGGGCCCCAGAATCAATTATTATCGGACCCTCTATTCAAACACGGAAAGTACCTCTCATAAAGGTAAACAGATCGCCTGGGCCCCTCAAGATCATATGCCTCGGGGGTAGAATTCCACAACCCCCCCCCCCCCCTTCTTTCGTTGGGCCAGTATATAACTATTGTAACAGTAGAGATTGAAACGCACAAAGAATTCGTTATATTTCTCTTCCTACTTAATATTGTTTGTCATGTGTACGTAATTTCTGCACATGCGCACTTGGAGGTAATTATTTACTAAAAACATGAAGACATAGCACGCATGCTAGGTCAGTCTCTGTCAGTGAGTGTTCCTCAAAGTGGAGACCCAAAGTCGGCATATAACCTTTCCTTCCATCAATAACAGAGAAATGTTATACAGATGCATGGATCCAAACAACACACAACAAACAACAACACATACACACACACACACAAACAAAACACCAGCAGTCATGTGCTATTGTACAAGACCTGAGCTTGTATGTGCAGGGATGTATAATCCAGGTTCGAGCAGATGTCACCAGACTTCCACAAGTGTCTCTGTGAATATACATCACAACGCGGTGGAAATGCTTCAGTTTTCGAACTGCCTCAGCACAGTTCACACCAGATAACCCGAAATCTGCGTGCCATCACGCACTTGCGCGAGATACAACAGACAAAATATGCGTCTGTCTCTGCTGCTCCGGCCTTCACCTTTTCGGAAGAGAAAACTCCCACACTCGCAGCTATAAAATGCCTAACTCTAGCCTCAGCTTAGATTTCATCACCACGAGCTCTTATCTTTCTGCTTCAGAAGCTCCCAAAACAATTCCCCGAGCCCTCAACCTCTAGTTGTTTGGTGATAGTCTTTGCGTTTTAAATTTCTGTTTTGATAAAAGGAGCTAAAGTTAAAGCATAACTTTCATAAATCTTGAGAAATGAAAGAAAAGAAAAGAAAAAAAAATACACTTTATTACTATTATTTCGTCTTCGTGAAAGTGGTTTCTGCAAATAAAAATTTTTAAAAAAAATGGTTTTGTCATTTTAGATATTCCTCCCAGCAAGAAAACGAAGGCATGTGAGAGCTGAGTTTTAATGTTGGCTTCAAATACACAAACAAGCGCTTGTCAGGTATTTGTTCTCTTCTGTATCCACCCAAGTGATATTTTCCACACATGTTGAATCACAGATGAACAACTGTTTTTTTTTTATTTTATTCTGTCGTCTCTGGATGGAGAATGGATTCTTGGGGCTAAGATATTCAGGAGAGGATGTTGAAAGAATTTTTAGGAGCTAGGAAGTTAGAGGATACTGAAAGAGTTTTTTAGCAACTAGGATATTAGAGGATGTTGAAAACGTTTTTAGGGACCATTATATTAGAGGATGCTGAAAGAGTTTTTAGGGGCTAGGATGTTAGAGGATGTTGAAGAGTTTTTAGGGGCTAGGATGTTAGAGGATGTTGAAAGAGTTTTTAGGAGCTAGGAAGTTAGAGGATACTTAAAGAGTTTTTTAGCAACTAGGATAGTAGAGGATACTGAAAGAGTTTTTTAGCAACTAGGATATTAGAGGATGTTGAAAGAGTTTTTAGGGACCAGGATATTAGAGGATGCTGAAAGAGTTTTTAGGGGCTAGGATGTTAGAGGATGCTTAAAGAGTTTCTAGGGGCTAGGATGTTAGAGGAGAATGTTCGAAAACTCTTGGGGGAGGGGGGGGGGTTGTGGTCTAAGAGGTTAGTAGAGAGCGCTGGGAGAATTTTGTGGACTAAGATAGTAGTGGAGAATGTTTGGAGAGTTTTGTAGTCTAAGATAGTAGTGGAGGGTGTTTTGAGAGTTTTGTGGTCTATGAGACGAGTGGACAATGTTGGGAGAGTTTCTGTGATTTACGAGGTTAGTGGATAACGTTGAAAGAGTTTTGTGGTCTAAGAGACGAGTAGAGAGAGTTCTGGGAGAGTTTTGTGGTCTAAGAGACGAGTAGAGAGAGTTCTGGGAGAGTTTTGTGGTCTAAGAGACGAGTAGAGAGAGTTCTGGGAGAGTGTTGTGGTCTAAGAGACGAGTAGAGAGAGTTCTGGGAGAGTTTTGGAGTCTAAGATAATAGTGGAGATTTTTGGGAGAGTTTTGTGGTCTACAAGACGAGTAGAGAGAGTTCTGGGAGAGTTTTGTGATCTAAGATAATAGTGGAGAATTTTGGGAGAGTTTTGTGGTCTAAGAGACGAGTAGAAACTGTTGGGAGAGTTTTGTGGTCTAAGATAGTAGTAAAGAGTGTTTGGGGAGTTTTGTGGTCTAAGATAGTAGTGGAGAGTGTTTGGAGAGTTTTGTGGTCTAAGATAGTAGTAAAGAGTGTTTGGGGAGTTTTGTGGTCTAAGATAGTAATGGAGAGTGTTTGGAGAGTATTGTGGTGTCAGATAGTAGTGAAGAGTGTTTGGAGAGTTTTGTGGTCTAAGAGACAAGTAGACCGTTTTGGGAGAGTTTTGTGGTCTAAGATAGTAATAGAGATTTTTGGGAGAGTTTTTGTGGTCTAAGAGACAAGTAGAGAGTTTTATGGTGTAAGATAGTAATGAAGAGTGTTTGGAGAGTTTTGTGGTCTAAGATAGTAGTGAAGAGGGTGTGGAGAGTTTTGTGGTCTAAGATAGTAGTGAAGAGGGTGTGGAGAGTTTTGTGATGTAAGATAGTAGTGAAGAGTGTTTTGAGAGTTTTGTGG
This sequence comes from Achatina immaculata, assembly GCA_009760885.1. Classification (NCBI taxonomy): domain Eukaryota; kingdom Metazoa; phylum Mollusca; class Gastropoda; order Stylommatophora; family Achatinidae; genus Lissachatina; species Lissachatina immaculata. The sequence continues at coordinate 9,156,889 of CM019691.1, forward strand.
TATAAGAGACAAGTAGAAGGTTTTGTGGTGTAAGATAGTAGTGAAGCATGTTTTTGAGAGTTTTGCGGTCTAAGAGACAAGTAGAGAGTTTTGGGAGAGTTTTGTGGTCTAAGACAGTAATGGATATTTTGGGAGAGTTTTGTGGTCTAAGACAGTAATGGATATTTTGGGAGAGTTTTTGTGGTATAAGAGACAAGTAGAGAGTTTGGTGGTGTAAGATAGTAGTGAAGAGTGTTTGGAGAGTTTGTGGTGTAAGATAGTAGTGAAAAGTGTTTTGAGAGTTTTGTGGTATAAGAGACAAGTAGAAGGTTTTGTGGTGTAAGATAGTAGTGAAGCGTGTTTTTGAGAGTTTTGTGGTCTAAGAGACAAGTAGAGAGTTTTGTGGTGTAAGAGACAAGTAGAGGGTTTTGTGGTGTAAGATATTAGTGAAGCGTGTTTTTGAGAGTTTTGTGATCTAAGAGACGAGTAGAGACTGTAGGGAGAGTTTTGTGGTCTAAGATAGTAGTGGAGAATGTTTGGAGAGTTTTGTGGTGTAAGATAGTAGTGAAGAGTGTTTGGAGAGTTTTGTGGTCTAAGATAGTAATAAAGAGTGTTTGGAGAGTTTTGTGGTGTAAGATAGTAGTGAAACGTGTTGTTGAGAGCTTTGTGGTCTAAGATAGTAGTGAAGAGTGTTTGGAGAGTTTTGTGGTCTAAGATAGTAGTGAAGAGTGTTTGGAGAGTTTTGCGGTCTAAGAGACAAGTAGAGAGTTTTGGGAGAGTTTTGTGGTCTAAGACAGTAATGGATATTTTGGGAGAGTTTTTGTGGTATAAGAGACAAGTAGAGAGTTTGGTGGTGTAAGATAGTAGTGAAGAGTGTTTGGAGAGTTTGTGGTGTAAGATAGTAGTGAAGAGTGTTTGGAGAGTTTGTGGTCTAAGATAGTAGTGAAGAGTGTTTGGAGAGTTTTGTTGTGTAAGATAGTAGTGAAGAGTGTTTGGAGAGTTTTGTGGCATAAGAGACAAGTAGAGAGTTGTGTGTTGTAAGATAGTAGTGAAGAGTGTTTGGAGAGTTTTTGTGGTCTAAGAGACAAGTAAAGAGTTTTGTGGTGTAAGATAGTAATGAAGAGTGTTTGGAGAGTTTTGTGGTGTAAGATAGTAGTGAAGAGTGTTTGGAGAGTTTTGTGGTCTAAGAGACAAGTAGAGAGTTTTGGGAGAGTTTTGTGGTCTAAGATAGTAATGGAGATTTTTGGGAGAGTTTTTGTGGTCTAAGAGACAAGTAGAGAGTTTTGTGGTCTAAGAGACGAATAGAGACTGTTTGGAGAGTTTTGTGGTCTAAGATAGTAGTGAAGTGTTGTGTGTTCTAAGATAGTAGTGGGGAGTTTTGGAAGTGTTTTGTGTTCTAAGATAGTAGTGGAGAGTTTTGGAAGATAGTAGTGGAGAGTTTTGGAAGTGTTTTATGATCTAAGAGACGAGTAGAGACTGTTGGAAGAGTTTTGTTGTCTTATGATCTTGTGAAAGGTTTTCTGTGGTTCAGGAGGTTGTGGAAGGGAGTTATTGAACACCACGAGGTTACTGTAGAAAACTGAAAAGAGATTTCGAGCCTCTATGGTAACGGGAGGAAGTTGAAATACCATTTGGGTTTTTTAATGATAACAAGTAGATGTAGAGAGAGCTTTTGGGGTCTTTTGGTAACTTCCTGGAACAGGAGGATGTTGACAGAGCTTTTGGTGTCTTCTGGTAACTTTCTGGAACCGGAGGATGTTGAGAGAGCTTTGGAGTCTTTATGGTAACGAGAGGATGTTGCAAGAGCTTTAGGGTCCTTATAGTAACGGGTGAATGCTGAAAGATCTTTTGGGGTCTTTGTGATAAGAAAAGAATGTTGAAACAGATTTAGGGGCAAATATTGAACAAAATATTCTTTTTTTCAGAAATGGAGATCTGCCTTTCCTAAAAGATTTATATCCACAAAGATTGTCTGAATATTACAGTGGATTATGATTACTCTGCGAAATACCAGATGGATGTGCGAAGAGAAGAATAAACTGTCAATAAGCTGACATTGTTGGGTGGATAACTGTGGTATACGAAGTGTATCAAAGGCTCGCATTCACTCTTCATTTTAATCCTGTCAAACCACTGCGTTCTGCGTACAGATCTTGAATGGCTATGCTTGTTACTGCATGTACCAACGGAGAGATGAGACAGATCTTGCCTACCTATGCTTGTTACTGCATGTATCTACAGAGAGGAGACAGATCTTGGCTGGCTATGCTTGTTACTGCATGTACCAACGGAGAGATGAGACAGATCTTGCCTACCTATGCTTGTTACTGCATGTATCTACAGAGAGGAGATATATATTGACTGGCTATGCTTGTTACTGCATGTACCAACGGAGAGATGAGACAGATCTTGCCTACCTATGCTTGTTACTGCATGTATCTACAGAGAGGAGATATATCTTGGCTGGCTATGCTTGTTACTGCATGTATCTACAGAGAGGAGACAGATCTTGGCTGGCTATGCTTGTTACTGATGTACCAACGGATAGATGAGACAGATCTTGCCTACCTATGCTTGTTACTGCATGTATCTACAGAGAGGAGATATATATTGACTGGCTATGCTTGTTACTGCATGTACCAACGGATAGATGAGACAGATCTTGCCTACCTATGCTTGTTACTGCATGTATCTACAGGGAGGAAACAGATCTTGGCTGGCTATGCTTGTTACTGCATGTATCTACAGAGAGGAGACAGATCTTGCCTGGCTATGTTTGTTACTGCATGTACCAACCTAGAGATGAGATAGATATTACCTGGCTATGCTTGTTACTGCATGTACCAACGGAGAGATGAGACATATCTTGCCTGGCTATGCTTGTTACCGCATGTACCAACGGAGAGATGAGACAGATCTTGGCTGGCTATGCTTGTTACTGCATGTACCAACGGAGAGATGAGACAGATCTTGGCTGGCTATGCTTGTTACTGCGTGTACTAACGGAGAGATGAGACAGATCTTGGCTGGCTATGATTCGCCAACCCTGGCATGTCAGCATGGCAGCTATGGGTCACTGATTGCTAGATAGGACAGCGTCTTCCCCTAACCCCCCCCCCCCCCCTCAAAATGATGCTAATACAAGTATGAAAATTTGTTTTAAAAAAAACAACAAACAAACAGAAAATCGTAGAATCAGAAAAATCATGAACATAAAAACTCATTCTTTGTGTTCAGCCAAAATATAAAGTCTTCCTGAATTGTCAGACAGGAAAAAGCCTGCCTTTAAGAACAAAACACTACTTTAAGGAAGTCGACTGTTTGATTATGTTCTCGACTTTCTAAAACTAATTTGCTTATAAGTTTGTTCGCGACAAAACAAATCTATACATGACCGAATGTATCATATTTTATTCTATCTAGTGACTTCGATGGAAAGGATCAGGACACTTTAAGAGCGAGAATGATAATATATTTATATATTCTGGCGGAGAAGTAGGAGGAAAGAATGGAGTGGCTTTTTATTTGGACAAATCAACATCAAAAGCATTACTAGGTTACAATCCAGTAAGTGATAGAATCCTAACAATCAGACTTAAGGGCATTCCTAGAAATGTAACAGTCATCCAGGTATATGCACCTACATCAGCAGCAGAAGAAGATGAAGTAGAACATTTTTATAACACACTGCAGACGACAATGGACCAGGTACGGAAAAATGATATTGTATTTATAATGGGTGATTTTAATGCAAAAATTGGTACAGAAAGAGCAGAAGATGAAGGACATGTTGTAGGGAAATTTAGCATAGGACACAGAAATGCGGCAGGTGACAATCTAATGGCGTTTTGTATGGAAAATGAGCTAATGATCGCTAACACACTTTTTAAACAACATCCAAGAAGACTTTACACATGGACATCACCTGATGGGAAAACCAGGAATCAAATAGATTACATTTTAGTGCAGAGAAGGTGGAGGTCCAGCATAACATCAGCAAAAACTTTACCAGGTGCTTATTGTGACACGGACCATGAGTTATTAATAGCAGACATGAAGATAAAGATAAAAAAGATAGTTATGGGATCAAGACCACTCCGCTTTGACCTTACAAATATACCAGAACAATACGGTATAGAAGTGAAGAACCGTTTCGAAATCCTGATGGCTGTACAGGAAGAGATGACACCAGATGAATTGGCTACGCAGGCCAAAGATATCTTAGTAACAACAGCTAAAGACATGGTTCCAGTAAAGAAAACACAAAAGAATGGATGGATCACAGCAGGTACACTAGAACTGATAAAACAATGTAGAGAAATGAAGACACAATGGAGAGTGACAAACAACAACAAAGATAAATATAAAACTTTAACAAAAGAAGTACGAAGAAACATAAGAAAAGACAAAAAACAATACATACAAGATTGTTGTGAAAGAATAGAAGAACATCAGAGGTGTGGAAGAGATAGTGAAATGTTTAAAGAAATGAAGACATTGACGAGACATGTCACACCTAAGCTAAATGTAATTTGTGATGAGATGGGGAATACCCTGACAGAGACAGAGGATATTCTGGAAAGATGGAAGGACTATTGCAAAAGAATGTATGAAACAACCGACTGTGGAAGCAGAAATCAACAGTGTGAATTATTATTGCAGGAGAAAGAACCCGAGCCGACAATGGAAGAAGTTTTATGGGCAATAAAGAGTCTGAAAAATGGTAAATCACCAGGATGTGATGAGATAACCGCTGAATTTATTAAAGCAGGAGGAAAGGAATGTGCAACAATCTATCATGCACTATGTAAAAAGATATGGCATTCAGGTATTTGGCCAAAAGAATGGAAAAGAACTGTATTCATTCCACTGCCAAAAAAGGGTAACCTGAAATTATGCACCAACTACAGAACTGTTGCCCTGATTAGTCATGCCAGTAAAATTCTGTTAAAAATCATAATGGGTAGACTTCGAAAGAAAATAGAAGAAGAAGTCAATATGGTCCAAGCTGGCTTCAGGCAAGGAAGAGGATCAAGAGATCATATATTCCATCTAAGATTAATAATAGAGAAATGCAGGGAGTTTAATGTGAATCTATATTTATCCTTTATAGACTACTCAAAGGCATTTGATTGTGTACAACACCAGAAACTTTGGGAAATAATGGAAAAAATGGGATTTCCAACACATTTGATACAATTAACATCACTGCTGTATTTAGACCAACAAGCAGCAGTAAGAATAAATGGTGAAACAACAAGTTGGTTTGACATAAAACAAGGGGTCCGTCAGGGGTGCATATTGTCACCCTACTTATTTAACTTGTATACTGAAAATATAATGAGGAATGTTAGAGAAGATGTAGACAAAGAATATTACGATGCCATAACAGTTGGAGGTTATGAAATACCAGAGATTAGATATGCTGATGACACAGTATTGCTGTCCACAACACAAGAAGGAATGGAAAAATTGATTATGTCAGTCCGCAAGAACAGCGAAGAGCAGAACCTCTATCTTAATGCAAAGAAAACTAAAGTGATGACAACTGATAAAACAAACAAGGCAACTGAAATATGTATCAATGAGGAAAAACTGGAAGAAGTGGAGAGTTTTGAATATCTTGGATCACTACTAACTAATAATGGAGATACAATGAGGGAAATTAAAAGGAGGACATCTATTGCTCTTCAGAAAGTAAAACAAATAAAGAATCTGTGGAGAGGAGCAGACAGAACCACAAAAATAAGATTTTTAAGGGCATGCATCTTTCCCATCGCAACATATGCCTGTGAGACCTGGACACTTAACAAAACAGCTGAGAAGCACATAAATGCCTTTGAATGTAAATGCTATAGAAGAGTTCTCCAAATATCGTGGACACAAAAACGAACAAATATATCTATACTGCAAGAGCTTAATATTGATGAAGGCTGGCTAGTAAGGAGGATTAAAGAGAGAAAACTTAAATATTTTGGCCACATTAAACGTCATGATAATTTAGAGAAGACCATATTGGAGGGATACATAATGGGAAAAAGAAAGAGAGGAAGACCGAAACGAAGATGGCTGCAAGACATCGTTGATGATCTGGAAATGGATGCAGCAGCAGCAGGCCATCTTGCTCACAACCGAGAGGCCTACAGGAGTGCTGTTTGGGAGGCAAAGTTCCGCAAGGGACATGCAAAGGAATGAATGAATGAGTGACTGCGACAAAATAAATCTATGCATGACCGAAAGTGTCATATTTTATTCTATCTAATGGCCGCGCTCTTTGCAACTGTATCTCCTATTTAATAGCTTCGTTTATCTCAGGTCAAAGGCTCTATAGGGAGTTCGGCCACAAACTATAAATGGAAATGAAAAAGTGAAGCTGAATCATCATGAGATCAGCTCTAGCTATAACATCATGCTAAGTCTTTTATTTTTTGTGATATCCCTCTCCGTCAGAAGCTTCTTTTCCGTTCTCCTCAAAATCTCGTTCTAGACCTCAATCCCGGATTTTTCAGACGAGAAACCACGAGACTTTCGCACAGTAAAATGATACAGCGCAGTCTTGTAAGGTTAGCATTCGAGATAAAGTTAACAAAGTACTTTAGACGTGAGAGAAAGAAAAATGACTGGAGAAGTACCTGGGACTCGAACCACGACCATCGGCAGGGTGTCTTTAAATAGCAGACAAGATGTCAACAGCGTGGTTAACGTAGTTGTTGCTTCTGTTCTTCCATCTCTCTTAAACTGTGAGCATTATGTTCTTTACAGCCGCTGCGATGAAGACGTTGAAGAACAACACAGTGTGGTAATCGAAGTTGATTTCAGGCCTTGTGTGGATTTAAACATTGGCTGGGGCGCGCAGTTGTTTAGTAGATTCTACCGCCCACAGCCCACCGCCCTGAGGACTAGACCCATCCTTGCTCCGTTAGCCAGGCTGGGCCTGTTACTAGGGTGCTAAAGAAAATCTGGGACCAGGTCTTGGCTGGCCCCCATGGTGGTGGGGGGGGGGGGGTCTGCTAAAGAAGCATTTCACACTCTTTGCTTTTTAGCTCTATTCAGGGACTGAAAAAATAGCCGCAACCTGCTCCCAATCCGACAACGATGCTGCCTCAAGACTGCATAGACTGCAAAGAACACCAGCTCGCAGTTTCAGGAAGAAGAAAAAAGAAGAAGGAGGAAAAGAAGGAGGAGAAGAAGAAGAAAAAGAAGAGGAGTAGAAGAAGAAGAAGGCCGAGGAGGAGGAGAAGAAGAAGAGGAGGAGAAGAAGAAGAAGAAGGCCGAGGAGGAGGAGAGAAGAAGAAGAAGAAGAAGGAAGAAGAAGAAGGAGGAGGAGGACGAGAAGAAGAAGAAGAAAGAGGAGGACGAGAAGAAGAAGAATAAGAAGAAGAAAGAGGAGGAAGAGAAGAAGAAGAAGAAGGAGGAGGAGGGTAGAAGAAGAAGAAGGAGGAGGAGGAGAAGAAGAAGAAGAAGAAGAGCAGTGTACACTACCATCTTTGCATATAACGTACATTTACCACATGGAATATTCATGCATGAATCCCTTAACATCACGCTCCTGCATGTGTAAAATCTTTACACTCTGGTGATGTGAACTATTCACTGTAACTTCATGTCCGGACACAAAAGAAAATAGATGCTTAGGCGGACAAACAACCCCCAAAAAAATCCTATCTTAGTCTCTCCAAACGGTAATCAATGCTCTTCATATGTCACTGCCTGTTCTATTTGTTTTCCTTTACAGGTCAAAGATCTAAAATAACAGAGAATAATATATCACATGAGCTAGCCCATGTGACAAATGACAATTCACTGACCTTCTGTATTGCTTCCGTCGGATTTCAAATACCTTGGACGACGTAGAAAACACAGTAACGGAGACTGGATGCTTACGGGCAAGATAAAAGTAGCAGATAGTAGATTAGGTTTTGGCTGTTTAATAACAGCTTACTCCATTGTACATCTCATCATTTAAAATCTACTACCTAGCTGGCGGGCGATTATATGTATGTAAGGGAGATAATATGATGGCTGTGTATTATATTATTGGCATTACTAAGTAGCCATTATAGACGTCTAAGACTTGCAGTTTTGGAATCAAGACCACAAGCAGTAATGTCCAAACAACGATGACGCTTTCTGGCTACCAAATACATGTTATTTAAAGTTGTGAAATTATCATTCTGTGATAGGTTTCTGGCAAATATCAAAAACTATGGTTTCAGCGATACAGACAATCGACTTTTCTATTTTTCTTTCTTCAGCAGATTTGTTTGAGTAACAGCTTCTTGGAGCTTTGCAGTTGTTTGTACAGTTTATTAAAATAAGCTTTTCAGCGAGTAACAGCCTACACTATATTCAAATAACATTTCAAATAGAGATTGCCTGCTCTACATTCAAATAATACTTCATATAGAGATGGATTGCCCTACATTAAAAAAAACTTTCAAATAAAAATGGCCTGCCTACATTCAAATAATACTTCAAATAAAAATGGCTTGCCCTAGATTCAAATAATTCTTCAACTAGAGATGGCTTGCCCCACATTTAAATGATACTTCTTATAGATGGCTTACCTCACTTTCAAATAATACTTCATATAGAGATGGCTTATCCGACATTCAAATACCACTTCTTATAGAGATGGCTTATTCTACATTCAAATAATACTTCATATAGAGATGGCTTATTCTACATTCAAATAATACTTCATATAGAGATGACTTACCCTATATTCAAATAATATTTCATATAGAGATGGTTTACCCTACATTCAAATAACACTTCATATAGAGATGGCTTACCCTACATTCAAATAATACTTCATTTAGAAATGTTTTGCCCTACATTCAAATAACACTTCACATAGAGATGGCATACCCTACATTCAAATAATACTTCAAACAGAGATGGCTTGCCTCACATTCAAATAACACTTTATATAGACATGGCTTACCCTACATTCAAATATACTTCATATAGGGATGCTTTACCCTACATTCAAATAACACATCATATAGACATGGCTTACCTTACATTCAAATAAACTTCATATAGGGATGCTTTACCCTACATTCAAATAACACTTCATATAGACATGGCTTACCTTACATTCAAATAAACTTCATATAGGGATGCTTTACCCTACATTCAAATAACACTTCATATAGAGCTAGATTACCATATGTTCAAATAACACGTCATGTAAAGATGCATTATCCTATATTGAAATAATACTTCAAAGAGGGCTAATGTGCCACACATTCAGATAACGCTTTCAAAAGAATTGAAATATATTCAAAGAAAGATGAGTATCCCAAATTAAAAACTAATTCGAAGATGGATAACTTATCACGCATTCAAATACCACTTCCAAGAAAGATGACTTACCCTTCATTCAAATAACACTGCAAAAAAAGATGTTTATCCTAAATTAAAATAATGCTTCTTAGAGGGATAGCTCACCATACATTCAAATAACACTTCACAGAAACATGGCTTCCTCTAAGTCAAGTAACACTTCATAAATCACTTTTGAAGAGATACGGGCAACTGTTTTGGCACATCATGGACGAAGATGACTGTTTTATCCAACTCTTCACTACATTCTTCCTACATTAGACATCCTTAGAGTTGCCAGATTAACTGGAAATTGCCGCACGCGATGATTTTTTGCTACATCAAATGTTGGATAAACCGTCCGTGTCCATGATGTCTTTGGGAGATGTTTTAATGGTTTTATAAGAAGCTGTTTTAAACTATGCTGTTAATCTTTATTGGTTAAATGATTTTTTTTTTGTAATCGCGTTCTGAACGGCCAACATCTGGTCTCATATATGATGCCCAGCTTTGACCAAATTCTGACGCCCTTTTTTAACGGTAATCAAGTCTATCTAAGTAGGGATATTTCTCAGAGTTCACGCGAGTGCAAGTAACCATCGGTTCTTGTGAATGTGCTACGGAGCACCTGCTGTTCTTGATATGCTATTCCGAAGTTTCTTCCTCACATTTTCAGCTTGCTAAAGGGAGATAAGAGCTTGTTATGAAAAGAGCTGCGATAGGTTTTAATGGCGTGAATATTTAAGTTAAACAAGAAAACGGTTACAGCATGCCAGACCTGGCAGCTTAAGTGTTGTAACGTGCGGACTGTTATCTGCTGCCTGGTGTCGTTTTAAGAGGCAGAAGAAAAGAAGGAATTTGAAATTAAATGTGACGACCCTTTATGTTTGCTTGGGTGAGTTAAAGAGAGAGAGAGAGAGAGAGAGAGAGAGAGAGAGAGAGAGAAACAGAAAGAGACAGACAGAGAAAGAAGTAGAGCTTGGGATGTGGGAATAAGATAGTAAAATAAATTTATCCACCGCGGATAAGCCTATGAGATTTTGCCTTTGGTAATGTTTTTATCACGATATTCTCATGAGCATTTATCCTTAATATTTTATCTATGATCGATAAATATCAATGAGATTACTGGCACTTGGACAAAACCTAATCAAATCCATCTGCCATCTGTTTAACACTGAATGGGAACCTACTGAAATCAGTAGACGGGTTCAGCTATCTTGGATCTACAGTTACTTCCACCGTGGCCCAGGACAAAGAAATAAATACACGAATAGGCAAAGCAGCTACACTACTTGGAAAACTAAGGAAAAGTGTGTTTGAACAACAGAAGGTCAACGTTGAAGACAAAGGTTCCGACTTATCCAACCTGTGTGTGCTTAGAACCCTCTCTTAAATTGGTCTGGAGCATGAACAGCACACGCAAGAAGTGAGGACAAAAATGTAATAGTTTCCATCTTCGCTGCCTTCGTAGAATAATGAACATCAAGTGGCAAGATAAAGTAATCGACCCTGAGGTTCTACAGCGTGATAACATTCCGTCAGTGATGACAGATCTATGCAGCAGAAGACTAAGATGGCTGGCTCATGTAATAAGACTGGATGCCAGCCGTATTCCCAAGAAAGTTTTGTATGGCAAACTTATGCGAGACCTAAACTGAGATATAACGACATTTATAAGTCATCAACGCGAGATGTCTATGATGTGGATATTATCCGCTCCTGTTGTTCAGCGAGAATAATAAACACAGCATATCGTCAATGGAGAATAGTAATAAACGTTTATTATGGAAAGTTAAAAAAAGAGAACTTTTTGATGGAGATCTCTGCCATAGATTTTGGGTTTTTTCCCTTATACACAGATACAGAACCATCCACGTTTATAGATTACGACAGAATAAATCACACTATAACTAAACAAATCACATTTGAAAAAAAATACACATAATTTTTATGATTTAAGAAATTTATAAATCAATTGAACTTCTGTATTTAAAAGCCACATTCATGACTTTTGTTACGCTATACTGTTACGCTATTGTGATCATTTTAAAACTGCAGCTGGACTCTGAATGTCGATTTTCAATTTTCATCTGGAATTTGATACTTTATCACATGCGGCAAATATATCTGATAAGAATATTTGAGAACAATCATTAAACACTTTATAATAATGACATTTTTGTCTTAGAAAGTGGCTTCTGAAGCTAACAGATGATAGCTCTTTGTGCAAGCTCCCTAGCGCAATTTTTCTCGGATGCGTTTTTTTTTTTTTTTGCTTCTCTGCGGCTCTTAATACGGGTGGAGTGTCTTGTTCATATTGCACTATACCCCTCTTGAGACTACCAATCAATTCCAAAGGAAATGCTAGGTCTGGACATCTTAGAAAGATAGAGAGGATATCAGAATATGTTTCGGAAAGAATTTAGCATCAACCGCTTCGGGAGCTCTCCCGAGAGATTAATTCGACATGATTTACCCCTCTTGCTTTTGGTCTCACCCAAGGTCTGAACAAGGCAGTGGACTGGTCAGTCGTTGACACTGTAAACTTAACACTTTTTAGAAGTTTACATAAACACTCCTTTCCCCATACATAACACAGATAATGACAAAGCAAAGTTATACGATACGAACGGGCAATTGTTCACTTCAGATTGATTTAGCACGTGAAATATAACGGAAAACAAAAGTACACAACCTGAATGTAGGAGTGCCTTGTTATTTAGTGTCACTCTGACGTCACATGTGTGATTAGATATGTAATTGTTACAGTGATTAAGCACCGAAATAATCATCACGTTGCTTCCACGTGGGTGGATGGAGGAGATAAACGGCAAAATAGAGTCTGTGTCTAGGAAAAAAAACTAGACATTAAGTATACCAGCTGTTGCCATGGAAATGGTTTATAACTGTGTCGGCGAGTGATGAATTTTGGCAAGTTTATGAAGAATTTGTTTTGTAAAATCATAACTGTCAGGGAACACAATCAATCAATCAAGTGCCGTTCCGTGTGGCGTATGCGATCGTTTCTCTCCACAATTCCCTGTCTTTAGACTTGATTATGAGATCCACATGTGACTTTCTTCCTAGCCACACTGACAGCACATCTAGTAACTTCTCTCTCTCTCTCTCTCTCTCTGTCTTCCTCTGTCTCTTCTTCCCACAATTTTTTCCAGTTGCTACAGTGTGTTCCAATTTCCCTCTTCTCAGAAAATGTCCTACAAATCTCTCTGTAATTTGCCTTTTAACTCCAGCCTCTCTTAAGACGTCTTCGTTGGTTTTCTTAGCTGTTCATAGTACCTTCAACATCCTTCTTATGAACCACATTTCCATGGCCTCCATTTCTCTCTTTACTTTCTTATTCATGTACCATGCTTCACATCCATAAAACAAAACTGGCTCGATGTAACATTTAAGTACTCGGAATCTTGTTTCCAACTTGTATACAGAACATATAAAAATATAACTGTCCAAATAAAGAAATACATAGCTTATATAAGCTTCATTTTTTATATGTTATGATAAACATTTTTTTTCCAGGTATCTCAAACCAAACCAAAAATTCTCATCAAGATATCAGGTTCATGATTTAGCGTGAATTTTGCTATTCTCATGTATAGTCAGAACGCAGTAGGTGCCTGTGCTAATCATGCATTTTTTTTACTATAACTCACGCTGCGTTTATGGAAAAGTCGTGATTTTTGTGGTGAGCACAACTCACTTCCCACTCAAATCCAACCCTATAAAAGGATGAGGTTACACAAACAAATTCAGTTAATTTTCAAGCAGACAATTATGGCGCGTCTATCGCAAAATTTACGAAACATTTCTATTGGTCGCCTGGAAGCAGGCGAAAGTCAAAGTCAGGTTGCCAGGCATTTAACGTGCAGCAGAGTACCATCAGTCCACTTTAGTACCGCTTCCAAGCCACTGGCTCAGCTGAAAACCGGCACCGCAGTGGACGACCCAAAGTGACAACAGCAGCTGATGATTGCTTTGTTCTGGTTTATCACCTCAGAAACAGTTTTACAACAGCTTCCTCAAGTGCCCAGTCATTGCTTGCAGGACGTCGTGTGTCTGATCAAACTGTCCGGAATAGACTGCATGAAGCTGGACTGGTGGCACGACGACCTCACCGAAGTCCTCTCTTAACAAAACGCCATCGCCAAAATCGACTTGTTTGTGCCAGTCAGCATCGGCCCTGGACAACTGTCAATTGATGGAGACGCGTCTGGTTTAGTGACGAATCTTCCTTTTTGTTGCACCGCCATGATATGCGGAGAAAGGTCTACCGTAGGCCAAATGAACGTTTTGGCCAAAATTGCGTTTATGAAGCTCCGCCGCACGGTGGTGGAGGTGTATTGGTATGGCAAATGATCAATTTCCACGGAAGGAGTCCATTGGTGCAGAATGAAGGAGGCTTGAATGTGCAACGATACGTCAATGAAATTCTTCGACCACATATCCTTCCATTTTTGGCTGCACAAAGGTCTATATTTCAACTGGACAACGCCAGACCCCATTCTGCACGGTTCACCACACAGTTCCTGACTGCGAACAACATTCTCACCCTTCCCTGGCCATCCCTGTCTCCAGACGTGAATCCGATCGAGCACCTATGGGATGAGCTGAAAAACCTTTTCTCCAGCCAATCGTCGTGAAGTGTGGCAGGCACTCCAGGAAGAGTGGGCAGCCATCCCACAGGCGCACATCAGACATCTGATCGCATCTGTGTCCAGGAGATGCCAGTCGCTGATCGATGCAAGCCGAAGCCACACACCATACTAAGTTGAGAACAACTGGGACTAACAAATTCTCGTCACACAGATGCAAGAAACTGTCAAGTGAGTGTTTAAACCCTTAGGTATTATTGTGCGCAATTTGAAAATGTTATTCATACAATTTAAAAAGCTATACAATGTCAACGTTATGGCTAAAATTGTGTGATCAGTAGTTATGCGTTTTTTTTAACAGTATAGTTCAAGAGTACATAAAAGATATTCAAAATTCTTTAGTCCTTCCACTAGAAAACATAAGCCACAAAACCAGACCATCACAGGAAAAACTCAACGGCCGACAAGGGGAAGGATACAATATGAAACAATATCTTCACCGACTGACCAACTGGCACAGGAAGAGAAAACTATTACAGACTGGCCAAGTGAAATAGGAAAAAGAAAAATTATTGCGAACTGACCAAGTGGCTCAGAGAAGTAAGGCTTGGGGACTGACCAAGTGGCACAGAAAGAAGAAAGGGTTCTGGACTGTTTAAGTGGCATAGAAAGAAGAAAGGGTTCTGGACTGTTTAAGTGGCACAGAAAGAAGAAAGGGTTCTGGACTGTTTAAGTGGCACAGAAAGAAGAAAGGGTTCTGGACTGTTTAAGTGGCACAGAAAGAAGAAAGGGTTCTGGACTGTTTAAGTGGCATAGAAAGAAAAAAAAAGGCTTGCGGACTGACCAAGTAGCACAGAAAGAAAAAAAAAAGGTTTGTGGACTGACCAAGTGGCACAGAAAGGAAAAAAAAAAGGCTTGCGGACTGACCAAGTAGCACAGAAAGAAAAAAAAAAGGCTTGCGGACTGACCAAGTAGCACAGAAAAAAAAAAAGGTTTGTGGACTGACCAAGTAGCACAGAAAGAAAAAAAAAGGTTTGTGGACTGACCAAATAGCACAGAAAAAAAAGGTTTGTGGACTGACCAAGTAGCACAGAAAAAAAAAAAGGTTTGTGGACTGACCAAGTAGCACAGAAAGGAAAAAAAAGGTTTGCGGACTGACCAAGTAGCACAGAAAGGAAAAAAAAGGTTTGTGGACTGACCAAGTAGCACAGAAAGGAAAAAAAAGGTTTGCGGACTGACCAAGTAGCACAGAAAGGAAAAAAAAGGTTTGTGGACTGACCAAGTAGCACAGAAAGAAAAAAAAAGGCTTGCGGACTGACCAAGTGGCACAGAAAGAAAAAAAAAAGGCTTGCGGACTGACCAAGTAGCACAGAAAAAAAAGGCTTGTAGACTGACTAAGTGGCACAGAAAGAAAAAAAGGCTTGCGGACTGACCAAATATCACAGGAAAAAAATACAGACAATAGATCTGATTATAGACTCCAACGACTACACAGAATCATGCTGGTCAACGCCCACCAGAACAGACCGTGATAGATGAAAGAACGAACATAATGTCGTACTTGATGTTTTGTTTATTACATTACATTACCTACAGTGCCGGACAGCATTAGCGATCATATTTCTTCAAATTGTGCAAATCCAATCGTAACAAATGCTTTTCTTCTTCCACGTTAATGTTTGAGTTGGTATAAAATATAAGCTTGCGTGAGTCACGCGTTGAGAACTTCTCGTTAATCAGCAAGAAAAGTGCAAAATCATAATGGGTGCACATAAAGAGACATTACTGAACAGCTTGTCACAGAAATGTGAACTGAACAATGAGTGTGTTACTCTAGGATTCATACTTGCAAATGTTTGTTGGAGGAAAAAAATACATATCTGTTGGCAAGTTGATTGTCATGCCATCGCCTATACTGTTGTCTCAGATAAATCTTTAATCATGAGCAGCCTTGAAGGTATTCATGGTCTTGATCAGTCATGGTTCTAGATGAAGTGTCCTCGAAGAGTGTTCTTATTTTATCTGGCAGTGTTCTGAATTTAAAGAAAAACTGAAATGGCAGTAATACCAGCACAGTTAAAAACAAAAAAAAAGACAAAGGAGGCTCCATAGTTAGATATTGATTTGTATAGGAGAGACACTGTTCACATGAACTTTGACCTGTAGATATATTACAGGGTGTCCCCTCCCCCCGGGTTGGGATCGAACCACAGACCTCCGTCATGACAGATGAATACACAAACCGCTTCGCTACCCATGCGCACTTAATAGAAATGGACATATATATGTTAAAACAACTGGCACTACAAAGTACAGTTCCTGTCTCAACACTGACGGCCACAGATTCATGTTAAACCAGTCTATCTCAGGAAGGTTGACAGCAGACAATGACTGACCTTATCGTTCAACCACGCCACTACAAGACCAACCACCGCCATGGAGTGCTTATACAGAAGTTGTTAAATAAATACAATCGACAAGCGATTCGTGCCATTTCAGGCATCGAGCTCAGTTGCTCTATTTTCTGTGATATATCACACTGGGTGTGAATGTACGTATTCACCAGATGGATGTGCTCAAGCGATAACTGACTAATTATTACCACCTGGTTCGTGGCTTGACATGCGCTTGTTGCTGTTACTGCTTTTTGTTAGCTATTCCTGCCAACATATACGGTTTTTTTTATATGTTTCTCGCTTCTCTATCAAGTGAATTCCCCCATCTCTTCCCCATACGAATCCTGAAAAACGGAGAAGAATAAAAGAAAAAAAAAAACATGAATATGCGTTGCTCTTCTTCTTCTTCTTCGTTCGCACTGTCTGTCTATATCTGCAGTCCTGTCTCTTGGATAAATTTCACTGTTTTTTGTAACTCATGTATGGAACCGTAGAGCTTATCTTCTTTAGTGGTTTCACTGGGCCAGTAATTATTTCTCAGTGTCTCGTAGTTGATGCAGTTCTGGAGGATATGTTCCACGGTTTGGGGCACCTGGGCACATGTACATAGATTAGTAGTACCAACCTTAAACTTTGTATACATATGACTTCGGAGTCGGCTGTGTCCTGTTCGGAGACGGAAGATGGTGACTTGTTCCTTTCTGTTTAGCATGTGATAGTCATCATGTGGTGGTGTTTGTGGCTTCCTGTAGGTTTTTATCATGCTTTTCTTCTGATTATAGGTGACTGGTATGTCTGGTTGCTCCATTTCAGTGCCCTCTTTGGCCAGATGGTCAGCTTTCTCATTGCCTGGTATCCCACAGTGGGAGGGAATCCATTGCAAAGTGACTCCATGTTGTAAGCCAATTTTTGACAAGGCATCCTTAAGGTCTGGTAGTTTGTTGCACTGAAGAGCCTCCAGTACTGATCTTGCATCTGTGAGAATTACTACAGGACATGTATCAATTCTGGAGTCTGATAGTTTTTCAACTGCAGCAATAATTGCCCTAACTTCTGCATCAAAGTTGTTGCAGTATTTACCAGTGGGTATGGAAATCTTGTCAATGGTGTTGTTTGGATATTCAATATATGCTCCTGCCCCACCATTCTTTATGGCATTATGTGCAGATCCATCTGTATACACACGTATCCAGGTGTCACATGGATATTTGTCATCTAGAACACTAAGTGTGGCTGTTGATCTTACAAGACTGCTCTGCATCTCACCATTCTGCACACCTTTCACTTCAGTCTGAATAGTTATTTGTGTATAATCTGCTTCTTTCCATGGTGTATGCTCTGGTACAGATGATAATGGAGTGACTACAGTTGGAAGGTCAGGTATCAGCTTACGCATACGCTTGGCCTGATGAATGAAGCTGCTTCTTTTAAGCCGTCCTAATGCCAAGTTATTGAATCTCTCCTTCAGGGGATGGCTTACAGAGCTAACGAATTTTTCTCCCATGGTCATGACCTTTGTGTCTCTACGTTCCTTTAGCAGCTGAACACCAACTATTTTCTGCATTTCTACTATTGGTGTGGACCTCATGGCACCTGTGATAATCCGTAGTGACTGATTTTGAACCTTGTCTAGATTATGCAGCGTAGTGTTTGATGCTGTGCACCAAGATGTTGAGCCATATTCTAAATGTGGTAGAATACTTTGCTGATATACATTCTTGAGGATTCTTTCACTAGCTCCCCATGTAGTCCCACTCAATTTTCTTAATATGGTTAGTTTTCTTCTGGCTTTTGCTTCTGCACTGTTGATGTGTTGCTTCCAAGTTAGTTTTGAGTCAAGAGTCACTCCTAAGTAAGTGGGTTGGTTGTCCATCCTTAAGGGTATTTCATTTACAAAGATCTTACCTGCTTTCTGTTTAGATGAGAGGGTGAACAGAGTGGTGCTTGATTTCTCTGTGTTGATACTTACACACCATTTGTTTGTCCATGATGTCAAGATGTCTGCTGCTCTTTGGAGTCTCTGTGTAGCAACTGTCGCATATTCATCTGTACACCACATGACCAGATCATCTGCATACAGTGCCGCTTTGATTCCATAGGGAAGTTCCTTGACCAGGTCATTAATGAATACAAGGAATAGTGTAGGCGAAAGGACTCCTCCTTGTGGTACACCGTGTCGCAGAAGTACTTTCTGGCTTTTGTGTCCATCCATTACTACTCTAGCTCTTCTATTGTGTAAATAGGACTTTATCCAGTTGTACAGTCTTCCATTCACATTGCAGTTTCTTAGTTTCCACAGCAGACCTTTTTTCCATACTTTATCAAAGGCTTTCTTCAGGTCTATCCACGCTGCTAGTACAAGGTTTTTCTCTTGGAATGCATCCTCAATCTCTTGAGAGAGATAGGTCACTTGATCTTCCGTACTGTAGTACTGCCTAAATCCTGCTTGTTGTGGAACGAGAAGGTTTTCACTTTCTAGGTACCATTTTAGCCTCAGGTCAATGATGCGTTCCATCGTTTTGCATAGGCAGCTAGTGAGACTGATTGGCCTGTAGCTGGAGGCAGTATCACTGTTTTTCCCTGGTTTTAGCAGTGGTACCATGCTTGCTTCCTTCCAGATTTGAGGTAACTTACCTGTGCTCCAGCACATATTGAAAATATCCAACAGCTTTCCCATTGCTGCCATTCCCAGGTTCTTGATCATTTCATTGGACACTCCATCTGGTCCTGGTGATTTCCTTGGTTTCAGTTTACTAACTGCTAGATCTAACTCACTGCGTGTGATTGGTGCATCCATGACCTCCACTTTTCTGACTTGTTCCTCCTCTTTCTGTGGCTCGATGCGCACTGTACGCTCCTTCTCTGGATGGATATCAATGTTGCAGTCCTGTGCAAACATGCGAGCAAAGTGATCTGCTACCTGCTTACCTGTAAGAGTTTTCCCATCCTCTATTAGTGTAATCTTTGTACTTCTTCCAGTACTCTCATCATTTAACTGTTTGATTAGTTTCCACAGTTTCCTTCCATCCTTTTCAAAGTTTAGGGACTCTGTTTTCTCTCTCCAACTTTCCCGTCTGGCTTGCAGCTTTGCTCTCTGAAATTTGGCCTTAGAATGTTGGTAATTATTGTGGTGTTCTTGGCATGGTCTATTTTCTGCTTGCTTTCGAGCTGCTTCCACGTCATCATGGAGTTTTCCCAGCTCACTAGACCAGTATGGTTTATAGTCCCTGCGAGCTCCTCTGGGAATGGTTTCACGAGCGGCCTGAAGGATACAAGCATTGAATTCCTTCACTATGCTGTTAATATCCTTACCTTCTATGGACAGCTGTCCCACCAGGGTACCTGTACGATGTCTGTACATTGTCCAGTTTGCTTTTTTATAGTTCCATCTGGGGAGAGGGTTACTGGTGTTAAGGAGTTCATTTTCTATTGTCAGGAAGACTGGTCGATGGTCGCTACCTCCAAGTTGTTTTCCAACTTCACGTGTAATATTCCACTTCAGATCTGGAGAGTGGAATGCCAGATCTGGTGTTGATTTTGTATGCCAAGCCCTTGAGTAAAATGTTGGGGCATCCATTGGCTGGTTGATCAGGAGAAGTCCATTATCATCCTGCCAGCTCTCAACTTCCTCTCCTCTCTTGTCTATGTGGTCATAGCCCCAGCTCTGGGAATGACTGTTAAAATCACCACAGACCATCAGTCTCTCTTTGTGTGGGATTGTTCCTAAAGCAAGTGGGCGGTCATTAGGACAGTAATAGTTAAGGAGGTGGAAATCTGTATTACTACTTTTTAGATGGATCATCTGGTATTCGGCTCCTTCCATGTACACTCCCACCTGACATGCGCTGATGTTATTCTTAACAAGTGTGAGTACTCCTCCTTTTCTTCTGTTCTGTCGGTCTGATCTAAAACACTGGTAGCCTCTGATTTTAAAGGCGGCATCTTTGGTTAGGTGTGTCTCCTGTATGCAGCATATACTTACCTGCTCTGCAAAAAGTATGTTCTCTAGTTCAACCTTTTTGCTATAGCCATCTCTAACACTGCTGACACCCTCAGCATTCCACTGCATTATTTTAAGTTCTTGCTTTTTGGCTGTTTTCTTCTGTTGTATTTTTTGGCCAGTAGCTCTACTCTCATGTCTCCTGACTCCACAAGACGAACTGAGAGGACCTCCAGTAGCATTGGGTGGACCCTTTCGAGGCAGGGGGCCCGGCACTGCACCTGCCTGGTTAGTCTTCACAGGGCGAGCACCATGTTTGAAAACTGTAGATATAGACATTTCATTAGCGATAATGCGTGTTACCCTGATTTTTGCGATGCGCCTTTTGGCTGGGTAACTCCGACTTCAGCACCTTTCCTTGCTAGGGCAGACTGTGGTCTTGCTCGGACTGCCATGAAGACAGTGTGGCTGGCCTGGCCAAAACTTTGTTTTCCAGCCTCTGGTGGCTGTACTTAAGCCCCTTCTCCATGTCAGATGGTTTGAGACAGTTCCACAAAGACACTCTGACTCTGAGATGAGGAATCTGATGAGTGCTTCAACGATATCCATTCCCCGCCACCTATAGTCTACTGGCTCTGTTTTGTTTACATCATTCTGATAGCCATTGTTGTAAAGACCCATAGGCTTGTCACGTCCTGGATTCATTGGTTTCACACCAGACTTCCCTCATCCCCGCCAGAGATCTCCATGTCCCCATCCGTCCACCAACCTGACATTACATTTTGCAAAAATAACAATTACAATTACAATTAGTGTTGATTGCTACAAGTTTCTGGGCTACAGAGGTAGGTCAGAGTTTTTAAGCAAACAGATCTATGTTCCCTGTCTCACAAACACTATGTTAAGATAAGTGTGCTCTTAACACAGTTGTTCCCAGGGGAAATATGCGTTGCGTATAACAGGACAAATATGAGGGTGATATACATAAATTATCATGGACATTTAATTGTTCTAACATTGTAACTGACAATAAAACATATCCTTTTCTTCAATTCTCCAGTCTCATATTCTCTGTTATCGCGCTGTCTGTTTCAAATTTTGAAAATGCTTTTTAAAAAAAAAGTTAATAACTTGTTGGGAAAATTCTTATAATTGTAACATAGCGCTATGTGATCTATAATCTGTAATCTATATTCTACAACACTCAGTTCTCTACTGGCTTTACAGCAGATTTTGAAGATGGTTAGATAAAGGTCGAAGTTAGATCATTTTCTGACCCTCAAAAGACCGTAACAATACAGGGAGATAGACGTCCAGGAGGAATATTACAGGGACACCAAGACTAGAATAAGTTTCATGACAGACATACAGACAGTCAAACAGACAGACAGGGACAGACAGACAGACAAATTCAGTATTTCATCTATCTCACAAGGGTACGTTACCTTGAACCACCCTCCTCAGAACAAACCACTCCCTGGTTATCTGGTCTTCATTCGCACCAGGCACATCCAAAACCGCTATCTTCCTCGACAGGTCCAGAACCTTCGTCACTGTCAGATAGACAGGGAGGAAGTGTTGGCCCCTCCCCCCCCCCACGCCTCCTCTCCTCCGAGGGCCTGAACCCAATCAACAGCGGATCTGTTTGGGCGATAAAAGAGGGAAGGGACGCGTCCTTGATGGCAGACCTCATGATAGATTTGAAATTTAAAGAGCAATATTGCTCATCAACCCAGGTTGTCCGGAAATTCGAGCAGGGTGAATAGTGGTGAGAGCATGGCACTAGAGAGGAGGAGGATAGCACTAGAGAGGAGGAGGATGACACTAGAGAGGAGGAGGATAGCACTAGAAAATAGAGAGGAGGAGGATGACACTAGAGAGGAGGAAGATGACACTAGAGAGGAGAATGACACTAGAGAGGAGGAGGATAGCACTAGAGAGGAGGATGGCACTAGAGAGGAGGAAGATGACACTAGAGAGGAGGAGGATGACACTAGAGAGGAGGAGGATGGCACTAGAGGAGGAGGAGGAGGATAGCACTAGAGAGGAGGAGGATAGCACGAGAGAGGAGGATAGCACTAGAGAGATAAGGAATATAAAAGGGCATTCTCTCTTTCTCTCTTTTTCCCTTGAAAAGATATAAGGGCAGGTGTAAAGAGATTAAGCAGCCAAATTTCTGCGACTGACACGTGAAGTGAGAAAGAAGAAGTTCTCAAGTGCAGGTAACTCAGACAGGTACGTGAGTCCTGTGACCTGACAGGCGTCACGTAATGAACGAGAGCTCCTGTTGGCAGCACAGCAACCAGAGAACTGAAAAGTAATAAAAACCATAAGGAAAGGACAATATAATTTCATTACGCATATCATTAGAAGGCAGTTACTTGGAGAGAAAGAAATAACATGACCAAAAAATTGGACAGGATGGCTGATGCCAGCAGCTGGTGAAGACCCTGCCCGAATTGGCATTCTGCAACCAGTATCTGACATTCTTGTGCCAGGGCTGGCGAACCATAACCGATCAAGACCCTGTACCGCCTCACCTCTGGTACCTCCGGTAACACGGGCCTAGCCTGGATAAGGTGGCAAGTATCGCCATAGTCCCCAGGGTGATGGAGTCTCCTAAAGGAGCGTTGCACATCCTCTGCTTCAACTCAACTTTAAGACTGAACAAAGAGCCGTCATTACCCGCTCTCTAGTCGGCACGATGCAGTGTCTTAATGTCTTCACCCCATCGGCTGCAAAATAAATAAACAAATAAAAAGAAAGAAAAAAAACCAGCTCTCTGTTGCAGGGAGATTGAAGAAGAAGAAGAACAACAACAAGAGGCCAATGATAACACAAAATGAAAACAAATGATCTTCCACGCCTGCCTGCGCGACACCTAACGAATGAATGAATAATACTCTGCTTATTATTGCTAGCGGCTAAGTGACTTTTTATAAGTGAAATACTGAAGCTAGATTGTTGAAAATTTCACTAGTTTCTCCTCATTGTTTTCACGAGTCTCTGAATTTTCTGAGCTCTGTGATTCTCATTGTCTTCTCTAGGTCATAGTCTGAGATGAATAAACGCAGTTCAAGAGCCAGCACGTAAGTATTATTTCGGCCAAACTATCTTAACTCTTATACCATGCGACAGAAAATCCAGTGCCTAGACAAACAATTTTAGTATAAACATATCCGGCATGCTTTGTTTTTCCCATGGAAATGACAAAGTTATTAAGTCTACGCTAGAGCTTAATACAGGAAACCACGAGAGATGGAATGTGACTGTACAGACAAAGTTATTATATATGCAATTAAAAAATTATTCACGTGGCTGTCAGCACGAAAAGAACCACACTAGAACCCAGCCACACGTGGCTTAAGGTTAACGCTATTGGCAGCCCGAGGGGAAAAAAAAAGGGAAAAGACGTAAAATAAAACTTCCTAATTGCGCGCTAAATCAGCGCTGTTATCCAAGAATAGAGAACAGCACATGTTCAAAAGTGCGAAATAAATGATCTAGTCAAACAGGTAAGGCATGTGTCAAAATCTAAAATGGTTGCTGTAGAGGTGTGGACAAGAGGATTCGTGCAACATCAGCGTCTGATATGTGTGAACAACTGGGCATAAAAGGACAAGCAAGATCATGCGCATTGAAATGCCTCTTAGAAACGGCAGAGAGGTTCTCGTGCTGGATATGAAATGCCTCTTAGAAACGACAGAGAGGTTCTCGTGCTGGATATGAAATGCCTCTTAGAAACGGCAGAGAGGTTATCGTGCTGGATATGGCACAAACGTGGAGAACACTGGAACACTGACCCGTGAAGATGGCTATAAATTCGCGATGACCCTATACGAGACAATGGAAGAAAACATCCTGTACCGTCTCTATGGGCGCAACTGTGGCTCGTATTTCCGCTTCCCTCGGTGTGTCTCACAAACAGCCAAGCGTGACGCTCTGGACAAGCAAGGGAACCAACGCCAAGTGCGGTCAAGGACCTTGTCAAGGTAAAATAAGACAAGCAAAGGCACCAACGCCAAGTGCGGTCAAGGACCTTGTCAAGGTAAAATAAGACAAGCAAAGGCACCAACGCCAAGTGCGGTCAAGAACCTTGTCAAGGTAAAATAAGACAAGCAAAGGCACCAACGCCAAGTGCGGTCAAGAACCTTGTCAAGGTAAAATAAGACAAGCAAGGGCACTAACGCTAAGTGTGGCCAAGGACCTTGTCAAGGTAATATAAGACAAGCAAAGGCATCAACGCCAAGTGCGGTCAAGGACCTTGGCAATGTAATATAAGACAAGCAAGGGCATCAACGCCAAGTGTGGTCAAGGACCTTGTCAAGGTAATATAAGACAAGCAAGGGCATCAACACCAAGTGTGGCCAAGGACCTTGTCAATGTAATATAAGACAGCTTATCGGAGTCAACAGCTAGGAACGATGACAAGTTACAGACGCGAACATTCCAACAGTATCTTCAGCCGCGTGAAGTGGTTATAACCAACAATTCACAGACCTCTGGGAGTCGTGACCCAGAGGGGTCCACCCCCACCCTACAGCGTTAGAAGTTTAAAAGGCCTAAACGCTTGCCTGGGGGTGGGTGGAAGGCACTTCTCTGATGATGAGAGGAGTTGTGTTGTGTTGCTCTCTATATCAGAGTTTCCTGCCTATGCAGTGGGGGACCCTTATCAAGAACATTATTGCTGACCATCTAAATATTAATGTGCGTACAAGATATATAAGCATCTCTTTTCGGAAATAACAGAGCACTTACAGTTTTTGTTAATAAATTCACGAGTAGCCATGTTTGTTTTAGATAAATAACTTTTACATTTTATAGTTAACGCCTCTTGCTCACAGATAACTAAAAAGTTACATTTCATGTTCATAAATAACTGAGAAACTTCAGTTCTTGTTCATATTAACACCTGACCTAGATATGCTTTATAAGAAAAATGTGGATCATTTATCTGTGGCCGGAAATATATGACATACTTAATCTTGTTCGTCAATAACTGATCCACATATTTCCGGGATCATACAAGCGATCTGTATGTTCCATTTATTTAGTTACATGATCTAAATGTCATTATACGTTAGATAAATCGGCCTTTCTATTTCAAGGAGAGAGAAAAATCTAGTCCATAAGCTATTTCAGGAGAGCTTTCCCTATTCCCTTCTGTGGCTTTTAACACTGGCTCTTAGAAACTCTCGCAAAATCGTGTTTTCCTGAATAAACTCATCTGTCAGTTATCCTCGCCTTGCGGTTGCTCCACCTGGGACCTTCTGTCAGTTATGTAGACAGTGTTTCACTCAGTCTGTCGTGTTTAATGGCGGCCGGGTTGTCACGCTGTTCCAGCCCTTTTTTATCTTCGGGATGTTACTTACAAGGAGTACGTGGTTAAACAGGACAAGGAGCCGTTTCGTTGCTGTCTAGTCACGGGATATTTAGCTGTTTATCTCCCTTCATTATTGTTGGTCGTCTCTGTTATCTTAGCTTTGCTGCTGCTGTTGTTGTTGTTGTTGCTGGTAGTGGTTGTGGTGTATGTCCTTAGAACTGCGACAAGGATGTTCTTGGCAGCCTCATCATATTGGAACGCCAGCCTTGTAAGTTTAACCGCTGCTCAACCACGATTTAATGCTGCTTGCTGAGATATTTACATGAAATACAAATGTCACATTCAGGATGGATAAAACGCTATTTTTCCTGTCTATTAAACTCACATCAATTCGGCTCAATCCTTCGTGCTCCAGTCAGTCAACAGTCATTTAATGGATGGAACATGATGATGATAAATTTGGTGATGGTAAATGAAGCATATGGCTACGAGGAGAAAGAAAAAAATATTCCAGCAGTACAAAAAGCCAGCAGTTCTCAAAATAACATACATAACATCAGCAAGACATATCGAGACTCATCATCGGTGGACTGACCACACGAAAACTCGCTCTTCTAACAATGATAATCTGGACAAGATTTCCACGTTGTCCGAGCATTAGATACAGACCGACTTAACAAAACGAATGTTAAAAAATGTCCAAACTTTCCCCGTCACTTTTCTCGTGTTTCACAAATTCGTCATTTCGCTGAAATTGAAAGTTGCTTCAGGGGCCGATCATCCAGCCAGGGGCGTTTGTCTTGTTAACATGTGTGGGGTTAAACACCCTGTTTTAACACATACTGTTAAAACAACAGTCAAAAGGAACTGGAAATAGACTACATAAGGAACTGGAAGTAGACCGCGGCAGGGAACCAAGAAAGAAAAGGTTCAGTCACCATAGTAAATGCTTTCTCGTCTTCAGCCAGCTTGAATCGGCTACTGGTAGTGCAAATGGGGAAGGGAAGTGACTCTTATGGAGAAGGCATGTAGATTTCCTTATTAATGAATGTTAGAAAACGAGTCCTAAAATGCTATATTGAATCTATCTTGTTATATGGAAGTGAATCATGGACAATAGGCAAGTCTGCACAAAAATCATTGGAAGCAGCAGAAATGTGGTTTATTAGAAGAATCCCTGGACAGCAAAAATAACTAATGAAGAATGTATGAGAAGAGCTGGAGAGACAAAAAAATCTTGTCAAAAAGATAAGAGAGAGACAATGTACTTTCATAGGACATGCAATGAGAAGGGAGGGCATTGAAAATATTATAACAACAGGAAAAATAGAAGGAAGAAGATCAAGAGGAAGACTAAGAGAAATGATACTGGACAGTCTGATGGGATGGTGTGAGAGGAGATCACCAACTGAACTGATGGCCTGCATGAAGGATCGTGTACCCTGGAGAAGCATAATAGCCAACGTCAGTCGGCACGGCACATGATGATGATGATGATGATGCTGATGATGATGATGATCTCTTGGCAGGAATTTCAAGTCTGAGTTTCAATAAAAGAATGTATAATGGTGAAAATCCTTTCTAGATGATGGTTTAATATAAAAGAGAGAGGATTCGGGGGGGGGGGGGGGGGGGCAATCTGGGCTGGGTTGAAAGGTAGGACTGGAATATGAGATGTTGAGAACCTCTGAAATGGAAATTCTTTCCCGCCTTATTTGGTTGACCGCAGTAAATGCGCCGTCATTTTAGTGGGTCCTCCTTGATTAACCTGGCTCACTGCCAAACTTAGTAAAAGTCCTTGTCCGGCAAACTTCGTGACTGACAAATTAATCTGTTTTTTTTTTCTTTCTCTGACACATGCCGAAGAAAAAAAAAACTGCTTATAACCGGAAAAGCTCAGAAATTACTGAACGGTTCCCCTGAAATGACCATTGTCTACGAAAACAGTCTGTTTGTTAGCAGGACATACAAATATGTGCCTCCAAAAATAGTGAAAGCCCACCAGAACTCTTCAATCACCGTCTGGATAATCGATCTGAGCCGCAGAATAGAGGAAAGGAATTGCACGGCATAACTAACGATAGCTCGGGATAACAAGCAAAATTATAGAATACAAGCAATAATATGGAATAATGAACACAGGATGACAAACAATAGTAACCGAATAACAAGAGATAGTACGGAATAACACCCAAAATTATGGAAAAGCAAAAACATAATACGGGATAATGAACTATAGCACTGGATAACGAACAATTGCAAAGGATAGTCAGCAGTAGCACGGAAAACGAATAAAAGCAAGGGATAACGAACAATCGCACAGGATAACAAACAATAGGACGGGTTTTCAAGCAGTAGAATGGGATAACAAGCAATAGAATGGGATAACAAGCAGTAGAATGGGATAACAAGCAATAGAATGGAATAACAAGCAATAGAATGGGATAACAAGCAGTAGAATGGGATAACAAGCAATAGAATGGGATAACAAGCAATAGAATGGGATAACAAGCAATAGAATGGGATAACAAGCAATAGAATGGGATAACAAGCAGTAGAATGGGATAACAAGCAATAGAATGGGATAACAAGCAGTAGAATGGGATAACAAGCAGTAGAATGGGATAACAAGCAGTAGAATGGGATAACAAGCAGTAGAATGGGATAACAAGCAATAGCACGAACAAACTTATGATAGCACTGAATATCAAGCAACAGCACTGTATGTCAAGCAACAGCACTGTATGTCAAGCAACAGCACTGTATGTCAAGCAACAGCACTGTATGTCAAGCAACAGCACTGTATGTCAAGCAACAGAGTGCGCAGGACAAGTAACAGCGCGTGCAGGATAAGTAACAGCGCGTGTAGGGCAAATAACAGAGCGTGTAGGACAAGTAACAGCGCGTGTAGGACAAGTAACAGAGCGTGTAGGACAAGTAACAGCGCGTGAAGGACAAGTAAAAGCGCGTGTAGGACAAGTAACAGCGCGTGAAGGACAAGTAAAAGCGCGTGTAGGACAAGTAACAGCGCGTGTAGGACAAGTAACAGCGCGTGAAGGACAAGTAAAAGCGCGTGTAGGACAAGTAACAGCGCGTGTAGGACAAGTAACAGCGCGTATAGGACAAGTAAAAGCGCGTGTAGGACAAGTAACAGCACGTGAAGGACAAGTAACAGCGCGTGTAGGACAAGTAACAGCAGAACATTAATTAAACATCCTACTGGTGGAATCTTTTAACAAGATCTGCCCATCATAAAATGAATTAACTTCTACATGAACAGAACAGACGGAATAAAAACAGAAAGAAGAGGGAAGTTTTCATTTTAATTTCCAAAGTGAAAAACTTACATTCAACAAGAACCCACAGACATTCACAGGACCAGTAAGACAACAGGAAGTTGTGAACTTAGTGCCGTCTTAAAACATGACAGTGTGACAATGTTAACAAGATCGTGGCTTTGAGGCTTCCAAATGTGACATAAATCCTCCGGGGGAGAGGGGGAGAGAATTTGACAAGCCTGACACAAGTGACAGTAAATAAGCCGTCTCCATTATGAGGCAGTGCTTTTGTTCCCAATGGGAACTTGCACTTTACTCATCTGGGGAAAGTAACGGGGAGTTCAGT
Organism: Achatina immaculata; assembly: GCA_009760885.1. Lineage (NCBI taxonomy): Eukaryota > Metazoa > Mollusca > Gastropoda > Stylommatophora > Achatinidae > Lissachatina > Lissachatina immaculata. The sequence continues at coordinate 9,186,094 of CM019691.1, forward strand.
AACTTTTCTTGATGATGCAGTCTTTTGGGTGTCTTCTTTCTGGTAAAAGTACAGTGGAGCTAATCCTCTTAAGCCGTGGAGGCACCAGGGGATGTGGTGTTAGTGCTCTTAGCTTCCTTGACCTGTCAGAACTCTAGAGGATGATGTGGCCGCCTTTCCTTCCCAAGCTCCAGAAGTCAGGTACCCTTTTCTACAGCTTGGTGACTGGGACGCCTCCAGATTGATTCGAACCCCAGATCTTCCCATGAGAGACTCTTTCTTTCTGCCACATTGTCAGCAATAGCTTATTTTGTGGGCATCTCTACGGGCACAGTTCATTCATTCTTAACAGAAAATCTAAAGTTACAGGGCAGGGTTTGATGGGTATCACGTATGTTTAACGGCTCAACGCAAAGCAGCCCCGGGTGGATAGTTGCAATGCCAATTTGAGTGTGCTTCATCAGGACCCAGCCAGCTTCTGGTCTCGTACAGTGACAATGGATGAAACTTGGATCCATCACTTTGATCCCGAGACCAAAACACAGAGCATGGTATGGAAGCATGCTTCATCACCGACACCAAAGACGTTTCGTGCTGTATCATCTGCTGTTAAGGTCATGGCCTCAAATTTTGGGGCTTCTGAAGGAACCATCCTAGTAGACTATATTAGTGAAGGTGCTGCTATAACTGGTCGATATTATGCTGAAATAATCCGTCAAATTCGTGAAGCCATCAAAGTTAAGAGACGTGCCAAACTGCGAAAAGATGTCCTGCTCCTTCAGGACAACGCACACAGCCACACTTCTCGTGTTGCTATGGATGCCGTCAGTGATGCAAGATTTGAACTGCTTCAGCACCCGCCCTACTCACCAGATCTTGCTCCCTGTGGCTTCTACTTGTTTTTTCGTCTGAAGAATCACATTCGTGTCGACAAATTTGAATGCGATTCTGAGGTCATAAAAGCTGTCTGCAAGTCCATGCTTACATGATCAAGACTCTTATTTACTGATATTATTTCGCTGGAGCATCGGTGAACTAAGCATGTTGATGTTGCAGGATATTATGTTGAAAAACAGTGGCATTATAATTTTCATATCATATTTGATAATATATAGGAACAGCTTTCTTCGTTGACAGAGCACAGAAAATCAATCATCACAACTTTACTGAAGTGGATTAGCGTATATTTCTTTTTTTTTTAAAACTTGTTTCTATCTTCTTACATTCTTCCCGTGCCGTCATGCGTCAGCCAGGGCTCACAGTCTCAGCTTCTCAATCTCATCAATGGATTTAATGTCAATCATCTTAGTCTCTCCTGTCAGTGTTCTCTTTAAGATCTCTCGGGGTCGGCCTCTTTTTTTTTCATATTTGATGGCTTGCATTGTGATTCTCTGATAGTTTCTTCTCACTTTGGAGTCATTTTTTTTCTATATTTTCACATAAAAACTATTCTTGATAATGAATAATTAAGTAATTGTCTAAAATATGTCTGATTTGATTATTTTCCACTTTTTATATTCCGAGAGAACCAGCGAGCGAGCGAGAGAGACAGAGATAGACAGAGATAGAGAGAGAGAAAGAAAGAGAGAGAGTGAGAAAGAGAGACAGAGACAGACATGGACAATGATGAATGAATGAATGAATAATCTTTATTTTTCAAGGGTAAAGAATTGGGCACGCAGGCCCGTCTTACATTCTGCCCTTCATCACTCCATCTTTCATTCTTCCCACACACTTGATTTAGTACAAAAATACAAATTAAATTAGGAAAAACATATCAAAAGAGTGTAAGATTTAACTACTACATTCAAAGTAAAAGAGAAGAAGTAATTAACCTAATAAAATAGCACTCACGCACACATACACACGCAGACATATACATAAATAAAAATACATTGTAAATACAGATCTTCTAACATATGTTTTTTTTAAAGAAACATTAAAATAATTTCTAACAATATCTAACAAGTTGCTTTTCTAACTGTGTCATTGAAGTACTTGATGGTTTACGAGCCATGTGTTGAGAGAGTGCTGGTTATTTTATGGAGGCATATAATTACAAGCAAGTAAATAATGAAACAGGTTTGAGTTAAAGGATGAAGTATTACCAATGGATTTTAAATTGTAGGGGAGGGTGTTCCAGAGCTGTACTACAGAGTATGCACGGCTTTTCTTGTACAGATCAATCCTGGGTTTAGGAAGAAGACAGTTTTTTAAACGCTGGCTATGTTTAGTGTTATACGTAAACAGTGACCACAAGTAAGGCGGAGCATTGTGCGACAGAATTCTCTGAACAAACGTAACTTTGTTAAAAATGATTCTATTTTTGAGGGGTAGAATTTTGAGTTGTTTGTGTTGATCTACAGTCTGTACTGGGTGTTTGTCACAAATAAGATTTAATGCTCGCTTGTGAAGTGAGTGGAGCCTTTTTGTGTTTGAGACTGAGCATCCATCCCAGATTGTGGAACAGTAATCTAAGTGTGTTTGTATGTGTGATATGTAGTATATTTTTCTTGTGTCTTTGTCGATAAAGTGTTTAGACAGAGAGAGAAAGAGAGACAGAAAGAGAGAGAGTGAGAAAGAGAGACAGAGATAAACAGAGATAGAGAGACAGAGATAGACAAGGACAGAGAGAGACAGAGATAGACAGGGACAGAGAGAAAGAGAGACAGAGATAGACAGGGACAGAGAGAGAAAGAGAGACAGAGATAGATAGGGACAGAGAGAGAGAAAGAGAGACAGAGAGAAAAAGAGTGAGAGACTGAGACACAGACACAGACAGAGTCAGAGACAGAAACACAGACAGACAGACAGACAGACAGACAGAGAAAGGACTGTTGTCATGTTATTTCGTGCAGGAAGTTAAGCTCCACGAAGGTCCCACAGAAATACTTTAAAATACGTATGATTCCATGAGATAGTTTAGTTTACAGATGAAATTTAAATAGACACAAAAATATTTAAAAACACAATATAGAAACCAAAATGTAATTCTCGTTTAAAAAAACATAATATATTGATGGCAATTCATGGGCTGGTTTTCTTTTTTTTCCCCACGAAATGGCGAATGATAATTCTATCTGGAAATGTGGACATTTTGTTTCGTACGATAGAAAGACTTCAGCTTTTTGTGTTACCATTCCCTACACTATCATTACATCTGGTCGCGTAGCTCACAACACAGAATCACACCCCTGAAGATATTTTCGAATCCATCAATAACTTTTGCGTGTTCTTCCATTTGTTTGTAATCCTTGAATGAACACGTGAAAATAAAACACACAGAAAAAATGTAAATGTTACAAGGTTTTCTTATTCGGTAACCGAAACCACGTTACGCTGAACCAGGTTCGAAGTAAAGGCTGGACAGGATGTAGGTAAATGTCAAAGAAAGCGAAATAGACGAAGATTCAACCCGCAGGCCAACTTCCCTATTCACTTCTGGACTCACCTAAAACCTGCAGTTTTTTTTTTTTTTATACAAACGATTTGGTCGCACTGAAAAAGAATTCCGCAAGCTGTTATGAATCTTCACGCGAACTGGAACCTTTAACTGTTTTGAGGATCAGCGGGGGAGATTTAAATTTCTAAACTGTGACAGATTTGAAAGGTCAACAGACAGATATTATAAAATCTCAAAATACTCTTTTCTGAAAACCAGATCGTTCGATGAAAAAAAAAGGGGGAGAGGAAATGGATAAAAACATGCAAAGTGTAATCCAAAACAGTTGTTCTGTGTTTAAAGAAGGTGACAATGGGGAGTTATGGAGAAAAATTTGGTGACAGATTCATTTTTTAAAAATATTATTGGGACAGGACGTCATAGAATCAGACACGTGGCGTTTGGCGAATATGTCTTGTCTTGTCTTGTGTCTCCCTAGATGTGTGAGCTGGTGTCCTTTTCTTGTCTTGTGTCTCCCTAGATGTGTGAGCTGGTGTCCTTTTCTTGTCTTGTGTCTCCCTAGATGTGTGAGCTGGTGTCCTTTTCTTGTCTTGTGTCTCCCTAGATGTGTGAGCTGGTGTCCTTTTCTTGTCTTGTGTCTCCCTAGATGTGTGAGCTGGTGTCCTTTTCTTGTCTTGTGTCTCCCTAGATGTGTGAGCTGGTGTCCTTTTCTTGTCTTGTGTCTCCCTAGATGTGTGAGCTGGTGTCCTTTTCTTGTCTTGTGTCTCCCTAGATGTGTGAGCTGGTGTCCTTTACAGCCGATGCTGGGAAGATGTTGAAGCACAGCATCGTGTCGGCCTGGGAACGGAATATGAGGGCTATCTTTTTTTTCAGTGCTTGATTGAGCTAAAACAGAACACAGGGGTGTGCATTTCTTCTTCAGCAGACTCCACCGCCATGTGGATTATGGGGATCCCTGTCCTATTAACCAAGCTGGACCTGTTGCTGGAGGTACCAGAGGAGTAGTGGGAAAAGGTCTTGGTCAGCTATGGTTCATCAACCCTGACGCCAGCATGTCAGCCATGGTACGTCAACCCTGACGCCAGCATGTCAGCCATGGTACGTCAACCTTGACACCAGCATGTCAGCCATGGTACGTCAACCCTGACGCCAGCATGTCAGCCATGGATCAGACGGAAATTAGAAGATATAAAAAGCGAGAGCACCTCGTCTGTGACTTGATAATAGAATTTGTTATCAGCACTTCTTGCTTCTGTTCTCGTAAAACTTCAGCTCTGAGCTGGGGGGGGGGGGGGGGGGGGGGGCTAGAGAAAACGTTCCTTGGACACAGAGCAAGACAAAAGTAAAAGACAAACAGAGGAGAAGAATTTTCATAGAATTCTCCAGTTAATTCTCTCGTGACTTTTCTTTCTTTCTTTCTTCTTTCTTTCTTTCTTCTTTCTTTCTTCTTCTTCATTTCTTTCTTTCTTCTTTCTTTCTTTCTTTCTTCCTTCTTTCTTTCTTTCTTTCTTCTTTCTTTCTTTCTTTCTTCTTTCTTTCTTTCTGTGCTTTTGGTGCAGTCTCTTGTACATGCTTGATCTTTCAATCTGAAGTAGTGAAATCCGAAATACTCTGAAATCGAAGGGAAGATTGATGAACCTAAACCATCTCAGCTTAACAAACTTGTAAGCATAGATTTGTAGCTCGATACTCGTTCCTCAGTTCTCCATGTTCTTCGAGTGTTACAATGTCGTGTTCTACATCAAACGTCGTGTTTTCTATACAGAATTGGAAAATTCTGAATCATTTAACTACACTAATATTTATTTTCCTTATTCTCACAGTCTGTTCTTGTTCTGTGTTCCTAGGCCTGCGATAGGATGTTCTTGTCAGTCTATGCGGTGAAGACGTTGATGCACAGACATCCTTTCTCAGAGGGGAGCAAGTTATGTCCCCTAGACTTCAAACTCAAAGTAAGTCTAAAATCCAGTGAAGGGCAGAGCTTTTCGACAGAATCCACTACCACTGGGACTATAACGAGTCCTGCTACTTTGGCCAGGGCAACGTTTTACAGCGCGGACCAACAGAGAGGGGAGTCACAGTTTTATATACGTCATTGCGTCTTTCACATCACGGTGTTTTATACATCAATGCGTCTTATACGGTATAGCGTTTTTACGTCATCGCGTCTTATAAGTCACATTGCTTTATACGTCATTGCGTCTTATAAGTCACATTGCTTTATACGTCATTGCGTCTTATAAGTCATAGTGTTTTATACGTCATCGCGTCTTATAAGTCATAGTGTTTTATACGTGGTTGTGTCTTATAAATCATAGTGTTTTATACGTGGTTGTGTCTTATAAGTCATAGTGTTTTATACGTGGTTGTGTCTTATAAGTCATAGTGTTTTATACGTGGTTGTGTCTTATAAGTCATAGTGTTTTATACGTGGTTGTGTCTTATAAGTCATAGTGTTTTATACGTGGTTGTGTCTTATAAGTCATAGTGTTTTATACGTGGTTGTGTCTTATAAGTCATAGTGTTTTATACGTGGTTGTGTCTTATAAGTCATAGTGTTTTATACGTGGTTGTGTCTTATAAGTCATAGTGTTTTATACGTGGCTGTGTCTTATAAGTCATAGTGTTTTATACGTGGTTGTGTCTTATACAGCACAAAACACAGTACATTAAAAAGACAACAGTTTCACAGACAGACATGAGATATGGGAAAATTGGACCAATAGCGGCAAAAAAAAAGTTCATATATATACATGAACCTTAAGTGCCCAGGGCACATGGGGCTTCCGCAAGGGTTTTCAACAAATGCCTGTCCTTTGCCTTTTTTTTCTGCTCTGGCCCAGGTGAGCAGCCCTCTATTGCTCAACACGCTCTCTGTTGTTCTTCTCCATGTCTCTTTTGGTCTACCCTTACTTCTGTTCCCCTGTGGTGTCCATCTTAGTGCTAGTTTCGGCAGTGAGTTGTCAGTAATTCGGAGCACATGTCCCAACCATTGCCAGCGTCTTTCCTCAATAACTGCTGTCAGTGGCTTCATCTGCATTTCTGTCAACAAGATGTTATTTCTTATGGTTTTTGGCCATATATTATATATAAACTGGACACGAATTTAAAAAAAAAAACGCCTTCCTCATTTTACTGCACATGGTCACTGCAAGCGGTCGCCATTCGCCATGTACTGTACGATTGTACCGTAGAACCGATGAAAGGAATATTATAAATTTTTTTTTAATAAAAACATTTAATATTTAAAATGTGAAGGCAACATTCTTGCCTTCCACTGAAATAAATATGTCTGACACCTGTATTTAGCAGTTGTAAATCTTTGCAAAAATTGAGCACCGTCTCGTTATTTTTAAAACATATTTTAAAAAACCGTGCAAAAATTAGCTGTGTACTGGGCATCATTTATCATGTTCGCTGCTATGTCACGTTTGTGAGGCGCAATGACTGAAGTCTGTGAAGCCAATGTTGTGAGGTGCACTAACTGAACTCTATGTTCTGTTAAGGTTTTGAGGTGCACCGACTGAATTCTCTGTTCTAAGTCAAGGTTTTGAGGTGCACTGACTGGTCTATTTTCTCAGTCAAGGTTGTGAAGTGGACACATATGTCAATGTTGTGAGGTGCACTGATTGAAGACTAGGTTCTAAGCTACGATTGTCGGGTGCACTGATTGAAGACTAGGTTCTAAGCTACGACTGTCAGGTGCACTGATTGAAGACTAAGTTCTAAGCTTCGATTGTGAGGTGCACTGATTGAAGACTAGGTTCTAAGCTACGACTGTCAGGTGCACTGACTGAAGACTAGGTTCTAAGCTACAACTGTCAGGTGCACTGACTGAAGACTAGGTTCTAAGCTACGACTGTCAGGTGCACTGACTGAAGACTAGGTTCTAAGCTACGATTGTCAGGTGCACTGACTAAACTCTGTGACAGCGGCAACGAAAGAGAAATGGAAATCAGTTTCTCCACCCGAAACAATAATAGAGCAGTCTTGAAAGTCACATTATGCATGTTATATACAGCCACATTGTTTATGTCCTGCAGAGTCCCGCTAGGTACGTTCTGTGCGACCACATATTTTAGATAATAAGCCACACCATACGCAGTGTCTTTTCACAGCCCACGTGAACCTTACAGCAATTCTCAGAACTTTTCCAGTGCATCAATATCTAGCAAGGAATACACTAACTATCCATCGAAATCTACGTTCTGAAACGATGTGTAGGAATCCATAAAGACACGAGCACAGCACACAGGGCAAGATCTATAAGATCGACTGCATTAAGGTCAGACTGATCGAATACTCAAATCGGTGACCTGACACGGCTTCCCTCATTAATTTCATAATACCCAAGACTTTGGTTCGATTTGTTTTTTTGTTGTTGTTATAAATAAACGTAGCTGTTTCGAGTTGTGTCGTAAAGCTGCATTCTAAAAATTGCTACATGAATCAGTCGACGGTAAGTTAGCTCCAGGGTTTAAGCGTTTATCCACCACTAGAAAGAACTGCCAGTTTGGGGAAACTATGGGTTAACACAATATCTTCACCAAAATTAATTATCTGAGATAAATAATGTTTGACGAATATGTAGGGTTAGCTAATCTGACACCGGCAGTTGTGAATGTAAGATAGGATATGTAAGAAAAACAAGAAGGTTTGTGATGTGACTCTTTAGATGACCAGAATGACAGCAAGAGAAAGACAGGAAGAGTATGATGGGAAGAGAAAGAGGTAAAGAGTGTGATGGCAAGAGAAAGAGGTGAAGAGTGTGATGAGAAGAGAAAGAGATGAAGAGTGTGATGACAAGATAAAGAAGTGAAGAGTGTGATGAGAAGAGAAAGAAGTGAAGAGTGTGTTGAGAAGAGAAAGAAATGAAGACTGTGATGGCAAGAGAAAGAAGTGAAGAGTGTGATGAGAAGAGAAAGAGATGAAGAATGTGATGAGAAGAGAAAGAGATGAAGAGTGTTATGCCAAGAGAAAAAGATGAAGAGTGTGATGGCAAGAGAAAGAAGTGAAGAGTGTGATGAGAAGAGAAAGAGATGAAGAGTGTGATGCCAAGAGAAAGAAGTGAAGAGTGTGTTGACAAGAGAAAGAAATGAAGACTGTGATGGCAAGAGAAAGAAGTGAAGAGTGTGATGAGAATAGAAAGAGATGAAGAATGTGATGAGAAGAGAAAGAGATGAAGAGTGTTATGCCAAGAGAAAGAGATGAAGAGTGTTATGCCAAGAGAAAGAGATGAAGAGTGTGATGAGAAGAGAAAGAGATGAAGAGTGTGATGCCAAGAGAAAGAGATGAAGGATGTGATGAGAAGAGAAAGAGATGAAGAGTGTGATGGTAAGAGAAAGAAGTGAAGAGTGTGATGAGAAGAGAAAGAGATGAAGAGTGTTATGGCAAGAGAAAGAGATGAAGAGTGTGATGGCAAGAGAAAGAAGTGAAGAGTGTGATGAGAATATAAAGAGATGAAGAATGTGATGAGAAGAGAAAGAGATGAAGAATGTGATGAGAAGAGAAAGAGATGAAGAGTGTGATGAGAAGAGAAAGAGATGAAGAGTGTTATGCCAAGAGAAAGAAGTGAAGAGTGTGATGAGAAGAGAAAGAGATGAAGAATGTGATGAGAAGAGAAGGAGATGAAGAGTGTGATGAGAAGAGAAAGAGATGAAGAGTGTGATGAGAAGAGAAAGAGATGAAGAGTGTGATGAGAAGAGAAAGAGATGAAGAGTGTGATGAGAAGAGAAAGAGATGAAGAGTGTGATGAGAAGAGAAAGAGATGAAGAATGTGATGAGAAGAGAAAAAGATGAAGAGTGTGATGAGAAGATAAAGAGATGAAGAGTGTGATAAGAAGAGAAAGAGATGAAGAATGTGATGACAAGAGAAAGAAGTGAAGAGTATGATGGCAAGGGAAAGAAGTGAAGAGTGTGATGGCAAGAGAAAGAAGTGAAGAGTGTGATGGCAAGGAAAGAAGTGAAGACTGTGATGGCAAGAGAAAGAAGTGAAGAGTGTGATGGCAAGAGAAAGAAGTGAAGAGTGTTATGGCAAGAGAAAGAAGTGAAGAGTGAAAGTAAGAGAAAGAAGTGAAGAATGTGATGGCAAGAGATGGAAGTGAGGAATGTGTTAGCAAGGAAAAGAAGTGAAGAGTGTGATGACAAGAGAAAGAGTGTGATGAGAAGAGAAAGATATGAATACCATTAAGAAAAAGAGAGGAAGAGAGTGAGAGGAAGAGAATGACTGCAAGAGAAAGAGAGGAAGTGAGTAATGGAAAGAGAAAGATAACGACAGGAAAAGAAAGAGAGGAGGAGAGTAATGAAGTGAGAAAGAGAGGAAAAGAGTGAGAGGAAGAGGAAGAGAGTGATAACACGAGAAAAAGATAAAGAAAGTGACAGTGAAAGAAAGAGAAGAAGAGAGTAATGAAGTGAGAAAGAGAGGAAAAGAGTGAGAGGAAGAGGAAGAGAGTGATAACACGAGAAAAAAATGAAGAAAGTGACAGCGAAAGAGAAGAAAAGAGTGACAGCAAGAGAAAGAGAAGAAGAGAGTGACAGCAAGAGAAAGAGAAGAAGAGAGTGACAACAAGAGAAAGAGAAGAAGAGAGTGACATCAAGAGAAAGAGAGGAAGAGAGTGACAGCAAGAGAAAGAGCAGAAGAGAGTGACAGCAAGAGAAAGAGAAGAAGAGAGTGACAGCAAGAGAAAGAGAAGAAGAGAATGACAACAAGAGAAAGAGAAGAAGAGAGTGACAGCAAGAGATAGAGAAGAAGAAAGTGACAGCAAGAGAAAGAGAAGAAGAGAGTGACAACAAGAGAAAGAGAGGAAGAGAGTGACAACAAGAGAAAGAGAGGAAGAGAGTGACAGCAAGAGAAAGAGAGGAAAAGAGTGACAGCAAGAGAAAGAGAGGAAGAGAGTGACAGTAAGAGAAAGAGAGGTAGAGAGTGACAGTAAGAGAAAGAGAGATAGAGACTGACAGCAAGAGAAAAGGATGAAGAGAGTGACAGCAAGAGAAAGAGAAGAAGAGAGCGACAGCAAGAGAAAAAGAGAGAGAAAGAGAGGGACAACAAGAGAAAATGAGGAAGAGAGTGACAGATACACAGAAAAGAAAAGCTGGAGACGGAGTTAACAGTGGAACAGTAGAAAGGAAAAGAAAGACAGAAAAAAGGAAAGATATTGCGGCAAATAAAGAAATATATAAGTATTTACAACAAACGATTGACAGAGCGAGAGAGTGAGAGAGAGGGTGAGAGAGAGTGAGAGGAAGTGAGAGAGAATGAGAGAGAGTGTGAGAGTGAGAGAGAGAGTGTGTGAAAGAGAGAGAGAATGTGTGAGAGTGAGAGAGAGAGTGTGTGTGAAAGAGAAAGAGAGAGAGAGGAAATGATAGAGAAAAACAGACCAATAAAATCAAGAAAAACTCCAGGCATCTTGAAACACCAAGTAACATGAGAACATGAGCTAGACAACTGAGCAATAATAACCAACACTAGCTGAAATATAAGAGTAGATAATAACAGGACAACAATGAATGAACATAATATTTATAACAAAAACAGAAGAAAGATCAAATACAACACAAAGCACAACATGAAATACAACAAGAATATAACTATAAGTTAACAGAATATAACAAAATATAACAAAAACAAAACCCTAATATTTAAAAAAAAACCATGAAGAAAAAAACGATAACAATATATTCATAACAATATTAAACACAATAACAAAATAATTAGAACTATTAAGCTTATCATTGTTATTCTTTCCTTTATTTATATTTTGTGTGATAATATTTCTTCGGTCCCGGCGCACAAATGTCCTCTGTTTTAAAACGGGTATCCCATATTATTCGGTATTCTCGTCTTTAATCGCCGAATATTCGAACACACTCCCAGCCGTTGTAAATTATCTTAGTAGAAACATTGACATTTTGAAGAAAACTCATTCTGTAAGAAAGTACAGGTTAGCAAAATTATAAACCTAATCTACTGATTAAAATTTTAGGTTAAAACTTAAATGTAACTGCTAGCTCCACCCCCGTCCTTCCTCCCTCCCCCCGGGACTGACTGAGTGTCCCGGATTTGAACTTAAAAACAACAACAGCAACAAAACAATGGTCAGGTTACAATAACACGTCCCATATACCGTATCTGGTACACGGTCAAGATTTCTATACCAGAGGCACGAGTCTTTGCGTCCTGGTATTTATCACGAAATAGGGTACGTAAATAGAAAATGGTGTTTAAAAAAACGGGTATTTTATCCTACATGTGGAAGTTCAACCTGCCTCAGCGTATGGCAAAAAAAAAACCAGGAAACATGTTCACGTAATGTGAATTAAAGCTACAAACAGTGTATAACATATACAGCATCAATAGGGGATTACATACATATTTTTATTTATGTCTACCCGAGTACCGAAACAAATGACAATACACTCTTTTTTTTCATCAGTATTGTAGCCCCCAAAGCATAGTGTAAAATATTATACATGAGTATACAATGTATAAAGTGTATACATGAATATATAGTGTTAAATGATATACACCGTTAAAGCATTTATGTTAATGTACAGTGTTAAAGTATATACATTAATGTATAGTGTTAAAGGTACAGTGGATACCGCAATGAGAGAAGAGCAAGCAGGATTTCGAAAAGGGAGAAGCTGTCTCGACCAGATCTTTACTCTAAGAATAATACTTGAAGAACATATTGAAAAGCAGAAACCTTTACTGCTGAACTTCATAGACTTTAAAATGCATTTGAAAGCATACACAGAGATTCATTGTGGAGAATTTTAAGTCTATATGGAATACCATCTAAAACTATCAACATAATTAAGGACTTCTACAATGGATATGTTTGTGCAGTCGAAACAGAAGAAGGGATGAGTGAAGGGTTGCAGATTGAAACAGGCGTGAAACATGGATGTATACTGTCTCCTTTGCTTTTTAGAATTGCAATAGACTTCATAATGAAAAAATGCTGCACAAGTAAATCAGGTATTGACTGGGTACATGAGACCCAACTAGAAGATTTTGATTTTGCTGATGACATAATTCTTATCAGTAACAATGTGAATTCCATGCAAGAAAAAACAGATAGCCTGTCTTCACTGGCTAGCAAAATAGGACTTGAAATTAACAAGGACCAAACAAAAGTAATGAAACTTCCCATTAATCAAAATAGAAAAATACACGTAGAAGGGATAGATATTGAAGAAGTCAATCAATTTGCATACCTTGGCAGCTACATAGACCAGGAAAGTGACACCAGAAAGGAAGTTAGAATTAGAATTGCAAAAGCAACATCGATCTTCAAGAATCTTGAGAACATATGGCATTCAAAAGTTATGAGCACAAAAACCAAGTTAAGACTATTCAATTCAAATGTAATATCCTCCCTCATTTATGCATGCGAACGCTGGAAAACAACTAAAGAAATAGACAAGAAATTAGACTCTTTTGAAAACAAATGCCTAATGAAAATACTCGGCATCAAGTGGAACGAATTCAAGAATAATGCAGAGATAAGACAGATGACTGAACAACAACCAGTCTCATGGGTGATCAGGAAAAGGAGATGGACATATGTTGGTCACTTGATGAGAAGAAACGATCAGAGAATCCCAAAACAAGCTATCAAGTGGAACACAACAGGCCAAAGAAAAAGAGGCAGACCGTGAAACTCTGAAGAGAGGCCAAATTAACAGGCATAAAATCCCTTGATGAGGTTGAAAGACTCGCCGAAGACAGGAAAAATTGGCGAACTACCTTGCGAGCCGTATGTAACGTTTAACGGAACGGGAAGGATATAAGATATAAGATATTGTTAAAGCGTATACGTGAATACACAGCGTTAAAGTGTATACATTAATGTACAGTGCTAAAGTATATATATATTAACTCTTTGTATACTGGGTGTGTTTCCCTCAAAAGACCAAGGGGGGGTAAATTTCACAATGTGAAATGGGATGGTTGTCACATTTAAAAGAATGACAAAGGCATAATCTGATCTGTAGTATGAAGTATTCTACCTTATTTTGAAGAAGAAAAAATGTATTTTGTTTTTCAAATAAAATTTTTACCATTTTGTTAGTATACAACAAAAAAAAGAGCTAAGAACTGAGAAGAAAGAATGGAAAATGAAGTAATAAAATAAATTTTTTGTCACTTACCCATCAAGTTAATCCACTGTAGTTGGTCATACAATTCCATAATGAATAAAAATGTACACAAACATCTGTTCTTTAACATATCTTACAAAATTTACATGAAAATATGCACTAGTTATGCATTCACAGCAAACTAAAAACACGAAGTGGGTAGGTAATATTTACATGAAAACAAGTGGGCGGTCGTTGACTAATATTTACCAGAAAACAGGCCATTGTGTTTTGGTTTTTGTTTTTTTTTTAATTTGAAGCATTCAACAACATTTAATTTTTTAAATTACACAATCTCCAGCATTAATTGTTGTGATATTACAGCTAGTACTAGCAAAAAGCTGAGAAGTAGTATCACCAGCTACCCTTCTAACACATTTTGCTGCTGGACCAAAAAAAAACACGAAAAATTCTTTCAATCACTGCCACGTGTGCCGAAAATTTACCATTTCTACTCCTACATTCTCTACACCACAGTCTAGACAATTTTAAATTAAATTATGAGCTTGTAATGCAGAAATATGCTGCTCTGGACGAAAGAAACTAGCACTGGAAGCCATATTTGTTGATAAACAAAGGCCTAGCGACGATAAACTTTGAAAAACTCGCTTTAAATGAACAAAGAATCGCTCTGTTTCCTGCTCAAACCACGCGCTTAATGTGGACAACTGAATTCCGGAAGGAAGTCAACTGCTGGTTTTAAGATACTTTGATTATTTTCAGAATTAGAGAGCTACAAACCATCATCGCGCCTCGCGTCTATAAGTAGTTCGTAATAGGGATACAACCACGCAGGACGCGTGTCCAAATACCCAAAGAGTTAATGTACAGTGTTAAAGTATATACATTAATGTTTAGTGTTAAAGTATATACATTAATGTTTAGTGTTAAAGTATATACATTAATGTTTAGTATTAAAGTATATACATTAATATACAATAATCAGTGTATATTACACGAAGCATTGCAGTAAAGCTGTAATACCAAAATTATGTTTATGTTTGTATGATTAAGGCTAAAGCCGAAACGTCACAACTTTGTGGTCGTTAAGTAATAAAGCTGTTCCTACTTTTTTCCTAGTTTATACGTTAATATGGGCACTAACACCATATCCCTATGTGCCTCTAAGGCATGACAGGATTACCTTTAACTTTTTTTTACCTTTTAGTAAAGTATATATATATTAAAGTATAGTTTTAAATTATATACAGTAATTTGAAGACCGCTGGATTTTATTGAATGGCGTTTTTATAGGTCCCTAGAAAGCGAGTGAAGCGTGGACACAGCGTGAGAGCTGACCTGGGTGAGCGTTCCGTGACCAATGACAAGTTTACAGACTGCGAGAGTTTGATTTATGGGTCGCTGGTAAAAAAGATGAAGCCTGCCCTGTTCTGCCACCTGAAGCACCTGTGTGACGTGTTGTTAGCGCCTATATTTTCTTTCACCTGTCGGCACAGCCGAGGATGATGTGGGGCAGCATCAGGCCTGGGCGTCTTTCTGGAGCTCCACAATAAGCCAAGTACCCAGTCCTACATTTAGGTGCCTGGGGCGTGTTCGGGCGGATCCAAACAACAGACCTTTGTCATGAGAGGTTGGAGAGCTTAATACTTCGCCATTTATACGTCGAGGGTTATTTGGTGAAGGGAGGAAAAATACCGATGTATTGAGGGAGCTTGACTGAACGACAGTTGTGTGAATAGTGAAAATTTGGAGCGTGGTAACTTGATTGAATGACAGTTGTGTGAATAGTGAAAATTTGGAGTGTGGTAACTTGATTGAATGACAGTTGTGTGAATAGTGAAAATTTGGAGTGTGGTAATTTGACTGAATGACAGTTGTGTGAATAGTGAAAATTTGGCGTGTGGTAACTTGATTGAACGACAGTTGTGTGAATAGTGAAAATTTGGAGTGTGGTAATTTGACTGAATGACAGTTGTGTGAATAGTGAAAATTTGGAGTGTGGTAACTTGACTGAATGATAGTTGTGTGAATAGTGAAAATTTGGAGTGTGGTAATTTGACTGAATGGCAGTTGTGTGAATAGTGAAAATTTGGAGTGTGTTAATTTGTAGCTTTGATGGAATATGAGAGTATGACTGGATGGCTCTGTGTATGTACTGAGAATGTGATGGAGTGTGAAAGTTGAATATCTAGGTTCAGTCTTCACTACCAGCGGCGACTGCATAGCGGAAATCAAAAGAAGACCAGCAGTTACATCACAGAAGCTAGCGCTTTGAAAACTATGTGGCAAGGTACCAAACAAGAAAACAAAGTTATGTTTGCTAAGAGCTTACATATTCCCAGTGGCAACATATGGATGCGAAACATTTAACAAATCACTAGAAAAGAGAATAACAGCATCTAAAATGAAATGTTATAGTAGGGCACTTAGAATATCATGGATAGAAAGAAAATCAAATAAAGAGAAATACTGATTGGATTAGGTGTCCCAGACAACTGGCTCTTAAACACCATCAGAATTAGAAAGCTGAGATACTTTGGCCACATCAAGAGACACAATAGCTTGGAGAGGTTGATAGTAGAAGACATAGTATCCGGCGAAAGAGAAAAGGGACGACCTCGCCACAGATGGACTCAGGACAACAGGGAAAGTCTGAATGTGTCATTGCAAGACGCTGGTCAACTTGTACAAGTTACCGCATTGCATTTAGGGAGGCTGTGAGAGGGACAGCGTTCTGGAAAGGGACATGTCACATGAAGAAGATGGAATGTGAGAGCGTGACTGGATGACTCTCTGTATATATTGAGAACGTGATGGACTGTGAATGCCTGGCATCAAATCCCTTAATGAGATTGATAAGCTCGCCCAGAATAGAGATTCATGACGAGACACACTGCTAGCTCTTTGTGTGTGTGTGTGACGCATGATGGCACGGGGAAGATGTAAGATGGAGTGTGAAAGGGAGAATGTTGGGGAAATTTGATAATGGATGAGAGGTTAGCAAGATGAGAGAGAGAGAGAGAGCTGGGGGCGAGAGAGAGAGAGAGAAGATAGCTGTGAGAAAGAATGGAAGAAAGCAATGACGCAACTCAAGACATGAAAACTTGGAGGATGTCCCACTGTTACACAATCATTTAAAAGCAGGAATGATATAATGAAGACTTACATCAGTTAATATAATGAAGATCTACAGCAGTGGATATAACGAAGACCTACATCAATTAATATAATGAAGACTTACAGCAATAGATATAATGAAGACCTACATCAATGGATTATAATGAAGACCTACAGCAATGGATATAATGAAGACCTACAGCAATGGATATAATGAAGACCTACAGCAATGGATATAATGAAGACCTACATCAGTGGATATAATGAAGACCGACAGCAATGGATATAATGAACTGATTTCTGCATAGAAATGGTTCATGTTCAAATTCACATTTTAGTATCAGGCATAACATCCCAAGTTTTTACAAGGATAAGGGATACAGAAACTCTTAGGATTTGAGACAGAGCCACTGCGTTTGAAAGACAGAGAGAGCGAGAGAGACAGAGACAGACAGAGAGACAGGGAAAGAAAAGAAAGAGAGTGTGTGTGTATGTGAGAGAGAGATGGATGAATTATCGAACTTTTCTTTCAAATGGTTAAACACGAATCTGGGCGCCATCTGAGCCGCCACTCTGTCCTACATCTCTCTACTTTCACTACATCCCAAACATCCACCTGGTTACATGTGCATATATCACATAGCAAGCATCCACCTGATTACATGTGCATATATCACATAGCAAACATTCACCTGATTACATGTGCATATATCACATAGCAAACATCCACCTGATTACATGTGCATATATCACATAGCAAACATTCACCTGATTACATGTGCATATATCACATAGCAAATATCCACCTGATTATATGTGCATATATCACATAGCAAACATCCACCTGATTACATGTGCATATATCACATAGCAAACATTCACCTGATTACATGTGCATATATCACATAGCAAATATCCACCTGATTATATGTGCATATATCACATAGCAAACATTCACCTGATTACATGTGCATATATCACATAGCAAACATCCACCTGATTACATGTGCATATATCACATAGCAAACATCCACCTGATTACATGTGCATATATCACATAGCAAATATCCACCTGATTATATGTGCATATATCACATAGCAAAACATCCACCTGATTACATGTGCATATATCACATAGCAAACATCCACCTGATTACATGTGCATATATCACATAGCAAACATCCACCTGATTAAATGTGCATACATCACATAGCAAACATCCACCTGGTTACATGTGCATATATCACATAGCAAGCATCCACCTGATTACATGTGCATATATCACATAGCAAACATTCACCTGATTACATGTACACACAGCACATAACAAATATCCACCTGATTACATGTACACACGCCATATAACAAACATCAACCTGATTACATGTACACACAGCACATAACAAATATCCACTTGATTACATGTACACACAGCACATAACAAATATCTACCTGATTACATGTACACACGCCATATAACAAACATCAACCTGATTACATGTACACACAGCACATAACAAATATCTACCTGATTACATGTACACACGCCATATAACAAACATCAACCTGATTACATGTACACACAGCACATAACAAATATCCACCTGATTACATTTACACACAGCACATAACAAATATCCACCTGATTACATGTGCATATATAACGCAGCGTACAACAAATATCCACCTGACTACATGTACACACGGCATATAGCAAATATCCACCTGACTACATGTACACATGGAAGTGAATCATGGACAATAGGCAAGTCTGCACAAAAATCATTGGAAGCAGCAGAAATGTGGTTTATTAGAAGAATGTTGCGAATCCCCTGGACAGCAAAAATAACTAATGTATGAGAAGAGCTGGATAGACAAAAAACCTTGTCAGAAACATAAGAGAGAGACAATGTACTTTCATAGGACATGCAATGAGAAGAGGGGGCATTGAAAATATTATAACAACAGGAAAAATAGAAGGAAGAAGATCAAGAGGAAGACCAAGAGAAATGATACTGGACAGTCTGACGGGATGGTGTGAGAGGAGATCACCAACTGAACTGATGGCCTGCATGAAGGATCGGGTACTCTGGAGAAGCATAATAGCCAACGCCAGTCGGCACGGCACCTGATGATGATGACATGTACACACAGTACATAACAAACTCAACATTTCAAAACACTTACTTTTATCATCTTATTCACACTTCCAACCCTATGACGCTAAGAAAGGTGAATGACAACAGACAGTAAAGCAATCTTACATTCACATATGCCACTTACCCAGAACACGTGGGCGTGTCAAATAGTAACCGCAAATCAAGGGACGTAATCATTGAAAAGTAAATGAAAAGACCTTTTTTTATTGTCATTCGCTTTAGTTTTTTATTTTTCGCTGGTTGCGTCCCTTGATGTTGGGCTACCTTCTTGTCTCGCCTTAGTCGTTACTTTAGCAGCAGACTTTTCACTAAACATTACTAACTGAGGTAAACAAAGATATACCTTTAAAATTGTGTTCGACAGAAAATTACGTATTTGAATAGTTTGATATGAGAGAGAGAGAGAGACCTTCTCACAGAAGAATAGACATTACAAAGCTAAAACCTTCCTCTGCAGATATACAGATCCCCAACGGACCCATACCGTAACTGTATACCTGCCTCAGATGCAACAAAGGCGCCGTTAGAAATTAAAATGTCCTTCAAAAAGACCGCTCACGCTCACAGCACCTACATGAGGACTGTGATTTATATTTTCTTTTCTAAAGTGTGGATACAGCAATTAGCTGATAGAACAAAACAGTGTGATGTAGATACAGCAATTAGCAGATAGAACAAAACAGTGTGATGTAGATACAGCAATTAGCTGATAGAACAAAACAGTGTGATGTAGATACAGCAATTAGCTGATAGAACAAAACAGTGTGATGTAGATACAGCAATTAGCTGATAGAACAAAACAGTGTGATGTAGATACAGCAATTAGCTGATAGAACAAAACAGTGTGATGTAGATACAGCAATTAGCTGATAGAACAAAACAGTGTGATGTAGATACAGCAATTAGCAGATAGAACAAAACAGTGTGATGTAGATACAGCAATTAGCTGATAGAACAAAACAGTGTGATGTAGATACAGCAATTAGCAGATAGAACAAAACAGTGTGATGTAGATACAGCAATTAGCTGATAGAACAACACAGTGTGATGTAGATACAGCAATTAGCAGATAGAACAAAACAGTGTGATGTAGATACAGCAATTAGCAGATAGAACAAAACAGTGTGCTGTAGATACAGCAATTAGTGGATATAAGAAACTAATAAAGTGTAGATACAACAATTAGTGGACAGAACAAACTAATAAAGTATAGATACAAAAATTAATGGACAGAACAAACTTATAAAGTGTAGATACAGCAATTAGTGGATAGAACAAACTAATAAAGTGTAGATACAGCAATCAGTGGGCAGATCAAACTAAATATAGCGTAGATACAGCAATTAGTGGACAGAACAAACTAATAAAGTATAGATACAACCAATAGTGGACAGAACAAACTAAATATAGTGTAGATACAACAATTAGTGGACAGAACAAACTAATAAAGTGTAGATACAGCAATTAGTGGATAGAACAAACTAATAAAGTGTAGATACAGCAATCAGTGGACAGAATAAAGTAAACATATTGTAGATACAGCAATTAGTGGACAGAACAAACTAATAAAGTGTAGATACGACCAATAGTGGACAGAACAAACTAAATATAGTATAGATACAACGATTAGTGGACAGAACAAACTAATAAAGTATAGATACAACAATTAGTGGACAGAACAAACTAATAAAGTGTAGATACAGCAATTAGTGGATAGAACAAACTAATAAAGTGTAGATACAGCAATCAGTGGACAGAACAAAGTAAATATATTGTAGATACAGCAATTAGTGAACAGAACAAACTAAATATAGTGTAGATACAGCAATTAGTACAAAAGTAAAACTAGCCATAGAGATCGAAAACCAGATGTAATAAAGCTAGCAAACTTATCGGGCAATAGGGTCACATACTAAACAACGAGCATGTCTCACTGGAAACCAAAAGAACTATCTATAAGATAATCTTCATACAAGCTTTATTCTACCAATGCCAGGCATGGACGATGACAGTAAAAGACAAAAGGAAAATTACAACAACTAAAATGATATTCTTGAGAAGAATTCTTGGAATATCAAGAATGGACAAAATCAGAAATGATGTCATTAGAAATAAAGTAGGAGTTGAACCCTTTCTGAACTATATACAAAAACAGAAAATAAAATGGTTCGGCCATGTATCACGACTACCAGCAGAACGTGTACCACAGAGAGCAATGTTGTACAGACCACACAAAGGCAGAGGAAGGGGCCGCCCATGCAAACGATGGACCGATGGTATAGCAGAGTCCCTGAACATCTCAATGTACGAAGCCAGCAGGCGAGCCATTAGAAGACAGTTGCACTTCACATCTACACCTGGCAGTAAATGAGGAAGGACAAGACAAGACAGGAGACAGCAATTAATGGACAGAACAAACTAATAAAGTGCAGATACAACAATTAGTGGACAGAACAAACTAATAAAGTGCAGATACAACAATTAGTGGACAGAACAAAGTAATAAAGTGCACATACAACAATTAGTGGACAGAACAAACTAATAAAGTGCAGATACAACAATTAGTGGACAGAACAAACTAATAAAGTGCAGATACAACAATTAGTGGACAGAACAAACTAATAAAGTGCAGATACAACAATTAGTGGACAGAACAAACTAATAAAGTGCACATACAACAATTAGTGGACAGAACAAAGTAATAAAGTGCAGATACAACAATTAGTGGACAGAACAAACTAATAAAGTGCAGATACAGCAATTAGTGGACAGAACAAAAGTAATAAAGTGCAGATACAGCAATTAGTGGACAGAACAAACTAATAAAGTGCAGATACTGCAATTAGTGGACAGAACAAACTAATAAAGTGCAGATACAGCAATTAGTGGACAGAACAAAGTAATAAAGTGCAGATACAGCAATTAGTGGACAGAACAAAGTAATAAAGTGCAGATACACCAATTAGTGGACAGAACAAAGTAATAAAGTGTAGATACAGCAATTATTGGACAGAACAAACTAAATATAGTGTAGATACAGCGATTAGTGGACAGAACAAACTAATAAAATGTATATATAGCAATAAGTGGACAGAAGACACTAATAAAATATAGATACAGCAGTTAGTGAATAGAAGAAACTAATAAAATGTAGATACAGCAGTTAGTGGACAGAGCAAACTAAACATAGTGTACAGAACAAACTATTAAAGTGTAGAGACGCAATTAGCGGACAGAGAAAATATAAAGCAGACAGAAAAATTAATATACACATAAAAAAATATAAATCAGTCTCAATGCACTTCACGATAAAACTACTATATATAAAACATAGACAACTACTATATATAAAACAGTTAAAACTACTATATATAAAACAGATAAAACTACTATATATAAAACAAATAAAACTAATAGATAACTAAAAACAGACCCAATAAATGAAATGAGTAAAACAAGAATATTGTTCAGACAAACTTTCCGTAAAGATGGCCGACTTCTATTAATATAATGCAGGAAAATAAATCACTACAACCCATGCAGAAACCATATAAAGAAGACAAAACTAGCAAGTAAAGAAAAGATATAAAACTATTATAAAACCTTACCTCCAAGCAGAGACATGCTGTAAATGAACGCGAGTACGGTAGATTTGATCCTATAGATGATATCCATTCTTGCAAGAGAGATATACTATAAGTGGTAGCTGCAGTCACTTCATACACTTGTCCACAGATGTGATAGCTGTGATCACTTCATATACTTGTCCACAGATGTGGTAGCTGTGATCATTTCATATACTTGTCCACAGATGTGATAGCTATGATCACTTCATATACTTGTCCATAGATGTGGTAGCTGTGATCACTTCATATACTTGTCCACAGATGTGATAGCTGTGATCACTTCATATACTTGTCCACGGATGTGGTAGCTGTGATCACTTCATATACTTGTCCACAGATGCGGTAGCTGTAATCACATCATACATTTGTTCTACGGCTCTTTAGTTTCTTATGGGGAACACTATATATGAATTTTAAAAACTGTAACGAAACGTTTTTGTAACGAAACGCTTTTGATTCAACAACGCAATATGATTTGAAATAACCACTGATTTCAGGTTAAATCATCAAGATTATCAACATTGCAAACGCTGATTTCCTGTCGTAATATACCACAGTTGTCAGGAATTCGACTCTGTTTAAACAGAAGTAACTAAGAAACACTGACACTGCCACAGCAGTTATGCAACTCAGTTATTAATGTATCGATCTGTTTTGTAGAAAGTAATGAGGTTTCTATATGACTTTGATCTTCTCTACTGGAGTTGTCTGTGACTAGCTTCTCCCATTCTTCTGTAGCTGGCTTCTCCCATTATTCTCAAGTAGAGTCTGTAAAAAAATGTAGACAAGAAAAAATATCATTGCCATTTTTTTTAAAACTAAGACCTAATATTCATCAATTTTGATCCTAATATTCATCAATTTAGATCTTAATATTCATACAGTTTAGATCTCAATATTCATAGTTACATCTACTAATAGTCATTACTTTTACGTCTACGTTTTCTCAAATTTTATCCTAATTATTACATTATTTGTTCTCTTTAAACAAATCTATTGATTTAACATTATAGTATAACTTTATTATCTTAATTTTGTTTTTCTCTCTAAAAAATACGCCCCCAAAGTTAAAGTTTTCAAACTCTTATTGATTCCCTTTTGCTCCATTTTTCATAAACAGTTCGGTTTTAAATGAAACAACATACCAGCACAATAAATATTTAAAAGCACAGCAAAAGCAAAAGAAATAAAAATAACACTTAAAAATTGTCGACAACTCATTTGATACAGACATTAACACACAAAGCGATAACAGCATGTGTGTCAGAGGCGATCACAGAACTCCTATGTTGCTTTCATGCCACTGGAAATTAGTGCTTGGAGTACGCTTTCCAGACCTGCAAAGTGCCA
Source organism: Achatina immaculata (assembly GCA_009760885.1). Lineage (NCBI taxonomy): Eukaryota > Metazoa > Mollusca > Gastropoda > Stylommatophora > Achatinidae > Lissachatina > Lissachatina immaculata. The sequence continues at coordinate 9,209,833 of CM019691.1, forward strand.
TGTGTTGGAGAGGCGCGTCGCTGCTCGCTAGACCGTGCCACGTGGTGGGATATAACTCCCCCAGAACAGGCAGGCTTACTGTCGGCGCCCTCTAGCGCTGGAGCGACCACAGACTGCAGTTATGTTCGACTCCGTACATGTCCTGGTGGACTCGCTTGTGTCTTGATGGGAGCCGATATTAACAAAGGTAGACAGAGGTGTATGGTGTAGTTTTACAAAGTGAGAGAGGGAGTGAGTAAAGTGAGGAAAAAAATGAATAGAAAGTATGAGAATGTATAAATGAAAAACATACAACATCTGATATTTCGGCGGGAGCCTTTTTCGAGGATTACATGCACAAACGGGACAAAAATAAATAACTAAACGAAGAACGTATCTTAATATGGTCTCTTTCAGAAGTAGGTTTTACCGCAGTCTGAGACGATATTAAGGGGGATTTGGGTTTATTCAACTCTATGTTTCGTCACTGAATGAGGAATATCTATCTATCTGTATATTTGTCTGTGTTTTTTCTGCCTATCTATTTATCTATCTGTCCGTCTGTCTGCGACATCAGTTCTATGACGCCCTATCCTGTGATGTTTTAATCTGCTAGCGCGTTAGAAAATATTATGACTAGAAATTAAACACCAGTCTTCATTTAATACGTAAAAAAAAAAGTTTGAGAAAACTTGGCACTTAGTAATAAAACTCAACATTAATTCTAAAAATAACTTACTTGTGATTTTCATCATAAAATCAACGTGATCTACAAACAACTTACTTGTGATTTTCATCACAAAATCAACGTGATCTACAAACAACTTACTCGTGATTTTCATCACAAAATCAACGTGATCTACAAACAACTTACTTGTGATTTTCATCACAAAATCAACGTGATCTACAAACAACTTACTCGTGATTTTCATCACACAATCAACGTGATCTACAAACAACTTACTCGTGATTTTCATCACACAATCAACGTGATCTACAAACAACTTACTCGTGATTTTCATCACACAATCAACGTGATCCACTGTTCGCGTTAACCCGCAATGTTCGATAAATTGTATAAAAGAGAGGAAAAAAACTGAAACTTTGGAGGTAGTCGGTTACTGTAACCGGTTTATATTTTATTAGTAAACTGCAAGCAGCGAAATCAGCTGGAGGATAATCGGGCCAGGAGACTGATCGTGCTCGATGTTTATGAACAGCCAGTTTGTTCTCTGGATAAACATGTGAGCATTTTGTAAAGATCAAATCTCGCTGCAAAATAAGGAAAGAAAGACAAACATTCACATGAATTTACTTCCACCTGATGTATGTAAAGTATGTTTAATTTTACACACACAATAAAAAGAGTTTACGGTACCTGAATGGTGTTTTGAGAAAACCTGGGTATTTGAAAGGTATTTCACGCAAGGTAAAAGACTTCTTTTGATTTAACCATTCAATTTAGTCCTATCAGAATTATTATAATATGGGTGTATCTCTTTAATCTGCCTGTCCTTTAGCTTCATTATGTCTAGTATTTCTAAGTAACTACTTAATTCTATCGTAATACTACTAATACCGTGGGAGTGTTCCTCTCCCACCGGTCCTCAAATGTTCCATCGTTTCTTATCTACTTTCTGCTTATCGGTAATAAGACAGGTACACGTGTATCGGTTTCAAAAAAATCCTAGCGCGATCGCTGATGGAAACCAATCACAGTTCACTCGCACAGGCTGTTAATGTGTAGGAACAGCTTTATTATTTTACCAGCGCACAGTTATGACGTTTCGGCGTGAGCCTTAATCATACAAAAACACACAGGACGAATAAATAGAGAGAGGATATAAAGTATAAATTCACATGAATGCTATGTAAAAAGAAAAAAAAAAGAAATAAAATGAACAGAGCACAGGCTATTGTTTGACTGATTGATGACATTCCTTTAGGGCCAACATTGGCTCATAGGGCGGAAATCATATCTTTCCATGTCTGACGACTCGCCGCCGCCCGCTGTAGGTCTTGGATGAACTTAAATCTCAAAGTTGTACTCTCTCTAGTGATGGTTCTACGTAGTGATGGTTTCCGGTTTCAAGATGGAGGTTCGTTGTTCTTCCAGCTTGTCTCTGGTCCCTTTGAGCAACGGCCTAACCAGCCGTTATTGTAAAACCAACACCGGGCTTCTGAAACTGATTATACTAACATAAACATAGAGTATACTAGGGCAGGGCCGATAACAATCATTCAGGTGGTGTTGTGATTATTACAGGCTATTACCTATTTCTACAGCTGGGTGACTGGGGCGCCTCCGGGAGGATTCGAACCCCCCGACCTTCGCCATGACAGATAGTGCACTAACCACTTTTCCACTCATGAAACATAGTGTATTGTAAGTTATGATTGTAGTATTATTATAGCCTTATAAATTAGGATATTATTATTATTATTACTGTTAGCATTTTAAAAGTATAAATATGATTATTATTGATAAGCAGAAAGTAGGTAAGAAACGATGGAACATTTGAGGACCGGTGGGAGAGGAACACTCCCACGGTATTATTAGTATTACGATAGAATTAAGTAGTTACTTAGAACTACTAGACATAATGAAGCTAAAGGTGAGGCAGATTAAAGAGATACACCCATATTATAATAGTTCTGATAGGACTAAACTGAATGGTTAAATCAACAACATGGAGACAGACAGACGGACACTGTGTAAACAGATATCCCATACAGGTATCGCAAACACCTGATACTGGATAAGAAATGTTTACGCAGACGAGAAAATTGAATAGAAGGATTTGACACAACAGACTTGATGACAGGTGAGGCATATTTGCTAATCTTAGGATGCAACTCGCACACATGAATAGTCCATTCATTCATTCATTCCTTTGCATGTCCCTTGCGGAACTTTGCCTCCCAAACAGCACTCCTGTAGGCCTCTCGGTTGTGAGCAAGATGGCCTGCTGCTGCTGCATCCATTTCCAGATCATCAACGATGTCTTGCAGCCATCTTCGTTTCGGTCTTCCTCTCTTTCTTTTTCCCATTATGTATCCCTCCAATATGGTCTTCTCTAAATTATCATGACGTTTAATGTGGCCAAAATATTTAAGTTTTCTCTCTTTAATCCTCTTTACTAGCCAGCCTTCATCAATATTAAGCTCTTGCAGTATAGATATATTTGTTCGTTTTTGTGTCCACGATATTTGGAGAACTCTTCTATAGCATTTACATTCAAAGGCATTTATGTGCTTCTCAGCTGTTTTGTTAAGTGTCCAGGTCTCACAGGCATATGTTGCGATGGGAAAGATGCATGCCCTTAAAAATCTTATTTTTGTGGTTCTGTCTGCTCCTCTCCACAGATTCTTTATTTGTTTTACTTTCTGAAGAGCAATAGATGTCCTCCTTTTAATTTCCCTCATTGTATCTCCATTATTAGTTAGTAGTGATCCAAGATATTCAAAACTCTCCACTTCTTCCAGTTTTTCCTCATTGATACATATTTCAGTTGCCTTGTTTGTTTTATCAGTTGTCATCACTTTAGTTTTCTTTGCATTAAGATAGAGGTTCTGCTCTTCGCTGTTCTTGCGGACTGACATAATCAGTTTTTCCATTCCTTCTTGTGTTGTGGACAGCAATACTGTGTCATCAGCATATCTAATCTCTGGTATTTCATAACCTCCAACTGTTATGGCATCGTAATATTCTTTGTCTACATCTTCTCTAACATTCCTCATTATATTTTCAGTATACAAGTTAAATAAGTAGGGTGACAATATGCACCCCTGACGGACCCCTTGTTTTATGTCAAACCAACTTGTTGTTTCACCATTTATTCTTACTGCTGCTTGTTGGTCTAAATACAGCAGTGATGTTAATTGTATCAAATGTGTTGGAAATCCCATTTTTTCCATTATTTCCCAAAGTTTCTGGTGTTGTACACAATCAAATGCCTTTGAGTAGTCTATAAAGGATAAATATAGATTCACATTAAACTCTCTGCATTTCTCTATTATTAATCTTAGATTGAATATATGATCTCTTGATCCTCTTCCTTGCCTGAAGCCAGCTTGGACCATATTGACTTCTTCTTCTATTTTCTTTCGAAGTCTACCCATTATGATTTTTAACAGAATTTTACTGGCATGACTAATCAGGGCAACAGTTCTGTAGTTGGTGCATAATTTCAGGTTACCCTTTTTTGGCAGTGGAATGAATACAGTTCTTTTCCATTCTTTTGGCCAAATACCTGAATGCCATATCTTTTTACATAGTGCATGATAGATTGTTGCACATTCCTTTCCTCCTGCTTTAATAAATTCAGCGGTTATCTCATCACATCCTGGTGATTTACCATTTTTCAGACTCTTTATTGCCCATAAAACTTCTTCCATTGTCGGCTCGGGTTCTTTCTCCTGCAATAATAATTCACACTGTTGATTTCTGCTTCCACAGTCAGTTGTTTCATACATTCTTTTGCAATAGTCCTTCCATCTTTCTAGAATTTCCTCTGTCTCTGTCAGGGTATTCCCCATCTCATCACAAATTACATTTAGCTTAGGTGTGACATTTCTCGTCAATGTCTTCATTTCTTTAAACATTTCACTATCTCTTCCACACCTCTGATGTTCTTCTATTCTTTCACAACAATCTTGTATGTATTGTTTTTTGTCTTTTCTTATGTTTCTTCGTACTTCTTTTGTTAAAGTTTTATATTTATCTTTGTTGTTGTTTGTCACTCTCCACTGTGTCTTCATTTCTCTACATTGTTTTATCAGTTCTAGTGTACCTGCTGTGATCCATCCATTCTTTTGTGTTTTCTTTACTGGAACCATGAATAGTCCAGTGGACCAATATGATGACCAAAGGTAGTGGACCGACTTATCGCGAAGTCCAACCAGTATGTAATCAACCAGCTGACCAGTAGAAAGATCTAGAGGTGAGTCGTTCTGGACAACTGATTTACGATATATAAGCCAGGCACGCAGTTTTTAAAAGAGAAGGCCAGGCTAGTGACTGTGTCCAGTGGTACGTCTGAGAGATAGAACAGGGTCTTGACCAGGTATTTCTGGTCAGCCTTTATCAAGCAGTCAGCCATGGGTAGCTTACCACTGTCTCATTCAGCTGGGATAGTAGGACTTCGCTCGAAGCCGAGAGCAAGATAGAAGTGTTTTTGGAGAAAGAAGAAACTAATATCTTTGATGGTCACTTTCAACAGACGAAGATGGTCTCAGAGAAAATGTAGAGCACAAGAAGAACTGATCAAACCGTCAAAAACCGAAAATCTTTGGACATCAGATACAGAGCTTAAAGAACGTTGCAAAAGCCAAACAAAAAACAAAACTTAAAACAAAAGGAAAGAGAAACTCATAGCTCTAACGAATTCATGTACTTGTTCATAGCTGTGGTAGTTTCAAACACTTCATGTACTTGTTCATAGTTGTGGTAGTTTCGAACACTTCATGTACTTGTTTATAGATGTGATAGTTTCGAACACTTCATGTACTTGTTCACAGTTGTGGTACTTTCGAATACTTCATGTATTTGTTAATAGAACTGGTACTTTCGAACACTTCATGTACTTGTTCATAGATGTGGTAGTTTCGAACATTTCATGTACTTGTTCATAGCTGTAGTAGTTTCGAACACTTCATTGAATGGCATAAAGGGAACGAGACCACGAGATAGAATATCAAAACAAGCATGATGAATAACACAGTAAAGAGCAAACAAAAGAAGTTAAAGGATCACATCAAACAGTAAAGCGTAAAACTTAATGTAAAACGCCACGGCGTCGACTTTCTAAAGGAGCATATTCTCCTTACAAAGATCTCAACAGCAGCAATAATTTACACACGGCAAATATCGGCCAATCGTTTGATCGTGGGGCCATTGCTGACTAGGAAATAATCATGTTCATATTTAGCCTAATGTTTACTAAACTAATGTTTAATCTCCAGGCTAGCAACATTTAACGGGTAAGCTGATGAATTTCAGCAGCCTAGTCCAAATCCATACACTCGTATCGTGCTTCTTGACATCTGGCAGATGCTCCTCCAAACAGACGCCTTCTCCGCAAGGTAAATAAGTTGGCACGTTGTCATAAACAAATATAAGAGAAATTTAAGTTGCAGAAAATACGACCTCCCTTAGATCATCACAGAAATGTGCCAAATTTGTTTTTAAAAAAAAAGCAAGTTAAAATACCCGAATACTTTGAAGTTGTTCTTTCTGTTCAAAAGTAACTATGAAAGGAGAGGAAGTGGCCAAAAGGTTTCACACATTTGTCAGGGTTAAACTCGTTAATATATCTAAAGTACAAACGTCATGTTGAATTATTTCTCCTTTTCTTCCATTGCTCTTTCAAGTGACTATCAGGTTCTCTAACTTCTGTCTCTTGTTTTTCATATGTTAATTCGAATACCCCCCCCCTAAAAAAATGGTATTATGTACATATAAATATGAAATTCACTGACGTGTTATAGACAGAGCAATGTTCCCTCTAAGGTGAGCGCGTGAGGAATCGTTCACATAATTATTATTATGTTTATATACATATATAAAGTACAAAGGTTGTGACACACATTTGTCAAGTACCATTATATTCTTCCTCTTTTAAGAGGTTTTTAAAAACTTGGGCTTTACTTCTTGCTCTAAGAAAATTTGTTTGAGTTTATTCCATATTTTATTGCACATTGGCATGTTGTGTTTCTAAATGATTTCACGGATTAAGCTCATCTTATATATAGGATTTCTATATATTTGTGCTCATTGTTTTGCTTAAAGACTTTAATATTAATCAATTGTTAAACAATAATTGATTTAAATGTCATATTAAATGTGAAACGTTCATATTGAGACTATCCGATTGTCACATGATGTCTTCCTAACTGTGATATCCAATAAACATACTTAACTGTGATATCCAAGGAATACACTTAACTGTCACATCCAAGGAATACACATCACCCACACCTAACATCTGGATAACAAACTTTCACACTTCGGTATCGAACCAGTTCTGATCTTGTAGAGATTGTGGCTGATAATGCGTTCAGACGGAGGCTCATTTCTACAAATTCTTATACTAAGCTTCTCAACAGACTCTTGAGATAGATTCAGTTGAAGAAATTCTTATACTAAGCTACATAACAGAATCTGATACTTTGATGAATTCTTAATGAGCTACATAGCAGACTCTGAGATAGACACTTGGATAAATTCTTACTGAGCTACATAGCAGACTCTGAGATAGACACTTGGATAAATTCTTACTGAGCTACATAACAGACTCTGAGATAGACACTTGTAAAAATTCCTATACTGAGCTACATAACAGACTCTGAGGTAAACACTTGGATAAATTCTTACTGAGCTACATGAAAGACTGAACAAGGGACCTACTAGAAGTGCAGATTTAATTCTACCAAAAGACTGTACTAACTATAACAACAGTAAAGAAAGAATTTGTAGAAGTGAGAGAAAGAAAAGTGACAAAACATTTATCTGGGACTCGAATCATGGACTAAAATGCTTTCACTAATATTTCTCCAGTATTAGCCATACAACACTGTGCTATATCACATTACTACCTTGTATCACTTTACTGCGTTGTTTCACTTTACTGCCTTGTATCACTTTACTACGTTGTATCACTTTACTGCGTTGTATCACTTTACTGTCTTGTGTATCACTTTACTGTCTTGTGTATCACTTTACTACCTTGTATCACTTTACTATCTGTTTACTGCGCTGTATCACTTTATTGCGTTGTTTCACTTTACTGTCTTGTGTGTCACTTTACTACTTTGTATCACTTTACTGCGTTCTATCACTTTACTGCGTTGTATCACTTTACTGAGCGAAAGCTTCGCTATTTCTCATTTGAAAAAAAAAAGAACTTGCACCAGAAACGAAACACTGAAACGTCCCCGTGCAAAAACATTGTTTGTTTGTTTACTTGTTTGTTGTTCATGTTGCCCATGTAGTACCAGACACCTGCAGGAGACCATGTGTGCATGTTTGTCTCTCAAACAGGGTACCTGCAGGAGACTGAATTTAACCGACGGAATTTTGTTCCCCCCCCCCCTCAAGTCTGGTTTCTTTACCACGTGTAACGCCTGAGTTCAGCCGCCTTAAAGACTGGGCTATTCAAGCACAATTTCCTTTTTTTTTTTTTTTGAGGTGTCAGGTGGTCACCCGGGTAGGGCGCTTTTTCTTGTTTCCAGGTGCCTGCTAGCCCTGCCAGAGGTCGTCCTTTTCTAATTTTTCTTTCTCTCGTGACCAACGTGTTTTATGTAGTGTTTTATATAGTGTTTTTTCAAATGCTAACCACACAACATCGTACTAAGTCAATTAACTCTACCAACAAACAGTACTAACTCTGTCAACAAACACTAGCTCTACCAATAAACAGCAGAAACTCTGTCAACAAACAACAATAAAGTTGTCAACAGCCAACACCAGTTCTATCAACAAACATCACTAAATTCTGTCAACAAACAGCAATAACTATATCAACAAATAGCACTAACTCTAAACAGCACTAACTCTGTCAACAAACAGCACTAACTCTGTCAACAAATAGCACTAACTATGTCAACAAATAGCACTGATTATGTCAACAAATAGCACTAACTATGTCAACAAATAGCACTGATTATGTCAACAAATAGCACTAACTCTGTCAACAAACAGCACTAACTATGTCAATAAATAGCACTAGCTCTAAACAGCACTAACTCTATCAACAAACAGAAATAACCCTGACATCACACAGCACTAACTCTGTCAACAAAAAGCACTAATTCTACCAATAAACACCACTAACTCTGTCAGCGAACAGCACTAAATTTGTCAACAACCAACACCAGTTATATCAACAAACAGCATTCACCCTGTCAACAAACGCACTAACTCTACCAACAATCACTAACTCTACCAACAAACAGCACTACATCTACCAACAAACATAACTAACTTCTTCAACAAACAGCACTAACTCTACTAACAAACAACATTAGCTATATACATAAGTCATTAAATCCATCAACTAACAATGAGAGCTCGTCAACAAGTAATCATTAACTCCATCAGAAAATGAACTTAACTTCAACAAACAATGCTAACTCTACCAACAATCATCTTTAATTCTTCCAGCAAATTACATTAACTATACCCAAAGTAAATTTAAAAAAACACATAACATTTTCCTCACATCCAAAATACCTCGAGGCGTCAGTTATTCTACACCTGTTTTATGACCCTCTGTAAATCTCACTGACTCTATTTCTCTTAATTCGATGACAGGATCTCTGTTCGCACATTTTCTACTGTCTCGTCTGACATCTCATTTCTTTTGCGTGAAAGTTCAAAGCCCAAATCCTGTCAGTCATCTTTCTAACATAGAAACAGCCGTATGTGAAAGAATATCAGCTTTCTCGCTGGAATCGATTTTGCACTCTGTGGACTTACGGAACTGTCAACAGAGGATGAAACAGGATCTGATATTGTCTGTTACACCCTTACAGAAGCTTTCACAAAAAAATATGATTTTCTTGCACTTCTCATAGTCTCCTCCTCCAGTCTGTAATGACTCTGTATAAGAATGTGTACACATGAGTCTGTCGCACAAAGAACTGTCAGCTTCAATCACAACAAGATCAGGATTAGTTCAAAGGCGGCTTGGGTAACATTTGTTTTTTTCACCGGTGATAGGTCTGGGCGATGTGTTTTCGTTGGATTTCACATCAAGAAGACGCTGTGACATGTGATTTCATGTGACGAACGTGTACAGACTTCGTATGGGAAGACATAGAAGATTTATAAGCCGTCTCCTGATCTTGCTCTAGAATATGTTATGTTTTAGGCGTTTCGTTTATTAAAATTGTACCAGCGATCCCTCATCTCCGTTTTGAAGAAGAAGAAGAAGAAGAGGCAGAAGAAGAAGGAGAAGACGAAGAAGAAGAAGAAGATGATCATGATGATGATTAAGAAGAAGAAGAAGAAGATGATGATGATGATGATTGATGATGATGATGATGATGAAGATGATGATAATGATAATGAAGAAAAAGATGATGATGATGATGATGATAGAGAAGAAGAAGAAGAAGAAGAAGATGATGATGATGATGTCTTTTCTCTCAACTTAATATTCCTCATAATGTATGTAGTTACTTCTGTGCTGAGTGAATGTTTAAGAGTGAAACGTAAATGTTATATTTTATTTTATGTCTCTCAGATTCAATGTTAGTTATGTTTGTTATATGAACAGCATATTTGTAGAATATCTGAAACAGAGTGAAAGATGTATGATAAAGGGCAGAATGTCAGACGGGCCTGCGTGCCCAATTCTTAACCCTTTTGAAATAAAGATCAATCAATCAATCATACCTAACATAAAATTATTCTTATGTATTTAATTCTTTCTCTTATTATTTGATCTACAACGAAAGCTTCAAACTTTCCTTTGATGTCTCCTTAAATTTTATTTTCATATCCAGATATTTTTATTTAATCACAGTCATGTGTTACATTATTTCTGTTAACTAATACTCGTTCACTGTTTTAGTGTAACAAATTTATATAAGAGAGTAACGTTAAAACTCTCAAACGTTCGCTTTCTTCAGAAATTTAATCAGAGTTTTAAACGTAAGTTTGAATCATATTTCTTCTATTAACACCAGAGGTAAACACATACCTTTCTCCAGTGTGATATGAAATCTCTCTTATCGCTATGTCTTTCATGTTACATCTTTATCTACGGTCCGTCTTTCCTTCTTCTGTATGGCGAACATAATGTATACCACCCGCCCTTTATGTCGGACACGTAAGAAAATCTAATACATCACAAACTTTATACACCCAGACTGTAATCACAGAACACTGGAAGTATTATCATTATAAATATGTTTCCAACGAACAGAGATACTGTTTATCAAATCTGTAAACAGGGGTAGATCTAGCGGAAAGAAAACACAGGCTCTCAAACATGGCAGAAAACAAAGACTTTGACACATCTTGTCAAGACTGACGCAAATTCTGAAGGAATTTTGCTTGTCTTGGCAAAATGAATTCTCAGTATCTTTGCTTCCACGAAAACTCTTTCTCCTTACATTCATGTCCTCGTTTGATATGCACGCATGGACTTATGCAGAAATACAAACCTCTACTTCTGTTTATCTTAAAAAAAAAAAAAAACCCTTACAGAAACAGGTCGATGTCTCTTGCTGTAAAATCTAATTCAAGTTATTTAAGATATTTTGGGATAAATGTAACAGGTAAAGCATATTGAGGATATGGTGTCTGGGCGGTATTTACACAACCTTCGACCCATGAAAAAAGTGCTGTAATCAGCATAACGCCTGGCAGCATTCGCCTTCTCAGATTTCTCTGGTACCCATTTCCACAGCCTGGGTGGACCCCGGGACTTTCTGATGTGGTGTTCCAGAAAAAAAAAAAAATCCCCACTGCTGGGATTTGAACCCGGTACCACCGAGCCTGATATGCTGGGCTATGAATAATACATGACCTACACCGTATGCAGTAACTTAGATATGATTGGCTAGATGATTCCATTACTCTTTATAATTGTACTGTGAGTAACCGAAAGAGATGACAAGAGTACAAGTACTTTTATTAGCAGTTTCAGGAGTTGCAGTCAAAATGAAACAGCTGCTTAGGAAATAGATTAAAGAGAAAAGCTATACCCGGACTATCTGCGATCTTCATTTCAAGAATCACAGAAACAGGTGCTATATTTTTGTCAAGACAAAATGTTTATGAATTGTGGTAAATAAAATTTACATTATAATGGCACTTGTTCATTTCTTATATATATATATCACTCCTTGAACCTTAAATACCCAAGAGTTTTCCTTCGCCTTTTCCCCCGTTTATGCCCAGGTGAGCCCTCTATTGCTCAACATCCTCTCTGTTGTTCTTCTCCATGTATCCTTTGGTCTACCCTTACTTCTGTTCCCCTGTGGTGTCCATCTTAGTGCTATTTTTGGTAGTGAGTTGTCAGTCATTCGGAGCACATGTCCCAACCATCGTTCTCAATAATCGCTTTCAGTTGCTTCATCTGCATTTCTGCCAACAAGATGTTGTTTCTTGTGGCTTTCGACCAAAATATTCCTCTAATTCTTCCGTGAACATTTAGTATTGAAAGAATTCAGCTTGTTTTCTATAGTTTTTGTGATTTTCCAACATTCACTTCCTTAGAAATGTCCTTCTAAGGACAGTCAGTCAGTCATTTGTATGTCCTTGCGGAACTTTGCTTCTCTAACAGGTCTCCTGTAGGTCTCTCGGTTGGAAGCAAGATGCGCTGCTTCTGATGGAGCCATTTTTACAGATTATCAACGATGTCTTGCAGCCATCTTCGTCTTGGTCTTCCTCTCTTTCTTTTTCCTATTATGTATCCATAAGACCAAGACGATCTTCTAAAAATTATCATGACGTTTAACGCGTCCAAAATATTCATGTTTTCTCTGTTTAATCCTCTTTACTAGCCAACCTTCTTCACTATTAAGTTCTTGCAGTATGGACATATTTGTTGTTTTTTTATGTCCATGATATTTGAAGAACTCTTCTGTAGCATTTACATTCAAAGTCATTTATGTGTTTCTCAGCTGTTTTGTTAAACGTCCAGGTCTCACAGGCATATGTTGCCATGGGAAAGATGCATGCCCTTAAAAATCTTATTTTTGTGGTTCTGTTTGTTTCTCTTCAAGGCTCCTTTAGTTGTTTTACTTTCTGAAGAGTGATAAATGTCCTCCTTTTAATTTCCCTCATTGTATCTCCATTATTAGTTAGTAGTGATCCAAGATATTCAAAACTCTCCAATTCTTCCAGTTTTTTCTCATTGATAAATATATCAGCTGCCTTGTTTGTTTTGTTAGTTGTCATCAATTTAGTTTTCTTCACATTAAGATAGAGGTTTTGTTCTTCACTATTCTTACGAAGTGACATAATTAGTTTTTCCATTCCTTTTTGTGTTGTGGACAGTAATACTGTGTCATCAGCATATCTAATCTCTGGTATTTCATAACCTCCAATTGTTATGGCATCGTAATATTCTTTGTCTACATCTTCTCTAACATTCCTTATAATATTTTCAGTATACAAGTTAAATAAGTACGGCGACAATATGCACCCCTTGTTTTATGTCAAACCAAGTTGTTGTTTCACCATTTATTCTTACTGCTGCCTGTTGGTCTAGATACAGCAGTGATGTTAATTGTATCAAATGTGTTGGAAATCCAATTTTTTCCATTATTTCCCAAAGTTTCTGGTGTTGTACGCAGTCAAATGCCTTTGGGTTGTCTATAAAAGATAAATATAGATTCACATTAAATTCTCTGCATTTTTCTATTATTAATCTTATATTGAATATATGATTTCTTGTTCCTCTTTCTTGTCTAAAACCAGCTTGAACCATATTGACTTCTTTTTTTTTTTTTGTTTATTTTTTTTCTAATTTTTTGTCTACACATTATGATGTTTAATAGAATTTTACTAGCATGACTAATCAGGGCAAAGCTTCTGTAGTTTGTGCATAATTCCGTTACCCTTTTTTTTGGCAGTGGTATAACTATGCAGGGTCCGACAATTAAGTAATGAGACTAATTCCATTAAAAAATTAAAATAAAAAACAGTTGAAGATATAATCTGTATTTTATTCAAAGTAAGCCCCTTGTGCACTGATACAGCGAGTTGCACGAATCTATGGAACGACCTGTGCAGTTCTTCTCTTGGTATGGCCCTTAAACTCGATGTTACGGCCCTTTGGATGTCATCAGTATCGTCAAAGAAACGTCCTTTCAGTGGTAACTTTAATTTTAGTTCTTTTCCATTCTTTTTGCCAAATACCTGAATGCCATATCCTTTTACATAGTACATGATATATTGTAGCACATTCCTTCGCTCCTGTTTTAATAAGTTCAGCTGTTATCTCATCATATCCTGGTGGTTTACCATTTTTCAGATTCTTTATTGCCCTTAAAACTTCAGTTGTCGGTTCGGGTTCTTTCTCCTCCAATAATAATTCACACTGTTGATTTTCGCTTTCACAGTCAGTTGTATCATACATTCCTCTGCAATATTCCTTCCATCTTTCTAGAATTTCCTCTGTCTCTGTCAAAGTCTTTCTTTCTCGTCACAATTACAGTTAGCTTAGGTGTGACATTTCTCGTCAATGTCTTCATTTCTTTAAACATTTCCCTACCTCTTCCACACTTCTGATGTGCTTTTATTCTTTCAGAACAATCTTGAATGTATTGTTTTTCCTACTTAGAAGATTTATCTTAAATATCCTGATTTTCGTTTTCATGCTCAGCTTTCTGGATGTTTCATTTCTTATATCGTCGTTTATTTCGTGGATTACGACAAGTAACAAAATGAGTGCTCTGTGACAAGAGATTCAGACAACCCCGTCTGGAAATTTCTCTGATAAATAACTGGAATTACTCGACAAAAATAGAGAAATTATAGATCGATTTAGAAATTATCTGCTGCCAGATCTCACAGGGAGACTAGTGGTAGGCTACTATTACTGTGAGTATTAGCCGTCGTATTACAGATTAGCTGCTTTTGCTGAACTCCCGTAGGCTAGCATCATGAGTAGTGGGGTTCCAGTCTTGTGCTACGTCATGTGTAAATCAGACAGAAATGCTTGTAAGTAGAAACCAGAAAGACGGGTAAGTAGGTATGTAAACAGGTGTATAGTAATCTAGGTAGGTAAGTATGGTATGTAAACAGGTGTATAGTAATCTAGGTAGGTAAGTATGGTATGTAAACAGGTGTATAGTAATCTAGGTAGGTAAGTAGGTATGTAAACAGGTGTATAGTAATCTAGGTAGGTAAGTAGGTATGTAAACAGGTGTATAGTAATCTAGGTAGGTAAGTAGGTATGTAAACAGGTGTATAGTAATCTAGGTATGTAAGTAGGTATGTAAACAGGTGTATAGTAATCTAGGTAGGTAAGTATGGTATGTAAACAGGTGTATAGTAATCTAGGTAGGTAAGTAGGTATGTAAACAGGTGTATAGTAATCTAGGTAGGTAAGTAGGTATGTAAACAGGTGTATAGTAATCTAGGTAGGTAAGTAGGTATGTAAACAGGTGTATAGTAATCTAGGTATGTAAGTAGGTATGTAAACAGGTGTATAGTAATCTAGGTAGGTAAGTAGGTATGTAAACAGGTGTATAGTAATCTAGGTAGGTAAGTAGGTATGTAAACAGGTGTATAGTAATCTAGGTAGGTAGGTAGGTATGTAAACAGGTGTATAGTAATCTAGGTAGGTAAGTAGGTATGTAAACAGGTGTATAGTAATCTAGGTAGGTAAGTAGGTATGTAAACAGGTGTATAGTAATCTAGGTAGGTAAGTAGGTATGTAAACAGGTGTATAGTAATCTAGGTAGGTAAGTAGGTATGTAAACAGGTGTATAGTAATCTAGGTAGGTAAGCAGTATATAACAGTATATTGGAGAATTTACTGTTACGATAGTTGGATTCTCATAAAATGGATATAATCCGGGGTATTTTAATATTTTGACAATTTGACTTAAAGCCCTTGGTATTTTTGTTCATTTGAAAGGTCAGGATTGAGACGCTAAATTCCACGAAATTTTTTATGAACTTATCCTTGACATGTTAGTAACAGAAAAGTTATTTTCGGAATGTCCAGTGAGTTTTTGTCTGAAGGTGGTAAACAGGTAGAATCACGGGCTGAGTGATTCTAGGGATAGAAACTTCGGAAAGATTTAGGGGAATAGTTAGCATATATGTAAGAAGTGAGAGGACGAGATTTGGGATGGATAGATTGGATGAATTATGATTATGAGATTGGAATGAGTTTGCATTAAGTGTCGGTTGTGAATGTGTTAGGATAGTGGTTAGGCATGAGTAGTTGAGAATGTGATTTTTTTCTAGCCTACAGTGCACTGTGATAGTGATTTTTGTCATGTAGCTGGCTTGTGTATAGAATGCTCTTTTTGGAGACATTATAAGATTATTTCTCATGTATGATTTTCAGTAAAGAGTCAGGTAGTTGTTAGTGTCATAATGTCAAGCATTTCTTTTCCCGTCATAACGTTTCTGAACTAAAGAATGTGAAATTAGTTCCTTTTTGAGATCTTTTGTATAGACCTTTGGTCTATAGATTTTCTGTGATGAGTGAGAGAATTATGTGATCCTTTTTTATGTAGTAAGTGTGTACTCTTATGTTGGTACTATATTTTTTTTGTATGCTTGTTGCTTTTAAGTAGTGTGACAGTTGGGGTTTTCTCCCTTTCCATTTGGTAAACTAGTTCTTCCCGGAAAGTGGATTTGCCAGAAACTTTGTATAACGTTATCAGTTGCCTCTCACCCTCATCACTCATTTTTGTCCATTAATAAAGTGT
This sequence comes from Achatina immaculata, assembly GCA_009760885.1. NCBI lineage: Eukaryota > Metazoa > Mollusca > Gastropoda > Stylommatophora > Achatinidae > Lissachatina > Lissachatina immaculata. The sequence goes on from CM019691.1 coordinate 9,226,219, forward strand.
GAGTTTATGTTACACACACTGAACTTATTCTTCGCACTGTTCACTGTGTGTTGTCTTTGTTAGTATATTTCTATAGCAGAAGTTTCATGATAGTAGTATAATCTTTATAAGTATTGTCGTGTCTGTAACTAGCAGTCACAGAATAATAGATAGATGCATGATCCATGTGTAAGTAGTGCACGTCTACAGATAGGTGGGTATGTAGGTGGGTGGGTCGGTCTGTAGGTTAGGGTAGGTATGTATGTATGTAGGTAGGTAGGTAATGGTAGGTAAGTAGGTAAGAGTAGGTAGGTAAAGGTAGGTAGGTATGTAAGGACGGGTAGGTAGGTAGGTAGGTAGGTAGGTAGGCAGGTAGGCAGGCAGGCAGGTAGGTAGGTAAAGGTAGGTAGGTATGTAAGGACGGGTAGGTAGGAAGGTAGGTAGGTAGGCAGGCAGGCAGGTAGGTAGGTAAAGGTAGTTAGGTATGTAAGGACGGGTAGATAGGTAGGTAGGCAGGCAGGTAGGTAGATAGGTAGGTAAGTAGGTAAGGGTGGGTGGGTGGGTGGGTAGGTAGGTAGGTAGTTAGGTAGGTAGTTATTTAAGTAGGTAGGTAGGTAGTTAGGTAGGTAGGTAGGTAGTTAGATAGGTATGTAGGTAGGTAGTTAGTTAGGTAGGTAGGTAGGTAGATAGGTAGGTAGGTAGGTAGGTAGTTAGGTAGGTAGTTAGGTAGGTAGGTAGGTAGGTAGGTAGTTAGGTAGGTAGGTAGGTAGTTAAGTAGGTAGTTAGGTAGGTAGCTAGATAGGTAGGTAGTTAGGTAGGTAGGTGGGTAGGTAGTTAGGTAGGTAGGTAGGTAAGCGGGTAGTTAGGTAGGTAGGTAGGTAGGTGGGTGGGTAAGTGGGTAGTTAGGTAGGTAGGTGAGTGGGTAAGTGGGTATTTAGGTAGGTAGGTAGGTAGGTATGTAGTTAGGTAGGTGGGTGGGTGGGTGGGTGGGGGGTAAGTGGGTAGGTAGGTAGGTAGGTAGGTATGTAGCTAGGTAGGTAGGTAGGTATGTAGTTAGGTAGGTAGGTAGGTAGTTAGGTAGGTAGTTAGGTAGATAGGTAGGTAGGTAGGTAGGTAGATAGGTAGGTAGTTAGGTAGGTAGGTAGGTAGGTAGTTAGGTAGGTAGGTAGGTAGTTAGGTAGGTAGGTAGGTAGGTAGGTAGTTAGGTAGGTAAGTAGGTAGGTAGTTAGGTAGGTAGTTGGGTAGGTAGTTAGGTAGGTAGGTAGGTAGGTAGGTAGGTAGGTAGGTGGGTGGGTAAGTGGGTAGGTAGGTAGGTAGGTGGGTGGGTGGGTGGGTAGGTATGTAGTTAGGTAGGTAGGTACTTTAGGTAGATAGGTAGGTAGTTAGGTAGGTAGGTAGGTAGGTAGTCAGGTAGTTAGGTAGGTAGGTAGGTAGGTAGGGTGGGTAGGTAGTTAGGTAGGTTGGTTGGTAGGTCGGTAGGTAGGTAGGTAAAGGCGGGTCCCGAGGCATGCAGGCAAGCAGGTAGGCAGGTAGGTAGGTAGGTAGGTAAGCTGAAGGACTAGGCACATAGGCCTATCTCCCGTTCTGCCCCTTTGTCTCTCATCATTCACTCTTCCCATACATTCAGTTGAAATCTAATATAAAAAAGCATAAAGATTTCGTGTGCAACGATCCAACTACCAAATACTGTAATAAGAGATTCCCGAGATAAAGAACAAGCCTGGAGTGTCACTGCCAGAATACAAAGATCACGTGTACTTCAAGTACGGTTTAAAAGCCACATCAACGCTCTTAGAAAACAGAAGTTTACGTACACGTAAGGTAGCAAAGACGGGCAGCACTCCCTTGAGAACGTGAGCAGAACAGGCGAGCTGCATGAGTTCTGAACACAATTTGTGTATGGGTGAGTGTGTGTGTGTGTGCATGTGTGAGAGGAAAAAAGGGGGCAGGGGAAGAGGTAGAGGAGGGGTGAGAGAAATCCAACACATTAAACAGGGATAGTTTGGGGGGGGGGGGAAGAAATCCAACACATTAAACAGGGATAGTTGGAGGGGGAGAGAAATCCAACACATTAAACAGGGATAGTTTGGGGGGGGGGGGGGGAGAGAAATCCAACACATTAAACAGGGATAGTTTGGGGGGGGGGGGGAGAGAAATCCAACACATTAAACAGGGATAGTTTGGGGGGGGGGAGAGAATCCAACACATTAAACAGGGATAGTTTGGGGGGGGGAGAGAAATCCAACACATTAAACAGGGATAGTTTGGGGGGGGGGGGGAGAGAAATCCAACACATTAAACAGGGATAGTTTGGGGGGGGGAGAGAAATCCACATTAAACAGGGATAGTTTGGGGGGGGGGAGAGAAATCCAACACATTAAACAGGGATAGTTGGAGGGGGAGAGAAATCCAACACATTAAACAGGGATAGTTTGGGGGGGGGGGAGAGAAATCCAACACATTAAACAGGGATAGTTTGGGGGGGGGAGAGAAATCTAACACATTAAACAGGGATAGTTTGGGGGGGGGAGAGAAATCCAACACATTAAACAGGGATAGTTGGAGGGGGAGAGAAATCCAACACATTAAACAGGGATGGTTTGGGGGGGGGGAGAGAAATCCAACACATTAAACAGGGATAGTTTGGGGGGGGGGGGAGAGAAATCCAACACATTAAACAGGGATAGTTTGGGGGGGGGAGAGAAATCCAACACATTAAACAGGGATAGTTTGGGGGGGGGAGAGAAATCCACATTAAACAGGGATAGTTTGGGGGGGGGGAGAAATCCAACACATTAAACAGGGATAGTTTGGGGGGGGGAGAGAAATCCAACACATTAAACAGGGATAGTTTGGGGGGGGGGAGAGAAATCCAACACATTAAACAGGGATAGTTTGGGGGGGGGGGGAGAGAAATCCAACACATTAAACAGGGATAGTTTGGGGGGGGGGAGAGAAATCTAACACATTAAACAGGGATAGTTTGGGGGGGGGAGAGAAATCCAACACATTAAACAGGGATAGTTTGGGGGGGGGGGAGAGAATCCAACACATTAAACAGGGATAGTTTGGGGGGGAGAGAGAAATCCAACACATTAAACAGGGATAGTTTGGGGGGGGGGAGAAATCCAACACATTAAACAGGGATAGTTTGGGGGGGGGAGAAATCCAACACATTAAACAGGGATAGTTTGGGGGGGGGAGAAATCCAACACATTAAACAGGGATAGATGAAGGGGGAGAGAAATCTAACACATTAAACAGGGATAGTTGGAGGGGGATAGAAATCCTACACATTAAACAGGGATAGTTGGAGGGGGAGAGAAATCCAACACATAAACAGGGATAGTTGGAGGGGGAGAGAAATCCAACACATTAAACAGGGATAGTTTGGGGGGGGGAAGAAATCCAACACATAAACAGGGATAGATGAAGGGGGAGAGAAATCTAACACATTAAACAGGGATAGTTGGAGGGGGAGAGAAATCCAACACATAAACAGGGATAGTTTGGGGGGGGGGGAGAAATCCAACACACAAACAGGGATGTTGGAGGGGGAGAAGAAGATGAAACAAAAGCGCAGCTGCAGGACTGTCCAATCATCGAACAGCACGTGTAAGGTAAATAGTTCTGATAAAGAGCATGTTACCAAGGTTAGGAAGGATATTGTGGACGTAGTAGTGGTAGTTTTAGTAGTAGAAGTAGTAGTTAGTAGTAGTAGTAGTAGTACCAGCAACAACAGTAGAAATAGTAGTAGTAGCAATAATAATATTAGCAGTAGTAGTAATAGCAATAGTAGTAATAGTAGTAGTAGTAGTAGTAGCAGTAGAAATAGTAGTAGTAGGAGTAGTAGTAGTAGTAGCAGCAGCAACAGTAGTAATAATAGTAGTAGTAGTATTAACATGAGTAATAGTAATAGTAGTAGTGGTAGCAGCAGCAACGGTAGTAATAGTAGTAACAGTAGTAGTACTAATCATAGCAGTAGTAATAATAGCAGTAGTAGTAGTAGCAGCAGAAGTAGTAGTAGTAGTAGTAGTAGTAGTAGTAGTAGTAGTAGTAGTAGTAGTAGTAGTAGTAGTAACAGCAGCAATAAAGGAGGAGAAGGAGGACTATTTGGTCATATCTGAGTATGATGTAAAGTGCCATTTACAAAAGGTGCACTTTCAAGCTCTCTTTTATCTCACTCTCTCTCTCTGAACCTTAAGTGCCCAGGGCACACGGGGCTTCCGCAAGGGTTTTCCACAAATGCCTGTCCTTCGCCTTTTTTTCTGCTCTTGCCCAGGTGAGCCCTCTATTGCTCAACATCCTTTCTGTTGTTCTTCTCCATGTCTCTTTTGGTCTACCTTTTATAGGACCTTGGTTTCTCCCTCTAATTCTGTAATCTACCTAAAGCAGAAGTTTCTTTTCGTCCTTCATGAACTGACAACTCCAGAAACGATTCAGACTGAGGTGCTCGCCTCTGGGGATGTTGGAACTACGTCCGGTGTCTTCGTTTCTCGACTCCACCCATCTTTTAATCACAGTTTCTGGGGCCCCATGTCAGAGCCTGCTACGTGCTAGCTGCCCCAACAACTTCAGGACTGTCTATGAAAGTTGGCGAACAAAGCAAGGTCAGCCTAGAATGCCGTTTTCAAGCAGAAGTTTGTAGCCGTACTGTACATGGTTTTACCTGACTTCATTCATTCATCTGATGTTCTGTAAGCTGTTGAAAAACTAGAACTTGTCCCCACAAAGATCACACACGGACGCCCACACACACATACACACATATAATGTAGAATTTATAACATATAGCTCCCACAGAGGAGTTTACTGCTCATCATGAATGAGATATTTATATACGATTTAATTTGTTGTTCATGTTTGGTGGATGTAACTTTTGTTACGGTGCCCCGGTGGTACAGTGGTTAGTGCACTCGCTTCCCAACCAGAAGTCCCTGGTTCGATTTCGCCCTCGAGCGAAACTTTTTTCGGACCGACGGGATGAGTTTCCCTAGGAAAACAAAGGCAGCGAGGACAGATTCTGTCATCCCTGTCTTAATTGCTGCAGTGATCTAGAAATGTGAAGGCACAGGCGGCCTAGTTAGCTGAGTGGTTAGACGCTTGGTTTACTAATCTGGTGGTACTGGGTTCAATCCCAGCAGTCCCCGGGGCCGATCCAGCCCTAGAAATGGGTGTCATAGAAATCTAGGAAGGTAAATGCGGCCAGGCGTGATTCTGACCATGTCACACTTTCATGTCCGAAGGTCAAGGAAAATACGGGCCTAGCACTGTATTCCCAAATATGCCTTAATGCCTGGAAACGGGAATTTTACCTTTACCTTTACTAACTCTTCACACGCCTACATAATGCAAATGCCATCATCATCATCATCATCATTATCAGGTACCGTGCCGACTGGCGTTGGCTATTATGCTTCTCCAGAGTACACGATCCTTCATGCAGGCCATCAGTTCAGTTGGTGATCTCCTCTCACACCATCCCGTCAGACTGTCCAGTATCATTTCTCTTGGTCTTCCTCTTGATCTTCCTCCCTCTATTTTTCCTGTTGTTATAATAGTTTCAATGCCCCTCTTCTCATTGCATGTCCTATGAAAGTACATTGTCTCTCTCTTATCTTTTTGACAAAGTTTTTTGTCTCTCCAGCTCTTCTCCTACATTCTTCATTAGTTATGTTTGCTGTCCAGGGGATTCGCAACATTCTTCTAATAAACCACATTTCTGCTGCTTCCAATGATTTTTGTGCAGACTTGCCTATTGTTCATGATTCATTTCCATATAACAAGATAGGTTCAATATAGCATTTTAAGACTCGTTTTCTAACATTCATTGATAATGATGTGTTAGCTAATATGTTTCTCATTCTCTGAAATGCAGTCTTTGCTTGGCCTATTCTGTTCCTAATTTCTATTCTGCATTTCCCATCTGAAGTTATTACTGCTCCAAGGTATTTGAACTTCTGCACCTGCTTTAGAATAGTTCCGTTTAATTTAATACTGCATGTTGGTGGATTCTGTTTCTTAGATATAACCATAGTCTCTATCTATCTGATGTTCAAAGTAAGGCCTTTCTGTTCACTTTCTTTGGCGACTTTATCCAAGAGATTTTGCAGATCTTGTTGGTTCTCAGCTATCAGTACTGTGTCGTCAGCATACCGAAGGTTGTTAATATTGTATCCTCCAATTTTTATGCCTGGTTTTGTGATGATCGTTCTTAGAATATTCTCTCTGTAAAGAGACAAAAAGCTCTGGAGATAGTACACATCTCTGTTGCACTCCTCCAAATTTAATGTCGAATCATTTACTTCCTGATATCAATGGCAAATGGTAAGGTCATCTTGTTCAGATTGCAATTCAAGAACAGGCAAAACAGGTAGCCGGTTATTCTGTTACATGTATAGAGAGTTAGCAGTAAAAAACACAGGGAAAGAGACTCTCAGCGATGACACTCACAGCTGACGATGTGGCTAAGAGAGGTGTCTAAAATCCACCTAGTTTCCCCTTACTCTGTTGATTCTTCCACTCTCAGGTGTAAAAACTGAATAACTCAACTGATCCACTAGTGATTAAATGCCCCTAGTTGTAAAAGCCCTGCTTATCTCCCCTGATCATTGATTGGCGCAGTGACTCTCAAACTTTTCCAGCCTTGTGCACACTTGGCAAAACACATTTATGTCGCAGATTACCTGTGTCATTGCGCTGGCTTTCGTGAAATTAACAGAGTATCTTTAGTATTTTGTAAAAGTTAACACATTACATCAACATCATTCTTATAAGAAGGTACCATGGACAGCCAAGAAAACCAATGAAAAAGTCTTAAGATAGGCTAGAGTTAAAAAACAAATTATAGCAAAGATAAGAGGCAGACAAGCGAGATTTATAGGACATTTCCCGAGAAAAGGAAAACTGGAACACACTGTGGCAACTGGAAAAAAAAACTGAGGGAAGAAGAGACAGAGGAAGACAGAGAGAGAGAAGTTACTGGATGGGCTTTCAGTGTGGCTAGGAAGAAAGTCACCAGGGGATCTCATAACGCAAATGACAGAGGATTGTGGAGAGAAATGATCGCCTACGCCACACGGCGTGGCACTTACATTAGAACACATTACACTGAATATATTCAAATTGTTACAGTTTTATTTTGACACTCATTCTTTTCAATGTAACTGTTAACATTTCATTATGCTAGGCATCCCTTTTCAGATGTAACTGTTAATGTTTTATAATGCCAGGCATTCTTTCCAACGTAACTGTTAAAATTTTATTATGCTAGGCATTCTTTTCAATGTACCTGTTAAAGTTTTATTATGCTAGGCATTCTTTTCTATGTAACTGTTAAAGTTTTATTATGACAGGGATTCTTTTCAATGTAACTGTTAAAGTTTTATCATGCTAGGCATTCTTTTCTATGTAACTGTTAAAGTTTTATTATGACAGGGATTCTTTTCAATGTACCTGTTAAAGTTTTATTATGCTAGGCATTCTTTTCTATGTAACTGTTAAAGTTTTATTATGACAGGGATTCTTTTCAATGTAACTGTTAAAGTTTTATTATGCTAGGCATTCTTTTCTATGTAACTGTTAAAGTTTTGTTATGACAGGGATTCTTTTCTATGTAACTGTTGAAGTTTTATTATGCTAGGCATTCTTTTCTATGTAACTGTTAAAGTTTTATTATGACAGGGATTCTTTTCTATGTAACTGTTAAAGTTTTATTATGACAGGGATTCTTTTCAATGTGACTGTTAAAGTTTTATTATGCTAGGCATTCTTTTCAATGTAACTGTTAAAGTTTTATTATGCTAGGCATTCTTTTCAACGTAACTGTTAACATTTTATTATGCCAGGGATTCTCTTCAACGTAACTGTTAACATTTTATTATGCCAGACATTCTTTTCAACGTAACTGTTAACATTTTATTATGCCAGACATTCTTTTCAACGTAACTGTTAACATTTTATTATGCTAGGCATTCTTTTCAACGTAACTGTTAACATTTTATTATGCCAGGGATTCTTTTCAACGTAACTGTTAACATTTTATTATGCCAGACATTCTTTTCAGCGTAAAATAAGAACCTGTTTGGAAACATAGATCTCTGGCCCATTCTGCTCTCGTTGGACTGTGACTTAACTGTTCTGTGTCCTCTACCTGGCCCAAGGTATTTATCGTGTAAATAAGCAGAAAAAAATGCACCGTTATTTGGCTAAAAATACTTTTTTTTTATCTGTAAAAATTTGGCGATACCTCTCCAGCTCTCTCGCCAAAAACAGTTTGAAAAACTATTAATTGGCGTACCTAGATCAAAGCCACAGGTGTGAACGTTTGGTTTCTGATAAAAAAAATTGTTTAAAAGGGATCAAAGTGCCTCGTTCATCATGATTAATGACATGCGTCAATCACAGGGGTTCATCACTCCAGGGCGAGATAATGTTACACGCGTGTGCGGGCACACACAGTCACATCCATATACTCACGCACACACTTACACACATCACACCCACATACACACACAGTCCATCAGTTAGTTATTCTGTTTTCATCTGTGACCAGTCTCATTTAAAACTATGAGTTTGCTCCCGGGCAAACATTAAAATAAGGGAAATCCTACGTGGCCCCCAAAGCAATACAGGGGCTGTGGGGTCCCCAAGAAATACAGGGACTGGGCTCCCCAAGAAATACAGGGGCTAGGCTACCCAAGCAATACAGGGGCTTGGCTCCCCAAGCAACACAGGAACTGGGCTCCCCAAGCAATACAGGGACTGGGCTACCCAAGCAATACAGGGACTGGGCTCCCCAAGCAATACAGGGACTGGGCTCCCAAAGCAATACAGGGACTGGGCTCCCCAAGCAATACAGGGGCTTGGCTCCCCAAGCAATACAGGGGCTTGGCTCCCCAAGCAATACAGGAGCTGGGCTCCGCAAGCAATACCGGGACTGGGCTCCCCAAGCAATACAGGGGCTGGGCTCCCCAAGCAATACAGGGGCTGGGCTCCCCAAGCAATACGGGGGCTGGGCTCCCCATTACTGCCCCTGGAGATAGACCTCATACAGGGTTTAAGGGTGCAAACCAGATTTTGATATTTATTAAAATACGTGAAAAAACAAAACAGAACATTAACTGCAGCCATAAATTTAATTAAATTCTTGAAATTTCTAACTTACAAATATCATTATTTTGTACACACTGAGACAATCTTCGCCTGCGTCTTTGTTGTGTCTGAAACCAGGCACTAACTGTTTCACAGATGTTCTGATCGATTCGTGTGTCTTAAACAAATAAGTAATAAAGTTGACACAGTGACAAACTATCCAGAGCACGTTGACAAAAGTACACCTCCCCCTTCCCCCCTGGTAAACATACACAACGTTATCTAGTCTACTGGCTTCACAACAACAACAACAACAACAACAACAACAACAACAACAACAGTACTTTAATGTGCTACAGTGGGAGGCATGTAGCAGATGGGAAGATAGTACAGTGCAGGTTTTGGAGAAACTGCATGGGCCAGCGTCAGATCCATATTCATCACCCACATTTAGTGAATGAGAACACTTCAAAGTACTAATACTGTGTGTATGTGTGTGTGATGAGTGAGAAAGGGAGGGAGGAGAGATAAAGCGTAATTATGTAGCAAATTTACTCCTGGTTTTTATGTCTATGCGTTAAAGAGAGGGAGGGAGAGAGAAAGAGGGAGAGAGAGAGAAAGAGGGAGAGAGAGAGAGGGGGGGGGGAATTGATTGATCTTTATTTCAAAACGGTTAAGAATTGGGCGCGCAGGCCCGTCTGATATTCTGCCCTTTATCATACAACTTTCAATCTGTTCCGGACATTCTACAAATATGCTGCTCATATTACAAACATAATTAACAGTAAAGTAACTACACACACATAAAAATGACTAACTTCATCCACATATAAATGACTAGCTACATACACATATAAATGACTATCTACCAAACAAAAATTTCATTACTATTCATAATAATGAGTTCGGTGAGAGAGAGGGAGAGGAGAGGAGGGAGAGAGAGGGGGAGAGAGAAAGGGAAAAGGGGGAGAGGAGATAGGGGTGGAGAGGGGGAGAGAGAGAGGAACGAACGAACGAACATACTTTATTTTAAAAGGGTTAAGAATTGGGCACGCAGGATCGTCTGACATTCTGCCCTTTATCATACAGCTTTCACGGACAGACAGGGAGAGATGGCAAAAGCGTAGAGTAATTATGTTTCAAAAAACTGTAGGTGTCTATGTGTATGCGTTGAAGAGGAGAGAGAGAGAGAGGAGGGGGGAATAAAGAGAGGGCAGAAGAGATAAAATATTTACGTAACAAATTTACAGTGGGTATTTATGTGTATGCGCTGAAGAGAGAGAGAGAGAGAGAGCGGCTGAAGGAACCTGGTGTTCAAAGGGCAGATAATTAGCAACTCAAGCCCAAAAGACATTATCTAATATCCCAGCTTTCATTCCCAGAAACACTCAACAATAATTAGCCAGGACCGGTAAATCACCCAATAAAAGAGCGAAACTCATAAAGGACATAATAATTCCTTTTTCAACAGGAGCGCCTGTTCAACAAGTTCTTTTCTACAAAGGGACCGGATGCTAACAACGTAAGGGTCCTAATAAAGGAATGTAATAATAATAAAATATTATACAACTATGAAGAATAGTTGTATGTACGTAATGTTATATAACTGTGACACCATACTTCCAGGAACCGCAGTTTGCTGACTTCCCAGATTAGGCCATTGAACAAAACAAAAGTCTTATCCACACATATGGCGGTATAAAAGGATTCAAAATGTAATATGTCATATTATTTTCACACACTCTCAGCTAGTCAGCGTCAAACCGATAAACAAAGTATTTGATATTGTGAGAATTACTGCAGCTGTCTGTGTGTAAACTAACTACTAGGAGCTACCAAAGTTGTGAGATAGAAAGAGTGTGTGCGTGTGTGTGAATATGTGTATGTGAGGGAGAAGAGATAGCACAGTGGTGGGAGAGATAATGAACATCTTTGATCAGTCTTCTTCTTCTTCTTTCAGAAAGGCTGTGTGTCACTTGGTTGCGATATCAGCGCCTTTCGGCTCAACATATCAGACTTTGGCCTGGCTTATTTCCAGGACAGGGTTTTGTTTTCAACTTTCAACGGCTCTAAACTCAGTCAGACTGTTTGCGGGGGAGGGGGGGGGTAGAGGGGGTACCACCTGGGAGCGGAACACAGACTTGGTGGGCTTTGGTTGGTTTCTTACAGAACAACCAGTTAGCTTTACCACATGGGAGCGGAACATAGGCTTGGTGGGCTTTGGTTGGTCTCTCATAACACGACCAGTTAGCTTTACCACATGGGAGAGGAACACAGACTTGGTGGGCTTTGGTTGGTCTCTCATAACACGACCAGTTAGCTTTACCACATGGGAGAGGAACACAGACTTGGTGGGCTTTGGTTGGTCTCTCATAACACGACCAGTTAGCTTTACCACATGGGAGAGGAACACAGACTTGGTGGGCTTTGGTTGGTCTCTCATAACACGACCAGTTAGCTCTACCACATGGGAGAGGAACACAGACTTGGTGGGCTTTGGTTGGTCTCTCATAAAACAAGCAGTTAGCTCCACCACATGGGATAGGAACACAGGCTTGGTGGGCTATGGTTGGTCTCTCATAACACGACCAGTTAGCTTTACCACATGGGAAAGGAACACAGACTTGGTGGGCTTTGGTTGGTCTCTCATAACACGACCAGTTAGCTCTACCACATGGGATAGGAACACAGACTTGGTGGGCTTTGGTTGGTCTCTCATAACACGACCAGTTAGCTTTACCACATGGGATAGGAACACAGACTTGGTGGGCTTTGGTTGGTCTCTCATAACACGACCAGTTAGCTTTACCACATGGGATAGGAACACAGACTTGGTGGGCTTTGGTTGGTCTCTCATAACACGACCAGTTAGCTTTACCACATGGGATAGGAACACAGACTTGGTGGGCTTTGGTTGGTCTCTCATAACACGACCAGTTAGCTTTACCACATGGGATAGGAACACAGACTTGGTGGGCTTTGGTTGGTCTCTCATAACACGACCAGTTAGCTTTACCACATGGGATAGGAACACAGACTTGGTGGGCTTTGGTTGGTCTCTCATAACACGACCAGTTAGCTCTAGGTCACCGACCTTCATCTCCCCCTGTGTCCTTCACCCCTCCCTGCACCTGAACGCTGTGTTGTCTAGTCAGTCAATATCTTATGGACCCTTGCCATATGTTGCACTTTTTTTTATCCTTCTGCTTCATAAGCCTTCATAAACATCCATGACACACGAACACTTTTGTAAGAACAACAACAACAACAACAACAACAACAACAACAACAACAACAACAAATCATTGCTAAAATATTTCACTAGGAAATTAAAATAACTATTTTTAGCATCACAGTATTATAAAATTATGAATTCCAGATGAAGGAACAAAACAAAAGACTAGTTATTCGATTTTAAATTTATTTTTTAAAAATTACTTTTTAAGTAGCTCTTGATGAGCTAAAATTTAATTATCTTCTCCCTCTGTCGCCCTCTATTCCTACACTCAGGTCGTTCAATCCCTAGCAGCGTTTATTTTGTGCGAAGTGTTTCAGATTTTCTAAAGGATTGGTGGTGGTCTGCTCCTACAGTTCCCCACAACATTCTTGCTGTCTATAACATAACAATAACATACACAAACGTACATAAACACGCATATTTTGATAAACATACGAACATATAAGCACAATCGTTACAAGAATGTAAACGATACTACTTGAGATTCTCAGCTGTCGATGTTTTCATCAAGTGTCGTGTCGCTATGATCTCTATAGATCTTGGTTCTCACACTTCTCTATAGTTCTTGGTTCTCATACTTCTCTATAGTTCTTGTTTCTCATAGTTCTCTATAGTTCTTGGTTCTCATACTTCTCTATAGTTCTTGGTTCTCATACTTCTCTATAGATCTTGTTTCTCATACTTCTCTATAGTTCTTGGTTCTCATACTTCTCTATAGATCTTGGTTCTCATACTTCTCTATAGATCTTGGTTCTCATACTTCTCTATAGATCTTGGTTCTCATACTTCACTATAGTTCTTGGTTCTCATACTTCTCTATAGTTTGTGGTTCTCATACTTCTCTATAAATCTTGGTTCTCATGCTTCTCTATAGTTCTTGGTTCTCATACTTCTCTATAGATCTGGGTTCTCATACTTCTCTATAGATCTGGGTTCTCATACTTCTCTATAGATCTTGGTTCTCATATTTCCCTATAGGTCTTGGTTCTCATACTTCTCTATAGATCTTGGTTCTCATACTTCTCTATAGTTTGTGGTTCTCATACTTCTCTATAGATCGTGGTTCTCATACTTCTCTATAGATCTTGGTTCTCATACTTCTCTATAGTTTGTGGTTTTCATACTTCCCTATAGATCTTGGTTCTCATACTTCTCTATGGATCGCGATTCTCATATTTCTCTATAAAACTTGGTTCTTATACTTCTCTGTAGATCTTGGTCCTTGATATTTTTCACCACCTCAGTTCCTGACCTTGTAAGGTGCCATCGTCTTAGATTGTTTATGAACTTTTGTTTCTCTCTTGATCTTCCCCTGCACCTCTTCCCATTTACTTTTTCCTGTTATGGTGTTTTCATAGATGCTTGTGTGTGTGTCTATCTATCTGTCTGTCTACAAACACACACACACACACACACACATATATATATATATATATATATATATATATATATATATATATATATATAGAGAGAGAGAGAGAGAGAGAGAGATGGAGAGAGAGAGAGAGCAGAATTAGATATTTCTAGCTATTAAAATTCTGCATATGTGTAACATACTAACATTATGGTTCTTTATGATACTTACACTACACGAGTGGTTGACATTATTATTCTTTATGTTACTCATACTACATGAGTGGTTGACATTATTATTCTTTATGTTACTCATACTACACGAGTGGTTGACATTATTATTCTTTATGTTACTCACACTACACGAGCGGTTGACATTATTATTCTTTATGTTACTCATACTACACGAGTGGTTGACATTATTATTCTTTATGTTACTCACACTACACGACCGGTTGACATTATTATTCTTTATGTTACTCACACTACACGAGTGGTTGACATTATTATTCTTTATGTTACTCATACTACACAAGCGGTCAACAGCTTACACGGTTTTTTTGTCTTCATTTTACCCTGGGGTCAGGCTGAGAAATCCGTGCGGAACAATCATATACAAGGGAGAGATATACAAGACTAAATACTGTGATAATACAGGAAACAAATACTGTGATAATACAGGAAACAAATACTGTGATAATACAGGAAACAAATACTGTGATAATACAGGAAACAAATACTGTGATAATACAGGAAACAAATACTGTGATAATACAGGGAACAAATACTGTGATAAGAGAGGAAACAAATACTGTGATAAGACAGGAAACAAATACTGTGATAATACAGGAAACAAATACTGTGATAATACAGGAAACAAATACTGTGATAATACAGGAAACAAATACTGTGATAAGACAGGAAAACAAATACAGTGATAATACAAGAAAACAAATATTGTGACAATACAAGAAACAAATACTGTGACAATATAAGAAACTACTGTGATAGAGCAGAAATAAATACTATGATAATACAAGTAAAAAACCGGCATTAGATAAAGCTGGCACATAGAAGTTTGTATTTTGTATGTTCTTTGTATGTTTTTCTACAAATATAATAAACCAAATCAGGTTATGGGACAAACAACACCTTCACTGAAAAAAAAAATACAACTGAAAGGAAAAGAGCACTGTACAACTCGCTTTTCTTCCAAACTGTGTTGTCAATGTAAAACATGGACATTAGCAGCTAGAAATAAAATAAAAATAATCCCGACAGAAACAAGATGTTTCAGTGGAATGCTAAATGTGACAAGAAGAGACCAAATCAGATGTGGCACCATAATGCCCAGCATTATATGACAGAATGAGCCCTTCTCTAAGCTGTACGCAAACGTTAGGTTTGTAATAAAATAAACATCACAGATAAACATGCTGTATAAAAATATATCACTAATAATATTTATATTTTCATGACGCATTCAACAAATATCAATAATAATAAATGTCTGTTTTACACGTGCGTCAAATGCTACAAAAACTATTTGCATTTTTTATATAGTGTTGATAATATTTATGTTTCTGTTAGTTGATAAATGTGTTTCATAATAGTTAATAAATGTGTTTCATAATAGTTAATAAATGTGTTTCATAATAGTTAATAAATGTGTTTCATAATAGTTAATAAATGTGTTTCATAATAGTTAATAAATGTGTTTCATAATAGTTAATAAATGTGTTTCATAATAGTTAATAAATGTGTTTCATAATTCACCCAATGGAAGTGAGTCATGGACAGTCAAGAGGTGGATGGAAAGATCACTAGAGGTAACAGAGATGTGGCCTCTTAGAAGAATGTTATGAATACCATGGACAGCTGACCACAAACGGGGAATGTCTGACAACAACAAAACAAATACAGATCGTAATCTAATTAAACCCATAGGAAACCAACACTCATCACTGACTGGAAATATAGTGAGAAAAGGAGAGCTTGAAAACAGTATAACAGCAGGAAAGATAAATGGGAAAAGTTGCAGAGGAAGACCAAGAGGGGGAAAAAAAAGGTCATGGACTATCTAATCTAATAGGACGGAACAGAAAACCAACTGAGCTGATGGGAAATATCAAGCTAACAAGATCTGCCGGCATGGCACCTGATGATGATGAATAAAGCACCTAATGCTTAACAACAAATATTACTTAGCACTGCTAATAGGATAACAAAAAAGTACTCTAATAATACACGCTGTAGTGTTGCGCTGTTGATAAACACTGCTAATAATTGGTACTATGTGTGAAGAACATATTTTCACGTACACGAACAATTTTGTTACACGATTAAGAAATGTTATAAGTAACATATACAGTTTTGTTACATAATTGTGGTAATTATATAAATATTGTCATATAAACACCTCGGAGTTGGACGTTAGCCTCGGGTGATGAAGGTTGCGGGTTCGATTCCCACCAGAAGTGGCAGGAATTTTTTATCGTAAATCCTCAGACAAGAAAATAATTTCTTCAGATCTCTCTAGATAATGTGACTGAAAGTCCGTGTGTACTTCTCCAGATCTCTCTAGATAGTGTGACTGAAGGTCCGTGTGTACTTCAGATCTCTCTAGATAGTGTGAATGAAGGTCCGTGTGTACTTCTCCAGATCTCTCTAGATAGTGTGACTTAAGGTCTGTGTGTACTTCTCCAGATCTCTCTAGCTAGTGTGACTGAAGGTCCGTGTGAACGTCTCCAGATCTCTCTAGCTAGTGTGACTTAAGGTCCGTGTGTACTTCTCTAAATCTCTCTAGCCAGTAGGGCTTAAGGTACGTGTGTACTTCTTCAAATCTCTCTAGCCAGTAGGATTTAAGGTCCGTGTGTACTTCTCCAGATCTCTCTAGCTAGTAGGACTTAAGGTCCGTGTGTACTTCTCCAGATCTCTCTAGATAGTAGGACTTAAGGTCTGTGTGTACTCCAGATCTCTCTAGCTAGTAGGGCTTAAGGTCCGTGTGAACGTCTCCAGATCTCTCTAACTAGTGTGACTGAAGGCCCGTGTGAACGTCTCCAGACCTCTCTAGCTAATGTGACTGAAGGCCCGCGTGTACCGTCGCACAGATTAAAAGTCTTTTGACAGTTTGAAAATCACCAGAGTTGGCCTGAGGACCGCTGTCGGGGCCACAGTTCTAGGAACTTACCGCGTAAACTGACGCAGGCGCTTGGAGTGTCTGTTTACCGTGGCACCAGTTCTCAGAAGGCAAGCGGCGGGGGGGGGGGGGGGGGGGGGAGAAGAAAGAAGAGTAGATATGGGAACGCTCTGACAGCGATGAAGCCATGTGTCGGAACAATGAATAGCTATTAACACGGACAGCCGATGAAGCCATGTGTCCGAACAATGAATGGCTATTAACACGGACAGCCGATAAGCCATGTGTCGGAACAATGAATGGCTATTAATACGGACAGCCGATGAAGCCATGTGTCCGAACAATGAATGGCTATTAACACGGACAGACAATGAAGCCATGTGTCGGAACAATGAATGGCTATTAACACGGACAGCCGATGAAGCCATGTGTCCGAACAATGAATGACTATTAACACGGACAGCCGATGAAGCCATGTGTCCGAACAATGAATGACTATTAACACGGACAGCCGATAAGCCATGTGTCCGAACAGTGAATTGCTATTAACACGGACAGCCGATAAGCCATGTGTCGGAACAATGAATGGCTATTAATACGGACAACTTTGCTATATAATCGAGAAACTTTACCAATAATATTTACAATGTTTTTATATATTCACTAAAATGTGTTAATAATAGTAAACTATGCTATGTTACGCATCCTACAGAGTTCACAAATCGTACATTTCACTTACGCAACCAATAAAAAAAAAAGAAAAAGAAATACTTACGTTTGGAGTGATATCACAGTCTCTATTGACTTGATATAAAAAAGGCTTGGTTTATATGTAAACTTCCTTCCCTATAAACAGTTTATTGTGGAATAAACGCCTGTGTTTTATACACCTTAATCTGTACTGAAACAGAACTGGCCCATAATCCTACACGCATCATGGAGAATTAACAAGCGAATACACTTCCCACGCGAGCAGCTATGTACACTGACAATAAAGTGAACTATGACACACTGAACTACCGTACCTCTTGCCTTGAATCAACTTCGCACACATCCACCATTCATCCGTGTTCCGATACGTCACATATGACCAGCGGTTCTCAACCTGGAGTCCTTAGGCTCCAAGGGCGTCAACGGAATGAAATTTAGAGGACCACATATGGATTGACTGGAATAAAGCAGAATCTTAGCATTATCTAGGTCATGTTTACTGACTTATTTTTATTCAGGCGTCCACAGTAATTCTCAGACCGAAAATGAGGCCCATGGTCAAAAAAGATTTAAAACCCCTGCATGTTATAGATTATAATACATACTACAGAACAGTAAATCATTATTAAAGAGCGGTCTAAACTCGGCTGTGCGCCTGCATGCTGGAGACTCCCGTAGATGCTTGTAGAAAACGAAAACCACACTACCAGCAACTTTTCCGCACCAATTAAAGATAAGCCATCTGTGATTTTTCAATTAAATATCCTTTCAACTCAAGGGCAACCGAATAGAAAACGTAATTTCTAAAGAAATGACTCAAGCAAAGTAAATTACATTAATAACAGCCGCTCAAAATGTTGCGTTATATATAAAGGTGAGTCTGTGCTTTCATATTCTGTTGTGAAAGTGGTAAGATAATGTAAGCCAGTTTATATATATATACGACACTCACACAAAACATTGACAGTAGGAGTCTGAATAAAGACAAGGAAAGAATAATGAGTCAGACAGTCGTGATGGAGTCTTGTTTCGTTTTTTTAGGTGAGAAATATGGGATATCTTTCAGTTTTGTGAAACATACAATAATTCTAGATAGATAGATAGATAGATAGATAGATAGATAGATAGATAGATAGATAGATAGATAGATAGATAGATAGATAGATAGATAGATAGATGGTGACCAAAAAATCATAGACAAGAATGTGACGAATAGAAATAGAGGTAGAGAGATAAAGTGGAAAATGACAAAAATATATGTAATGAAACAGAGAAAGTGACTGAAAGATGCAGAGAGATAGAGAGAGAGAGAGAGAGAGAGAGTCGGAAAGAAACATAGAGAGAAAGAGACGGAAGGAGACTGAGAAAGTGACAGAATGCGACACAGAGAGAAAAAAACGGCATAGGGAAAATGACAGACTCACATAATCGTAGAAAGACAAAGTGACAGAATGAGACAGACAAAGTGACAGAAAGAGACATAGAAAGAAGGTGACGAAAACAGACATAGAAAGTCAGAGAGACACAAATAAAGTCGCAGAGAGAGAGAGAGAGAGAAAGAGAGAAGGTAAGAGGGAGTGTAATAAGATGTGATCAGTTATGGTTTTAGCCCGCGAAATCTTTCCAAAACGGCCATCAGTTTTCAGTCTATTAAAGTTTATTTTAAAAACTACTTAGTATGACGAAAAATGAAACAAGAATAATTTTTAAAACAGCTTTAAAAAAAGACTAAATTTCTTTCTTAAGTAAATACGGGGTGAATACGCCCGATAAGGTAATCAGCGACCCATAGCTGATATGCCAGCGTCAGGGTTAGTGACCCATAGCTGATATGCCAGCGTCAGGGTTGGCGACCCATAGCTGATATGGCACCATCAGGGTTAGTGACCCACAGCTGATATGCCAGCGTCAGGATTAGTGACCCACAGCTGATATGCCAGCGTCAGGATCAGCGACCCATAGCTGATATGCCAGCGTCAGGGTTAGCGACCCATAGCTGATATGCCAGCGTCAGGGTTAGCGACCCATAGCTGATATGGCAGCATCAGGGTTAGCGACCCACAGCTGACCAAGACCGTGTCCCACCTCTCCGTGGTACTCCCAGTAACAGGCATATTCTGGCTAACAGGGCAGGGATCGCCATAGTCCCCCATGGTGGTGGAGTCTGCTAAAGAAGCACTGCACACCCCCCTGCTTTTTAGCTGTACTCCGGGATCGAAAAAGTAGCCACCATAACCCGCTCCCACGCCGATACGATGTTGTGCCTCAACATCTCTACAGCATCGGCTGCAAAGAACACCAGCTCGCAGTTACAGGGAGTTCATACAAGTACAAGTACAAATGTTATGTAAATATGAAAAAAACTGATTCTGAATTTTGTTCTATCTATGAGCAGAATATTACGGCCCATTTAGTCTTCACATCGTGAAACTACCACAAAACAGAGACAAAAAAGTACAACCTGGTAAGCATGAACAAAACAATTAATGTGTTATACTTTTATACCTGGTAAGCATGAACGAAACAATTAATGTATTATACTTTTATAAAGCTTCGGCCGGAGGTCTATTTCTCCCCATATAAAATAACGAGTACTGTAGTTTTAAATCATTATTACTGTTATTATATACCTTTTATTATTATCATTATTATTATTTCAAAAACAATGCAGAGATAAGACAGATGACTGAATAACAACCGGTCTCATGGGTGATCAGGAAAAGGAGATGGACATATGTTGCTCACATAATGAGAAGAAACGATCAGAGAATCCCAAAACAAGCCATAAAATTGACCACAACAAGCCAAAGAAAAAGAGGCAGACCGCGTGAAACTCTGAAGAGGACATTGTTAAGAGAGGCCAAATTAATAGGCATAAAATCCCTTGATGAGGTTGAAAGACTCGCCGAAGACAGGAAAAATTGGCCAGCTACCTTGCGAGCCCTATGTGACGTTTAACGGCACAGGAAGGATATAAGATAAGATTATTATTATTATTGAAAAGCTCGTTTCACAAACAATATGAACTTCAGAACAGAGCGTCCTCCAAGTATCACAAGTATCACAAGTACCAGTGCCTTCCAGAAGAGTTCATAAATCGCAATGGATAAGTTCAGATTAGTACCATCCTTCATCCTAGTACAGCTGTACCTCATGCTACAGATAAATGAACATTATGTTTACTGTAGAATAAAATTAGGCCGTAATTTTACCTACTCTGAAATCCACTCCCTGTACATATAATAGACACTCCTTCTTAAGTGGTTCAGTTGTTTGTTTATTTGGCCTAGTTTATGAAATCAAAGAGCGCTCACATGTGTTGGCACGTCACATGATGATGATGACATGTGGTACTGGAACTAGGAATTTCGATTTATTTGTGACTAAGGAAGTATCTAGGCTACCTTGATGTGGTTACTGATGATAGTTATCACAGGAAGGGGGCGGGGTGGTGTGATTATACTGGTAATTATTACTGTAATATTAGCTGTAGAATATTTATGATGGTAGTAGTAAGGCAACTGTAGCTGTGATAGTTATAAATTTGATACAGACAGACAAACAGACAGACAGACAGATAGATGTATTGGTGCAGTTTTACAAGGTGACAGAGGGTGAGTAAAGTGAGAAAAGTGAGAAAAAATGAATAGAAAGTATGAGAGTGAGATGAGAATGTATAAATGAAAAACATACAACATCCGATATTTAGGCGTGAGCCTTTTTCGAGGATTACATGCACAAACGAGACAAAAACTTATAACAAAACGAAAAATTTATCTTAATATGGCATCCTCCAGAAGTAGGAAACACAGAGAAATGCGTGTCCACTAGACGAGGCATAGAGACCACGTGGGGCCACACAAAGGGTAAGCAAATTGAGCCAATCGTAAAAAAGAAGTGGAGAGAGGGAGGGAAAAGGGTGAGGGAAGGGGGAGGGCAATAGAAACATGATAGCCGCTAGAGGAGAAAGTGTCGGAGGGGGAGGCGAAAAGGGAAGCGGAGAGATAATGAATGAAGAACATTAACACCTGCAGTGAGAAAATATGAAACTGGTGAATAGGACAAGGCCCTATACATCTATATGTCGCCAGAGAAGAAGAGAAGGTGGCGATAGGGAGGGTAGCTAGGAGAAAGAAACAAGAAAGTAGAATATAAATTGAAAAGGGGGTGGGGGTGGGGGTGGAAAACTAAAGAAGTTACAGAAAGCTGAAGACATTGTTACTTCCAGCTGGGTGGAGACAGCCAGCCTGGAAAATAAGGCGCTGTTCTAGGTCTCTCCGAGATCGTACGTCAGCAGAACAAGAGCGGATCGCACTAACAAAAATGTCCTGTTTTCCCCTGTGATTGTTAAGGCACAAATGTTTAGCCACAGGTGTCCATGCCCTTTTAGAAATATCGTTAAGATTTTGGCGAAAACGATCTCCTCAGCCTAAACCGGTCTCCCCTATATAATTCATACTACAAAGTTTGCACATAACAGCATAAATAACATTGCGTGAAGTGCATTTGAAACCCATTTGAACTGATAACGTGGGCTTAGGGAAGGAGATCTGGCTAGTCTCGACAACAAATGGACAAGTGCTGCACCTACGGCATCCGCAACGTCTGGTATCATAAAAAGTGTCATCTGTCTTAAGGCGACTTCGAACTAAAAGGTCCATGAAATGGAGATGGCGAAACAGTATGTTTTTAACTGCCAAGCTATGAGGGCGGTGCGTGAGTACCAGTTTAACTCTGTCCGAACTATAGTGCGGTTTAGGGGTGAGGGCTTGTTGCTGCGATATATGGCTGATGTGGTTCCATAATGACGAGAGAATATGTTCTGGATAGCCGCGTTGACGGAAGAAATCTAGCATTTTATGGCCTTGATCCTGGAAATCAACATCCTCATTACACAAACATCGCAACCTAAGATGCTGGGAAAAAGGAATAGAGTCCTTACACGATCTGGGATGGGAGGAAGAGTACAAGAGATAGCTGTGAGAGTCCTTAGGTTTATAATAGACAGAAGTAGTAGGTCCGGTGAGGCCAGTAGTAACACCCTTCCCCACATGTTTCCTCCCTCTCTCCACCTCTTCTTTACGATTGGCTCAAAAAAAAAAAAAAAACAGCTGTCATAACCAGCTCCCAATCCGAAACAATGCTGTGTCTCCACATTTTCATCGCACTGGTGGCAAAGAACCCCATTTCGCACTTCCGACGAGATGGAAAAGAGGAAGAAAATGAAGAATCTGTAGAGGGATAAAAGAAAGCCACAGTAAGAGTGAACAATGGCATCGATGAATACCAGGATATAAAACTTGGCGTAAGACAAGGAAGTGTGTTGTCACCTGATCTACTCTCATTACACAGAGAGAACATCATGAGAGATATTAAAGATGTGAAAGGAAGTAAAACAGGAAGCCATAAGATATACGGAACATCGTTCTAACAGTACACAGATTGTGGAAACTTGTGTATAAGATTAATAAAGAAGGCAATAATAAAAGGACTAGAGCTGAACAACATCGACCCGGAAATAGTGGTGATGTCGAAGAGAATAAACACACCAAAGTGCAACATCCTTTCAAACGGAAAGACACTGACACAACTAAATAAATTCAGTTACCTCGGAACAAAATTAACAGCTGATGGCAAATGCATAGAATGAAATAAAATCCTGAATAGGTAAGGCAAAGACAGCTTTTCATGGCACGAAGAAGGTACTAACAAATACGAAAATATCCCTAGAAGTGATGAAAAAAGTATAACAATGCTTCTAGCACATTTCTGACGCCATATACGACTGTGAAACTTAGTCAACAAGAAGTTGACAAAGAAACTGGAAGCAACAGAGATGTGATTTGGAGAAAGCTGCAACAAATACCCAGGGCAGACAGACAGAAAAAAAACAAAGAAAGAATTCGTCAGAGTTGTTTTACAACAACGGAAACCAGTTACAGTTATACAAAGAAAAGACAGTCAAAATTTCTTGGAGACTGGGGACATGTCACGAGAAGACAGGGAAGTTTGAGACTGACTAGGGACATGTCACGAGAAGACAGGGAAGTTTGAGACTGACTGGGGACATGTCATGAGAAGACAGGGAAGCTTGAGACTGACTGGGAACATGTCATGAGAAGACAGGGAAGTTTGAGACTGACTGGGGACATGTCACGAGAAGACAGGGAAGTTTGAGACTGACTGGGGACATGTCATGAGAAGACAGGGAAGTTTGGAATGACAGGGAACATGTCATGAGAAGATAGGAAGTTTGAGAATGACTGGGAACATGTCATGAGAAGATAGGAAGTTTGAGACTGACTGGGAACATGTCATGAGAAGACAGGGAAGTTTGAGAATGACTGGGAACATGTTATGAGAAGACAGGAAGTTTGAGACTGACTGGGGACATGTCATGAGAAGACAGGGAAGTTTGAGACTGACTGGGGACATGTCATGAGAAGACAGGGAAGTTTGAGATTGACTGGGGACATGTCATGAGAAGACAGGAAGTTTGAGACTGACTGGGGACATGTCATGAGAAGACAGAGAAGTTTGAGACTGACTGGGGACATGTCATGAGAAGACAGGGAAGTTTGAGACTGACTGGGGACGTGTCATGAGAAGACAGGGAAGTTTGAGAATGACAGGGAACATGTCATGAGAAGATAGGAAGTTTGAGAATGACTGGGAACATGTCATGAGAAGATAGGAAGTTTGAGACTGACTGGGAACATGTCATGAGAAGACAGGAAGTTTGAGACTGACTGGTAACATGTCATGAGAAGATAGGAAGTTTGAGAATGACTGGGAACATGTCATGAGAAGACAGGAAGTTTGAGAATGACTGGGAAATTCAAGGGAAAAATGAAGAGAGGGAGACCAAAAGAAAATGCCTCAATGAAACGAGAAAGTGGAATGGGAAAAGAAAAGCATCTGAATTAATCGCAAACGCCAAGGAACGTACAACATAAAGAATCATTATCGTCAACGCTGTTCGGCACGGCACATAATAATAATAATGATAACAACAGAATTTCTCTTTTATTTCTATCTGCTCCTAACACATCTATATTTATACGTATAGTTCAGGGTTTCTAGTCATTATTTTAACTGCCTTCAATTTTAACCTTGACAGTGTTGTTACTAATCTGCGGTAACTGTGACAATCTGTTTCTAGGACAGCCTAGCTACCAGGACAGCATTTCTGAACGTTCTCTTGGTAAGAATATAATCTGTCTGGTTTCCGACTTTATTTTCTGTACTTTTCCAGCTGTATAACCTTGATGGACATGGCATTGACTGTATCGCGGCTTTTTGCCCAGTTCACCAGTTTGTCTCCCCTGTCATTGCGCTTTCTAAGATAACATAACCTCCTACCATCTGATTGTCTGGTTGGTTTCCTATTGTGGCACTGAAATCTCATATTAATGTGGTTAGTTCACATTGTTCGCACAGTTTATATGCACTGTTTAAATTCCTTTACCTCCTCTTCCGGTGTAAAAGAATTTGGATTTTTCAGAATTTGGTCCTCTGCATTACTAGTTAAAGTTAATGCTCTTGGTTGTTTTTTGTAGCGGTTAAATTTTTGGGGGTGATTTTCACTTGAGTTAACCGTCAAATGGCATAAATGGGAACCCTACAAGGAACCCACTGGAGCACCCATTTACTCTGTTATCCTTCTTCAAAGATTTGTGAAGCGTGATCTGACAAGACTGTACGACTGTCGTTTCCCTCTGCCTTTCGCTTGGTTTGTGTGCAGTTTTGCTCTGCCAGCCTTTGTCTAAAGAGACTAACCTGTAAGGCAGAAGGGCACCTGTTTTGTTCTGCTGCTGTTATTCAGATATTCACAGCGGACTCCCATATGTACAGGCCGATCTAGCATTCACCACCTGGTGAGGCATCAGGACTGACTCCTCTAATAAGGATCTTTTGTATATTCTCCATATTACCTGGTGATCCGTCGATAAGTGGTAGCAACAGCTGTGGTGAATGTATTGTGCTTCTGATGTCGTCATAGTATTACCATTAGTAACCATGTATTCACTTCACATGCACATAAACATGTTCAATTTTCTTTTTTCATTACAAAACTTCTGCTTGCGAAACTGTAAACCTATACCGAATTAAAAGCTTATGGAAATATATAAACCATATCATAGAACTTTTGTATAGTGTGTATGTGCACAATCTGAGCTGTAGAAATAGTCAATGTTTAAACCCGATCCGACAGGTGTATCCCACTGCTGGTCGTGCAGTTTGACTGTACACGCCATTGTACAGGTGGAGTCAAAAAGTAACCTTATTTTTTTTCCTTTTGAATTAAATGTATACATATGACTGAAAGCTCCTCAACATAGTCTTCACTACGTTCAGTGCAGATCTGTCAATGCTTCATTAAAAATTGGATTCATACAAAAACAAATTCTAATCTACCTATACTGCCTAGCACTGCATTTATATTTTTAGACCAAAATTAAGATTGCGATCTCTTTAATCTCTTTGTCCGTTTTGAACTTCTTCCCACCTAGTGGGGACACCTTGTGAGGTCCAAACACAAGATAATCACATGAAGCGAAGTCGGATGAATATGTAAGATGTGGAAGACACTCAAAACGTAGCTTCGTGATTTGTTTGCCTGCTGCACGAGCCGTGCGAGTCTGCGTGTTATTATGCTGTAATAACACCTCAGAACAAAGCAAAGCGCGATGTTTTGACTTCACTGCAGGTTTCAAATGATTCTCAAGGAGATCACAATATGCTTCGCTGTTGGTAGTGTTTATTCTGGAATTTAATATCCCAGAAGACTGACCCTTTACAGTTCCAGAAGAGCGTGAGCATCAATTTATTTTCCAGTTGACAAAATTGTACGGAACTTCACTGATTTCGACGAGAAAGAACACCGCTACTTCTTGTTGCCTGGCATTGTTTCTGGCTGGACGTTATGTACCAAACATTCGTCCCCAGTGGCTATATAAGTCCTAAAAAGATTTCTTCTTCAAAACGCCATAAAAGAGATTCACACATTCTCACAAAGTTCTTTCAGATTGGGGGTGAGTTCTTTTGGTTCCCACCTGAATTAGACTTTTCGGCACTGCAGTATTTCGCGAAAAGAGAAGAGGGACGACCTCACTGCAGGTTGGCTCAGGGCATCACGGAAAGTCTGAATGTGTCATTTCAACTTTTTTTTTTTTGCGCAAGACCGTATTGCATTCAGGGAAGCTGTGAGAAGGAAAACTTTCTTGAAAGAACATGTCATATGAATGCAGTATTTCGTAAATGATGTGGTAAGTCGAGCCATGGCTGATGTTCAATTCTCCAGTCTCCTCATCGATTGTTACCCACCAGTTTTTCTGTATAATTCATTCCACGTCACATTTAGCGTCAGACCTGTTCGCAATGTGAGGCCTGCCAGAGCGATTTGCATTCTCCATATTTGACACCCCACTTTAAAACTTTATGTGCCATTAATTCACCTGCTGAAGCGATACACGCGTCCTCATACTTCATCTTCATTCTGCGATGAAAACTGCAGGTTCCTATTCTTAACTATACAAGATACGAATAAAGGCGTGATGTTGCTCTATAGTCATCTCTGTTCTGGTTTGTTGATGTCAAATGACCGACGTGCCTCCGCACATATTCACTCTAGAGAGGCATTACTTAATATACCTGTACTGCAACTGTATATAACTTGATTTAGACTTTTAGAGCAAAATTAATATTATTTTTTTAAAACTCGCCCTCGTATTTAAGATACCTGAATGACCAGAAGTTAGATTCTGAAAAGCAAGTTACAACAAATTAATGAGAGCTTATTATGAAGGGCAGACTACTCCGAGGGTGTGTGCGCCCCCCCCCCCCCCCCCCCCCCCCCCCCGCTGTTGAAATCTTTAAAAATCCTTCTTACTTAGAGAAAAACAAACATACCCAGACATACACGCACATACACATACTCTAAATTATAATGGGCTGATATTTAGAGCTGACTTTCTCAAATATTTTATCGATTTCCAAGCATTCATCGGCTTCAGTTTCCCTTCAGTTCGTGAAAGGTCCAAATTGCATCATTAGGCCTGAAATGAGTGGAGATCAGGCACAAACTCGTGTGATTTAAGAATCTGTTATCTGACACCTGCAACATCAGTCTATACAGGGAAGACAGCCATTATGCCATATCTACAACAGAAGTGTATAAGGAAGACAGCAATTATTTAATCATTACAGCAACAGTCCATACATGGAAGACATCCGTTATTTAATCCCTACAACAACAGTTTATATAGAGAAGAAAACCATTATTTAATCCCTACAACAACAGTTTATATTGGGAAGAAAACCATTATTTAATCCCTAAAACAACAGAAGGAAGAAAACCATTATGTAATCCCTACAGCAACATTCTATTTAAGTAAGAAAACCATTATTTGATACATACAGCAGTCTAAAAGAAAAGGGACCAATTATTGTATCCCTGCAACCTAAAGGGAAGAAAGGGCCCTTATTTTGTCCCTACAATAACAGTCTATAAAAGGGAAGAGTGTGGTAACTTATTTTATCCCTGCAATAACAGTTACAAAGGAAAGAAGAGTCCTTATTTTATTCACACAACAAGAGTCTACAAACAAAAGGAGAATCACTTACTTATCCCTACAATAACAGTCTAGTACGGGAGAGAGGACCTTTATTATGTCCTCCAGTAACAGTCTATAAAGCTGTTATATTTTCCTACTAGAACAATAATTTAGTGAGTGGTCTCTCTCTGATTAGATCTCTAGCAGGTCCTGACGCTTTCTCCTTCCATCTCTATGGGCAGACTGTCTCAGCTTTAGTCGTGTCTTCTCCTTATCTCGTGTCTTTCTTTTCTTGGATGTTATAAACTGTGTATTACACGCACCGTTCTCAACAAAGTCTTTACGCGTGACTGAGAAGGCTACCCCGGGTATCAAACAGTGTTTTACGCTGGTTTATAGAACACTTTTTCACTTAGCAATGGAGAGAGAGAGAATGAATGAATGAATGAATGAATGAATGAATGAATAATGTTTATTTTTAAAGGGTAAAGAATTGGGCACGCAGGCCCGTCTTACATTCTGCCCTTCATCACTCCATCTTTCATTCTTCTCACACACTTGATTTAGTACAAATATACAAATTAAATTAGAAAAAAAACATACAAAAAGAGTGTAAGATTTAACTACTACATTCAAAGTAAAAGAGAAGAAGTAATTTACCTAATAAAATAGCACTCACGCACACATACACACGCAGACATATACATAAACAAAAATAAATTGTAAATACAGATCTTCTAACATATGTTTTTTAACAAACATTAAAATAATTTCTAACAATATCTAACAAGTTGCTTTTCTAACTATGTCACTGAAGTACTTGATGGTTTACGAGCCATGTGTTGAGAGAGTGCTGGTTATTTTATGGAGGCATATAATTACAAGCAAGTAAATAATGAAACAGGTTTTAGTTAAAGGATGAAGTATTTACCAATGGATTTTAAATTGTAGGGGAGGGTGTTCCAGAGCTGTACTGCAGAGTATGCAAGGCTTTTCTTATACAGATCAATCCTGGCTTTAGTAAGAAGACAGTTTTTTAAACGCTGGCTATGTTTAGTGTTATACGTAAACAGTGACCACAAGTAAGGCGGAGCATTGTGCGATAGAATTCTCTGAACAAACGTAACTTTGTTAAAAATGATTCTATTTTTGAGGGGTAGAATTTTGAGTTGTTTGTGTTGATCTACAGTCTGTACTGAGAGAGAGAGAGAGAGAGAGAGAGAGAGAGAGAGAGAGAGTGCAAGAAAGAGAGAGAGTGTGAGAGAGAAAGCGCGAAAGTGAGAAAGAAAGAGAGGGAGGGAGTCAACGTAAGACTGAGTACTAGAGAGAGAGAGGAGGGGGGGGGGGGTTAGACGAGAGTGAGAACTAAAGAGAGAGAGAGAGAGAGGGGGGGAATTCAATTCGAGATTGAGAGGGAATGAGCGTGATTGAGAAGGAAAGAGAGAGAGAGAGTCAGCGCAAGACTGAGGAGAACTGAAGAGAGAGAGAGAGAGAGTCAGCGCGAGAGTGAGAACTAAAGAGAGAGGAGGGAGGGAGCCAGCGCAAGAGTGAACACTAAAGAGAGAGAAAGTGAGTGAGAGAGAGAGAGCGAGTTAGAACGAAAGAGAGAGAGCGCGAGTTAGTATGAAAGAGAGAGAGAGCGAGTTAGAACGAAAAAGCAAGAGAGAGAGCGAGTTAGAACGAAAGAGCGAGAGAGAGAGAGAGAGCGAGTTAGAACGAATGAGAGAGAGAGCGAGAGAACGAAAGAGCGAGAGAGAGAGCGAGTTAGAACGAACGAGAGAGCGAGCGAGTTAGAATGAAAGAGCGAGAGAGAGCGAGTTAGAACGAAAGAGAGAGAGAGCGAGTTAGAACAAAAGAGAGAGAGCGAGTTAGAACGAAAGAGAAAGAGTGAGAGAGAGAGAGAGAGCGAGTTAGAACGAAAGAGAAAGAGAGTGAGAGAGAGAGCGAGTTAGAACGAAAGAGAGAGAGCGAGTTAGAACAAAAGAGAGAGAGCGAGTTAGAATGAAAGAGAAAGAGAGTGAGAGAGAGAGAGAGAGCGAGTTAGAACGAAAGAGAGAGAGCGAGTTAGAACGAAAGAGAGAGAGCGAGTTAGAACGAAAGAGAGAGAGCGAGTTAGAACAAAAGAGAGAGAGCGAGTTAGAACGAAAGAGAAAGAGAGTGAGAGAGAGAGCGAGTTAGAACAAAAGAGAGAGAGCGAGTTAGAACGAAAGAGAGAGAGAGCGAGTTAGAACAAAAGAGAGAGAGAGAGCGAGTTAGAACAAAAGAGAGAGAGCGAGTTAGAACGAAAGAGAGAGAGCGAGTTAGAACGAAAGAGAAAGAGAGTGAGAGAGAGAGAGAGAGGCCTTACCATTTCACGGAAAGTCCTACATAATTTATGACAAAAATTTAACATATTCGAATCACAAATTAATTATTTATATCAGTAACACGGACCGCATATGAAGTGCGCGGAAAGAGGATTTAGCAACAGCTGTACTATCAGCAGTTATACATCGTTCACCCAAACACTCACACATGTTACAGCACATTCCACATTTATACCCAAGGCATAAAAGTTTGAACACGTGATTTGTATCTACATACTCACAAAAGAGTCAATCGAAGGTAGATAACACGCTTATCCTGACTACACACTCACAGAGGCGTCAGTCAAAGGTAGATAACACACTTATCCTGTTTATAAATCCTTCTTGACTATTATCACAGTATACCTTATCTCTGAGTTAGCACAGAAAACTTGATGTAATGGTTAAACAAAGATTATATAAAATCTAACAGTCTATTATTAAATAAAAATAACATCAATGTTTCTGTGATCCCACATACCGTTAATGGATCAGCAGTGCGTATTCGCAGATATATAACTTAACCGAAGCCTCTACACATATACAGAGAGAAACCAAACGGCTGTAAATGAGAGCTTAAAAAACACAAACATGATCATATCGTTTACCATACATACTAACGCCAGAAGCCCGTCTAACCATTATATATATATATGTATATATTTGTATATACAGGAACCGTCTCAGTAACTAGAGTATGTCTTAATGCATATATAAATATCTCAGCATTCATCTACAGCTAACGATAATCTATCACTTCCCACGCATACTTACATTCTGCCCGTAAATACATTAACCATTCTGTAAATTCATGTTTAAGGGACCGTAAACTCATTCAAAATCTTTTGAAGTTAAAAAAAAAGGGACATATTTTTAGTGTCTGTGAACCTGTAGCAATTCAAGTGTTGCTGGATATTCCTGTAACACATGCGAGAGTTTGCAAGGCAGATATTGGCAAACCCTGATTATAAGATCATTGCTTTCAATGTTATTATTCTGACTTACGTGTAAGTTAAGGACAAAAGAAAACAGGTTTTAAAAACTCCTCGTTCTTATCTATAGTAGGTGCACCAGATACTGATATGGTCGGTGCTGAGACTGATATGGTCAGTGCACCAGATGCTGATACTGTCGGTGCACCATAGACTGATAAGGTCGGTGCAGAGAATTATATGGTCAGTGCACCAGAGACTGATATTGTCAGTGCACCAGATGCTGATATTGTCAGTGCACCAGAGATTGATGTAATATTCCAGTCATCTTTCCTTCGACCGCTCCAGGACAGACCAGGTACCGACTTTCAACCTCGGTTATTTTGACACCTAGTCTGGCGATCAAACCTCCGATCATCTCCACTAAAAGTAAGTGCACTAACCACAAGCTGTCGGACAGTTTTCAGCTATATCTGTGTCCCGCGACACCTGCATGCGATAGAGATATGGAGTGTTAGTACCTTCACATTTCTAGCCCACTACAGCATTTGAGGTAGAGGTGCCAGAGCATTTCCTTGCTGCCTTTGTTTTCATAGGGAAATCCCAGGTACCCACTTTATTTTTTCTTTTGAGGCTGAGTTGACCCCGGTGGCTGTCTGTCCTAAAAGATTTGCGCCACTAGTGCGAATTCGAACTATGGACTTTCTGATCGGCAGGCAAGTGCACTAACTACTACCCCACCGGACATTTTTCAGAGCTTGTCATAATTTTAAGCAAGACATATCTTAACCATTCCAGATTTATCAATGAACTTTTTGTAATATAAGTCTATTAACTATTTAAGAAAAACATAGGAACCGTTTTATTAATTAACCAGCACACAGTTGGAACATTTCGGTTCACACATTAATCACACAAAACATACAGATCAAAGAAACGGGGCAAAAAGATAAAAAAAGACAAGAAGATAGAATATTTTCCATTCCTATTTGTTGTACAGCATTCATGCGAATTTATATTTTATCTTCTTTCCCCCATTTTGCTTTTGTCCTCTATATTTTTTTGTATGATTAATGTGAAAACCGACATGTTACATCTGTGTTCATTAACTGATCAAGCCTTTCCTACATTTTTTTTCTTTAGTATAGTAGTAATCTTATGTTAGTTCAGCTTTACTGTTGTGGTTTCGTTTATACCTCAACACTTAGCTTTATATACTTATACACTTAGCTTTATATACTTATACACTTAGCTTTAATATACTTATACAATTAGCTTTAATATACTTATACACTTAGATTTATATACTTATAAAGATAGCGTTATATATTTATACATTTACCTTTAATATACTCATACACTTACCTTTACACACTTATACACTTACCTTTATATACTTATACACTTAGCTTTACATACTTATACACTTAGCTTTACATATTTATACACTTAGCTTTATATACTTATACAATTAGCGTTACATACTTATACACTAATCATCAGTCTATTAACCACTTCAGATATACTCAGTGTATGTTTTGCACCCGACTCCGTTCTATTAGCGCTGAAGTTCTGATCTAATTTTAGCTATCAAGCCAATTTTCTGCAAAAATAAATTGAAAAAAAAAAAACCCCGGCGATGCAGGGTAAATCAAACGATTTAAATCTCACATCAAGATGGTGGAAAATCTTGATGGATCCTGAAGCATTACAAAAATATGGAGTCAGCGGGAAGATAAAAGATCAAAGCCACGAGTTTGAAAAGCTTGAGAAAAGTTAAATATTGCTAAAATCTTAACATTAACTAGCAAAATGGAATTAGAATAAGAAACATGAGCATAGTCGAACAGCGAAATAGCTCTTTAACAGAACTGGCGAGAAAGGAATTAATATGATAGAAGTAAAGATGAAAACACAAATAAAATATAGTTGCAAAAACATAAAATCAGCCAGTTAGTGATTTTGAGACTGAACCAAAATTACAGGCCCAGTTATCTACGAGATGCTAAGATAAAACCTGGACAGAAATAACGGCTGACATATTTAAGGACAGGAAATGAAAAAATACAAATGAAACAGAGGCATACAAGACATTTTGCGTGCTCGTCTTGGCAAAGTTTTTTGGACTGTTAAAGTTAATGCTATTTTATGGACAGTGACAGCATTATTCTTAATATTATCTACTTAAGTGACAGCATTATTCTTAATATTATCTACTTAAGTGACAGCATTATTCTTAATATTATCTACTTAAATTCTTAACGTTATCTACTTAAACGTCAAGATAATCCAGAGAAGACCGTCTTGGAAGGGTACATAATGGGAAAAAATAAAGAAAGGAACCCCAAGGCGAAGATGGCTGCAAGACATCGTTGATGATCTGCAAATGGATGCACCAGCAGCAGGCCATCTTGCTCACAACCAAGAGGCATACAGGAGAGCTGTTAGGGAGACAAAGTTCTGCACGGAACATGCAAATGAATGAATGAATCTACTTAACTGCCAATCATCTTAATATCATTCTTAACATCATCTACTTAATTGTCAATACTATTCTTAACATTATCTACTTAAGTGCCAACATTATTCTTAACATTATCTACTTAAGTGCCAACATAGCATGATTTTTGTTCCTTCTAAAACGCACCGAGTTATTGTTCCAGGTTACAGCTTCATTTCGGCTTAATCTTTCAGTGATTCTTCGTGAGCTCTGTTGTCATACTCTTCATAGTGGAATAAAGCCATCCTGAGAGACGCCCTTCTATTTACAGTAATTTCACCAACTGTAGCTTGTTCTAAACTTCATCCATAAAAAGTAGTCCAGGCCCAGGCATCATAGATTTAAGTGACAATGGAAGAAGAAAATGAGACAGACTGATTAAATCATAAACATACTAGTCGACCACTTTGCACGGGAAAAATCATCGGAAGAAGCGTCTTGGATAGGGGCAATAACTTCACAAGGGAATATAGCATAGAGGACTCTTAGACTGGCATTAGTTTCTAAAGAAAATATCGTGGCAAAGCGTCGAGGAACATGGCAAATATACTAGTTCTCATGGAGCTTAGCAGCGGTAGCAACTTACACAAGAAACAATCTTTTATTCTGTTCTTAAGTGTGCGTATTTGTCAGTTGATCGGTCTACATGATTTATTACACACTTTCTATGTTTCTGTTTCCTTTTACTAAATGATTTATTACACACTTTCTATGTTTCCTTTTACTACATGATTTATTACACACTTTCTATGTTTCCTTTTACTACATGATTTATTACACACTTTCTATGTTTCCTTTTGCTACATGATTTATTACACACTTTCTATGTTTCCTTTTGCTACATGATTTATTACACACATTCTATGTTTCCTTTTACTACCTGATTTATTACACACTTTCTATGTTTCTGTTTCCTTTTACTACATGATTTATTACACACATTCTATGTTTCCTTTTGTTTCCTTTTACTACATGATTTATTACACACTTTCTATGTTTCTGTTTCCTTTTACTACATGATTTATTACACACTTTCTATGTTTCCTTTTACTACTTCATTTATTATACACTTTCTATGTTTCTTTTTCCTTTTACTACATGATTTATTACACACTTTCTATGTTTCCTTTTACTACATGATTTATTACACACTTTCTATGTTTCCTTTTACTACATGATTTATTACACACTTTCTATGTTTCCTTTTACTACATGATTTATTACACACTTTCTATGTTTCCTTTTACTACATGATTTATTACACACTTTCTATGTTTCCTTTTACTACATGATTTATTACACACTTTCTATGTTTCCTTTTGTTTCCTTTTACTACATGATTTATTACACACTTTCTATGTTTCCTTTTACTACCTCCGTGGGTTTTATTTCATTCAAGATTTAATCAAAATATAAAACAGACAAAACAGTAAGAGAATGAGTGAATGATCTTTATTTTTAAAAAGGTGAAGAATTTTGGCGCGCAGGCCTGTCTTACATTCGGCCCTTTATCACTTCATCATTCGTTCTTCCCACACACTCGATTTAATATAAGTATACAGATTACATGAAAAGATATCTAAGAATGCATGGTGAAACTATTACATTCATAAACAGGATAATGAACTACATTAGACAGACAGACAGACAAATAGATAGATAGTCAAACTCACCAAGTGATTTGATGAAAATAAATATCAGAGACTCCAGACTTACGAAGTCGTGCAAGGTCACCATAAAGTCCTTCCCTGATTAAGAAATATCACATCTTAAAAACTATGCCAGACAGAAACAAGCAGAGTCAGGCGAAGGTAGGTGGTGCAGTTGCACAAGGCCATGGGCAGAAAGGAAAGGATGCAATAAGAGCAATACCTGCGTCATACACGTCCTTCTGACTCTGCTTGAACCAGTTTTGTCCAGCCACTGTCGGTTATCCTGCTCTAGATAGAAACATGGAAGTTGTGGGATTTAGGTGGTGCTCTAGTCGCCTGTATCAAAATGACGTCTATGAAGGACACGTTCTCCACACAACATAAGAAACACATGCTGAAGTGCACGAATAAAGTGCGATTTTTTTTTTTAAAGTGAGATGAAATTTGTCAAAGAAGAAGAAGAAGAAGAAGCATACGTATGTACCTAGTGTGGCTTAAGTGTAATAAATGTTTGAAATCTGTATGGTATACCACATATATAGGCAATCGGCTGATGATGATGATGATAACGACGACGACAATGATGATGATGATGATGATCATCATCATCATGATTCCAACACGTGGAAAAGGGGCTTTTATGAATGTCTTGTCTCTGGTTTTCATAACTATATTAAAACAACGTCTTCTCTTATATCACCGTATATCTTCATTTATAACTACGCATACTTTCTTTTATATCAACGTCTATCTTGATTTATGTGTTCGTTTATCTTCATTTATATGCACGTTTATATTGATTTACTGTATGCTTTTATTGATTTATATCTACTTTATCTCCATTTATATGTACGTTTATTTTCATTTATATCCACGTTTACCTTCATTTTTCCCCTTGTTTCTGTTTCTGTAGCACTCTGATTGCAATTATTGAGCAAAGACGCTGGCGATGGTTGGGACATACGCTCCGGATGACTGACGACTCACTACCAAAAATAGCACTAAGATGGACACCACAGGGGAACAGAAGTAAGGGTACACCAAAGGAGACATGGAGAAGAACAACAGAATGGACTTTGAGCAACAGAGAGCTCACTTGGGCAAGAATGGAAAAAAAAAGGCAAGGGACAGGTGTTTGTGGAGAACCCTTGTGCCTTAGGCACTTAAGATTCAGAGAGAGAAAGAGAGAGAGAGAGAGAGAGGGGGAGAGAGAGAGAGAGATCTTCATTTATCGTAGCTTAACTAGTATCAGCCATGGAACAAATATGAGAAACATTGATCTAAACAAAGCAGCAATCGGCGGCTGACTGACTGAGAAAAGATTAGTAACCAGGAAATGAACATAAGAGTTATAAAGAGTCACGAAATATATAAAGTGAAACAATTATACAGGCATTATAATGCTAAGTTATATATAAGAAACAAAAAAATACATGTTCCATTAGTGAATATAGTCATAAATAATTGAAAATAAGTAATTTTACATGAAAATAATATGGAAAGATGAGACGAGCTAAGAATATTTAGAAACGCACACACGCTGAGCTATGCGAGTGTAACTCTATATATTTGTAAATTTGAAGTACATAGAAACTGTGTTCTTTCAGAGTACAAAGACTAGCGTTGAATTATCAGCCCACACACTCCAGTAAGGGTATTCATTGAATTATCAGCCAAAATACTCAACCAACCCATTAGCTTATCTCGACTAACGGCCGTGTTCGCGAGTAGGCAAGATTAGCCTGCTCACGGTCAAAATGAATTATGATGTGAAACGAGAGACTCAGGTTGGTGGGTTGTGGCCGCAACCGATCCTTTAGCGAGTGCTTTCAAATTGGGAGTGAGTGCTTTATGTAATGAAACACTATCACAACACGCACAATCATGCAGGTGTGTGAGCTGAATCACAAGGTAAATTATGATCTGTATAGGGACCCAATAAAGAAGCCAGAAAGTGTGTCCCCACGCAAGTATATTTGCGCGAAATTCCTGGCTGAAAAAAAACAACAAAACAAATTAAGATACAAAAATACTTGTAAACGAGGCTACCTTTCCTTTCATTAATGACAAGAATAATGAAATACAGGTAGTCCTCACTCTCTGACTGTGTTCCTTCAAACGGCCACGTCACAAAGCGAAATAAACGTAAAGCGAATTTCGAAAGTGTGAATATGCAGTACTTTACCGTCAATAGACAGGCTTGCTTTAAACTATAAAAATAAATTAGATATTGACCTTATAATCTGTACACTGACTTTAAAATAGGTAGTCTTACAATTAATAATTAATGTGTATTCTAAAACGAAATATTTATAAAAGTACAATATAAAGTCACAGGACCGGTGGTCATACGTACGCATCGTAAAACGAGAAGTCGGAAAACGAGGACTGTTTTTCCAACCAACAGCTTGCTATTGCGAAGCTATGAATATATTTGTATGGAACAAAAAATAACTTTAATGTGTAACAGAAACTGAAATAAAAAGTACTTACCAGTATATATTAGTATTTAAATACATAATTTATATTAGAAAAAAAAAGCATTTACAATACAGAGGGAAAAAAACTTTAGATAAAATAAACTTTACTTACACAATGCCCGTAACAAGAATAATATTTAACAGTGAAGTAATACATATGGAAACATAATTCTTCATATGCTTCAAAAACACCAGCTGTGAATCAAACTGTATTTCATGTAGCTAGATGAATCAAACTATACTTAACGTAGCTAGATGACTCATTCTATACTTAACGTAGCTAGATGAATCAAACTATACTTAACGTAGCTAGATGACTCGTTCTATACTTAACGTAGCTAGATGAATCAAACTATACTTAACGTAGCTAGATGACTCATTCTGTACTTAATGTAGCTAGATGACTCAGTCTATACCTAATGTAGCTAGATGACTCTGTCTATACTTAATGTAGTTAGATGGATCAAACTATATTTAATGTAACTATACAGTTTCTACATAGTTCTGCCCGATCTGTCAAAAAAAAAAACAGAAAAAAAACCTTTTGATTATCACGTCATATAGTAGTAACATATCTTATTCATTAGGTTTGTTTTTAAAAAGTACATGTGATAGCAATATCCGCTCCATATATCTCGTTCCTTACACATATATCACACGTGCTTGCACCTTGTATGTAACACACATGCTCATGCACGTGTATGACAGTGTAAACAAGGGGCACACATTACCATCGATATTTTAATTTCACGAGCAAAAGGTAACATCACTGGATACATACAAAAGAGCAGTTCTCAACTTCGGTATAGCAGCCTCCCTGGTGAGTCTTAGTGGGTCCAACAGCCCTGTGTACAACAAACGTTACGCCGGAAACACATACCTGTGACACTGGAAACACATACCTGTGACACTGGGAACACATACCTGTGACACTGGAAACACATACCTGTGACACTGGGAACACATACCTGTGACACTGGAAACACATACCTGTGACACTGGAAACACATACCTGTGACACTGGGAACACATACCTGTGACACTGGGAACACATACCTGTGACACTGGAAACACATACCTGTAACACTGGAAACACATATCTGCGACATTGGAAACGCACATCTGTAACACATCTGTAACACTGGAAACACACATCTGTAATACTGTAAACACACATCTGTGACACTGGAAACACACATCTGTAATACTGTAAACACACATCTGTGACACTGGAAACACACATCTGTGACACTGGAAACACACATCTGTAATACTGTAAACACACATCTGTGACACTGGAACCATACATCTGTAATACTGAAAACACACATCTGTAACACTGGAAACACACATCTGTGACACTGGAAACACACATCTGTGACAATGGAAACACACATCTGTGACAATGGAAACACATATCTGTAACACTGGAAAAACAGATCTGTAACAGTAACGTCCCATTGCGCCTGAAACCAGTAAAGTGTTCTTCTGACATATCTTTGAGCTCACAAAACAAGTACGTGTTACTTCCACTTTATTTTGTGCATGGGTAAAAATGTAATGACTAGACATGTGACACCGATTTTGTTCAGGTCAATCAAAAATTAAAAATGGTTTCCTGATATTTGTATTAAACTGCACCAGAAATAGTAGCATATATGCCCTTAAGGTAAGTAAACTCTGCATGCCAAGTATAGAATGTATGCTTTGCAATACAAAAGATAAGTAAGACAAGGAATGTATACTCGTAAGGTAAGAAATAACTGGGTACCAAAACAAGACAAAGTATACTTCAAGGACATTGCAGGACAAGGAATACATGTCTGTAGGTAAAGGAACATATTTTTGCAAGATAAGCAATATACACTTGCGGCATAAAGAATATATGCCGGTATACGATGTAGGATTAGATTCGCAAAATAGGGTTGTTTTAGAAAAACTGTAATCAAAATCTCGTGTACATTCATTCATTCATTTGCGTATCCCTTGCAGAACTTTGCCTCCCAAACAGCACTCCTGTAGGCCTCTCGATTGTGAGCAAGATGGCCTGCTGCTGCTGCGTCCATTTGCAGATCGTCAACGATGTCTTGCAGCCATCTTCGTTTTGGTCGTCCTCTTTTTCTTTTTCCCATTATCTCGTGTACAAGGAAGAGAATAAGTGGCCATCAAATCCTTT
This sequence comes from Achatina immaculata, assembly GCA_009760885.1. Taxonomy (NCBI): domain Eukaryota; kingdom Metazoa; phylum Mollusca; class Gastropoda; order Stylommatophora; family Achatinidae; genus Lissachatina; species Lissachatina immaculata. The sequence goes on from CM019691.1 coordinate 9,266,373, forward strand.
GCCGTAGAAGTAAGCGTTTTATCTTATTTGAGAACTAGGTGTTCGTTTCTTGAACTTCTGGAGTATTATACTAATTCCACTGACGTGTAACACATACTCTTGGCACGTGATACACAAATTACTGAGACGTGTTACACATTTTCTTGGGACGTGTCACACATATTCTTCGTGAGAGATGAAGGAGATGACGACCGCGGTAAAACTGATTCTAAGAATAAGGTAGACAGAAGTGTATGGTTCAGTTTTACAAAACGAAAAGGAAATGATGATATAGGCCAGAAACAAAATGGCAGAGAATAAGGAACTAAGATGATAACGTATAACTGAAGAACATGCAATATCCAATATTTCGGCGTCATCTTTTTTTCAAGGATTGCATACAAGGACAACACAACACATGTTTAAAAAACTTAGCTTTAAAACTTGAATTTATTTATAAAATATGCTCGTATTTCAACGCAGAGGAAACTAAACGGCTAGGGTTATTTTTTAATGTATTGTGTTGTCCTTGTATGTAATCCTTGAAAAACGCTGACGCCAAAATATTGGATGTTATAATTTCTTTATTTTTATGTTATCATCTTAGTTCCTTAGTCTCTACCATTTGTGTCTGTGCCCAGTTTTCTCGTTTTCTTTATATAAACTAATTTGTATTCAGACATGACACTTCTCAGACATGACACTAGGGCTTCTCAGACATGACACATGGGCTTCTCAGACATGACATATGGGCTTCTCAGACATGACACATGAGCTTTTCAGACATGACATATGGGCTTCTCAGACATGACACATGAGCTTCTCCGACATGACGCATGAGCTTCTCAGACATGACATATGAGCTTTTCAGACATGACGCATGAGCTTATCAGACATGACATATGGGCTTCTCAGACATGACATATGAGCTTCTCAGACATGACACATGAGCTTCTCAGACATGACATATGGGCTTCTCAGACATGACACATGAGCTTTTCAGACATGACATATGGGCTTCTCAGACATGACACATGAGCTTCTCCGACATGACGCATGAGCTTCTCAGACATGACATATGAGCTTTTCAGACATGACGCATGAGCTTATCAGACATGACATATGAGCTTCTCAGACATGACATATGACCTTCTCAGACATGACACATGAGCTTCTCAGACATGACATATGGGCTTCTCAGACATGACACATGAGCTTCTCAGACATGACACATGAGCTTCTCAGACATGACACATGAGCTTATCAGACATGACATATGAGCTTCCTAGACATGACGCATGAGCTTCTCAGACATGACACATGAGCTTCTCATTAATAATATTCCTTTAGACTGGGACTGTATCCGAAATGTGCAGAACTACTTTTCCAGTTTATACTATATTATACACGGGACAAAAAAAAAAACATATCTTCTCTCTCATACTGCAGGTATATGAATGACATTAAAATCGACAGTAAAACTGTAAAATCCATATCCATGTCAGCAGCTGTTGTTGACATTTATTTCATAACCGTTTTCAGTGGTTACGTTACAATATTTTTTTTAAAACAGTTACAGGACGCACGGAATGTCAAGTCCTTTTAAGTAGAATTTATTTCAGAATGAAATATCTCTCGCCAACTTAGAATTAATGTTGAAAGTAAAATAAAATTTACTTAAAAACTACTTCTACTTCAATAAATATCGACTGTTGAAGGAAAAGCAGCCAAGGAAGATTCCAAATGTCACAAAACCGAGTACGTAGGCCCGTCTTTCACATCTCAGCTTTACTTCTGTCCCGAAAAATCAATATGAGTTTAATACAATAATAAAATATACACATAATGAACAAAAATAATAACATTACACGTAATCTCTGATATTCATAATACAACCAAATGTATCCAAATATAACTTTTGAAGGTGTATTCTGACTACAGGAAAAAAAAAGCTGCTACACGTTAACAGAATTATTGAAGCAGCTTTTGTAAGCATACAAAGTCTGTTAGAAAGATTTGAAACTGTAGTAAAGGTGAGTTTATCTTATCACGCTGTACAATGGTTCTCAAACTTTCTTTTTTCAGACTTCGATACACGTAGCAAAACGAGTTTCTATCGCAGCACACTTGCCTTCTCAATACTGGATTCTCGCGTTTTTAACAGCAGATAATAACAATAGTTTGAATTGTTAACATTATTTTACTATTTTTTCTCTACAGAGATTATCTTCAAATACCATTACAATAAATATTTTTATTAAAAAATATGAAAAACCCGTGACAGATTTTCAATCTTACTGTACCTGGGTCTTTTTTCAAGCTAAAATGTGACATGCTTGGAGGAGCGGATCTCTTTCATTCACGGAGGAATATCGGGTAAACAAACTCTTAATCATGCTTCCGTACGTCTTTGCTTCACTGCTACATATTATTCATGTTACGGTCATGTTACGTAAACATCACGCTAGCTAAAAGCTGTTACACAAATATAAGTTGTATAAACAGGCAATAGCTTTCCGTAATTTGAACAAAAATATTTTTGTGCTCTATTGAAATTTAGAGACCAACCCCCGGCTCTCTTGCAGGATGGTAGTGTAAACTTAGCTGGTGCTTAATCTACATTTTATGGATAGATTGGGAAGAAATAGATCAACCCAGCTGTTTCAGGCATTCCCCTGGCATGTACTACCGTACTGCGTGGCCAAGATCTTGCGACCCCTATGACCGCCAGCCCAGATTCTCCCCTTCAAGGACACTGCATGCCAGTTAATTCAGCATTATACACATTCATACATCACATCAATATGAAATACATATCACCAAGTCAGCCATCAATTTATATCCATTTATTAACAGTCTCTACATATATCATAGTGACACCACCACAAACATTACATACACAGGACATCAACATGATAATAACAAGGCACGACATAAATACAATGTACTAATCTCTAACTAAGTATCAGCTAAATCAGTGGACCAGATTGGCCTGGGCTCCTCTGGCCCTACTAAGCAAGTATTCATATATCTCAGATTTCTGCCAATGCACTGCGTACATTTCAGCCGCTGCTGCCATGAATTCCCCATCCCCTCTCTCACATAAAGCTTCCCTGTGCCAGTGCACTGAATAACACATTCTACATCTCTGCCCATGTACTGAATAGCATATTTCACTTTGTGCCAACGCACTGAATAACATATGATGGACTTAGGTATGTCCATCCAAATATGACAAGACTCAAAAGAATCAGCGAAATCTTCACGTGCGACGAAAGTGACGATAATCCAACAGCACAATATGAATTACGACACATCACATAATCCACAGCACATATGAATCAAACATTGTGAGGTCGGCAGGGCTAACCAGACGAGACGAAATTAGCTCCCGCCATATCCTCTGGTTTTCTGCTTTCCTCTCAGCTTCATGAAGTTCGCATGAAATTAACACTATGATGGCACCCCCTCCCCCCCCCCCCCCCGTGCCATTCAAGAGAAAATTAATCATCATCAGTCACCAATATATATATATATATATATATATATGTATATAACACTTTTTCGGGGGGCTGGAACTAAGTATTTCCATATCAAACACAACAGACAAGATCGAACTTGCCCCGCCATTTGCCGCTGGCTATGCTCAGTGTGACCTTTCCCGCACGCTTTTTCCTTTATAAAGGTCTTCCGCCCCCGCATCACGTGAACCGCATTTCTCTACTAAAATCCGTACACTATTCTGGGCAGTTCACAGTAGTGTGCCACGTCACATTTCAGAAGATGGATATAAGATTTATACTATGGTCAAGATAAAAGGTCGAGTTTTTACAAAAGCAAAGTTTATATATATATATATAAACTTTGCTTTTGTATATATATGGTCCGGCATAAAGCATAGCTGGATTTAACTGACGTTATGCGTAGAAACTGACACGTGTGAAAAAAAAAATGATGTCAGAGATGAAGCAGACAAACGGTCATTTTTAACAATGGCTTCTTGGCAAACACAACATCGCGCATTCACCGTTGAAGCTTAATTTAAAAGTGGAGGATCGTCTATTACTGTACAATGAACGTTTCTTTGCCATTTGAGTTACATCCCTGTGATAATGTTCCCGATCGGAGGACAAAACAATTTTGAGGTGGGTCAAAAAAATTGAAAGAAACCGCTAATTGCCTTAATAACAAGTCTACTGGTTGTCCAAGAACTCAACAGACACTTGAACGAATCCAAGAAGTTCGCAAAGCATTGCTGAGTAGCCCTCGGCGATCAGCTGTTAGGGACGCTTTGATACCTGGCATCCCCTTGCTGTTAATAGTGATCTTTATGTGCAGATGCTAACTGAATACTTCATTCCAGACTTGGCCAATAGAAATAAGATACTAATATGATTTCAACAAGATGGAGCAACTGCCCACACAACCCGTTAGTCCATGGCTATGCTGCGACAAGCATTTCCCAATCGTCTTATTTCCAGATTTGGGGATACTCATTGGCCGGCAAGGTCACCGGATTTATCGGCCGCAGTCTTCTTTGTGAGTGAGTATCCCAAGAACACGGTGTATGCTAGTCGACCGCAGTCAGTTGCAGACCTAAAGGATCGAATCCGACACAGCATTCAAAATATCCTTTTGAACATGTTAAATGGTGTTATGCAGGAATTTTCCAGACGCCTGACTGAATGTATCAAATGTAATGGCGGTCATCTAACCGGCGTAATTTTCAAAACCTAAATGTGATTGTCACTAATAATACAAATACCCACTTTTCAGAGTTTCATTTCTCATTTATTTTTACCAAAAACATGTACAGCGCTTATTTATTTTCCATTTTTAAAATCCAGCTATGCTTTATGCTGGACCCTGTGTGTGTGTATATATATATATATGTATATATAAGCAAGGTATATATTGTTATATTTTTATATACATCAGTTACAATGAGAACCTCTGATGGGAATTTTATAACACCCTCTTCCCCTTCTCTCACCCCCCCCCCCACCCTCCACCAACTGATCAGCCATTGCTTTCATCTACGGATCACCCCATCCCCTTCCGCCAAAGCAGGCACAACTTTTCGAGGCTATATCCCGCCCACATTCCATTCCCCCCCCCCCTCCCCCAAAGTGGGCCTGCCACTGTAGTGCAGTAGGTAGCGTCGACATCTATCACAGTGAAGGTCGAGTGTTCCTATATTGGGTGGTTACACAAACATGGCTGTTCCAACTATCAGGAAGTTCGCATTTTTCTTTCTTTCTTTCTTTACTCTCCCTGAAACTGCGACCTGGTGTTCTTTTCCGCCGATGCTATGAAGATTCTTGAGACAGCGCGATGTCGGATTGGGAGCAGGTTACAGCAGGCTTTTTGAATTCCTGAGTGCTGCTACAGCGCGACAGCTATGGATCGCTGATTACCAATGTGGACATCGTCTTAGCTAGCAAGGTATAGAGTGCAGCAGAAACGTAAACAGTTTCTTAATAGTTCACTAAACATGCGAAAGGGAACAAACATCACAAACACGACAAGGGAGATTACAGAGTTTCAAGTTAAGGCAAGCGAGGGTTAACGTTCTTGACTTTCCACTTGTTTTCGTCGCCCCTTGGACTGAGATGAAAAGCGAACGCTTGTGTTAACTGTTTTTAGAGATTTTCGTTTTCGAATAACTGACTGTTTATGCGAAGCTGAGAGTGATTATTTTAACCCCTGATGAGTTCCATGTATTTCTTCTTGTTTCAAAAAAAGTTATTTTGCAACGCGGGGTGCCCCTTTTAAATTGTTATTTTTCTTTCCCGATTGCCTGTTTTAAGTTGTTTTTCTTCTCCGAGTGTAGAGTTCACTCATTAATCACCCATCAACGTCTTAAATCCTTACCCCCCCCCTCCCCCTGGCAACAGCTGTGTTAAGAACACACTATCTTAACATAGTCTTTGCGAAACAGGGAACATAGATCTGCTTGCTTAAAAATTCTGACATACTTCTGTAGCCCAGAAACTTGTAGAAATCAACACTAATTGTAATTGTTATTTTTGTAAAATGTAATGTCAGGTTGGTGGACGGTTGGGGACATGGAGATCGGTGGCAGGGATGATGAAAATCTGATGTAAAACCAATGAATCCAGGACGAGACAAGCCTATGGGTCTTTACAACAATGGCTATCAGAATGATATAAACAAAACAGAGCCAGCAGATTATAGGTAGCAGGGAATGGATATCGTTGAGGCACTCATCGGATTCCTCACTCCAAAGTCGGAGTGTCTCTGTGGAACTGTCCCAAAGCCGTCTGGCCAGCCAGCGTTGTATGCTGGATCTGACGTTGAGACGGGACTTAGGTAGTCACCAGTTGCTGGAAAACAAAGTTTTGGCCAGGTCAGCTTACACCATTGTCTTCATGGCAGACCGAGCAAGACAACAGTCTGCCCTAGCAAGGAAAGGTGCTGAAGTCGAAGGTACTCAGCCAAAAGGCACATCGCAAAAATCAGGGTACCACGCAACATCGCCAGTGTGCGTACGAAGAAAAAGAAAAAGATCTTACATCCTTCCCGTGCCGTTAACCGTCATATATGGCTTGCATGGTAGTTCGTTAAGTTTTGCTGTTTTCAGCGAGCTTTTCAACCTCATCAAGGGATTTTATGCCAACTAAACTCCCCTCTCTTAACAATTTCCTCTTTAGAGTTTCTTCTTCGGCCTTTTGTGTTCCACTTGATAGCTTGTTTTGGGATTCTCCGACTGTTTCTTCCCATCATGTGACCGATATATGTCTATCTTTTTTTTCTGATCAACCACAAGACAGGTTGTTTTTCACTTATCTGCCTTATCTCGGCGTTATTCTTGAATTCGTTCCACTTTATACCGAATATTTTCCTTTGTCATTTGTTTTCAAAAGAGCCTTAATTTGTTGTCTATTTCTTTACTTGTTTTCCAGCTTTCGCATACATGAATGAGGGTGGATATTACACGTGAATTGAATAGTCTTAATTGGTTTTTGTACTTATAAATTTTGAATGCCTTATGTTCTCAAGATTCTTGAAGGTCAATGTTGCTTTTGCAATTCGAATTCTAACTTCCTTTCTAGTGTAACCATCCTGGTCTGTGTAGCTGCCGAGGTATGAAAATTAGTTTACTTCATCAACAGGTGTTCCTTCTACGTATATTTTCCTTCTTGATTAATGGAAAGTTTCATTATTTTTGTTTTTTTTCCCTTGTTAATTTAATGTCCTATTTTGCTACCCAGTGAATACAGGGTATTCAGGACCTATTTTGCTAGCTAGTGAAGACAGGGTATTCAGGACCTATTTTGCTAGCTAGTGAAGACAGGATATCTGTTTTTTCTTGGATCGAATTCACATTGTCACCATCAGCTTCTAGAACAACCCATATTATCTTATATGTCCAATGTGTCTGTGACTCGAACGTACCTTTATTTAGACATTTCTGGCAGGGGAAAAGGCAACTGGCAACAAACCTCAAAGAGAACACTTGTTCTGAGACTTTTAAAACTTGACAAATATCGGAAATAAAAATGGAAAAAAATTGTTAAAAAATTGTGGTCTTTTTGGGTGTTTTCAATCGGTATCTCTCCTGTACCAACACAAGAAAAACCCTACATTTGGGTCTCATCTCTCGAAAACAAATATACATGCACATTTTTTCTCATTGGTTCTATTTCCTTCTTGTTTATATATATATATATATATATATATAAAATGCTGCGTTTTTTCATATATGAATACAAGGAATACACGTAAATATATTTTAAATCTTCTAAGGCAGGCTCCGAGTTACGAACGTTCGACTTACGTACAACGCTCTAGATACGATCTAGCATTGTGAAGCTTATTATAGTAAAAGTTCGAGTTATAAACGAATGACTTATAACAGCAAACGTGCGCCACACAAGGTGCTTCTACAGCTTCTACAGCTTCTACAGCTATCCGTCCGGTTTTTGTTTTTTTAAATTTTTTTACATTTTCTTATGCTATACAACTGACGTTAAATGCATACTGTATGTTTCGACTTACGTACAAATTCGACTTACGAACAGACTTAGGAAGATATAGTTCGTAACTCGAGCACTGCCTGTACACCATTAAAACATTTTCCTGTAAATATTCTGCATCTTTTTTTAAATCTCATTCTCAGCAATACCACAGTTAAATATTGGCCATGTTGGATAATTATTTGCTTAATGAACCACGAGGTCATCACATGATTATGCCTGTATTCAGTCACTGGTGATCTACCCTTCTTCTTCTCTCAGTTTTTCATTTTTCAAATATCTCAAACTTTGGTGTTTCGGATTAAATCGACTGTGCTTATTCCTCTTTCCCACCCTCTCTCTCTCTCTCTCTCTCTCTCTCTCTCTCTCTCTCTTTCTCTCTCTCTCGGAATCTAGTACAGAATAAATCAGACAATAAATCAATTTGGTAAGCCATAAATACTGTATCAAATAAAATAAAAGAATTTGATTTTCAAGCCATCAATCGTGCATACACCAGCGCACATATCAGTACACATTTCAGAGAAGAAAATCAACGTTCTTAAATCATCAATACCAGCTCGTGTATGCGACTTACATGAACTACAAACATTTCTGAACAGCAGATGTACCGATTTTAAACAGTTACACATTCCATTCTTAACAGTCAGTGAAGTTTACAGTTATCTCTTAACCTTAAAAAAAACAACAATACAGTTGGCCTTAATGATATTAGTAATAAGATCTTACGTTTTGCTGCACCTGTCATTTTACATACACTAACATACATTTATAGTCAGTGCATTGCAAAATGTTATTTCCCCGAGGGTTTTAAAATTGTTAAGATTTACCCTCGCTTTAAATCTGGCTCATCCAAAAATCTTACCAAATATAGACCAAATATCTATATTATCGAAAATTATCAAAACCACCCGAAAAACACATAAAAAATAACTCTACGACACATGCACGAGAACAATTTACTCATAGACAGTCAGTCAGGCTAACCCAATCATTCCTGCCACACAGCAAAAATGACAGAAAACTGGTTAGTAAACACAAATGATGACATACTATGTGGTGCCATCTTTGTCGACTTTAAAAAGGCATTTGATATGATTGACTATGATATTCTTGTAAGAAAAATAAAAACTTATAAATTGCACCCTGACCTAATAAAATTAATTGCATCATTTCTTTCATATAGACAACAGGTAGTATTCTTCAATAATTCTCTATAAAATTCTGCTATAGTTGACACTGGTGTTCCGCAAGGTTCGATTCTAGACCCTTTGCTCTTTGCTATCTATATCAATGATCTTTCACTTCATCTTAAACACTCTTCTTGTGACCTTTTTGCTGATGATTGCACAGTCTACACAAGTGACTACGACTGTATTAATCTAGAATCAACTCTTCAGGTCGAGTTATATTATTTAATTAGATGGAGCAAAAACAATGGCATGATTATAAATACTGATAAAACAAAATCAATGCTCATAACAACAAGGCAGAAACTGCAAAACGCACCAAAAACAACACTTCGGCTCTGTACAGAAACATCACAGATAGAAAACGTTAGCGAGCACAAAACACTGGGTCTTATTATTGACCAACATCTGACCTGAAACTCTCATGTGCAAGGTCTAACAAAACTCATCTCACAAAAAGTATACCAGTTAGCCAAAATTAAGCACTTCATCGATCAAGACACACGGAAGGCATATTGCATATCACATATACAAACACATTTAGACTATTGCTCAACAATATGGGATGGTTGCTCAGTGTCAAATACAAAGAGGCTTTGCTCACTCCATATGCGAGCAGTAAAGCTTATTAGTGACAAAGATCAGGCACAAACAACTAACCAGCAAAAATGTATCAAAATACTGCCTCTTAAGAACAGGTTCCTCTTCAACAAAGCCAAGTTAGTACATCAAATTCTTTCACGGCATGCCCCGCCTTATCTATGGAACCTGCTTAAATTTAGCCCAAAGTGCAGCAAACGCTTAAACAACACATGTCTTCTAAAACCTAGACTTGGTCTTTACAAGAAAAGCTTTATTTATTCTGCTGCTCATCTTTGGAATACTCTCCCATCCTGTATAAAAATATAAATTATACTCCTTCAAACAGCTACAAAATTTCCCAATATCTGCTTGATGTCGACTACATGCCTCCATGAATCATAAAACTTAAAAGTTATATTAGACTGCTCTTACAGACACCGAATACAGTTAATTGTTTATTCTGAATAGTCCTGAAATTTTTGGTTAGTAGATAGATAGTCATTTATATATGCATTTAGTTACTTCTATACTGAGTGAATGGATAAGAGCGAAACGTAAATGTTATATTTTATTTTATGTCTCTCAGCTTCAATGTTAATTATGTTTGTTACATGAACAGCATATTTGTAGAATGTCTGGAATAGAGCGAAAGATGTATGATAAAGGACAGAATGTTAGACGGGCTTGGGTGCCCAATTCTTAACCCTTTTGAAATAAAGATCAGTGAATCAATCAATCAGTATCTCTCTCTCTCTCACTTTCTGTCTCCTTCCATCTATCCTCACTTTCCTCTCTCCTCTTTCTCTTCTCCTATTTTTTTTTTCAATTGTCTGTCACATATCTTGTCTATTGCTGCATTTCAGCTCTCATCTTTGGCTTCTGTACTTCATTCCACTATATTAATGCTGTATTCCACGCTTCATTTTAATATTACACATAACTTCTTCCACTATCTTCGCTTCTAGTCTCCCCCTATATCACAGACATATGCCCCATCTAACCTCCCATATATTTGCTCGGTACTCAAGCTAATTCCGAACAAACTCCACGAGAACCTGAACAAACATCCCCCCAATGCTAACTCAATAAGGTCAAGCATCCAAGGGGAATCGATAACAACGAGGAAGATCCGGAAAACAAAGATGTCGCTCACAGAGAAACAAGGTTATTGGCTGTCATTAATTAACGACCAGGGTGAGCAGTCTCCGAGTGTGGAATGAGTCACTGGAATAATTTCTTTCATGCCGACCAGTCGGAAGGTTAAAATAAAACAAAAACATTTTCTTATCCTGTCATAGACGCACTTAGGACAATGGGTGTTAGTTCCCATGTCTTCCTTGACCTGACAGCTGAAGGAGATACTGAAGAAGAGATCGGAGCGCCTATGGATGTGTCCGGAACGCACGGTTGATGGTCTTTCCTAACTGGGAGTGCAGTACAGAAAAATGTGACCAGCATCACTACCTGGCAGTCTTTTCTATCCCCCAGGTGCTGGAAAACGGGCCGGCTGTGACCTATTTAAAAGACCAAAAACACCTGCGGGAAGAGGAGGGGGGGGGAGGCATCTTATTAGACTAGTACGTGCTTGAAAGGTCAAACCACCTGAAAAGAGGGGGTGAGGGTGGGCTGGGTGAACTGGGTACAGAAAAGCATCGTAGCTGAACTGTTGGAATGTCTGAGTGTCCCAAACTTTTGCCTCTCTTCTCAGGAGCAGTGAAGGAAAGATGTCCGCCTCTAATCATCTCCGGGGACATGCGCTGTGACTGATTTACTTTACTAGTTCAGATTTTCCCTTGTGCACGAGAGCACACATACGCACACAAGAAGACTCACACACGCACGCACACACACGCACACACATGCTCACACAATGAAACCTAAATGAATAACTTTCAGGATCTGTATATTTCATCTGTGCACAAGCTCTCCTCCACCAAACGCTTCCCCCCTCCCCTCACATTCCTGCTCCCACTCACTAGTTCTGTGATTATGATGGAATAACCCAGGTTTAAAACGAAACCAAACCCATACCTCAGTATAAACGGCACCACCCAAATCAAAGCCATGTCTTCTACCATGCTGCATCCAAATTAATTTTTTTTAAACATAAAAGAAAAAAAAAACTACCGCCATTTGGTTTTATTCTGTAGTCTGGGGTTCGTAATTTTAAACTACCGCCAACGCTAAAAAGAGGGAAGGCATCATTTCCCAGTAAATCATCACATCTGTGACTTTTTGGTTACAAAAAATGTTCGTGAGCCATGGTTGCTGCCCGGTAGTTAAGAGTTAATGAGTATCCTGAGCTTTGCCTGCAGATGGGTCCAAATCAAAGATGTGTGGGTTGTGGACACAGAGAAGTCAAATCATCAAATGTTTGAAGTTTGTCTTTCACAAGCGCGTAAATGAATGTTCAATGAATGGACTGCTATTACTGAAGCCAAGCTCAACAGAATCATGCTCTCAGTATTACAGGATATTCTTCAGAAGTTTTCGTTGTGCTCTACTTTCAGTCATAAATTCTTAACGCATCACGCCTTAAGAGAAAACAGTGCACGCCGGTGACCTGCATTTTTATTATTTTATTATTTTTTTTTTATTTTTAATCTTAACCCGAGTGTAGCATTTCATGGTGTGAATGTGAGCAGTAAATAGTTGTGCTCGGGATGGCGTCCTCGATTAGCCAGTTCTGAGATGAAGTTTTGTATGAGCCACACCTTCAGAATCTCAGGAGATTGCATGTATAATGCTGATGCCGCTTTCTTTCTTTCGTTCTTTCTTTCTTTGTGCTTCCTTTCTTCAGTTCTTTCTTCCTTTCTTTTCCTTCTTTCTTTCTTTTTGTTTTCTTTCTTTCTTTCTTTCTTTCTTTCTTTCTTCCTTTCTTTCTTTCTTTCTTTCTTTCTTTCTTTCTTTTCCTTCTTTCTTTCTTTTTGGTTTCTTTCTTTCTTTCTTTCTTTCTTCCTTTCTTTCTTTCTTTTCCTTCTTTGTTTCTTTTTGTTTTCTTTCTTTCTTTCTTCCTTTCTTTCTTTCTTTTCCTTCTTTCTTTCTTTCTTCCTTTCTTTCTTTCTTTTCCTTCTTTCTTTCTTTTTTCTTTCTTTCTTTCTTTCTTTCTTCCTTTCTTTTCCTTCTTTCTTTCTTTTTTCTTTCTCTCCTTTTTTTTTCTTTCTTTGTTTTCCTTTTTTCTTTTCTTTTCTATTCTTTCTTTCTTTCTTTCTTCTAAATGAGCCTTCAATATTCTCTGCTTTCTGTTACAGATATTTATTTTTTGAACGAAGAAAAATCATTTTCAAGTTTCTTTTGGTTTGTTCTGTCTAATAATTCTGCCTCATGTAAGCAATATATATATGTATATATATACATTATATATACATATAGTTGCATAGTGGATAGTGCACTCCACTCTCACAGTAATGTCAGTCATGACAAGGTGCCTCCTTCCCTCTCTCCCACCCCACCCCTTTTTTCCCTCGGTCTGGGAGAAGTTTCTCAGAGATACCTGAGGTGTTACTAATTTCTTCTCGTAGCAAAATCTTTCAAAACTTGAAGCTAGAGGCCAGTAAAACAACACAGGATGTAAAATTCAATGATATTCGTGAAATAATTCAGATAACAAGTTTCTCAAAGTAGGTTTTATTTCTGTATTAAATCTAAAGTACTGTAGATGTATACAGATACTATGAAATCATTACATGTCTATTAGTGATATTATATATAATTATATGTGAAAACTTCCGCATACAAAAACACAGACTTAGAAATAAATAAGATGTATTATTCATCATCTGAAATAACCCAAGACGCAAACTTAATTCGGATGTGGAAAATCATAAAATAACAAACTGTTAAAACCAGATGAGGAAGAAGGATGTGAAGAGATACTTGACACCTCTGCCTCACACACAGTCATCTAAGCGAGGACAACAGAACGAAAATATCTCTGGCATAAACGTGGTCATCAATTGAGAACTTCATGGTAAAAATTAAAGCAATTCCACTTTCTTGTAGAGCAACCCTTCTCTTGAACTGATGCATTTTGTGCCTGAATTACGTTCCTAAGGTTCAGATAGTAGAGATTTATATGAGATTTTCCCCCACAAAGCCAGCTATATAATCGCCTATGTTAACAAAGACTTCAGTCTCTTTCGGGCATAAATATAATAAATAAAGAACATATCAGTGTTGTACTATCTGCGTATTAGATTTGTACAACTTATCTATGAACGAAAATCATAACCCATCTTCTTGTGGCAAATTACAGCGTACTTCATATTTTCAGTATCTATTAATAAAGAAGTAGCTAAATTCCATCTCTTTGTGTACTGTATACTAAGTCTTTATAATCCTCGCTTGTTCGTCAATAGGAAATTATACACGAAGATCTATCCTCGTCAATAGGAAACTATACACGAAGAACTTTCCTCGTCAATAGGAAACTATACACGAAGAGCTGTCCTCGTCAATAGAAAACTATACACGAAGAGCTGTCCTCGTCAATAGAAAACTATACACGAAGAACTGTCCTCGTCAATAGGAAACTATACACGAAGAGCTGTCCTCGCCAATAGAAAACTATACACGAAGAGCTGTCCTCGTCAATAGGAAACTATACACGAAGAACTGTCCTCGTCAATAGGAAACTATACACGAAGAACTGTCCTCGTCAATAGGAAACTATACACGAAGAACTGTCCTCGTCAATAGGAAACTATACACGAAGAACTGTCCTCGTCAATAGGAAACTATACACGAAGAACTGTCATGAATCTAAATCCTTATTAGGAACAACTGATGATCATACAACTTACTTTCTTTACTCATAATCAGACATAATAAATGTCAGATGTCTAACATGAAATAATATGAGGTGAAATGAATTAGAGAAATAAGTTTTCTAGAATATTTGTTAGCGCTACTTTAACATGAATTTTAAACGAAAAAAGAATTAGAAAAAAAATTTTTCTTTAGCGAAGCATCGTGTGCGGGTGTGGACACCCTGTACGATCTGGCAGCCTGCGGCACGCCCAAGCATCTTCACTGCATCTGCTGCAAGGAATCTCTCTCTTCCAGGGAGATTAAAGAGAAGAAGACGAAGAAGAAGAGGAATTGCGGTTCAACCAGTGAACCAGCGAAAACGTAACAAAACAATCAACAAAATATCTCAACTGTTTAGTGTGGTACTATCCGCGGTGTGACCCAGGGATGTACGACCTTGACCGGAACGTAATCGTTCACGTGACTTGGTAGTGGTTCCGGGGTTAGTGTGTATGCAGGAGACCTGCTGTAGAGAGCGGAGAAACAACACAACACCTTCAGATCATCAGAGGCAGAACAATGAAAAATGCTACTTATTTATATTGTTGTGGATGCATTAATACTGACTGTAGTCATATATGATATATGCAGTTATGGCTGTCAAGGATTAAGTCCGATTGCACACAATTTTTTATTATGGTAATGCGTGTCATCTGCAGCTATGGCTGCGAAAGATTAAGTGCAGTTGCATTCATATTCTTATGAAGATCCCATGTAAGGGCCAAATGAGTTTTCTAGGACATACGTCCATTGAGTTAATCATATTAATACTGCAGGTCAGTGAATGTTCATTATTACATATTATAATGCTTGAATTATTATTGCATTGAATCTACATTCTCGTTGATTTGTTCATCTATTGCTCTTCGAGTTACTGTTTAATGTTGTCTTGTAGTTATGCTGATTGTCAGTTCCAGTTTGTATATTGTTGTTGAGGTTTAATTGTGAGATTAAAATGATGCATCATTGATCAGTCTTAGTGATTCATACTGCATATGTCATATGTACTGTTGTAATGAATATCAGATGTTAGTGATTCATATTACTTATGTCATATGATTCATATTGATTATGTCATATGTACTGTTGTATTGAATATCAAATGTTAGTGATTCATACTGCATATGTCATGTGTACTTTTGTATTGAATATCAGATGCTTTAGCAGTATTCATCACATTAAATATACAATAGACCAAGGAAGGGGAACTTGGGTTGGTCATGTAATGAAGGAGACAAAATCGTTCCTCCAAGTACTGTAGCACATAAAAAGGGATTGTTTTAGTCTATTATCCATTTCTCTGGAAATAATTTCCTCCCAAAAAATACTATTCTTGGCCACGTGCTTCCGGTTGATTTATCCATACATTTAACTTGTTGATATATTTTGATTTACTGGATGTACGAGTATATTATAGGCCAAGCAAAGTCTGCATTTCAGAGAATGAGAAACATCTTATGCAACACGTCCTTATCAATGAATGTTAGCCCTAAACTTGCAACAGTGAAAGTCTTAAATAGACTGCCACGCCGTGCTGTAGAAAATAGATCCTTCTCATTACACGCTCCTTGTAAAATACCTCCGGAAATTTCTTTAAATATTTGTCCTTTAAATTCACAACGTTCAGGAAAGCTTGTTCGGTGAAAGACAAAACTGTATTCTTTTCTCCTTACCCTTAGTTACACCTTACCCTCATTCTCTTGCCCCCCCCCCCCTTTTTTTTTCATTTTAACCCAGTCATGTCAGCCAGACCATCCGGCTGTCAGTTTATGGTTTATTGTTTGGGTCATCATCGCTCAGATCTGGACATGTCCACATGTACTCAGATTCCACTCCCCCCCCCCCCAACATTGGTCACTTTTTACATATAACACTAAACATAGCCAGCGTTTAAAAAACTGTCTTCTTCCTAAACCCAGGATTGATCTGTACAAGAAAAGCCTTGCGTACTCTGTAGTACAGCTCTGGAACACCCTCCCCTACCATTTAAAATCCATTGGTAATACTTCATCCTCTAACTCAATCCTATTTCATTATTTACCTGCTTGTAATTAATGCCTCCATAGAATAACCAGCTCTCTCTCAACACGTGACTCACCAACCATCAAGTACTAAAATGACATTGTTAGAAAAGCAACTTGTTAGATATTGTTAGAAATTATTTTAATGTTTGTTAAAAAACATGTGTTAGAACATCTGTATTTACAATGTATTTTATTAGGTTAATTACTTCTTCTCTTTTACTTTGAATGTAGTAGTTAAATATTACACTCTTTTGATATGTTTTTTCCTAATTTAATTTGTACATTTGTACTAAATCAAGTGTGTGGGAAGAATGAAAGATGGAGTAATGAAGGGCAGAATGTAAGACGGGCCTGCGTGCCCAATTCTTTACCCTTTAAAAATAAAGATTCATTCATTCATTCATTCATTCATTCAACATATCTATCAGAGTCCTGTGGCTGATAGTGCCCGACCTGTGCTGGTTGACCAGCTGTCTCGCATGTCCAGTCTGCTTCTCGTTTCTGGCCATGCCGATCTGTATTCCCAGCTCTCTCAGTCTAAGCGGCGACGTAGATTCACTGCCCTCAGCTCTCTCAGTCTAAGCGGCGACGTAGATTCACTGCCCTCAGCTCTCTCAGTCTAAGCGGCGACGTAGATTCACTGCCCTCAGCTCTCTCAGTCTAAGCGGCGACGTAGATTCACTGCCCTCAGCTCTCTCAGTCTAAGCGGCGACGTAGATTCACTGCCCTCGAAGTCCTCCTCTCTGCCTGCCCCTCTGAGCGCGTTTACAATATCAGCTCGGTCCAGCGGTTGTCCATCTCGGATGATGGAAGAGTCAGCCAGTCTATCAGCTCTCTCGTTTCCCTGGATGCCAACGTGCCCAGGTACAAATATGAAAGTGACTCTGGGAATCGTTGATTTCTGCAGTGACTCCAGCCACTGTCTGCGTACAGAACCTGCTGTCAGTAAATTTATCTATGCCCAGCATGTGCTGAGCATTGCAGCTTTATAGCAAGTCTGTTCTTGGCTACGAGCTTCCTGTTCATTAACTTGTTGATGTATTTTAATTTACTGGATATATATTATCGGCCAAGAAAAGACTGCATTTCAGAGAACGAGAAACATATTACCCAACATATCCTTATCAATGAATGTTAGAAAACGAGTCCTGAAATGCTATATTGAACCTATCTTGTTATATGGAAGTGAATCATGGACAATAGGCAAGTCTGCACAAAAATCATTGGAAGCAGCAGAAATGTGGTTTATTAGAAGAATGTTGCGAATCCCCTGGACAGCAAAAATAACTAATGAAGAATGTATGAGAAGAGCTGGAGAGACAAAAAAATCTGGTAAAAAAAATAAGAGAAAGAGACAATGTACTTTCATAGGACATGCAATGAGAAGAGGGGACATTGAAAATATTATAACAACAGGAAAAATAGAAGGAAGAAGATCAAGAGGAAGACCAAGAGAAATGATACTGACGGGATGGTGTGAGAGGAGATCACCAACTGAGCTGATGGCCTGCATGAAGGATAGTGTACTCTGGAGAAGCATAATAGCCAACGTCAGTCGGCACGGCACCTGATGATGGTGGTGGTGGATGTATATTATGCTGAATGGGATGTTCTTAGAGAAATTGCAGAATTTCGAAAACTGTTTAACCCCTTAACGAAAAGATTTTAAAAAATACTTTGGGATATAAATCAACTGAACATTCCACTGAAATGCACATTCAAGCGAATAATAACAAGGTTCATTTATCCCTAGAATTTGTATTCATGTGAATAAAGAAGAGATTCATATATCCTAGAATGTGTATTCACGTGAATATAGATGATATTCATATATCCTAAAACGCGTATTCACATGAATAAAGACAAGATTCATTTATCCCTATTCGAAAAAAAAAATAAGATATGAACTTTTCCAACCGGAAATTATTTTAATGAAATGACTTAATCACGTGATATTTGATCTAACCAGAAAGGAAATATTTATAATTGATCGGTTCCCTTCTTCCCGCTGAGGGCTGCGTTAGCGCGGTGGGTGAGACACTGGCTTACCAACCAGGCTACCTGGATTCGGTTTCCCTTCACCACGGTCAGATCGTGGCTAGCCAAAAACAAACAAACAAACAAACTCACGGGGTTCACTCAACCACAACAAAGAAAAATGGGTACCAGAGTTAATGCTCTAGGAAGGGAGAGGAATGACCCCGTTAGCTACGGTGTTGGTGCTGACTGCGACACTAGTTGGCACTTTCTGGTCAACTACTGACTACGCAGCAGAGCACTTCTGGTCTGATCATGCGCAGTGACGCCAGTTTACAACTTTACCGGTAACTTTACTTCGCGCTTTGGTCATCTGCGAGAGTTCAGCCTTCGTGAAATTTATTGTAGAGAAAATAAAACTGCAGACTGCGGTTTACTAATGAGCAATGCAGTTTCTGGGATTAAGTTATAAAAAAACAGAGATCAGTAAAAGGAAGAAGGGGTACCCATTTTCTCATATCTGGGTTACTTAGTCATTTAAAAAATTAAGAGGCTGGAGGTAGAGGTAAGTGCTAGACGGAGGTAAACTGCGAATTTCATCATAATCATCATCATCGTCATCATCATCAACGCCTTTCACTCCCTTT
This sequence comes from Achatina immaculata, assembly GCA_009760885.1. Classification (NCBI taxonomy): domain Eukaryota; kingdom Metazoa; phylum Mollusca; class Gastropoda; order Stylommatophora; family Achatinidae; genus Lissachatina; species Lissachatina immaculata. The sequence goes on from CM019691.1 coordinate 9,285,581, forward strand.
GGTGCATAGGCCACGGATAAAGGTTCTCCGGTCATCCCTGTTCTTGGAATTATTCTCTGCTTCCTTCCACGGGTATCCCTTGTCCCTCAGCACTGTCATATTTCCCTTCTCCGAGTATTTCTAGGTCTTCCTCGATTTACGTTTCCCTGATGATTTCATGTCAGTGCCTGTCTTGTTATGCTGATGCCGGGTTTCCTCAGTGTATGGTCAGTATGTAGCTTGGGGCCTTGTAATTAATGATTGTAGTAATATTACGACAGGGCGCCAACATTAAAGGCAGATAAAGAGGACTTACTCAGACAACAATAGTGCAGAGGAGACTGACACAATGAAAAGCGAGGACACAAAAAAAACCTCCCACATGAAAGAGATACGGGACGTGGCAATTGTACAGACAGATATGACGCAACAGACTGACACGTGTGGCATGTCTGCTAATCTTAGGACGCTGTATGCACACCGCTCTGAAATAAAGGATTAGACCGACTCGTCCAGCTGACAAATTTAAAATATTTATAAGCGTGGGCTATTGGATAATTGACTTAGGACACATAAGTCACGGGGCAATTTTAATGAGGACACGAAACATAAAAGAATACAAGCGAGAGAGACGAAACACAAGAGAATACCAGCGAGAGAGACGAAACACAATAGAATACCAGCGAGAGAGACGAAACACAATAGAATACCAGCGAGAGAGACGAAACACAAGAGAATACCATCGATAGAAACGATACACAAAAGAATACCAGCGAGAGAGACGAAACACAATAGAATACCAGCGAGAGAGACGAAACACAAGAGAATACCAGCGAGAGAAACGATACACAAAAGAATACCAGCGAGAGAGACGATACATAATAGAATACCAGCGAGAGAGACGAAACACAATAGAATACCAGCGAGAGAGACAAACACAAGAGAATATCAGCGAGAGAGACGAAACACAAGAGAATACCAGCGAGAGAGACGAAACACAATAGAATACCAGCGAGAGAGACGAAACACAATAGAATACCAGCGAGAGAGACGAAACACAAGAGAATACCATCGATAGAAACGATACACAAAAGAATACCAGCGAGAGAGACGAAACACAATAGAATACCAGCGAGAGAGACGAAACACAAGAGAATACCAGCGAGAGAAACGATACACAAAAGAATACCAGCGAGAGAGACGATACATAATAGAATACCAGCGAGAGAGACGAAACACAATAGAATACCAGCGAGAGAGACAAACACAAGAGAATATCAGCGAGAGAGACGAAACACAAGAGAATACCAGCGAGAGAAACGAAACATAAAGAACACACACCTGTGAGACAAGGAGGTGACAGAAACACAGAAGAACAAGAAAGAGAACGAGACGATATAGAATCAAGAGTAGTGTTAGACAGAAGATGTGTTTCAAGTGACTCAAGTGATTAAGAAAAATTGGTACTTTTGAAACTTCGAGTAAAGAGATTTTAGACGAGAAATTCCCCTGTGTGGTACCCGGGATCTGTAAAGAATAGGACCACTGTACCCTACCACACATGATCGTAAAAGGTGGCTAAGGAGGGTTCAGCATAGGGCCAGCAACCCTATCTGGTAAAAAAAAACTATCTGACTGCTACAGAAACAGAAGCAAGGGAAATAACAAATGCAGGTGGAAGGAGAAATGCTTATCAGGAAACTGAGCCCATGAAGGTTGTGGATGAAAGCCAGCCACTGGAAGTCCCCAGCCCGACTGCAGACCTCCTGGAACCTAAACACAAGATGCAAATAGGCAGCTGGAATGTAAGAACACTTAACCAGACTGGAAAACTAGCACAAACCATCAAGGAAATGCACAGATACAAACTGGACATACTAGGAATACAAGAAGCAAGATGGACAGGACAAGGCAGAAGGAAATTAACAATACAGCACACAGAAGATACAATAATATGGTCAGGTAAAGAAGATCATCATGAAGGGGGAGTAGCATTGATTATTACAAAAGAAGCATCAAGAACATTGCTGAAATGGATCCCTATAAATGAGAGATTATTATATGCACGCTTCAACTCTAGATTCACGAAGCTGTCTATTATAGTTTGTTATGCACCAGCAGAAGCAGCTGAAGAGGAATTAAAAGAAGATTTTTACAACAGCCTCCAAGCCACAGTAGAAACAATACCCAAGCATGATATGCTATAGAACACAGAAAGATACGTTTTGATACAAGAAAATTAAAAGACCAGCAGACAAGGAATGAGTTCTAAATAGTACTTAAGAACCGCTTCAGTGTCCTACAAGACGAAGCAGAAATGTCCATACTAGAGTTCAATAAAACACTACAGGAAACAGCAAAAGAGGTGCTGGGATATCGGAAAAGGAGAAAAGAGGAATGGATAAGCAAGACGACGTGGGAAAAGATAGAGCACAGAAAAGAAATCAAGAAAATTTACTGAACACCAAATCACAAAGGCTAAAAGAACACGTTTTAAGTAATTATACACAAAAAGACAAAGAAGTGAAGGAATCATGCCGTCAAGATAAACGTCAATACTATGACAACTTAGCAGAAGCAGCAGAGAAAGCAGCATATGCAAATGACATGAAAACCATATACAAAATCACAAAGCAAATGACAAGTAACTTCAGCACAAGATGTGAGAGCGCAATAAGGACACATTAGGGACAACTGGTTAGTGGAGAAAGAGAAAAAACTGAAAGATGGAGGGAACACTTTAACACCCTACTAAACAGAACACAAGCAGCACAAACAATAGACATACCTGAAGCAAAAATGGAACTAAAAATCAATACAGGACCAATAACAATAAGTGAAGTAAACGAGGCAATAAAGAAGCTAAAATTAGACAGGGCACCAGTTGAAGATGAAGTGACTGCTGAGATGTTGAAAGCAGAAGAAACAGAAACACCAAAGCAACTCTGCCAGATACTACAACAAATCTGGTATCTAGAAAAAGCTCCAGAGGAGTGGAAAACTGGCCTTATAGTAAAACTACCAAAGAAGGGTGACCTCAGAGATTGCAGGAACTGGAGAGGCATTACCCCACTGCCACTCAACAGTAAAGTATTTTGTAGAATAATCATCAACAGAGAACAATACAAAGTTATTATAACAAATAGATACAATGCAATAGCAAAGATAAATAGTATAGATGAACAATGGGAAATGTTAAGAGATTCTATCCACCAAACTGTTAAGGAGATAATACCACCAAAAAAAGAAGCCCCTAAAAATAAATGGATGACAGACGACATCTTAGGACTGATGGACAAGAGGAGGAGGAGTAAAAATAACGAGAAAAAATATAACAAGATAAATAAAGAAATAAGACGCAAATGCAGAGAAGCAAAAGAAGTGTGGTTAAATGAGCAGTGCAGACAGATAGAGGACTCTCATATTAAAGACAGCAAAAACATGCACAAACGAATTAATGAACTCACAGGCAGGAAAACAAAATATACCACAGGATGCCTGAAATCGAAAGAAGGTAAAATGTTAATGGGAAAAGAAGACATTGTGGACAGGTGGACAGAGTATATTGGTGAGCTATATGGAGGAGAAAGACCAGAATTGACACCAGATACTGAAAACTGTGATGGACCACCAATACTTGAAGATGAAATCATAGATGCCATCAAACACATGAAGAAAGGAAAAGCGACTGGGCCTGATAATATAACAATAGAAGAAATAGAGGCACTAGAGGAGACAGGAATAAAAATAATAACCAAGTTACTGAATGACATTTACAACAGTGGTTATATTCCCAGTGACCTGATTAAATCCACGTTTATAGCACTACCAAAGAAACCAGGTGCAAAGGAATGTGACGACCACCGGACTATCAGCCTCTCATGTCACATAACGAAGCTACTTCTGAGAATAATTATGAGAAGAACAAGGAAAAAGATAAAAATGGAAATAGCAGATGAACAGTTTGGATTTGTTGAAGGAAAGGGAACACACAATGCCATTTATGCTTTACGAACACTAACAGAAAGAGCTTTAGAAGTACAGAAAGATCTCTACTTATGCTTCATTGATTACATCAAGGCATTTGACAAGGTGAAACATAATGAAATTATTAAAATGCTTGAAGACATCAATATAGACGGCAAAGACCTGAGGATTGTAAAACATCTATACTGGCAGCAAGAAGCAGCAGTTCGAGTTGAAAATAGAATTGGAAAATATCAACCTATAAAACAAGGGGTGCGACAAGGATGTGTACTATCTCCAGACCTTTTTTCTCTGTATAGCGAGAATATTCTAAGAACAATCATCACAGAACCAGGCATAAAAATTGGAGGATACAATATTAACAACCTTCGGTATGCTGACGACACAGTACTGATAGCTGAGAACCAACAAGACCTGCAAAATCTCTTTAATAAAGTCGCCAAAGAAAGTGAACAGAAAGGCCTTACTTTGAACATCAAAAAGACAGAGACTATGGTTATATCTAAGAAACAGAATCCACCAGCATGCAGTATTAAATTAAACGGAACTGTTCTAAAACAGGTGCAGAAATTCAAATACCTTGGAGCAGTAATAACTTCAGATGGGAAATGCAGAACAGAAATTAGGAACAGAATAGGCCAAGCAAAGACTGCATATCAGAGAATGAGAAACATATTGACCAACACATCCTTATCAATGAGTGTTAGAAAACGAGTACTAAAATGCTATATTGAACCTATCTTGTTATATGGAAGTGAATCATGGACAATAGGCAAGTCTGCACAAAAATCATTGGAAGCAGCAGAAATGTGGTTTATTAGAAGAATGTTGCGAATCCCCTGGACAGCAAAAATAACTAATGAAGAATGTAGGAGAAGAGCTGGAGAGACAAAAAACCTTGTCAAAAAGATAAGAGAGAGACAATGTACTTTCATAGGACATGCAATGAGAAGAGGGGGCATTGAAAATATTGTAACAACAGGAAAAATAGAAGGAAGAAGATCAAGAGGAAGACCAAGAGAAATGATACTGGACAGTCTGACGGGATGGTGTGAGAGGAGATCACCAACTGAGCTGATGGCCTGCATGAAGGATCGTGTACTCTGGAGAAGCATAATAGCCAACGCCAGTCGGCACGGCACATGATGATGATGATGAATCATCAACAGAATTGTACCAACACCTGAGGGAAAACTTCGGAAAGAGCAGGTAGGATTTAGGAAAGGAAGATCATGCATAGACCACATATTTGTACTTAGACAAATATTAGAGCAGGCAAATGAGTGGCATAGCACAACATATGCACTGTTTATAGATTTCGAGAAAGCCTTTGACAGTGTCAACAGAGATGCACTGTGGAAAATCCTAAGATGGCATGGCCTCCCCCATAAGATAGTGAATGTAATCAAAGCCCTATATGAGGGTTTTCAGTGCAAAGTGATCTGTGGAGAACATACCTCCAGCAGCTTTAGGGTACAAACAGGAGTGAAGCAGGGATGTGTACTATCACCAACATTATTTATCTTAGCAGTGGACTGATTAATGAAGGAGACAACATCAGACAAACGCAGAGGATTACAATGGACCCTTGACACAGTGCTGGAGGACCTTGACTTTGCAGACGACATTTGTCTACTATCAAGCAGCCACAAAGATATGCAAGATAAATAAACAAGCTAACTCAGAATGCAAACAACATAGGACTAAAGATCAACGTAGGAAAGACAAAGTTAATGAAGCAAAATGTAAACAACAGAAATGTACTCAGAGTAGATAACAAGTTAGTGGAGGAGGTCAAAGAATTTGTATACCTTGGCAGCAGAGTAGTAGAAAATGGAGACAGCACAGAGGACATCAACAGCAGACTTACTAGAGCAAAGCAGGCTTTTGCAGTGCTACAGATTATATGGAAATCTAAAAAACTAAGCGTGAAGACGAAAATCAAGATATTTAAGAGTTATGTTCTAAGTGTACTACTCTATGGAAGTGAATGCTGGAAAATCACCAAAACAATAGAAAACAAGCTGAATTCTTTCCAGACTAAATGTTTACGAAGAATTAGAAAAATATTTTGGCCAAACACCATAAGAAATAACATCTTGTTGGCAGAAATGCAGATGAAGTCACTGACAGCAATTATGGAGGAAAGACGCTGGCGATGGTTGGGACATGTGCTCCGAATGACTGACAACTCACTACCAAAAATAGCACTAAGATGGACACCACAGAGGAACAGAAGTAAGGGTAGACCAAAAGAGACACGGAGAAGAACAACAGAAAGGATGTTGAGCAATAGAGGGCTCACCTGGGCAAAAGCAGAAAAAAAGGCAAAGGACAGGCATTTGTGGAAAACCCTTGCGGAAGCCCCATGTGCCCTGGGCACTTAAGGTTCAGAGAGAGAGAAAGAGAGAGAGAGAGAGGAGAAATTAGTTGACCATATGTTGTAGATCCATTAGAAAACGGAGTTTAGAATCGTCCTTGTATCATGTGTAGAATATCTTGAAGTTGAGAACATTGCCGGAATGCTACACGTAGAATATGATAGAGTTTGATATAGAGAACTGGTGATTATGTGCTTCAACGAAGAAACCAACGAAGTTTATGTCTTATTACATCTAGTACAAGTGATGTTACCAACAGTTTTATCTGAACCATTATTAGACGGATTTAAATGGAATCTGTAACTTGTGCAGAGACTTGATTTAGTGAAACACTGTAAGTCCATTCGTGAGGTGTTGATAATAATATGATATAATTCACAACCTTGAAAATATTATAAATCCACCTCCATTTCCTAGACATTATTTGTAGGCTCACAGGTTCTTGTCCTAACCTTTCTCAGACCTGGTCATTTCTGATGTTGTCTTGTCACTTCATGTTTAAAATCCTCCTCAAGCAAACTGCTTAGTCGATATAATTCTGCAGGCACGTGATATTTGTGTGAAGGAAGAACTGCTTCACGAAGTCATTGCGCAAACAAGACAAATTCTGGTCCATTCTTGATGTCCTGACATGTCACGTGTTTTACACGATGATACAGACCAGTGGTTCCTAACTGGTGGTCCGCGGACCGCCGAGGGAGGGTCCATGGAACCTGTCGCGGGGGCCCGTGATAAAAAGTCAAGGCCCCTTTTTTACTTTCACTGTGAAATATTTAACAAGCGATATTTCGGTGAATCCTGCATGCATGAAAGAACCTTTTCATGATGTGAACACTGCGCATCAAACGAAGGAAGGGTATATAATGGGAAAAAGAAAGAGAGGAAGACCAAGGCGAAGATGGCTGCAAGACATCGTTGATAATCTGCAAATGGATGCATCAGCAGCAGGGCATCTTGCTCACAACCGAGAGGCCTACAGGAGAGATGTTAGGGAGGCAAAGTTTCGCAAGGGGCATGCAAGGGGCATGCAAATGACTGACTGACTGGAAACGACTGTTCGAAATAAAAAGAGGCACGATTTCTCTCATCATGTTTTGGTTGGTTAGCTGTCACACATTTAATGTTCTGTTCAGACCAACTAGGAATTTGTCAGAACAACTAGGAATTTGCCAGAACAACTAAGAATTTGTCAAAACAACTAGGAATTTGCCAGAACAACTAAGAATTTGTCAGAACAACTAGGAATTTGTCAGACCAATTAGGAATTTGTCAGAACAACTAGGAATTTGTCAGAACAACTAGGAATTTGCCAGAACAACTGGGAATTTGTTAAACCAACTAGGAATTTGTCAGAACAACTAGGAATTTGTCAGACCAACTAGGAATTTGTCAGACCAACTAGGAATTTTTCAGAACAATTAGGAATGGTAATATATGTCTGTGTTAAGAAAAACACAGAACTGCAATTACTAAACAAAAAACAAAACTGCATTACTACCATTGTTAAAATTCGCCAAGTTTGTCCTGTGCTTTTAGTGTAGTGCAGCGTTTGCCCATATTTTAAGAAAAAAAACTATTTTGCAGTTAAAGCACATAGCTACCATACAGATATGAAACTTTTCCAAAGTATTGGGGTCCGTAGCTTAGATTTTAAATCAGAAGGGGGGTCCGTAGCTTAGATTTTAAATCAGAAGGGGGGTCCGTAGCCTACATTTTAAATCAGCAGGGGGTCCGCAGTCAATATTTTAAATCAGCAGGGGGTCCGCAGCCAATATTTTAAATCAGCAGGGGGTCCGCAGTCAATATTTTAAATCAGCAGGGGGTCCGCAGTCAATATTTTAAATCAGCAGGGGGTCCGCAGCCAATATTTTAAATCAGAAGGGGGGTCCGTAGCCTATATTTTAAATCAGAAGGGGGGTCCGTAATCTACATTTTAAATCAGCATGGGGTCCGTAGCCAATATTTTAAATCAGAAGGGGGGTCCGTAATCTATATTTTAAATCAGCATGGGGTCCGTAGCCAATATTTTAAATCAGCATGGGCTCCGTAGCCTATATTTTAAATCAGAAGGGGGGTCCGTATATTACATTTTAAATCAGCATGGGGTCCGTAGCCAATATTTTAAATCAGCATGGGGTCCGTAGCCTATATTTTAAATCAGAAGGGGGGTCCGTAATCTACATTTTAAATCAGCATGGGGTCCGTAGCCAATATTTTAAATCAGCATGGGCTCCGTAGCCTATATTTTAAATCAGAAGGGGGGGGGGGGGGGGTCCGTAGTCTATATTTTAAATCAGCATGGAGTCAATTGCCTATATTTTAAACAAGCAGGGACTCCGTAGCCTATATTTTAAACCAGAAAGGGGGTCCGTAGCCTATATTTTAAATCAGCAAGGGGTCCGTCCTATATTTTAAATCAGCAAGGGGTCCGTAGCCTATATTTTAAATCAGCAGAGGGTCCGTAACCTAGATTTTAAATCAGCAGGGGTCCATAACCTAGATTTTAAATCAGCAGAGGGTCCGTAACATAGATTTTAAATCAGCAGGGGGTCCGTAACCTAGATTTTAAATCAGCAGGGGGTCCGTAACCTAGATTTTAAATCAGCAGGGGGTCCATAACCTAGATTTTAAATCAGCAGGGGGTCCGTAACCTAGATTTTAAATCAGCAGAGGTCCGTAACCTAGATTTTAAATCAGCAGAGGGTCCGTAACCTAGATTTTAAATCAGCAGGGGTCCATAACCTAGATTTTAAATCAGCAGAGGGTCCGTAACCTAGATTTTAAATCAGCAGGGGGTCCGTAACCTAGATTTTAAATCAGCAGGGGGTCCGTAACCTAGATTTTAAATCAGCAGGGGGTCCATAACCTAGATTTTAAATCAGCAGGGGGTCCGTAACCTAGATTTTAAATCAGCAGAGGTCCGTAACCTAGATTTTAAATCAGCAGGGGGTCCGTAACCTAGATTTTAAATCAGCAGAGGGTCCGTAACCTAGATTTTAAATCAGCAGGGGTCCATAACCTAGATTTTAAATCAGCAGAGGGTCCGTAACCTAGATTTTAAATCAGCAGAGGGTCCGTAACCTAGATTTTAAATCAGCAGGGGTCCATAACCTAGATTTTAAATCAGCAGAGGGTCCGTAACCTAGATTTTAAATCAGCAGGGGGTCCGTAACGTAGATTCTGAATCACCAGGGGGTCCGCAAACTTTTGTTAATTGAGAACCACTGGACTAGACAAAATGGTGATATGGACAGCGGTCTATCATAAAGTGTGATGTTGATAATGCAATTTTAAAGCATTAGAATAATTGGAAGCGCTTTCATACTGTAAAAATCATAGCAGTGAAAGCGCTCAAGATTTACACAAAACATATACCTAACTGTAGCGTGCTGCCGATAAATCTACTGGACAACTGTCAAGGCAACACGACCAAGGTCTTCGGCATCGTTCAGTATGGGCGTGGTTTTATGTATAAGTTTTCTTTTAACTTTTATTAGAAATTTTAACATGTATAATCAAAATGTCAAACCCTGATAAACGAAACCTTTTTGTTTTAAACTGAATTTTGTTAAGTTGTCTGAAGTTTCAGATTGCCTGAGCATAGAAGTTTTGAATTCCGTATTTTGCAGTTATTGCTGTATTTGTAGACTTCTACAACATGGTGAAACAATGAGTGAGAAATTAATACGTTTTCATCTAGTTACACCTTTTTATTTTCACTGATAGTATCGCTTTCATAATTAAACTTTTAATGTTTGATGACATTTACAAGAATCTATTATCAGTATTTGAATTCGTAATCCGTATACCATTGAATACTTACACAATGTATTTAGTTCTTACATATGGATATATGTGGGGGGGGGGGGGTCACGCAGAATTTCTACGAGTGTACAGCGTGGGAGTGAAACGTCATTTTCCACGCGCCCGGAAGTGCACGGCCTATAAATAAGGAAGAAAGCGTGGCAGAAGGGACTGAGCTTGAGAGTCTATGGCGGGCTAAGTTCGTTTCGTCTGGCCGTGATTAATGTGATATACTTAGCCCTAGCCGACTCATATTATTTTAAAATAATGTGTGTGAAATCAATGTGCTGCAGAGTTTATGTCCTTTCTCGTCGTGTATGGAGATTTCATGATTCATGTTGATTATTCGTCGTGATTCAGATGGGCATACAATCAAGGTCCGTCATATGTTTATATTTCAGTGCATTAGCACAAATGGAGATTATGTGCGGTATGGGGAGGTGGATTGGAGATATTTCGTTTATTCACTGCATTAGTACAATGGAGATTGTGTATAGTATGGAGAATTGGATTCGTAGCAGCAGTGGCTGCATATGCTAATGAGTGCGTTGGCACAATTTTATGAGAGTGTATGCTTTGCTTATGAGGGCCAGAAGAGCCCAGGCCATCCTGGCACATATGTTTTCAGTTATATATTAGAGAGTTATACATTTTATATTATGTCATATGTGTTCAATTTATGATGACATTTGTTGTCGTCCTATGCATGCAAGTCTGTGGTGGCGTTAAATGGTGTGTCTGTTGTGTATAATAAAATACTGATTGATTTAAATGCTTGACTTTGTAATGTGTAATGCATGTCACGTTGTTTGTATGAATTTATGTGATTTGCTGCATTACTGGCATACAGTATCCTTGGAGGGGTGATCCTGGGTTGTAGGTTAGATATGGGTTTGAGCCTGGCCACGCAGTAAGGTAGTACGTAAGCCATTGAATATGTGGTTGCAGCTAGGTTTTTGGTCCTGTCCCTCCCTTAATTGTTCCCAAATTGTGGACTTAGCACCCCATTAAGTCTACATATATGTCACATTAAGGCAGACGTTATAGAACCTGGCATGGTTGAGAAGTTCAGTATGAAAAAAGACAATGGAGATCAAGAAGCCAGGCTGGCTAAGTGGCACAGAAAAGAGCAGAAACTCACTTGACTAGAATAGTATCAAAGACCAAACAAAAATTATTAGCATGATCTCGAAGTCTAAAATGGAAAGAGGAATGAAGAATGTCTGTATCACAAGAAAGAAAGAAAGAAATAAAAGAAAGAAAGAAAGAAAGAAAGAAAGGACGGTCAGAATGAAGATAAGAAAAGAAAAAGATATCTACATTTTTCAAGACTTACCAAATCGAACTCGTGCAGCTGCTGTAAAGGTCACTCCAAGCCCACATCACAAATCATGGTCACGCCTTGGTCCAAAGGCCCGGCAGCAGAACATCTGATAAAAAGAGAAGATCTCACAGAACATTCTCACATCTTCCTCCAATCTTTCAAACAACAATCTGACATTTTCGCTGAATAGTTTTAATGATACGACAAATATACTTTGTTAACTCCCCTCTCTCATTAACCTTTCCCTGGCTATCGTCAGCCAACCACTACAGCGACCGAAAGATAATGCAAACAACGAACGGAAATCACACATAACCTCAGATTATTATCTACTTTCATCTTACATGTCTTAACAACGACAGACATTTTTAACGTTTAATAAGCTACATTGATTTTCTGTTGTTTTTTTTTCCATAACCAGTGCAATATGGTTTTTTCCCCCTTATTGTTTTTTAAATTGTGCACTCTTATAGAAAAAAAAGCAATACCCTGTAATGTAATGACAATGTAATGTAATGTGTTTAAAATACTTATAATTTACATGTTATATGTTACAGTTTAAGCTATCAAGTGGAGCATAACAGGCAGAAGAAAAAGAGGTCGACCACGTGAAACTCTAAAGAGGACATTGTTAAGAGAAGTGAGTTCAGTGGGCATAACATCCCTTGATGAAGTTGAAAGACTCACTGAGAACAGGAAAACTTGGCAAACAACTAAGCGAGCCCTATGTGACGTTTAACGGCACAAGAAGGATGTAAGATGTAAGAAGATGTTACAGTTTGCAACGTACTTTCTATTACTTTTAGCAATCTCTTCTCTACTTCCCTCTATCCCTGACTATTTTTGTTGATGTCTGACGAAGCTGAACTCATTTGCTCAACTCTTTCACTCTTTCCATGCTCTACTAGAGCAAACTCGTGAGAACTTTTGATAGAGAGAAACTGGAAGGAAGTTACTGTATCATTTAGAAACACAGGTTGGGTGAGAAATGTGCTACTTTTCGTCTCTTTCAGACTGACTAAATATCGTTCTGAGCGTTCGTTCATGCTGATGTGCAGGATCTACGAAGACTATCAGAGTTGTTTCGGAGTCAAAGAGTTAATTTTTAAAAAATAGTTTTTGTTATAAAGCGTTCTCCAACAATTTTGATACTTAAAAATTAATCCATATTTAAAATAAATACATAGTATTATTAAATGACATCTTATTTCTAAAAATTTTGGGGGTTTTTTCCTATAGAAGTTTTTTTAAGCATTAAAATTCTTTCATGTTATATACGGAACCAATCATTGCCAAAATTTATCACTTGAAGATAAAAAATATACGAAGTCAAAAATTAACCTTAATTGATCGGTAAAGTTGTCAAAGTTCAGAAAACTTACGTTAATACATATTGTCGTTTTTTTTTTACCAATAATCTCCTCTAGCTGAACAACATCAGATAATGTCGACAGTGAAAAGGAGGCAATCCCGATCTGGGTATAATCCACGAATACGGCCCGACTGATCCACAAAAAATGTGTGGGCGTGAGACCAAGAAAGCCAAGGACTGAAGATTTCCTTAGTCAGACTTGTAATGTGAGCGTTTTGTCCTCTCTTCAACTTTAGTACTTCCATTAGTATTCACGGCAGGCAGCTGTCAGCAACCCGCTCTGCTTGCAGTGACACGTCATTTCAAGCTACCATTAGTCGGAGCAACTCCAGGAGCAGGCAGGGTCTGCGTATCTGGAAATAATGCCTGCGAGTTCAGTTCTCTGTCTTCATCAGCGCCGATTAGAAAATGTTCTTAAGAACAACGAAAAAAAATACAAATCAGAACACTGATGAGGAGATTCTTCGTTATCCTCCTTAATTCTTCACTATCCACCTTAAATCTTCACTATCCACGTTCATCACTGTTCATCTAACAGGGTTCTCATATCAGTTAGTGCTATCCCAATAGGCGTATGCCGTCATCTCTCTCCATCTCGCTCGATCTTCCATGTCTCGAATCAAGTCGATACCTGTTTTTCTGCCAACCATGCAGCCCGCCTTCTCTGACTTATGAACCGTGCTCTGACTTAACTACTTTCTATATCAATTAATTCCTCACCACTGGACTTTTTAAAAATATCCTTGATATATGTAATACATTTAAACAAAACAATACTTAACTTACATTACTTTATCCTTCCTCTTTTACTGTAAAGTACTGAGGGGAGATGCAGTTGGAGTCTTTGGGCAATATGAGTGGCCTCAGTGATGTTCATGCCTTAATTCGTGAGTGTTTCTATAACTCCATCTATCCAGCTTTTCCTGGTCTTCCTCTTGATCTGAAAAGGTAGATAGAGGTGTATGGTGCAGTTTTACAAAGTGAGGGAGGGAGTGAGTAAGGTGAGAAAAAACGAATAGAAAGTATGAGAATGTATAAATGAAAAACATACAACATCCGATGTTTAGGCGTGAGCCTTTTTCGGGGATTACATGCACACACGAGACAAAAATAAAAAATAAAAAACGAAGAACTTATCTGAATATGGTTTTTCTACTTTTGGAGGAGGCCATATTCAGATAAGTTCTTCGTTTTTTATTTTTATTTTTGTCTCGTGTGTGCATGTAATCCCCGAAAAAAGGCTCACGCAAAAATATATCGGATGTTGTATGTTTTTCATTTATACATTTTCATACTTTCTATTCGTTTTTTTCTCACTTTACTCACTCCCTCCCTCACTTTGTAAAATTGCACCATACACCTCTATCTACCTTTTTTATTTAAACCAGTCTTACTGCAGTCGCCATCCCTCTTGATCTGTGCTCTGTAGTTCTTTATCTGAGGACCTTCGCGGCCGACTGCATGTGTCATTCTCATTAAGTGGCCAAACCACTTAAATCTTTGTTTCTCTATATAATGTATGCATGGTGTCAGTCAGTCAGTCAGTCAGTCATTTGCATGTCCCTTGCAGAACTTTGCCCCCCTAACAGCTCCCCTGTAGGGCCTCTCGGTTGTGAGCAAGATGCCCTGCTGCTGATGCATCCATTTGCAGATTATCAACGATGTCTTGCAGCCATCTTCGCATTGGTCTTCCTCTCTCTCTCTCTCTCTCTCTCTCTCTCTCCCTCCTGTACCCATTATGTACCCTTCCAAGACGATCTTCTCTAAATTATCATGAAGCTTAATGTGTCCTTAAGTCTTCTCTGTTTAATCCACTTTCATGTAAAGGCATGATTTGGTTTCTACTAAATGTCTTTTGTTGTCATTTCTTATCTTGTCCCTCCTAGTGGCTCTTGCTTCTTTTCTTAGGCATCTCATTTCGCATGTACGTAGATATTTTATTTTGCTGTCTCTCGGCTAGTACCCATGTTTCGGAACTGGCTTCACAACGCTGGTATAAATATGCTATTAATTAGTTCGAATGAATGAGAAAGCAGGGGGTATAACTGATAAGTAATGGCATATGCTCTTTGTGTTCTATCTTCAGTTACTCTATTAAGCTTCCCATCTTCTTTAAACATACTGCTAAGATGCTTTAATTCTTTGTTAGATTTTGTTGTCCTCCGAGTAGATGTTCTATGGGCTTGTACTCCTGCTGAGACTTTCATGGTCTCTGTTTCCTTTCATATCATAATGTTTACAGCTGCGATGGAGATTGTTCATGTACGTGAACTGGTAAGCTTTTCATTAAGTCAGCCCGTTGTATTTCCTTTCTTGAATTTGTAGCAAGAGAAAACCCGCTGTCGGGTTGCCAGGCCTATCGCAGCTTAACCAAAACCCCTTTGGCTAGCAGTTTTTAGGCTTATCCGGGCTGGCTTCATGGCTACAGTAGCGGCCCCGTAAAGTAAACCCACGCCATAGATCATTCAACCCAGCAACCCTCTACTTCTACAACGAAGCCACGGGGTTGGCGTTTTGGAGAGGAAAAGAAAACAAAACAATATAAAGCCAAAATCTACTTTTTTATTATTTCCATATTCTAACCTCAAATTCTTCTCAAAAGCAAATAAATGAAACGAAAATTATAAACCTGTTGCTGTTTTTTTTTTACTACTGCTAGGACAAAGTCAAAATATGGCACGTCAGTATATGAAAGAAGTGATCTTAAAAACACAGTGGAACCCCTACAAGATCTTACATGAAAGCCATAACAGGTATCACGTATTTGTAGATTGTTTCCAAATCACGGAACAAACAAACGATAACTTTGCTAAGACAACAAACAGAGATGAAGGAACAAAGTACATCGTTGTGTAGTCTATGAAAACAATACCGAACAAACTCTTTAGATGTGAGAAAGATAAGTACTCTCTTAATTAAACTGACATTTACAAAAAATGCATTAGACTGTTTCTTCCATTTCGTAAAGCTTATAACCATCCTATATTTTAATCATACATTACTTCGTTTAACAACGATGCTGACGTCACCTTCTATTTTTATTCTGGCCTACAGGAGCAAACATTCCCATACTTCCACATTCTCAAGGCGTCCCTAGATCAACCAATCAAGTATCGTGCCGTGTGGGGTAGGCGATCATTTATCTCCACAATTCCCTGTCTTTAGACTTGATTATGAGATCCGCCAGTGACTTTATTCCTAGCCACACTGACAGCCCATCCAGTAACTTCTTCCTCTGTCTCTTCTTCCCTCAGTTTTTCCAGTTGCCACAATGTGTTACAATTTTCTTCTTCTCAGAAAATGTCCTACAAATCTTGCTTGTCTACCTCTGATCTTTGCTGTAATTTGCCTTCTAACTCCAGGCTCTCTTAAGACTTCGTTGGTTTTGCGGCTGTTCAACATCCTTCTTATGAACCACATTTCCATATCCTCCATTTCTCGCTGTACTCTCTTATTCATGGACAATGCTTCACATCCTTAAAACAAAGCTGGCTCGATGTAAAACTCGAAATCGTGTTTCCACTGATATGGATCTGCTGCACAAGATGTTTCTCATTTCGTCCAGAGATATCTTATTATTTTGCTTACTTTATCCTTCCTCTTGTACCGTGAAGTGTTGAGGGGAGATGCAACTAGCGTTCTGGAGCCAAATGGGCGGCCTCAGCGGCGGTCATGCCATAGTTAGCGAGTGTCTCTCTGATGCCATCTAACCATCTCTTTCTGGGTCTTCTTCGTGATCTGGGTCCTGTAGTTCTTTGGTTGAAGGCTCTCGCGGCTGGCTTCATTCTCATTAAATGACCGAAAGACTTGATTCTTTGCTTCTCTGTGTGTCTTAGACATGATGTAGTTCCTGTCATCTGTCTTATGGTGTCATTCCTTAGCTTGTCAAACCCGGTGACATTTGCTGCTCTCCTAAGACATCTCATTTCACTTCTGGTTATTTTATTCTGTTATATCTTAGTAAGTGCCCATGTCTGGCACCGATATCATGGCTTTGGTATGAATATAATGTTAATTAGTTTTATCTTAGTTTCAAGTGGGATGTTGGTGTGTGTAAACAGCGGGGACAGCTGGTATGCAATAGCATTGGCTCTTTGTGTTCTAACATCAGAGAGCTCTAGATAACGACAAACCATATAAGCCACTTTGGAAATCGAAAGAAAAAAACACAAATAGTTTTCGGGGTATAAGCATATTAAAAAATTAAATATATAAATATCACAAAGCAGCTGCAGTAAAGCCGTGATAATTAAGTAGTAAGACTACGCGTAAACAAACGAAATGACAACTGCGGTAAAACTGGTTCTAGTAATGAAAACAGATGGGTGTACTATATGGTACTCTTTGTGATAACCCCTTTACGACATTTCTCAACCAATCGTTGGCTTTCACTTTCTGCTCTATTTCGTCTATCTGGGCACATTTTGTGCCGGCTTTCATACATGAAGGAGGCCAAAAGGCTAAGTGGCTAAGTCTATATATTTTTCACCCATTTTTCGTGTTGTTATCTGTCATCCTTGAAAAAGGTTTTTGCCAAAATACTTGTATCGAATAGTTGTGTGTCCTTCAGTTATATGTACTCATATTTGTTTTTGCTATTCTTGTTTCTGCCCACTTTCCTCACTCTTTCCATCTTTTTCTAAAACTAAACCACACACTCATCTATTTTCATATAAGAAAACCAAAACTAGGAACAGCTTTATTAGTGAATGAGCACAAAAAGACAAAATGTAAATCCACATGCATGATAAATAACAAATATCTTATCTTATCTTATATCTTATATCCTTCCCGTGCCGTTAGACGTCACATAGGGCTCGCAAAGTAGTTCGCCAATTTTTCCTCTCTTCGGCGAGTCTTTCAACCTCAACAAAGGATTTTAAACCTGTTAACTTGGCCTCTCTTAATAATGTCCTCTTCAGAGTTTCACGCGGTCTGCCCCTTTTTCTTCGGCTTGTTGTGTTCCACTTGATAGCTTGTTTTGGGATTCTCTGATCATTTCTTCTCATCAAGTGACCAACATATGTCCATCTCCTTTTCCTGATCACCCGAGAGACTGGTTGTTGTTCAGTCATCTGTCTTATCTCTGCATTGTTCTTGAATTCATTCCACTTGATGCCGAGTATTTTCCTTAGGTATTTGTTTTCAAAAGAGTCTAATTTCTTTTCTATTTCTTTAGTTGTTTTCCAGCTTTCACATGCATAAATGAGGGTGGATATTACATTTGAATTGAATAGTCTTAACTTGGTTTTTGTGCTTATAACTTTTGAATTCCATATGTTCTCAAGATTCTTGAAGATTGATGCTGCTTTTGCAATTCTGATCCTAACTTCCTTTCTAGTGTCACCATCCTGGTCTATATAACTTCCTTTCTAGTGTCACCATCCTGGTCTATGTAGCTGCCAAGGTATGCAAATTGACTGACTTCTTCAATATCTGTCCCTTCTATGTGTATTTTTCCATTTTGATTGATGGGAATTTTCATTATTTTTGTTTTGTCCTTGTTAATTTCAAGTCCTATTTTGCTAGCCAGTGAAGATAGGCTATCTGTTTTTTCTTGCATGGAATTCACATTATTACTGATAAGAGTTATGTCATCAGCAAAATCAAGATCTTCTAGTTGGGTCCAATGTACCCAGTCAATACCTGTGTTACCTGTGCAGCATTTTTTCATTATGAAGTCTATTGTAATCCCAAAAAGTAACGGAGACAGTATACATCCTTGTTTCACGCCTGTTTCAATCTGGAACCATTCACTCATCCCTTCTTCTGTCTTGACTGCACAACCATATCCATTGTATAAGTCCTTAATGATGTTGACAATTTTAGATGGTATTCCATATAGACATAAAATTCTCCATAATGAATCTCTGTGTATGCTATCAAATGCCTTCTTAAAATCTATGAAATTCAGTATTAATGGTTTCTGCTTTTCAATATGTTCTTCAAGTATTATTCTGAGAGTAAAGATCTGGTCGAGACAGCTTCTCCCTTTTCGAAATCCTGCTTGTTCTTCTCTCATTGCAGTATCCACTATATCTTTGAGTCTATTCAAAATGACCTTGCAAAATACTTTTGACACAACTGATATTAAGGTTACTCCTCTCCAGTTGTTACAGTCACTACGGTTGCCCTTTTTTTGGTATTTTAACAATGATTCCCTTCTTCCAATTAGAAGGGACCTTTTCTTCTTTCCAAATCTTGTTAAACATTCTCTGTAGTTGTCTCATGTTGTCACTATTGATAGCTTTTAGCATCTCGGCTGTTATTTCATCTTCACCTGCAGCTTTGTTGTTAGCCATTAAATTCACTGCTGTTTCAATTTCATGCAATTTAATTTCATCTAGACTGACATTTAGTTGTGGGGCTGGTAAGTCAGTTTCAAGGTTTAACAATTCTTTTGGGTGTGGTCGATTGAGTATTTCTTGGAAGTGTTCAGCCCATCTTTGCTTTTGGTCTTTATTTGATGTTAATAGTGTTCCAGTTTTGCTAAGGATTGGTCTTTATTTAGATGTAATAGTACCTGTTAGCCTCTTTTGTATGTTATATAAAGTTTTGCTGTCTCCTGTTTTTGCTGCTTTTTCTGCCTCTTTCGCCATATTGTCTATGTATTCTCTTTTATCCCTTCTAGCTGAACTTTTTACTTTCTTGTCTATGTCTTTGTATTTTGCTTTTGCCGAATCTCTTTCATGATCTGCTTTTGCATTCAACATGTTTAATTTGACTGCTCGTCTTTCATGTATATACTTCCATGTTTTATCTGATATCCATGCTTTTCTATTTGGTTTTTCCAATCCAGCGCTTACTTTTGCTGCTGTGATTATGGCTGTGCTGTAAGAATTCCATAACTCATCTATACCTATCTCCTCAACTTCACTGGGTGTTTTGGAATGATTGGCAAGTTCCTGATTGAAATTAATGTTAGTATTTTCTTCTTGTAGGCTGTGGATGTTTATTTTTCTGTGTACTGATTTCTTGTGTTGACTTTTCAATTTTAGTTTTATTTTCCCTATGCACAATAGCAATATAAGAATAACAAATAAGAATAGAAAAAAAATGTAAACAGAGAAAAGAGAGCACTTAACTGTGGCTTGTAAGAAACTGTCCGAGAGTGTCTATGGTGAGTTATCGTGAGCGTCGCTCCGTTTTGGTAAAAATTCATAACCAATAACCAGGAAAAAAAAATTCCAGATTGTTAAATCAGTAATTAACTTGAACCTGAAGAACGGTCATGCTCTGCTGCTGACCTAGAGATGGGGCTTCCTTGCACTTATGACACTTGACCTTTAACCTCAGTGTTGTTCATAGAGTGTGTTGGGTGACAGTGCCTCTTCTTCGTTCGCTTCTACCACCAAGACCGCCCCGTCATCCTACTGGGTTTACTCCTGTGGTCCCCGAAAGGTCCCGTGGTCCCCGAGAAGACCACAAGAGGTTCAGAATATCACAGGGCTTGAGCCTGTATTCTCGGTGGGTCTCAGAAAGTGGATTGCGTGACACCGTGGTTTTCGTTGTCTCAGTTTAAACTAGAGCTGGACTTTCTCACCGGAAAACCTCGACGTGTTTTGGATATCAGTATATCCTCGCTGGGTGAGAGGTGGTTGTGTAGCATAGCCTTGTAAGTAACAGATACTGCTGTTGTCATTATTATTATTAATTAATATGGTTATGAAAATATACTGTAAATAAAATAGTAACATCGAATAGCGACAGAGAAAACTGAAGAGGAAAGGAAGAGAAAGGTATAGAACTTCCATGACACTAGAACAAGACGCGGACAAAAGTAAACAGTGACGCTGACATACAGGGATACAAAGAAGGACGCCAGAAAGTAGGATGGTCCAGTGATAACAAAGCAGTGACTGGACGTTGACACGAGAAAACAAAATAGAAAAGACAAATAGAAAAGGCAGATACAATGAAAAGCGAGGACACAATAAAACCTCCGACATGAAATAGCAAGATAATGACTTAGGTAAACAACAATTGTGTAGACGGAGTTGACATTTTGACACGCGTTATGACGCGATTGCACACGGGTTTTAAATAAAGGAGTGACCAACTCGGCCAGATGACCATTTAAATATTTAGAGGCGTGGCCTATTAGACAATTGACTTACGATATATAAGTAACGGGACAGTTTGAATGACGGACAATCAGAACGCGCATGGGAACAAGTGGACATCTGAAGGGTGGAGCCAAAATACTTATTGGTTAATCCACCAAGCTGGACTTGAGGATAAAAAGGTGAACAGAGAAGTACGAGGGGAACAGAACGAAGAAAGAGGGGGAACCAAGTAGGGGGAACGAGGAAGAAGAAGAGACAGAGAAGGGAGCCCGAAGAGAGAAGGACAGACAATCAGAGAAGAACAACAGAAGGAGAACACACACCAGAGAAGACACGAGAGAGAAAGAAGACGTAGGTAATGACAGTTGGAATAGATGGACAATTAGAGCAAGCAATAGATACTCAGAAAAAGCAGTTTTGAAGAAGTAGTTTTAGGACAGATTGAATCTGTGTTTCACGTGATCCAAGTGATATGAATATTTATGACTTTGAAACTTCTAGTACAGTGAATTAGTCGTGTAACTGATTGACCACGTGTTTAAAATGGAATATAGTACAGAGTTTAGAATTCTCCTCTTATCAAATGTGTAGAATATTCTGAAATAGGAGAACATTGAGAAATGCTGCATGTAGAGTATGATAATTTGATACTGACATGCTTCAACGACGAAACTAACGAATATTATGTCATATTGCATCTTAGTACAAGTGATGTTGTGAATTCTAAGTCGAATATCTTATTTGTCAGAATTAAAAGAATTCTGTAGAGAACATTTTCATCGGACTTCCTCTGATTTAGTGAAGTGTAATATTTGTGAAACATCGACGTGTTATGATCAGAGATCCAAAGAACACTTCTTCTATCAGTCATTTAAAGAGAAATATATAGTTCAAAATCATCAATATTACAATGCGACTTCATCAATAATATTATAGTCCAAGCATTGACTTTGTTATAGTTGCCCATCCAGGCTAGAGTTAGACTTTCTCACCGGAGGACCTCGATGTGTTTTGGAATACCCGTGTATCCCACCCGGGTGAGAGGTAGTGACAGCGCCAATGGCGCATTGATTGAATAAGGCTCAATCTTCTCCACGAAGTTCTCAATGTCTGCCTCTGCCTTTCGTTATTCCAAATCCCAGGTCAATGTATCCCTAGCAAATATAGTTCCAATTTTAAATGGAGTTATAGAATAAATATCGTATATCTTATATCCTTCCCGTGCCGTTAAACGTCACTAAGGGCTCGCAAGGTAGTTTGTCAAGTTTTCCTGTTTTCGGGAGAATCTCAGCCTCATCAAGGGATGTTATGCCCACTAAACTGGCCTCTCTTAACATTGTCCTCTTTAGAGTTTCACGCGGTCGACCTCTTTTACTTGGGCCTGTTGTGTTCCACTTGATAGCTTGTTTTGCGATTCTCAGATTTTGATCCAACACTCTCTGGATACACTACGCAAAAAAGCTAAAATAAAATAAAAGGGAACAAGAAAAGGAAGAAAAAGAAACCAGAATTTATAAGTAACGTGGCAAGCTGCAACACAAACAGAGAAGTAAGATGTCTTTGCCTGGCTGGACGCTCACACGATGATGATTACGCAGTTGTGTCCGTTCCTTTTTATTGAGATTTACAATATACACAAAATAAAGTGAGGCAGGAAAGTGGCGGGTGGATGTTCCCAGTATATTCGCATACTAATAGTTTCTGCAACACGCAAAAAAACCTTTACATCTGAGTAATCATTTTTTCCTCACGTTTTTAATGAGCAAAAAAAACTTCAGTGGAAAACGTATATTAATAAGTTATATCTAATGGTAAAAATATATACTGCAATTTCTCCGTGTATTTTTATAATAAAAATATTATTCTGAATCTATACGCCCTACCATGTGTAAAGAGTGCTAGATTTTTAACACATAAAATAAATATACGTTGTATTATGACTACATTCGTTTTGATATGTAATAAAGTTTATAGATTTTTTCTCCATAACACAGTTAATAAGCGTGTTCTGTGACTGTTAGTAGGTTTGTTCTGTGACAGTTAGTAGGTTTGTTATGTGACAGTTTGTAGGTGTTTTCTATAACAGTTAGTAGGCATGCTCTGTGACAGTCTGTAGACTTTGTTCTGTGATAGTAGGCGTGTTCTGTGACAGTCAGCAGACTTTTTAGTAGGTGTTTTCTGTGACAAAATTAGTAGAGATGTTCCATGACAGAGTTAGTAGACTTGTTCTATGATAGTTAGTAGGTGTTTTCTGTGACAGAATTAGTAGAGATGTTCCGTGACAGAGTTAGTAGACTTGTTCTGTGATAGTTAGTATGTGTTTTCTGTGACAGAATTAGTAGAGATGTTCTGTGACAGAGTTTTAGGCTTGTTCTATGGTAGTTGGTAGATGTTTTCTGTGACAGAATTAGTAGAGATGTTCCGTGACAGAGTTAGTAGACTTGTTCTGTGATAGTTAGTAGGAGTTTTCTGTGACAGAATTAGTAGAGATGTTCCATGACAGAGTTAGTAGACTTGTTCTGTGATAGTTAGTAGGTGTTTTCTGTGACAGAATTAGTAGGATTGTTCTATGACTGAGTTTCTAGGCTTGTTCTGTGATAGTTAGTAGATGTTTTCTGTGACAGAATTAGTAGGGTTGTTCTAAAACAAAGTTTCTAGGCTTGTTCTATGATAGTTAGTAGATGTTTTCTGTGACAGAATTAGTAGGGTTGTTCTAAAACAAAGTTTCTAGGCTTGTTCTATGATAGTTAGTAGATGTTTTCTGTGACAGAATTAGTAGGGTTGTTCTAAAACAAAGTTTCTAGGCTTGTTCTATGATAGTTAGTAGATGTTTTCTGTGACAGAGTTAGTAGGGTTGTTCTGTGACAGAGTTTCTAGGCTTGTTATATAATAGTCAGTAGGTGTTTTCTGTGACAGAATTAGTAGGTATGTTCCGTGACAGTGTTGGTTGGTCGAATGAAGAATATATCTGTAAATACGAGGTTCTTGAGAACATAAAAAAATAAAAATCTATTATGAAAATAAAAAAATAAGCCTGATTGGGACTAGACTGTGGTTCCTTTCCTAACTTTTTCTTCCAGAGAGGACCCTGAAAAAGCAAGTTTCGGGAAAAGCTCCACCAGTCGTCGTAGAACAGTGATTGTTCTCCATTAGTCACTGCCTATTTCCTCAGAGAATGTGGCTGAAATAGAATAATTACTTTGCGATATTGTCAGTTTCGTTTTCTCTCTTATATTAGTACAACCATTTTTGTGATAAGATGAGAGAAGTTAAGAGTATAATAGTACAACCATTTCTGTGATAAAGTTAAAGAAGTTAAGTCTATATTAGTACAGCCATTTCTGTGATAAGGTTAAAGAAGTTAAGTCTATTCGGCAGCTACTCTTAAGAGACCAATAGATTCCTATAAAAATCAGCTCTCTTCACCTGCTTACAGCACCAGATGTAACTAGGGTACTTGAAACAAAAGCAAAACACTTGGCAGAATTGTCTTCTCCGATCAACGTGGATAACTGCTTCTGTTTTGGCGATGACTGTTTGAAGTTGGATAAGATAAGAGTGTCCTGACTTAACCACGTTCGTTTTTCATTTAGACCTGCTCCATAACGCAAAACAATAAAACATGCGAATAAAAGCAAATGAGATGGATGAAGATCCAAACGCTTTTGATAGAACAGGCAAGCCAGAAACATCTATAGAAAAGAGGGTGAGATGCTGATAAAGACACTCTAGGGAAAGGGTTGTTCAGCTCAGCAGAACAGCCGGTAGCATTCCCGGAACCCCAGACCAAAGACGCTGCAGATCGTCGTGCAAAATGTGCAACCAATCTGCTGGAATCCACGAGGCGAACTGACTGCGATTGATCTGTCTGTCAACAACCGATGACATTGATTGACTGATCGTTATTTGTGTAAATAGAAAATTACCATATACGACCAATCTCGTAAATAATTACTAGCATTCAATAACAACTTCCTTCGGTGAATATAACAGTGAGATGTGTGTAGCAACATTACATTATATTTTCAGGTGATTGTACACAATAAAGTAAAAACCAGCTGACAGTTTCATGTTACACCTTACATTCAGTGAAAGTATCACAACCACTTGGACCTGCAAGAGAACTGTCAACAGAAAAAACGATATGAGTGCTTATTACACATATCCTGGCAGTGTCAGCCAATTCACGTATATTTTTATTCACTTTTTTCCATAAGTATTCATCGACATTAACTAACATGCCATGCATGATTTACTTAGTCTCTCGATGAAGTATCTTGGACGCTTCACTGAATTAACTGACTCTAACACCATTTTAATTTCACTTCATCTACACTTTTTGTATCATTTCCCCTCTCTCTGTAGACAGCTTTGTTGCCGAGCACGTAATTCATTTCTGTTCTGGTCATTTCGTTACTGCAAAAAAAAAACACACACCAAAAAAACAGGATTCATTTACTTGTTTATAATCCTGTACTTTCCCCAGTAGTTCTCAAAAGCAGACAAACAAAAATCTTTGTCTGGTCAGCTCCATTTTGTGCTGGTAATAAGATCCTCCCCCGAACAGTGATACACTCCCCCCCACCCCCCCATATCACTTGGTCAAGACACCAGTCGGCCAGGCTGGATTTCAAATTAAAAACATTCTCATTTGATAGCTTCCAAGGCGGCTACTTCATGACATCTAATTTCCGAACCACGTGATAGCAATTATACCATCTGCTGCCTTCCTCAGAAAGGCAAGGGAGCAAATGAAGACTGTGTTCGATTTCTCCAATAAGTCATCGCCTCCACGCGTGAAAGAACAAAGATCTCTCTGTTGACCTTGAAAAAGGTCAGCAGTAGTATTAGTCATTGTTAGTCAGTGAAGAAATCAGGTCGAGCAGATGGCACGCGCGGTTTGTTTAATCAGCGGGGAACACCGGGGGGGGGGGGGGGGTTGAGGTGCTAGATGGGGGTGGGGGAAGGTGGAGATTGTGAAACATGAAACACAATCTCAGTTATCAAAGTCTTACCGTACCCCCGTCCTTGTTTTCTTTCAGATTCCGTAGTTCGTTGTACTTTACGAGACCTTACCTCGTTATGAAATTTACCTTGTAGTATTTTACGAGAGTCCACGTCATTAATTTTACTTTGTTGCATTTTACGAGAGTCCACATCATTAATTTTACTTTGTTGCATTTTACGAGAGAGTTTACTTTGTTGCATTTTACGAGAGTCCACCTCATTATGAATTTTACTTTATAGTATTTTACGAGAAGTATTTGATGAGAAGAAATGATCAGAGAATCCCAAAACAAGCTATCAAGTGGAACACAACAGGCCGTAGAAAAAGAGGCAGACCGCGTGAAACTCTGAAGAGGACATTATTAAGAGAGGCCAAATTAACAGGCATAAAATCCTTTGATGAGGTTGAAAGACTCGCCGAAGACAGGAAAAAGTGGCGAACTACTTTTCAAGCCCTATGTGACGTTTAACGGCACGGGAAGGATATAAGATATAAGAAGACTTTACGAGACTCCACCTCATTATGAATTTTTTTTTCATACTTTATGAAACTCGGATTCATTATGACTTTTACTTTGTCCTGTCTGGTTATGAACTGAAGTTTGCTGCACTTTATGAGTCGCTGGCTGGTGTTTCTTTTCCGACAAGCGTTGGCCATGACGCTTCTCCACCAGTCGTTTCCCATACGTTCAGCTGGCGAATTTTTTAGTTCATCTAGCGATTTTTTAGTTCATCTAGCGACTTTTAGTTCATCTAGCGACTTTTTAGTTCAGCTGGCGACTTTTTAGTTCATCTAGCGACTTTTTAGTTCAGCTGGCGACTTTTTACCGTTAGACTGCCCGTGATCACTTTATCAAGCACATCTGATTATGAACACAGCTTTTTTTTTGCTGCAGTGAACTCACTAGCCACGATGTGGGTTCTCCTCAATGTCCCAGGTCCCAATACGCTCTTTCCAAACCAGGCTGACCTCGATTTCTTCCCTATATATTAAATAATCATCCAGAAAGTTTTAGCATTATACATTTTTCATCTTCTTCTATCATCATCATCATCATCATCATGACATGCCAAACGGGGCGGCGTGGAAGGTCTTACTCTTCCATACCTCCTTGATATTTCTGAGTTACCATACCTCCTTGATATTTCTGAGTATCGCTGATTTTTTTTTCCATGACACAATGTCAAGCCTTCTAACATCTGTTCCCTTGGTCGTCCTCTGTCTCTCCTGCCTTCATTTTAGCCCATTGTTAAGATAGTTCTCCAGTTTATCGATTCTCATAACCTACCCCAAGAATGATGATTCCATTTTTTTCATTATCTTTATTATAATAATATGTTTTTCGTAAGCTTGTCTCGGACACTACTCATTAGTTATCTTAGCTGTCCATGGGATACATCATTTTTCTCAAGAACCAGATCTCTATTGCCTCCAGTGATGTACTCATCTGCCTGTCAATAGCCGGGGGTGGGGGCGGGGAGGGCGGGGAATTTCCTTCTACCAGATGCGCCCACCGGATGGTAGATGGTGCAGTTCATTCATTCATTCGCTCATTTATTCATTCATTTGCATGTCCCTTGCGGAGCTTTGCCTCCCTAACAGCACTCCTGTAGGCCTCTCGGTTGTGAGCAAGATGGCCTGCTGCTGATACATCCATTTGCAGATCATGAACGATGTCTTGCAGCCATCTTCGCCTTGGTCTTCCTCTCTTTCTTTTCCCAATTATGTACCCTTCCAAGACGGTTTTCTCTAGATTATCATGACGTTTAATGTGTCCAAAATATTTAAGTTTTCTTTGTTTAATCCTCTTTGCTAGCCACCCTTCTTCCATATTAAGTTCTTGTATTATAGATATATTTGTTAATTCTTGTGTCCATGATATTTGAAGAACTCTTCTGTAGCACTTACATTCAAAGGCATTTATGTGTTTCTCAGCTGTTTTGTTAAGTGTCCAGGTCTCACAGGCATATGTTGCGATGGGAATGATGCATGCCCTTAAAAATCTTATTTTTTTGTAGTTCTGTCTGCTCCTCTCCACAGATTCTTTAGTTGTTTTACTTTCTGAAGAGCGATAGATGTCCTCCTTGTAGTTTCCCTCATTGTATCTCCATTATTAGTTAGTAGTGATCCAAGATATTCAAAACTCTCCACTTCTTAGAGTTTTTCCTCATTGACACATATTTCAGCTGCCTTGTTTGTTTTGTCAGTTGTCATCAATTTAGTTTTCTTCACATTAAGATAGAGGTTTTGTTCTTCGCTGTTCTTACGGACTGACATAATTAGTTTTTTCCATTGCTTTTTGTGTTGTGGACAGTAATACTATGTCATCAGCATATCTAATCTCTGGTATTTCATAACCTACAATTGTTATGGCATCGTTAATATTCTTTGTCTACATCTTCTCTAACATTCCTCATTATATTTTCAGTATACAAGTTAAATAAGTAAGGTGACATTATATTCACCCTTGACGGACCCCTTGTTTTATGTCAAACCAAGTTGTTGTTTCACCATTTATTCTTACTGCTGCTTGTTGGTCTAGATACAGCAGTGATGCCGCTAGATATAGATGTTAGCTGAGAATATAGTGAGTAAGCAGCCATGGACCAACCAGGTGACCGTGACTGAGAGGATGGGAGTTGACAGTGGGAGGGTGTTAACTTTATAAAATACCTCTTAACTTAGTGATACGACCATCTTAACTCAGTGATACGACCATCTTAACTCAGTGATACGACCATCTACTAGTAAGAGACGCCATAACCTTTCCCCCTGCTGCACTGTGGGTTAGGCTCCTTTCAGAGCCAAAGTAAATAAACCGACAGAAAACAACGGAGAACTGCTGTTATAAACCCTAGAATAATCATGTCTAGACGCAAATCTATCTGGCTTGGGGGACTCGCCACCAAATCTTTTTCCTATTTGACTTTCCATGTTGCTGTTTGGGTTTCTTGGTCTATTTCTAGAAGATAGTTTACCATTGCTATCCTTCCAGACAGTGACTGTACTATTCATTGATATTATCTTGGATCACTATTAACTAATAATGGAGATACAATGAGGGAAATTAAAAGGAGGACATCTATCGCTCTTCAGAAAGTAAAAAAATAAAGAATCTGTGGAGAGGAGCAGACAGAACTACAAAAATAATATCATGCATCTTTTTATATTGAATAAGGCTGGCTAGTAAAGAGGATTAAAGAGAGAAAACTTAAATATTTTGGACACATTAAACGTCATGATAATCTAGAGAAGACCGTACTGGAAGGATACATAATGGGAAAAAGAAAGAGAGGAAGACCAAAACGAAGATGGCTGCAAGACATCGTTGACGATCTGCAAATGGATGCATCAGCAGCAGGCCATCTTGCTCACAACCGAGAGGCCTACAGGAGTGCTGTTAGGGAGGCAAAGTCCCGCAAGGGACATGCAAATGAATGAATGAATGAATAAATGAATGAATGAGACGCAAATCTCTCTCCTTTCATGGAAAAAAAATCCTCCCCTTAGAATTTAAATTCCCAACTGGGGAGCCACCTGTCTCCAGGCTGAGAATCCCTGTTATCCCAAGTCATTTCTAGCCATTTTATGACGTCACATCGACCCACTAAATCGCATTTATAATGGCTGACTATGCTGCAGCGTAGATCTTCAAAGCTTACCTTCCTGAGCTCATTTACTGACTAGATACGTTCTAACAGGGAGAGCGAAATAATGTGATTTAAGTGAATCACATGATTTCAGTTAATAAAGTGATTAGATGAAAGTCTTTTACCAGTCACTTTTCTGCTGCAGATGTTACGAAAAAAACTTATAAATGGCGACAGCCCATGACAAGCGGATACAAGCAAGAGTTACCTTCGTCACTGATTTTTATATCAACTCTAAAAACGCCTTATCGAGTGGTCCTTCTCATTCTCAGAATAACTGAATACATTAAATGTTCATTAGTGCGAGACTGCGAGATCAATTTTCTTTTACACATGTGTAATTACTTTCTGTACTGAGCGACTGGATAAGAGTGGAAGGTAAATGTTTTAATATTTTTTAAGTTTTTTAAAAAATGTTTGCTATATGTGTATCATATGTGTATTATATGCGTACCATCTTATGTAGAATCAGAAACGATGGGAAACTTGTGTAATAAAGGGCAAAATGTCAGACTGACCAAATATTAACCCTTTGAAAATAAAGATCAGCCAGTCAGCCCTTTATCCTGATCTATGTGATTATTTAAGGCATTATATGACTGTCAGTAACGAGTATGAAAATATGTATGGTCTACTGTTCTAAAGGCCAATGAAGCCACTCATATGGCTCCAACACGTCAACTGCGTCTCCCCTGGATACTTCACGGTACAAGAGGAAGGATAAAGTAAAGAAAAGAAAAGTAAAATAACTGTCAAAGGCCATTTTAAAACAAATACAAAGAGAGACAGAGACAGAGACAGAGAGAGAGAGAGTTTTCACTGAGACAACACTTTCGGGACACATTGTTCTCTGCCAACAAATGCTAAATGTTGTTTGGTAACCTTTTATCCGATCCTGTTTTCTTGTGACTGACAAAGCAAAATCTGGGGGAACGACATCGATTATCTGTAACTTGTCACGGATGACTTATTTCACACCGGGACGGTGTTTCATTACGCCTGCCAGCCTTACCGGGTTCACGGATTTAGAAATATAATATAGTTTAGCTGGTGCATGTTTTCAAAAATAAAAACGTTTGAAGAAACCACTTGTTTAGCTTGAGGCCAAAATAGGAAGGCCCACAATTCAAACTTCAGTTACAGGTAGCCCCCTAAAATCTCAGATGTATGTTACATCAGTTTATGTCATGGGTCCAGGTTGTTGCCCATGTGTATGATCGCTTTTGGAGAAAAATTTGTCTGGAGTTTATGGAATCTTTTAATATGTGGTCAGAGATTTAGAATCTTGAGCCATAAATACTCAGTTTAACATCATTTTCTGAAAGATGTTGGATGTACTTGCTAAGTATCAGAATGAAGTTTGATCTCTCTGCTTCGAGCGAAAGTTCTTGTATTCTTGGGCAGTTTTTACAACACGATGACGAACATACTTCTAAAGCGCTAATTACATAAGAACAAAATCAGTACATCTAGAAATGTAACAGTACATCTATAAATGTATCAGTACATCTAGAAATGTAACAGTACATCTAGAAATGTAACAGTACATCTAGAAATGTAACATTACATCTAGAAATGTAACAGTACACATCTAGAAATGTAACAGTTCTTCTAGAAATGTAACAGTACATCTAGAAATGTATCATCTAGAAATGCATCAGTACATCTAGAAAAAAATGTATCAGTGCATCTAGAAATGTATCACTACATCTAGAAATGCATCATCTAGAAATGCATCAGTACATCTAGAAAAAAATGTATCAGTACATCTAGAAATGTATCAATACATCTAGAAATGTAACAGTACATCCTGAAATATATCACTATATCTAGAAATGCATCAGTACATCTAGAGATGTAACAAAGCTGCAAGGGGTTTGCAGAAGTCGGGCAAGAGACCCCATCGGCAACGAGAAATCTTCGAATTTTCTTTCATGATCTTAGATTGTGATTCTTCTCAAGTCCATCAGATCTTAAGTGGCTTCAAGACAGTCACGTTTCAATTACAGTTAACAAGACAACCAGTAAAACCAGTTTAGTAAAACTAACATTACGCAAGAGTTTACATAAACTTTGTCTATAGGTCAAGGTTTAGATGTTCAAACGAGTAATACATCTCAGATTTCTGTTGCACTGAGAAAAGTGTAAATAAGAACACTCACTCCGACCAAAAAAATAATAATAAAAAAGTATTTCCAAACCCTCAGGAGACGTTATTCTTGCCAAGTCCCTGAGCAATGTCAGATTTACAGGGATAAAACACTTGTTTACAACAGGAAAAAAAAGAAGGATAAGTGGAGGCGTAACGTTTTCATGGTAAAGGAAACTGTTTTAGTCTGTATGCTGGAGTTTCTTGTTTTGGGGGTTATTTTTTTATATACTGTACTGTGTTAATAGCAGGTCATAGTGTTATACCTGTCATGATTTGTGCTTTAGTTTTTATGATTTATGACAGTCATGACTAGTGCTACAAGCTTGTCATGATTGGTGCTACAGCCTGTCATGATTGGTGCTAGCAGATGTTATACCCCACGGCCTAGTGGTCAAAGAAGAGATGGTGATGGGAATGTGGATGTGATAGTAAAAATTACTACGTTACTTATGATGTTAAACACGACACTCAGGATATATTTAACACGACACTTAAGATATGTTTAACCATCATTTAAAATGTGTTCAGCACGACACTTAGGACATTTTTAACTTGTCATTTTGCTTATGTTGAACATTTCACTTAGAATATGTTTAACATGTAATTTAGCAAAATGTTCAACACTTCACTTAGGATATGTTTAACACTTCACTTAGGATATGTTTAGCACATCCCTAAGGACATGTTTAAAAACTATGCATATGTTTTAAACACGTCACTTAGAATATGTTTAACAAATTTTTAATTCGTCACTTAAGTTATGTTTAACACATCGCTTAGGGCATGTTTAACTCGTCACTTAGAATATGTTTACCACAACATTTAGGATATGTGTCAAATTACAAATGACTGCTTTATACAGATAGATATGAACTGCAGATTTCCTACGCCAGATTTGTATTTTTAATCAATTTGTCATGCTATTCCACTGCTTCCTTTAATGTTCTGTTGGATTAATTTTACCAAATGGTCGAAATCTGTCCTCCTAATAATATTAGACATTGGATTTTCATACGCCAGGTTGGTCGCGATTGAACTTTGCAAAATATGTAGAATTAAATTAAAGTTTAAACTTCCTTTTCCAAACATCTGGACGCGGGTAAATGCGTGAAAAACGCGATAGGTCTTCCGTTTTGTGAAATAAAATTTTATGTAATCATACGTTTAAACAAAAAAAAAAACAACAACACACACACACACACAAAACGCAACCACAGAAACCGGCAAATCTTTACAGATAATAAAGCCAAGTTGTTTAGAGTCCCTGCTTGAAACGAGATGCCAAAGCTCGTCTGTGAAGGCAGTGGCTCGGCTTCTGCTACGCCCTTTGTTTACTTTGACTCAGACGAGCAGAGCTGAATTCGATCCTGGAAATAGCTGGAATCGGGCTAAAGTAACCCCCTTCAGTACTTCAGCATGAACTAATTCTCTAGGCTTGATGCCCTTTATTTGTATAATTTTTCTGGCATTATGCTTACAATTTATTTCTAAGAATAAATGTTCAATTTCCGAGACGTTCTAGCAGAAGACAGTTATGCTGCAGTTTTGGTAGTCTGCGACTTGACATTGGACAGAGATTGTGCGTGAAACAAATAGATCAGTTATCAAGTGTCGTGAAGAATTTTTTTGTGGTTACTAAATCTTTCATGACCTAAGACAACAAATGTGATCGGATGATAAAAATGTAATCTTCTGTTTCTGATGACAACGCTTTGTTTCGCAGTCTTCTGTGTGCGGTTGTTAGTCTGACTATATTGAACGTTTGAGTATAAAACCTGACTTTATTCCACGTTTGACTATAAAACTTGACTATATTCACGTTTGACTATAAAACCTGACCAAATTCAAGTTTGAATACAAAACCTGGCTATATTCATGTTTGACTATAAAACCTTACTATATTCACGTTTGACTATAAAACCTGACTATATTCAAGATTGACTATAAAACCTGACTATATTCAAGTTTGACTACAAAACCTGACCATATTCACGTTTGACTATAAAACCTGACTATATTCAAGTTTGACTATAAAACCTGACTATATTCACGTTTGACTATAAAACCTGAGTATATTCACTTTTGACTATAAAACCTGACTATATTCACGTTTGACTACAAAACTTGACTATATTCACATTTTACCTACACAATACAAGTCAGAAAAAAACAAAATTAAAGTTTACTATTATTATTTATTGATTATGCCTGTATTAAAAATCTTCATTTTGTCAGTGATTCAAAATTTAGTTTCCCCCGTTAAATTCAGATCCTAGTTAGGATTAAGTCGACTGAGCTGATCTCCCCTGACCCGAGACGCCTAAAGAAGTTTCTAGTTTTTACAGAAGGGTGATTTCTTGCACTGGCTTCGAGTGCCACATCTGGGGCACAGGATATTGTAAGGGAAGAGTTTTTTAATGGGTTTTTTTTAGTTGTGGGGGGGGGGGGGGATTCTTAGTTTGTGTGGCAGAGTTAAGATAGGTTGTATTTTTGGCCGTATTAGCGAGCTGGAGAGTTTGTGTAGAAAAAAACTTAACTTAGAAATCAAGATGAACAAGTGAATGCCTACTATTTTCGAGTTCTTGTGTAGTTGACTAACTGATCAAAGCTTTCTTTTGTCATCGTATTTGTATTCTCCTGTGTTCAACCAGTAATTTGGGCTATTTAATGCTATCATCATCAACTACACTCACAGATCCATCATCATGGTATTCACCATTAAATGAGACACCTGTGTTTGGTACCTGGTTGCTGTCGGGGTATAACCTACAGTTCTTCTCGTACGTCGTGACATGTCTGTCTATTGATAGCTCAGTCAGCAAATCTTCATCAGATGGAGCCTTTCTTTTCTTGCCAAACTCCAACATCTGATGTCATACTATCTCATTTTGGTACCTTGCTATAAAACCATAAAGGAATCTTTTTCATGTGATAGCGCATACATTTCAGCATTTGAAGACGCTGAAAAGGTCTAAGATCAAAGAAAAAATGTATGAGCTAGGAAAAAATGTAGGAACAGCTTTATTATTTAACGATAACACACTTGCGACGTTTCGGCGCGAGCCTTCTGACACTAATTATTGTGTTACTAAGATCAAAGCAGAGACGGCAGATCTTTCACTCCTTCATCTCTCTCCTCCTTGTTTTTCAGCTGTTTCTTAGAATTCACTTCAAAATACGAATTAGCAATGTGAAATATTCCGGAATAAATAGATAAAGATGTGAAATATTAAGGCATATATAGACAAAAACGTGAAATACTTCAGTATAAGTAGATAAATATATAAAATATTCGGGCATAAATATACAGTATAACGTTGTGAAATATTTCTACATAAATATACGGTATAACGTTATGAAATATTTCTACATAAATATACGGTATAACGTTATGAAATATTTCTACATAAATATACGGTATAACGTTATGAAATATTTCTACATAAATATACGGTATAACGTTATGAAATATTTCTACATAAATATACGGTATAACGTTATGAAATATTTCTACATAAATATACGGTATAACGTTATGAAATATTTCGGCATGAATAGAAACATATGAAATATTCCAGCATAAATATATGACATAGTGAAATACTTCGGCATAAATATATGACATAGTGAAATACTTCGGCATAAATATATGACATAGTGAAATACTTCGGCATAAATATATGACATAGTGAAATACTTCGGCATAAATATATGACATAGTGAAATATTCCGGCATAAATAAATAACGTAGTAAAATATTTGGGCATAAAGTGATTTTTAAAAAATATGAAATATTCTGACATCAGCAGATAAATATGAGAAATATTCCGACATAAACAGACAAAGATGTGAAATATTCAAACATAAATAAAGATGGAGAGATAAAGATATACAGAGGAAGAGACAAACAAGTGCATAAGTGCATGAGAAAGATTAACACTTTTTATAACATTCCGTACCAACAAACAAACAAAAAAATTAATGAAATATAACATGCCACGACATCATAACCTTATCAAGCTCAACGCGACATTTTTTCTGGAACCCCAAACCACTTATTAAAGAAATCGTAAATATCCAAAAAGCATTTCTGACGATGTCTGCAGAAAATCGCAATCACCTTCCCTGCCATTTCTGCACCGCTTATAAAGCCCTGCACACTGCAAAGAGCTTCGACATTTATCTTCTGCGGTCTCATTTTTTTGTGTGAGTGTGTGTGTCACAGATGCAGACCCCCCCCCCTCCCCCCATTATGATTTCATATTTTGTTAGTAAAACTCGAAACGTTTTTAAAAAAAAATAACTTACAATACAAAAAAAAAACAAACCAAAACAACAGGACATCAATGTTTGGTAGGTCAGTTTCAGACGAGGTTGTGGTGACCCATGCAGATTTTGCGTTTACAGAACATTTGCCTCTGCCCCACCCACCACCCCCCCCCCAAACCCCCACCCCCTTTCTTTTAAGAAATCAATCTTTTGTTACTGGCGTCATCGTCTGAGAACTGGATGTACATTTTACAATTTTTGTTTTTACGAGTAATTTTTTTCTCACGTCACACTCCCCCCCCCCCCACCCCACCCCAAACCACTCTAATCACCCCCCACCCAAACCACTCTAATCACCCCCCCAACCACTCTAATCACCCCACCCCAAACCACTCTAATCACCCCCCCCCAACCACTCTAATCACCCCACCCCAAACCACTCTAATCACCCCCACCCCAAACCACTCTAATCACCCCCCACCCCAAATCACTCTAATCACCCCCCAAACCACTCTAATCACCCCCACCCCAAACCACTCTAATCACCCCCCACCCCAAACCACTCTAATCACCCCACCCCAAACCACTCTAATCATCCCCCAAACCACTCTAATCACCCCACCCCAAACCACTCTAATCACCCCCCACCCCAAAACACTCTAATCACCCCCCAAACCACTCTAATCACCCCCACCCCAAACCACTCTAATCACCCCCACCCCAAACCACTCTAATCACCCCCACCCCAAACCACTCTAATCACCCCCCACCCCAAACCACTCTAATCACCCCCACCCCAAACCACTCTAATCACCCCCACCCCAAACCACTCTAATCACCCCCACCCCAAACCACTCTAATCATCCACCAAACCACTCTAATCACCCCCACCCCAAACCACTCTAATCATCCCCCAAACCACTCTAATCACCCCCACCCCAAACCACTCTAATCACCCCCACCCCAAACCACTCTAATCACCCCCACCCAAACCACTCTAATCACCCCACCCCCCCAACCACTCTAATCACCCTCCCAACCCCCTTTTCTCTTCCTTTTGCAGTCTTGGTGTTCAAATCTCTGAGCTTTCTGTTCCAGTTTTCGCCATATTTATTTTCATTTCTTTTCTTTTCTCTCTTTAGCTCAGGAAAAGATCAAAAGGGATCTATATTTCTTTCCATCTTAAAAAAATTTATCTTCATTCATGACAGCTGCTCTCTTAAGACATATATTTAACAGGTTCCAGTATTTGATTATGGGTTTTTTTTCGATTTTTGTGTCCATTAAATTTGGAACATGCTTTTTTCCCCCGTTTAACTCTTACCATTAAAAAATACTTTTTTTTTTTTTACTATGCATTCCGTTCATTTGATTTCGCTTTTTTCGTTTCGCTGAAAAAAAAAAGGTTTTGATGGTTTAATAAAAACTATAATCAAATTTTACCTCGTAACAAAATTAATAAAACTTGAACTTTTCGTCTTATTCTTATTTTGATGAGAATGTAACAGACATGAGAATGTATCATTGATGAGAATGTAACAGACATGAGAATGTAACAGACATGAGAATGTAACATTGATGAGAATGTAACAGCCATGACAATGTAACATTGATGAGAGTATAGCAGAAATGAGAATGTAACAGACATGAGAATGTAACATTGATGAGAATGTAACAGAAATGAGAATGTAACATTGATGAGAATGTAACAGAAATGAGAATGTAACATTGATGAGAATGTAACAGACATGACAATGTAACACTGATGAGAATGTAACAGAAATGAGAATGTAATATTGATGAGAATGTAACATTGATGAGAATGTAATAGAAATGAGAATGTAACATTGATGAGAATGTAACAGAAATGAGAATGTAACATTGATGAGAGTGTAACAGACATGAGAATGTAACATTGATGAGAGTGTAACAGAAATGAGAGTGTAAAATATGAGCAAATCAAGAAAATTGCCAAATATATAAAGAATATAATTATATAATGTAGATCTAAGAAAAACGGAACAAAGAGAACTAATGTTTCGACTGGGAAATTTTTCTTCAAATCTAACTTTGTTTTCTCATTGTCAGAGTTGATTTACTAAACATTCTTTCTCGTGCCACTTTGCAATGACAATTAATTATCAAAAAGAATATACAGTATATTTAAATATTAATGCAGTAAATTACGTTCCCTGTTTTTAAATCATGGCATCTGTTCAGCTGTAACAAACACCTGCATTTTTTTTAAAAACTCCTTTCTATAACCAAACAAAAATTTGAAATATATTTAGATTGTTTTATGTTTTCTTCCGTTTTTTGAAATAAAGTATAACAAGTTAATTTTTTAAGGAATAGTCACATCAAAAACATACACCCATTTCTCGGTTCCAGTCACAAAACAAATACAGAAGGGAATCTTTGTCAATATTTTTTTTTCATGAAATGTGTTCGATGACTCGAAACTAATTTTTCATAAGTTGTTCATAGTATTTGTTGTGTGGGTGTGTTGATGAATAAATTGGCTGAACCGTGGCCAGTGATTGATCCCTTGGATATTTTAATCTTTCTCCCATGTACAAGCACTGTCACTAATTCAGAGTGAAAGTTTCTCATAAATCAGTCACATGACAAACATATTCTC
This sequence comes from Achatina immaculata, assembly GCA_009760885.1. Lineage (NCBI taxonomy): Eukaryota > Metazoa > Mollusca > Gastropoda > Stylommatophora > Achatinidae > Lissachatina > Lissachatina immaculata. The sequence continues at coordinate 9,324,214 of CM019691.1, forward strand.
ATAAATCAGTCACATGACAAACATATTCTCATAAATCAGTCACATGACAAACATATTCTCGTAAATCAGTCACATGACAAACATATTCTCATAAATCAGTCACATGACAAACATATTCTCATAAATCAGTCACATGACAAACATATTCTCATAAATCAGTCACATGACAAACATATTCTCATAAATCACTCACATGGCAAACATACTGTCATAAATCAATCACATGACAAAGATACTATAGATTCCACTCACTTTTAGTAATATACAGTTTAATACTTTTCATGTACGACCACGTTTCACTCTTTTGCTTAGTAAGCAGAACATGTGATTACTTTTTTTATCTTCGGCCCATTAGGTAAAATATGTGATTACATCCTCACTTTTGTTTTCAGTGGTAGAAGTATGAAATTGCGTCCTAATCTCCGGTTTAGTGTTATATACGAGACTATGTCTTAACCTCTGGCTTTATATGTAAAATACTTTATACACGACATCCGCTGCTGGTCTTTCAGGGATTCTGTCTCATCTCTTGCCCTTGTGATTCCCAGTTGTCTCCCCCTCCACCCTCCCGTCTTACGATGTGCTAAATAAAACTCTCGCAGACTCCTTATCTCAGTACTTATTGTTCTTCTCACGTTCGCCTCACTGAAGATAATGCACAAGCAGGCTAGGTTATTTCCTGTTTTGTTATTGATGGACTAGTTCATCAAGCCCTTACAGTCTACTGAAACCACACACTGAAATGCGACATAACCGCCCCCCCCCCCCACTCATTATTATATATTTCATGACTGCTAACAGCAAGGGGAAAAAAGACGAGATTTCGAATTATTAGAACACGTAAATATCTATTAGATGAGAGGCAAGCTGTCCGTTATAAGGAAAAGTAAGAGAAATTTTGTAGGATTAGACCTCGAAAAAATCGTAGACAAAACACTTTAGTAAGACGTGAGAGAAATAAAAATCACAAGAGAATTACCTGGGATTCGAACACGGTCTCCTGTAGGACTAGCATCGTCTAGCCACGAGAGAACAGCGCTAGTTGACTAAGTCGATAGTTCTCTCGTGGCTAGACGGCTGCTCGTCCTACAGGAGACCGTGTTCGAATTCCATGTAATTCTCTTGTGATTTTTCTTTCTCTCACGTCTCACTAAAGTGCTTTGTCTACGATTTTTTCGAGGTCTAATCATACAAAATTTGTTCTCTTACTTTACCGTACCAAAGCCTCGTAGTTTCCTATTTATAAAAAATTGTTCCGTTATAAGGAAGCCGAATCGTCACTTATATGGGTGGCAAGCGAATGTTGAAAACAAAGCGAACACTCCTAGAGATTGGCGTGACAGAAAGTCACGAATCGAACATACTAGAAGCATCGAAGAATAAGGTTATTGGGAAAGCACTTTCATATAATTTATCCTTGACAATATCTGAGTGACACCAGTAATTGTCAGTGCTTACAGCCCCGGAAATAGTACGTTTTTTTTTAAATAGAATATGCGAAAACCAGGCATTCACTTACCTACAAACAGAGCGAGATCTCACTTCATTCAACACGCATTATTTACCCGTGTTCTTTTATGCCCAAAATTATATATATATATAACAGTAGATTCACCAATCATGTATATTTTTAATACTGACACAGAAATTAATAAAGTCTCATCTATGCTTCTATTGTGTGACAGCTTTTATCTTTAAGCACCAGGCACCTCATTCATCTCAGGCAGATATTATCCGTAAATCTCTGCCACTTTATGAAACTTAGATACATTTTGTACTTGTGTATTTACAAAAAATAATTCGTGTTTGTATTGTTCATTGCTCTCTTTTTCCATATTAAGATCGTTGATAATTCACGGTAATTTTTTTACAGTATTCCAAACTTTAACCTTTTCCTAAGTCAGAGAAAGTAAGAGGGGCGTTCAGAAAGTAATGCACCATATAGTTTTTACATTTATACACAAAGTACATGGATATGTCTTGTAAACATCGATATTATTAAACATAATCCCCATCAACTTGTACGGCTTTACACCAGCGTGAAACAAATGCATATATTCCTAGTCAGTACCAGATTTTCTCTTGGTTATGTAGCGGGGTAGGGGTATCCCCTATCAAAGGAGAAGTAAGACGCCTCCTTACTTCCGTTAGTCTACGGGACACCCGTGGGCAAGATGGAGTACCCGTATAGCCCCCCTCACCCCCCCCTCCTGATCAGGGTGACGTGAAGCCATGGGAGCAGGTGGTGGATGGAATGGGAGAGCAGCTGACAGATAATATTGGTTATGGTCACCATTCTATGATGGTAGGCAGATGATCTCAATGTAGGGACAATGGCTACGATCACTGACTAGTACAGTCACTGCCTGGAAGGAAAGCAATGGTAAACTATCTTCTGGAAATATACCAAGAAACCCAAACAGCAACACGGAAAGTCAAATAGGAAAAAGATCTGGTGTTGAGTCCCCCAGGCCAGATAGATCTAATTTTAACACTGGGGAAGAGTGTGAGACAGAGGTTAGTACTAGTAATTGTGATGACGGACAAAATCCTGACGGTGTTACTAAGGACAACCCCTGCATCAAACTAAAAAGAAAAATAAGAGTAGGAACATGGAATGTGAGAAGTATGTATGAGGGGAAGTGTCAAATAATAAGTGATGAGATGAAAAGAACGGGGATACACATTTTGGGAATCTGCGAACATCAATGGAAAGGATCAGGACACTTCAAGAGCGAGAATGATAATATCTTTATATAGTCTGGTGGAGAATTAGGAAGAAAGAATGGAATGAATATTTACTTGGACAAATCAACATCAAAAGCATTGCTAGGTTACAATCCAGTAAGTGATAGAATCCTCACAATCAGACTTAAGGGCACTCCTACAAATGTATCAATCATCTAGATATATGCACCTACATCAGCAGCAGAAGAAGAGGAAGTAGAAGACTTTTATAACACACTGCAAACGACGATAGACCAGATACGGAAAAATGATATTGTATTAATAATGGGGGATTTTAATGCAAAGACTGGTACAGAAAGAACAGAAGATGAAGGACATGGTGTATGGAAATTTTAGCATAGGACATAGAAATGAGGTAGGAGACAATCTAATGGCTTTTGCATGGAAAATGAGCTAATGATTGCTAACACACTTTTTAAAAAAAACATCCAAGAAGACTTTACACATGGACATCACCTGATGGGAAAACCAAGAATAAAATAGATTACATTTTAGTGCAAAGAAGGCGGGGATCAAGTATAACATCAGCAAAAACTTTACCAGGTGCTGATTGTGACGCTGACCATAAGTTATTAATAGCAGACATGAAGATAAAGATAAAAAAGACAGTTATGGGATCAAGACCACTCCACTTTGATCTCACAAAACTACCAGAAATATACGGTACAGAAGTGAAGAATTGTTTTGAAATCCTGATGGCTGTACAGTAGGAGATGACACCAGATGAACTGGCTACGTAGGCCAGAGATATCTTAATAACAACAGCTAAAGACATGGTTCAAGAAAACACAAAAGAATGGATGGATTTCAGCAGGCACACTAGAACTGATAAAACGAAGTAGAGAAATTAAGACGCAATGTAAAGTGACAAACAACAACAAAGAGGAATATAAATCTTTAACAAAAGAGGTACGAAGAAACATAAGAAAAGATAAAAAAATACATAAAAGATTGTTGTGAAAGAATAGGACATCAGAAGTGTGGAAGAGATAGTGAAATGTTTAAAGAAATGAAGACACTGACGAGAAATGTCACACCTAAGCTAAATGTAATTTGTGACAAGATGGGGAATACCTTGCCACAGACAGAAGAAATTCTAGAAAGATGGAAGGAATATTGCAGAGGAATGTATGAAACAACTGACTGTGAAAGCAGAAATCAACAGTGTGAATTATTATTAGAGGAGAAAGAACCCGAACCGACAGTAGAAGAAGTTTTATGGGCAATAAAGAATCTGAAAAATGGTAAATCACCAGGATGTGATGAGATAACAGCTGAACTTATTAAAGCAAGAGGAAAGGAATATGCAACAATCTATCATGCACTATGTAAAACTATGTAACAAGAAATGGCAATCAGATATTTGGCCAAAAGAATAGAAAAGACCTGTATTCATACCACTGCCAAAAAAGGGTAACCTGAAATTATGCACAAACTACAGAACTGTTGCTCTGATTAGTCATACCAGTAAAATTCTGTTAAAAAATTATAATGGGTAGACTTCGTAAGAAAATAGAAGAAGAAGTCAGTATGGTCCAAGCTGGTTTCAGGCAAGGAAGAAGATCAAGACATTATATAATCAACATAAGATTAATAATAGAGAAAAGCATCGAGTTTAATGTGAATCTGTATTTATCCTTTATAGACTACTCAAATGCATTTGATTGTGTGCAACACCAGAAACTTTGGGAAATAAAGGAAAAAAATGGGATATCCAACACATTTGATACAATTAACATCACTGCTGTATCTAGATCAACAGGCAGCAGTTTGAATAAATGGTGAAACAACAACTTGGTTTGACATAAAACAAGGGGTCCGTCAGGGGTGCATATTGTTCCCTTACTTATTTAACTTGTATACTGAAAATATAATGAGGAATGCTAGAATAGACGTAGACAAATAATATTACGATGCCGTAACAATTGTAGGTTATGAAATACCAGAGATTAGATATGCTGATGACACAGTATTACTGTCCACAACACAAAAAGGAGTGGAAAAACTAATTATATCAGTCCGTAAGAATAGTGAAGAGCAAAACCTCTATCTTAATGCGAAGAAAACTAAATCGATGACAAATAACAAAACAAACAAGGCAGCTGATATATGTATCAGTGAGGAAAAAATGGAAGAAATGGATAGTTTTGAATATCTTGGATCACTGCTAACTAATAATGGAGATACAATGAAGGAAATTAAAAGGAGGACATCCATTACTAATCAGAAAGTAAAACAACTAAAGAATCTGTGGAGAGGAACAGACAGAACTACAAAAATAAGATTTTTAAGGGCATGCATCTTTCTCATCGCAGCATATGCCTGTGAGACTGGACACTAAACAAAACAGTTGAGAAACACATAAATGCCTTTGAATGTAAATGCTACAGAAGAGTTCTTCAAATATCATGGACACAAAAAAGAACACATATATCCATACTACAAGAACCTAATATTGAAGAAGGCTGGCTAGTAAAGAGTATTAAACAGAGAAAACATAAATATTTTGGACACATTAAACGTCATGATAATCTAGAGAAAACCGTCTAGGAATGGTACATAATGGGAAAAAGAAAGAGAATGAATAAATGAATGAATGAATAATCTTTATTTTTCAAGGGTAAAGAATTGGGCACGCAGGCCCGTCTTACATTCTGCCCTTAGAGGAAGACCAAGGCGAAGATGGCTGCAAATGAATGCATCAGCAGCAGGCCATATTGATCACAGTTGAGAGGCCTACAAGAGTGCTGTTAGGGAGGAAAAGTTCCGCAAGGGATAGACAAATGAATGAATGAATGATATGTAGCGATTTATTCGCTGCATAAATCACTCCTTCGTCATCTTCAAATCTTACCACACGGAGTGCATCTTTAAGTGGACCAAACAGATGGAAATCAGAGGGTGCTAGATCGGGACTATAAGAAGGATAGGGTAGCGCAGTCCAACCCAATTTGGTGATTGCTTCCGTGTTGGCAGACTTGTGTGAGGGCGCGCATTGTCGTGAAGGAGAAGCAGGTCTGCTGGATTCTTGTGCGGCCGAACTCTGTGAAAACGTTGATTGAGTTTTTTCAACCCCTTAACGTAAGCTTGCGAATTGGTTGTCTCTCCTCTTGGCATAACATCCATAAGAATCACACATTCAATGTCACAAAAGACAATGATCATGACCTTTCCAGCTGAAGGAGATATCTTGAACTTCTTTCATCGTGGTGATTGCGGATGATGTCACTCCCTTGACTGTCTTTTTTGTCTCAGGTTCAAAATGATGTGCCCAGGTTTCGTCACCTGTTACGATCTTAGCCAGAAAGGTTTCTCCCTCAGCACTGAAACTCTCCAACAATTCAGAAATTGCTTTCCTTGGCAATCGATAGTCATTTGTGAGACTTCGGGGACCATCTTGCGCAAATCTTAGAAAATCCGAGAGCTTTTATAACTGCATTTGCACTACTATTGCAGACTGACAGCTTTAAGGCCACTTGGTGAGTAGTGATACCCCTATCAGTAAGAATAACAGCGCATTTCAACATTTCTGCCTTGATGGCTGTGGCAGGACGTCCACAGCGCGGACGATCATGCAACTCCTTATCTCCACTTATTGATTCTTTGATTCTCTGAACCCAGCGATTGGCTGTACTCTTGTCGACTGAAAAACTTCCATACACATCACATAGACGCTTGTGAATGTTCACAACAGTTTCCTTCTCTGCACCAAGAAATTCTATCACAATTCGCTGCTTACACCGCAAGTTGCTAACACGCTCCATTTCAACGGTTAGGGCATATATAATTTTTGGTCGGTTGCGGTGCAGTTTGGTTCACACAATCGCCACGTGCCATATTTAAATTGTGCAAAATTTCGTGGTTCTATCTTCATTATTAGCTGAAAAAAAAAAACGATGTGGTGCATTACTTTCAGAACGACCCTCATATTAGACAGAAATGTTTTGACTTTCCAGCCCTGGGTCACGCACAATAATTAGTGTAATATGCATACAGCTATATACAAAGCAGTGCAGTAAAGCTGTGATACCAAAATGTATAAACTAGGGTAAATGTTAGAACAGCTTTATATTTAACGATTACACAGTTGTAACGTTTCGGCGCGAGCCTTTATCAAACATGAACAAACAGGACGAAGAATCAGAGAGAGGAGACAGATAATTTATGATAACGAAATAATAAAAAATGAAAAAAAATTAATGAAAAATTGTAAATGACTTATCTTAGCTCTTGAAACAGTGCAGAATTGCAATCACCTTTATGTCGCAGGGAACACAAACAATATGCACCGGTTACTATGTAACGAAAGCGTTCGTTCTGAAAGGTGCCAAATTGTGCATGGTTGAGTGTAGAAAATGTTAAGAGATAAGGATGCGCATAGAAGGTGCAGATTCTATACATTTCAGTGCTGAGTGAAGTGTTTTATCAGGCAAGTTGCTCATTCCATAAACAAATTTCTATTAATGATTATAAGTAGCAAAGCATAATTTACTGAGGTCTGTTATCAGTTTATACAGCGAATTATCACTCTTAAATTTCGCGTATATATAATGGTGTGAGAAAAATGTAATAACATTTATTTATTTATTCTAAGCATTTAAAGCTTATAAAGCTCACTGCGTAGATGTATCCTGTTACCGTTGGTTTCTGCGTCTGGCTTTCTGTCTCCAGTTCTTTATTTCAAGTTATCTTATGTCTTGTTCCATGTCTCCGTATCTTTGTCTTGATCTGCCCCTTGGCTATGGCCCTTCCATCTCTTGTGTATAGACTAATTTGATATGACGACTCACTTCCATTCTTTCTACGCGTCCCAGACATCGTAGTCTGGCAGGTTTTATTGTTGAAGTGATTTTAACAGTAACATAAAATGAAAAACATTTAACTGATTTTGTAAATAAATAACAAGAGAATAATATCTTTGCTTCTGAACAATACACAGTAAATATTCAGACGTCAGTCTTGTGTGAGCAAATAAGGGGGATAAATGCAGGACATGTTAGTATTTTCATCTCTCCGTGAGTTGTCTCCCCTGGATTAAGTGAGAGGTCTATGAAACCATGTGTAAAATTTGACTAACATGCTGTAAGCGATGCGTCTCTTAACCTTTCGGTGATACAAGGATACTTCAAGGGCTAGTTCACACTTTTTATGGTTGACAGCCCTTTAGCCGTTCTGTTTCTTCCTTTATCTCTGTAAACTCTGAAACTGTTAACAAAATTCGGTACTTCAGAAATTCATCCTCTTATTCTTTCGCTCAGATATCGAGGTCAGATTTCTCTCACGAATACGACAGTTCGTTTCTGTTTTCAGCCTCGTCGTTACATCGTCTTGTAGCGGGTTGAGATCTGTCCTGGTTCTTTGCCTGACTGAGTTGTGTAGCTTGCATTTCTGGAGGATGTGTTGTTCTGTTCGTGTCTCTTTTCCGCAGGCATCGAGGTCTGTCGAGCCAATTTCGGTCTGTAGCTTAGATGTTGCAAAAGCAGCATCAATCTTCAAGAATCTTGAGAACATATGGCATTCAAAAGTTATAAGCACAAAGATTAAGATTATTCGATTCAAAAGTAATATCCACCCTCATTTATGCATGCGAAAGCTGGAAAACAACTAAAGAAATAGAAAAGAAATTAGACTCTTTTGAAAACAAATGCCTAAGGAAAATACTCGGCATCAAGTGGAACAAATTCAAGAACAATGCAGAGATAAGACAGATGACTGAACAACAACCAGTCTCATGGGTGATCAGGAAAAGGAGATGGACATATGTTGGTCACTTGATGAGAAGAAGTGATCAGAGAATCCCAAAACAAGCTATCAAGTGGAACACAACAGGCCAAAGAAAAAGAGGCAGACCGCGTGAAACTCTGAAGAGGACATTGTTAAAAGAGGCCAAATTAGCAGGCATAAAATCCTTTGATGAGGTTGAAAGACTCGCCGAAGACAGGAAAAATTGGCGAACTACCTTGAGAGACTTATGTGACGTTTGACGGCCTGGGAAGGATATAAGATAAGATATAAGATAAGATATAAGATAAGATATAAGATAAGATATAAGATAAGATAAGAAAAGTTTAGATTTTGTCTCCTCCTGCAAAGCCCTGTTCGCAGTCTTGATTATTTCAGGAAAGTTTGTAGTATTCTGCTGAGATTCCAATTCTGAGATTTCACAGCCGAGACCATATGTCTCTCAGCCAGTGATCGTCGCTAGAGCTTTCTTTAAAAATTAGGTGACAGGTAAACCTATTTACACTGTCAGAATAAAACCTCAACATGTTACAATCTACGGGAAATGTGACTGTCGAAACTGCTGCAACAAGCTCAATGGGATGAGCGCCGTGGGCGGTATGAGAGGTTTCCTGTGTGGAAAAGTTTAAGTATATTCCTCAATAAACTGAAAATTAATGTTATGAATTATCTAAATAAGCAAATACTTAGGTACAGAAATTGTGTACCGTAACTTTATACACAAAACGTGGAAGTTTCTCATTTTTGCTTTAAATTTAATGATGAATTAAAAACTGAAGTAACAAGTGACACATTTTTTGAAAATATGTTTTACTCTTAGCTAAAGTGAACATTGTTTATTTTAGTAATTATCCCTCTTACGGCAATTTCAGTAATTATCCCTTGCATATGATAAAAGTAGACCCACAGTGTAGCAATGTAAACTGATTTTGTGACTCAGCGTCAAGTTTTATTTGTAGCAATAACTGGAAAATGTTTTTAAATGTATCTTAATCCTTTACAAAGAAGAAGTGTATTTACTGCCATTATAATGCGACAACCAATCTGTCATTGCTTCTTTCACTCGGTATTTTTTTGGAAGCAAAATATCAGCTACTGCTCTTTGGCAGTATCATAATTTGTGTATTTTATTTCATCCATCACAAGTGGACAGGAGTCAAACAGAGACAAGATTAATGTCTCTGCAAGAGATTCCTGAATACCTTGACATTTCTGATGATTCAGAGTCAGAGGATGATGATGAAGAAGATGGTGATAGTGAAAATGTAGACACGAACATTGACACACTTGTGAAAGCAATGACAGAAATATAACTACCCCACAATATCAAAAATTATGTCAGGAATCTCTTATGTGCACTTTTTCTAGTTGTCTACTTTACAAATATTTTTAAAATACGTCATTAATCTCATATGTGCACTTCGCCTGGAAACAACTGTGTTAAGAACACACTTATCTTAACATAATCTTTGTGAGATAGGGAAATAGATCTTTTTGCTTAAAAACTCTGACCTACTTCTATAGCCCGGAAACCTGTAGCAATCAACACTAATTGTAATTGTTATTTTTGTAAAATGTAAAGTCAGGTTGGCGGACAGATGAGGACATGGAGATTCCGGCAGGAATGAGGAAAATCAGGTATGAAACCAATGAATCCAGGACGTGACAAGCCTACGGGTCTTTACAACAATGGCTATCAGAATGATGTAAACAAAACAGAGCTTGCAGACTATAGGTGGCCGGGAATGGACATCAGATTCCTCACCCCAAAGTCGGATTGTCTCTGTGGAACTGTCCCAAAGCCGTCTGGCCAGCCAGTGTTGCATGCTGGATCTGACATGGAGAGGGGACTTAAGTACAGCCACCAGATGCTGGAAAACAAAGTTTTGGCCAGGCCAGCCTACACCACTGTCTTCATGGCAGTCCGAGCAAGACCACAGTCTGGTCTAGCAAGGAAAGGTGCTGAAGTCTAAGGTACCCAGCCAAAAGGCGCACCGCAAAAATCAGGGTACCACGCATCATTGCAGGTGTGCGTACAAAGAAGAAGATATGTGCACTTCTTCTAAGTCGTTCTAGTCACAAATGAGTGAAAATAATGAAAAAAATTAGTCTTTTTAAAGTGTACCTTTCACTTGCCTATAAAGAATTAACGAACAAAACCTCCAGAAACAATATGACGATGTACACAGTAATATAAATGATCGCTTATTCTTGAAGTCTGAAGATAAAATCAGTAGTTTGGAAGCTAGAATATACAAACGGACAAAAATAATATCGTGACTTACAAACGCAGACTTTCCATGAAAGTAAGTGTTTGTCAAAGTTTTTGAAGAAGTGTCCCGTCGCACAACGACATAACAAAACGTGTACTCCAAACCATCTAAATATATATGTAGGAAATGATCAAATCCATTGAACATAATTCCTTCGTATCTGCTTTCTCATTATTAGCCACAGAAAGTATTTCAGGTGACTGGTTTCTTTACGCCGTAATAGTCTGGTGATAAAAGTAGTCTCCCCCTTACCCTCTGTTCTCCACCTTCTACCTGCAGTGTTGGTAACTTTCTAAAACTGTTAATCCCTTCCAGTTCTTCCGCTAAAGATTTCTTGACGTAAATGTTCCAATGTTTCATTCTGTGTTAAAGTTTACTCAAACAGTGGCTTGGGTGAGAACACAAATGCTATTACTAGTTATACTTCCTGTTTTATACACAGCCATTGCTATCTTGAGTGTTTCAAATGCTATTATTAGTTGTCTACATGAAAATAATATTAAAAAACCCAGTTGCGTTATAAACACATTTAATCACTTTCACAGATTTCATGTCTAAAGAGGGGGTGGGGTGAGAATTAACGTTAAGTTTGTAAATAATTTGGATTGGACACCACCTTCCAAGTTTTTTTAAAAAATAATCATCATCATATTTTACCAGCGTTTTTAACCAGTACATATTTACAGTAAATCATTAAAAAAAATTCTTTCGATGTTTATTTTCTTTTATTTTAGTTAGCTGAGAAAACAGACGTGAAGTATTCGCTGCAGACGCTTGGCACATTTAACAGCACGGTGTATTAACCCTTTAAATCGGAATAAAATTTCTTACATCAGCCAGATATAGACTTCTAATCATGTCTCAGTTTTCTTTTACAAATGAATTATTACGTATATTATTAGTTATGCCCAGGAAAAATTATTCTTCACATGATTTATTAGCTAATTTATTAAATTCTCTTTCGTATAGTTATCACAATGAAAACCATTTTTTAAATTTTTTTTTTCACATGAAAGGGTGGTGAATTAAAGAGCTTATAAATGAAATACATTAGGCGAATGAGGCGGTTAAAGAAGAGGATTCTGTGGAAGATCTTTACTTTAATAAAAAGTGAAAAATAAGCTAGTAAAAAAAAAAAGATCCTAGCTCTGCATTCTTATGTTTTCTGGACATAAAACTTTCAAATATTACTAATACCAAACACGGAGAATAGGAAAATTACTTCTGTAATCGATTTTCTCATTGTATTCGTTGCGTTTCATCTTCTTCGCCATGGTATCGATTATATAATTATCTTGACATTTCTGCTTGGAGAAACTTTTGTATAATGCGCTCTATTCTGCACTCCGCAGCTATTTATCGTTCTTTGTAACACGGAGGAAGATGAATATCTGAAGTCATTGCACTCTGGTACGTTGGTTTGTTATGAAAAGAATATATTTGCTTATGTGTAGGCAAGCAGTGACAATGTGAAACATATTTAGTGAAGGCTGTGGTGAAGGATTCCATTTTTTCATTGGCTGTGAATAAACAGGAGGTATAACTCTCGGCGTTCTCCAGTCGATAAATTAATTAATTATCTCTCTTGTCTGCGGTAATGGGAGCATTTGTTTTTTACTTTCCATTATTCTCTCTCTCTCTCTCTCTCTCTCTCTCTCTCTCTCTCTCTCTCTCTCTCTCAGTCGACATGTCTCCACTTTTATTTATTTTCTTCCGTATTAACAATGATTTCAAGGTTTAATTTTCTTCTCTCAAGCCAAGTCATAATTCATCGTTTTTTTAATGGGTTGGGGGGGGGGGGGGGAAGTACAAATATCTTTGATAGTTCCACAAGTTTCAAAATTCCCTCTGCACTTTCGTCGACATATTGTTTTCGACTGAAAAAAAGTCGTATTTCGCAGGCGAAAAAAAATCCTGTGTTTATAACACAGAAAACATAAAGAATCATTCAAATATATTAAATCTCGTTTAAAAAAAAGTTCTCGTAATTTGATGGCTATTTTGATAAATTATATTTTTATTATGGCTGTTCTCTTTTTTTCCCCATTGGGTTCAAGGTTGTGTCCGTTCTGTTGCTTTCGAAAATTACATATTGCTGAATTTATCTAGTTTTATTCTCTACCTTATAGAGATGTGCCCCAAGTGGAGCTGACCACAGATAACTTCAAAGGTAGAAAAATCGACGTCTAAGAATGGAAGAAGAAGATTGACAGAATTAGCTGCATTTAAAAGAAATCGCGAGTATTAAAAATGCGAAGCAACACATGGACCAGCTATAGGCTCTTTAGTCATAGCCTGGTTAAAAATGGTGGCTGAGTTTATTGTAATTTTTGTGAGTGGTACTGAAATTTTAGTTTGGTGGCAAAAGAGTTAATAGCAAATGTGTACTAGATACGAAATTCTGACTTCAGATAATTGAACTTAGTGTGTTCAGTGTTCATAGGAGTACCAGTAGATTTATCGGTCACATCTATAATGAAGTTGTATTTTTTATTCCTGCTCTACGCTTTCGTGGAACTGCCAACTCCCGTTCTTTCCAGCCAACGCCGTGAAGATAGAGGAACATATGTACTTCGTAGGAAGGAGAGGGGATCACGTGACTTGAATGGAGAGCAGGCTGGACCCGAGACACGAGCTTAGGCACACGTCACTACAGTGGGCACTTCGGCGAGTCTTAATACGCTGGCCGGTCTAGAAGGTGCACATCACCCTGATACTAGGAAAGAAAAAGACCTATGATATGGTCTTGAACAGTTCTGCTTCGCCTATATAAATCACCGTAGATTGACTCCAGTTGTCCGATTTGTACATAACATAACTGATACGCTAACGTCCGGGCTGGCGAATCATAGCTGACCAAGACCCTGTCCCATTACTTCCTTGGTATCCATAGTAACAAGTCAAGCCGGGCTAATGTAGCATGGCCTTGTAAGTAATGATTATTGTTATTATTATTATTATTATAAATGATTATGATTATAAAAATATGCTGTAAAGAAAATAGTAACATCGAATAGCGACACAGAAAAAATGAAGAGGAAAGGAAGAGAAAGGTATAGAACTTCCATGACACTAGAACAAGACGCGGACAAAAGTAAACAGTGGAAACAATGAATAGAAAAAGACGAGGCTCAGTGACGCTGAGAAGTATGGAAGACAAAGGAAGGACGCCAGAAAGTAGGATGGTCCAGTGATAATAAAGCAGTGACTGGACGTTGACACAAGTAAACAAAATAGAAAAGACAAATAGAAAAGGCAGATACAATGAAAAGCGAGGACACAATAAAACCTCCGGCATGAAAGAGCAAGATAATGACTAAGGTAATTAACAATTGTATAGACGAAACTGACACAGACTGACACGCGTTGTGACGCTGTTGCGCACGGTTTTTAAATAAAGGAATGACAAACTCAGCCAGCTGACCAATTAAATATTTAGAGGTGTGGTCTATTGGACAATTGACTTACGAGAGATAAGTCACGGGGCAGTTTGAATGACGGACAATCAGAACGCTCATGGGAACCAATGGACATCTGAAGGGTGGAGCCAAAATACTTCTTGGTGAATCTATCAAGCTGGACTTTAAGATAAAAAGGCGAGCGAGAGACAGGGGGACGAGGAAGGAAAACCAAGAAGGAAGAATAAGTAGAGGAGAGGAGACAGAGGACAGAGCCTCGAAGACGGAGGAACAAGGACGATCAGTGACCTGAGACCGGTCCAGACAAGAGAAGAAGAGGACAGACAATCAGAGAAGAACAGCAGAAGGAGAACGCACACCAGAGAAGACGAGAGAGAAAGAAGACGCAGGAGGAGACATTTGGAATAGATGGACAATTAGAGCAATAGATACTTAGGAAAAGCCGTTTTGCAGAAGTAGTTCTAGGACAGACTGAAGATGTGTTTCAAGTGATTCAAAGGATCATGAAGAATTGACACTTTTTAAACTTCGAGTACAATAATTTTAGACGAGAAACTAGTTGACCACGTGTTTCAGGTGGAATATTGTACAGAGTTTAGAATTGTCCTCGTATCATGTGCAGAGTATTTTGAAGTTGAAAACTTGCAGCATGTAGAATCTGATAGAGTTTGATATTGTGAACAAATGATTAAGTGATTTACTGATTGACCACATGTTGCAGATCTGATATAATACGGAGTTAGAAAATGTTCTCTTATCAAGTGTGGAATGTGAAGTTGAGAACATTGAGAAATGCCGCATGTAGAACATGATAGTATGATACTGATGTGCTTCGACGACGAAACTAACGAAGATTATGTCATATTGCATCTTAGTACAAGGGATGTTGTGAATTCTAGGTCGAATATCTCATTTGTGAGAATTAAATGAATTCTGTACAGAACATTTCATCGGACTTGCTCTCTTCTGATTAGTGAAGTGTAATATTTGTGAAACATCGACGTGTTATGATCAGAGAACCAAAGAACACTATACTATCAGTCATTAAAAGAGAAATATATAATTCAAAATCATCAATATTGTAATGCGACTTCATCAATAATATGATAGTGCACACATTGACTTTATTATACTGGCGCCGGTGACTTTTTCCCGACATTTGGGGGGAGACTTCCACGGCATGTCAGCGGCCACATTGCAGAATGTTCACTACTAGCGATCACGTGCTGATGTTATAACCAAACTCTTTGTGATTCAGACAGACATAGAACATGTTATCTTTCTAATAGTGATGGTATTCAGAACTCTGACAGTATCAATATTAACAACGAAATCAACCAGGATAGGACAACGCGAAGTCAAGACGATCAAGTACTAGATTGAACTGATGTGATTTAGGCAAAGAACAATTGTTTCTTTAATAATGGTGGCATACAGAGAACATTAATTAGACATTCGCAAAGAGTGACAATATCAACGACGGAGGGACAGAGTATTTGGCTAAGAACAAGAGACAGTTAAGTTATGTATTAGTTAGATTGTTGTTATAATTACAGTGTATATTTGTTTGACTTATACTGCTTTATTAGAATATTTTTTCACTAGAAATTATTGATTATTTCACTGAATATTTCATACAGTAAGAATAATACAGAGATTTTTCACAGAGAGTGTTAGAGAAAATGACACAACAGATTGCAGAAACACCTGAAATAGATATACTGAAATGGGAGATCAGATCTCCGAGGAGAGAAGTAGCTAGGTTAGGTAGAGAGTTGAGACAGGGAAGAAATTGGAGTAAACATTGCAGTTTTTATCTTAGAACAGACTTTAGACAGACACAGAACTATTTTGTTAGAAATGAGAGAGACGGAAGAAGAAAGAAATATCAAAACCAGGGACACTATACAGACATGAGTTATCAAAACAGATAAACAGCCTACAACGACACAAGGTATAGAGGAAAAAATACCAGCACAATTCTTTTAAAGGAAATAACAGCAGGTATATGCCACACAACACTGAAAGATTGGTTAGGACTGAGAGGAAAGAAATAAATGCTATAGTGAGTAGGAAATCAGACAGATAGACGAAATAAATATGAGACAAAGATGAATAAAACTAGGATAGAATTAGTCGAGGCTGGTAGCCAGACAGTTAAGGACAAAAGAGACAGATCAACAAACACAGATAAAGTAACCAGAGACACCCATACCTCTATGAAAGATGGAGAGTTAGAAGAAATGCAAATGCAGTTTATGTAGGTACTACGATGATTGAAAACTGTTTAATACAGACGAAGGATGTAGCCACAACCACTGTAACCACAGAAACATATGATGTTTGTTTAGGAACAGAAAGGTTAGTGTTGAAAGGTGTAGCTACGCAGTGGCGGTGTGCACACAAAGATGAACAAACCAACACCGATCTAACAGTAGTAAGAGACAGTAGTAAGAGACAGTAGTAAGAGACAGTAGTAAGAGACAGTAGTACTAGTACACAGGGTCACGTGTTAGGCAGGACAGGTTCAAGTACACGACCAGTAAAAGAGAGTGGAAGGGATCAAACAATAATTAATGAAGAAAAGTAAAGGTCAAGACAGTAAAACTCATCAGGTACCAGAAAGATCCAATCAATTCAATGAAAATTCTGTAAACCGAGAGCAGAAACTCAGGCAGGTAGATAGACAGATAATCAGACAGGGTAACTCACAAAGAAAACGAAGTGTTTCATCTAAAACTGATTACTCTGATGAAATGTCATCATCTTCAGATGATGACGACATACCAGGTTATAAAGAACTGAGAGCTTTTATTACAGATCTTTTAAGATGTGCTGACCATAAGACCGTAAAATCCTCTGTGATTAAAAAATGTATGTACGTGTCATCCAGCATTTGACACCGAACAGGGGAGAGAATACATAACACATTTTTAGATGATTTCGTGTGACGTGACCCAAAATTACAAAAATGGTGGAGTACATGGCAAAATAAATATGAACATAGAGTTAGTCACAAGGTACAACATTGTAATTTACTTCAGAAAAAGGAAATTACTATCCCAGACGACGTAGACATCAATAGAATGGTGAAAAAATGTGTGCATTCGGGTATGCCAGAAATGACAACTCAACAGATTTTGTCAGAAATTTATAAAGAATCGGCAATAGTTCACATACAAATGAGCGAAAAATTCATCATAGCTAACACAGATCGGATGTTAAATGATCTGAGGTATTCAGAACTATGGCCGATTTAAAAAATGAGAAATGTACTGATCAAAGTAAATGTCAAAACAGAGGTATAACAGAGAAAAAGCGAAGGAATAGAATGATCATAGCATTTTTTTACTGATATGAAGAATCAAGATATGATGTATACTTTCATTTTGTTTACCATAAAGGTTCATTACCTTTCCATCTTATAAATGCTGATAGTTTGAGAGAAGCACAATGAAGAGGTTGCTATATTTCTTGATACAAAGGTTTCAAATTGATGTACATAAATGTATAATATTTATTTCTTTACCACTGATATTTGTATTCCTGACAAAGATACGAGACTAATATAGATCATATTGATAATTGTATTGTCCCAAAACTATGAATGTCGGTGTTATACCAGGTATTAGTTAGGTATATATTTTTTCTCGATGATGATGATGATGATGATAATTATGATGTGATGATGATGATGATGATGATGATAATTATGATGTGATGATGATGATGATGATGAATTACATGTTTTGAGATACTGAGACAGACTTTGGCGTATAATAGATACGTTAGAGTGGAATATTTGGATTTTGCCATATTGGTTAGTGTAACCGACAAGGTTGTATTGAGAGTAACAATATGAAGGCATCCTCAGCACTAGCAAAGATTGGCATAGAAGGATGGAGACCCCAGAATTATCATGGATAATTGAGGACTTGGGAGAGAGGTAATGTTAGTCAGTGGAAGAAATTTCGTTGAGAGTATGATGGTAGTACTATGGTTTTCAAGGAGGCGGTACATCACATTTTTCACACTGAGTATGTGTTAAGAAAGGTGTATGTTATATCCATTGTTAGCACTGAAGATGATCATCAAGATGTCCAGGGCGTCCATATCAGTTAGTGTAACCGACAAGGTTGTATTGGGAGTAACAATATGAGGGCATCCTCAGCACTAGCAAGATTGGCATGGAGAGAGGGAGACCCCAGAATATCATGGATAGATAGGTACTTGGGGGTAGAATAATTTATGCCAATGGAAGAAAATTCGTTGAGTGTATAATGGGAGTATTATGGTTTTCAAGGAACCAGTAAATCACATATTTCACACTGAGCATATGGCAGGGAATATGTGTGATATATCCTATTGTTGCCACTGAATAAGAGAAGCGGGAGGTTAGCCAATGTAAATTCAACACAAGGTCAATAAGGTGATTTGTTCTGAGGTTGGACATCAAATGTTTTGACATTATTTTCTTGGTATTTGAAAAATTGTATTTTTTGGTCCTTTTCTTGAGTGTGTATGGGAAGACACTTTGATGCGGAGTATATATTTCATCTAAAGATGAAGAGTGAATTAATGTTTTATTGGCAAATTTTTGAAGACGATGTAAAAAATTTTTTTTCTATGATGATTATGAAGTATTGAGAGAGCTTAATTACCACATATTTAGACAAAGCAGTCGATATCGCTGACGGTTAACATTCTGACTGAAAACAAGGGGAGGTGACTGCAAAGTGTTTTTATGTGTTGTTCAGGCGGAAACATATGTGGTTAGTTAATTACTTATAAGGCACTTTGTTAGCTTTTTTTATAGTCATAATGTTAACAGTATAACTAAAACAAGGGGTTGTGTGTAACATGGCCTTGTAAGAAATGATTATTGTTGCTTTTATTATTATTATTATTATTATTAATGATTATGATTATGAAAATATGCTGTAAAGAAAATAGTAACATCCAATAGCGACACAGAAAAATGAAGAGGAAAGTAAGAAAAAGTTATAGAACTTCCATGACGCTAGAACAAGACGCAGACAAAAGTAAACAGTGGAAACAATGAATAGAAAAAGACGAGGCTCAGTGACGCTGAGATTTATAGAATATAAAAGAAGGACGCCAGAAAGTAGGATGGTCCAGTGGTAATAAAGCAGTGACTGGACGTTGACACGAGTAAACAAAATATAAAAGACAAATAGAAAAGGCAGACACAATGAAAAGCGAGGACACAATAAAACCTCCGGCATGAAAGAGCAAGATAATGACTTAGGTAAGTAACAATTGTATAGACGAAACTGACACAGACTGACACGCGTTGTGACGCTGTTGCGCACGGTTTTAAAATAAAGGAGTGACCAACTCGGCCAGCTGACCAATTAAATATTTAGAGGCGTGGTCTATTGGACAATTGACTTACGAGAGATAAGTCACGGGGAAGTCTGAATGACGGACAGTCAGAACGCTCATGGGAACCAGTGGACATCTGAAGGGTGGAGCCAAAATACTTATTGGTGAATCCATCAAGCTGGACTTTAAGATAAAAAGGTGAGCGGAGAAACAGGAAGAAAGGAACGAAGAGGAAACAGGAACGAGGAAGAGAGGAGAGAGAGGACGGAGCCCCGAATACGGAGGAACAAGGACGGTCAGTGAACGGAGACCGGTCCAGGCAAGAGGAGAAGAAAATGACAGACAATTAGAGAAGAACAGCAGAAGGAGAACACACACCAGAGAAGACATGAGAGAGAAAGAAAACGTAGGTGGAGACAGTTGTAATAGATAGACAACTAGAGCAATAGATACTTAGGAAAAGCAGTTTTGCAGAAGTAGTTCTAGGACAGACTGAAGATGTGTTTCAAGTGATTCAAGTGATATGAATATTTATGACTTTGAAACTTCGAATACAGTGACGAGGAACTAGTTGACCACGTGTTGCACACCTGATATAATAGGGAGTTATTAAATGTTCTCGTGTCAAGCGTAGAATATTGTGAAGTTGAGAACATTGAGAAATGCTGCATGTAGAGTATGATAATTTGATACTGTTGTGCTTCAACGACCAAACTAACGAAGATTATGTCATATTGCATCTTAGTACATGTGATGTTGTGAATTCTAAGTCCAATATCTTATTTGTGAGAATTAAATGAATTCTGCCGTGAAATGTTCATTAGACTTCCTCTCCTCTGGTTAGTGAAATGATAATGTTTGTCAAACCTAATCTAAACAACAGAAATCTGGATGTGTGAGAAGATAAAGTCGATATTAATCAAGACCATCTTAATATGGTCAGAAATATATATTTCACACCTGTACATATTATAATGGTGCCGTCAATAATATGACAGTGCACACCTTGACATTATTATACTAACAGAGGGAGAGATCGTCATAGTTTCCTCGGCGCGGGTATTACACATCCTTTGCATGTTATATCCACTCAGGTACCGAAAAAAAAAAGTCGTCATAACCCACTCTCAGTCCGACACGATGCTATGCTTCCTGCATCTCTACTGCATCGCAGAACAGCAGCTCGCAAGTTTCAGGCAGGCAGGAGAAGATGAAGAAGAGGATTCTTTCAAGCACAAACAGGTTTTCTCTCGTTTAACAAATCTAGCCACATCTTAAGCCTGTCTGGCCGTCAAAGTCACATCTTAAGCCTGTCTGACCGTCAAAGCCATATCTTAAGCCTGTCTGACCGTCAAAGTCACATCTTAAGCCTGTCTGACCGTCAAAGCCACATCTTAAGCCTGTCTGACCGTCAAAGCCACATGTGGCGGCTTACTTTACCGCAGAATGCGTCAGAAAATCTATTTTAGCCAGATGAGTATGTTAAAAAATCTATTATATCGGTCAATGATATTTAGAGCGGGGAAAAACCGTCTAGTTTTAACATCTTTATGTCTTATTTCACAAGTGGAGATTTGTCCTGTCATGAACTTTTGGATATATATGCACTGTCAGTCATGCCAACATCGTCACCCTGTGCATCAGTAAAGTTTGTTAACATAAATCTACACAGCTGCTACTTCGTTGCTGGTGAGAGAGTGAATGTTCCTGGGATGTAAGTCTGTGAAGCGGATGGTAAAACAGGCGAAGAAAAAGTGTACTATAATCTAAACAGACGAAGGATGGAAAAGGAGTACAATCTTGCCTGTAAGCATTTCCACTAGTATTATACCTTCCAGCTATTACATTAATGTGATAAACATATAGGAAAATACAGTCATAAATCTGGATAATAGATCTATCACATAAATCTCACAGATATTCATATATATTGACAGAAAATAGGAAAACGTAGTGAAAGTATTTTAAAGATGCCAGATAACATGATTACCCCATATGGAGTGAATTTTCAGCCAGAATATAATTGTGATGATTTTGCCAGAACAGTCTTACATATTTCATAAAACAATACAATTTCACAGAAATCTTCAATATCTTATGAAATAGGACAGTTTCAGAAGGGCAGGTTTTTGCGTCAAGAACAAACCACTATCTTCAGATTACGCAAGGGACATTGCGGGTTGCAGGTACTCCTGTATCACCTAAGCCTGCCACATAGCTCTGACTGCACGTGTGAGACGGGTGCTCTAGAGTACGTTCACCAGCTCTTTCCACTCTACCAAGAGATTTGAACCCCAGACCTTTTCACAGGGAGCTACGCTGAAAGTCACACGTTGGGAAGCAAGGCATGGCCTCGAAAAGACTGCACAGTTTATCCTGACAATCAATATGGCCCTAAGACCAAGGACAGCGAGAGCAGAAGAAGGGGGGCTCACCGGAGGTTGACCCATCCTCGTAAAATGGGAACCAGAGAAAATCTGGGAAGGAAAGGAACTGGCCATCCTACGTCATACGCTGATGGCCCAGCATAATGAGGTCTCTAACGTTTCATCCTCTACGGCATTTGCTATGGGACTACCTTTATCTTTATGAGAATCTTCCTTAATTGATAAAGTTACACATTATCAGAGATACATTGACATTTCATAAAATAAAACAATTTCAGAGACTTTAATATTTCAGTAAATAAGACACCTTACCAGTGAATCTGATATTTGATGAAATTAGACAATGTGAAAGAATTTTATTTTTTAATTTGTGTTATTTGATGAAATAAGACAGTAGAAAGCAGAATAACGGAAATGTCTGAGAAACGAAACTTTGAGAATCTCAAGCACAAGTTGAGAGAACCTTCATTTAGGCAGAACATTCAACCACGAGAACCTACAGATAGGAAGCAGAGGTCGCCTTGTTGAAACTTCGCCTTCTGTAATGGTTATATAACCAGTTACACACCCACGTTCTGTGCGCTTACTTTGTGACGAACAAAACATGTGTGCCTAATTTTTAGATTAAGTAAAATGATAAGTAAACAGTAAATATAAAAATATTTAAATGATTACACAAGAAAGGCAGAGCAAGTGTTCTATAAAAACACATGATTATAGATGTGGTTTTTTTGTTCTTCAAAATATCACACCGGTATTACAAATCAGCATCTGCAGGGACGAAACTGGAGCGTGAATTAAGACATAAGGATGTTAAAACTAGACGGTTTTTCCCCGCTCTAAATATCATTGACCGATATAATAGATTTTTTAAACATACTCATCTGGCTAAAATAGATTTTCTGACGCAATCTGCGGTAAAGTAAGCCGCCACATGTGGCTTTGACGGTCAGACAGGCTTAAAGATGTGGCTAGATTTGTTAAATGAGAGAAAATCTGTTTGTGCTTGAACGAATCCTCTTCTTCATCATCTCCTGCCTGCCTGAAACTTGCGAGCTGCGGTTCTGCGATGCAGTAGAGATGCAGGAAGCATAACATCGTGTCGGACTGAGAGTGGGTTATGGCGACTTATTTTTTTTTTCGGTACCTGAGTGGATATAACATGCAAGGGATGTGTAATATTTCTTTAAAAAAAACTCCGCGCCGAGGAAACTATGACGATCTCTCCCTCTGTTAGTATAATAATGTCAAGGTGTGCACTGTCATATTATTGTCACATTATAATATGTACAGGTGTGAATTATATATTTCTGACCAAATTAAGATGTTCTTGATTAATATCGAATTTTTCTTCTCACACATCCAGATTTCTGTTGTTTAGATTAGGTTTGACAAACATTATCATTTCACTAACCAGAGGAGAGGAAGTCCAATGAAAATTTCACGGCAGAATTCATTTAATTCTCACAAATAAGATATTGGACTTAGAATTCACAACATCACTTGTACTAAGATGCAATATGACATAATCTTCGTTAGTTTGGTCGTTGAAGCACATCAGTATCAAATTATCATATTCTACATGCAGCATTTCTCAATGTTCTCAACTTCACAATATTCTACACTTGATACGAGAACATTTCCTAACTCAGTATTATATCAGGTGTGCACCACGTGGTCAACTAGTTCCTCGTCACTGTATTCGAAGTTTCAAAGCAACAAATATTCATATCACTTGAATCACTTGAAACACAGCTTCAATCTGTCCTAGAACTACTTCTACAAAACTGCTTTTCCTAAGTATCTATTGTTCTAATTGTCCATCTATTCCAACTGTCGTTACCTACTTCTTCTTTCTCTCTCGTGTCTTCTCTGGTGTGTGTTCTTCTTCTGCTGTTCTTCTCTGATTGTCTGTCATTTTCTTCTCCTCTTGCCTGGACCGGTCTCCGTTCACTGACC
Source organism: Achatina immaculata (assembly GCA_009760885.1). NCBI lineage: Eukaryota > Metazoa > Mollusca > Gastropoda > Stylommatophora > Achatinidae > Lissachatina > Lissachatina immaculata. The sequence goes on from CM019691.1 coordinate 9,348,088, forward strand.
GTCCTTGTTCCTCCGTCTTCGAGGCTCCGTCCTCTCTCTCCTCTCTTTATCGTTCCTGGTTCCTCTTCGTTCCTTTCTTCTTGTTTCTCCGCTCGCCTTTTTATCTTCAAGTCCAGCTTGATGGATTCACCAATAAGTATTTTGGCTCCACCCTTCAGATGTCCACTGGTTCCCATGAGCGTTCTGACTGTCCGTCAAAACGTAAACGTTATATTTTATTTTATGTCTCTCAGCTTCAATGTTAATTATATTTGTCACATGAACAGTATATTTGTAGAATGTCTGGAATAGAGTGAAAGATGTATGATAAAGGGCAGAATGTCAGACGGGCCTGCGTGTCCAATTCTTAACCCTTTTGAAATAAAGATCAATCAATCAATCAATCATTCAGACTGCCCTGTGACTTATCTCTCGTAAGTCAGTTGTCCAGTAGACCAAATCTCTAAATATTTAATTGGTCAGCTGGCCGAGTTGGTCACTCCTTTATTTAAAAACCGTGCGCAACAGCGTCACAACGCGTGTCAGTCTGTGTCAGTTTCGTTTATACAATTGTTAATTACCTAAGTCATTATCTTGCTCTTTCATGCCGGAGGTTTTATTGTGTCCTCGCTTTTCATTGTGTCTGCCTTTTCTATTCGTCTTTTCTATTTTGTTTACTCGTGTTAACGTCCAGTCACTGCTTTATTACCACTGGACTATCCTACTTTCTGGTGTCCTTCTTTTATATTCTATAAATCTCAGCGTCACTGAGCCTCGTCTTTTTCTATTCATTGTTTCCACTGTTTACTTTTGTCTGCGTCTTGTTCTAGTGTCATGGAAGTTCTTTACCTTTCTCTTCCTTTCCTCTTCATTTTTCTCTGTCGCTATTGGATGTTACTATTTTCTTTACAGCATATTTTTATAATAATAATCATTAATAATAATAATAATAATAATAAAAGCAACAATAATCATTACTTACAAGGCCATGTTACACACCTCCCCTTGTTTTAGTCATACTGTTAACATTATGACTATAAAAAAGCTAAACTGTTTTCTCTCGTTTGTTAGAATGTTAATTGCTTTCCAGACAGACTTACTGTCTGATTTATTCTGTACTAGGTTCCTAAAGTAATTTCTCTTTTCTTGCCTAATTAAGTATTGAATTAAGTATTTAAAAATATTTCTACGTAATTGGTAGCTAGCGAATTCCTTATTTTTGTGAGCCTGATCTCTTTCCCTCATGATTTGCAATATCTCAGGTGTTATCCAGGGGGACTTAGTTGATCTTTAACTCTTACCTCTTTAATAGGAACATGCTTTTCAAATATATCCCTGAAGGTTTTTATCCAGTATCCCAGGGCCTTATCAAGGTCAGTTAGTTGGTACACATGATCTAGAGGTGCTGCTTGTAACTCTTTCAGAAATGATTCTAAGCTGAATTTGCTGAGACTTCCAAATTTAATACTGGTATGTTCATTTTGGGGAATTTTCAAGCCATGTCGTGTCCATGTGCAACAGACCGAATAGATATCACTCAGTGATATATGAGGGACTTTACATTCTATATTTTCTGTATGAGCTACATATATGTGATCTATTAGTTTGAATGATGTTTCAGCTACTCTGGTAGGTTTAGTGATAATCTGGGATAAGCTGTATGATAAAACAATATCGTTCCATGTACCATCTGTTCGTAATTAATATTGAAATCTCCAAGAACAATTATATCCTTTAAATTAAAAGACAAAACATCATACTTGTAAAATGGTCATACCACGATGCTGTTGCATTTGGATTACGATACAGAAACCCAATTAAGATTGGGCTCTGCTTTGGAAGTTTGTTTTTCAACCATATACATTCAGTATCTGTTGTCTCAATGTCTGTTCTATGGCAAAAGTGTATGGCAGTGATAACATATACAACTATTCCTATCTCAAGCCTCCTAGTAGGGTCACTTCGAAGTAAATTATAACCGTCTATCCTAATGTCCTCGTCATTTATATTTTTGTTTAGACGACTTTCTGAAAAGCCAAAGACATGGAAGTTATGATTAGTTAGTTTCCTAACAGGTGGTAAATGTTTAAATGACCAATTCTGAGACCACCCTTTCGAAGCCACTCATCAACTATCTGGGCCATGTTCTACAATTAGTAAACTATTATGGTAAAGTTACAATTATAAACAATTTAATGACAAGGTATTTCATGAAATGTCACAGTTCCTATTGTCTGAGCTTCGGTGACATGTGTTGCTCGTGGATGACAGACATGATGAAGGCTTGGCTTAAAGCTGCTGGATGAGATAATGTACATCTTGATTCTGCTGCGCTGGGTGTGGTATATTCTAGGTAGTGTTAGCCGTGGTTTGCCTGGATGATTGGCGGCTGTGGTAGATTCTAGGTAGTGTTAGCCGTGGTTTGCCTGGATGGTTGGTAGCTGTAGTAGATTCTGGGTAGTGTTAACCGTGGTTTGCCTGGATGGTTGGTAGCTGTGGTAGATTCTGGGTAGTGTTAGCCGTGGTTTGCCTGGATGGTTGGTAGCTGTAGTAGATTCTGGGTAGTGTTAGCCGTGGTTTGCCTGGATGGTTGGTAGCTGTAGTAGATTCCAGGTAGTGTTAACCGTGGTTTGCCTGGATGGTTGGTAGCTGTGGTAGATTCCAGGTAGTGTTAACCGTGGTTTGCCTGGATGGTTGGTAGCTGTGGTAGATTCCAGGTAGTGTTAGCCGTGGTTTGCCTGGAAGGTTGGTAGCTGTGGTAGATTCCAGGTAGTGTTAGCCGTGGTTTGCCTGGATGGTTGGTAGCTGTGGTAGATTCCAGGTAGTGTTAACTGTGGTTTGCCTGGATGGTTGGTAGCTGTGGTAGATTCCAGGTAGTGTTAGCCGTGGTTTGCCTGGATGGTTGCTGCTGCCGTGTGGGAAGGGGCGGGAACATATAGTCATATGAAGAGGATGAGTCATATAGCGAGGATAAAGGAGCTGGAGCTGGAGTTGGTATGGGGGCAGGTTTTGGAGGACACAGGGTGTTGCGTAATCAGAGAAGAGGTGGTCCTACCGTGGATTGCGGGTTTTTACTTCTCTTCGCTGCTTTATGTTGCCTGACTCTGTCCTGCTTAATGTTGCCTGACTCTGTCCTGCTTTATGTTGCCTGACTCTGTCCTGCTTTATGTTGCCTGACTCTGTCCTACTTTATGTTGCCTGACTCTGTCCTGCTGTGCTCTAGCGGGGGTACTTGATATTTTTAGCTGGTATGCTAGTACCGATCTTGTTGGTGTGGATCTGGTCACGATAAAGTCTCCGAAGTGACGAACAGGGTGTTGTAGATGAAGCTTAAGTTGTGTGTTGGCACAGTGTGCTGAGAATTCTGTTGTTGTTGTAGTGTACTATGCGACGCCCAGCACCAGAGCAGGCAGGTATGATTGAGGATACGAAGATTGACGTGCTTGGAAATTTCTGTTTAATTGTCGATGTCAGGACATGAAGATCGTAGGGTCTGAGGGTCAAACCATCCATGCTATCATTGATGGCAACATGAACTGTGGAAGTTGTGCTGGAGATTAGGGTGGTGCTGGTGGTGATTTCGATGTGGAGATTGCTGAGAGGAATGCTTGTGTACCATGCCTGATTTTAGTGATTTAGGCACCTGTTGACTGCCTGATGCTGAGCTGTCCCGCGGAACTTCAAACCTGTTGCTAATGTGCACATCGATTGGGTGCATTGTGTTAGGTTCTTTCAGTTCTTGTGATGATTTCTTACTACTCTGTCTGGGTGTATACTCAAGTTCCTGTCCAGGTTTGTTTGATGTGCTAAGTGACGGTGGGTCAGCTTGCGATGTAGTCTCCTGATTTGGGTCAGTTTCATCTGTAGAAACTTTCTGGACAATTTTTTCTTGAATGTTATTTTGACTGAGAGTTTCTGACCGCATCAAATCAATAAGACATTTCATGATTTAGTTTCCCTCTCTAAGAGTCATGGTTTCTCTCTTTAGACTGTCATTTTCGCTGCTGAGAGACTGTTTTATTTCAGCAGCCATGTCTTTGAGGAGGGTCTTTAACAACTCCTTGACAGCATTTATTACTTCCTGGCTAAAAGGAATAGATGGCCTTTCACCAGAAGCTGAAGTTTCCAGTGAACTTCGATCATCAAGTGACTCTAAACAACTGTGGTTTGTGGTGCCCACGATAGCTGTAGGTAGGCCAGGAGATTTTGTATCTTGGGATTCCAGCACAAGAGGATTTATTTACTGCCCTGTGTGGTCGTCGGTATGTGTAGATCTTTAGTCTGATACGACTGCTCCCGCATGTTCGATGTCAGGATTGTTCAACTAGTCTCCAGCCATGTTCTCTAGACAAGCTTCTGGTACGTCAAGCATGTTGTCCTGACAGTCACCTACTGTTAAAAGAGTGCCTCGTGCATGATGAACGTTAGCTGCTGTTTCTGACATGGTGGTTGACTCTTGTAAAAGACTGAACTCATCATTCAACCAGGAATCAACAGCCTCCTCTGTACCCTGTACCAACACTTTGTTTTTGGTGTGGTATAAGTGCATGGTAAGGGCGTGCGATTTATTAAGTTTTCTACATATGTGCCATCTTCGTCTGTCCGTTTTTTCATTTTGAGTGTGATACCGCCCATCCAGGGGTTGCTTTATACTCTTGTATTGAAGAGTATTGTAAAAGGAGACGGTAACACATTGTCCCTCGTTAGATGTTTTTTATTGTCACGTCTGGCTGGTTTCACAAAACTTTATCACTTCATTAAATGAACTCCGATGAAATGTTCTCTACAGAATTCATTTAATTCTGAAAAATAAGTTCAAGATGTATTGTTGATAACATCGCTTGGATGGAATCACTTAATAATTTGTTCACATTATCAAACTATCATATTCTTCATGCAGCATTTCTCAATGTTCTCAGCTTCACAATATTCTACACTTGATACTAGGACGATTCTAAACTCTGTACTATATTCCATCTGAAACTGTTGGTCAACTAGTTTCTTGTCTAAAATCACTTTACTCGAAGTTCCAAAGTAACAGATCTTCATAATCACTTGAACCACTTGAAACGCATCTTCAGTCTAATACTACTTCTGATTCTATAGCGTCTCGTTCTCTTTCTTCTTTTTTCTCTCTGATTTTTTCTGACGGTCTTCCTCGGCCGTCTCTCAATCACAGTGTACCAACGAGCAAGTCTACTTGCCTCTTCTCTTATCTCTCATCTGATGGCTTCTCGGCTGTTCTGGTCGGGCCTTCTTTCTTCACTCTTGACTGTCCACGTGCACCGACCATCCTTCTGGCAGTTCTGGTCACTCGCTACTTGCCATCAGACGTTGTTCTTACCATCTCACTCCTCTGTCTCCTCTCTTCTACTTCCGTACTTCTTCGTCCTAGATTGTCTGTTCTTCCGTCTTCGGGGTTTCTCCTCTGTCTTCTCTCTTCTACTTCCGTACTTCTTCCTTCTCTCCTGTCTCTCCGCTTGCCTTTTTATCTTCAACTCCAGCTTGATGGATTAACCATTAAGTATTTTGATGTCCGCTGGTTCCCATGAGCAGAACTGATTGTCCGTCATTCAAACTGCCCCGTGACTTATCTCTCCTAAGTCAATTGTCCAATAGACCACGCCTCTAAATATTTAATTGGTCAGCTGGCCGAGTTGGTCACTCCTTTATTTAAAAACCGGGTGCAATAGCGCCATAAAAGCGTCCTAACGCGTGTCACATAACAGGTGTCAATGCGTGTCAGTTTATGTCAATTTCGCCTATATAATTATTATTTACCTAATTCATTATGTTGCTCTTTCATGTCGGAGGTTTTATTATGTCCTGGCTTTTTCACTGTGTGTGTTTCTTCTATTCGTCTTTCCTATTGTTTACCCGTATCAACGTCCAGTCACCGTTTTGTTATCACTGGACCATCCTACTTTCTGGCGTCCTCCCTTTGTATTACCTTATCTCAGCGTCACCGAGTCTCGTCTTTTTTCTATTCACTGTTTACATTGTTTACTTTTGTCCGCGTCTTGTTCTAGTGTCATGGAAGTTTATACCTTTCTCTTTCTTTCCTACCTACTTTTCTCTGTCTCTATTCTATGTTACTATTTTGTTTACAGTATTTTTTTCATAATCATATTCATTAATAATAATAATAACAACAACAATAATCATTACTTACAAGGCCATGCTACACACCCATATGATTTGCAGTGCTTGTAGTTAGGCCCAATGAATGAATAATGTAGGGATGGGGTTGTCCGACCGATCCAGCGATCTATGATCCGATTGTGCTCCCTCATTTCAAAGATGGTCGCTAGTGGATGAAAACAGAATAGTTCATCAATATCAGCCGCAGTGATGGTAGTAGCGGGGAAAGGGGAAATACTTTTGCACCGCTTTACATAGTTCTTCTTGGATGCTCTGTTCTTACACTTTTGTTTTCAGTGTATGTAGATTGTTTTAAAAGCTACCGCGATATTAAACCTTACCTTTTTTGCGCCTTCACCATATTCCTGTTCATTTTTTCTTTCGCTTAAAAGAACTTATGTTGAATGCACTCGAAAAGGATACAGTATTCAGCAGTGGGGGGAAGGCATTCATGCGTTTCAGGTTGAAACTTATGGGGCTTCAAAGTTGGCGTTGCACTATTTTTATTTTATCTTGTGAAGGCCTGAAGTAAAATTTCGCGTTGATCCAAACCTGAAGGTTTTAGGTTGCTGTTAACCTGCCGCCGCAAGTAGGTTCAGCAGTTTCATTTTTCCGTGGTGGTCATTTCGTGTGAGTAAGTGAGGGATTGCTTTCTGTGGTAGTCATTTCGTGTTGAGGTAAGTGAGCAATTGCTTTCTGTGATAGTCATTTCGTGTTGAGGTAAGTGAGGGATTGCTTTCTGTGAGAGTTTTTGGTCTGCGACGTGGTCACAGAACATAGCGCGCCACAGTGTGCCGTGGCGAAGCTCGCTGGTTCGAACCTCGCTGGACGCGCCCCGGCCACTCAGGTCTAGATTATGTGGCTTCTTCAGGAGCTCTAGTGTGCCGACAGGTCAAGATTATGTGGCTTCTTCAGGAGCTCTAGTGTGCCGACAGGTCAAGATTATGTGGCTTCTTCAGGAGCTCTAGTGTGCCGACAGGTCAAGATTATGTGGCTTCTTCAGGAGCTCTAGTGTGCCGACAGGTCAATATTATGTGGCTTCATCAAGAGATCTAGTGTGCCGACAGGTCTAGATTATGTGGCTTCTTCAGGAGCTATAGTGTGCCGACACGTCAAGGAAAATGTGGACACTAATACCATGCCCCATAGGTGCAACAGCGGCATAACAGTTTCGTCTAAGATGCCGATAACAGAAGCTTCTTCTTCTTCTTCGTTCACAGAAGCAATAGTTTTCCATTGCCCTATTATTATGGAGACCATTATTTGTCTTGCATCTCATCTGTAACTCTACCCCTGTATGAAGGCTTGCATTTCCTACTACAAGTCCTTCGATGCTTCTTGATCAGTTCTTCTACGCCATGATCCACGCTTGTCGCAAGAATTGAACAATAATTCAACTATATTAAAATGAAGCCATGATGAATATAATCAAAAACTTTGCATTTAAGTGACAATCTTTGACAACTTAAGAGTTTCTGGAGCTTCTGCTTGAAGTACAATCAATGTTCCCTCTAAGCTAAACGCACGAGCAATTCCTCGCACATTTTTTTGGGGCGTTGCTAAAATATTTTCATGTCACTCCGTAAAGACACCGACTATTGTGCTATCACAATCTTACACTTGCTGATTTCTGGTTACTTCCTGGTGTTTCTCTCAAGCCAAAATAATTTTGCACATTTTGAACACTTCCTTAGAGGGAGCATTGAATGCAGCTAGGATGTACGATATAAAAATACGCGTTTGAGATTACTAGGGTTCGATTTCCGAAACCGCAGTAAAGCAAGTCACGTCTATTTTTATTTCTTCACAGCACATATGAAAACCTACAATCGATTTTCACGCAGTGGTCTATTAAAGCGCCATATCTTATATCTTATCTGATATCCTTCCCGTGCCGATAAACGTCACATAGGGCTTGCAAAGTAGTTCGCCAGTTTTTCCTGTCTTCGGCGAGTCTTTCAACCTCATCAAGGGATTTTATGCCTGTTAATTTGGCCTCTCTTAACAATGTCCTCTTCAGAGTTCACGCGGTCTGCTTCTTTTTCTTTGGCCTGTTGTGTTCCATTTTATAGCTTGTTTGGGGATTCTTTGACTGTTTCTTCTCATCACGTGGCCAACATATGTCCATCTCCTTTTCCTGATCACCCATGAGACTGGTTGTTGTTCAATCATCTGTCTTATCTCTGCATTGTTCTTGAATTCGTTCCACTTGATGCCGAGTATTTTCCTTAGGCATTTGTTTTCAAAAGAGTCTAATTTGTTGTCTATTTCTCTAGTTGATTTCCAGCTTTCACATGCATAAATGAGGGTTGATATTACATTTGAATTGAATAGTCTTAACTTGGTTTTTGTGCTTATAACTTTTGAATCGCATATGTTCTCAAAATTCTTGAAGATCGATGCTGCTTTTGCAAGTCTAATTCTAACTTCTAGAAAGTGCCATAGGCTAGGTCTAAATAAAGCAGTGCAATGTAAATTATAAAATATTTTACTGCTGGAAATGCTAATCTTCATAATCTGAGTTTTCAGCCGGACTTAGCCAATAATAATCTTCTTTTGGTGGTTGATAGTCTCTTGCTTCGATATTGATGGTTGACTTGTTAGATGGTTCATCAAACGCACACACCATGCACAACTAACTGAGCTACAAGTAACCATTGACAGAGTGTGCAAATCCTTTTTCATCCATTTCGTTCATTTGCATGTCCCTTGCGGAACTTTGCCTCCCAAACAGCACTCTTGTAGGCCTCTCGGTTGTGAGCAAGATGGCCTGCTGCTGCTGCGTCCATTTGCAGATCATCAACGATTTCTTGCAGCCATCTTCGTTTTGGTCGTCCTCTTTCTCTTTTTCCCATTATGTATCCTTCCAATACGGTCTTCTCTAAATTATCATGACGTTTAATGTGTCCAAAATATTTCAGTTTTCTCTCTTTAATCCTCTTTACTAGCCAGCCTTCTTCAATATTAAGCTCTTGTAGTATAGATATATTTGTTATTTTTTGTGTCCATGATATTTGAAGAACTCTTCTGTAGCATTTACATTCAAAGGCATTTATGTGTTTCTCATCTGTTTTGTTAAGTGTCCAGGTCTCACAGGCATATGTTGCTATGGGAAAGATACATACCCTTAAAAATCTTATTTTTGTAGTTCTGTCTGCTCCTCTCCACAGATTCTTTATTTGTTTTACTTTATGAAAAGCGATAGATGTCCTCCTTTTAATTTCCCTCATTGTATCTCCATTACTAGTTAGTAGTGATCCAAGATATTCAAAACTCTCCACTTCTTCCAGTTTTTCCTCAGTGATACATATTTCAGCTGCCATATTTTTTTTGTCAGTTGTCATCAATTTAGTTTTCTTTGCAGAAAAGAATCCCTTTTACATGCTAGATCACGGCGAACACACAACCAACATAAAATCCGAGTAATATCTGTAAAAACACTGAAGGACATCCTGGTGTCGAAGGATAGAAGCATCTGGACATGCCCCGATTGTAATAAGCAGTTCCCAGGGACCAGAAGCAGATCTGGCTCTTTTTACAGTTCCATTTCCAGCTGTTCTTTGCTGGTTGCTTAAAATCTGCCTTTCGACCGATTTCCACCTTCCACATACTTTCTTTACTAAGCTAGAGGCATCTTTGTATCAATAAGTCAAATGACTTAGCACAGAGGAAGTGCATAAAGAAATACTTGAAGCGTGCGCTTCTATATGTCAAGAAAAGCCGTGTTTGCGCATAATTTGATCCAGAAATTCAGTAATGAACGAACTAGCCCACAGAAAAAGCACAACTCCGCGCTGTTCTTCTCATGTGCACGTTTGCGACAAAAGCGGTGTCTGTCAAATAACCTAGGCATGCTGGGGTACAGCTCTGGTTCTAATTTCACGGCAGTTGATGCTGCTATATACCGCAAAAAATGATCAATGAATTTTCAGAAGTTTTCAGTCTGTGAAGATTTGAGACTTATTTGTTGACTTGCCGTCGTATGAAGTGGTTACTATGATTATAACTGATATAACTTCATTATAAAATGCTGAGTATTATATTAGCGCAAAATGAAATCTCTGGCAGGACTGTTGGATGTACAGAATATGTTGTATCCTGCACAGCCTTTTTCTTTTATAAAATAATTTTTTGAAATTTTAAAAATAATGTATAAAATAGTGCTAATTTCGGATTAGAATGTAAAATGTCTTTGCAATCAGCTTTACTATTGCTACACATTTTTTTTACTTTGGTAAACTGATGTAAGAAAAATCTTGCCCCCAGCGGTGACTTGTTTTATTTTCGTGAATCTTTGATATCATCTCATTCTCTTTTCCTAGGTTTTCTATGATAAGGAGTTTTTTTTCCTGGTGTAATTGAGAACAAAATGAGATTTTCCTCATTTTCCGTCCACTATCTTCAGTTATAACAGGATGCAGATATTTCATGTTTTCTCTAACACATAGGATTTGTACTTTCTCCGTCCATTTTCTTCAATTATAACATGATGTGGACATTTCATGTATTTTCTAAGAAATAGGATTTGTACTTTTTCCGTCCACTTTCTTCAGTTATAACATGATGTGGACATTTCATGTATTTTGTAACACACAGAATGTGTACTTTTCCGTCCGCGTTCTTGAATTATAACAGCATGTGGAAATTCATGTATTTTGTATCACACACGATATGTACTTTAACTCTTCAAATACTTTCTTTCACACTAGTACTCTGCCCGAAACAGCTCCAGGTAACGCTTGAAAGAAGCCAGTCATTGCCGTTTCTCTCAAGTCCTGAACGTTCTTTGTACTCTGTATGAAAAGTGGGACACTATTCACATGTTTTCTACAGAAAGAACGAGGACATCGGATTTATCTGTTTTTTCAGGTAATGGACTCCTGAAACCAAAAGGTGATCCACTGTATACTACCCCCCTGCCCCCACCACACGCCTCCCTGTGCTTGGCATTAAAAACGAACTTAACAAATTCTGCTACTCGACAACATAACCAAGATTTGCTATGCAGTGTGAATATGAGGAATACAACAAAGGTGAACTGGTATATTTTAACTTTTAAGGCAAGCTTGACACAAAGGCCAATATTTGCCAAACTTCATCAAAAAGACATGTTTCGACTAACACTTATAGCACAATTACACACAGTCTCTGGATTACGAACGAGTTCTGTTCGTAAATCGAATTTGTACATAAGTCGGAACAGTTAGGTACTGCTCACACCTAACAACGGTAGGTCAAATGTTTGTCAATGTACCTTTCTATGCATTAAAAAAAAAAACATTAAAGGCACCAACGAATTGCTGTAGACGCACAATGTTTCGAAGGGCACCTCTTCATTTACGTTCTTCTTCTCGTTTGTCTTCTTCTTCTCAGCCTGTTGTGACCAGTGCGAAGTAAAACAAAAGAATGATTACTTTCTCCTTCTTCTTCTCCTTCTTCTTCTCCTTCTCCTCCTCCTCCTCCTCCTCCTTCTTCTCCTTCTCCTTCTTCTCCGTCTCCTCCTCCTTCTTCTCCTTCTCCTCCTTACTGAGGTGATAATAAGCATCATTTTTCTAGTGGCCATGAAAGTCCATCAAAGATCTATGCATCATGAAGCTGCTCAGATGTTCAAAGGTTAGAAGCTGCACTTAATATCTAACATCTACTTACATCTAAGTAGAAGAAGAAGAAGACGAACGAGGGTGAGGAGGAAGAAGAACAAGGAGAAGAAAAAGAAGAAGATGAAGGAGGAGAAGGAAGAGAAGAAGAACAAGGATGAGGAGGAAGTGTAAGGAGTGGAAAAATAAGCAAGCAGTGACCCGGTTTTGAATGGAAATCCCCAGGCCTTCGAGTCCGGCGCTGACCAGGTATATAAGACAAGAAGAGAAAAAAAGGGGGATAAGTTGAGCTCGTGGAAGTCGAGCGGCAGACGTGGACAAGGAGGGTCATTCGATAGATGGAGGCTGGCGTGTATAGTTTAGTTGTGTGCATTTGTAATCAGGATTGAAATCATATTATTCAAGGAACCTTTTTTTATGATTCAATAACGCGTGTGGAAATATATAAATATATGGACTTCATGCGCATAGGATTCGTTTGATTCGCATTGCCTTGTGGATCAGAATTTTGTAGATACAAGGATCGTTATAGTAAGAAAAAAGGATTGTTGTTCTCGTGTTCCCGTTATTTATACGTAAGTTGTGAATGTTCCCGTTATTTATACGTAAAGTGTGTGAACGTATGGGGTAGTCAGCCTTCCACCACTTAGTACGACGGCGGACAGACAATAAAATGATTGAATAATAATTCACATCAATCTAGTACAAATTTTATTACTACATGTGGTGCCGTGACCAGGATGAATCCTCATTGCATATATATAATATATGTTTGATATGTCAGCTGACCTGGTTACAAACCATTTGGATTTATACTGGAACATAGGAGGTCACCGTTTGCACTAACATCGCTGACAAGAGGCCAGTCAGGTTTCCCTGTTTAGCGAGTGTACAGGGGAAATTCCACCACGGAAAGGTCAAAGCTCAGCGCCCACGTGCGTGTTACGTCACATCGGGACAAAGGCTCCAACAAGTCTGTGCTTTGGAAAAAGTTCCCGTGTGAGGAAAACCCGACTGAAAGTTCCAGTTAGAGTGGAGTAGTCCTAGGCGGAAGAAATTTGTGTTAGTCGCGGAACGGGCAGGTTGGACAGTAAGTCGGTACGGAGAATCACGCATAGTGCTGCAGTGTGAACAAGCACACAGTATAATAAAATAAAAATAAATCTCGGAAAATATCTCTACAACTATTCTACCGATAATCTTCGTCAAAAGGGCCAAGAACCATGGAGTCTGCAACAAATATCGAACCCAAACTAGAAGCTGACCCGGTCATCACAATGACCGAAGCCTTGAGACAATTAAAGCTAAACTTCGCCACTCAAGGTTTACCCTGCCACATCGATGGCGACCCACAGAGATTCCAACAATGGATAGAACAAACAGAAAAATATGTGTTTGTGCATAACCTACATGATTCGCAAAATAAAAACATATTCTTTATTACAGCAGCAGGGAGTGTTTCAGACTTTGTCTCCAGGCGAATTCAAGAGAACTCAGACGAAACATATGCGGATTTTAAGAAAGAACTATATAAATGTTTCAGCAAAGGCATCGATCCTCACGCAGCCTTGAGACAAATAAGCAATTTGAAGCAACGCAAAGAAGAGCCAGTCCAAAACATGGCAGAAACAATGATTAAACTGGCAAAACAAGCCTTCGACAACGACAAGATACTTCAACCGGCCACACAGCATTTGCTGGCAAATTTTTTTATAGACGCCGTGTATGACAAAGCAATCAAAGCAAAGTTAATCAAGAAAGATCCCCAGACATTAAACTCGGTAATCAATACAGCTATCGAAATAGAGCAGTTCACAAAAAGACTAACATCCCGCATGGCCAACGGGGAGAACCCATGCCCGACAACTGAACCAACGACTTCTTCTTTACGCACCGACAGTGCTACACAAAGACAAGCTGCCTCGGAAAGCGTAATTCAAAGCACGGCCACCGTGACCCAGGTCTCTTATCAGGACACGCAGACGAACATAAGATATAAACCATGTTTCAACTGTGGTATTCATGGGCACATAGCTCGACAATGCAGATATGAATATACACCCGTGTCAAACAGAAGTTCATGGAGGAGCACGCAGACCAACCATGAGTATACACCACCCAGATTCACCAGACCACCTGAGGACCGATACAGAACACCACGAGAATCCACACCAAAATACAGAGTCTACAACCAACAGAGATGACGCTCGGAAAACTTCAACGGAGGTACGGTAAACGGTCCACCCCCACCTCTACAAGTAGCAACGGGCCGTATCACAGCACTGGAAAACGGCACAAACGCAACGTCCACCATTCCCATGCAGGTAAACAGTACCATCATCCACACACTCATCGACACTGGCAGCGAAGTCAGTCTGATCAGACAAAACGTATGGGAAACTATTCGCTCAAACACGATATTACTGCCCAGCGAAGGTAAACTCTGGACTGTCGACAATTACGAATTACGGGCAAAAGGAATCACATGGATAAACATATGCATAGGAGAACAAACTCATAAACAAAGGTTTATAGTTGTAGACAGAATGTGCAGACCCGCAATACTAGGCAGAGATTTTCTATCTCACACAAAAGCAACAGTGGATTTCGGAAGCATGCAACTATCGATTGGAAATACCAAAGTACCTATGAAAAACGAATACGAGATTTGCTCAACGATCAGAGCTACTTGTGACGTCGCAATTAAACCACAAACAATAACCATCGTACCAGCAAAATTGCAGAGACTTTTACCGGCATTTAAAGACACGGAGTTAATGATCACTATTCACCAGAACAGTGTATTACTTCACGAACCTTGTGCTGAAACTATAGACAGTATCGTTAACCCTGATAAACAAGGAAAATGCCTCGTGACTATAGCCAACAACTCCAACAGGCATTTTAGAATAAAAAAAAGGACAAATCATAGCAAAAGCAGAGTTCGGCCTCGACATGAATAATATAAATAAAGAACAAACACAGAACAACGCAAATACCACCAGATCTACTGATAGAATACAACAACTGCTTACACAAATGCAGGTAAATCCAAAACACGAAGCGGCTATCAAAACGATAATAGACAAGAATCAAGACATTTTTGCAAATAACGACTTAGAATTGGGCAGAACTAATACCGTCCATCTGCACATAGACACTGGATCCAACCCACCAGCATACACAAAACCATACCCTACGCCACTCAAACACAGAGGCATTATAGAGAAAGCAATCAAGGATATGCTAGAGGCAAAGATCATAGAACGAGCACCACTGTCCAAGTGGAACTCACCGATAGTTATAGTAAGAAAAAGGGACGGAACACATCGCTGTTGCTGCGATTTTAGAGGACTAAACAAAATCACGACTCCCATCACATACCAGATGCCCAACGTAGAAGAAATTATGTCAGTGCTCAACGGCGCAAAATACTTTACCACACTGGACGCTAAATCAGGATATTGGAGTATACCCCTAACAGATGACTCTAAAGTGAAGACCAGTTTCACATCCAGTTTTGGAAAGTTCATGTTTACCAGAACTCCGTTTGGTGTCGCAAACGCTGCAGCAGCATTCATGGCATTAATGGATGAAGTACTGCACGGATTATCAGACCACGCCATAGCGTACATAGATGACATCCTGATTTTCACTAAGACGACAATTCAGGACCACATCAAACACATACAATCTGTGTTTGACAGGCTAAGACAACATGACGTCAAGTTGAAAATGGCCAAGTGCAACTTCGCACAGAACCAAATCAATTATTAGGCTTTACCATAAGTAGCCAAGGCATCACACCAGATAAAGAGAAAGTAAAGGCAATGGCAGAGATAGCCACACCAAGGACAATAAAACAAATACGAAGTTTTATAGCAACAATATCATACTACAGAAGGTTTATAGACAAGTTTTCCCACAAGGCTGAACCTTTGATCTCGCTCACAAGAAAATATAGCCGACTCTCCTGGTTAGCAGAATGTCAAAGGGCATTCGACACACTAAAAAATGACCTCATGCGACAGACCATGCTCGCATTCTCAGATTTAAATAAACCGATGATACTTTACACAGACGCATCAGCAACAACAGTAAGCGCCGTGTTGCTACAAGACACCAGCACAAGACAGAGAGAGGAAATCCTAAAACCCATTTACTTTCTATCCCATAGACTAAGTGAGTCATAAAGCAAGTGGCACATCAACGAAAAAGAGGCATACGCCATAGTGTACGCGTTACAGAAACTCCACAAATATGTGTTACACAGCCAGTTAAGCATCCGAACAGACAGTATCGGACTTATAAACCTAATGAACGCCAAGCACAAGAACTTCAAAATACAACGATGGAGTCATTTCATCCAAGCCTACACTGCAGACATTCGTCATATCGCAGGAGCACGGAACCTCGCCGACCAGTTTTCTCGCCCAGGAACAGAACAGTGTAAGGACAACAATCACCAGACGGCAGAAACTGTCAACAAACAGGATAACATGCTTGAAATAAACACCATCAACTCTTCATCCTTTCTGCCAACTGATTTCCCCATGTACGATCCCTTCCCACAACCACAACCAATATCTGAAGTCTTACCAGCCCCCACCGAACAGTTACCCACCCCTCCCATCATGGCAGATGATCAAGACCTGGACGAGGAGATAAGACAATTAAAAGCAGATATGAAGCACAACCGATTACCAAGAAAAACCAGAGAAAAGTTCAGAATAGTGAATAACGTGCTATACAAAGTAGAAGAAGACGACGACGAATACAGGTTGAGAACCGTCACGCCCCAACATCTACAACAACAGGTGTTATCACAATACCACGATAATAACGGGCATATGGGGACGGAAAAAACGTTGAAAGCCATACAAATAGGATACTATTGGAAAAACATGAGACAGGACGTAAACCAGCACATAGAGCAGTGCCAAACATGTAAAACAAGAAACTTGTTACCTCTAAAAAATCCGCTAGAAATATCCGATACCCCACCGGCATGCAAGCTGAAATTAAGTATCGACTGTTCAGGACCTTATCCGGTCACCACATCAGGCAACAAGTACATCGTGCATGTAACAGACGAATATTCCGCATGGACGGAGTGTTTTCCAACGCCAAACATCCAAAGTAAAACAGTAGCTGACTTGGTAATCGAAAATATCGTCCCAAGACATGGAGTACCAATTACTATAGTCACAGACAACGGTCCCGAGTTTCGCGGAGAACAATTCCAAACTATGGTGAAACGCTATAACATTCACCATATCTCCACAACACCATACCATCCTCAAGCCAACGGGACAAACGAGAGACAGCATAGCACACTAAATGATATTGTTGCCAAACTGGTAAACACGGAGGTCAGTAAATGGGACGAATACTTGACACAGGCGGTGGCAGCGATGAATATGAACATTTCTAAACGAACAGGATACTCCCCATTTTTCCTCATGTACGGGAGACACCCTATTCTACCCCTGGACGCCATCCTGAGACTACGAACACACTGCTACAGTGAAAATGATTCTATAGAACACACGCTAATGAGACAACATAAGGCTTTTATACAAGTGATAAACCACATAAACAGAACCAAAGACGCACGAAAGCAAAAGTACGACGAACAAAGCACAACTGAGGACATTTCTATAGGCGATCCAGTATACTTATTAAACCACCATATGACATCAAAACACGACAGCAAATGGAAAACGGGATTTTTTGTTCTAAAAAAGTTATCTCCAGCATCATTTATAATAAAGAACCAACTGACAGGAAAAATACAACGAGCCCACGCAAACCATTTGAGAAAGGCCAAACAAGATTGGAATATCCCTACAGACGACAGAAACAATCAGCGAAGACAGGCTACACTCAGTATAGCACCCAACAACGATGACGATACCGACGATGAGATAGTAGTAGACTCGTCGGAATCAGAGACCGAACCTGACAGTACGCAGGTAGAAATAACGGAGGAAGAAGTCGCATCCACCCCACAGGTAGCAGTGGACAGCGATGACAGTACCACTCCAACAAGTACATCCTTACTAGTACACGAAAACCAACCACCCGCCGAATCAGAAGACGGAGCTACAGAGCAGAGCGTCGAACAACGAGTAGCAGCCTTGCCCACATTACACGACCAAATACAGTATATGAGAAATACTGCAAGGACACAAAATTACAAAAAATAGGCCAGACCAACACACCAACAGTCTAACCGGAGGAAGACGACACGCAACTACAGCAACATGTGTGCTGGTTCCAAAAGAAGGACATAAAGACTTTGAGTTCAGGATATGTAGCTATGCTACAGTGTATATGTAAAATTTATTGTATTCCATTCAAAAATTTTGTAAAAAAAAAAACCAGGGGGAGTATGTAAGGAGTGGAAAAATAAGCAAGCAGTGACCCGGTTTTGAATGGAAATCCCCAGGCCTTCGAGTCCGCCGCTGACCAAGTATATAAGACGAGAAGAGAAGGGGGATAAGTTGACCACATGGAAGTCGAGCGGCAGACGTGGACAAGGAGGGTCATTCGATAGATGGAGGCTGGCGTGTATTGTTTAGTTGTGTGCATTTGTAATCAGGATTGAAATCATATTATTCAAGGAACCTTTTTTTATGATTCAATAACGCGTGTGGAAATATATAAATATATGGACTTCATGCGCATAGGATTCGTTTGATTCGCATTGCTTTATGGATCAGAATGTTGTAAATACAAGGATCGCTATAGTAAGAAAAAAGGATTGTTGTTTCGTGTTCCCGTTATTTATACGTAAGGTGTGAATGTCTGGGGTAGTCACCCTCCCACCACTTAGTACGACGGCGGACAGACAATAAAATGATTGAATAATAATTCACATCAATCTAGCACAAATTTTATTACTACAGAAGAACAAAATGAAGAAGAAGAAGAAGGAAGAAGAGGAGATGATTGACAGAATTAGCCACATTTAAAACAAATCACGGATCACTTATTATCTATCCCGTTGCGTGATTCTCTTTCAGTTTTATCTTTTTTTTATAACAGAACACGACAGCCCTCCTACTTAAAATGCTCTCTATCAGCGCAGGTCGCTCTGCTAGGTACTCTTAGTTTTCTTAACAAGTGTGAAAGTCTCTGGTGGATGGCTGTAAGATGTCCATGCGATTCTGGCAAACGGTGCTTGCGATACTGAAGAAAAATGAAGTTGACGAGAGAAATATCGGCGTAATGATATAAAAATCCCAGTGGAACACGTGCAGCAGAAAGGAGAATAAATAAACAAAAACAAGTGCAAGAGACCAACTGAGAAGTGAACTTCTTCCTTCAGATTAGCAAAAACCACCTGGCCACGAGAAGTTCATGCACAAATCTGGTATTGACATTTCCTTTCCAAATGCAACTGGAAAGACCTTCTAGCGACATCACTGTGGCTTTTTCTATTGTGGTAATACTTCAGCAGAAACTGCTATAACGGAAAGGGGGCTAGTAACATAGCGCCTATAATGTCTTCTTCTTCACCTCAAAGATAGTACAGCTTCTTGGTGCTTCTGGACAGAATGAAAGAACTTAATAGCTGTCTAACAAACAAACAAACAAACAAACAAACAAACAAACAAACACACACATATATTTTCTGAAATGTTAAGCACGTCACAGCTAACCCAGGTAACTAGACCACAACAACGTAGATTATCAGTGAGTCAGCGCCACATAAGGTACACAAGTGTTTAATGCACGCAACAAGATGATGATGGAAAACAGTCATGTGAGCAATATATGGCGAGTGATGGCTCAAACAAAAAGGAAAAAAAAAACATGAATAGGATAACGGGGTGACATTTTAAAGTTCAACTATATCTACCGTTATAAAAATAAGAAATAACTATCACAACTGTACAAGTCCATAAAAGTTCTCATCCCTCTTATCTGTTACATAAAAGTTACACAACTTGCGCTCTATATTTTACTCGCTTATGAATAACAATAACAATCCTGCCCCAACTAGCCTCGTTCATCTGCTTACCACCAACAAATAGTTCACATAATATTCTCGTGCAACACCTGTTACAGTCTTAAACTGAGCATATATTCAAGGAGAGAAAAAAATAATGTGAGTAAAACAACAAAAGGCTTTAACTTCAAAAGTTGTTCAATTCTGTTTAGCATATTCTGCTATGATACATCTGTTGTCCTGCGGGTCTTAATTCTTCCTCTCATGCGCCGACTTCTGTGTTTTGCAGGATCCTACTTTCTTATTTCATGTTTTAAAATTCTTTTTTTAAAATCTACTTCAGGGGTTCTCAATATCCGAGGTCCCAATCCTCCCTGTTAAACCCAGGCAGCCCCCGAACCCTCCCCCATATATTAAATAATAATCCGGAAAGGATTTTCAGTGTTACAATTTTTGTTCATGGTGACAAAGAAAATTCCTACCTTTAGGTTTGTGTCACAAAGTAGAACTTCTAGAAGTCTTTGACACTTGCGCCTGTGAAAGAGGAAGGAAAGACTGCGTGATCGCTAGGACTAATCATGACACGTCATTTAGTCAGAAAGAGAAGACCTTGAAACATTATAGACGAACTAAATGATAAAGCGCAATCTAAAATCTCTTTCCGACTCATCCTTCGTCCTGCCAGGCGCGCACTCTTTCCTTGGAGATTGCTCCACTCTTCTTTCTCAGTAACACACTTCGGTATGCTGACCACACAGTACTGACAGCTAAGAACCAACAAGACCTGCAAAATCTCTTGGATAAAGTCACCAAAGAAAGTGAACAGAAGGACTTACTTTGAACATCAAAAAGACAGAGACTGTGGTTATATTTAAGAAACAGAATCCACCTACATGCAGTATAAAATTAAACGGAACTATTCTAAAGCAGGTGCAGAAATTCATCTACCTTAGAGCAGTAATAACGTCAGATTGGAAATGCAGAACAGAAATTAGGTACAGAATAGGCCATGCAAAGACTGCATTTCAGAGTATGAGAAACATATTATTCAACACATCCTTATCAATGAATATTAGAAAACGAGTCCTAAAATGCTATATTGAACCTATCTTGTTATATGGAAGTGAATCATAGACAATAGACAAGTCTGCACAAAAATAATTGGAAGCAGCAGAAATGTGGTTTATTAGAAGAATGTTGCGAATCCCCTGGACAGCAAAAATAACTAATGAAGAATGTATGAGAAGAGCTGGAGAGACAAAAAATCTTGTCAAAAGGATAAGAGAGAGACAATGTACTTTCATAGGACATGCAATGAGAAGAGGGGGCATTGAAAATATTATAACAACAGGAAAAATAGAAGGAAGAAGATGAAGAGGAAGACCAAGAGAAATGATACTGGACAGTCTGACGGGATGGTGTGAGAGAGGAGATCGCTAACTGAGCTGATGGCTTGCATAAAGGATCGGGTACTCTGGAGAAGTATAATAGCCAACGCCAGTCGGCACGGTAGATGATGATGATGATGATGATGATGATGACTTAGTAATACACTGCCCTAGACTCATAGAACCCCGCTTTGTGACATTTGAAACTCCTCCTCAGAGGTCGTCTCTTTTCCTGTTTGAAGATCACTATCTCAACCCAAATGCACGTTTCAGTGTCTCTTTTGATACTGTACTTTATACTAACTCGGATATGTGTGTATCAGGCCACTTATGAATACTCCACTCAACATCTTGCAAGCTGCTTTCTGTTATTTGCCTATTTAAATGTCATATTACAATATGGCGGTATCGAATATGTACAAGCCAACGACTACTTACATGCTGGGCGACCACAGTATGAGAAGAGAGAAAAGCAGTTGAAGGCAGTGAATTCTGTGTGGGACTTAGTGCAGTAATGTAAGTAGATTTTAGTATACGCAACTAGATAGATAGATAGATAGATAGATAGATAGAAAGATAGATAGATAGATAGATAGATAGATAGATAGATAGATAGATAGATAGATAGATAGATAGATAGATAGATAGATAGATAGATAGATAGATGGACGGATGGACGGACAGACAGACAGACAGACAGACAGACAGATAGATAGATAGATAGATAGATAGATAGATAGATAGATAGATAGATAGATAGATAGATAGATAGATAGATAGATAGATATGAACGTTTTCTTTTCCGTTCCTTTTTGCAGAAACTATACGCCTTGCCATAAGCCTTTCTTTAAAAAGAAAGTATCACAACCACCAGATGTTCACCACATAAAGAATATAGATTATGTATCCCTTGTATAGATCACGTGTCCTGGATATAGATTATGTGCCCGGAGAAACTCATAAAGTATACTGAGCAATTTTTATCATTTGCTGCTGACAAACAGAGAGCAGAGAAATTATAAATATGTTCACCACAGTGTCTCCCATGACATGTTCTTAGCAATATTTTCACTGGAAACACTGAGGAAAATATACGTATTTTTCTCCAAGACATATACTTAAGAACTCAATAATCATAAATTGCCTTGTTCTAATTTGTGTAACACGCAGGGCTCAGAGATTCTGTCCTTGGAGTGGCAGAAAGAGCTTCTATATGAAAGTTACTATAGGCCATCGAAAGCATATAGGGTTAATTTTATCAGTACTGTGTCATCTGTGTTCATCATCATCATCATTATCATCATCATCATCATCATCATCGTCGTCATCATCATCATGTGCAAGTCGTTAGGCTTGGGCAGTCATACTTCTTTATTATGTATTGTCCTTGAGTTTTCTTTTTCTGGATATTGTTACCTTTTTGGTCAATGTATTCAGATATCTCTCTCAGTCCCTTTCGCTTTCTTGTTTTGTTTGCCTTGAGATTTGCTGTGATTGGCAAGTTTTTAGCTTATGACTTCTAATGAGCGAATTACTCTATTACTTTTTTAAAAAATCTTTTACTTTATGTGGACAGTTAACTTCAGGTGATTTTATTTCAATACAAATCATTCCTTTTCAAATAAGAGAGTTTTATAACCACTAACCTTCAAGAATCTTGAGAACATATGGCATTCAAAAGTTATAAGCACAAAGATTAAGATTATTCGATTCAAAAGTAATATCCACCCTCATTTATGCATGCGAAAGGTTGAAACAACTAAAGAAATAGACAACTCTTTTGAAAACAAATGCCTAAGGAAAATATCCGGTATAAAGTGGAACGAATTCAAGAACGACGCAGAGATAAGGCAGATGGGCAAACAACAACCTGTCTCATGGGTGATCAGAAAAAGGAGATGGACATATATCGGTCACGTGATGAGAAGAAACAATCAGAGAATCCCAAAATAAGCTTCCAAGTGAAAAACAACAAGCTGAAGAAAAAGAGGTCGACCGTGTGAAACTCTAGAGGACATTGTTAAGAGATTGATTGATTGACTGATTGATCTTTATTTCAAAAGGGTTAAGAATTGGGCACGCAGGCCCGTCTGACATTCTGCCCTTTATCATACATCTTTCACTCTATTCCAGACATTCTACAAATATGCTGTTCATATAACAAACATAACTAACATTGAAGCTGAGAGGTCAGTTTAGTAGGCATAACATCCCTTGATGAGGTATTTTAAACTCGCCGAAAACAGGAAAACTTGGCAAACAACCTTGCGAGTCCTTTGTGACGTTTAATGGCACGGTAAGGATGTAAGATGTAAGATAAGAAATAGTGCTGTTGTGTGATGGAGGCAGTCAGGGAATATAGTATTAGAGTTCATGTTTTCCTTGGCTAGTCTGCACGCTAGAAGGCGGATGTGGTCTTTATAAGCCTGGTCACCTTTCCTTCTCTGGCTCTAAAAGAAGCCATGTTCTCATTTCTACATCCTGGGTACATGGCACGACTCCTGGCGGGTTTGAATCACGAGTCTTCGCTGTGAGAGACCGGTGCATTTAACCATTTCGCCACTTTAAAAACAAAAAGCAAAAAAAAAAAGGTCAAACTCCCCGTTTGCCTACTGTGTGTTTGGAACTTAACAGAATTAGCGAAATTATTATTATTATTAGAATTAACGATGTTATTATTATTATTATTATTTGGGGCCGGCTAGCGTAGTGGTTAGAGCACTCGTCTAGGAACTGAATGGTCCAGGGTTCGAATCCCCAGCTGATCGGGATTTTTTTTCTGACCAATACTTCCCCGGGGTTCACCCAGCCTCTAAAAATGGGAACCAGAGAAATCTGGGAAGGTAAAGCGACCAGGCGTGATACTGACCACATCAGACTTTCATGTGCCGAAGGTCATGGAAAATACGGACCTAACATCGTATTCCCCAATATACCTTACTGGCATGGAAACGCCTTTACTTTTACCATTATTATTATTATTATTATTATTATTATGTGCCGTGAAAAGCAGCATCAATCTTCAAGAATCTTGAGAACATATGGAATTCAAAAGTTATAAGTACAAAAACCAAGTTAAGACTATTCAATTCAAATGTAATATCCACCCTCATTTATGCATGCGAAAGCTGGAAAACAACTAAAGAAATAGAAAAGAAATTAGACTCTTTTGAAAACAAATGCCTAAGGAAAATACTCGGCATCAAGTGGAATGAATTCAAGAACAATGCAGAGATAAGACAGATGACTGAACAACAACCAGTCTCATGGGTGATCAGGAAAAGGAGATGGACATATGTTGGTCACTTGATGAGAAGAAATGATCAGAGAATCCCAAAACAAGCTATCAAGTGGAACACAACAGGCCGAAGAAAAAGGGGCAGACCGCGTGAAACTCTGAAGAGGACATTATTAAGAGAGGCCAAGTTAACAGGCATAAAATCCTTTGTTGAGGTTGAAAGACTCGCCGAAGACAGGAAAAATTGGCGAACTACTTTGCGAGCCCTATGTGACGTCTAACGGCACGGGAAGGATATAAGATATAAGATAAGATATGTGCCGTGCACATATTATGTCCACAGCAGAAGATTCTATATCTATCTATCTATCTATCTATCTATCTATCTATCTATCTATCTATCTATCTATCTATCTATCTATCTATCTATCTCTTCTAGTTATCTTAAACTGGTCTTACAGACACCGAATACAATTAATTGTTTTCTGAATAGTCCCGAAATTTTCGTTTAGTAGATGGTCATTTATAATGTATGTAGTTACTTCTGTACTGAGTGAATGTTTAAGAGCGAAACGTAAATGTTATATTTTATTTTATGTCTCTCAGCTTCAATGTTAGTTATGTTTGTTACATGAACAGCATATTTGTAGAATGTCTGGAATAGAGTGAAAGATGTATGATAAAGGGCAGAATGTCAGACGGGCCTGCGTGCCCAATTCTTAACCCTTTTGAAATAAAGATCAGTCAGTCTATCAATCTCTCCTCCTTCTCTGCTCCATCCCAAGAAGGCGTTGGTCGTGAGTGATTTCTACAACCATCTATCATTTGCTCTTTCTGTAAGATGTGTGTTGGACCATGCTCCATGGGACTCTTTTAGTCCGGTCCATGCCACTCTTTTAGTCCGTCAAGTTTAGCAGAAGATGTTTTTAAAATGAAGATGCTGCTGACACATAACGTGCTATTTTGATTTGTGTAAGCCATCATAGTAAAAGAAAAAAAAATAAAAAAAGATTCGTGAATCACGGATGTTATGAACACACTGACCAAAAGCTAATCCTTGTCGGAAGAGAAAGACTTGACCTTTTCTGAACATCGTTGTGACTTCAGAACAAACGAGAAATATCGAAAACGGCTGTTGTTACAACTATTAACCCGCGTCTTGGAGGAAAGCTGCCAGCGTGTTGCTTCTTTCTGTCATTATGTTGCTTCTTTCTGTCATTATGTTGCTTCTTTCTGCCATTATGTTGTAGTTTTGTGGCGTTCTCTTACCAGAGCTTACGTCTCCACATTTCCACGCTCAGGCCAGATCCCAGGTTTGCAGAAGTTCATACTGACGCTACTTTTCACTCTTTGAAACAGGATACAGTATTACTTAACATTCATCATTAAACTGGAATTGAATAGCTGTGCTTGACTCCACGACATTTTTATAAATAACTGTTTATACAGTCGATACGTCCATATGCCGACAAGCAAAACAAAATGAAATAGCACTATCATGCTGTTCGCTGATACACACTTGCGTTGACAAATGTCTTCATTAATAGCAGGCTTAAAACCTTAAGTGTAATATTAATAGAATTTGCAGTAGTAATACCAGCAGCAGCAACAGTAGTAGTAGTAGTAGTATTAGTAGTAGTAGCAGTAGTAGTAGTAGTAGTAGCAGTAGCAGCAGCAGCATGCAGCATTGGCAGTAGTAGTAATAGTAACAGTAGTAGTAGAAGTAATAGCACAAATACTGAAGTAGTAGTAGTAGTAGTAGTAGTAGTAGTAGTAGTAGTAGTAGTAATAGTAACATCAGTAGTAGAAATATTAACACAAATACTGGAGTAGTAGCAGTAGTAGTAGTGGTAGAAGTAGTAGTAGTAGTAGTAGTAGTAGTAGTAGTAGTAGTAGCAGCAGCAGCAGCAGCAAACAACATTGGCAGTAGTAGTAATACTAACAACATTAGTAGATGTAATAGCTCAAATACTGGAGTAGTAGTACTAGTAGTAGTAGTAGCAGTAGTAGTAATAGTAGTAGTAGTAGTAGTAGTAGTAGTAGTAGTAGTAGTAGTAGTAGTAGTAGCAGCAGCAGGAGCAGTAGTAAAAGTAATAGCACAAATACTGGAATAGTAATAGTAGTAGCAGCAGCAGTAGTAGTAGTAGTAGTAGTAGTAGTAGTAGTAGTAGTAGTAGTAGTAGTAGTAGTAGTAGTAGTAGCAGCAGCAGCAGCAGCAAACAACATTGGCAGTAGTAGTAATACTAACAACATTAGTAGATGTAATAGCTCAAATATTGGAGTAGTAGTATTAGTAGTAGTAGTAGCTGTAGTAGAAGTAATACCACAAATACTGGAGTAGTAGTAGTAGTAGCAGTAGTAGTAATAGTAGTAGTAGTAGTAGTAGTAGTAGCAGCAGCAGCAGCAGTAGTAAAAGTAATAGCACAAATACTGGAATAGTAATAGTAGTAGCAGCAGCAGTAGTAGTAGTAGTAGTAGTAGTAGTAATAGTAGTAGTAGTAGTAGTAGTAGTAACAGCAGTAGTCTTCTTCTTCGTTCGCATTGTCTGTCTATACCTGCAGTCCTGTCTCTTGGATAAATTTCACTGTTTTTTGTAATTCATGTATGGAACCGTAGAGCTTATCTTCTTTAGTGGTTTCACTGGGCCAGTAATTATTTCTCAGTGTTTCATAGTTGGTGCAGTTCTGGAGGATATGTTCCACAATTTGGGGCACCTGGGCACATGTACATAGATTAGTAGTACCAACCTTAAACTTTGTATACATATGACTTCGGAGTCGGCTGTGTCCTGTTCGGAGACGGAAGATGGTGACTTGTTCCTTTCTGTTTAGCATGTGATAGTCATCATGTGGTGGTGTTTGTGGCTTCCTGTAGGTTTTTATCACGCTTTTCTTCTGATTATAGGTGATTAGTATGTCTGGTTGCTCCGTTTCAGTGCCCTCTTTGGCCAGATGGTCAGCTTTCTCATTGCCTGGTATCCCACAGTGGGAGGGAATCCACTGCAAAGTGACTCCATGTTGTAAGCCAATTTTTGACAAGGCATCCTTAAGATCTGGTAGTTTGTTGCACTGAAGAGCTTCTAGTACTGATCTTGCATCTGTGAGAATTACTACAGGATATGTATCAATTCTGGAGTCTGATAGTTTTTCAACTGCAGCAATAATTACCCTAACTTCTGCATCATAGTTGTTGCAGTATTTTCCAGTGGGTATGGAAATCTTGTCAGTGGTGTTGTTTGGATATTCAATATGTGCTCCTGCCCCTTCATTCTTTATGGCATTATGTGCAGATCCGTCTGTATACACACGTATCCAGGTGTCACATGGATATTTGTCATCTAGCACACTAAGTGTGGCTGTTGATCTTACAAGGCTGCACACCTTTCACTTCAGTTTGAATAGTTATTTGTGTATAATCTGCTTCTTTCCATGGTGTATGCTCTGGTACAGATGATAATGGAGCGACTACAGTTGGAAGGTCAGGTATCAGCTTACGCATACGCTTGGCCTGGTGAATGAAGCTGCTTCTTTTAAGCCGTCTTAATGCCAAGTTATTGAATCTCTCCTTCAGGGGATGGCTTACAGAGCTAAGGAATTTCTCTCCCATGGTCATGACCTTTGTGTCTCTACGTTCCTTTAGCGCTTTAACACCAACTATTTTCTGCATTTCTACTATTGGTGTGGACCTCATGGCACCTGTGATAATCCGTAGTGACTGATTTTGAACCTTGTCTAGATTATGCAGCGTAGTGTTTGATGCTGTGCACCAAGATGTTGAGCCATATTCTAAATGTGGTAGAAAACTTTGTTGATATACACTCTTGAGGATTCTTTCACTAGCTCCCCATGTGGTTCCACTTAATTTTCTTAATATGGCTAGTTTTCTTCTGGCTTTTGCTTCTGCACTGTTGATATGTTGCTTCCAAGTCAGTTTTGAGTAAAGAGTCACTCCTAAGTAAGTGGGTTGGTTGTCCATCCTTAAGGATATTTCATTTACAAAGATCTTACCTGCTTTCTGTTTAGATGAGAGAGTGAACAGAGTTGTACTTGATTTCTCTGTGTTGATACTTACACACCATTTGTTTGTCCACGATGTCAAGATGTCTGCTGCTCTTTGGAGTCTCTATGTAGCAACTGTCGCATATTCATCTGTACACCACATGACCAGATCATCTGCATACAGTGCCGCTTTGATTCCATAGGGAAGTTCCTTGACCAGGTCATTAATGAATACAAGGAATAGTGTAGGCGAAAGGACTCCTCCTTGTGGTACACCGTGTCGCAGAAGTACTTTCTGGCTTTTGTGTCCATCCATTACTACTCTAGCTCTTCTATTGTGTAAATAGGACTTTATCCAGTTGTATAGTCTTCCATTGACATTGCAGTTTCTTAGTTTCCACAGCAGACCTTTTTTTCCATACTTTATCAAAGGCTTTCTTTAGGTCTATCCACGCTGCTAGTACAAGGTTTTTCTCTTGGAATGCATCCTCAGTCTCTTGAGAGAGACAGGTCACTTGATCTTCCGTACTGTAGTACTGCCTAAATCCTGCTTGTTGTGGAACGAGAAGGTTTTCACTTTATAGGTACCATTTTAGCCTCAGGTCAATGATGCGTTCCATCGTTTTGCATAGGCAGCTAGTGAGACTGATTGGCCTGTAGCTGGAGGCAGTATCACTGTTTTTCCCTGGCTTTAGCAGTGGTACCATGCTTGCTTCCTTCCAGATTTGAGGTAACTTACCTGTGCTCCAGTACATATTGAAAATATCCAACAGTTTTCCCATTGCTGCCATTCCCAGGTTCTTGATCATTTCATTGGACACTCCATCTGGTCCTGGTGATTTCCTTGGTTTCATTTTACTGACTGCTAGGTCTAACTCGCTGCGTGTGATTGGTGCATCCATGACCTCCACTTTTCTGACTTGTTCCTCTTCTTTCTGTGGGTCAATGCGCACTGCACGCTCTTTCTCTGGATGGATATCAATGTTGCAGTCCTGTGCAAACATGCGAGCAAAGTGATCTACCTGCTTACCTGTAAGAGTTTTCCCATCCTCTATTAGTGCAATCTTTGTACTTCTTCCAGTACTCTCATCATTTAACTGTTTGATTAGTTTCCACAGTTTCCTTCCATCCTTTTCAAAGTTTAGGGACTCTGTTTTCTCTCTCCAACTTTCCCGTCTGGCTTGCAGCTTGGCTCTCTGAAATTTGGCCTTATAATGTTGGTAATTATTGTGGTGTTCTTGGCATGGTCTATTTTCTGCTTGCTTTCGAGCTGCTTCCACATCTTCATGGAGTTTTCCCAGCTCACTAGACCAGTATGGTTTATAGTCCCTACGAGCTCCTCTGGGAATGGTTCAACGAGCGGCCTGAAGGATACAAGCATTGAATTCCTTCACTATGCTGTTAATATCCTTACCTTCTATTGACAGCTGTCCCACCAGAATACCTGTACGATGTCTGTACATTGTCCAGTTTGTTTTTTTATAGTTCCATCTGGGGAGAGGGCTAATGGTGTTAAGGAGTTCATTTTCTATTGTCAGGAAGACTGGTCGATGGTCGCTACCTCCAAGTTGTTTTCCAACTTCACGTGTAATGTTCCACTTCAGATCTGGAGAGTGGAATGCCATTCCATTCTCCAGATCTGGTGTTGAGGTTGTACGCCAAGCCCTTCAGTAAAATGTTGGGGGATCCATTGGCTGGTTGATCAGGAGAAGTCCATTATCATCCTGCCAGCTCTCAACTTCCTCTCATCTCTTGTCTATGTGGTCATAGCCCCAGCTCTGGGAATGGCTGTTAAAATCACCACAGACCATCAGTCTCTTTTTGTGTGGGATTGTTTCTAAAGCAAGTGGGCGGTGATTAGGATAGTAATAGTTAAGGAGGTGGAAATCTGTATTACTGCTTTTTAGATGGATCATCTGGTATTCGGCTCCTTCCATGAACACTCCCACCTGACATGCGCCGATGTTATTCTTAACAAGTGTGAGTACTCCTCCTTTTCTTCTGTCCTGTCGGTCTGATCTAAAACACTGGTAGCCTCTGATTTTAAAGGCGGCATCTTTGGTTAGGTGTGTCTCCTGTATGCAGCATATACTTACCTGCTCTGCAAAAAGTATGTTCTCTAGTTCCACCTTTTTGCTATAGCCATCTCTAACACTGCTGACACCCTCAGCATTCCACTGCATTATTTTAAGTTCTTGCTTTTTGGCTGTTTTCTTCCATTGTATTTTTTGGCCAGTAGCTCTACTCTCATGTCTCCTGACTCCACAAGACGAACTGAGAGGACCTCCAGTAGCATTGGGTGGACCCTTTCGAGGCAGGGGGCCCGGCACTGCACCTGCCTGGTTAGTCTTCACAGGGCGAGCACCATGTTTGGAAACTGCAGATAGAGACATTTCATTAGCGATAATGCGTGTTACCCTGATTTTTGCGATGCGCCTTTTGGCTGGGTAACTCCGACTTCAGCACCTTTCCTTGCTAGAGCAGACTGTGGTCTTGCTCGGACTGCCATGAAGACAGTGGTGTAGGGTGGCCTGGCCAAAACTTTGTTTTCCAGCCTCTGGTGGCTGTATGTAAGTTCCTTCTCCATGTCAGATGGTTTGGAGACAGTTCCACAAAGACACTCTGACTTTGAGATGAGGAATCTGATGAGTGCTTCAACGATATCCATTCCCTGCCACCTATAGTCTGCTGGCTCTGTCTTATTTACCTCATTCTGATAGCCATTGTTGTAAAGACCTATAGGCTTGTCACGTCCTGGATTCATTGGTTTCACACCAGACTTCCCTCATCCCCGCCAGAGATCTCCATTTCCCCATCCGTCCACCAACCTGACATTACATTTTACAAAAATAACAATTACAATTAGTGTTGATTGCTACAAGTTTCTGGGCTACAGAGGTAGGTCAGAGTTTTTAAGCAAACAGATCTATGTTCCCTGTCTCACAAACACTATGTTAAGATAAGTGTGCTCTTAACACAGTTGTTCCCAGGGGAAACAGCAGTAGTAAAAGTAATAGCACAAATACTGGAGTAGTAGTAGTAATAGTAGTAATAGTAGTAGTAACAGCAGTATTAGAAGTACAAGCACAAATACTGAAGTAGTAGTAGTAGTAGTAGTAGTAGTAGTAGTAGTAGTAGTAGCAGTAGTAGTAGAGCGGCAGCAGCCGCAGCAAGCAGCATTGGCAGTAGTAGTGATAGTAACAGCAGTAGTAGAAGTAATAGAACAAATACTTGAGTAGTAGTAGTAGTAATAGTAGTAGCAGTAGTAGAAGTAATACCACAAATACTGGAGTTGTAGTAATAGTAGTAGTATTAGTAGTAGTAGCAGCAGCAGCAAGCAGCATTGGCAGTAGTAGTAATAGTAACAGCAGTAGTAGAAGTAATAGCACAAATACTGGAGTAGTAGTAGTAGTAGTAGTAGTAGTAGTAGTAGTAGTAGTAGTAGTAGTAGTAGTAGTAGTAGCAGGAGCATAAATAGTAGTAACATTAACTGTAGCTGTATAAGTAAAATAATAGTAACAGCAACAGTAGTAGTGAGTGCAGTAATTGTAACGGTTGTAGCAGTTTGTCTCCGTTTTCTCAGAGTGTATTGAATCTGCTTTCATTTTCTAATTATGATCTGTACATTGACAACACTGCAGTAACTAATTATCGAATGTGGTCTTAATAATAACAACCTCATAATCATCATCAGGTTCCGTGCCGATTGGCGTTGGCTATTATGCTTCTCCAGAGTGCACGATCCTTCATGCAGACCATCAGCTCAGTTGGTGATGTCCTCTCAAACCATCCCGTCAGACTGTCCAGTATCATTTCTCTTGGTCTTCCTCTTGATCTTCTCCCTTCTATTTTTCTTGTTGTTATAATATTTACAATGCCCCTACTAGTATGTAATAGCCTTATTAGTACCAGCAGCCATGATAATATCGCACTGGTAGCAGAAGTAGTATTAATAGTAGCAGCAGCCATGCTAAAAACAGTTGAGATGTTTACGTGAACTGATATCAATATACTTTTCTGTTCTTCTTGTTTACTGAAATTATTAAAAGTATTCCTATACACTTAATAAGGTAATTTATAGGTTTAAAAAATGTGGTTTGTGCCAGCTCTTGATTTCAGCTTCATTATCTTTAGAGAGTTTAGTAAATGTCTACATCTTTGTGAAGAATTTTCAGTTGGAAGATTTTGAAAAAAAGATTTGCACGTGACAATCAGTCATTTGCATGTCCCTTGCGGAACTTTGTTGTCTCCCCTAACAGCACTCCTGTAGGCCTCTCGGTTGTGAGCAAGATGTTCTGCTGCTGATACATCCATTTGCAGATCATTAAAGATGTCTTGCAGCCATCTTTGTCTTGGTCTTACTCCCTTTCTTTTTCCGTTATCTACCCTTTCAAGACGGTCTTCTCTAAATTTTCATGACGTTTAATGTGTCGAAGATACTTCCGATTTCTCTGTTTAATTCTCTTTACTAGCAAACTTTCACAATATTAATTCCTTGTAGTATGGATATATTTGTTCTTTTTTGTGTCCATGATATTTGAAGAACTCTTCTGTAGCATTTACATTCAAAAGCATTTATGTGTTTCTCATCTGTTTTGTTAAGTGTCCAGGTCTCACAGGCATATGTTGAAATGGGAAAGATGCATGCCCTTAAAAATCTTATTTTTGTAGTTCTGTCTGTCCCTCTCCACAACTTCTTTAGTTGTTTTATTTGTCTGAAGAGCGAGAGATGTCCTCCTTTTGATTTTCTTCATTTTATCTCCATTATTAGTAATGATCCAGGATATTAAAAACTCTCCACTTCTTCCAACTTTTCCTTATTGATACATATTTCAGCTGCCTTATTTGTGTTGTCAGTTGTCATCAATTTAGTTTTCTTCTCATTAAGATAGAGGTTTTGCTCTTCAATGTATAAAATTGGAAAAAAGTAGGAGCAGCTTTATTACTTAACGATTACAAAGTTGTGACGTTTCGGCGTGAGCTTTAATCATACAAAAACATACAGGACGAAGAAATAGGAAGAGGAGATCAAGTATAGATTTACATGAATACTGTAAAAAAAAAGTACTTAGCTGTAAATTGCAAGGTGTGGCTTGTCTGGCGGTGTGTGTCAGGAATGGATCTGGTAGGGCGTGGAAATTGTTTAAATAGAGACCTGTGACATGTGGTCGGTGGGTTGTAACTGGGAGTGGTGGATGGGGAACCGGGGAGGGGAGAGAGAGTGACGCACTACTGGCCTAGCTAGGAGAATTTGAAACAGGTGATTGGGGAAGAGGTATTGCAGAGAAGAGGGGTTGCTGAGAAAATAGCGGGGTTGCAGAGTGATGCTGTGAGGAAGTTTGAAAAGTAAAAAGGGGTGGATTTAGTGGAGAGGTACTATAATGATTGAAGAAGATGATGTTACGTGTAACTAAACAGCGAGTTTAACCCATGTGGTTCCAGCGTCCCATAATTTTGAATGCAGCGGTTCTCAAGTGCCAGGCGGCTTGTGTCATCTGCGTGACATTGTTTAATGGCTGTTACCAGAAAATCAGATTTGCCTCTGTGGTTGGGGCCATTGAAATGATTTGGGACTGGTTTCAAAGCATGCTGGGTGATGTTGTACAGATGTTTTTGCATGCGGTCCCCTAATCTGAGGCCAGTCTCACCGATATATGTTATCCTGCATCTTTTGCACACGATGACATATATCACATTGCGGGACTCGCATGTGAATCCCTCATGAAGAGTGAGGATAGTTTTGGGAAAGGTGATTGTTTTCGTTTCCCAAACTACAGGGCAGGTAACGCAGCGGGGGCGGTTACATTTTCTGGTGCCAACATACGTAAGGCTCTGCTTCAAGTGGCTGTGGACGAGGATGTCCTTAAGATTTGGCTCACGTTTGTATGCCAATAGGGGTGCTTCAGAGAAAATGTTACGAGTGTCGGAGTCGAGTTGGATTATCAGCAGATGACGATAAAGGATTTTCTTAACCATCTGACCGTGTGGGTGGAAAGGCAGTACTAACTTAACTCTGGCAGATGGAGTAACAGGCTTTTTCCTGAATACTTCTTTGCGGCTCACTAGTTGGATACGGTTGAAGGCTTTACGAAGGACCTTTTCTGGGTAGTGGCGATGACGGAAAAATTCTAATAACTTGTTGGACTGATCTAAAAAGTCCAAATTATCCTGACATATGCGGCGAAGACGGAGGAGTTGGGAATATGGGATGGAGTTCTTACAGGCCTCAGGATGGGAGGAGGTGTAAAGCAAATAGGTGTGGCTATCGGTGGGCTTGTAAAATACAGAGGTAACAAGCCTGTTTGTGCCAATAGAAATTTTAATGTCTAAAAAATTAACAGACTTGTCAGAGATTTCATAAGTGAATTTTATGTTCTTATTGAGTGTATTGGCGAATTCAATAAATTTTTCAAGGTCTTCATGTGGGGTGGGAGGCCACCTTCTGTGATTAGATCTTTAATGGTTGCTTCCACTATGTCATTATTAGAACGGGTAGTATCGTTTTTCGCTGGGGCATAGAATTTTGTATTGCTGAGTTGGGACATTCCTTCCGCGATATATAAATCTTTTTTCCAAACTACGAGATTGCTGGTCTCCCACCCCAAGCTATTTCTCTTCACATTAAGGACAGCTGTTTAGGCACACCCACTTTCTATCTTCTTCCTAAAATCCACAAACCAGGTAACCCTGGACGCCCCATTGTATCAGCGTGTTCATGCCCCACTGAGCACATTTCTGATTTTTTAGATAGCATTTTCCAGCCTCTTGTACAAAGACTACCCTCCTTTTTGAAAGACACCAACCACGCATTAACAATTTTTGATACAATCACACTCTCTCAACACCACACCTATCACATCTTTCTCCTTGATGTCTGCTCTCTTTACACTTCTATCCCACATAAGGATGGACTCTTAGCACTCCGCCATTTTCTCGACAAAGACCCTCACCCCACAACTAACACTGACACCATAATTAGACTTACAGAGCTAGTACTAAACCAAAATTCTTTCGAATTCAACGGCGAATACTTCGAGCAAATCAGTGGTGTTGCTATGGGAACGAAAATGGGTCCCAGTTATGCATGTCTATTTATGGGCTTTCTGGAAGTCAAATTATGGGAAACCTACACTGGCAGATTTCCAGAATTCTATAAAAGGTACATCGATGATGGCATTGGAATTACAAGTATGCCACATGAAGACCTTGAAAAATTTATTGAATTCGCCAATACACTCAATAAGAACATAAAATTCACTTATGAAATCTCTGACAAGTCTGTTAATTTTTTAGACATTAAAATTTCTATTGGCACAAACAGGCTTGTTACCTCTGTATTTTACAAGCCCACCGATAGCCACACCTATTTGCTTTACACCTCCTCCCATCCTGAGGCCTGTAAGAACTCCATCCCATATTCCCAACTCCTCCGTCTTCGCCGCATATGTCAGGATAATTTGGACTTTTTAGATCAGTCCAACAAGTTATTAGAATTTTTCCGTCATCGCCACTACCCAGAAAAGGTCCTTCGTAAAGCCTTCAACCGTATCCAACTAGTGAGCCGCAAAGAAGTATTCAGGAAAAAGCCTGTTACTCCATCTGACAGAGTTAAGTTAGTACTGCCTTTCCACCCACACGGTCAGATGGTTAAGAAAATCCTTTATCGTCATCTGCCGATAATCCAACTCGACTCCGACACTCGTAACATTTTCTCTGAAGCACCCCTATTGGCATACAAACGTGAGCCAAATCTTAAGGACATCCTCGTCCACAGCCACTTGAAGCAGAGCCTTACGTATGTTGGCACCAGAAAATGTAACCGCCCCCGCTGCGTTACCTGCCCTGTAGTTTGGGAAACGAAAACAATCACCTTTCCCAAAACTATCCTCACTCTTCATGAGGGATTCACATGCGAGTCCCGCAATGTGATATATGTCATCGTGTGCAAAAGATGCAGGATAACATATATCGGTGAGACTGGCCTCAGATTAGGGGACTGCATGCAAAAACATCTGTACAACATCACCCAGCATGCTTCGAAACCAGTCCCAAATCATTTCAATGGCCCCAACCACAGAGGCAAATCTGATTTTCTGGTAACAGCCATTAAACAATGTCACGCAGATGACACAAGCCGCCTGGCACTTGAGAACCGCTGCATTCAAAATTATGGGACGCTGGAACCACATGGGTTAAACTCGCTGTTTAGTTACACGTAACATCATCTTTTTCAATCATTATAGTACCTCTCCACTAAATCCACCCCTTTTTACTTTTCAAACTTCCTCACAGCATCACTCTGCAACCCCGCTATTTTCTCAGCAACCCCTCTTCTCTGCAATACCTCTTCCCCAATCACCTGTTTCAAATTCTCCTAGCTAGGCCAGTAGTGCGTCACTCTCTCTCCCCCCTCCCCGGTTCCCCATCCACCACTCCCAGTTACAACCCACCGACCACATGTCACAGGTCTCTATTTAAACAATTTCCACGCCCTACCAGATCCATTCCTGACACACACCGCCAGACAAGCCACACCTTGCAATTTACAGCTAAGTACTTTTTTTTTTACAGTATTCATGTAAATCTATACTTGATCTCCTCTTCCTATTTCTTCGTCCTGTATGTTTTTGTATGATTAAAGCTCACGCCGAAACGTCACAACTTTGTAATCGTTAAGTAATAAAGCTGCTCCTACTTTTTTCCAATTTTATACATTCTAGTATCACAGCTTTACTGCAGTGTTTAGTGTATAGTTGTATACTTATACACCAATTATTGTTTTGCTCTTCACTGTTCTTACTGACTGACATAATTAGTTTTTCAATTTCTTTTTGTGTTGTGGACAGTAAGAAAGTGTCATCAGCATATCTGATTTCTGGTATTTTATAACATCTAATTACGTGATATGTTACAAAATATCAAGCCTCAAGAGGGAAATCGGGATACAGTCACGCAAGACGTGACGGGTGGCTTTAGTAAATCAAGCGTTGCATTACGTTACTATGAGTTTCTTTCAGCCAGTCAAAGTTTGCATTACATTACTATTAGTTTGTTTCAACCAATCAAGGCGTGCATTACGTTACTATGAATTTGTTAAAGCCAATCAAGTCTTACATTATGTTACTATATTTTATGGTTCTGACCTGAAATTCTAAACAGTGTTTTTCTTTATTTTCTCCTCGTTTCTGTTTTAATATATTTCTATACCTTTAGAGATTACAAAGCTCTTTCACGTATAATTTCCGTATTTTAATCTTTAAAAAAAAATTATACATTTTCCTCAACAAATTGTATTTTAATTTCTGTTTTTTTCCTCCAAATAATTTACATTGTAATTTTTTTACCGAAATATATATATATATATATATATATATATATATATATACTTTATGTTTTCCTGAACAAATTATACTTTGTTCCTGACCAATAATTCTTCATATTTAATTTAAAAACTTTCTAATGCAGGAGTTCAGAACAAACATTTACACTCATTGTAACAAGATATGAATGCAACCTCGAAATGTTTAGAAAAGGATCACTTCAGACATTATGATACTTCATTCACGATATGACATTCAGGTATTTTGCCAAAAAGATGGAAAAGAACTATACTCACACCACTGCCGAAATAGGGTAACCT
Organism: Achatina immaculata; assembly: GCA_009760885.1. Classification (NCBI taxonomy): domain Eukaryota; kingdom Metazoa; phylum Mollusca; class Gastropoda; order Stylommatophora; family Achatinidae; genus Lissachatina; species Lissachatina immaculata. Next base: position 9,386,026 of record CM019691.1, read on the forward strand.
GAATTTATGCGCAAACTACGTAACTGTCGCCCTGATCAGTCGTGCAAGTAAAATTCTATTTAAAATCATAATGAGTAGACTTCGTAAGAAAATATAAGGAGAAATCAATATTGTCCAAGCTGGTTTTAATCATTGAAGAGGAACAAGAGATCATATATTCAATAAAAGGTTAATAACAGAGAAATGCAGAGAATTTAATGTGAATCTATATTTATATTTTATAGATTATGGGAAAGCATTTGATTTTGTACAACACCAGAAGCTTAGGGAAATAATGGGGGAAAATGGAATTTCCAACACATTTGATACAATTAATATCAGTGTTGTATCTAGGCCAACAGGCAGCAGTAAGAATAAATGGTGAAACAACAACTTGGTTTACATAAAACAAGGGCTCCGTCAGGGGTGCATATTGTCGCCTTGCTTACTTAACTTGTATACTGAAAATATAATGAGGAATGTTAGAGAAGATGTAGATACGATGCCATAACAATTGGAGGTTATGAAATACCAGAGATAAGATATGCCCCTGAATGTAAATGCTACAGAATAGTTCTTCAAATATCATGGACACAAAAAAGAACAAATATATCTATACTACAAGAACTTAATACTGAAGAAGTTTGGCTAGTAAAGAAAATTAAACAGAGAAAACTGAAATATTTTAGACACATTAAACGTCATGAAAATTTAGAGAAGACCATCTTGGAAGGGTACATAGTAGGAAAAAGAAAGAGACAAAGACAAAGATGGCTGCAGGACATCGTTGATGATCTGCGAATGGACGCATCAGCAGCAGGGCATCTTGCTCACAACCGATAGGCCTACAGGAGTGCTGTTAGGGAGGCAAAGTTCTACAAAGTACATGGAAATGACTGACTGACTGACTAACTGACCCTATCCTTATTTGGAATGCGGGTTGGAGGGAGACGAGGAGTGGTGATAACATTCTGACATAGGAGTATGTGAAAAGGGTGCACGAGGCAAAGAAATATTGAAAACCACTGACGTTAGAGTGCCCCAACGACAGTCAAGTTCCGTAACACATGTCTTCTCTTCTTATAAAAAAAAAATTCAGATTGTCTTTTCTTGATAGCTATACGCAACTTATCTAAGAGTTTCCGTTGCGTTTCAGAAGAAAACAGAAAGTCCTGTTCGTATTTTATATTAATACATGAGATATTTGTGTTAATCTATCAAAATATTTGCGTTAATCTATCAAATTATCTCTTTCAGATGACACTTCCTTTACTCACTCTGCCTAATCGAGGAACTGCGAGAAGACGTCGCTGTGCTGTTCTACTCGCTCTTATTTTCATCTTTGGGTGCTACATTTGTGTGGAGATGAAAAGGCCCTTTCTGTCTCAGTATATGCTGGATCTCCTGACTCTGCCATCTAGACCTAGATATGTGCTGCACGACAGAGTACAGCCTGATACCAGATTCGCCCAGGGTATTTATGCTGGACCTTCAAAGGAAGAAGTACTTGAGAATTATCTCAAGTTATGGGCTAACATTACAAGGAGCAATTTCTCCGTCGATGACGTCTTGTCCTTGAAGTCATACAGGAACCGGGTTGTCAAGACCAAGTGACTTTTGTTGCTATACGTTGACAGTGTTGTCAAGACCATCATCATCATCATCATCAGGTGCCGTGCCGACTGGCGTTGGCTATTATGCTTCTCCAGAGTACCCGATCCTTCATACAGGCCATCAGCTCAGTTGGTGATCTCCTCTCACACCATCCCGTCAGACTGACCAGTATCATTTCTCTTGATCTTCTTCCTTCTATTTTTCCTGTTGTTATAATATTTTCAATGCCCCCTCTTCTCATTGCATGTCCTATGAAAGTACATTGTCTCTCTCTTATCTTTTTGACAAGGTTTTTTGTCTCTCCAGCTCTTCTCATACACTCTTCATTAGTTATTTTTTCTGTCCAGGGGATTTGCAACATTCTTCTAATAAACCACATTTCTGCTGCTTCCAATTATTTTTGTGCAGACTTGCCTATTGTCCATGATTCACTTCCATATAACAAGATAGGTTCAATATAGCATTTTAGGACTCGTTTTCTAACATTCATTGATAAAGATGTGTTAGCTAATATGTTTCTCATTCTCTGAAATGCAGTCTTTGCTTGGCCTATTCTGTTTCTAATTTCTGTTCTGTATTTCCCATCTGAAGTTATTACTGCTCCAAGGTATTTGAATTTCTGCACCTGCTTCAGAATAGTTCCGTTTAATTTTATACTGCATGCTGGTGGATTCTGTTTCTTAGATATAACCATAGTCTCTGTCTTTTTGATGTTCAAAGTAAAGCCTTTCTGTTCACTTTCTTTGGCGACTTTATTCAAGAGATTTTGCAGGTCTTGTTGGTTCTCTGCTATCAGTACTGTGTCGTCAGCATACCGAAGGTTGTTAATATTGTATCCTCCAATTTTTATGCCTGGTTCTGTGATGAATGTTCTTAGAATATTCTCGCTATACAGAGAAAAAAGGTCTGGAGATAGTACACATCCTTGTCGCACCCTTTGTTTTATAGGTTGATATTTTCCAATTCTATTTTCAACTCGAACTGCTGCTTCTTGTTGCCAGTATAGATGTTTTACAATCCTCAGGTCTTTGCCATCTATATTGATGTCTTCAAGCATTTTAATAATTTCATTATGTTTCACCTTGTCAAATGCCTTGGTGTAATCAATGAAGCATAAGTAGAGATCTTTCTGTACTTCTAAAGCTCTTTCTGTTAGTGTTCGTAAAGCATAAATGGCATTGTGTGTTCCCTTTCCTTCAACAAATCCAAACTGTTCATCTACTAATTTGATTTTTATTTTTTCCTTGTTCTTCTCATAATTATTCTCAGAAGTAACTTCGTTATGTGTCATGAGAGGCTGATAGTCCGGTGGTCGTCACTTTCCTTTGCACCTAGTTTCTTTGATAGTGCTATAAACATGGATTTAATCAGGTCACTGGGAATACTGTTGTAAATGTCATTCGGTAACTTGGTTATTATTTTTATTCCTGTCTCCTCTAATGCCTCTATTTCTTCTATTGTTATATTATCAGGCCCAGTCGCTTTTCCTTTCTTCATGTGTTTGATGGTATCTATGATTTCATCTTCAAGTATTGGTGGTCCATCACAGTATTCAGTATCTGGTGTTAATTCTGGTCTTTCTCCTCCATATAGCTCACCGATATATTCTGTCCACCTGTCCACAATGTCTTCCTTTCCCATTAACATTTTACCTTTTTTCGATTTCAGGCATCCTGTGGTATATTTTGTTTTCCTGCCTGTGAGTTCATTAATTCGTCTGTGCATGTTTTTGCTGTCTTTATTATGAGAGTTGTCTATCTGTCTGCACTGTTCATTTAACCACACTTCTTTTGCTTCTCTGCATTACCGTCTTATTTCTTTATTTATCTTGCTAAATTTTTCCTTGTTATTCTTACTCCTCCTCCTCTTGTCCATCAGTCCTAAGATGTCGTCTGTCATCCATTTATTTTTGAGGTTGACTGATATTGTTATAAGTTGACAGCGTTGTTAAGACCACATGACTGATGTTGCTATAAGTTGACAGTGTTGTTAAGATCACATGACTGATGTTGATATAAGTTGACAGTGTTGGTAAGACCACATGACTGATGTTGATATAAGTTGGTAGTGTTGTTAAGACCACATGACCGATGTTGATATAAGTTAACAGTGTTATTAAGACCACATGACTGATGTTGACATAAGTTGATAGTGTTATTAAGACCACATGACTGATGTTGATATAAGTTGACAGTGTTGTTAAGACTACATGACTGATGTTGTTATACGTTTACAGTGTTATTAAGACCACATGACTGATGTTGATATAGTTTGACAGTGTTGTTAAGACCACATGACTGATGTTGTTATAAGGTGACAATGTTGTTAAGACCATATGACTGATGTTGTTATAAGTTGACAGTGTTGTTAAGACCACATGGGTGATGTTGTTATAAGTTGACAGTGTTGTTAAGACCACATGACTGATGTTGCACGTTGACAGTATTGTTAAGAACATGACACTGATGTTGTTATACGTTAAAAATGTTATCAAGACCAGTTGACTGATGTTGTTATACATAGACCGTGTTGTCAAAATCGGATAATTTGAAATTGTTTAGACATTTTGACAACGAAACTTTTCAAAATTTTCACAAAAAACGTGTACGCCATTTTAAGCTTGTTTGGTAGCCTCATATTTATGTTCTCATTACACTGCTGACCTTGAAGTAGTACGGGATGAATTCTCCAGTTTTTACTGGTTAAAAAAAATTACTAGCAATATACGAAGGTCACACCGAAAGTGTTTATAGATTGAAAAAATATAAATGTATCACCTTTGCACTTCATGTAGAGGTCACATGACGTCACCATCACGTGGCACGTAACCACGCGTAACAGAAACAAAATGGCGGGTGCTGAAGTTTCGTTTCGTCAACGTCCTGTTACTGAGTTCCTCCGTAAAGAGGAAATCCCCGCTGCTGAAATTCACCAAAGACTTCAACTTCCTTACTTAGATGTGCGTAAGGGTGCTAGCAGTGTAAGGAGATGGGTTAAGCATTTCAAAGATGGAAACACGAGCATCCAAGATTTGCCTCGCAGCGGTCTCCCTCGAACTGCCTCCACTGAACGCAACGTGGAAGGGGTTGACGACATCATAAAACAAGAGAGACGTGTCACAGTATCTGAAATCGCTGTAAATCTTGGAATATGACATAATGCAGTACAGGAAATGAGATTGAAACCCTAGACTATAGAAAATTTTGTGCCCGCTGGGTCCCACGTTTGTTGACTGAAGTTTGTTGAACTGTGAGAAAAACCATCACTCAACTGAGGAAATTCAGAAAATAAGTTGGGAAATTCTTCCACGCCCTGCCTATAGCCCCGACCTGGCACCCAGTGATTACCATCTTTTCGGTTTTGTGAAAGAACTAACGCGAGGCCATCACTACGACACAGGAGAGAACGTCCAGAAAGCAGTGAGTCTATGCCTTCGGTCAGCTGGAGCGGAATTCTACCGGGAGGGTATTTTCAAATTTGCAAGGCGCTGGGAAAAATATGTGCAGAGAGATGGACATTATGTTGAAAAGTAAATAAAAGGATGGAAATTAAGGTGATACATTTATATTGTCTCTGTCTATAAATTCTGATTTTTAATAAACATTTTGCTCACGACTTCGATATGACCATCATATATCTACATTTAATAAGTGCTAGGATCTGTAATAGAGGAAATACTAGGATCTGTAATAGAAGAAGACCAAGACGAAGATGGCTCCAAGACATCGTTGAGGATCTGCAAATGGATGCATCAGCAGCAGGCCATCTTGCTCACAACCGAGAGGCCTACAGGAGTGCTGTTAGGGAGGCAAAGTTCCGCAAGGGACATGCAAATGACTGACTGAAATGACTAACTTTGCATTTGTCCGCGATAGTTCCAACATTTTTTGCTTGTGTCTTTTGTACATTGGTGATAGTATTTTTTGTACAGATTCTGTAGTTACTTTTCGCTGTAACTATTACATGATCACTTTTATTCCGACAAAATAGTCACTCGTTGTAGACTGCCCACAGTAGCGGAGCATTAGTGGTCACCAATTGGTAACATAACATTTTTAGGATAAATAAAGTTTTCTTTTGGGATGAATCTTTATAGATTTAAGTTTGTAATGGTTTTAGATGATTATCTAGTTTCAGGTGATTATTTATGTATCAGGCTGGTCTATGCAGCTACAGAGATGTGACACAGCGGTTAAGTTTGTTGTTGTTGTTGTGTTTTTTTAGTTTGTTATATAATAAAATAAAAGTTGAATATGTCTCCACAAATGTGAAGTATAACTTTGGTGTAAATGTTGTTTTACCGTCACCAGAGTGACAATTACTGTAGAAGCTGTAATTATTATCAGTGAAGCATTTTATCAGCAGGATGCTTAATTTATCTACAAGATTACTTCATCATATGATTAACTTAACCTGTGTGATATTTCATTTCTATGATTAGCTTTATTTGTATGCTTATTTGATCTGTTTGATTAGCTTCATCTCTGTGATTATTTCATCTATATGATTATTTTATTTGTATGATTAGCTTTATCTATATGATTATATTTTGTACGAAAGTTTACCGGATGCTGCTAAATTATGTAAATGATTACTTGGTTTTTTTTTGTGACCGATGATGCAAGATTAATATCTGGATCACTAATTATGTGTTAATGTTGTCTAGAAGTGTAGCTTCATCTAATGATACTCTTCTTCTTTCTTCTTCTTCTTCTTTTTCTTCTTCTTCTTCTTCCGCTTCAAAGGTTCTTCGGGCAGCAAGTTAGATATCTTTGAAGAACGCATTAGTCCACCTCAGACTGTCCACATCATCCTAAAGCTTGATCTGGGTCGGCATTGGTGATGTCCACATGTGCCTTCTTTGATCCTCGTGTGCCCAGCCTGGGAGTGTTCCAACAGAACCTGTGCTGCCATTTTCCCATCACTTGTGCCTATCTTCAGCTTACTATGCACGTGGTCTTTCAAAAGTGTAATGGATAAAAAAATTTACTATTTTTGGTTAACTGCTGTGTATTTGGTTATCTGTCTAACTTAACTAGACCTTCTATCCATGTGAATTCTGATAAATGTATTTTTTCTCTGTCAGTGTGACTTCTGATCTACGTGACTTATTATCAGTGTGACTTTTTTGTTTATGTGATTTTGGTCTGTATGTCTCAGTGGCCTGAAACAAGGCTCATTTAAAAACCGCTTCGTATCATACTTATGTAATGATATTTACATCATACTGGTTATCAGCATTGCCTGGCACGCTTCTGAGGACACCATGGACAGGCAAGAAAACAAATGATGATGTTCTAAGTAAGGCTGGACAAAAGAAAGAAATTATGGCAAAATTCAGAACACGATATTGTAGGACATGTTTTAAGAAGAGGCAAACTGGAACATCTAGTGACAACAGGAAAAGTGGAAGGGAAAAGGGACAGATGAAGACAAAGAAACAAGATACTTGATGGACTAAAAGAGTGGCACAGAGCACAGACCAAAACACAGCTTACAGAAAGAGCAAAGGACAGATGGTTGTGGAAATCAATGACGGCCAACGCCTGACTGCCGTGGACCAGGGAGACACCTTGGCCTTAGTAACTTCCTCCCAATGTGGCGTGGGTTCATTATCATTTCTCTAGTACTTTAGTTCATAAAAGAGATATCTGTTTTATCCGTAAAAGATATTTTTGATTTTTAACAGAGGCTTGGAAGGCAATGTTGATAACCGGTATGATGTGAATAGCATTACATAAGTATAATTCGAAGCGGTTTTTAAACGAGCCTTGTTTCAGGTCACTGAGACGTACAGCTACTATAATGTCCATAATATTTGTTAATGTATCCCGTGGTTGTAACGCTTATAAATGATATAGTCCAGTGCCCATATTTTCTTTAAATCAGAACGTGGTCAACAGTATTGCCTTTTCCCCAACTCTGATATGAGTCAGGCACTCATTTTTGCAGCTGTCCTGGCTGAATCCGTCTAATGCTGGATTCGAGCCATCAGCCACCAAACCACAGGTTGATCACGGGTTGCAACAGAAGTGGTGTATCTAGTGTTCAAAATAACAATCTTTACTCCACGTTCAGTTACTCTGTTTTCTTGTCCCCGATAGAATTTCAGTGAGTTATCTCTCTTCTCTAGTACAATGCGCCTATCGTGTCCATCGAATATTCCTTCTGTTTTCCGGCTGTTTATGTTACCGTTTAATGTCTCTACTTTCTCTTCTCAACTACGGCGGTGTAAAAAATCAGTTGTAGCCAACCTTCCCTGGGGAGAAGGAATGATAATGATCTCCTGGGTGGCTGGGGCGCCTCCGGATGGATTCGAACCCCCAACCTTCACCATGAAAGACTAATGCATCTACCACTTGGCTACTCAGACGCCCTCTTGAGGAAGATGCTTTTTTTGCCGGAGTAAAGGTCAAACATATCAAAATGGCCACCTCATTTCCTCACCAAGTAGAGCACAAAAATGTTTCAAGAGCTCACGCTGTGAACGTTTTGATCTGAAAACTGGCTACAGATTCTCTTGAATGGTGTATTTTCTTCCTAGCTACAGGTCCTCGTGAATTTGTAATGTATTTTATTCCTAGCTACAGTTTCTTGTAAAGTGTTGTGTATTCCCTCCTGTTAAACATCCGGTATTGCCTTTATTATGTATATGAATAAGACGCCAGTCATTGTGTCCGACATGTTTATTTCTGGTATATGTGTCATTTATCTTCAGTCCTGATAGGTGCCACAGTTTAACGAAAAGTATTGTCCATTTGTCTTAATTACGGGTGGACGTTATGGTAAGGGTTGTCTGTTTATCTTCAGTGCCAGTGGGAGCCAGAATTCAAAGATAAATGTTGCCCATTTATCTCCAGCACCGGTGGGTGCCAGAATTTAATTATAAGCGGTGTCCATTTATCTTCGGCACCGGTGGGTACTAGAATGTAATGGTAAGCGTTGTCTGTTTATCTCTAGTACCGATGGGTGCAAGAATTTAATGACAAGTGCTGTGTATTTATCATCAGTACTCATTGGCGTCATTAAGCCGGTCCCTAGGCTTAAGTGTAAGTGTTGTCTCCTAATTCATAATGAGGACTTTCTGGCTCACTTAAAACATTTTCAATGAGTGTAAAGGGGAATATGAAGAAGAACAACAACAGCAATAGCTAGCAGAATAACGAGAAGAACAGCAATAGCTAGCAGAATAACGAGAAGAACAACAACAATAGCTAGCAGAATAACGAGAAGAAGAACAACAATAGCTAGCAGAATAACGAGAAGAAGAACAACAATAGCTAGCAGAATAACCAAAAGAAGAAGAACAACAATAGCTAGCAGAATAACGAGAAGAACAACAATAGCTAGCAGAATAACCAAAAGAAGAAGAACAACAATAGCTAGCAGAATAACGAGAAGAACAATAATAGCTAGCAGAATAACCAAAAGAAAAAGAACAACAATAGCTAGCAGAATAACCAGAAGAAGAACAACAATAGCTAGCAGAATAACCAAAAGAAGAAGAACAATAGCTAGCATAATAACCAGAAGAACAACAACAATAGCTAGCAGAATAACGAGAAGAACAGCAATAGCTAGCAGAATAAGGAGAACAACAACAACAATAGCTAGCAGAATAACGAGAAAAACAACAATAATAGCTAGCATAATAACCAGAAGAACAGCAACAATAGCTAGCAGAATAACCAAAAGAAGAAGAACAATAGCTAGCATAATAACCAGAAGAAGAACAACACTAGCTAACAGAATAACCAGAAGAAGAACAATAGCTAGCAAACTAACCAGAAGAACAACAACAATAGCTAGCATAATAACCAGAAGAAGAACAATAATAGCTAGCAGAATAACGAGAAAAACAACAATAATAGCTAGTGAATAACGAGAAAAACAACAACAATAGCTAGCAGAATAACCAAAAGAAGAAGAACAATAGCTAGCATAATAACCAGAAGAAGAACAACAATAATAGCTAGCAGAATAACGAGGAAAAACAATAACAATAGCTAGCAGAATAACCAGAAGAAGAACAACAATAATAGCTAGCAGAATAACCAGAAGAAGAACAACAATAATAGCTAGCAGAATAACGAGGAAAAACAACAACAATAGCTAGCAGAATAACCAGAAGAAGAACAACAATAATAGCTAGCAGAATAACCAGAAGAAGAACAACAATAATAGCTAGCAGAATAACGAGGAAAAACAACAACAATAGCTAGCAGAATAACCAGAAGAAGAACAACAATAATAGCTAGCAGAATAACCAGAAGAAGAACAACAATAATAGCTAGCAGAATAACGAGAAAAACAACAACAATAGCTAGCAGAATAACCAGCAAAAGAACAATAATAGCTAGCAGAATAACGAGAAAAACAACAATAATAGCTAGCAGAATAACCAGAAGAAGAAGAACAATAGCTAGCAGAATAACCAGAAGAAGAACAACAATAGCTAGCATAATAACCAGAAGAAGAAGAACAATAGCTAGCATAATAACCAGAAGAAGAAGAACAATAGTTAGCATAATAACCAGAAGAAGAACAATAATAGCTAGCAGAATAACGAGAAAAACAACAACAATAGCTAGCAGAATAACCAGAAGAAGAACAACAATAATAGCTAGCAGAATAACCAGAAGAAGAACCCAGCTAAATATTCAACTAGGGACACATAAGAAATGACCATCTCTGAAATAAGCATGACTGATGTCAGAATAACAACACAACTCTGGTTATAACTCGCGTGTTTACAGTTGAGTGACGTTCTTTCTGGCATCAACATAGTCACCAAAAATAATCAGCGATAAGAAGGTGAAGGTTTTAAAAAGTGATCTCTTGTTAGTGACATCTTACATCTTTACTCACGGAATCGCCCACTTCGCCCATCGGATACTATATTACCGAACCAATCAGGCAGTTGTAATCGTTGTCATGGCAACGAATTCTTTACGTCATTGCTCCTGCCAGTTCGCTTTATTCTGAGACAAATTTAATGACTCTGTAGAACGAGGGCGTGCACAAGCGCTTAGTAAAAGACAGCAGATTTGATCGTATTTATCTTGGCCATATTGAGTCCTGTTCTCAAAAGATTTGGTCAAATAGCTTTTGATTTACTTAATTTAGTATCCAAAAACTGATGCAATATGTATATTTGAAACCATATAAAAAATAATTTACAAAAAACGAGAAGAATTTGCTTCAGTTGTCTGTTAGACGTCATTTTGCATTTGAAGGATCAAACGCGTAGCGATCACTGGCAAAATATTCTATAATTAGTAATTAAAATGCGAATGTAGATAAGGACGAAGTTAAATGGCTACCAACGTCACAGGCTATCCCCACTGAATGAACTAGTCGCTGGCTATTTGCTTGCCCCTGTACGCAAGTCTCCCGCCCCATATAAGCCGGTGGGTCTTCTCGCGGTGCACTAGGACTGGATCGATAACTTCACAAGAAACGGTGCAAAATAGTGAGCAAAGTCTCATATACGTGTTGTACTGACTACAAAAAGCAGGCATCATTGACAGAGTTTGAAGCACAGCACATTTCTGGATACCTCTTCGCTTCCTTGCTACTCCACGCTGTTAAATTTCTGCATATTTTATACATGGTGAGTACGTACCCGCGTGCATGCATTTTTCTTTTTTCCTCACATGCGGATATTTGACTATGTCATTCAACATATTTAGATAAAAATCGATATCATACGAGTCTTGAATGTCACAGACGTTCTTCGGCGGCTGAAAGTCTCGTGACATGCCGAGTCCAAATCTGAGCAAACAGAATGACGGAGCAACACAAGAAATATGAACGCTGCTCGATAAGTAGTTCATTGATTCAAATCTGACATAGTAATGCATGTAAACAAGAAATAAAGGGCCAAAGAATTAGTACAACAATTAAAAATTCATATAATATGTAAAACACGAAAGTTTTTTTTTAATCTGTATATAAAATATAAAAACATTTTACGATATAAATATTATTCTTTTTCTAAATAAGAAAAGGGCAAAGATGATCGTGATGTAGTGATGGTCGTCATATCAGACCTGGCCAAGATCCATGTACTGTGACAGTACGATGGCAACTGGATCAAAATTAGTCGAGATTCTGTCCATTGTGACAGTACGATGGCAGCTGGATCAAAGTTAATCGAGATTCTGTCCTTTGTGACAGTACGATGGCAGCTGGATCAAAGTTAATCGAGATTCTGTCCATTGTGACAGTACGATGGCAGCTGGATCAAAGTTAGTCGAGATTCTGTCCATTGTGACAATATGATGGCAGTTGGATCAAAGTTAATCAAGATTCTTAACACTATAACAGTGTGATGGTTTAGGATCAGAGTTGGTCAAGATTCTGTCCACTGTGATAGACTGGTCAAGTCTCTAACCACTGTGATAGATGGTTGGTAGTTTGACCAAACTGGTCAAGTCTCGAACCCCTGTGATAGATTGGTGGTAGTTTGATCAAACTGGTCAAGTCTCTAACCACTGTGATAGATTGGTGGTAGTTTGATCAGAGGTGGCCAAAACTATCCACTGACTGTGCGGTAGTCACTGAACGAGAGCTGGCCAAGACCCTGTCCTAGATCTTTCTAATTATCCAGTAAGAAACTGAGATATTCTTTCAATCTAGCTCGCGGGTAGACTATGTCGTGTTTTCTGACAGTCTTCTGTCTGGAAGCTCGCTTTTGAAAGCACAGAGGGTCTTAAAGCAGCGATAGTAATCAACGTTTCCTTTTCCAGGCGACTCCTGGTATTTAGCCGTAGAGAACGATCCACTGTTCCACTGAGATCACAGCAAGAACATATTAACTGAACAGTAAATAGTCTTATGGCAAACGAGCACAGCATTATAAACCAGGAAAAATATGGATAATAAAAGAATAATGAGCAAGAACTCGACATTTGAATACGTTACTCAACACGTAAACACAGACCGGACAAATATCCGGATTTGTTACGGAAACTTATTAGATAGCCACGACAGTGCGAGTACATGAAAACCAAAAGGACATGACAAATGTCAGTATCTGTCTAAGAGAAACGCAAATAGATGATCTCAGAATATAATGATCTGATGAAGAAGTCGATAAATATCTTTAATGATCTTCACATCTTGACCAGTAAAAGGAACTGGTAATCTTTTTAACGCAGTTGTTACAGGACGTGAAAACTTTCTAACTGTATGCTCAGACCCATGAAGCGGTCATAAACCAAGAAACTAGAGACTTCTTGGATTTATGACCTCCTCTCCTCCTCAACGTACCAGAAGTTTAAAGCGCCGAAGCGCTTGCCTGGGACTTTGAGGGGGGAGGGGGGGGGGCGCAAAGGAGGAGTGAATTATATTTCTCTTATGATGTGAGCAGTTTTTGTTGTTGTTGTTTTTTTTTTGCTCTAGGCAAAAATGGAGTTCTTCTCTAATATATTCTAAAACACACACACACACACACACACACACACACACACACACACACACACACACACACACACACATTATATTTGTAAGATTGTAAAATATAAGACTATATTTATAAGACCCTTCTCGTCTTTTAAAACCGGCACTGTGGGATATTTCCCTGGCTGTTTTGTACAATGCGAGATGGCAATCGGTTGTTTAGTCTTGTGTAACGTGTGATCAACTGAGCACTAGCCAAAACCAATCTACCTGAGACTCGAAGTGCTATTACACCTTGGTGGTTGTCAGACGATATAGCCGAACAAGAACGATAACACACCACAGAGCAGCGCGAGTCGGCTAATGCAGAAACTTCCCGAAAACACATTCTGGGAAGAAAGCAGATATCACAGTCTAATAAACAGTCACATTAAAGCTTATTCCACCATAACTGCACTTTAAAAAGCACAATAATCATTCACCTACACTTAGAAATATACAATAATAATACACCTACACTTTAAAAAATCACAATAACACACTTACACTGTTCAAAGAAAAATTCCACATTTTAAAAGCACAATAATAACACATTTGCACTTTAAAAAACAATAATAGTTCACCTACGTTTAGAAAAGCACAATAAAAACATACATATGTTCAGAAATAAATAAGGTAGACAGAGGTGTATGGTGCAGTTTTACACAGTGAGGGAGGGAGTGAGTAAAGTGAGAGAAAAAACGAATAGAAAGTATGAGAATGTATAAATGAAAAACATACAACATCCGATAATTCAGCGTGAGCCTTATTCGAGGATACATACACAACGAAACACAAACACGAAGAACTTATCTGAATGTGTCTTGCTCCAAGTGGGAAACAGAAATGTGTGTGGTAGAAGGGAGAAGGAAAGATCACGATGCCTCCAAACAAACAAAAGATGCCCGATAGAACCAATCGTAAAGAAGAGGTGGAGAGAGAGGTGGAGAAAAAGTGGGAGAAAGGGGTGGGGGGAAGCCAATAGAAACATGATAGCCGCTAGAGGTGTCGGGGGGGGGGGGAGAGGGGAGGGAAAAGGGGACGCGGAGAGATAATGAATGAAGAACATAAACACTTGCAGGGAGAAAATGTGAAACTGATGAATAGGACAAGACCAATATGTTGGCAGAGAAGAAAATAGGGTGGTAGTAGGGAGGGGTAGCATAGAGAAAGAAAGTAGAGTATAGAAAAAGGCCAGTGGAAAAATAAAGAAGTTACAGAAAGCTGAAGAACTTGTTAATTCTAGCTGGGTAGAGACAGCCAGTCTGGAAAATAAGGCGCTGTTCTAGGACCCTCCGAGATCGTACATCAGCAGAACAAGAGCGGATCGCACTAACAGAAATGTCCTGTTTGCCTCTGTGGTTACAAAGGCAAAAATGTTTAGCCACAGGTGTCCAGGCTCTCTTAGAAATATCATTGAGATGCTGGCGAAATCGATCTCCTAACTGTAAGCCAGTTTCCCCTATGTACTTCAAACCGCAGCGTTTGCACATGATAATATAAATAACATTTCGTGAACTACAGGTGAAACCCTCCTGAACCGATAACGTGGACTTAGGGAAGGAGATCTGGCTGGCTAGCCTCGACAACAAGCGGACAAGTGTTACATCTACGGCGTCAGCAACGTCTGGTACCATAAAAAGTGTCATCTGTCTTAAGATGACTACGAATTAAAAGGTCCCTGAGGTTCTTGTCACGTCTGTAAGCCACCAATGGGGGTTCCCCAAAATGTTCACGTGTCTCAGGCTCGGTCTGGAGGAGATGGAGATGGCGAAACAGTATGTTTTTAACTGCCAAGCTATGAGGGTGATACGGGAGTACTAGTTTAACTCTGTCCGAGCTACAGTGCGGTTTAGGGGTGAGGGCTTGTTGCCGCGATATATGGCTAATGTGGTTCCAAGATGACGAGAGAATGTGTTCTGGATAGCCGCGTTGACGGAAGAAATCTAGCATTTTCTGGCCTTGATCCTGGAAATCCAAATCCTCCTTACACAAACGTCGCAACCTAAGAAGCTGGGAAAAAGGAATAGAGTCCTTACACGATCTGGGACGGGAGGAAGAGTACAGGAGGTAGCTGTGAGAGTCTGTAGGTTTATAGTGGATAGAAGTAGTAAGCCCGGAAGGGCCGATAGTGACGGCAATGTCAAGAAAGTTAGCGGAAGTAGCAGAGATATGGGAGGTGAAAGAAATGACAGGATTGCACTCCTTAACAAAATTGATAAAGTTGTTAAAGTCTTCCTCTGGCATTGATGTGATCCCAATGCCGTCATCTATATAGCGTCTATAGAAGGCGGGAAAAGGGCCTCTAAAGGCTCTCAGAACCTTGTGTTCGAAGTGACCCATGAACAGACACGCGTAGCTGGGGCCCATCTTGGTACCCATGGCTACACCACTAATCTGGTCGAAGTAAAGGCCATTGAATTCAAAAGAATTGAGTTGGAGGACAAGTTGTGTACGGCGCAGAATAGTGGACGTAGGAATAGAGGGATTGCGTCTTTTGTTCAGAAAGAACTTGACGGCCTGAAGTCCCTGATCATGCGGGATGGATATGTATAAAGATACTACATCAAGGGTGAAGATACGGTAGGTGTGACCAGGTAGGAGTGTAAGGGTCTCAACAGTAATGAGAGCATGATTGGTGTCCTTAAGATAAGTGTGCATTCTAGTGACCAGAGGTTGAAAGATGCTGTCAAGAAAGTCTCGTGCTTTGGACCTCTACATTGATCACACTCTCTACGAAATCCGCAAGCTTCGCCTTCCCCGTGTACGACACTCTAACCTGACCCCCAGTGATCAGCGCGCACTCTCTCAACTCCAGCGCAGGCGAGATATCGTGATCAAGAGTGCAGACAAGGGCGGGGCCATTGTTTGTTGGAAGAAAGAATTGTACATCCAGGAGGCCGGGGCCAGCTGAGCAACACTAAATTTTATGCCTCTCGCCCTCAAGATCCGACTCTGACCAACAACTACCGTGTTCGGGACACGATCAACGAACTCATGCACAAGACCAAGACTGGTCTTTCTCCCTCGGCTACACATCTTCACATCCGCGACAGCTGCTTAGGGAAACCATCCTTTTATCTACTCCCTAAGATTCACAAACCAGGCAACCCAGGAAGGCCCATAGTGTCTGCTTGTTCCTGCCCTACGGAACAAATCTCTGACTTTCTTGACGATCTCGGAGGGTCCTAGAACAGCGCCTTATTTTCCAGACTGGCTATCTCTACCCAGCTAGAATTAACAAGTTCTTCAGCTTTCTGTAACTTCTTTATTTTTCCACTGGCCTTTTTCTATACTCTACTTTCTTTCTCTATGCTACCCCTCCCTACTACCACCCTATTTTCTTCTCTGCCAACATATTGGTCTTGTCCTATTCACCAGTTTCACATTTTCTCCCTGCAGGTGTTTATGTTCTTCATTCATTATCTCTCCGCGTCCCTTTCTCCCTCCCACCCCCTGAAACCTCTAGCGGCTATCATGTTTCTATAGGCTTCCCCCCACCCCTTTCTCTCACTTGTTCTCCTCCTCTCTCTCCACCTCTTCTTTACGATTGGCTCTATCGGGCATCTTTTGTTTGTTTGGAGGCATCGTGATCTTTCCTTCTCCCTTCTACCACACACATTTCTGTTTCCCACTTGGAGCAAGACACATTCAGATAAGTTCTTCGTGTTTGTTGTTTCGTTGTGTATGTATCCTCGAATAAGGGTCACGCCGAAATATCGGATGTTGTGTGTTTTTCATTTATACATTCTCATACTTTCTATTCGTTTTTTTCTCACTTTACTCACTCCCTCCCTCACTGTGTAAAACTGCACCATACACCTCTGTCTACTTTATTTATTTAAACCAGTTTTACTGCAGTCGCCATCCCTTTTATATGTTCAGAAAGGCACAATAACACAGCTATTCTCAGAAACGTAAATAATAATACAGCTACACTTAGAAAAATAGAGCAACACAATAGAAAACAAAACAGTGAAATAAGACAATCATATTTGTCTAAAATTTCTCATTACTATTCCCTACTCCATAAATGTTCTGTAATGTTCATTCATTCTTGTGCTACAGGGCACTTCAAAAGCTTTCTATTAATACAATAATATGGCCGTTCTGGATTCTCTCTCTCTCTCTCTCTCTCTCTCTCTCCCTCTTTCTCTCTCTCTCTCTGTTTCTCCTTCTTTCTCTCTGTTTTATTTTTATCTCTTTCTGCCATTTTCATCCCTCTCTCTCTCTCTCTCTCTCTCAGAATGTACATTTGCCTTCTTGTACAATGTAGTGTTATATATATATATATATATATATTATTTACAGTCGCTATATAAATCTGTCACCCATCCCCAGTTCTACCGTTTTAACAAAAGGGCGCGCGAGGCCCCACGATTCAAATATTTTCATTGTAATATTTTCGTTCTCGTGAATGGGTGGATAGGGGCCTCAATGCATTGGTTTGTCCATTACTGTTACGGTAACCCTGATTTCCACTTTATTTTTCTGCCTAGACATTGTCTATACTTCTCGCAGGTTTACCGGTACTTTCTCACTTATTTTCCCTTGATTTCTGTAGATAGAAACGACAACTGTGATAAAGCTGGTTCTAGTAATGAAAATAGACGAGTGTATGATTCAGTTTTACAGAAACATAGAAAGAGTCAGGAATGTTGGCAGAAACAAGAATGGCAGAAAGTAAGATGAGCACACACAAATATAAAAACATGCAACAATCCAGCACTGTACAACACAAATTTCCTCCCAACTCCATGCTATCAGTGTCAAACACCGGACACTAACAGGCAGGAACAAAAGAAAAATCATAAAAACAGAAATGAAATGGTTTAAGGAAAATACTAAATGTAACAAGAAGAGGCTAAATAAAAAATGACACCATCATGGCAAAGGTTGGAGTAACACCAGTATTACATTATATCCAGAAACAGCAAGTCAAATGGTTTGGCTATGTTACATGGGTTACCACCAGACAGTATACCACAGAAAACATTCACACAAAGATTTGTAGGTAACAGAAGAGGAAGAGTCCGCCCACGCAGGAGATGGAGAGAGGAAATTACAGACGTATTAAATATCCCATTATATGAAGGAAATCGTCGAGCCCTATCAAGACGTCTATTTGTCTCCTCAACACCGAAAGGTATATGAGGAAGGAGACAAAAAAAAAAAAAAAAGACAAGACAAGACAAGCAACAATCCAATATTTCGGCAGCAGTCTTTTTTCAAGAATCACATACAAAAACAACACAACAGATAAAAAGTACGAAAAATAGATTTGTAAAAAATATATAGACTTAACTTTTTTACCTCCTCCTAATAATAAATTTTGGCACAAAATGCATTATTTCTATATTTGTGTAAAACTGAGCCATACACTCGAGGTAACATAGATAACATACTTCATGCTACATGCAAGAACTGAATTTTTTTTTTTTTTGCATTCAACTGTGTTCATCATTTACACTCTTAATACATAAACTATTCTGTTGTAATCGGAACAGTTAACTGTGACCTTTTAGGTCGAGGTAACGTGTTTTAACGTTTCTTTTACTTGACCCGGAACAAAAAAAGAATTATTACTAAACATTATTATTAAATATACAATAATAAATACAGTAATAGGTCATTATTTGTTCTTGTTCGGATATAGAGAAGGATTGTAGAAGGTACACTTGAACTCTTCTGCACTTTGCGCGTCTCTAACTACAGGTTTAATGTCTCTCATTAGCTGGCTATTCGCCTGGAATTCATGTATTTTTTCGTCTTTTCTGAGCACAATAAAAGTTCTGTTTTCCTGTAATAGTTTCTGCCACTCTCTCTCTCCAATTTAGTCGTACGATCTATTGCGCAGTCCGTTCAGCTAATTATTTTCATTTATTGTATTAGTCAACCGCGTGAATTTATTGTTTCAGTTAGATAACCTCAGGGATTTGTCAATCATTCCATAACACCCAGTGAAGTAGAGGAGATAGGTATAGATGAATTATGGAATTCTTACAGCACAGCCATAATCACAGCAGCAAAAACAAGCAGCATCATCATGTGCCGTGCCGACTGGCGTTGGCTATTATGCTTCTCCAGAGAAGCAAGCGCTGGACTGAAAAAAAAAAAAACAGAAAAGCATGAATATCAGAAAACACATGGAAGCACATATATGAAAGACGAGCAGCCAAATTAGACATGTTTAATGTAAAGACAGATCTTGGAAAAGATCTGGCGAAAGCAACATATAAAGAAATAGACAAGAAAGTAAAAGGTTCAGCTAGAAGGGATAAAAGAGAATACATAGACAATGTGGTGAAAGAGGCAGAGAAAGCAGCAAAAACAGGAGACAGAAAAACTTTATATAACATACAAAAGGGGCTAACAGGTAATATTACATCTAAAGAAAGACCAATCCTTAGCAAAACTGGAACCAGAAACTTGTTAACATCAAGTAGACCAAAAGCAAAAATGGGCTGAACACTTCCAAGAAATACTTAATCGACCACACTCAAAAGAATTGTTAAACCTTGAAACCGACTTACCAGCCTCACAACTAAATGTCAACCTAGATGAAATTACATTGCATGAAATTGAAACAGCAGTGAATTTAATGGCTAACAACAAAGCTGCAGGTGAAGATGAAATAACAGCCGAAATGTTAAAAGCTATCAATAATGACAAAATGAGACAACTACAGAGAATGTTTAATAAGATTTGGAAAGAAGAAAAGGTCCCTTCTAAATGGAAAAAAGGAATCATTGTTAAAATACCAAAAGAAGGCAGCTTTAGTGACTGTAACAATTGGAGAGGAGTAACCTTAATATCAGTTGTTTCAAAAGTATTTTGCAAGATCATTTTGAATAGACTTAAAGATATAGTGGATACCGCAATGAGAGAAGAACAAGCAGGATTTCGAAAAGGGAGAATTTGTCTCAACCAGATCTTTACTTTAAGAATAATACTTGAAGAACTTATTGAAAAGCAGAAACCATTAATGCTGAACTTTAAAAAGGCATTTGGTAGCATACACAGAGATTCATTATGGAGAATTTGAAGTCTATATGGAATACCATCTAAAATTGTCAACATCATTAAGGACTTCTACAATGGATATGTTTGTGCAGTCAAAACAGAAGAAGGGATGAATGAATGATTCCAGACTGAAACAGGTGTGAAACAAGGATGTATACTGTCTCCTTTGCTTTTTGGAATTACGATAGACTTCATAATGAAAAAATGCTGCATAAGTAACACAGGTACTGATTGGGTACATGAGACCCAACTAGAAGATCTTGATTTTGCTGATGACATAACTCTTATCAGCAACAATGTGAATTTCATGCAAGAAAAAACAGATAGCCTGTCTTCACTGGCTAGCAAAATAGGACTTGAAATTAACAAGGACAAAACAAAAGTAATGAAACTTCCCATTAATCAAAATGGAAAAATTCACACAGAAAGGACAGATATTGAAGAAGTCAATCAATTTGCATACCTTGGCAGCTACATAGACCAGGATGGTGACACCAGAAAGGAAGTTAGAATCAGAATTGCAAAAGCAGCATCGATCTTCAAGAATCTTGAGAACATATGGAATTCAAAAGTTATAAGCACAAAAACCAAGTTAAGACTATTCAATTCAAATGTAATATCCACCCTCATTTATGCATGTGAAAGCTGGAAAACAGCTAACAAAATAGACAAGAAATTAGACTCTTTTGAAAACAAATGCATAAGGAAAATACTCGGCATCAAGTGGAATGAATTCAAGAACAACGCAGAAATAAGACAGATGACTGAACAACAACCAGTCTCATGTGTGATCAGGAAAAGGAGATGGACATATGTTGGTCACGTGATGAGAAGAAACAGTCAGAGAATCCCAAAACAAGCTATAAAATGGAACACAACAGGCCAGAGAAAAAGAGGCAGACCGCGTGAAACTCTGAAGAGGACATTGTTAGGTAAGCAAATTAACAGGCATAAAATCCCTTGATGAGGTTGAAAGACTCGCCGAAGACAGGAAAAACTGGCGAACTACCTTACGACCCCTATGTGACGTTTAACGGCACGGGAAGGATATAAGATATAAGATAGATAAGCTCAGTTATTGTGCTAGTCAACCCCATGAATCTATTGTTTCAGTTAGATATGCTCATTTATTGTCCTAGTCAACTCCATGAATCCATTGTCTCAGTTAGATAAGCTCAGTTATTGTGCTAGTCAACCCCATGAATCTATTGTTTCAGCTATATATGCTCAGTTATTGCGCCAGCTAATCTTTTGTTTTTATTACCCCCATCTACATATTCTCATTTATTGTACGTTTTATTTGATATATTTCTTTAAAGAATCATTAAAACAATTCCCTCCTACCATCACCTTCATATAAAAAAAACAGATAATGTTCAAAGTTTAAAGCTTATATGCTAATCTACAAACCTACCTTCCCTAGCCCTGATCTAAAATGAAAATAAAAAATAAATTTCTCTTAAAATTGTGGGGGGACGGGGGTAGAGAAACCTGGATGTGCGTCCACTATATTGAAGCCATCCATTACTTATAACTGTTCTTTAATTATATGTTGTTTCATATCAGTAGCTCTCTCTCTCTCTCTCTCTCTCTCACACACACACACACACACACATATATATCCAGATCTTCAATATTTAATCAGACTGTCTTTGTTACTAGAATACTGGCCTTGACCTCACTAAAACTGCCCACGTTTCTCTAATAACGGACATAGAGATCTTCTCTTTTCTCTCTCTCTCTCTCTCTCTCTCTCTCTGTGTGTGTGTGTGTGTGTGTGTGTGTTAAGGGTGCGCGCGTGTGTGTGTTTTACTCGCTTTTTGAAAATAAAATTCTTTCTCTCTCTCGGTCTTTCTCTCTCTCTCTTACATTTCACATAGTTTCATCTTGCATTCTTATATCTGTCTGTCTGTCTGTCTGTGTGTGTGTGTGTGTGTGTGTTCATGTAATTTTGTATACCTTATTAAATCAAGTGTGTGGGAAGAATAAAAACTGAGTGATAAAGGGCAGAATGTAAGACGGGCCTACACGTCCAACTCTTCATCCTTTTAGAATAAAGATCATTCATTATCTCTCTCTCTCTCTCTCTCTCTCTCTGTGTGCGCGCGCACGCGCGTGCGTGCGTAGTCTACTTCTCCAGATGAAGAGACTAAAAGTAACGTATAGAAAACCTGCAAATTATCGGAACCCACTATAACACCATCTCAAGTGTTATTTTATCATCTAAAATCTGATGATCCCATAAATCGTACATTTCTTATCTTATATCTTATATCATTCCCGTGCCGTTAGACGTCACATAGGGCTCGCAAAGTAGTTCGCCAATTTTTCCTGTCTTCGGCGAGTCTTTCAACCTCAACAAAGGATTTTATGCCTGTTAACTTGGCCTCTCTTAATAATGTTCTCTTCAGAGTTTCACGCGGTCTGCCCCTTTTTCTTCGGCCTGTTGTGTTCCACTTGATAGCTTGTTTTGGGATTCTCTGCTCATTTCTTCTCATCAAGTGGCCAACATATGTCCATCTCCTTTTCCTGATCACCTGTGAGACTGGTTGTCGTTCAGTCATCGTACATTTATATGTCTTTTATTATGTTAGTTTTCAAACGCCAGATTTTCCATGCTCCTAACATTTATTGGAAGTACCACAACGGATCAAATGTGATATAATTTTATCATTTAGGTTCGCAAGAAAATGTGGAGCGAACTGTACACAGACCAGACAATTGCCCAGTTAGATAGATAACTACTCTCATTTCACAAACTGCAAGCAGGCGTTATTTCCCTGGCAATAATTACAAAAACAATGTTATAAATTTTTCAGCAATTCCTATGGCGTCACTGCATTAATTTAACGATTTGGTTACACTGAAAATAAACATTTAAAATGTAATAAATGGCATGAAATGTTAGAATTATGTTTCAGATGTTCATTCCTGTTGTATGTATGCCTGCCTATGTAGGGATAGAAGAAAGACAGAGAGGTTGACAATGTGTGTCTGACTATATAGGGAGAGAAGAAAGTCAGAGAGGTTGACAATGTGTGTATGACTATATAGGGAGAGAAAGAAAGTCAGAGAGGCTGACAATGCGTGCCTGACTATATAGGGAGAGAAGAAAGTCTGAGAGGCTGACAATGTGTGCCTGACTATATAGGGAGAGAAGAAAGTCAGAGAGGTTGACAATGTGTGTCTTGATTATATAGGGAGAAATGAAAGTCGGAGAGGTTGACAATGTGCGTCTGACTATATAGGGAGAGAATAAAGTCAGAGAGGTTGACAATGTGTGTCTGACTATATAGGGAGAGAAGAAAGTCAGAGAGGTTGACAATGTGTGTCTGACTATTTAGGGAGAGAAGAAAGTCAGAGAGGTTGACAATGTGTGTCTGACTATATAGGGAGAGAAGAAAGTCAGAGAGGTTGACAATGTGTGCCTGACTATATAGGGAGAGAAGAAAGTCAGTGAGAATGACAATGTGTGTCTGACTATAAAGGGAGAGAAGAAAGTCAGAGAGGCTGACAATGTGTGTCTGACTATATAGGGAGAGAAGAAAGTCAGAGAGGCTGACAATGCGTGCCTGACTATATAGGGAGAGAAGAAAGTCAGAGAGGCTGACAATGCGTGCCTGACTATATAGGGAGAGAAGAAAGTCAGAGAGGCTGACAATGTGTGCCTGACTATATAGGGATAGAAGAAAGTCAGAGAGGCTGACAATGTGTGTCTGACTATATAGGGAGAGAATAAAGTCAGAGAGATTGACAATGTGTGTCTGACTATATAGGGAGAGAAGAAAGTCAGAGAGGTTGACAATGTGTGTCTGACTGTGTAGTTAGAGAATAAAGTCAGAGAGGTTGACAATGTGTGTCTGACTATATAGGGAGAGAAGAAAGTCAGAGAGGCTGATAATGTGTGTCTGACTGTATAGGGATAGACGAAAATCAGAGAAATTGACAATGTGTGTCTGACTGTATAGGGAGAGAATAAAGTCAGAGAAGTTGACAATGTGTGTCTGACAATATAGGGAGAGAAGAAAGTCAGAGAGGCTGAAAATGTGTGTCTGACTGTATAGGGAGAGAATAAAGTCAGAGAGATTGACAATGTGTGTCTGACTATATAGGGAGAGAAGAAAGTCAGAGAGGTTGACAATGTGTGTCTGACTGTGTAGTTAGAGAATAAAGTCAGAGAGGTTGACAATGTGTGTCTGACTATATAGGGAGAGAAGAAAGTCAGAGAGGCTGATAATGTGTGTCTGACTGTATAGGGATAGACAAAAATCAGAGAAATTGACAATGTGTGTCTGACTGTATAGGGAGAGAATAAAGTCAGAGAAGTTGACAATGTGTGTCTGACAATATAGGGAGAGAAGAAAGTCAGAGAGGCTGAAAATGTGTGTCTGACTGTATAGGGAGAGAAGAAAATCAGAGAGATTGACAATGTGTGTCTGACTTTATATGGAGAGAATAAAGTCAGAGAGGTTGACAATGTGTGTCTGACTATATAGGGAGAGAAGAAAGTCAGAGAGGCTGACACTGTGTGTCTGATTGTATAGGGAGAGGAGAAAATCAAAGAGGTTGACAATGTGTGTCTGGCTATATAGGGATAGACAAAAATCAGAGAAATTGACAATGTGTGTCTGACTGTATAGGAGAGAATAAAGTCAGAGAAGTTGACAATGTGTGTCTGACAATATAGGGAGAGAAAAAGTCAGAGAGGCTGAAAATGTGTGTCTGACTGTATAGGGAGAGAAGAAAATCAGAGAGATTGACAATGTGTGTCTGACTTTATATGGAGAGAATAAAGTCAGAGAGGTTGACAATGTGTGTCTGACTATATAGGGAGAGAAGAAAGTCAGAGAGGCTGACACTGTGTGTCTGATTGTATAGGGAGAGGAGAAAATCAAAGAGGTTGACAATGTGTGTCTGGCTATATGGGGAGGGAAGAAAGTCTCAGAGAGGTTGACAATGTGTTCTGACTATATAGGGAGAGAAGAAAGTCAGAGAGATTGAAAATGTGTGTCTGACTGTATAGGAAAAGAAGAATTCCAGAGAGATTGATAATGTGTGCCTGACTGTATAGGGAGAGAAGAAAGACAAAGAGATTGACAATGTGTGTCTGACTGTATAGGAAAAGAAGAAAGTCAGAGAGATTGACAATGTGTGTCTGACTGTATAGGGAGAGAATAAAGTCAGAGAGGTTGACAATGTATGCCCGACTGTGTAGTTAGAGAATAAAGTCAGAGAGATTGACAATGTGTGCTTACTGTGTAGTTAGAGAATAAAGTCAGAGAGGCTGACAATGTGTGCTTACTGTGTAGTTAGAGAATAAAGTCAGAGAGGCTGACAATGTGTGCCCGACTGTGTAGTTAGAGAATAAATTCAGAGAGGCTGACAATGTGTGCTTACTGTGTAGTTAGAGAATAAAGTCAGAGAGGCTGACAATGTGTGCTTACTGTGTAGTTAGAGAATAAAGTCAGAGAGGCTGACAATGTGTGCCTGACTGTGTAGTTAGAGAATAAAGTCAGAGAGGCGGACAATGTGTGCTTACTGTGTAGTTAGAGAATAAAGTCAGAGAGGCTGACACAGTGTGCCTGACTGTGTAGTTAGAGAATAAAGTTAGAGAGGCTGACAATGTGTGCCTGGGCTACAAATTAACAACTGGTGTCAGCTCTAAATGTTAGAAAATAAAGTATTCCTGATCTATGGTTTAGAAAATAAAGTTACTACATACATCCACATGCAGTAGCTGTTTTATTATATGATATTTTAGCGACACCGAATGCTAACTTTCAAGAAACAGGTCCCTGTGATGTATAATCTGTCAGGACCAAGCGAGCATAAGACCTAACAAGAACACTAGTTCAGTGAGGGAAAGAAAAGCAGACAGGAATAGCGATTCTGAAGCTGATGGTCCATGCTTCTCACATGCTGCTGGAACGTTAAGGAAAAAAGCCTAATTTTTCACTGAAACATTTAAGTCCTTTTTTTATTCTCCTTTCTGTTATTTTTCGGCGGTTTTGGGACATGTTTTAACCTGTTCATGAAGGTATTTTCTCTGTTTGTATATTTCTTTGTTTGTTTCCTTTTTCTTTCTTTTTCTTTCTTTCTTTGGTGATATAGATATTCTTTCTTTCTTTCTTTTGTTTGCGATGTACACAATTCTTATTTCATTCTTTGACTGTTGATGTGAATATTCTTCTTTTGCTCTTTCTTTCTTCAAATTGTAATGCAAACTTTCTTCCTTCTTTCCTTTCTTTAATATGGACAATCTTTTTTCTTACATTATTCAGTCTCTTATTTTGTGGTTTGCAGGACATGGAACTTGGAATCAAGTAGGAAAATATGTCTTACTGACTCTGATCGGAGTCATGAATATGTGCATAAGTTACAATCAATAACATAAAAACATGAAGTCTATCATGGATAGAGGATCGGCTAGCGTTGTGGTTAGAGCACTCGTCTAGCAACCGAATGGTCCAGGGGATTCGAATCCCCCGCTGAACGGGATTTTTTTTTCCGACTAATACGGCCCCGAGTCTCGTAAAATGGGTACCAGAGAAAATCTGGGAAGGAAAGGCAGCGAGGAAAGGAACTGGCATCCTACCTCGTACGTTAATGGCCCAGCATAATTAGGTCCCTAACGCTTCATCCCCTACGGCATTTGCCATGGGACTATCTTTATCTATCACGGATAGACAGACCGCCGAAACAAATGAAAGCCTCGAAAACCTACAGTTATTTTTCTTCTCTGTGAGCTTATAATGGAAGGTCAGTGTATAATCCACACAAGAAATATTAAAGAATAAAGCAGAATCGATAAACAAATCAAATCAAAAACAATTTATCACGAAATGGATACCAGGAAAAAAAAATTGGTGACGCTAAATCATAAACATGTAAGCTGGAGAAGGGTTCCAATAATGTAAAAAATATATTATTGTAAATATTTACCACAGGACATAAATTCTAGGAAAATGAAGTTATATAAATGCTGAATATGAAAGGCTCAGACTTTGAACCAAAAAAAAAAAAAAATGTAATAATCGAGAACTGCAAACACTGAAAGTTAAAGAAATTATTTTCATACTTTCCGAAAAATTCAAAACAGAATACATGCCCGTTCTTGCATTATTTATTTCCAATTAATTTTAATTTGTATGCATGGGTGATTTGTATAATTCGGTTGTTTGGATAAGTTGTATGAATTTAGAATTCACAAAGAAAGCTCTAATTCACGTATATTTTGTGGGATAGTTTTTCAACTCTCTGCCTCAAAGAGATGGGATGTGTGTTTGCGTAATTATAACTGAGTTATGTCCTCTTTGTAGACGCTTCGTAAATCAATATCTTTTTTTAAAAAATTATTTTATAAATACCGTGTTTCTTTGATTAATGGAGTCCTGTTTTGAATAAATGAATGCCTTATACAAACGCCGGGTCTTAAATAAACGCCGGGTCAGTACATCGACTGTCCTATGCTGCAGAACCGTAATTGGAATGTTGCGAATAGATGCCTGCCTCTAATAAACGCCGAATCACTATGATAATTTTATGAATAAACGCCGGGGACGTGTTTTGTTTTCTTTTGTTTTGTTTTTTTTTCAATGAAATACGGTATGTGTTTTTCACAAAGGAATTCAAGTAAATGACCGAAATGTCAAGATCGGCAGACATGTAAATGACCTGTACTTCTAAACTGGAAGAAAAAGAATAGAGAAATTTGTGAAAGGTGCACTGAGAGAAATATAAATGTACGTATTTAGTAAATCATATTCAAACTAGGGCGTGAATTATATACTCTACATACTACGCCATGCTTCCATAGTCCAGGTTTATATCGCTTTATTGTATTCTATATCCAGGTTTATATCGCTTTATTGTATTCTATATCCAGGTTTATATCGTTTTATTGTATTCTATATGCAGGTTTATATCGTTTTAATGTATTCTATATCCAGGTTTATATCATTTTATTGTATTCTATATCCAGGTTTATATCGTTTTATTGTATTCTATATCCAGGTTTATATCGTTTTATTGTATTCTATATCCATCAGCCAGCTTATAAGCTCTGTATAAAAGCAATATTTACACCTTGTCATATTGTTTACAGTACTGTTAGTTGTAAATGAGTATAAGCTTTGTCTGTTTACAGCCCTGTGGTGGACTCTTTTCAGAATGTTATTTATGTCTGTTATTTTAGGAAAATTCAATAAGCGAACATTTCCTCAGTCACATCGGCCAGAATGGTTGCACTCTCAACAAAAATTGATCTGCGTTTAAGATGAATTGCCCTCTTCTTTCTAGGCTACAATTTCCTAATTCCCAGCACCCCAAACTTATCGATTCTTCTCAGCCTTTGCATGTGGTGTCCCTAGCGTTCTGCCAGTTGCCATTTATAGCGGCTTCTCAAAGCTCGCGCTAAGCATGTGAGCAAGTTTGAATTGTAGAGATTCGGCACAGCAAAAAGACATGAGAAGAATTATGGCAGCTAATTATCTGGGGAACTTCTTCTTCTTCTTCTTCTTCAGTCTCCCTGGAACTGCGAGCTGGTACTCTTCCAGCTGATGCGCTGAGGCCCAGTTTTGAGTCGGCTTGGGGGCGGGTTATGGCAGCTATTTTTTTGTAGCCTCAAGGTGGAGCTAGCAAGCAGGGGACGTACAAGGCTTCTTCAGCAGAATCCACCACCATGGGGACTGTGGCGATCCCTGCCACATTAGCCAAGCTAGGCCTGTTACTTAGGTTACCGGTGGAGAGGTGGAGCAGTCTTAGTCAGTTATGACTGGTCAACCCTAGCAATCAGTTCGTCAGCTATAGTTCACCAACTCAGCCCTAAAGCCAGCATATCAGCTATGGTTTGCCAACCCTGACGCCGGCATGTCAGCTATGGTTTTCCAACCCTTCTTCTTCTTCTTCTTCTTTTCTTCTTCTTCGTTCGCTTCTACCACCAAGACCGCACTGTGATCCTACTGAATTTACGCATGTGGTCCTCGTTAGGTCCCGTGGTCTCCTGTGTGGTCCCCAAAAGGACCACACGAGATCCCCGAGAGGACCACAAGAGGTTCAGAGTATCAAAGGGCTTTAGCCTGTATTCTTGGTGGGTCTCTGAAGCGGATTGCATGACACCATGGTTTTCATTGCACCAGTTTAGTCTAGAGTTGGACTTTCTCACCGGAAGACCTCGACGTGTTTAGGATATCAGTGCATCCCCGCTGGGTGAGAGGTGGTAGCCCACCCAGGCCAGAGTTGGACTTTCTCACCGGAAAACCTCAGCGTGATTAGGATACGCAAACAACTCCGCCGGGTGAGAGGTGGTTGCCTATCTAGACTGCTCTGGTCCAGTGTCTCCGACTTCAGCATTTTGTGGTCGTGGCCGCTACCCTTTCTAGTTGTGACCAGGATGGAGCTTTTGTCCAGGAGGACGAATCCTCGCCACTAGTGACTTCCACCCCTGGGTTGAGCCGGTTTAGGCATATTATCCCAGTATGGGCGTGTTTAGGACGTGACCGACCTCTAGAGCAGAGGTACTGTGACGTGCGTAGCCTTCAAGATTCACCCCTGGTGTGAACCGGTTTAGGCATAATTCACCAGTATGGGTGTATATCAGGCGTGACCGACCTCTAGAGCGGAGGTGGCATGACATGTCTAGCCATCAAGTTCCACCCCTGGTGTGTGCCGGTTTAGGCATATTTCACCAGTGTAGGTGTATTTCGGACGTGGCCGGCTTCTAGAGCAGAGGCGCCGTGGTATGTATAGCTCTCGCAGCGATACTACTGGAGATACCGATTAAATTTCACTTTATCCTTTCCACCACATTTTCACATCGGCGCCGCACAGCAACCTTTATTTCTTTTCTGCATTTTCTTCCTTGACCGGGAGGAGCTTCGCTCCACGCGCGGCATTCGAAGAGTCTCGCCAGCAGTGTCTTAACCTCTGGGACAAGCCGGTTCACGCTTTTCACCCGATATGACTGCACTCAGGACGTAGCCGACCTCCAGACCAGAGGTGCCTTGATTTGACTGTTTGCTTCGCTTTATCATTTCTACCACCTTTTCCGCAGTGGTGCTGCGCGGCAACCCCATTTGCACCTTTCTTCATTGGCCGGGAGCAGCATCGCTCTACGCACGGCAGCTGAAGAATCTCGCCAATAGCGGTAGATGAGCTACCAAACGTGCCACTCATCTACACTAAGTATCTGGTTTTCAGGCGCCAGATATTCGCCCTCGCCCCTTCTCCTGTCAGTTTAAACAGTTCTGCCACAGGAAGGCCAGGAGCTGGACTTGACTGCCAGAGGCTGTTTGAGACGCAGGCCGTTGGAGTGGAGATCGAATTCTCCACCCCACCTCCGGCAATAACAGAACCTTGCCAACCCTGACGCCAGCATGTCAGCTATGGTTTGCCAACCCTGGCGCCGGCATGTAAGCTATGTTTGCCAACCCTGACGCCAGCAGGTCGCTGATTATCACATCTGACACCGTCATCTTATCTTTAGCAACGAAATGAATCTGGAACGGCCCTTCTATTTCTGCGAGCATTCGTCTCCGCGTGTTTATCAAGAAAGTCTAACACAGTGTTTTAGACTATTTTACTATCCATTTACTTCAGTGTATAACTGTAACACTCGATTATACAGAAACTGTATTGAAAGAATCAATTGTGAGAGAATCTGCTATAGATGATGATATTTACCAAAATCCTAAATAGTTAACATCTACCTGCTTCAATTTAACACTGCATTGAAGTTTTACATAGATCTATTGATGCATGTTAGCATGCATGGACAGTAACAAAGAGTCCTCAAAATCTGCTGGAAGCAGCGGAGATCTGGTTCTTATGCAGAACGATGAGAATACCACGGACAGCCAAGAAAACAAATGAAGAAATTCTAAGTGAGGCTGGGCAAAAGCGAGAGATTATGGCAAAATTTAGAACACGACAATCCAGGTTTGTAGGATATGTTTTGAGAAGAGGCAAATTGGAACAACTAGTGACAATAGTAAAACTGGATGGAAAGATCACAGAGAAAGACAAAGAAACAAGATTCTTGACGGACTAAGAAATGGTCACAGAGCACGATCCAACACGCATCTTACAGGAGGAGAATTTCAAGGATAAATGGTTGTGCAAATCAATGACGACCAACGTCTGATTGGCACGGCCCAAAGAGGTAGAGACCTGCTTGAAAACCGCATTCTAAGATTAAAAGCGCCAGTTTTGTAACAGCTTAGCTTAAGATGGTCTGTAACATTTTAAAAGTTTCTGTTACGCACACAGCACCACAGTCTGAAAAAAAAAATACGGTTTGCCAGAATAAACTGTGTTATTTCGTGCCATTGACAAAAACTGAAGATTTCAACATTTCCATACATTATACGGTATCGTAATTCAACATTAATGAGATCAAGAAGAGTGGTCAGTTTGGAAGTCAGATTTGGTATAACAGTGGAAATTAATATTCTTAGTGATCGCCCTTTTGTCGAACATTCTATTAAAAACTGTTAAAATACAACATTAGCGTGACCTGGATGGCTGAAAACGGGCACAGTATTCAGTTCTTTCTCTCTGTGTAGTTTGACTTTCCTGCGTGCTGTCAGAGACTTTGCAATGGTGCAAAGCGATGATGAAAATTTAATTAGCTGAATGTTTTAGCAAATGGCAACTGTTTAATTTAATGGTATTTGTCACCGTCGTTTGTGATAAAAACATCTGTACGAGACAGGCACGAAGCTCAGGTTGTATGTCCTAGGGTAAGTCAAGTGCAGGTACGAATGTTCTGCCCAGTCGATCACTTTCTATTACCATGTACTTAGTCTGGTGTAGCTATCAAGCATAACTGTCGTGGAGGATTGAAAATATGTGCGGATCTGAATGCATTTTGCGTTGATCGATGACCTGGCATCAAGATGAGAAGTACTGGCAACCAACAGCAAGGGGAGTAAAGTATGAGAAGATCTAGAGCAGTAGAAAGTAGTACCACAGCCTGTTGATATGAATGAGCTTCACAGACACAAGAAAACATAAATATAACCTGGACACGTCCATAGAGATGAGATACACGACTAGTTGTTTATGTTGCTGTGAATTAGAGTTGTTGAACTATGTAGCCAGTGATCTATTGGCACTTGGTATCTTCTTCTTTTTATCTGTCTGCTTATGCTATTAGCCTCCGCAGGGAATTTCAGACGTCGGTACAGAGCAAGGTGAGAGGCCTGGCTCTCTCTCTCTCTCTCTCTCTCTCTCTCTCTCTCTCTCTCTCTCTTATTATTATTGGTTATCTTAAACTGCTCTTACAGACACCGAATACAATTAATTGTTTTCTGAATAGTCCTGAAAATTTTGTTTAGTAGATAGTCATTTATAATGTATGTAGTTACTTCTGTACTGAGTGAATGTTTAAGAGCGAAACGTAAATGTTATATTTGATTTTATGTCTCTCAGCTTCAATGTTAGTTATGTTTGTTATATGAACAGCATATTTGTAGAACGTCTGGAATAGAGTGAAAGATGTATGATAAAGGGCAGAATGTCAGATGGGCCTGCATGCCCAATTCTTAACCCTTTTGAAATAAAGATCAATCAATCAATCAATCTCTCTGAACCTTAAGCGCCCAGGGCACATAGGGCTTCCGCAAGGGTTTTTCACAAATGCCTATCCTTTGCCTTTTTTTCTGCTCTTGTCCAGGTGAGCCCTCTATTGCTCAACGTCTTTTCTGTTGATCTTCTCCATGTCTCTTTTGGTCAAAAGGCCTGGCTAGCTGTTATGTTATATTTCCTCAGTGTGTCTTTCATGCCATCTATCCAATGTTTCCCTTGATCGACCTCGCACCCTGTATCCTAATGTTTTCTTTTTGTACGCTTGTGATATCATCCACCAAAAATGTATTGAAATGTATGTATATTTTCGTCATTACACTCCGAACAAGTTCTTAGATATTCAGATTTCGTCAAACGAAGGGTGATCTCAGCACGTGCAGGAGCTCCATAGCACCAGAGAAGATTCTTAACCACTAAAGAGAGGGGATGAGCTCCACTGCCTCTAGTCTGAGAGGCGACACTCATCGACACAGCCACTCTGATCCCTAACATGATCTAAGTGAAAACTCCAAGCTGCTGAAATGAG
Organism: Achatina immaculata; assembly: GCA_009760885.1. Taxonomy (NCBI): domain Eukaryota; kingdom Metazoa; phylum Mollusca; class Gastropoda; order Stylommatophora; family Achatinidae; genus Lissachatina; species Lissachatina immaculata. The sequence goes on from CM019691.1 coordinate 9,419,195, forward strand.
GTCTTGAACTTATTTTTCGAATTTATTATGTCTGGATCAGATCTGAGGTTGATTCACTATCCTTGACTTTGGTAAATTGCTGACTTCTTAGTAGACCCTCTATATCAATAGTTAAACCTCTTTTCTGCAGCGGCTGTCATGGTTTGTTCCTCTTTGTGTTCCATTACTCTAGTTTCAAATACGAACTTTACTCAGTTGTCAAGAGTTAATACATTATCAAATAACTTGTCGCCCTACACTTTGACCAGAATGGATCCCAGACACTTCAGGCCACTCATAACAAATAATATACACGCATGTACACAGTAGATTTGTTAATGATTTGTTGGCACTAGATTTGGTGTTAATGAAACAAACAGTAACAACAAATCCCATGTACAAAAAATAACGAGGAAGACCTAGACTTACTTGGAGAAGAGAAATTATGACAGTGCTCAGAGACAAGGGATGCATATGAAAGGAAGCAGAGAATAATTCCAAGAACAGGGATGACTGGAGAACCTTTATCCGTGGCCTATGCTCACAAGGGAGTGAAAGGCGATGATGATGATGATGATGATGATGATGACATACGCAAAATATGGCACATCTCTAAACATTTATAGGAATACAGCACTATTATAAGGAGAAAGAATTAAATTCTGCGTTACATACAGATATGATGTCAGCTTCTTCTTCTTCATCTGCCCTGAAAACACCGTTGACTGTGTTACGTTACATTGTGCAAGCCGACTTCGTCATGGTTTATTTCATTTCTTTTTTCTGTGGACCTCGTTTCCCTTCCCATTTCAATACCTATTCGCTCGGTCAAACCAATGTCTGCTAATGGGGACGGTGTAGAGGTACAGACCACTGTCTGCTAATGGGGACTGTGTAGAGGTATAATAAGGTCTCGGCTTAGAGAGCTGGATAAAAAGGAACAGAAGAAGAATGGAAAAAAAACACAAAGTATTAAAATGACGAATTACCAGAAAGACGAAGCAGATTCTTCGAGGAGAAAATGAAACAAATTACCGCACTTCGTTACTTTTTGTTATCGCCCATTCACATAAATTCCGACGCTTTCCTAGCGCATATTTTGATGGAAAGGAAAGATGTAGTAAAGACGTTATTTAACGCTGTTATTATTTTTGTCTAAATAAGATCTGACATGCAAGCACAGGCACGGAGATATCGATTTGTTGAGGGTAGCTTTGTGCTAGAAGATTGGTTCTGTTTGTTTGTGTGCTACGTTACAAGATGCCAAGGGGGCTTAGCTGTCGTGTGAGAAAATCATATCTGGTCACAAAATGTGACGACTGAAGTCAATGGATGATCAGTGTATCTAAGAGGAGATATATCACAGAGAAGTCTTGATGTTACAGAAGACATAGAAGCTACAGAATTGGTTAAAAACCATTAGAAAAGTACAATAAAATTTGTTGTAGTACATATTGCCTAAAATACTGACACTAGGTGCATATTGCGATAATACTGACACTAGGTGCATATTGCGATAATACTGACACTAGGTGCATATTGCGAGAATGATGACACTAGAGTATTTGATAATAATTGGAAAACTCAAAGAAACTCATATATATGAATATTTAAATGGACCGACCAAGTGGTACGATGACGATGATGATGATGATGATGATGATGATACAGACGTTATGGGATATTCAGATGAACACCATTAACTAAAACTATTGTCTGTTATTTACCCCTTCCTCTTTTTTTTTTGCCTTTGTCCTAACTCTTCCATAACATTGACTTATTGCTTCCTCTCTACGTTCATCTATTGTCCATTTCTCAAGAGACTGAACTAACACACGCTGTGTATCACCATAACAAATTTCCCCTTTCTCTTATGTGCTTATAGATTTTATACAGAACTGTAAGAAACGTTTGCGCCCATACATTCTGCATGGCGTTGTAAGAAACGTTTTCATCCAGTATTGCACACACTTTCAAAATCATCCTTGAAACAGATAAAAAAAAATAAAGAGTGTTAATTAAGAACAATCTGCTTTCAGGCAGGATAGTGCAACAAAGAGGCCATCTCTGCATAAGAAAGTTCAGCGACAAGTACATGGAAGTCAAGAAAGATGTATACAACTATGTTATAGGTTATACTGAAACATTTGACAGAGCAAAACTTGACAAACTAATAGAATATCTAGAGGAAATCAATCTCGTTTGGAAAGACGTTCAAATTATAATAAATCTGTATTGGGAGCAGAAAGTATGGGTAAGACATGGCACAATGACATCAGCAAACATACCCGTATATAGAGGGGTGAGACAAGGATGTGTTCTCTGCCTCCATGTCTACTCAACCTATACACGGGGAACTCCTGCAGACACTCGGATGAACTAGCAGGATCGAACATAGAGGGAAGAAATATCGACACTATAAGGTATGCAAATGGTAGAATTATTCTGGAAGAGAATCCACAGAACCTACAGAGATTAGTAAAGATGAACAATGTAAGCCAAGAATTAGGACTAGAAATGATATCAAAAAGATCGGCTGGTGTTCAGCAGGAAAGATCAAAATTCACAAATGGATATAACCATAATCTTGTAAAATTTGTTTGGTGCAAGTTTACATTTATAATTAGTGTGAGTAATATTTTCTCAAGATGGTACAGAACAACAATCCCTTGGCAAATGTACTACCGTACTCGAGGCCAGCCTAGCTCCCCCATCATGACCGCCAACCTAGGTTCTCCCCTCCTTGGTATATTGTATGCTAATTTTGTCTAACTCCTCAAGCATTCAGTCAACATAACAATACATTCACATGCAGTACAAATCTTTTTTTTTACATCCTTCCCGTGCCGTTAAACGTCACATAGGGCTCGCATAGTTGTTTGCCAAGATTTCCTGTTCTCTGCGAGTCTTTCAAATTCGTCAAGGGATGTTATGCCAACTAAACTGGCTTCTCTTAACAATGTCAGTTTCACATGGTCGACCTCTTTTTCTTCGGCCTGTTGTGCTTTACTTGATAGCTTGTTTTAGTATTCTCTGATTGTTTCTTCTCATCACATGGCCTACATATGTCCATCTTCTTTTTCTGATCACCCATGAGACAGGTTGTTGTTTGCTCATCTGCCTTATCTGTATAAATCTTATAAAATATAAAAAAGGTAAATGTAAAGGTAATCCTGTCATGCCTTAGAAGTACATAGGGATGTGGTGTTAGTGCCCATATTTTCCTTGATATTTCAGTACACTAGAGGGTGATATGGTCAGTATCACGCCCCTGGCCGCCTTTTCTTCCCAAACTTCGGAAGAAGTAGGGTACCCATTTCTACAGATGGGTGACTGGGGTGCCTCCGGCCAGATTCGAACCCCCGACTTTAGCCATGAGAGATCAATGCACGAACTACTTCGCCACTCAGACACCCTTATAAAATATAAGCAGTACAAATTACGAAGCCTGAATTCAATAATACAACAATGTCAATCTCACAATGAACCCAACAACCACAAACAGCTGGCACTGACAATCAACATGACATTAAGACATTACACATCAAAAAATGCACACAATGTGACGAACAATCAATGAAAATGCAAATTAAGTCAAGCATAATATCAGTTAATAATTGAACTTTTCATGTCTCCAGTATTTACATTCTTACTCTATGTACACGGGGCCCTCAGCTCTCTGGGCCCTGCCTGTGGCATCCACCACGACTATATGTGCCATTGCACTTTCATCTCCGCACCCAATGCATCTGTATTGATGCAAACACATGGGCAATCTACATGAAAAAGCATATCAATCCAATCCACAGAGAACATCACAGTGAAATCAGACAAAAAATTATCTTCTTACACGGAATAACGCGACCCTACATCACAGCTTACTACACAACTACATAATCTACACAACATGAGGTGGGCACGGGAGGAATATAACCAACGATCACCATAATATGCATGAATTTACAGCACATCCACAGGCACGACTAAACAAGACATCGCCCAGCCATCGCCTCTATCTAATCTGATGCACGCCATTGTTTCAGTACATATCCCCCCGAAACCAACAACCAAATCATGTGGACGATGACGCTTCGGTCAAAGTCGTACATCCCTCGATCTAAGCGTATATAGTCCACAATCTACAAGGAAGTGAACAAAAAAAAAGACAAGCTACAGCTGCCTAGAGCAAGTAATAACTGAAGATGGGAAAAAATAAGATGGAGAAAAAGAGAAGAACGGAGATGGTATGACAGGCAATCAATACCATGAAAACAATGCTGTTATCAAGTAATCTACCCATAAAGAACAAAACTGAAATTTGTACAGTGCAGTTTTATTCTGTACCACTACACAAAGCAGAAACGCGAACTCTTAAGCTAATAGTCGAAGAGAAACGTGGATCTACAGGAAAATAGGGCCATATATCATGGGAAATAGAAGAAAAAACAAACAGTGTACGAGTATTGAACAACAAGTGCAATATGAATTTTTCAAGTAAATGAATAAAAAAAAAGAAAAATGCTTTGACCATGTCAAAAGACATAATAATATGTTGAAGACCATACCGAATGAAATGGTTGAAGGAATAGAGTGAGAGGCAGACAAGGATGGATATGGAAAGATAACATACGAGAGAGGACAGGATACAGCCTGAATGACTGCAGCATCAAGGCGAGAGAGAGAGAGGCAATTGAAGATTCATTACCGAAGACGGCACGCGATGATGATGATGATGATGATGATATATGGAATCTGTGTTTGCATATTTGAAAGAAAACGTTTATTACAACGCTATGCAGAATCTGTGTGTGCATAATTGAAAAAAAAAGCAGTGATATATAAAGTGTGTGTCATGGCCTCGTTTCCTTTTCGGGTGTCAGGATTTTCGTTTCATCCAGACAGGCATTGATGGCTTAGCTTTAAAAAGCCTTGGGGGGGGGGGGGGGGGAGTAGCTAGATGGCTAAGTTGATTAATGCGCTGTTCTCTCGTGGCTAGATGGCTAAGTTGATTAATGCGCTGTTCTCTCGTGGCTAGATGGCTAAGTTGATTAATGCGCTGTTCTCTCGTGGCTAGATGGCTAAGTTGATTAATGCGCTGTTCTCTCGTGGCTAGATGGTTGTTCGTCCTACCCAAGTCCGTGGTGCAAGTCCCAGGTAATTCTCTTATCATTTTTTCTTTCTCTCATGTCCAAAAGTTTACAAAATTTGTTTTTCTAAAGGTCTAATCACACAATACTGTGCTTTGTCTTTGCTACTTGACTTGAAGATGATGATGATACATATAGATTCTGCATAGACTGCAATAAACGTTGTCTATCAATTATGTGAACACATATTCTATATAGCACTGTAATTAACGTTTTTTTTTAAATTTTTTATTTATTTATTTATATACACACAGATTTTATATATCTTTCTGCAAACACAGATTTTATATATCTTTATGTAAACACAGATCCTATATAGCACTATAATAAGCGTTTTCTTTCAACTGTGCAAACACAAATTCTACATGCCTCTCTAATAAATGCGTTTTTTTTTAAATTATGCAAACACGAATTCTATACAGCACTGTTCTTTAAATCATGCATACACAGATTCTATATAGTTCTGTTATAAACTTTTCCTGTCGGTTATTACTACATTCTTTCACTGAAAAAAATCTCCATAATTTTACGGTTGTAGTAAGCTGGTTATTGTTTTCCAATTAATGTTAATTATGTCTTCTCTCAGCTGCTGTTATTTTCTGTTTTAAGATTTCTGAATCTATAATAGGGAACAGATATTAGATTCCAGAATTATCAGTTCTTTTATCAACCATAGGCCACGTAGATGACTGTTTAAAAACAAATCCTTGCAAACAGTTTTACTTTGATGTTAAAGATTCAAATTTTAAACTGCAGTTTAAGTTAAATATAGATATAGCGTAATTTAGCAGATATGTTTACTTTAAAGTTGCTTGTGTGGTCTTTGGATTTTTATACCATCACTGTCTTGATCTTGCTGCTGTTTTAGCTCTAATCATTTTCTGTCAGACATAAAAAAATAGACTGAAACATGAAGAGAAACAGAGGGAGACAATGCTTGAAAAGATGCAGAAGGATGCCAAAGGATAGAAATTATTACTATGTACTAAGAGTTTAATGGAGATTCAGTGAAGGATATTAAAAGGAGGACATCCATCGCTCTTCAAAGAATAAAATAACTAAATCTGTGGAGAGGAACAGACAGAGTTTTAAAAAATAAGATTTTTAAGCGCACGCATCTTCCCATCACGACATATGCCTGTGAGACCTGGACACTTAACAAAACAGCTCATAAACATATAAATGCCTTTGAATGTAAATGCTACAGAAGAGTTCTTCGAATATCATGGACACAAAAAAAGAACAAATATCTCCATACTACAAGAACTTAATATTGAAGAAGGTTGGCTAGTAAGGAAAATTAAACAGAGAAAACTTAAGATTTTTTGGACGTATTAAACGTCATGATAATTTAGAAAAGACCGTCTTGGGAAAAATAAAGAGAGGAAGACCAAGGTAAAGATGGCTGTAAGACATCGTTGATGTTCTGCGAATGGACGCATCAGCAGCAGAGCATCTTGCTTACAACCGTGAGGCATACAGGAGAGCTGTTAGGGAGGCAAAGTTCCCCGCAAGGGATATGCAAAAGCTTAACTATTGACATTGTAGATACACTACGTTTTTCCACATAGTGTTACTAAGTACATAATATGGAATTCGCACAACGTACAAGTCACATAACCTCCTATTTCACAGAACGTTTTAAGGACGTTATACGGAGGATACCTCCCAAACTTAATTCCATTTTTAGTAGTTTCCGTTTTTTTTAAAAATAAATTATCTTATTAACTATATTTTTCACGTTGATTTCACTTTTAACTCTCTGGTAGTGTGTCTCTTCTGTACTGATTCTTCATGTTTTGATTCCTCTTTTCACTTACGTTAAAGTTTTCATTCCACTCGTGATGTTTTCATTTCATGATGAGAAGAGGCCAGTCATTTCATCCTTGTCTCAACACGAGTTGTTTCAGCGTTTTAGGATTCATTAACGTCGTGTATCAGTCTTATTCGTTATGTTTGATTCCTTCATAATTTTCATGTCTCTTTGTTTGATTTCAATAATTTCTTAATAATTTTCATGTCTCTTTTGTTTGATTTCAATAATTTCTTAATAATTTTCATGTCTCTTTTGTTTGATTTCAATAATTTCTTAATAATTTTCATGTCTCTTTCTTTGATTTTAATAATTTCTTAATAATTTTCATGTCTCTTTCTTTGATTTCAATAATTTCTGAATAATTTTCATGTCTCTTTGTTTGATTTCAATAATTTCTGAATAATTTTCATGCCTCTTTTATTTGATTCAAATAGACTTCTTCATTATTCTCATGTCTCTTTGTCTGATTCCGATAGATTTCTTCATAGTTCTCATATCTGTTTGATTCCAATAGGTTTCGTCACAATTCTTATGTCTGTTTGTTTGATTCCAGTAGATTTCTTCATAATTCTCGTGTCTCCTTGTTTGATTCCAATAGATTCCTTCATTATTCTCATGTCTCTTTTTTTAAAATTCCAATAGATTCCTTCATTATTCTCATGTCTCTTTGTTTGATGCCAATAGATTTCTTCATAATTCTCATGTCTCTTTAGATTTCAGATTTCAGGTCCGAGCAAAAGCGCCTCATTCACACCCAGCTGTAGCAATGGGGAAGGAATGACGGCCAGATGTCATGCTGACCACATCACCCACTAGTATGCCGTCATGTCCAGGAAAACTCGGGCACTAATACCATATCACAAAGCCTCTCTGTGGCATGACAGCACTTAAAACAATATTCTGGGTTCGTCTAATCTCTTACTGAATTTTTGCGGCTAACCTCTATAACAAAAGATCGTCATTATTTTACTGTTTCGTTCTCAAAAACTAGTACTTCCAGAGAGGAATGGCACAACATATCTGTACTATCTGTATCTATTTCTCGGCTCAGATTTTTCATCACAGTAAGGTTACTTTTTTAAAACTTCCTTTCGTATATAATGTATTGTATATTTTAAACTTGCTTACAGTTTACATGAGTAAGCTTTGTCGATCTATGAATATTAATAATGACAGACAATCAATACTGGGAACAGATGAAACCGAGGACAAGGCAACTTCATGAGAGAGATGGTTTCAGCATAGAAAACTTAGCAATGAACGTTTCACCTTCATCATCTGCCGTCTTCAGAAAGAAGATTGGCCGTAATAAATCTCCAGTTGTCTCCCTCTTCTTGGTAGTGAACTCAGCGAAGATGAATCCTGTCCACTCTTTCAAGTTATCTTCCCATCTACATCCCTGTCTACTCTTTCAAGTTATCTTCCCATCTACATCCCTGTCTACTCTTTCAAGTTATCTTCCCATCTACATCCCTGTCTACTCTTTCAAGTTATCTTCCCATCTACATCCCTGTCTACTCTTGCAAGTTATCTTCCCATCTACATCCCTGTCTACAAGTTATCTTCCCATCTACATTCCTGTCTGCTATTTCAAGTTATCTTCCTATCTACATCCCTGCCTACTCTTGCTCTTTCTTTCCTTCCACCTTTTCAAGTATGGTCTTCAGTATATTGTTACGTCTTTTGATACGGTCAAAGAATTTTGTTTTCTTGATCCTTATTTCTCTGCGAAGCTCACGTTGCACTTGTATTGTTCTAATGGTTGTGGATTTGTTCTTTTCGTTTTCTATGTTACATGACCTAATTTTCTGTAGATCCACATTTCTGCTTCATTTATCCTTCTCTCTATTTTCTCCCCACTTCCTCCGAAAGTACCTATCACATACGACTCAATCCATTACATGTAGCCAAGGGCAGTGGTTGCAAATCCCAGCTAAATGCTAGATCATGGGCAACACACAGTCAACACAATATTGGAGTTATCTCCCTAAAAACACTGAAGGAAATCCTCATGTCAAAGGCCGAACACGTGTTGGTATGTCCTGAGTGTAATGAAGCCCTTCCCAAGGATCAGTAATAGAGCTAGACCCCGTTTTAATAGTTTACAGTTTATCCTTCTCTCCCGCCTGTACTTAAGAGTTCAGGTTCCTGCACTGTTAAGAACAAATATGCCATTTTACACATTTCAGTTTTGGTTCTACGGGCAAATTCCCGGTTAGTATTCATCTTTAGGTTTATCGAAATCACTTTCCGTTGCATTTTAAAAATAAGTTAAGTTCACAGAACTTACCTAATGAGCTAGAAAACATTCGTACGTGCCGTGCCGGGCAGCGTTGGCGATCGTGCTTCTTAGTTTGTGCGGTCCTTGGTGTTCCCTGTTAAGCCACATTCTTTTCCTTTTCCAAGCCACATGGTCAGTCCACTGAGATGTTTTTTTCCTATTAGTCTCCCTCTCTTCTTTTTCCCTTGAATTTTCCAGTAAATGCCAGATTCTCTAACCTCTGTCTTCTCATGACATGTTCAAGAAATTTTGATTGTACCCAACACAAGTAACTTAATATGAATACAAGGAAAAAGGAAAAATGATAGCAGTGAGGAAGAAAAAAAAACAATTTTGATGAATCAAGGTTTTAAGCAAAAATAGAACTTTCTGTGGAGGCCGGAAAACCTGTGGTTTATTGATTGCACGGAAGTTTTGGACAGAGGCGGGAATAATGTGTTGCACAACACGGAGAATAAACGATCTGAGCAAGTAGCGCAGAAAATTACAGCAGTTCTGATCAGACATGCCAGGGATCGTACAAAATGGAGAAGCATAATGACTGCTCGTATATGAACACAGCAGCTTGTGATGGCGGTAGTCAGTGTGACTTCGTACGAATTACAGCAGTCTTCCTTTCATTCTTTCATTATGTGTCTCGCCGAGAAACACTGGTGATTATGTGCCTTGCCAATAAACAGTGGTGATTATGTCCCTTGCCGACTAGCACTGGTGATTATGTGCCTTGCCGACTAGCACTGATGGTTATATGCCTTGTCGACTAGCACTGGTGATTACGTGCCTTGCCGAGTAGCACTGGTGGTTATATGCCTTGTCGACTAGCACTGGTGAATATGTGCCTTGCCAGGTAGCAAGGCTGATTATATGCCTTGCCGACTAGCACTGCTCATTATGTGCCTTGCCAAGTAGCACTGTTATCTTCATCTTTTGCGATCCTTGGTGTTTCCAGTCAGCTCAGATGTTTTTCTTTTTCTGCAACACTTGGTCAACCCATTTAAATCATTTCTCTCTCTCTCCCGCTCTCTCCCTCTCTCTCTCTCTCTCTATCTCTATATATCTCTCTCTCTCATCTTTCTCTCTCTTCCTCTTTACCTTGAATATCAATGTCCAATCATCACCAAGTTCTTTCATTTCTATTTTCTTAGGACGCGTCCTAGAAGTTTTGACCACATATTACATTCATACGCATAAATAATATCTGCCTTCCTTCTGTACAGTTAGTTTTGCCAGTGGCTTTCTAATTCTTTGCAGTTACCACTTCATTTCTTCCCTCCACAGCAAAATATGTCGCTAAATAAAAGTTAGCGGCGACGGAAAAGCGTATTCCTTTTCCTAAATAAAATTTTCAAAAACTCATTTTGCAGTATAGTACAAAAGAATAACATGTTGTGGGGGAGGGAGGGGTCTCATATCGATTCCTGACGTTCGGCTGGGAGCTTTCATGCAATATTTTTGGCATCCAATCGTCAGTTAAGTCTCGTCAATCATCCAATATCCTTTTTTCCTCTCGCCCCCTTTTGTTATAGTCCCGCGTTAACTTTTCGTGGAGTCACGCGTTAACTTTTCGTGTAGTCCCTACAGCAAATGCTCTACTGGGTATGGCCGGGTGACTTTTAGGATTGATCGATTGTTCTATTGATTTATTTATTGAACTGGAGGATTGATGTAAGAATGAATAGGAACATTCTGGCTGTGTTTGATGGCAGAGATCGATAAATGGGCAGAAAAAAAAAGATTTGTCGTTGGAAGTATGCATCAGTGGTAGATGGCTGAATGGACTTTAAATGGCAGACTAATGAATCAGAAAGTGTATTTGTGTTTGGATTTGTATGTCTATATATATATATATGTGTGTGTGTAAAAGAGGATTATGTTTGATAAAACAGGTGTTAATAAAAAATAACCTGGCAGCTTATGACTGTTTACTGCATTAGCATTTTTTAACTTAGGATGATGTTTCTGAAGCAGGCAGATATCAGCTTTTATTGGGGGGGGGGGGTTGCCAAGTATTGTCTTGCTAAACATCTCTTTCTTGTTGCAAAGAGTAGTTTCCTTAGTTTTGTGTCTTATAAATTGGCTTTTTTTTTCATTTCATGTGACATGTCCTTTCCAGAACGTTGTCCCTCTCACAGCCTCCCTGAATGTAATACGGAATTGTGACCGACGTCTCGCAGTGACATACTATTTAGACTTTCCAGAATGTCTAGAATCCACCTTCGGCGAAGTCGTCCTTTTTTTTTTTTTTGGTGTTTTTGCCGGGCACTAAGTCTTCTACTTTCAGCCTCTCCAAGCTGTTGTATCTCTTGATATGGCCGACTTATCTCAGCTTTCTCATTTCTATGGCGTTAAAGAGCCAGTTTTCTGCAGCATCTAATCCCATCAATATCTCTTTGTTTCATTTTTCTTTCTACCCATGATATTTTAAATGCCCTTCTGTAACCATTTCATTTCAGATGCTCTTATTTTCTTTTCTAGTGATTTGTTAAGTGTCCATCCGTATGTTGCCACTGGGAATATGTAAGCGCTTAGTAAACATAACTTTGTTTTCTTGTTGGTACCTTCTTACATCTTACATCCTTCCCGTTCCGTTAAACGCCACAAATGGCTCGCGAGGTAGTTTGCCAAGTTTTCCTGTTTTCGGCGAGCATTTCAACCTCATCAAGGGATGTTATGCCCACTAAACCGGCCTCTCTTAACAATGTCCTCTTAGAGTTTCACGTGATCGGTCTTTTTTTCTTCGACTGTTTCAAATAGCTTGATAAGACAAATTTGTTTTGAGGATTCTGTTTCTTATCATCACATGACCGACGTACGTTTTCAAGCTCTTGATGACCCAGTATAATTTTGGGCTTGCTCTGATTTTGTCAGTTATTATTACTTTGATGTTATTGCTGTTTAAAAAGAGGTTATGAGCTTTGCTGTGTCTTTTGGCTGAGAGAATCAACTGTTGCAGTCCTTCTGAGCTGAAGGACTGTATCATCGGCGTATCCAGTTTCTGGAACTTCTGACGTTTACCAACTTGTAAATAAGGCAGATATTTCAGGAATTATTTTCATCAATTATTTATTTCAGTGAACATACCACGTTATGTATTTTCGTATCTTAAAATTTCGACTTTATTCGTTCCATCGAATATTTACATTTTAATAACTTTTCCTTGCCTCTGTGTTCACTTGTGCAAAGTTTATTAGATCAAATATCCCGTATGTATCAGAAGTATAAAGGACACATGATAATGACATCTTGAGTTGTCAAACTACGATATATGCTTCGATTTTGTGGACTACAAGTAAACAATTCCTCAGCGAATGCATACACTCGAGTAAACAACTCCGCGGTAAATGCATTAATTCAAAAGGCCAGGTAAACATAGTTTACTCGTGCCAGTAAGAAGTGCCCTTTCAACTATGACCTCTCTGGAACATTTCTTGACATTAACAGGTGTGCGTACATACCACGGGAAGCGCTTATCATAATAAAATAAATACCACTTATGTTTTGGTGGAAAATGAATGTTTTGTGTTTTTTTTTCGTTATCAAAGAACGATGACGATTTTAAAAATAAATCTGTGCATTCAAAATAAGTTTGAAAAAAAACTTTTCATTTGTTTCTGCAGAACAAATCCAACTCACATCTAAAAAGCATAGCTTAAGTTTAACTTTTAACATTCTGGGAATGAAAAGAAGCACTACATGAAATTAATTTCAAAATGTATAGTATATTTCCAAGCATTGTACTTCAACGCAGCGGGAGAGTGTACAGTGGAGCTCATGAAAGTACAGTTTTATGGTTGTTAGCACATTTCTGATTAACGTTCGCAGTGTAGTAGTATGGGAGATAATTGGGGTTTTTTTGTCCACAGAACGTGCATTTCTCGCCTTACGAATATTTATTTTGAATGTCCGGGTACAGGTGGAGATCCTTCCAGAAGGTCACGTGGTTTGTGAATCTTGTGACTGGGGATAGTGGGGAAAAAGCTGAGCGAGTGAGTCTTGGTTTTGGATGAGTACTTGAGAGGATGGTTTTTGTCATGTCTGTATCGAGAAAATGGATGTTTATAACTGTTACTGGAGTTGTGGAAGTATGAATGGACTCGCCATGTGGCAGGGCAAACCTGCCGGCTGTCAGAATATCGTCATCATCATCTGCATTTTCATTCAATTCATCAATAAAGCCTTATGTCAAGTGTTACGCGGGATTGGCTTGACTTCTGTATCAGTGTGTTGCTAACTTTAGGTTTGAAAGAGCCTGGAAGTGAAGGATGGCTGGAGACAGTGGATAACTAATCCAGAAACACTCAGCAAACACGGCTTCAACAAGTGCCTCAATATTGTATTCGGTAACAAAAAGCAAAAATAAAACAGCAACGCAGTAAACACAGCTGTAACACTACTTTAGCAGTTTAATGTTGTTGCTGCTGCTGTTGTTGCTGCTGTTGCTGTTGTTGTTGTTCTGTCTACCTGGAACTGTTGTTCAATCTTTGCAGCCGATGCGGTGTAGATGCTGAAACACAGCGTCGTGCTGAGTGGGGACCGGGTTGTGATGGCTACTCGTGTAGAGCCTGAGCAGCGGTGAACAAGCAGGAAAGGTTCAATGTTTCTTTATCAGACTGTACGACCCTGGTAACTATAACCCTACCTGCTCCAGCATCCAGCCTAAGCATATTACTGTCGACATCAACGAAGAAGTGGGATAGGGTCTTAGCCGGCTATTCTTCGCCAACCCTGAAGCGAGAAGTCACTTATGGGTCGCTGACTGTCAGATGGGACTGCTTCTTCACTCTCGATGCGGGCGACTATATACTTCCATCAGTATACATGCTTTTATGCTCATCAACTACCATGAGGCTGTAGCAAGTGATCTGATGTTCTCTCTTTCATTTTCCTCTGTTGTTGTTGTTGTTGCTGCTGCTGTTGTTGTTGTTTAAATAAGATAAATGTGTAGAATTTACGTTGTTTGTCCTATAGTGCAAGTAAGGTTTGTTTCGTATTTTCATTTACATTCACTGACAGTTTTTCTTCGTTAGTTTTAAGGTAATTTAACAATTAAGGCATCTGTCACTCAGTATTATCTATTCCAGATTATTAGATATCAAGGTGCCAGAAGCATGCCTCGGCCCTTCCCTCATCTCTCACCCTCCAGTGTAGGCCTGCACACACTAAAGAAACTGAAAATTATCCACATTTAGCAACAGTTGTAGTTCTGCAGCAACTGCTAGTACAGTACTATTAATACTAGTCTTCATGTTACAACTAATACTACTATTAATACTGCTACTCTTATCTGTAAATATGCCCCATTGAAAAGCATTACGACAGAAATGAGACGTTTAAGGAGAACATTAAGTGTAAGAAGAAGAGATCAGATCAGAAGTGACACCATCGGGGCAAGGATTGGACTAACACTTCACCCAGAAGCAGCGAGCTAAACGGATTGGTCACGTCACATGACTACCGCCAGGCAGTTTACATACAAAGTACTCACGCTAAGAATTTTAACAAAATGGATCTGCAGCTATGTTTTGACTCAGTTAGTACAGTATTTTGAAATACTAGGTATAAATATAATTCATTAGGAGACCCAAGAAAGAAGTGGAAGGAGGAAATGAAGACGTAAATATTCCATTAAAAAAAAAAGTAAGTAAAGATAGTCCCATAGCATTTCAAATGCCGTAGGGGGTGAAGCGTTAGAGACCTCATTATGCTGGGTCATCAGCGTATGAGGTAGGGTGACCAGTTCCTTTCCTCGCTGCCTTTACTTCCCAGATTTTCTCTGGTACCCATTTTACGAGGCTGGGTCGACCTCAGGGCCGTATTGGTCGGAAAAAAAATCCCGCTCAGCTGGGGATTCGAACCCTCGACCATTTGGTTGCTAGACGGGTGCAAAAAATATTCCATTATATGAAGCAAATCGCTGAGCCATATCTAGACGTATACTTCTCCCCTAAACACTGAAAAGTATATGAAGGAGAAACAAGCCCCCATGACATTTACGTTTTATAGCGTCAGTGCCTTCAAACGTCTAAACCACTGCATTGTGACATAGGAAGACCAGCACATTTCTAAGCTGTCTTAAGTCGACCCTTGTGTCGGTCGGTGCCAGAAAGAATCGAACCTGGAACCTTCTTGTGGGCAGGCATTAATCACTACAGAACTACGGTATACTGAGTTTCCTGGAAGGTGAAAATATTGTTGCTACAATCTGATCTGTTTTTGCATTGCTGCTAGCACAGTTACTAGTGCTGCTGTTCTTTGTGTATCAACGTTTGTCTTCCATTCACAGTTCTGGTGGCTGCTATGATGTGACGGTATGGCAGACGCCTCCACCAACTGGTATTCAGTGTCTCTAGTTCTGGCCTGTTTCCTCGCCTTTGGTGAGTACATGAGATAAGTAATGATTTCCCTTTCCTCTGATCAACAGTGATGTTTCAGTCTCCTGGGTCAGATGCAAATCACCTTTCGCCAACGTGCGACATGCCATCTCCTTGATAATTGCCATTAAAATACAGCGCTTAATAAGTACTGTTATAGCCAGTTACGAGAACGAGTAAAAAAAGTAAATCATGGGACGTAATTACTGAAAAATATGATAAGACTTTTTGACTCTCCCTAGAGTTTCAATTGTTTAGTCCTTTGATTCGCGGTTGCGTTTTGACTCGCCCTCCTGTATTTAGAAATACGAGTTATAAATATAGATCCTTAGAACAGTTTTCCTCACTTGTTTAATAACATCTTATACCAAGCACACACACTTCCCCCTGTACCCCCCCCCCCCACAACAAAAAAATCGCTTGTTAGATCATGAGATCCGCACTGCACTCTCCTATCTATGCGGCCGGTTAGAGCAGATAAGTTTGGTGCTCTTGTCTGACAAGCGTAGAGTAATTAGTTCAAAACACTTGCACCTGCAGCAATCTGCTTTTTTTTCGCGTGTCGGCAAGTCCAGATCCTGATCCTTGTCGTACTGCCTTCTTATTTTTCGTGTACATTGCATTATCTGTTGTTTTCTCCTTGTGTTTTCGCTTCTTTTTTTCTTATTTCTTTATAAAAACAGTATAAAGACTAATTCTTATGGGTACAAAATAGAGTCATTAAGTCCTTTTTTTAAACCAGTGTTTCCCAAGCTTATTCGGGCTGCAGCCCCTTTTTCTCCAAGGCCACATCCTCAACTCCTCTATTTTTCCTGTTGTTATAATATTTTCAATGCCCCCTCTTCTCATTGCATGTCCTATGAAAGTACATTGTCTCTCTCTTATTTTTTGACAAGATTTTTTTGTCTCTCCAGCTCTTCTCATACATTCTTCATTAGTTATTTTTGCTGTCCTGGAGATTCGCAACATTCTTCTAATAAACCATATTTCTGCTGTTTCCAATGACTTGTGCAGACCTGTCCATTGTCCATGATTCACTTCCATATAACAAGATAGGTTCAATATAGCATTTTAAGGCTCGTTTTCTAACATTCATTGATAAGGATGTGTTGGATAATGTATTTCTCATTCTCTGAAATGCACTCTTTGCTTGGCCTATTCTGTTCCTAATTTCTGTTCTGCATTTCCCATCTGCAGTTATTACTGCTCCAAAGTATTTGAATTTCTGCACCTGCTTTAGAATAGTTTCGTTTAATTTTATACTGCATGTTGGTGGATTCTGTTTCTTAGATATAACCATAGTCTCTGTCTTTTTGATGTTCACTCTATTACCAGATTGTAAAATAAAAAACAAACAATATATTTCCTGTTCTATGGACGTGAAGTCTGGACGGTCAGTAAAGACAAACAAGGACAGAATCAGCTAAAATCTACTTAAGAAGAATGCTGAAGGTGCAGTGGAAAGAGCGAAAATTGAACGAGGAAGTCCTGAACGAGGCACAAGACAAAAGGAAAGTGATAACAAAGATCATAAACCGACAATCCAGATTTGTGGGGCATATTTGGGGGAGGGGGGAGGCGGGCTAGAGCACCTAACGGCAACAAGGAAGATCGAAGGTATAAGAGGCAGAGGTAGACAGAGAGAAAAGATGTCTGATAGTTTGGCATACTGGCACGGGAAATGCTCAGTGACAAGTCTGTTGAGATGCACAAGGGAACGAAGGTTGTGGAAGGGCATGATATCCTACGCCTCTTGTCAGAGACCCTGTGTAAATTAGGAAAAAAGAATGTTTATCTCTAATTTTGGCTAAGTTTTATTTTATCTAAGTTTTGCAATTATTTTACATATATTTAAATTTTACATTGAATAGATTATTAGCGTCTTTTTTAATAGGAATGGTTTTATTATTAATACTTTTTAACATGGCTTCAGCGATTAACGGTAAGTACTATATTATACTGGATATAGAAGGGTCTGAAGTTATTTATTATTTTCTATTACTTTAAGTTTTCTCTCTCATTATCTCTTTCACTCTCTCTCTCCACTCTCTCTCTTTCACTCTCTCTCTCACTCTCTCTTACTCACTCTCTCTTTCACTCTCTCTCACTCCACTCTCTCTTTCTCACTCTCTCTTTCTCTCTCACTCTCTCTCTCTCTTTCACTCTCTCTCTCCACTCTCTCTTTCTCACTCTCTCTTTCACTCTCTCTCACTCTCTCTTTCACTCTCTCTCTCACTCACTCACTCTCTCTTTCACTCTCTCTCCACTCTCTCTCACTCTCTCTCTTTCACTCTCACTCTCTCTTTCACTCTCTCTCTCACTCACTCACTCTCTCTTTCACTCTCTCTCACTCTCTCTCTTTCACTCTCACTCTCTCTTTCTCTCTCACTCTCTCTCTCTCTTTCACTCTCTCTCTCCACTCTCTCTTTCTCACTCTCTCTTTCACTCTCTCTCACTCTCTCTTTCACTCTCTCTCTCACGCTCTCTCACTCACTCACTCTCTCTTTCACTCTCTCTCACTCACTCACTCACTCTCTCTCTTTCACTCTCACTCTCTCTTTCACTCTCACTCTCTCTCTCCACTCTCTCTCTCTCTCTCTCTCACTCTCTCTCCCTGATTATTCTGTCCAGTAGGGGCTTCTAGATTATCTTAATGTACTGTCATACGATAAGATCATTCTTTATTCTTTTCTGCTGTTGGTTTTATCTTAATGTACTGTCATACGATAAGATCATTCTTTATTCTTTTCTCCTGTTGGTTTTATCTTAATGTGCTGTAGGCAGTACGATAAAACCTTTATAATTTATACCTATATACTGCTGAGGCCATCTCTTATATTAGACACCTCCTATAATAAATTCTTCTCCTCTCTTATTCCATCTCTCATCCCATATTCCCAGTCAACCCCGGGGTCTGCTTTCCCCTAACCATCTACCACTCCCATTCTTCCCTTAACAACACAGACGACTCGACTAATCAAATTACACACAAATCAAACAATATTTTATTATGTGATGACTCTTAACGCGACGAAATCAAATCAAATGATTCGTATTGGTAATATTATATCAATCATGCAAGCACAGTGAAAAGTGCATAATAACAGCAACAACATATATCTTCTTAAATCTTACATCCTTTCCGTGGTTCACATAGGGCTCGCATGGTAGCTTGCCAAGACTTCCTGTTTTCGGTGAGCTTTTCAGCCTCATCAAGGGATGTTATTTCCACTAAGCTGGCCTCTCTTAACAATTTCCTCTGAGTTTAACGTGGTCGACCTCTTATATATATATATATATATATATATATATATATAGAGAGAGAGAGAGAGAGAGAGAGCGAGAGACAGACAGAGACAGAAACAGAAAGACAGAGACATGGATTATGACCAAGACAGTACACCAGAGGATACAAAGATTCATGAACTACTGCTTGAGGAGGATTTTAAACATTAAATGGTAGGACAAGATCAGGAACGAGGAAGCTATGAACCTACAAATCATGTCTAGAAAGTGGAGGTGTATTGGCCACACTCTGAGGAAACCTGACACCAACATAGCAAGACAGGCACTGACATGGAATCCTCAGGGAAACAGAAAACGAGGAAGACCAAGACTTACTTGGAGAAGAGAAATTATGACAGTGCTCAGAGACAAGGGATGCACATGGAAGGAAGCAGAGAATAAACCCAAGAACAGGGATGACTGGAGAGCCTTTATCAGTGGCCTATGCTCTCAAGGGAGTGAAAGACGATGATGATGATATTTGTTTTTCATAGAAATATGTCTGTACTAAATGTACTAGGCATCCATTGATCAGTCTCTACATCTCTCTAATTGTACACTTTCGTACTGGTGCGGATAATCTCTCGACCTTATGTCTTCTTCAGTTTAAATGTCCTCTACCCTCACTAAGGCTGCAAACTACATGTACAACACAATATAACTCAAACTAAACTATACCAACAATACAACACATACAAACATTATAACATCTACTCACGTGAGTCAGTTGGTCAATGAGGTCATAGCTGTGTTCACACAACCTCTTGCTCACAACAATTCACATGTTTCTACTTACATAAGTTTCGACTTCACGAAACTTCAATTCTGTTCCACAAACGAAAACATTCTGTCGTCCAAGAACTCCCTCATTATCTACACTGACCAGTTTTGCCCAATTCAATTCAGCATTTGACCTGTGACTGAATTAGAACTTATCCTATCATCATCATCATCATCATCATCATCATCATCATCATCATCATCAGGTGCCGTGCCGACTGGCGTTGGCTGTTATGCTTCTCCAGAGTACACGATCCTTCATGCAGGCCATCAGCTCAGTTGGTGATCTCCTCTCACACCATCTCATCAGACTGTCCAGTATCATTTCTCTTGGTCTTCCTCTTGATCACACTCTCCTTCAATTTTTCCTGTTGTTATAATATTTTCAATGCCCCCTCTTCTCATTGCATGTCCTATGAAAGTACATTATCTCTCTCTTATCTTTTTGACAAGGTTTTTTTTGTCTCTCCAGCTCTTCTCATACATTCTTCGTTAGTTATTTTTGCTGTCCAGGGGATTCGCAACATTCTTCTAATAAACCACATTTCTGCTGCTTCCACTGATTTTTTGTGCAGACTTGCCTATTGTCCATGATTCACTTCCATATAACAAGATAGGTTCAATAGAACTATCGAACTTATCCTGCTGAGTCTTATAAACTGTCGCCCCCCCCCCTCCCCCGGCATTTTCCATTCCTAAAGCAAGGCTAAAACCTTTTGTTTCATGGACTAAGAATTTTAGTTCTGATAACAAAAGCCGATCGGTCATCGCGTCATGTGACTGATGTAACTAACAGCCATGCTCTAGAATAACAAGTTGAGTCATTGAGCTGTCTACATAGCAAAACTATCATTCGTTTCCTCTACACACACACACACACGAGCGCAGAGAGAGAGAGAGAGAGAGAGAGAGAGAGAGAGAGATATTGATTGATTGATTGATTGATCTTTATTTCAAAAGGGTTAAGAATTGGGCACGCAGGCCCGTCTGACATTCTGCCCTTTATCATACATCTTTCACTCTATTCCAGACATTCTACAACACATACAAACATTATTACATCTACTCACGTGAGTCAGTTGGTCAATGAGGTCATAGTTGTGTTCACACAACCTCTTGCTCACAACAATTCACATGTTTCTGCTTACATAAGTTTCGACTTCACGAAACTTCAATTCGTTCCACAAACGAAAACATTCTGTCGTCCAAGAACTCCCTCATTATCTACACTGACCAGTTTTGCCCAATTCAATTCAACATTTGACCCATGACTGAATTAGAACTTATCCTATCATCATCATCATCATCATCATCATCATCATCATCATGTGCCGTGCCGACTGGCGTTGGCTATTATGCTTCTCCAGAGTACACGATCCTTCATGCAGGCCATCAGCTCAGTTGGTGATCTCCTCTCACACCATCCCATCAGACTGTCCAGTATCACTTCACAATATCTCTCACATACAGAGGCCAAGTTAACAGGCATAAAATCCTTTGATGAGGTTGAAAGACTCGCCGAAGACAGGAAAAATTGGCGAACTACTTTGCGAGCCCTATGTGACGTCTAACGGCACGGGAAGGATATAAGATATAAGATATAAGACATTCTACAAATATGCTGTTCATATAACAAACATAACTAGAGAGAGAGAGAGAGAGAGAGAGAGAGAGAGTTACA
Source organism: Achatina immaculata (assembly GCA_009760885.1). NCBI lineage: Eukaryota > Metazoa > Mollusca > Gastropoda > Stylommatophora > Achatinidae > Lissachatina > Lissachatina immaculata. The sequence continues at coordinate 9,440,535 of CM019691.1, forward strand.
GCTTATTTTCAGCTTTCTTCATGAGATAATTTCAGTATGTTAAAAAAAAAAAACTTTTTCTTTTTGCTTATAATTATGTGCATCTCCCTGATGGCCTCATTTATAGAATTATTGACGCCTTTCTCACCCGCAAGCCATCATCTAAATAATAATCATGTTGTTTTATCATGAGAGAGGGGTGGGCTTGAAAATATCATAACACCAGGAAAGATAAATGGGAAGCGAGGCAGGACAAGGCCAAGAAGAAGGGAAAAAAATGGACAGTCAGATATAATGACATGATAAAACATTACCAACTGAGCTGATAGATCGAGATATGTAGGAAACCATGACAAGCAAAGCCTACTGTCACGGCACTTAATGACAGGTGGATAGACTGTCCAGATCTTTCTGTCTCTGCCTTCCTCGTTCCCATATTATGTTCGAGTGACAGTCAAGTTCTTTTTTTTTAAAAATGTATCTGAAGAATTTTGATCCGTTTTATTTTCATGAATGAGATTTTCATCATCCTTGTTCCTTACGAACTCCACTGATCAAAGCTTGTTCTAAATATTAAACAAGTTTAACTTTTATTTACGTTAAGTTATATTAGATTAGGCACGGAGTAAATGAAAGATATGATATTAATAGCAAGATCTTGTATTTCTCGCTAGCCGGTGCCATCGGGTGCTTCAAGTGCACGTCCATCAACCATCGGAACCCAGAGTGCGAGGATACTTTTAATAACACGGGCAAATTCTACGAAGAAGATTGCTGGGCTTCAAGAAGAGGGCGGGCCGGTTACTTTCCGGGCACCCAGTGCATCAAGATGATAGCAGAAGATGGTATAGTAACACAGTGACCTAAGTGTTGGTCGGTGCTGGGATGTTTAGAATGGGGATTATCTGTATCGCAGTGCTAAAATCTCTCTCTCTCTCTCTCTCTCTCTCTCTCTCTCTCTCTCTCTCTCTCTCTCTGTGCGTGCGTGGGTGTAATGTCTTGTAAATGTTGTGAAATGATATGTTTTTTTTCTGGTTATTTCTGTGATGTTTTTCTCTCTGACCAGCACAAAAAAAAAAAAAAAAAACTTTTTAAAGGAAAGGAAGAAAAGAGGAAGAAAATGTAAAAGTTAGCTTTGAAGGAAAAAGAGAATGAAGAAAGTAAAAGAATTAAGATTGAAGGAATAGAATGTTTTCCTTTTTTTTTCTAATGGGGAACAGAGAAGGAAAAGGAAAAAGAGGCCGACCTTGAGAGACCCTAAAGAGAACAGTGACCAAATAGGCTAAGATAACTGGCATGGAATCCCTTGGCGAGGTTGAGACGCTCGCTGAGAACAAGAGACTCGTGGCGGGACACACTGCGAGCCCTGTGTGACGTACGACGGCACGGGGGTGGTGTAAGAAAAGGAGGAAGACTGCAAAATGAAGAATAAAGAATTATTTTTGTTAAAAATGAAATGATGAAAATGATGTTCAGTTGTGATTTGATGGCGTACCTCTTGTAATCTTATTCCCGTACTTGCTACAGCATCAATTTACTGTGCTTATTCCCACAGAATCCATCAACTACACCCTGGTTGTGCGTAACTGCGTGGTTGATGACGGGGGTACCAACTCAGAGACCGAGATTGGCCGGCAAAGTCACTGTGGATGGATGCGAGTACTCAAATACAATGGGCGAAGGATGAAAGGGTGCATACTTAGCTGTGATACAGATGCGTGTAACCATGGAAACAGAAAAGAAGCTTCCATAGTCCTGGCCCTTGTAGCTGCAGTCACAAGTACTAGTAGTTTTAAGAAGCTTGTATAGGCTCATTAGAACTGTTCGTATCGTTCAGGAAAACAGAGAAAACTGCATGTGTTTACAGAGAAAAATCATTTAATGCTTGAAAGGATATGGGGTAAATTAAAATTCATGCAGGTCTTTTTATGTAAAACTAAACCATGGGTAATCTTTAAAAATTACTGAAAAAGATTATACTGAAACAAAATCAAAACTGCACCTTTGAAAGATGCTAACAATGCAAAGCACCTAAAAAATGAAACAAAAAGAAAAAAAATGGAGCCACTAAAGCTCTTCAGTATAGTGTAACAACAATAGGTTTATACTAAAACTGGAAAAGGCATGAAAGGTATGCAGACAGTTACAAGATGAAAGAAACAGCAAAATCTGGATTGAATTATAAATTGAAATTAAAAAAATGATTGAAAACTATTTGTCAAAACAACACAACGGAAGTGGCACAAGGCAAGAACTTGCTACAGTCTAAATACAAACACAGATATATTCAATCTGGTATAAAGTAAATGAAGAGTTAATATGCTGTGACAAAGCTCTTGCAAAGTGTCTCCAACAAATGGGTAGCCCTATCACTTTCACTGTGAAATTCCACTTTGTCCATTATTCATCAAGTCTGGATGCTGAATCATCTTATTCTGGTTATGGTTTCTTGAATTCCAGAAAAATTTCGTACTAGTCCTTCCCATAGGAAACTGAGTCATATTCTTGGAAACCTGTTTGTTATTTACACTATAGAAGTAACTTAGATTTGTTTTTCTGCTATTTATCAAATTATTAACAAGAGATAAATGATGAGTGAAAGAGTAAAACTATTGTGAAATCAACATATTTGAAAAACAGACCTTTTTTAAAAACTGCTTTAGAGATAAAACACAATACCAAAAAAAAAAAAAACCAGAAAAACAAAAGCAAAAAAAAAAAAGAAATTAACAAAGAAAAGAGTTAACAATTCCTTTAATAACTTCAAATGAAGTTGAGACAACTGATACTTTTATAATTTGTCTATCATCAATTTAGTGACAAAATGTCAAGCAGAAGGAAAACAGCTGTCTCAGATTTGAGACAGATTGCTAGAATCATGTTGAGGGTGATACACATTGCCTGTCTTCTCAAACAACTGCAAAACCTGAATCAAGACTTTGCTCTATTGCCTGTCTTCTCAAACAACTGCAAAACCTGAATCAAGACTTTGCTCTATTGCCTGTCTTCTCAAACAACTGCAAAACCTGAATCAAGACTTTACCTGTGCTCTATTGCCTGTCTTCTCAAACAACTGCAAAACCTGAATCAAGACTTTACCTGTGCTCTATTGCCTGTCTTCTCAAACAACTGCAAAACCTGAATCAAGACTTTACCTGCGCTCTATTGCCTGTTATCTCAAAGAACCGCAAAACCTGAATCAAGACTTTACCTGTGCTCTATTGCCTGTTATCTCAAACAACCGCAAAACCTGAATCAAGACTTTACCTGTGCTCTATTGCCTGTCATCTCAAACAACTGCAAAACCTGAATCAAGACTTTGCTCTATTGCCTGTCATCTCAAACAACCACAAAACCTGAATCAAGACTTTACCTGTGCTCTGTTGCCTGTTATCTCAGACAACTGCAGCTCTTGAATCAAGAATTTACCCATGTTCACTGCCTGTCATCTCAAACAGCTGCAGCTCTTGAATCAAGACTTTACCTGTGCTCTATTGCCTGTCATCTCAAACAGCTGCAGCTTTTGAATCAAGACTTTACCCATGCTCCATAGCCTGTCATCTCAAATAACTGCAGCTCTTGAATCAAGACTTTACCTGTGCTCTATTGCCTGTCATCTCAAGCAACTGCAAATCTTAAATCAAGACTTTACCTGTTCTCTATTGCCTGTCATCTCAAACAGCTGCAGCTCTTGAATCAAGACTTTACCCATACCCTGTTGTTTGATCTTTTCTTTCCAAGTGTTGAGAGCAATGGATTTTGTCTTTATTAATATCACAGCCTCTAACTTGACCTTCACTGTCTTAGGTCTCTGAACGTCCTGAGTCTATTGACCTTCTTCAGCTTCTAATTATGAACCACTAAATGATAAATCATTTTCTTTGAAAGGTCTCATCAAGATATTTTTTTTACTTTTCCAGTAAAATTCACTTTCTGAGCAAAGACAGAAGGCCAGGATAGTTATATATTTTTCATCTTTACCAGTGTTTAAGTTCTGGATCAGTTCAGTCAAAGTTGTATCTCTTCTTTCCTTAGAATCCTTTGTGTTAAAGAGTTCATCTGTTTCTCAGCAAAGTCTGACGTAGCTCTTCTATCATAAAAGTACATTCTCCCACTGCAGTTGGTAGGCATGCATCTTGACTATATAATTTTTTTCAGTGCCAGTTTTTACAGGATTCAAGCTGGGCAGAGTTTCATTAATGGTGTCATATTCTCCATGCATTGAAGGCTGTTTATATTCAACACTTTAGAAATTGCAGATCTTGACTCCAAGAAATGCTCAAGCATTACCAATAAACTGTTTCACTAAGTTCTTGAATCCAAAATGATCTTCTTTTACTACCATTTTCAGCCCTCAAATAATTTTACAGTATTTCATTCTTTAGAGGCAACTCTATGAACAATTTTACAATGGTTCTCACATTCTTAATAGCTTCGCTGATATTTATGAGGTTGATGACTGTTTCATTAGAAGTGTCAATTTCATTATTTGCTAAATCTTCAATTTCTATTGTTGTATCCATGCTCTCATCCTCACAGAGTTCTCCTGAGTTTAACTCATTCTCTGCAGCTACTTGTGCACTTAAATGCCTTACTTTTTTAAAATGAAAAACGTGACATACATCAAGACACATGCCATATGTGTAGCATAAGTGATATTCATTATTTACCAATGTACCAAATTTTACTATAACTATTGCCATCTGTGACACAAGCAGCTAAGTGCTTCTGAATGCTTAGATCAAATTCTTCTAACACAGTTGCTACTGCATTCACAGTACATTCTACAGAAAAATATCCAGTTATTATTATAATTTCTAAATTCAAGAATTTTAAATTTTGATAAATAAAACATATTGTCATTTTTTTCCCAGTATCATCTGAAATTTTCTGGAAATTTAAAAAAAAAAACATGCACAAGTCTGGGAAAGAAACCCCAATTCTTGGAACTGTTCTTCTTTGCAGGTAATGCAGTGCTGATACTGAAGCAAACATCACATTGGATAGAGAGTGGATTATAGTGACTTACACTTGGAGAAGATCCAAGAAATTGGGTTCTATGCAGAAATAACCACCAGATATATCACAAATCTCTAGTCTGAAGGATCACATCAGTTTGCAACCAGAAGCAACATGGAGGAGGTGGGATATGGTCTTAGCCAGCTCTGGTTTAACAGTCCCAGTATATGTACCATCAGTCAAACTCAGACATCTTTTCCTCTCATTCATTACCAGATGAATAATCAGTGAGAAAGCCTTACAACAATAAAGAAGAAAATGACAACTTGAATATTGTTACATAGAACCAAATGCTCTATATTTGATATGTGATAATGATATATGTAGTCAGGCGACAAAACTGCTTTACAACATATGTTCATACAGTAATTTAAAAAAAACGTATTTTACCATCACTGCTATTTCTAGAGTTGTGATAAGCACATGTTAGGATAAATTTTAAGATAAAATGATAGGATTGGTTTAGAAGTTCATAGAGTATTAAGAAAAAAATTAAAGGATGATTAGTTCAAATGGTTCCATCTGTGCAACTTCTTACATAGGTACTGAGAGCTAAATAGATTAATCCACTCTTTGTTAATGAAGAATTTTTCTCCTAAATGAAATGTTTTGGTTATTATACTTTTTATCTTCTTTAATCAGAAAGTTTACATCTGAAACACCTGAAGCCATAAAATATTTCATTTGTTATTTTAGCAATGTCTGTCGAATGTTGAGTAGTTCCTTTATGGCCAAACTGACACTTAGCAGTATATGCACATAATATTAGTTTTAGGCAATGATTGGATATGTCTTACAACTCTTTTTCAGCTTCTGTAACTGTCTGAGCCGAGCTGAATGTTTGTTCTATTTAGATCTACTCTCTCCTGTCTAAAACATATGGCTTTGTTTCAGTGTGGTTTGCCACAATAAGAGTATACCCTCCTTTAGTTGCCTGTTACTGCAAGACCAGAAGAGGTAGTGGTCCTGCTGTATAGCCCCCTACTGGATCTCTAACAAAAATTGCAACACTGATAGGTTCATTCATTCATTCCTTTGCATGTCCCTTGCGGAACTTTGCCTCCCAAACAGCACTCCTGTAGGCCTCTCGGTTGTGAGCAAGATGGCCTGCTGCTGCTGCATCCATTTCCAGATCATCAACGATGTCTTGCAGCCATCTTCGTTTCGGTCTTCCTCTCTTTCTTTTTCCCATTATGTATCCCTCCAATATGGTCTTCTCTAAATTATCATGACGTTTAATGTGGCCAAAATATTTAAGTTTTCTCTCTTTAATCCTCTTTACTAGCCAGCCTTCATCAATATTAAGCTCTTGCAGTATAGATATATTTGTTCGTTTTTGTGTCCACGATATTTGGAGAACTCTTCTATAGCATTTACATTCAAAGGCATTTATGTGCTTCTCAGCTGTTTTGTTAAGTGTCCACTGATAGGTGGAGAACAATATTTAGGCAGCACTACTTTTAAAAACAAACATTTGTAAAGGTCATATTCCATAGAGTGTCAGGTCAGGTCTACTAAACTGAGCAGGCTTGTTATCTTAGACTAATTTTTCCTTATTAAAATTTTCTCTGAATGCTTTTCAGCTTTTTCACTTATCAAATGAGAGGTAAAAATTTAATGCTCAGAAGATTGTTGACTATATAAAAATATTTTGTAATTATGAAGAGTTACACATGACCTGCTTTATAAATGTTTTCATAAAATTTGTGCATATCATTTATTATTTCTGGTATCCATACATCAGTGAATTAATTTGTTTTTGAACAGATTAGATGAATTTATTACGTATATGTTGCTTTTGGCACAAGTCCATTGTTAAATTATACCTTGCAGCATGCAAACTGATGACATTAATTATTCATTATTACACTATCTGTTTATACAACACACTGGAAAACTCATGCGAAAAAAGAAGTAAGATACAGAGAGAAAAATATCCAATTGGTAGACAGAACAGAAAAGAAAAAGAAAGGTAACGGATCTTATTATTAAATATTACAAAATGAAGAAGCATGGTTACTAATATCATAATGAATGAAATAAACACTGGTGATGATATTGTCTTCATTCATTATAATTCTTACACTATCATTATGTAAAAGTGGTGAAAATATTTGTTGGTTACCACTTTGGTCCGAACAAACCACTATGTACATTCATGAAGTTATCTGTTATACAGTATGTTTGTTACTCTGGTGAAGTTACCTGTTGTTCAGCATGTTTGTTACACAATAGATATGTATTAATGACCTATTTCATGGTCTCTGACTTCATGCACAAAGACATCAGTTATATTATTTGTTACTTTATGTACTGGTGTTAAATTTATGCTTTTTTTGCTTGCATTGGTGAAATTATTTTTTAGTTCACATTATGAGCTCAAGATATTAGTTATTCATAAATAATTATCATGTATCAGTAATTTGTTATATTTATTGGTGTTATGATACTAATTGGTTGCTCATGTATTCATATCACAGTACTGATGAAGTTATCCAGTACGTATTTTGTTTTCTGATTCTATATTTATCCCAGATATAAACATAAAGATCTTGACCTTCATATAGGAAATCTCCAAGTGCCAAAATCTAACTATTTTACACAGAAAACCTGCAATTCATTTTCTGTTACCCTTATCCACTTGATGACTTACTCACAAACTCAAGGCAAACAAAGAATGCGAGAGTTCAAGGGAATAATATCTTTCATTCATTTCAAATTTTAAATGCCCTTCATGATATTTTTATTAGATTGTAACAAAAGGCCAGATGATAGGTCACAACCTTGTTTTATCATGCAAAAATACAAAATTAATTTTATTAATCATGGCAATGTCATAACATGACTAAATCTAAATCTTCATAAATTATCTTAACAAGTTAATTTTATTATATAACTTTTGGCAAACTAAGAAAATTGGCAAGGAATAGAGGTCTGAAGGTTGACATTAGAGACAAAGTTTTGATTTATCAGAACTCTCTTATGTGGATCTGAAAGGTGGACATCACCTGCAGAAAAATGAAAAAAAAATAGTTTCCATCTTCACTGCCTTTGTGTGGAGCAATGAACATCAACTGGCAAGATAAAGGAACCAGCTCAGAGCTTTCAGCGTATGCTAAGCTTCCATCAGTGGAGGCAGTGCTAAGCTTCCATCAGTGGAGGCAGTGCTAAGCTTCCATCAGTGGAGGCAGTGCTAAGCTTTCATCAGTGGAGGCAGTGCTAAGCTTCCATCAGTGGAGGCAGTATGAAGTGGCAGAAGGTTGAGGTGGCTGGAACATGTAACAAGAATGGATGGCAGCCATATTTCCAAGCAGGTTTTCTACACTGAATTTATTATGGGAAGGAGCCACATGATAAGTCTTAACCAAGACCTAACGATATTTGTTAAGTCATCAGTGTGAGATTTTTCTATCAGCCATGTGATCTGGGAAGAACCTGCGAAAGACAAAGTCATGTGGATAGTGATTGTGCAAAGACAGAGAGTACCAACTGAGCAGGAAATGATGACTCAACTGGAAATTTAAAGATGCAATCACGAAGAAAGGTGACGGAGCAAAGAAACTGGAGACTCATTACTGCCAGCCTCAGTACCTGAGATGGCACATGATGATGGTGATGATATACAATATACATAATTTTATTAGTCATGGCAATATCATAGCAAGACTGAAACTAAATCTTCCTGAATTATCTGCACTTATAAACTGCATTCAAGTTTCTGAAGTACTCTCCCACTTATGCAAGTAGATGATTCCATAACACTGTGCATAAGCTGATTTTTGGGTAACTCACAGCCATGTTTTGTTATATGCCAAGTGGCAGATTTTTTTACTTTACCAGTTTTCTCCATAAATTCTATAGATGTTTTGCAAAAGTTGGAAATTTTTTTTACGCAAGTCCATATCTATATATGTCGGAACTCTGTAAGTCAGCATTCATATGTAGTTCTCAATTTCCACTCACCTACCGCACTATCATCTTTGTCAGATTTGCTTTCCTGTACCATGATTTGTTCTCAGTACACAGATCATCAAAGCAATAAATATAGTCTATACCTTTCAACACTCATCACGTACTCTTGCAGCTTGTGTTCAATCAAGTTTTAACTTTGGTGGTCAAGAGTACAGATGTTTCGAGTACGAAATTTATTTGAGGCTGATATGTGTAGGGAGATTCTGCAGTTAAATTTAATTCTGAAATTAAGATGCTTATGTGTTCTCTCATGATTTATCATCTCTGTTTTTCATTTCCTTCTAAGCAATTATTAATGTCCATGTTTGTTATAATGTTGATCTTGTCTGATATTATGGTTCAGATGAGTTGTAACTAGATAAATAGAACAAATATATGGTATTAGTCATTATTATTTCTTTTGTGTCAGTTTTTGTGAGCAACACTGATATGTTATATATAGGACAACCTAAAAAGTCATGGAGATTTACAGCAGAGAAAATACTGGTAAACAAAGGAATGACATGGGATACAGCCAAGAAGACAACAAAGATTTTATAAAAGTAGAAATCTCTTGCTATCAGCAGCCCCATGTGTCACAGGTGCTGAAGGGACAAGAAGGAGAGAGAAAAAGAGCCATTATTATATTGATATCTAAAATTAAAAATGTTATTTTATCCTCATCTGATTAATGTACTCGACTCTCATGATGATAGTCACTGGTTTGATTCAACCTCAATTCAGCTGTGAAAATTGGTTCCTGGAGCTAGGGAAGGTAAAGGCAGTGTGGTACAGCAGAGATTGTGGTATCTTCTAGTAACACACAATAATTAATTTATAAACATATAACTATACATGAAGCCACTGCAGTAAAGATGTGATACCAAAATGTATAAAACTAGGAAAGAAAGAAGGAACAGCTTTATTACTTAATGAGTACACAGTTGTGACATTTCAGCATGAGCCTTAATCATACAAAAACACATAGGAGGAAGAAACAGAGAGATGAGATAAAGTATAAATTCACATGAAAGCTATATAAAAAAAAAAGAAATAAAATGAATAGAGCACTTAGCTGTAACTTGTAAGAACCTGTAGCTTGCTAGACGCTGTGTTCAGAAATGTGTACAGCAGAGTGTAGAGAATATTTAAATAGAGACTTGTGATGTGTGATAGGTAGGTCATAACTGAGGATGGTGGGTAGGGAACCATGGAGGGAAGAGAGAGTGATATAATGGTAACCTAGCCGGGAGAAGGTGAAATCATTGGGGTAGAGGGGTTGTAATGTGATGCTGTGAAGAGGTTCTGAACTATGTGTAACAAGTGAGAAGGGAGTGGAACTTAGTGGGGAGGGATTATGATTGCGGAAAAGGAGAATGTTAGGTGTAGCTGAATAGCGAGTTCAAACCATATGGTTCCAGCATCTCATATTCCTGAATATAATTTCTCAAGTGCTAGGCAGCTTCTGTCAGTTTATACGGTATCTTCTAGCACACTGACAAGTCGAGGAAAATATGGGCACTAACATTGTCCATTTGGTTACTTTTTCTTGTAGAACAAATCTTGTGTGGCAGAATAACAAAGTGTGTACAGAAGAACATACACCATTAAAAAGTGATAATAATAAATGTTTTGTGCAAGTGGCCAACCAAAGCATGATAAATAATTGCTACATTTTGTTTTAGTTTGTCAGTAATCTGTCTTGTCTTATCTGAATTTAGATGATTCTCAATGAAAGCTTTTCAGTCCAGAACAACTTCTTAAAAACTTTTATTTGAAAATTGTTTGAATGCTGCATGAGTGGTTTGACTGAGAACTAAATTATAGTTTATGCAGCAATATATTAGTTCCTTAAAAACTAGTAATAAAGTGTTATGTGAAACAATAATTTGAAACAATAATTTATGATGGAAAACAATGAAACAACCTACCACAATGATGTTCTGTAATTCTTTATGAGCCATTAATTTTTTTTTTATCTCAATGCTAATCATTTCTTTTCTTTCTCCTATACTGTGATATTTTATGTTCCAGTACCTTTCACTTTATGTTTTCCTTGTGAACTGACACACTTTTTCCTCACACTCTTACATATGATCCTCTGTGTTTAAATTAGAAACCCAATGAATAATTAAAACAAAAACCAAAGACACAGACAAAAAAATTATGACAAGAGCAGGAAGATGATCATCAGAATTACAAAACCCTTGGGATATGTTCACCAAAATGATGATACATCTCCTGAAACCTTTCTTCACGGAGCTGTATTTCATTTTATCTGAAGTTTCAGCATTCTCTAAACATACATTTGGAAATACATGTACAAATTAATGTTAAAAATTTCAACTCTTGTATTAGAGATGAACATTTCTGAATTTGTCATATATCAAAATAAAAAAATAAAAAAACTGCAACATAACCAAACAACAAATTGTAAGCAATGTTAATGAGATCCTGTAGAAATATAGATTAAAATTAATTTAATAAAACTATATGAATACAGATTAAAATAAATTAATAATAATCAGTTGCTGCAATATATATATATATATATATATATATATATATATAGATATATATATAAGACAAGCAGACTTATTGCAGACAAATCAATGCAAACAAAAAAAAAAAAAGAAGCTAAAACAGGAAACACTTGAATGAATCTGGTATTTTTTTAAAAATTAAAAAGAAAAGACCACTTAAATGTAGTAGCCTTTTTCACTGCAAAAATATTAATGAACAAGAATTAAATTTAAAGAAACAAAATAATAATTTTCTTAAATCTTGCAAGACATATATTAAAAAAAAAACCTCCATGCCAACAGATGTTAAGAAATAAACTTCACCATCAGCAAAGGCACTGACTAGGAATGCTTTTATTTTCTAAAATAGGACAAAAATAAATGTACTACCCATTGGTCATACAAACTATGTGACTGTTATATAACCAACTAAATGACATTAGTAATTATATTCTAACCAAGTTCATGACTGTTTGTAATTTAAAATATTAATTAATGATTTAACATTATTTGGTATCAGCAACACAGAATTTGCATTCACTTTCAATTATACTATGAACAAATCTTAGTGAACCCACATGGACCCACATCAACCCCCCCCCCCCCCATACTTTGTCATCAGCTAACTCACTTTCAGAGAGTTACTCTGAACAAATATCATTTTTCAACTTCTGGATACAACAGCGTATTAAAAATGAAAAAAAAAAAATTACTAGAAACTGAAATATAAAGTACAAAACAAAATGAGCATTCAGTATACCACAGGGCAATCTTGCATAGGTGATCAGCACTCCAGGGCATTAAATGTGTAGTCAAGAATATGAAAGGTAAGAAGCTCATTGTATTATATAACAGACATTTTTGTTATTTAACAGTATGAATGATTCATTAAATATGTGATGAAGTGAAAAAAAAAAATTCAGCAAAGGAACAAAAACTCTGACAGTTTTTTTTTTTTTCAGTAAATGACATGAATTCATATCTTCAAATGCACTGCTGCTCTTTCACCTGTGAAGTTAAAAAACATACTGATAGTTACTAGCACTGACATACTCTCTAGTTTTATCAATGTTATTACACTTATCTGCTTTTTCTCACTGTTATTACACTTATCTGCTTTTTCTCGCTGTTATTACACTTATCTGCTTTTTCTCACTGTTATTACACTTATCTGCTTTTTCTCGCTAAATTAGAAAATGTTTTTGTCAATCAGTGTCCAAAATGATGAACTCTGCAGCTATACAGAAGTAATTTTTTTAAAATAGTTATATACATACATCTTCATATATGAAGATATCAAGAGACCAGAGGCAGAATGATCCAGATTATATAAATGTTGGAGATATGATTATTAAGAAAGCAGAAACATACAAATATCTAGGCATAACCTTCAACAGAAGCAACACAGTAAGCTAGGAAATTAAAATCAGAGTACAGATAGGGAATATTATATACTTTGCCTTGCAACACCTGTTAAAATCCAAAGTCCTGTCCCAAAACACCAAAATAACAATCTACAAAACTATAATAAGACCAGCCATCATGTATGGATCAGAAACGTGGAGTACAACAAAGAAAAATGAACAACAATTGCAAATCTTTAAGAACAAGATCTTAAGAAGAATCTTTGGGCTGATAATGGATACCAACAGTGGAGAATGGATAGCTAGAAAGAACACTGAACTGAACAGCTTATTTAAATCCAAGTGAATTATAAATGTCTTAAAACTGAGCAGACTATGCTGGCTGGGGCATATAGAAAGAATGGAAGAGAATAGACAAATGAAAATGATGTTTGCACAAGAGATGAGGGAAACAAGACCAAGGTGTAGACCAAGACAGAGATGGAAAGACAACATAGAAGAGGATATAAAAGTAACTGATGTCACCAACTGGAGAGAGAAGATTAGGAATAGACAGGAATGGAGGCGAACTTTATCTGCAGCAATGAGCCTTAATGGCTCAGAAAGCTGAAGAAGAAGAAAGTATACATACATAGCTTGAATACAGTAGCTGAACATTACAGTCTAGGCTCTTGTGAAATGTGTTAAGATTAAATGTTGTCCAGATTATATTAAGAACTATTTAGTTTAGAGCTTTCATGCTGTTTACCTTGGTGAAAAAAAATACATATTGTGTAAACAGAATTTTCATTTTCATTTTCCAATAATAAAAAGATATTTCCTAAAATCTCAATATCATGTAACACAAGCATAAATGCTGATTATGAAAAATGAATATCAAGGTAAAATGTAAGTAACCACATTCACACAGGAGAAAGAATCTGGACGTGCTCGGGAACTGGCTATTTTCTAGCTTTTTCACCACCATCTTGGGTAACAATAAGATTTGGCATTCCATAGCACACCATGCTAAAATCATTCCTGGTTACCACTGGTGGTTCCTCTTGCTTGATTCCAGCATCTGATTCAGGGCCATGTACTTTGTCTGAGAGACAGAAAAACTTGCTTTCAATCGTTTTTTTTTTTTATTCATGTCTGCCAGATGGGCCTTGTTCACCATGCTTTCCCATCTTGTGCAGATACTGGCATTTCTAACCAGATTAAGTGCCTCTCCTTTCTGGCGCCACTAACTCAATCTGTTCAAATATCTTGTCTTTTTTTTCCCCTTGAGTTTTTCAGTGATTATCAGACTAGCATCTGGTTCTCATTAAATGACCATGGAATTTTAACTGTTTTCCTTATGTTACTATTCACTGACATGGAAAAAAACGAAGCATCAGAATTAATCGGAGACACCAAGGACCACACAAGATGGAGAAGCATGGTCACCAACACTCTCTGGCATGGTAAATAATAATAATAATTTTCTTATGGTTTCAAGCGGTTTTTGGTATTCTGTAACATCTCTAAGACACTCTTCAGGTTCATTAAATAATGCCTTAAATTTGCTATTGGATTGCAAGGGTCACACAAGACAGAGAAGCACATTTGCCAGTGATGTCTGGCAATAGGACTTAGTGTACTGTACTTAAATTTTAAATGAAACTGAGAATTTAAGAAGTTGCATTCTCTTCATGCTGAAACTGCATGGCAAGGCAAACTCACAAAATATCAAAACTGCATAAACTGATGAAAATGAGACATAATGGTACTCAGAAGGATGATGGCTGAGTATTATATGGTATGAATTGAGCTAAGCTAGCAAGTCACTTCCAGGTAATTTATACATATATAAAGAGAGCCATTGTCTAAACTAAAAATAAAGGAGAAACTGTGAAGTCACAGAACACAGAATATGTCATATGATGTGGAGAGCATGGTTCAAAAGAACAAGGCAAGCCAGGAACAACAGAAAAGGTCATGCATTTAAAGAGTGAAAATCTTGAATTCCAACTGAATTTATGAAGGACAAAAGCAGGACAGAATGAATGAAAGCAAGATAGAATGAATGAAAGCAGGAGAGAAGTGAGCCAGATGGAGAATAAAGCTTTTGAAATGTATAGTCTGAGTACTGGCTTCCTGTCTGTGTCACTGCCTAGGACCTGCAACAGAGCTGTGGGAGGTTCACTTCTTGAGTGTGGTGGACCTAAGATCCCACACAGCCCAATTATATTGTGACATATATATAAATATATCTTATCTTATATCTTATATCCTTCCCATGCCTTTAAACGTCACACAGGGCTCACAAAGTAGTTTGCCAATTTTTCCTGTCTTCCGCGAGTCTTTCAACCTCATCAATGGATTTTATGCCTGTTAATTTGGCCTCTCTTAACAACGTCCTTTTCAGAGTTTCATGCAGTCTGCTTCTTTTTCTTTGGCCCTCATGTGTTCCACTTGATAGCTTGTTTTGGGATTCTCTGATCATTTCTTCTCATCAAGTGACCAACATATGTCCATCTCCTTTTCCTGATCATCCATGAGACTGATTGTTGTTCAGTCATCTGTCTTATCTCTGCATTGTTCTTGAATTCGTTCCATTTGATGCAGAGTATTTTCCTTAGGCATTTGTTTTCAAAGAGTCTAATTTCTTTTCTATTTCTTTAGTTGTTTTCCAGCTTTCACATGCATAAATGAGGGTGGATATTACATTTGAATTGAATAGTCTTAACTTGGTTTTTGTGCTTATAACTTTTGAATTTCATACGTTCTCAAGATTCTTGAAGATCGATGCTGCTTTTGCAATTCTGATTCTAACTTCCTTTCTAGTGTCACCATCCTGGTCTATGTAGCTGCCAAGGTACGCAAATTGATTGATTTCTTCAATATCTGTCCCTTCTACGTGTATTTTTCCATTTTGATAACGGGAATTTTCATTAGTTTTGTTTTGTCCTTGTTAACTTCTGTCTTGACTGCACAACCATATCCATTGTAGAAGTCCTTAATGATGTTGACAGTTTTAGATGGTATTCCATATAGACATAAAATTCTCCATAATGAATCTCTGTGTATGCTATCAAATGCCTTTTTAAAATCTATGAAGTTCAGTATTAATGGTTTCTGCTTTTCAATATGTTCTTCAAGTATTATTCTGAGAGTAAAGATCTGGTCGAGACAGCTTCTCCCTTTTCGAAATCCTGCTTGTTCTTCTCTCATTGCAATATCCACTATATCTTTATGTCTATTCAAAATGACCTTGCAAAATACTTTTGACACAACTGATATTAAGGTTACTCCTCTGTAGTTGTTACAGGCACTAAGGTTGCCTTTTTTTGATATTTTAACAATGATTCCTTTTTTCCAGTCAGAAGGGACCTTTTCTTCTTTCCAAATCTTGTTAAACATTCTCTGTAGTTGTCTCATGTTGTCACTATTGATAGCTTTTAACATTTCGGGTGTTATTTCATCTTCACCTGCAGCTTTGTTGTTAGCTATTAAATTCACTGCTGTTTCAATTTCATGCAATTTAATTTCATCTAGGTTGACATTTAGTTGTGGGGCTGGTAAGTCAGTTTCAAGGTTTAACAATTTTTTTGGGTGTGGTCAATTAAGTATTTCTTGGAAGTGTTCAGCTCATCTTTGCTTTTGGTCTTTATTTGATGTTAATAGGGTTCCAGTTTTGCTAAGGACTGGTCTTTCTTTAGATGTAATAGTACCTGTTAGCCTCTTCTGTATGTTATATAAAGTTTTGCTGTCTCCTGTTTTTGCTGCTTTTTCTGCCTCTTTCGCCATATTGTCTGTGTATTCTCTTTTATCCCTTCTAGCTGAACTTTTTACTCTCTTGTCTATTTCTTTGTATGTTGCTTTCGCCAGATTGTTTCCAAGATCTGTTTTTGCATTCAACATGTCTAATTCGACTCCTCGTCTTTCATTTATATACTTCCATGTTTTATCTGATATCCATGCTTTTCTATTTGGTTTTTTCAGTCCAGCGCTTGCTTTTGCTGCTGTGATTATGGCTGTGCTGTAAGAATTCCATAATTCATCTATACCTATCTCCTCAACTTCACTGGGTGTTTTGGAATGATTGGCAAGTTCCTGATTGAAATTAATGTTAGTATTTTCTTCTTGTAGGCTATGGCTGTTTATCTTTCTGTGTATTGATTTCTTGTGTTTGCTTTTCAATTTTAGTTTTATTTTCCCTATGCACAGGTTGTGATCAGTGTTGACATCTGCACCCCTATAAGTCCTTACATCTATGAGAGATGTTCTGTATTGCTTTCTAATACAAAAATGATCTATCTGGTTTATAGTTCTATCATCTGGAGATATCCACATTGTTTTATGTATCTCTTTGTGTGGGAATATTGTGCCTCCAATGACCATGTGCCCTCTGTTAGACATATTTCAATTAATCTTTCTCCGTTCTGATTAACCATGTCAAGTCCTTCTTTCACCATCACTTTTTCAACGTCAGTATTATCTTTCCCTACCTTAGCATTGAAGTCCCTCATAGCAATTAGGATATTGTGTTTAGGGACTTTGTTGATGATTTGTTGTAGTTGGTGATAGAAGTCGTCTTCCACATCATCATCTGCATCATTCGTGGGTGCATATATATATATATATATATATATACACACACATAAGAAGGTTGTCTCAAAAGTACATTAAAAAGGGTTAATACTTCAAGAGCAAAATTTATTTGGACATAAAACACTGTACACTGCGTTCCATGATGGACACCTTACTTTTCCACATAATTGCAATAACAACTGAGGCATCTGTATAAGTGTAGAGGACATTTTTTTATGTCTGTCTCATTAAAGTGTCCCGAACACAGAGTCTCCATGCCACATTTTTTTCCACATCCTTTACACTCTGAAATCTGAGGCTTCCAAAATTTTCCTTGAGAGGTTGGATGAGGCAAAAATCATCAATGCAGACTGCAACCATATGGCATATGGTCCAAATTCTCCCACTGAAAATGTAGCAAAAGTTCCTAAAGTGAAGCAGCCATGTGTGGGTAAGCACTATCGTGGAGGAGCAACACACCTTTTGTCAACAGTCCAGGATGACAGCATCTACTGGCAGCTTGTAAATGTTCCTGCGCTTCGCCATACACTCCTGCATTTCCTCCCCTTTTCAGGAAATTGACCAACATGACTTTCTGATCTCAAAACACAGTATGCGTCACTTTACCAACAAATGGCATGAATTTCCTGACTTGTAGGAAACCTGGATGTTTCCATTCTATGGTTGCACGTTTCAATTCTGGGGTGTTATGGTAAACTCATATCTCATCACTGGCGACAATGTGCTGCAGAAAGTCTTGGCTGTGACTGACATATTGCCAGAGGAATGCCATTCTCTTTGCCTCATGGTCCTTGGAAGGGGCTCACAGGATCCACTGTACATACACATTATGAAATCCAAACTGTACAATCATTCTGGACACTGTTCCACGTGACAGACTCAAGTCATGTGTCAGTTTGTTCAGTCATTCATCTGTTCTCCAGTATCACTCATTCAACGTGCATTCTGTTTTCTGCTGAACCTGCTGTCATGGGTCTGCCACTCCACACTATGTCTCTGGTTGTCACTTACTCAGTTCAAAATTCTGCGCACAATTTTGCCACATGCTGTTGACTCACCACACTGTCTCCATAGAATTCCACCAGCTGGCAATGAATTTATGCTGTTAGCACCTGCTTCATGTTCATAAATCATAATCACAGCATGAACCTGCTGTTTGGACCACTGCTAGAGCTGATTCTCCATCTTAAACTGATGGATGCTGCCTAGATGGTGCTGCATGGTGCTGTGATCTGTCATGGTGTTGCCAGTTGATGAATATGGAAAATTCTGCAACCGTGCCCATTAGTCCAACATCACTTTTATGAACATTCTTACATCTTACATCCTTCCCGTGCAGCTAAACATAACCTAGGGCCCGCATAGTAGTTCGCAAAAGATTTACTGTGTTTGGTGAGTTTTTCAATCTCATCAAGGGATGTTATGCCCACTGAATTGGCCTCTCTTAACAATGTCCTCTTTAGAGTTTCACGTGGTCGACTTTTTTATGAACATTACATGCCTTGTAAACTTACTTTTGGGATACCCATTTGTGTGTGTATGTTTATATATATCATTCATTCATTCATTTGCATGCCCCTTGTGGAACTTTGCCTCCCAAATATATATATATATATATATATAATCCACATAAATGAGAATTTGAAAGAAAATACCTTTCTCAGTTTCTTTGCTTCCTCTTTTGCTTCTATGTGGGTCAGATGTTTTATCCAGATTTTGAGATGACTTATCTTCTTGAAATGCTTTCCCTGGATTCTGAAGCAAATAGGTTGTCTGACCTGTTGTCTTGCCCTTCTGTAACATATCTAAAGTGCAGTAAAATAAGAACTATTGTTTGTAAAATTCACAGTATAACACAAACAGTATAACATCAGCAGCAGGCCATCTTGCTCACAACCAAGAGGCCTACAGGAGTGCTGTTAGGGAGGCAAAGTTCCACAAGGGACATGCAAATGAATGAATGAATGAATGAATAACACAAACTTAGGTGCTTAAAGCAAACTGTAAATGATGGGGCTAATCTGACACAAAGGACTCTGTCATAAAAATGTTTCAATGGGGCACTGATACATAGCCAAAGCTAAATGCTGCAGGCCAGACTGAAAACACTAGGAAAATGATTAGAGAAAAAAAAATCTCTTCCCTTTTATTATAGTTGTTTGACCTTGGGAGAGAAATTCCTCAGCTCTGTAAGCCATCCCCTGAAGGAGAGGTTCAATAACTTGGCACTAAGACGGCTTAAAAGAAGAAGCTTCATTCATCAGGCCAAGCGTATGTGCAAGCTGATACCTGACCTTCCAACTATAGACATACACCATGGAAAGAAGCAGATTGTACACAAATAACTATTCAGACTGAAGTGAAAGGTGTCCAGAATGGTGAGATGCAAAGCAGTCTTGTAAGATCAACAGCCACACTTAGTGTTCTAGATGATAAATATCCATGTGACACCTGGATACATGTATAGAGATGGATCTGCACACAATGCCATAAAGAATGGAGGGGCAGGAGCACATATTGAATATCCAAACAACACCACTGACAAGATTTCCATACCCACTGGAAAATACTGCAACAACTATGATGCAGAAGTTAGGGCAATTATTGCTGTAGTTGAAAAACTATCAGACTCCAGAACTGATACATGCCCCATAATATTCTCATAGATGCAAGATCAGTACTGGAAGCTCTTCAGTGCAACAAACTGCCAGATCTTAAGGATACCTTGTCAAAAATTGGCTTAAAACACAGAGTCACCTTGCAGTGGATTCTATCCCACTGTGGGATACCAGGCAATGATAAAGCTGACCATCTGGCCAAAGAGGGCACTGAAATGGAGCAACCAGACATACCAATCACCTATAATCAGAAGAAAAGCATGATAAAAACCTACAGGAAGCCACAAACACCACCACATTATGACTATCACATGCTAAACAGAAAGGAACAAGTCACCACTTTCCATCTCTGAACAGGACACAGCTGACTCTGAAGTCATATGAATACAAAGTTTAAGGTTGGTACTACTAACCTTTGTACATGTGCCCAGGTGCCCCAAACTGTGGAATATATCCTCCAAAACTGCACCAACTACGAGACACTGAGAAATAATTACTGGCCCAATGAAACCACTAAAGAAGATAAGCTCTACGGTTCCATACATGAATTACAAAAAACAGTGAAATTTATCCAAGAGGCAGGACTGCAGATACAGACAGACAATGCGTATGAAGAAGAAGAAGATTATAGTTGTTCTTTGCCTCTTGATCTTCTCTTGGCTTTTCTGTTAAAAAAATTGTGAAAAGAGCCTTTAAATGAATCACTGTTTTTTATACAAGTTTTATATGCACAAGAAAAGCACTGAAACTACATGTTTAAGTAACTAAAAAATTATTAAATATGACCTGTTTTGAAAGAGCAAAGATGTGGCTGGACAACCACCCTGGACATGTAGACGAAGAACATAGATGTTAAAAAATAAAAAAGTGTGAACAGAAAAAGAAAGAAAAAAAAATTAATCATAAAAAAAATTAAATAAAACAAACATTAAAACGCTGCATTTACAGTGAAAAAAAAAAAGATCAAGAAGACTTGTCATCTATCTTATCTGCAGAGACGCAGCATAAAATTCATGTTCATTACAGTCAGTAAAATAGCTACACCCAGTAAATGAAAGAGGCTAGCACTTGTATGTCTTACATGTCATAGCCTTTTTTATCCTGTGAGCGTTATTACACAATGAGCAATACCATTGGTTCAGCAGGATCGATCTGATGCCAGCCATGCTAGCCAGCATTGCCATCTCCATGGGCATCTCTAGATCTAGAGTTTCAGCTCTGAAGTTAAAAAAAAACAAACAAAAAATTTTCAGACTGTTCTTTGTTCATTTCTCTCAAAATCATCATCATTATCACTACTGTTAGAAGTCATTCCAATTACGGGTTGACTTTATATTATCTGTAATATTTGAACACACCGAATAGTATACAGTGAAATTATTTAACATTCATAATAATGTATAAATAGAACATATAATCACTTATAAGTTCAAACAATTCTGTAAACAACTTTCCCAAACAAACATACAGCCATGCCTAAGAAAGTATACAGATATACAAAATATGTTGTTGACATCATACATATTCTATATGCAAATGAGGATTACTCATGACGTATGAGAAAATCCATGAAGAACTATCTTACCTTTTTGGGGCATCCAGTTTAATCTGGCGCTGATCGCTCTTTGTTGTCTGAATTTGGTCAAAGGAGAATAATATTTGGCAATCTGTAAAAGTGCCAAAGTTTATATACAGAGTTCTTCCTCTTCCTCTGTAAGCCTATTGTTCATTTGAAGTATATTCTCCATTTGGACTATTTAAAAATTCATTATGCAGCTTTCTATGAATTTATTACAGAACTTTTTTAACAATGAAATGATACACCCAACTTTCATATATCATTAACAAGAATTAATTTAACTTTAGACTATTGTGAGCAATTAAAATGGCATTTTAAAAAAACATAACTGCTGTCATTTGGTTTTATTCAATAGTGGGAGTTCATAGGTAAAGGAAGCAGTTTTTATGACTGAAAGACTAGGGATGAAAATTATGGGGTGAACATTTTTCTAAACATCAACATCTCAAATGTAAATACATACCAGAAATAATGAACATGGACCCCTCCATCAATAGGACATATCAATTTAGAAAAGTCATTTCTCCATGATGTATAAATGACACATTAACTTATAAATTTGTCATGGAAAGTGCAAAAAAGTATGACAAAGAAACCTGGCATTGTTAAAAAAGGTTTCTGACCTGCCTAAAACATCAGTCCCATGACTTAAAATTTGAGGAATTAAAACTAGGAAGAATTATGATGGAAGAAATAAACAACAGAAGCAATACAAGTAAAGAAGAAGTAGCTTTATCCAAGAAAAACAAAGACTTGCAGCATTAAAACTAAACATATAAAAAAATAACTCTGGTTAATCCTTTTTGATGTACAAAATTATGTAGTAACTCCTTTGCTCCACTATGTTATATTATTACACAAATGTAAGAGCATCATGATGCAGTATGAACAAATACATATATATTCTGCCCAGTTTTGAGCTATGCTTCAAACACTAGAAAATGGTAATATAATTTACCTCTTACAGACGTAGAAAAAAAAAACACAATAAAGTTTCGAATTTTACCTGGAATATTCAGGGCAGACATCTTGTGTGGTGGTATATATGCCAACAGTCTCTCCATTCCATAGAAAATAAAAGAGCTACTTTCTGTAAGGTAGATTTCCCACTCTCCAACACTGGAAAACCCAGAAAATGAAATATTAAAATTAAAATAGGTTTCTTTCATCAGACAAGTGACTCAGCAATATGTTAAATCTGGGCAGGTGGATACAAATCTACTCTAGCTGCTGTGAAATATATGTCACTTCATCTAACATGCATCATCATCATGTGCCATGCCCACTGGTGTTGGCTATTATGCTTCTCCAGAGTACCCGATCTTTCATGCAGGCCATTAGCTCAGTTGGTGACCTTCTCTTACACCATCTCGTCAGACTGTCTAGTATCATTTCTCTCGGTCTTCCTCTGGCTCTTCTTCCCTCTATTTTTCCTGTTGTTCTCACTGCTCCTCTTCTCAATGCATGTCCTATGAAAGTACATTGTCTCTCTCTTATTTTTTTGATAAGATTTTTTTGTCTCTCCAGCTTTTCTCAAACATTCTCCATTAGTTATTTTTGCTGTCTAGGGAATCCGCAACATTCTTCTAACAATAAACCATATTTCTACTGCTTCCAATGATTTTTGTGCAGATCTGCCTATTTATAGCATACATGCATGTTCATTATTTTTTTCTTCAAATATTGAAAAGATATAAAAAAAAAATTTTAATGTTCTGAACTTACAGACTTAACTCTTCTCATGATGCAGAAAAAAACGCAGATGTTCCCATCTGTGCCACACAAAAAGCATGGGTCTTGATATGTGTATGGGGTATAGTTGTAAAAGTGGTTGTACAAAGTATTTCCACTTTAAAGTATACATATTATGCATGAAATAGTTGTAAATTAAAGAAGATTTCACAAATGAAGAGTTTTTTAGGAAAAAAGAAGTAGTGTAATGATTTTAGCTGATAATTGTGTAGTGCCTACCATTGGCAATGCCTAGATGTACAATGTCTACCATCGGCGATTTCTAGATCTACTTAAATTTTCATCCGATCTTGTCGTGTGGTGGCATTCTCACTAAAATAATGTCTGAAATAACCATCTAACTACTTCTCCAGTCCATTTAACAGGTCTAGATGTACTTGGGGTACAATCAGGAACAGTGGTCGGGACATAGGACATATCCTTATGCCTCCGAAACCACAATAAATACTGAAATTTCTCCAGTAAAACATCTATTTCGCTCGGTTGTTAGCCACGCTTTGGATTGAACTATGAAAGGTCACCAGACATGCGCAGATAAATCATGTACAATAAAAAGTTTTACAATAGTTTTATGTTGCAACGAAACAAAATCGCTATAACAACATGGCAGTCACTAGATTAACAGGAAGTTATCACGATATCGACTACAGCAGGGGAAGAATTAATGTTACAACTGTGACTAGCTTGTCACTGACACTGCTGTTCTCTTTCTTTAAACTGAAATATTTATTCTTGCTACATCTTAAAAATACCACAATTTGTAGAATTTACAAAAACAATTAGATCTAGAGATTTTATGCCTGTTTGCTTCAAAATTTTGACATCTTAGCTCTCAAGCTATCATGAGTCATTTAAATGACTTTTTAAAAAATAACTCTGGTCATAAAGTTTCATTCTGTAGTCAGAATCATAATTTTAATTGCTGCCTGTGCTAAAAATAGGTACTGTGATATTTCTCAATACAACAATGTGGCATTAAATTTCTTTTATTACAAAAAATGTTTGTGTGTCATCAGTGTTGTTTTGGAAGTTAAAGAGTTAAAACTAAGAAACCTCTCATTTGATGACAAATGGTGACTGCTAGTAATTGTCATGGTTATTATACTCTCAACCATAATTAGACAGTGAGGGGAAACAAGGCTTGTTACAATCTTTTCTTCAGCTCATCCCTGTTATATATTTCAGTCCTTCTTTGGTCAACTGCATTCCCTTTACTCTTTTTTGGAACCACGAATTTTTCTTGTTGCATTTTTTTTCCACCAGGCTGAAGCAAAAGAGGTCAATCACGTGAAACTCTAAAGAGGACATTGTTAAGAGAGGACAGTTCAGTGGGCATAACATCCCTTGATGAGACTGAAAGACTCACCGAAGACAGGAAATCTTGGCGAACTATCTTGCAAGGCCCTATGTGACGTTTAGCAGCAAGGGAAGAATGTAGGATGTAAGATTTTTTTTCAAAAACATCTATCTTCCTTTGCTCTCTTTTCTTCAGTATGTTCTCCACTACCAACTTCCTCTATTTATATTCCTAAATATAAGATCAAACATATGCTTATCACTGATTTTTCTTCACGTTCACAATAAATTCATACATTACCATTCATCCTTCAATATTTTCTATGACAAAGCCCCCAACAAAGCAGCATCTCAGTTACCACTAAATAAACCAAGCTGTACCTTGGTGTGTGATCACTTCCTGAAAGGCCGAGCCATTTTGGAGTAAACTGTTGTTCATACTTCTGAAGTATCTTCTCAAACTCTTTGACTGGTTCGTGAGTTTCTGTCTCAGCACTGTCCAAGAATGGATCCACAATGTCTGGGACATAGTTAAAGCTTTGGAAATATCCCATTTGTTTCAAAACTTGGATTCACAAACTGGATCATGGCACTCTGACACTGCAAATTTTTTTTTTTTTTAAGTGAAGAGAATGTGAAAATTCATGATAAACAAAACTATCAAATTGAATTAAAATCAGTTTTAATCTTGCTCAATGCATCTCAGAATATTCTGCAGACTCTCTCTGGCAAAGAGATACAAAACAATATCCTTCATTATAGTATAGATTCTACTGAAGAGTTGCCAAATTCACCTCTGTTTCTGACATAGTAAGACAGGAAAGAATATAATTCTGGATCCCACAGTAACTCAAGACAATATGTAAATATCAGGGTCAAGGATACATCTGAAGAGATGAGTGTTCACAGGCACTTGCCAAGACATGAGGGGTCGGTCGACAGGAATCTGAAATGTTGTAAATACGAATATAATTAAATGATGTTTACGTACCTTCATTAAGAATAAATGTTTTGTGAAAAGAATATTAAGAATTTTTGCCCCCATCTAAGACTATAAAAGTAGAGTTTAAAGAATCAAATCCAACAGCGAAATCTATAGTTTCTTTAAGTACTTCCAAAATGAGAACTAAATTATTTTGATGGTTGGGTCATGAAGGATGAATGGTACCAACTTCTCAGGTCAAACTCCAATATATACAAGATACAGACAGGACAAAACTGTGATGGAAGGATAATGTGGAAGAGGACAGTGGGAAACTGGAGTAAACAAGTAGAGAGAGAAAGCTAGAGCCAGAGCTGAATACTGACAAATAGTAATTAAGCTTGGAGTAAACAACTAGAGAGAGAAAGCTAGAACCAGAGCTGAATACTGACAAATAGTAATTAAGCTTGGAGTAAACAACTAGAGAGAGAAAGCTAGGACCAGAGCTGAATACTGACAAATAGTAATTAAGCTTGGCGTAAACAACTAGAGAGAGAAAGCTAGGACCAGAGCTGAATACTGACAAATAATAACTGGAGTAAACAACTAGAGAGAGAAAGCTAGGACCAGAGCTGAATACTGACAAATAGTAACTGGAGTAAACAACTAGAGAGAGAAAGCTAGGACCAGAGCTGAATACTGACAAATAGTAACTGGAGTAAACAACTAGAGAGAGAAAGCTAGGGCCAGAGCTGAATACTGACAAATAATAACTGGAGTAAAGAAATAGAGAGAGAAAGCTAGGGCCAGAGCTGAATACTGACAAATAGTAACTGGAGTAAACAACTAGAGAGAGAAAGCTAGGACCAGAGCTGAATACTGACAAATAATAACTGGAGTAAACAACTAGAGAGAGAAAGCTAGGACCAGAGCTGAATACTGACAAATAGTAACTGGAGTAAACAACTAGAGAGAGAAAGCTAGGGCCAGAGCTGAATACTGACAAATAATAACTGGAGTAAACAACCAGAGAGAGAAAGCTAGGACCAGAGCTGAATACTGACAAATAGTAACTGGAGTAAACAACTAGAGAGAGAAAGCTAGGACCAGAGCTGAATACTGACAAATAGTAACTGGAGTAAACAACTAGGGAGAGAAAGCTAGGGCCAGAGCTGAATACTGACAAACAGTAATGAGCCTGGAATGCTGAAGGGTCAGAGAAAGAAAAAAATTCATGATTCTTATATTCAAGCACTAAAACATTAGACTTATTCTAAAGCGCACAGTATAACAAGTTTAAGCACAGGAAATACAGAAACTTATAATGGAAATAAAATTCATTAGTATCAATAAGAAAACCAACAGAACGCAAAAGAATAAATGCCAAAAGAGGGAATGGAGTAGAATGGACCTAACTCATTTCTGTTTGTACATACTGTTATATAACAAATCTATTTTTGTTTATTTATTTTGCTATAGATTTACACATTTCCTATTTTTCATAGACCCAATAGTTCACTGGGAAATGACACCACCAGAGTCAAGGTTTGAGTAATACCAGAATTACATTACATCCAGAAACAACAGGTCAAATGGTCTGGTCATGTAATATGGCTGCCACCAAACAGTGTACCACAGAAAATGTACATGCTAATAATAGTAAGAAAGTAAGAGAGAGGCCACCCATACAGGAGGTGGATAGCAGTGATACCAAATCACTAAACCCTATCAAGAAGTCTATTTGTCTCCTCATCACTGAAAGGTATATGAGGAAGAAGAAAAGGCAAGACAAAACAATCACTGAAAGGTATATGAGGAAGAAGAAAAGGCAAGACAAGACAATCAGTCAACCATGCTGTAGTCAAGCCTATTCATAGTATATACTTGGAATTCTAGTTTGAAAAAATCAAGCAAAGGAAAAAATCAAATCCCTGCTTTTCTAATTTTCACTTTTGTAATTAGGCAGGAATAAAACTGCACTAAACTCTAGAAGCTGGGTTTAATGATCACTCACAATCTTAACTTGTCTTTGCTTGGCTTCCCTTAAACCTGGGATACGGGAAACAAGCTTGGCTGCATCCTTTGCCTTTTTCTTCCCATCAGGCACTTTCCCTTGCTCTGTCTCTGTAACATGAAAAACTGAAAAATACTCATTTGATAAATTCCTAAATAATTTCTTCTTCTTTTTCTTTCTACGCACACTGGCAATGATGCGTGGTACCTTGATTTTTGCGATGCGTCTTTTGGCTGGGCACCTCCGACTTCAGCACCTTTTCTTGCTAGGGCAGACTGTGGTCTTGCTCAGACTGCTATGAAGGCAGTGTTATATGCTGGGCTGTCCAAAACTTTGTTTTCCAGCCTCTTATGGCTGTACTTAAGCCCCTTCTCCAAGTCAGATCAAGTATGCAACGCTGGCTGACCAGATGGCTTTGAGACAGTTCCACAGAGGCATTCCAACTTTGGGGTGAGGAATCTGATGAGTGCCTCAACGATATCCATTCCCCATCACCTATAGTCTGCTGGCTCTGTTTTGTTTACATCATTCTGATAGCCACTGTTGTAAAGACCCATAGGCTTGTCACATCCTGGATTCATTGGTTTCACACCAGATTTTCCTCATCCCCGCCAGAGATCTCCATGTCCCCATCCATCCACCAACCTGACATTACATTTTACAGAAATAACAGTTACAATTAATGTGGATTGCTACAGGTTTCTGAGCTACAGAAGTAGGTCAGAGTTTTTAAGCAAACAGATCTATGTTCCCTGTCTGACAAAGATTATGTTAAGATAAGCATGCTCTTAGCACAGTTCTTCCCAGGGGGCCTGAATAATTTGATTAGTGCCTTTAGTAAAGTTAATGAAAATCTTAAAAATAATGCAAAAAAATTCATAAATAAATACAAATTAAAAACAAAAAAAGAACTTCCTTGTTTCATAATTTGAAAAATAATTTATTCCAATCATTCCTGTTTATTTTTTGCTTGCTATTTGCACTTGAGAGATCTTCTGTGGTTTTGTAAAAGCAGATCAAAGTCGAAAGTAGAAAAATGCAGACATAGTCACTGGAACTCTTTTACAAAGAAACTAAGATCATACTCAGCCTGCTCCTGAACACAGGGCTTAGCCAGAAACTCTCAAACTCTTTCCAAATAAAGTACTTTCTCTTTCTCCTTTCAGGAATTTTTTCCCCCTCTTGTTTATATATATGTATATTTATTTATTTCAATCTTGAAATGAGTACTGAAATGCATGAGAAGGTGAAACAGGTAAAACCTCTTCTCTTTCTGTCAGTCTTCTAAATGAGAAAGAGCAAGAAATGGAAGAAAGATGGAAGAAAAAAAAGAGGAAAGGGTGGAAGAAAAATGTGGAAAGGGTGTAAGAAAAGGAAAAAAAAAAAAAAGCAAAAGGATGTAAGAAAAGAACCACGGAAAGAACCGGTTTAAACTTTGCAACGACAGACAGAAAAGCAATTTTATGGTATTTACATTACTCATTAAATATACAGACAACATTAATCTTCTAGTATATGCAAACCTTGTTTATCACCCCTGCTGCGATTATACAACATCTGCAGTGAGAAATCCCGAGATACTGAGTTAACTCCCTGTAAAGAATGCAAATGCGTGATTGTCTCCAGAGGGAGCTGCAACAAATCTGGGTCAGCCAGTAACACTGCACACTCATGTTTGGACATATTCTCTTTGGATACTTTATCTTTCTCTTTGCCTTCATTTGCCTCCTTAATGACGTTAGCTATGTTTGCATCACTGTAATAGATAAGAAACGAAATAAGTTTCCGACTTTTTAAATTAACTGATAAGCTAAAAGAACCAAATTCAGCTAGCATACTCTCTCTCTCTCTCTCTCGAGATATATATATATATATACACAGAGTGGTACCTCGGTATACATCATTAATCCATTCCAGATCCTTGGACTTATTGGACTTATACCAAACTGAACGTATACCAAACAAACTTTTCCAATAAGAAATAAAGGTAAAATAATCCATTCTTATAAAAAAAATCCTATTGTTATTATTATAACACTGTTTAATACTAAAATACAAATGCAGTGGGTGAAAATTAAAATTTATCAGATTTATTTATCTCTTTTCTGTCTCTTTTCTTCCGTCAGGTCCCTACTTGGACCTGGTTGAGGAACCCTAAGTCTGACCTTTACTAAAAATCTGTCCAAAGAACTTTGCTTCTGCCCTCTCTTCAGGATAAAAATTTACATGAAAAATCACAAAATCATGTGAAAATTATAGTTATAGCGCAGGTTGCTTACTGAATAGTAGCAACAGGCGTGCTGACACTCATGGGCAGTCACAGCGTTCTCTCGAAAGAGGTAAACAAGTGTAGTGCGCGCAGTCATGACTCATGTAACTCGAGTCGTATTCCAAACAAATATCGTATACCAAACAAAATTTTTCGCGTCCAAACAATCTCGACGTATATCAAGCTGGACTTATTTTAAAGTGGACATATACTGTGGTACCACTGTGTGTATATATATATATATATATATATATATATATATATATATATATATATCTTCTTAGACGTCACATAGGGCTCGCAAAGTAGTTCGCCAATTTTTCCTGTCTTCGGCGAGTCTTTCAACCTCATCAAAGGATTTTATGCCTGTTAATTCGGCCATATATATGTATATATCTTTTAAAGGGGCATTCAGAAAGTAATGTCCCTCATCATTTTTTTCAGCTAATAATGAAGATAGAAACATGAAATTTTGCACAATTTAAATATGGCATATGCTGATTGTGTGAACCAAACTGCACCACAACTAACCAAAGAATATGGCTGCCCTAACTGTTTAAATGGAGCGTATTAGTAATTTGCGGTACAAGCAGTGAATTGTGATAGAATTTCTCATTGCAGAGAAGGAAACTGTTGTGAACATTCAGAAGCGTTTATGTGATGTGTATGGAAGTTTTGCAGTTGACAAGAGCACAGTCAGTTGCTAGGTTCCGAGAATCAAAGAATCAATAAGTGGAGAAAAGGAGTTGTGTGATCGGAGGGAATGTGGACGTCCTGCCACAGCCACCAATGCAGAAATGTTGAAATGTGCTGAGGCCATTATTCTTACTGATAGGCATATCACTACTCAACAACTGGCCTTAAAGCTGTCAGTTAGTAATGGCAGTGCAAATGCAGTTATAAAAGCTCTTGGATTTTCTAAGGTTTGCGGAAGATGGGTTCCTCGAAGTCTCACAAATGACCATCGATTGCAAAAGGAAACCAACTTCTTCTGAATTGTTGGAGTGTTTCAGTGCTGATGGAGAAAACTTTTTGGCTGAGATCGTAACAGGTGATGAAACCTGGGCACATCATTTTGAAACTGAGACAAAAAAACAGTCAATGGAGTGGCATCATTGCAATCACCGTGAAGAAAGAAATTCAAGATAACTCCTTCAGCTGGAAAGGTCATGCTCAATGTCTTTTGGGACACTGAAGGTGTGATTCTTGTGGATGTTATGCCAAGAGGAGAGACAATCAATTCGCAAGCTTACATTAAGACACTGAAAAAACTCAATCAACATTTTCACAGAGTTCGGCCACACAAGAATCCAGCAGACCTGCTTCTCCTTCACGACAATGCATGTCCTCACACAACTCTGGCAAACATGGGAAGCAACCACCAAACTAGGTTGGATTGTACTACCCCATCCACCCTACAGTCCTGATTTGGCACCCTCTGATTTCCATCTGTATGATCCACTTAAAGATGCACTCCGAGGGGTAAGATTTGAAGATGGCAAAGGAGTGATTCATGCAGCGAAGAAATGGCTACATAATCAAGAGAAAATCTACTACAGGCTAGGAATACATGCACTTGTTTCACGCTGGCATAAAGCTGTACAAGTTGATGAGGATTATGTTGAATAATTCCGATATTTACATGACATATCCATGTATACTGTGTACAAATTTCATGCGTTTTTTAATAAACAGCTCCTGAGGAAAATGATATGGTGCATTACTTTCTGAATGGCCCTCATATATATATATATATATATAAGTTCAAAATTCAGACATAAAAGTTCAAAGTTCAAATTTCAGACTCGTCTTCACTGCATTTTGGACAACCCATATATACTCTGCCACATGCTGTAGCATCCATCCAAGACAATGTTTGCTAATAGCTCCTGTCAAATGTTGATTGTTTATGATGCATTTTCTGCCACACAGTTTGAATTTCCTGCCAACACCTTTAATTTGTCCTAGCTCCAGAAATCTCTTTAGATCTACACTGTTCTTCCACTCCAAGTCTTAATTTTCCTGCAGTCTGTCCAATACAGCTTTAGTAATGTCTCCTGCAAGTCTATCTGCCACATCATTTCCATGCACTTCCAAATGCTCTGGACAGTAAAATTATACATTGAATTATATATATCATTTTTGATAAATAAAGAAGTAATAAGTTGAGTCTCATGAAAATGGGGCAAAATCTTTATCATTCAAGCAATAGAGTGGTAAATTTAAACTGCTTCCTAAGAGCTGTGTATAAAGAATATTTCAAATCATTCATTTTTGTGACTATCTAAACTTCTGTCAATTTATTTATTTTAATTATACAATTAAAAGACATCAATATTAGTTTGTACCACTTATAAATTCTCATGAATAATTAGTGTATAAGTATATAAAACTAAGTATAAAACTATAAATGAAGTCACTGCGGTAAAGCTGTAATGATGAAATGTATAAACTGACAAGAAAATGTATAAACTAGAAAAAAAGTTGGAACAGCTCCATTCATTTTATTTTATTCTATTTTTTTCCATCTCTATGTTTTAAGAGAACTTTGACAAATGCATGTTTTACAAGCGTATGCCTGGAATGTCATGGTATTAAAAAAAAAAAAAACAACTGCACTGAAATGGATTCTCCAGTCTTGTTTGGTAAAGTCTTATCATGAGCATCTCTCTGAACCTTAAGTGCCCAAGGCACATGGGGCTTCTGCAAGGGTTCTCCACAAATGCCTGGCCTTTGCCTTTTTTCCGTTCTTGCCCAGGTGAGCTCTCTATTGCTCAACATCCTTTCTGCTGTTCTTCTCCATGTCTCTTTTGGTCTACCCTTACTTCTGTTCCCCTGTGATGTCCATCTTAGTGCTATTTTTGGTAGTGAGTTGTCAGTCATTCGGAGCACATGTTCCAACCATTGCCAATGTCTTTCCTCAATAATTGTTGTCAGTGGCTTCATCTGCATTTCTGCTGACAATATGTTATTTCTTATGGTGTTTGGCCAAAATATTTTTCTAATTCTCATAAACATTTAGTCTGGAAAGAATTTAGCTGGTTTTCTATAGTTTTGGTGATTTTCCAGCATTCACTTCCATAGAGTAGTACACTTAGAACATCAAACACATGCTATCAAACGTTAAAAAGAAGTAATGAGTTGACTCTCATGCTTTATGTTATGCCATAGTAACTGGCAAATCACATTTTTTCTACTGTGCTGAATAGACTGTTTCTTGTGAACCAAGGACTTCCAGATATACCTGAGTATCATTTAATATAATTATTAAAACTGTAAATCTATTAAAAAAAAACACTATTAAAATTAAAATTTCGAACCTGGTTCAATTATGTTATTTTATCCTCAAAAACTTCATAACGATGCATCATAAATTGGTACAAGTAAAACTATATTAGTAATGGTTAGATCTGAGCTGTACCTATGGTTAAATGTCAGACAAAGAAAAAAAATAGTTAAATAAGACTGTAACCATTAAACAGAATTTAAGAAAAAAACATCTTCTTATATTTTATATCCTTGACGTGCCGTTAAAAGTCACATAGGGTTCATAAAGTAGTTCGCCAATTTCTCCTGTCTTCGGCAAGTCTTTCAACCTCATCAAAGGATTTTATGCCTGTTAATTTGGCCTCTCAGGCCAAGAGATTTTGTAATATTTTGTATATAATATTAATATTTGTAAGAAATATGGATGTGTTTAAAAAACAATGGAAAACAATGGAAAATTGAAAAACCATATACTGAAAAATAACTCTGAGAAAAAATCCACAGTAAAAGAATAAGATGACAACAGTGTGGCAAATGAAAACTGGTCTTATAGTAAAACTACCAAAGAAGGGTGACCTCAGAGATTGCGGGAACTGGAGAGGCATTACCCTACTGCCACTCACCAGTGAAGTATTTTGCAAAATAATCATCAACAGAATTGTACCAACACTTGAGGAAAAACTTCGGAAAGAGCAGGCAGGATTTAGGAAAGGAAGATCATGCATAGACCACATATTTGTACTTAGACAAATATTAGAACAGGCAAACAAGTGGCATAGCACAACATATGCATTGTTCATAGATTTTGAGAAAGCCTTTGACAGTGTCAACAAAGATGCACTGTGGAAAATCCTAAGATGGCATGGCCTCCCCCATAAAATAGTTAATGTAATCAAAGGGTTTCAGTGCAAAGTTATCTGTGGAGAACATACCTCCAGCAGCTTTAGGGTACAAACAGGAGTGAAACAGGGATGTGTACTATCACCAACATTATTTATCTTGGCAGTAGACTGGTTAATGAAGGAGGCAACATCAGACAAACGCAGAGGATTACAATGGACCCTTAACACAGTGCTGGAGGACCTTGACTTTGCGGACGACATTTGTCTATTATCAAGCAGTCACAAAGATATGCAAGATAAAATAAACAAGTTAACCCAGAATGCAAACAACATAGGACTAAAGATCAATGTAGGAAAGACAAAGTTAATGAAGCAAAATGTGAACAACAGAAATGTACTCAGAGTAGATAACAAGTTAGTGGAGGAGGTCAACGAATTTGTATACCTTGGCAGCAGAGTAGTAGAAAATGGAGACAGCACAGAGGACATCAACAGCAGACTTACTAGAGCAAACCAGGCTTTTGCAATGCTACAGAATATATGGAAATCAAATAAACTAAGCATAAATATGAAAATCAGGATATTTAAGAGTAATGTTCTAAGTGTACTACTCTATGGAAGTGAATGCTGGAAAATCACCAAAACCATAGAAAACAAGTTGAATTCTTTCCAGACTAAATGTTTACGTAGAATTAAAAAAATATTTTGGCCAAACACCATAAGAAATAACATCTTATTGGCAGAAATGCAGATGAAACCACTGACAACAATTATTGAGGAAAGACGCTGGCGATGGTTGGGACATGTGCTCCGAATGACTGACAACTCACTACCAAAAATAGCACTAAGATGGACACCACAGGGGAGCAGAAGTAAGGGTAGACCAAAAGAGACATGGAGAAGAACAACAGAAAGGATGCTGAGCAATAGAGGGCTCACCTGGGCAAGAGCAGAAAAAAAGGTGAAAGACAGGCATTTGTGGAAAACCCTTGCGGAAGCCCCATGTGCCCTGGGCACTTAAGGTTCAGAGAGAGAGAGAGAGAGTGTGTGGCAAATAGAGAACTTCAGGAAAATGACTAGAAAAAAACTTGTCCAAATGTAATGTCTAAGAAAGGTCAATAGAGACTTTGGAACCACTGTAGCCAGATTTTACAGCAGTGACAGCATAGCGTGATGGATACAGCAACTAGAAAAGGTACTGAGATATGATGTTTGTCTGAACCATCTTATGATGAAATACTAAAAGACTTAAAGCTGAAATTCACTACCACATACACCAAAATGTTAAGAAATCATACAGATTCAAGTCTCATATGATGGTGTTGTGACCAATTAATCTATTCTATGATAGCATTCTATATAAAAATGTGTACTGATGAAGTAATAAGATGCTTAACTGTATTGTAAAGGTCATCAAACCACTCAGTAAAAAAAAGCTTAAAGATTAAATAGCCAACAAAGTGAATAATTTATGTTTGAAGCAATAAAATTAGTATGTTCTAAGAAACCCCCAAAAAATCTATGTTACAATTCTCTTGTAAGAAACCAAGACTTCCATTCAGAAAGTTTTAAACTATTATGAAGCCACCTGATACCTTCGCAATCAGCCTTTCTCAACCTTTTAATCCCCCATTGAATCCTTGGAAAACATTTTTTTCATTAAAATATTTACCATCACTCATTTTTCATTTATTTCCTCTCCTCCTCCCAGCTATCACTGTCATACCCTCTTCTTCTCCCCTCATCCATAAAATATACCAGTTCTACTAGTGTCCACAGAAAAAAAAAACAGTTTTTACTTTTAGTTTATCAGTAAGCTCCTGCCAATAATAATAATAATAAATTATATTAAACAAAATGTTAATCAGGTATGGCTTGCGGCATATGGCATGTGCAAGAGTAGGGGTCTTTTTTTTTTTTTAACCCTGTGTAGAATTAAAAATGACTTTTTTTTTTTGTCTTGGACAAAAAAGAATGCAAGTATCTAAGCCCTAGGGCTCCATGAGAGGTGCCTAGGAGGAATTTTTCACCCACTATCTCTAGTGGAACACCTGAATCATTGCCGAACCCAGGTTGAGAAACCCTGCTCTAAATATTTTATATAAAGACTAAATGTACAACAAAAACGAAAGGTTTTTTTTTTCTTAAATCTATAAAAATGTTAAACCAAATCAAGCTACAATAACCTTATAGGTTTCAGTAATCTTCCCCCAAAGAAGAGACCATAATAAGGATGCCACTTAGGCTCAGGCATGGGTCTGTGTCTGCCAGATTTTAAATGGGTCAAGAAAACATGTTAGAATAAAATACATCACTGACAGTTTTAGGGCTGTTTTAAAAAAGATGAGACAGTACTGTCAGAAGTCAGTGTCACAGTTGTGAA
This sequence comes from Achatina immaculata, assembly GCA_009760885.1. Classification (NCBI taxonomy): domain Eukaryota; kingdom Metazoa; phylum Mollusca; class Gastropoda; order Stylommatophora; family Achatinidae; genus Lissachatina; species Lissachatina immaculata. The sequence goes on from CM019691.1 coordinate 9,476,887, forward strand.
ATTATGATGTGCATAAAAAATGTGTGCACACGCATGTATGCATGCAAGTGCAGAGTTGTTGAATAAGAAAATATGAAGCTATTTTGAAATCATTAACTATTATAAGACAACACAAGAAATTAAGACTTTCTTTTCCAATGTTGGTGATAATGAAAATACTAACTGCATATTTTGACAGCATTTTTCTTAAACAATGGCACGTTTTCTGAAGCACAGTTTTGTGAACAATTTTTTTTTCAGCCAATTAAACAAAATAAAACGTGATTAAAACATTTTTGTTGTTGTTGTCATTAACAATGAGGAGTAAGATATTTTGGATCTGCAGTTACATCTAGCTTTTCTCTACATGAAGTAATCAAAACACAAATGGGAAAAAGAAGCTGCAATTTTTTGCAAACTAAGGACAAGGGACTTGAGCCAGCAGAAAAGCTAACATGAAGACAAAGGTGCTGTTTTATCATACAGGCTTGCTTACCATCTCTTACATGCATCTGAATAGTGGGCAACATTCTCAAGTGATGAGAAAAAAAAGTTTCTATTTTTGCTACCCTCACAAATAATGGACATCAATTTTCAAGACAAAGTAACTAACACTGAGGTTCTGCAGCATGCTAAGCTTCCATCCATGATGAAAATGCTAACCAGCAGAAGACTGACATGTAACAAGGACGGATAGAGGTCATATTCCCAAGCAGGTTTTGTACAGTGAGTGATGTTGTGGAGGGAATGGGGTCATATAGCAGATCAAAACTGAGATAACAAGATATCTATAAATAAAGATTTCTCTTTCAGCCATGAAATCTGGGAAAAACTTGCAAAAGACTAAATCATTTGGAGAGTCACTTTGTGTAAAGGCACAGCATCATTTTAGGAAGAAATAAGGACCAAACTCAGATTTATTTAGGCTGATTATCCAAATTCATTATTGGCAGAGTCAGCCATGAAAGGACCTGTTCTGCGAAAACATGCTCAATAAAAATCCACAACAACTGTTATCTGCCAGTTATCTGTCTTCTTTGACAAAAAAATGAAAATATAATAGTGAGAATAATGACAATGGCTATTTTGTCAGGTGCAAAGGAATGTAAGGACCACAGAACTATCAGCCTCTTGTGTCACATAACAAAGCTACTTCTGAGAATTATTATGAGAAGAACAAAGAAAAAGATAAAAATGGAAATAGCAGATGAACAGTTTGGATTTGTTGAAGGAAAGGGAACACACAATGCCATTTATGCTTTACGAACACTAACAGAAAGATCTATACTTATGTTTCATTGATTAAACCAAGGCATTCAACAAGATAAAACATGATGAGATTATTAAAATGCTAGAAGACATAAACAAAGACGGTAAAGACCTGAGTATTATAAAACATCTATACTGGCGGCAGGAACCACCGATCTGAGTTGAAAATAAGACTGGAAAATACTGAATAAAACAGAACGAGGTATAAAAGGAGGATACAATATTAACAACCTTCAGTATGCTGACGACACAGTACTGATAACTGAGAACAAACAAGACCTGCAACATCTCCTGGATAAAGTCACTAAAGAAAGTGAACATAAAGGACTTACTTTGAACATAAAAAAAAACAGACACCATGGTTATACCTAAGAAACAGAATCCACCAAAATACATTATGAAATTAAATGGAACTATTCTAAATCAGGTGCAGAAATTCAAATACCTTGGAGCAGTAATAACTTCAGATGGGAAATGCAGAACATAAACTAGGAACAGAATAAGCTAAGCAAAGACTGCATTCAGAGAATGAGAAACATATTATCCAACACATCCTTATCAATGAATGTTAGAAAATGAGTCATAAAATGCTATATTAAACTTATCTTATTATATGGAAGTGAATTGTGGGCAACAGGAAGGTCTGTACAAAAATAATTGGAAGCAGTAGAAATGTGGTTTATTAGAAGAATGTTATGAATTCCATGGACAGCAAAAATAACTATTGGAGAATGTATGAGAAGAGTTGGAGAGACAAAAAAAATCTTGTCCAAAAAAAAAATAAATAATAAGAGTGAGACAATGTACTTTCATAGGACATCCAATGTGAAGAGGGGGCATTGAAAATATTGTAACAACAGGAAAAATAGAGGGAAGAAGACCAAGGGGAAAAACCGAGAGAAATGATACTGGATAGTCTAATGAGATGTGTGAGAGGAGATCACCAACTGAGGTAATGGCCTGCATGAAGGATCAGGTACTCTCAGTCGGTCATTTGCATGTCCCTAGCAGAACTTCGCCTTCCTAACAGCTCTCCTGTAGGCCTCTCAGTTGTAAGGAAGATGCAGATTATCAACGATGTCTTGCAGCCATTTTTGCCTTGGTCTTCCTCTCTTTCTTTTTCCAATTATGTACCCTTCAAAGACGGTCTTCTCTAAATTATCATGACATTTAATGTCTCAAAAATATTTACGTTTTCTCTGTTTACTAAACTTTACTAGCCAACCTTCTTCAATATTAAGTTCTTGTGATTTGGATATATTTGTTCTTTTTTGTGTCCATGATATCTGAAGAACTCTTCTGTAGCATTTACATTCAAAGGCATTTATGTGTTTCTCAGGTGTTTTGTTAAGTGTCCAGGTCTCACAGGCATATGTTGCAATGGGAAAGATGCATATGCTTAAACATCTTATTTTTGTTTCTTAGATGTAACCATAGTCTCTGTCTTTTTGATGTTCAAAGTAAGGCCTTTCTGTTCACTTTCTTTAGCAACTTTATCCAAGAGATTTTGCAGATCTTGTTGGTTCTCAGCTATCAGTACTGTGTCATCAGCATACCAAAGGTTGTTAATATTGTATCCTCCTACTTTTACTCCTGGTTCTGTAATGATTGTTCTTAGAATATCCTCGCTGTATAGAGAAAAAAGGTCTGGAGTGTACACATCCCTGTCACATTTCTTTTTTTATTGGTTGATATTTTCCAGTTCTATTTTCAACTCAAACTGCTGCTTCCTGCTGCCAGTATAGATGTTTTACAATCCTCAGCTCTTTGCCGTCTATGTTGATGTTGATTTTAATAATCTCACCATGTTTCATCTTGTCAAATGCCTTGGTGTAATCAATGAAGCAGAATTACAGATCTTTCTGTACTTCTAAAGCTCTTTCTGTTAGTGTTCGTAAAGCATAAATGGCATTATGTGTTCCCTTTCCTTCAACAAATCCAAACTGTTCATCTGCTATTTCCATTTTTATCTTTTTCTTTGTTCTTCTCATATTAATTCTCAGAAGTAGCTTTGTTATGTGATATGAGAGGCTGATAGTTCTGTGGTCATCACATTCCTTTGCACCTGGTTTCTTTGATAGTGCTATAAACATGGATTTAATCAGGTCACTGGGCATATAACCACTGTTGTAAATGTCATTCAGTAACTTGGTTATTTTTTTATTCCTGTCTCCTCTAGTGCCTCTATTTCTTCTACTGTTATATTATCAGGCCCAGTCGCTTTTCCTTTCTTCATGTGTTTGATAGCATCTATAATTTCATCTTCAAGTATTGGTGGTCCATCACAGTTTTCAGTATCTGGTGTTATTTCTGGTCTTTCTCCTCCATATAGCTCACCGATGTACTCTGTCCACCTGTCCAAAATGTCTTCTTTTCCCATTAACATTTTACCTTCTTTTGATTTCAGGCATTCTGTGGTATATTTTGTCTTCCTGCCTGTAAGTTCAATAATTTGTTTGTGCATGTTTTTGCTGTCTTTATTATGGGAGTCCTCTATTTGTCTGCATTGTTCATTTAACCACACTTCCATTGTTTCTCTGCATTTGCATCTTATTTCTTTAATTTTCCTGCTATATTTTTCTTGGTTATTTTTACTCCTCCTCTTGTCCATCAGTCCCAAGATGTTGTCTGTCATCCATTTATTCTTGAGGGCTTCTTTTTTTTTTTTTTTGGTGGTATTATCTACTTAACAGTTTAGTGTATAGAATCTCTTAACATTGCTCATTGTTCATCTATACTATTTATCTTTGCTATTGCATTGTACCTATTTGTTATAATAACTTTCTATTGTTCTCACAGTTCTTGGTCATTTTTAAGGAGTTCTGTATTCAGTTTGATATTTCTCACTTTTCTGCATGTTTTCTTCAGCTTTATTCTAATTTTTCCACAGAGTGGGTCGTGATCACTATTGCAGTCAGCTCCTGCCATGGTTTTTGTTGTCAGTAATGCATTCCAGAATCATTTGTTGATTAACATGTAGTCTGTCTGGTTTAAAAGTCTTTTTGTCTGGGCTGCACTAAGTTGTCAGACTTCAGGGATGTTGCTTAAATCATGTGTTTCTTACAACTGTGCTATGTATTCTTGGCCATTCAATTAATGTACTACCTCTATCATTCCTCTCCCCCAGTCCGTAATCATGAACAATGTCTAAGTTCTTCCTTTACTAACTCTGGCATTAAAATCTCCCATGACTACAGTAACTTCATGTGACTTTGTGTGTTTCAGGCCTGATTCTATATCATTATAAAACAGCTGTACATCTTCTTCAGAACTACCAACAGTTGGACGTACACTTGTATAATATTTATGTTTATTGGTTATCCTTTCAATTGGGCTAGTAGGCTTCGGTCTGACATGTTCAAATATCCCACAACTGTCCGTGCTGTTTATCTTATCTTATATCTTATATCCTTCCCATGCCGTTAAACGTCACTTAGGGCTTACAAGGAAGTTTGCTAATTTTTCCTGTTTTTGGTGATCCTTTCAACCTCATCAAAGGATTTTATGCCTATTAACTCTTCCCAGGCCTTTCATCACTTAGACGTTTCTCACGTGGTGCCTTTAGTCGCTGTAGTGACGTTTGGTTTGTCTCATTAAAAACCCGGTGTAATGTTTAGATTTTAAACATTTAGTACTCATGCCCTGTGACCTTTTTAAAAATGGCAGAAGAGTGCTTAGTTACGAGGGAGAAAATTAAAGTTTCTGTGAGAAATTTCAATTTTTAGTGATGTAGATAGAGGTAGATAGGGGTATGGACATACCCTGTAACCAGACCACTGTTCTTGAATGTATCCCAAATAGATCTAGACATATTAGACGACTGGAGAATTAGAAGGTTATTTCAGTCATTATTTTAGCGATAATGCAACACTGAATCACAATACAACATCAACAAGTAGATCTACGCATCTCATATGGCATGTAGTGTACCTCTAGACCTATCCAATGGTAAACTGGACACAATCATTGTCTAAAAACATCACATTACTTCTTTTTCCCTAAAAAACTCCGCATTTATGAAATCTTCATACATATTTAGTTATTTTGAAACATAATAAGTACACTTTTCACATGGAAAGAATGTTTCATTCACATTTTACTAATATGCCTCTGCACGTATCAAGACCCGCGGTTTTGATCCAGAACCCAGCTGAATGTCCTGAGACACAGAAAGAGTTAAACTGTCCTCTCTTAACAATGTCCTCTTCAGAGTTTCATGCGGTCTGCCTCTTTTTCTTTGTCCTGTTCTGCTCCACTTGATAACTTGTTTTGGGATTCTCTGACTGTTTCTTCTCATCACGTGACCAACATATGTCCATCTCCTTTTCCTGATCACCCATGAGACTGGTTGCTGTTCAGTCATCTGTCTTACTTCTGCACTGTTCTTGAATTTGTTCCACTTGATGGTGAGTATTTTCCTTAGGCATGTGTTTTCAAAAGAGTCTAACTTCTTGTCTATTTCTTTAGTTGTTTTCCAGCTTTCACATGCATAAATGCTGTTTGTTCATCAAATATTATTCCTACTCCTCATTCATGTTTCTCACCTCCTGAATATATTATTGTATATTTATCAGAGTTTATCTTCCCTGCACCTGTCCATCTAACTTCATTCATTCCTAGTATGTTGATCTTCATCCTTTCCATTTCCCTTTTTTTACATTTTCTAATTTTCCAGCCTGGAATAGAGTTCTAACATTCCATGTTACTATTTTGAACTTGTTAGTTTTGCCACCAGTAGCTTGATGACGACTGGGCCTCACTTGTGGCTCGTGAGCTGCCCTACCGGATGAAGCTGTTCCAGAGGAACATCCATTAACGTCGTTCATGATGAATCTATTACTCTGTTCAAACATAATTATTCTTGGGAACTAAAACACTGGTTTCCCGTTGCTTTCTGTCAGTTTATGTACAGACTCTCCGCTAGCCTCTGGACTCCCTGTCCTACCCGCAAGGCAGCGGGAGCGAGAGGTTTTAAGGCGCCTCTTACCTACTAGGTATTCCATTCACTGAGCACATGAGGCACATTATAGGAGTAGAGCCACCTACTACCCCACCTTGCTCTTTGAGACTATGGCCAGTTGGTCCATGCCTGCTTATCTGGGTAAACCCTTACTCATAGGGATCCTTCATATCTGGAGGTCGTTCACCATCCACCACCTGGGACGTGCTTGCATACTAGACAGCTTCAGTCTGACACATTATAAGTCAAAGTACAGGTAATGGCAACAGAGAACATATGACCAATAAAAATGTTTACTGATACAGTAAAATACTCATAACAGCAATATGCAGACATGAAGAAATGCTGTTGTGATGAAAGTAAGTCAGCAATTAGGATCTCACCTAAGTGAGTCGCAGATAGGTTTCAGGGCAGATTTTAGATATGCGTCCAAAGCATCCACAATCTCTGAAAATTCCTTCTGCAGTTCAGCGTCCTTACTAAGGTCTTCAAACTGTGATTATAACAAGAGAACACTGATGAAAAATTTAAGTCTTGTGGAGTGGTTGTCTGACTTCCTTTAGACAAAATTCGGGAAATCTACTGACTAAAGCCAATACTAATGAAGTATGTAATATATTTGCTATAGTCTGCATAGACAAAAGGGCTCATTTTAAATTTAGACTTTTCCATCAGTAACTGATACCTGACTATGTAGTTTTAGGGCTACGAAATCTTAAAGCTCAAAGAAATTTCTTGTGTCTGTTTGTTCTTTTACTTCTATCTCCCTGAAATTGCAAGTTGGTGTTCTTTGCAGGTCAACGCTGTGAAGATACTGTTGGCTTGAGAGCAGTTTATGGTGGCTTGAAAGTGGGTTATGTTGGTTTGAGAGCGGGTTATAGTGGATTGAGAGCAGTTTATGGTGGCTTGAGAGAGGGTCATGGTGGCTTGAGAGTGGGTCATGGTGACTTGAGAGCGGGTTATGGTAGCTTGAAAGCGGGTCATGGTGGCTTGAGAGAGGGTCATGGTGGCTTGAGAGCAGGTTATGGTGGCAATTTTTAAGTTTATGAGTGGAGCTAAAAAGCAGAGGATGTCCAAAGCTTCTTTAGCAGGCTCCACCACCATGGGGAATATGGGGCAATCCCTGCTCCATCAGCCATACTGGGGGCACCAATGGAGAGGTAGGGCAGGGTCTTGGTCAGCTATGGTTCACCAAATCTGACATTAGCATTCAGCTATGGTTCACCAACCCTGACATTAGCATGTCAGCTATGGTCCACCAACCCTGACATTAGCATGTCAGATATAGTTCAACAACCCTGACATTAGCATGTCAGCTATAGTTCAACAACCCTGACATTAGCATGTCAGCTATGGTCCACCAACCCTGACATTAGCATGTCAGCTATGATCCACCAACCCTGACATTAGCATATCAGCTATGGTCCACCAGCCCTGACATTAGCATGTCAGCTATGATCCACCAACCCTGACATTAGCATGTCAGCTTTGATCCACCAACCCTGACATTAGCATGTCAGCTATGGTCCACCAGCCCTGACATTAGCATGTCAGCTATGGTCCACCAGCCCTGACATTAGCATGTCAGCTATGGGTTGCCGATTGCCAGATTAGACAGCATCTTTGGCCTCCGTGTCTGTTTAGGTTGAACAACTAGTATGAAAAAACAGCAAAAAGACCCGATTACAGACATCTGAGACTAACAATCAGGAGAAATACAATCAAGATGGCACATGATTATAAATAATATTTATTGCTGTAGTAATTCTATTCTTTCCCCAGCCCTTTTTGTCAAGTTCCTTCTTTATTCCCACAACAGTAACAAAAGAAAAAACAAATCTGCCACAAATGATGTTACCTCTGTAATTACTGTTGTAAATGTTTCCCCAGAAGAAAGCACATCACTTTCCATTATGGCGTTCATCATTTTCTCTTTCAGTGCGGTTTTTGTGCGGTGGGATTCTATCTTCAGATACATATTCTGCTGCTTCTGTTTAAAGGCTTGAAACCTGCATGAGATCTGCTTCAATTTGTTGAAATCTGTTAGTAATCTGTAAACTCTGGATCTGCCAACATCTGCCGGAGGATATAAGGCATATTCAGTTTGTTGGCATGGCAACTAAACTATACAAAAACTTCTATTTAAAAAAAAAAAAAGTAATAATTTGGATCCAATGTAACAAAATTATCTGAGTTACAAGTACACTATGTCAAAAACTTATATTAAACAGAGAAAATGGTTATCGGTGTGGACTGAAAAGTTTTTTTTCCCCTCTATTTCAATTAAAGAAACAAAAGACTCACATGTCTGAATAAACAATGACGCATATGTACTTTCCAACCTTGATACATTTCTGTCAGAATGTTACTAGTTTATTGAATCTTTTCTGTTGTAATCTCAGATCTCCCTGATTGATTTATATCTTTTCAATTGTCATCACAGGCCTCCCTGATTGATTTATATCTTTTCAATTGTCATCACAAGCCTCCTTGATTGATTTATATCTTTTCAGTTGTCATCACAAGTCTCTCTGATTATTACTCAAATTTGCTCAACTTCCTCATCTGTATACTTTATCCACTAGCCTCACTCCACTCACATCAAAATATCTAATCCCCACAAACCTCTTGCAAATCTTTGAAGAGTATAAACGGGGACTCCACCCCTTTCAGCAGTGACAGACTGCACAACAGTACACTGTTTAAACTGCATGTCTTATCAAGTCACATTTTGGCCTTCACTGTGCAAGAAGTATTAAAAATTTCAGATCCCCTCTTATGAATGGTTGGTGGCTCTAATATAAACCTTGACATTATATTTCAGAGACGTTAAAATTTTTCAATTTACTCTTATATGTGCAGCTGTAAATGCTTCCGTACCACTATTTCCACACAATCAAACTGTAGTCTGTTCAGAAAACAATGAGAATTTCTGGCCTGAAGGCTTCTTTAATCTCCATGAAATTGCACAACTCTTCTCTGCTGATATCTCTGTTTTGGAATATGAGTGAGTTATAGCTGCTTGCTTGAAGTTTTGAGGTGGATATAAGAAAAAAGGCCAATAGCAGACTCCACTACCATGGGAAAAAAATCTCAAACACTGTCCACTGGCAGAATCCACACTGGATAAATGTCAAGTGCTGACCCATTGGCAGAATCCACTACCACTGGATAAATGTCAAGTGCTGACCCATTGGCAGAATCCACTACCACTGGATAAATGTCAAGTGCTGACCCATTGCCAGAATCCACTACCACTGGATAAATGTCAAGTGCTGACCCAGTGGCAGAATCCACTACCACTGGATAAATGTCAAGTGCTGACCCATTGGCAGAATCCACTACCACTGGATAAATGTCAAGTGCTGACCCATTGGCAGAATCCACTACCACTGGATAAATGTCAAGTGCTGACCCATTGGCAGAATCCACTACCTTGGTATAAATACTAAACACTAAGCTACTTTTGCTATATTTAATGAGAAAATGCAAACATAACTGAATGAAGAATGAAACAAAGAAATGATTTTTTAAAAAAATTTCATGATTGATTTGAAAGAACTAAAATACTACTGTGTCCAAAAAGTAAGTGTAGCGATTTTTTTCTATGTACAAATAAGCAGTGTAACACATTAATGGTGGATATTTGCGTGTTGGTAGAGATCCCAGGTGCACAGATAGTTTCAGCTGGATTGGTCAAGTCATTCCTGTGCTACTGCAGTTTGTGTAAGGTCATGTTTTAATACCTCATTACGTTTGCCATAGAGCAAAATATCAGACAGTGGTATGCTGTCAAATTTTGTGTGGAACTCAAGAAGTCTGTCACAAAGACATTTTAAAATTTAACTGAAACTTATGAAGATGTCACTATATCAATAAATACAGTATTTAGATTTCACAAACCTATCAAAGAGGGTTGAGAAAATATTGACGATGAACCTCGCTCCAGCAGGCCAATCTCATCAACAGACAATCACAATGTGGAAGTTGTGCAAGTTCCAAGAGCTGTGGAACTGTGCACAAAGAATTTTTACCTCAAGGACAGACAATTAATCAGGCCTTCTACAAAGATGTGCTGGAACAACTTCAAAAGAAGGTCCAGCAAGTCCAAATGTATACTGCAGATGCCTAGATGCTGCACCACGATAACGCACATGTTCACAAAGTGCTTTCAATTCAAGAGTTTTTGATAAAGAAAAAAATCCTATTTTCACAACCTCCCTACATCCAAGATCTAGCTCTATGCTAGTTCTACCTCTTCCCTAAGTTGAAATCTAAGTTGAAGGGTCATCATTTTCAGGACTGTGGAAAACATACAGCACATACAGAAAATGACTTCCAGCACTGTTATGATCAGTGGAAAAAAAGGTTGGAACTAGTGTAACTTCTCAAGGTTGTACTTTGAAGGAGAAAACTTGTAATTTCAAGTGAGTATTATAAACATGTAAATTAAACAAAATCTCTTACTGTGTCACTTACATATGGGACACAGTGGTATGTTTCTTTTAAAAAAAAATCATGGGGGAAAAAATGTATTATTCATAAGGAAGAATTAAAATTTTTCACAAAAAATAAATTTGATTGATAAATTATGGAAATTTTACACCACAAAAATTCAACTTTGAAAAAAAAAAAAAAATGCAACTTAAACAAGGAACACAATATTTATAACCCTTTATTGGTTCCAAAGGAAGAGATAAGTCAGCGGGCTGGATCTTGTCAATTGCAATACCTGAAATTTGTTCATATTTGAACATATCATTACATCTCTAAGGATTTTCAGTAGCAATAATCACTTGTGTGGCATTGCTTTGTTGGATTATTGGTTCTGTTCTTGAGAATGGTAAAAATCTGAGTGGGAAAATACATTCAGTTAAAACTGCATTCTCATTTCCTCTCCCATTAATTTTAAGACCTGCTAATTTCAGAAAATTATACACGAGACTAGTGCACAGTAAAGTGATACAGCACAGAATGTATGAAAAATAGCAGAACAGACACTTTAGATGTGAAAGTAAGAAAAATATGCAGTATTTACATAAACATAATACACAGCACTGTATTATTTAACTTCAACAGAGAAAAAAAAATAATGGTGGCCATGACATTTTAATGGAATAATGAAGTACAAAATAACAAGGTGCATAAAATAGAGAATATGCAAAAAAAAAAAAAAAAAGAAACTGGTGCCTGGAAAGTTTAGACAAAATGAAAATGGAAAGAAAATTAAATTAAAAATGATTTAAACAATCTGCACATCAAAGGTGTCAACTGACATGAGATTTTTCACTTCAAAAGTTAAGTTTTCAGAAACTCATAAAATGCTAATCCTGTAAGATCACTGAAGATATTACACAAATTATTGTCTTCTACCAATGTAAATGTTAACCTACTTTTTTCACCTCCTTTTGTTTTTAAATTTCCTGGAATTACTTTTGATTTGTCCAGGATAGCAGCATATAAGAAGTTTCTGAAACATAAATAATAACTTCACTCATCTGGCCATGGGCACCATTGATAAATTCATCATTTTTTGCATAAAAAGACAAACAATGCAGAAAGACAACATTTTTTTAAAATGAATATAATGGTTGGAAAAATGTTTAGCAGTAAATATTGAAAAATAAATTTACAGTGTGTAAGAGAAATGGATCTCCTTCATTTTGATACTGGTTTTATTATTTTATATCATCAGAAATTTATTTTATACAGTTGGAAATCTTACTTATCTATGATCCCTTGTACATATCCAATATTCTGGCCTAAAGAAAGCCTTCTAAAGGACAGCTGAAATGTTAAAATGAATGATAACTCAAAAAGACAAGAAATGTTTACATTTTTATATATTGTTAACTATATCCAATATTTTGGCTTAAAAGAAACCCTTCTTCAACATAACAGAAAAGTCAAAATGATAGTGCAGAATGTATCTGTCTTGTGACACAGTTCCTACTATGAATAAAAGTGAAGTGAAATTCTTTTTTTTCTTAAAGGACACAAATGTAATGTGGCAAGGATGGAGACAGCTTGAGTATCTGACTTACTTGTCTGGAGAATGCTGCAGGATAATTATATTGTAGTTGGAAGGAAACTCTTTGATCAAGTCTAAATGATTTGATGTTATCTCTAATTTTTTCCATGCCTGGTGAAGTTAAGTAAAACAAAACATCCTGATCAGATTATAAATACCTAGAATGTGAGAAACTGTGAAAAACAGTAGTCTATATCAAACAAATGAATTCAGTAGATTCTAATCTTTTAAGTAACTACAGATCAAAACAAAATCTGCCTACAGTGTTAAATTTCTCCAGCATCTGTTATCAAAGGTCCATAACTGATCATTCTTTCTGTCCCCTCTTAGCTAACCCTACTTTTCTAAACATTGCTTTGATGCCCTACTTCCTGTCCCCTCTTAGCTAACCCTACTTTTCTAAACATTGCTTTGATGCCCTACTTCCTGTCCACTCTTAGCTAACCCTACTATTTCTAAACATTGCTTTGATGCCCTACTTCCTGTCCACTCTTTGCTAACCCTACTATTTCTAAATATTGCTTTGATGCCCTACTTCCTGTCCCCTCTTAGCTAACCCTACTATTTCTAAACATTGCTTTGGTGCCCTACTTCCTGTCCAGAAGCTGATGACTGAAAACTCCTGATCCTCTAATGATTATTTCAGATTACACACAATTTAATGAAGCCTTTCTGAGCTTACTTCTCCAGAACTGTGCCTGCTACTGTGGCTGTGGAGTCAGAGATGTAAGCAATTTTAGGATGAGTTAGGTTGGAATCAGTAGAAACGAAAAAAGGTCAAAGGTCTGATCAACTGACCTTACTGCCCCATCCAATACAATTATTAATTTGTTTTAAGTAGGGAAAAATATCATCAAATGTTTCAATTTCCTTAACTTCTATGTTTCATGACTTGTCATTTCTTTTTTTGTCTTTCTTGCTATTGATCATCTGTGCTCTCAAGAATTAATGTCTCAAAAGTGCTACTAGTTCTGTCTAGCCCTTCTGCCTTAAGTTCTAACACTTCCACTCCTCCTGAATTATATAAGCATTATTTCTATTATCCATCTCTCTCACTTTATAAACACATGCTTCATTTCACCCTTCCTCATCTGTAAAGAACAGAGATAGATACACACAAAACTTCTGTGGCATTCATCCATCCACACATGTACCAAAAAAGCATACACATTTATCACAACCCCCAAAAAATCCTTAAATCTCAGCCTGACCTGCCAGTCACGTGAAAGAGCTGCCGACACATCTCTGAAAACTGAACTGCTGCTAATATTGGTCTCAATGTCCTTTTTAAGCAAATGGTACCTCTGATGCAACAAAGCTGCCAGTTGGGATGTCATAGGGTCTGGCTGAGACTTGAATAGCACTTTCTCCATTGCTAAAGATGCCTGACAACTCTAAATATACCAGAAATTCTATTACATTAAACCATTATTTTAAACATGTTTTGTTTCATCAACAAAAAAAATAAATTTCTAAACAGTAAATGTTACAGACAATTACTGATAAAGACAATGTTTTAAAAAATTAATAAATTTGGAAAGAATACATCACAAGAAAATTTGAAAACAACATTCAAAACTATACAGAGGACTGCAACTTATTTATCAGTTATGACCCACTGCACTGGTGAATGGCAAAAATCAGTGAATGGCAAAGCATAGCCTTTTAGCAGTCCGCAAATGCATTTAATGATGTGTTGTACTCACACATTACTTGCAAGTGCATATGAAGTCTAAATAAACAAAAATAAACAAAAGCTTACCTTTAAACATGCAAAACTACCGTACTACAAGTCTAAATTTATAGGAAATCATGACAACAGCAAAGTTAGACAGGAGACTGAGGTAGACCAAGAGAGATGGATTGGCAAGATGGCAAAGAAATAGGACACCACCAAAACTCATAGAGGCAACACACAATGGAGAGTTATGACCATTAACACCAGCAAGCATGGCACTTGACAGACAGTACTACAGTTTTAACAAAAGCTTGTGTGATTCTTGAGAAAGAAGAAATAATGCTATAAGAAACAAGAAATAATGCTGTAGGAAGGAAGAAATAATGCTAATGTAATCTCATGAGAAGCGTCCATCTACACACTTTGGTGCAGCGATGGAAACACTTGGACATATCAATGGCAAAACATGAAGAAAAACTGAACCATGCAATGAGTGAACAGGGAATAATCATAACAGATAAGTGATGAAAGAGCAAAGTGATGAAACGAGCAACCAAACTGCTGGGGTCTGCTTCATATCAAAATGATAGCACTTCTTTCAAGAGTTTACCTGATGTAATGACAACATTAAGAGCCTACCTGATGTACAGATAACATTAAGAGCTTACCTGATGCAATGACAACATTAAGAGCTTATCTGATGTACAGATAGCATTAAGAGCTTACTTGATGTAATGACAACATTAAGAGCTTACCTGATGTACAGATAACATTAAGAGCTTACCTGATGCAATGACAACATTAATAGCTTACCTGATGTAAAGACATTAAGAGCTTACCTGATGTAAGGACAACATCATAGAAGCTGCAGATGTATCATGTTGACCCAAAAGTATAAGAAGTTCTAAAGATGCTTCTGCAATCAGTTTCTGGAACAAAAAGCACAATAACTGTAGTTGAATTATAAAACATAAAAGAAGAAAATGAAGTCTCCGCCTAACTGTAACACAACTTTCTGAACAAGGCTGATAAACAGACTCTGTGTTCAACACTTTAAAGAATCTTCCACTGAAAAGAAAAATATGAATTTTGCTTCTGTATAAGTTGGAAAATTTTTTAGCAAGCATGAGAATACAGAACATGGCAATCATTTGAAAACTAGGGAAAAAGAAAGTGAGACCAAGAGAAAAATATCTACGCAAGCTAACTAAGTGACATGCAGTGGTTAAAGCAACCAATGTCATTAGAAATATCAAGTTATCTACAAAATGAGGATACAAAACTGCCAATGATTATCAGTACTACTATATATATCAATGAATGCATCCAACAGTTTTCAAGGGAAAAAAAAAAGACGAACATGATCCATATTAATCAATTGAACATGGAAAATATCTGACATTATTTTCAGCAACATAGACCCTTTACATCTGCATACAAAAAATATCTTATGGAATACACTGAAATATATACTTTTATATATGTGATAAATTCAGTTATAAGAGGTGCTCTATATAAGATAAAAGGGATGGCGACTGCAGTAAAACTGGTTTAAATAAATAAGGTAGATAGAGGTGTATGGTGCAGTTTTACAAAGTGAGGGAGGGAGTGAGCAAGGTGAGAAAAAAAAACAAATAGAAAGTATGAGAATGTATAAATGAAAAACATACAACATCCGATATTTCGGCATGAGCCTTATTCGAGGATACAAACACAACGAAATACAAACACGAATAACTTATCTGAAGTGTCTTGCTCCACGTGGGAAGCAGAAATGTGTGTGGAAGAAGGAGGAGGAAAAAAAGGAGGAGGAAAAAACACGCTGCCTACAGACAAAAGATTCACGATAGAGCCAATCATAAAGAAGAAGTGGAGAGAGAGGAGGAGAACAAATGGGAGAAAGGGGTGGGGGGGAAGGCAATAGAAACATGATAGCTGCTAGAGGTGTTGGGGGGGGGGGAGAGAGTTGAGGGAAAAGGGGACGCGGAGAGATAATGAATGAAGAACATAAATACCTGCAGAGAGAAAATGTGAAACTGGTGAATAGGACAAGACCAATATGTTGGCAGAGAAGAAAATAGGGTGGTGGTAGGGAGGGGTAGCATAGAGAAAGAAAATAGAGTATAAAGAAGGCCAGTGGAAAAATAAAGAAGTTACAGAAAGCTGAAGACATTGTTAATTCCAGCTGGGTGGAGACAGCCAGTCTGGAAAATAAGGCGCTGTTCCAGGACCCTCCGAGATCGTACATCTGCGGAACAAGAGCGGATCGCACTAACCGAAATGTCCTGTTTGCCCCTGTGGTTGCCAAGGCAAAAATGTTTAGCCACAGGTGTCCAGGCCCTCTTAGAAATATCACTGAGACGCTGGCGAAATCGATCTCCTAACTGTAACCCAGTTTCCTCTATGTACTTCAAACCGCAACGTTTGCACATGATAACATAAATGACATTTCATGAAGTACAGGTGAAACCCTCCTGTACTGATAACGTGGACTTAGGGAAGGAGATTTGGCTGGCCTCGACAACAAACGGACAAGTGTTACATCTACGGCGTCCGCAACGTCTGGTACCATAAAAAGTGTCATCTGTCTTAAGATGACTACGAATTAAAAGGTCCCTGAGGTTCTTGTCCCGTCTGTAGGCCACCAATGGGGGTTTCCCAAAAAGTTCACGTGTCTCAGGCTTGGTCTGGAGGAGATGGAGATGGCGAAACAGTATGTTTTTAACTGCCAAGCTATGAGGTTGGTATGTGAGTACTAGTTTCACTCTGTCCGAGCTTATGGTTAGGAGATAGATTTCGCCAGCATCTCAATGATATTTCTAAGAGGGCCTGGACACCTGTGGCTAAACATTTTTGCCTTGGCAACCACAGGGGCAAACAGGACATTTCGGTTAGTGCGATCCGCTCTTGTTCCGCAGATGTACGATCTCGGAGGGTCCTGGAACAGCGCCTTATTTTCCAGACTGGCTGTCTCCACCCAGCTGGAATTAACAATGTCTTCAGCTTTCTGTAACTTCTTTATTTTTCCACTGGCCTTCTTTATACTCTATTTTCTTTCTCTATGCTACCCCTCCCTACCACCACCCTATTTTCTTCTCTGCCAACATATTGGTCTTGTCCTATTCACCAGTTTCACATTTTCTCTCTGCAGGTATTTATGTTCTTCATTCATTATCTCTCCGCGTCCCCTTTTCCCTCAACTCTCTTCCCCCCCCCTCTAGCGGCTATCATGTTTCTATTGCCTTCCCCCCCACCCCTTTCTCCCACTTGTTCTCCTCCTCTCTCTCCACTTCTTCGTTATGATTGGCTCTATCGGGAATCTTTTGTCTGTAGGCAGTGTGGTTTTTCCTCCTCCTTTTTTTTCCTCCTCCTTCTTCCACACACATTTCTGCTTCCCACGTGGAGCAAGACACTTCAGATAAGTTATTCGTGTTTGTATTTCGTTGTGTTTGTATCCTCGAATAAGGCTCATGCCGAAATATCGGATGTTGTATGTTTTTCATTTATACACTCATACTTTCTATTCGTTTTTTTTTTCTCACCTTGCTCACTCCCTCCCTCACTTTGTAAAACTGCACCATACACCTCTATCTACTCTATATAAGATGAAAGAAGTGAAATTTGAACACATCTGGAAACTTAACAGAACAAGAGTTTGGACACCAGCAGAATATGACAGAGAAGTGATCAAAGTAATGATGTATCAGCACCATATGTAGAAACAACCTACTGAAAGCAGAGATCAAAACAGTTAATGAACAGAAGTGACAGCTGATAAGTGAAATAATCAACATTTGCAGAGGAGATGATGAACTTAGTTAACCATGAACATCTGCTGAAAATACTTTAGAAATGGACCACTAACAGAGATCAATATGTTAGAAAACTGGAAAGAACAAGAATTAGGCACAGCAAAGTAGTTGAGCAAAGTAGTTATGTTTATACCTGAAAAATCTGTAGACAAAACGTTTTAGACAAAGGAAAAATAATAAAAGAGTGACTGTGAATTAAAATCCACAGGGAGCAAATTAGCAGTATTCAAACAGAATGAGACAGTGATCAGCGACCCATAGCCGAATGCCTGTGTAAGATATGGCAAACAATAGCCAATCAACATTATCAACATCAAGTGATGACCAAAAGCAAAGATGGGCCGAACACTTCCATGGAATATTTAATTGACCACACTCAAAAGAATTGATAAACCTTGAAACTGACTTATCAGTTTCACAGCTAAATGTCAGCTTAGATGAAATTACATTTTACATTAAACAAAATTGAAACAGCAGTGAATCTAATGGGTAACAACAAAGCTGCAGGTGAAGATGAAATAACAGCCGAAATGTTAAAAGATATTAACAGTGACAACATGAACCAACTGCAGAGAATGTTCAATAAAGTTTGGAAAGAAGAAAAGCTCCCTTCTAAATAGAAAAAAAAAAGAATCATTGTTAAAATACTAAAGACAAGGCAACCTTATATTTAACTGGAGAGGAGTAACCTTACTACCAGTTGTGTCAAAAGTATTTTGCAAATTCATTCTGAATAGCCTAAAAGATATAGTAGATATTGCAATGAGAGAAGAACAAGCAGGATTTTGAAAAGGAAGAAGCTGTCTCAACCAGATCTTTACTTTAAGAATAATACTTGAAGAACATATTGAAAAGCAAAAACCATTAACTCTGAACTTCATAGACTTTAAAAAGGCATTTGATAGCTTTCACAGAGACTCACTGTAGAGTATTTTAAGACCTATATAGAATACCATCTAAAACTGTCAAATATAGAATACCATCTAAAACTGTCAACATCATTATAGACCTCTACAATGGATATGTTTCTGCAGTCAATACAGAAGGAGGAATGAGCAAATGGTTCCAGACTGAAACAGGCGTGAAACAAGGATGTATATTATCTCCCTTGCTTTTTGGAATTGCCATAGACTTCATAGTGAAAAAAATGCTGCACAGGTAAAACCAGCATTGATTGGGTACATGGAACAGAATTAGAAGATCTTGATTTTGCAGATGACATAACTCTTATCAGTGACAATATGAATTCAATGCAAGAAAAAACAGATACCCTGTCTTCACTGGCTAGTAAAATAGGACTTGTGTTTTACCAAGGAAAAAAACAAAAATAATGAAATTTCCCATTAATCAAGAAGGAAAATATATGTAGAAGGAACAGCTGTTGAAGAAGTAAACCAATTTGCATACCTTGGCAGCTACACAGACCAGGATGGTGACACCAGAAAGGAAATTAGAATTCCAAAAGCAACACTGACCTTCAAGAATCTTGAGAATATATGGCACTCAAAAGTTATAAACACAAAAATCAAGTTAAGATTATTTTATTCAAATGTAATTTCCACCCTCATTTATGCATGTGAAAGCTAGAAAACAACTAAAGAAATAGACAAAAAACTAGACTCTTCTGAAAGCAAATGCCTAAGAAAAATATTTTGTATACAGTGGAACGAATTCAAGAACTACGCAGAGATAAGGCAAATGAGCAAACAACTACCTGTCTCACGGGTTATCAAAAAAAAAGGAGATGGACATATGTCAGTCACATGATGAGAAGAAACAGAGAATTCCAAAACAAGCTATCAAGTGGAACACAACAGGCCAAAGAAAAAGAGGTCAACCACATGAAACTCTAACAGAGAATTCCAAAACAAGCTATCAAGTGGAACACAACAGGCCAAAGAAAAAGAGGTTGACCACATGAAACTCTAAAGAGGACATTGTTAAGAGAGGCCATTTTAGTGAGCATAAAATCCCTTGATGAGGTTGAAAAGCTTGCTGAAAACAGGAAAACTGGATGAACTACCATGTGAGCTCTATGTGAAGTTTAACAGCATAAGAAAGATGTAAGATGTAAGAATTAAACAAACACCTTATTTTTATTCCCAGTGGAAATCTCCTGAAAACAGAAAGCAGTTTGGAAAATTGAATGGAGACCACAATGGCAAGGTAAAAAAATTAGATATATGCAGACAGGATGATGAAGATCATAAAATTCATATAGATAATAAGACTGAAGAAATAAGCGATGAAAACCCAAGCAGAAATCAAAAAAGAAAAATTAATGTGAAATGCACAAAGAATAAATGTATCGTAACCTCTGATTGTTACAAAAGAAGAATACGTTAACAGAGACATGTACCAAAATGTAATATAAAATTAACATATCCAAACACCTAATCTTAAATGCTGCAAAGTTCAATGCGAGGAAGAGCACGAAGTCTGAGCCAGAATGTAGAACACTGCATGGGCTGTTTTTCTCTTGTTGTAACACGCATTCATGGGTATTATTTTAACATTTGTTTATCCCTTAACACACTGACAATCATGTGTAAATTTTTTCTTTGGTGGTGTCTTATCCTGTGAGCATTCCTCTCCTACTTCAGGGAAATTTTCCCACACAATAACAGGGTTAACTGGTGTACAGTGGCTCAGTCTTCAACCCAATGTCTTCATCACAGAAATCAGTTCCCTATGAAATGTACTATTCTTTTATCTCAAGACAGAGCTATTTTTTAATAGCTTCCTAGTGTTTTAAGAAAGTAATAAATTACACAAAAAGAAACAGTAGGAAGCATCTAAGATGCTGTGAATAAATGCTTGACTTGGTAAGATAAAAACTGAACTGGAGACGAACATAAAATGTTAAGAAACAATGAAACATGCTTACTGAAACATTCATCGTGAAATAATAAATTATACTAACAGAACCAAACTTTCTGACTAAACACTCACTGTAAAGCTTTGCTGTATGGATACATCGAAACACTAAACTAAACACTCACTGTGAAGCCTTGCTGTATGGATACATTCAAACACTGAACTAAACACTCACTGTGAAGCCTTGCTGTATGGATACATTCAAACACTGAACTAAACACTCACTGTGAAGCCTTGCTGCATGGATACATTCAAACACTAAATTAAACACTCACTGTGAAGCCTTGCTGTATGGATACATTCAAACACTAAATTAAACACTCACTGTGAAGCCTTGCTGCATGGATACATTCAAACACTAAATTAAACACTCACTGTGAAGCCTTGCTGTAT
Organism: Achatina immaculata; assembly: GCA_009760885.1. NCBI lineage: Eukaryota > Metazoa > Mollusca > Gastropoda > Stylommatophora > Achatinidae > Lissachatina > Lissachatina immaculata. The sequence continues at coordinate 9,497,886 of CM019691.1, forward strand.
ATATACATTCAAACACTGAACTAAACACTCACTGTGAAGCCTTGCTGTATAGATACATTCAAACACTGAACTAAACACTCACTGTGAAGCCTTGCTGTATATATACATTCAAACACTGAACTAAACACTCACTGTGAAGCCTTGATGTATATATACATTCAAACACTGAACTAAACACTCACTGTGAAGCCTTGATGTATATATACATTCAAACACTGAACTAAACACTCACTGTGAAGCCTTGATGTATAGATACATTCAAACACTGAGCTAAACACTCACTGTGAAGCCTTGTTGCATGGATACATTCAAACACTGAACTAAACACTCACTGTGAAGCCGTGCTGCATGGATACATTCAAACACTGAGCTAAACACTCACTGGCACACATGTAATAGAACTTTGATATTTCAAGTCGTTTCTGTGAGGGAAAAAAAACATCAACACAATAAATTAGAACTAAAAAAGAACTAAAAACAAATTATATTTTTGTCATTATTACTACATTATACTACTTTTGTCTAGATCTGTCACATCATATTTAACATTAGCTAAGTTAGCAAAATCACTCTTTGATGTTTCTTAGATGTGGGAGTGGGACAGACATGGATGTTTGCAAATGTTGTGATGCTATTTCATATAACTAAATAACCATACATTTTTTTTTAGTGAATGGCCACACTGATACTGATGTGGATTCTTGGACTAAATGTAATGGGGTTCTGCCCCCAACCCACTGTCTCTTTCATTCAGTCAGGTTTCTTGCTGATGCTATGAACCTCAAACATCATGTTAAGATCCTCTTTCTAAGGATGAGACTGAAGCGTCAGCTGACTTGTCCTGAATTCCAGTGGTGATAATACTTGTAAAATTTTTTTCTTAACATGCATTCAACCCATGGAAGGCCAGACTCATTTTGAATAAATAACATTTTCACTATATGAGACACCATCATAAGCCAAAGAAGCATTATTTAACTACATGCTATATTGTGTAAGAATTTTTAAATACACACATCAGCTATAAATTTCACAGTAAATTTATTCACCCAAAAAATGTGTTGCACTTATTTAACTTCAGTTTTATATTAGTTTTTACTTCCATAAGATCTTCAACAGTATTACCCATTATCCAAACACTGAGCAAAAGAATACACATAAACAGACTGGGTTAACAGCCACAGTCAGATTCCATGAGTGATGACGGTTTGAAGGTCTTGATAATTTACAAGCCTGGTGGCCTCTCTATTTTTTTTTTCTCCTTGGTGATTCAATTAACTGGAAATTTAGGTACCTAGAATTTGGACAATCAGACCTCTAGCTTATTTGAAACATCTTTTTCTAAATAAAATGTCCTGTTATATCTCCTTCCTCATATACCCATTAGTGTTGAAGGGACAATATAGCTCCATGATTTGATTCATATAATGGGATATTTAAAGTTTCTGTAATTTCCTCCATCCAACTTTTGTATAGGCGACCTTTCTGTTTCCTACAATTCTTAGTGTGAATGTTTTTTGTGGCAAACTGTCTGGCAGTACTCATGTAATGTTACTAAACCATCTGATTTGTTGTTTCTGGATGTAGTGTAATACTCGAACTCTTTCTCCTGATGGTGTCATTTCTGATTTGGTCTCTTCTTAATATTCTCCTTAAACATCTCATTTCTGCCATGATGATTTTCCTTTCTGGTTAAGGTCCACATATAACACTGCTGACAGCACAGTTTGAAGGAAGACTGTTGTACATTTTTGTTGTTGTTTCATTTATGATGCATGTGTTTTTCATGTTGCTCTCCTGATAATAAAACTGAAAATATCTTCTTATTGTGCCTAGATGGGTGTTTCAGTTATTATGGTGTTTAGGATGTCAGTCATGTTCTGGATCCATTGCTTCTTTGGCTGCTCTGTTTCTCATTTTCCAGGAGAACTTAAAAGTTTTTTACTATATACATCTGTTACTGTTCTCTTTAGGCCACTGTGGTGTTTAATATGACTGAAAAAGAATACCTTTCTTTTCCTGATGGAACCGATGTTCATTTTCAACTACATCCAGTTCTTCTCAGGTGCTTTTGTTGCTCTCCTGATCCTTCAAAGACATTCTGACAGCTCTTTTGTAATATCTCATCTTGAAAAATGTAAATCTCTTTTCCGATGTCTGGGGCTCTATTTACAATTCACATCTTTTTGTTGTGGTATTTGGAAGACATCAAAAATAACTAATGAAGAATGTATGAAAAGAGCTGGAGAGAAAAAAAAAACTTGTCAGAAAAAAATAAGAGAGAGACAATGTACTTTCATAGGACATGCAACAAGAAGATGGGGCACTGAAAATATTATAACAACAGGAAAAATAGAAGGAAGAAGATCAAGAGGAAGACCAAGAGAAATGATACTGGACAGTCTGATGGGATGGTGTGAGAGATCACTAACTGAGCTGATGACCTGCATGAAGGATTGTGTACTCTGGAGAAGCATAATAGCCAACGCCAGTGGGCGCGGCACGTGATGATGATGATGATGATGATTTGGAAGATAAAGACCTGAGTACATTTATGTTCTGTGACATACTGACCTTTTTCTCTGCCATTTCCTTGGAGTACTGGTCCTTTTTCTTCAAGGTTTTTTCATCCTCTATTAACTCAGTCTTCTGTTGCTCATCTTCTAACATTTCTGTTGTTTTCACACTCATAACATCATCTCCAGAATTATTATCTAAATTCTGTGGCTCTGCAGTTGATTTTGCTGAAGCCTCTTCCTCTGCCAATTTATTTTTCAGAACCTCCTAGAAAGAGCATTCTAGAGTTGGTCAAAATGTCAAGAATAGGACAACATCATAATGTCATATATATATATGAAAATGAAGTATCATCACAGGAAATAAAGAATAACAGAATATTATCATACGATAACAGAATATTATGATGGTAATACAGGATAACAAAGTCTCAGTTCCACTACCTTCAAGTGTATATTGATCTCATAGTTTACTATTCTTATATCCATGAATACCGTAGATGTTTCCAAAAAAAAACTTGGAGACTGCGAATAGACACTTACAATGTGTATACTACAGCATGAAGAACACAGAGACATTCATAATACATACACATGCAAAAATTTCACAATATGCACTCTTGGACACAGCTTCATACAAGTCACAGCTAAGTACTTTCTTTTTTTCATTCTTATATATCATACATGTAAAAGTACATTTTCTCTTCTATTCCTATTTCTTCATCCGCTAAATTTTTGTATGAATAAGGCATAAGCTGAAATGTTGCATCTGTGTGCTCATTAATGAATAAACTGTTCCTGCCTTTTTTAAGCAGTGTAATATTTTATGTATATACTGAGACAATTTGGAGACTATAAACAGAGACACAATACATTCAAGGCCCAACAATTAAGTAATGAAACTAATTCCATTAAAAAATAAAATAAACAACAGTTGAAGATATAACCTGTATTTTATTCAAAGTAAACCCCTTGTGCACTGATACAGTGAGTGGCATGATCTAACAAACACTGGAACGACCTCTGCAGTTCTTCTGTTGGTATGGGCCTTAAACTCGATGTTATGGCCCTTTGGATATCATCAGTATCGTCAAAGAAGCATCCTTTCAATGGTAACTTTAATTTTGGGAATAGAAAATAATCGCAGGGAGACAAATCTGGGGAATAGGGTGGATGACTACACACACTTGTTTTTGGGCCAAACATTCCTATACAACTACCACCCGGTGAGCTGGTGCATTATCATGAAGAATACTCAGGTCAGACTCGGAGAATCCTTTTCAATAGGTGTTTCAAAATATTTAAATAAACTTTGGCAGTGACAGTCTGTCCCTCTGGAATAAATTCTTTGTGAATAACACCTTTGCTGCTGTAGAAGCACACCAACATTGTCTTCACTTTTGACTTTTGAAGACGAAATTTTTTGCCCTTTAATGATGATGATGACTTCCACTAAGTGCTATGGCGTTTAGTTGTGGGATCATAGCGGAAAATTCATGTTTCATTCTCTGCAACAATCACATTTAAGAAATTTTTATTTCTGTGACATGTTTTGATGATGTCTTTTGTGTACTAAACACGCTGATGTTTTTGTCATCAGACAACACATGTGGTACAAACTGACAAGCAACTTTTTTCTTGCCCAAATCTTCCACTAAAATTTTACAAATGGTCTCTCAGTAACACCAAATTCATCTGCATCATCCTCAGTCAAACAACGATCTTCTTGTATCTGACTTTTGCAATGAGTTTCTTATTATGAACAGAAATTTGGCGTCCATGTCAATTTGCATTTGTAATTGTTTCCACACCACTTCTTAATCATGAATCTCTCTCTCTCTCTCTCTCTGAACCTTAAGTGCCCAGGGCACATGGGGCTTCCACAAGGGTTTTCCACAAATGACTGTCCTTCGCCTTTTTTCTGCTCTTGCCCAAGTGAGCCTTCTATTGCTCAACATCCTTTCTGTTGTTCTTTTCCTTGTCTCTTTTGGTCTACCCTGTGCTGTCCATCATAGTGCTATTTTTGGTAGTGAGTTGTCAGTCATTTGGAGCACAAGTCCCAACCATTGCCAGTGTCTTTCCTCAATAATTGTTGTCAGTGGCTTCATCTGCATTTCTACCAACAAGATGTTATTTCTTATGATGTATGGCCAAAATATTTTTCCAATTCTTCGTAAACATTTAGTCTGGAAAGAATTCAACTTGTTTTGTACGGTTTTGGTGATTTTCCAGCATTCACTTCCATAGAGTAGTACACTTAGAACATTACTCTTAAATATCTTGATTTTCGTATTCATGCTTAGTTTTTTTAGATTTCCATATAGTCTGCAGCATTGCAAAAGCCTGGTTTCCTCTAGTAAGTCTGTTGTTGATGTCCTCTGTGTTATCTCCATTTTCTACTACTCTACTGCCAAGGTATAGAAATTCACTGACTTCCTCCAATAACTTGCTATCTACTCTGAGTACATTTCTGCTGTTCACATTTTGCTTCATTAACTTTGTCTTTTCTACGTTGATCTTTAGTCCTATGTTGTTTACATTCTGAGTTAGCTTGTTTGTTTTATCTTGCATTTCTTTGTGGCTGCTTGATAGTAGACAAATGTCGTCTGCAAAGTCAAGGTCCTCCAGCACTGTGTCAAAGGTCCATTGTAATCCTCTGTGTTTGTCTGATGTTGCCTCCTTCATTAACCAGTCTATTGCCAAGAAAATAATGTTGGTGATAGTACACATCCCTGCTTCACTCCTGTTTGTACCCTAAAGCTGCTTGAGGTATGTTCTCCACAGAATGTTAGCTTTTTGCTCCATACTGATTATGTGACAATGCACCTCTAACTAGGTCAACAAAATGGTGGCTTTTTTATTGTCTGTTTATTGGGCGGCGATGACAAGTTGCTAGATCATAGATGAAGACTGCCTCTGCGGATTCTAAATTTTGCCTCATAGATGCCATTTTTGTCTTGGCCATAATAAAATCAGTCTCATTACTTAATTGCTGGACCTTGCATACTGAGATAATTTGGAAACTGCAAACAGACACTTACAATATGAACATAGAGACAACCTGAAGACCACAAAAAGAGACATGTACAAAATGTATTCTAAGACAACCTGAAAACCACAAATAGAGACACAATGTGTATACTAAGACAACTTGAAAACCATGCATATGAAAAAAAGACACTTAAAATGTGTAAACTGAGACAATCCGAAGACCACAAACAGAAACATGTATGTTTTTTTGAGACAACTTGAAGACCATGAATACAGACATTTACAATGTGAATACTAAGACAATCCAAAGATCACACACAGAAACACTTACAATATCATAAACTATCCACTGAGATGGAGAGTCAGGGTCTGTGATTTCTCCTACCACTCTCAACAACCTCCCTAGTCCAGCCAGGCTCTAAAATCAGCAAGATATATGCAAGGTTATCACCATTCTCCTTCAACAGTTTACTTCTTCTTTCTAAACTATATCAGAGTTTTTTTTTAAAAGTCTTTTCATGGCTTAATTTGTTACTTCTAACACAGGTCCTATGTAGCAGAATAACTAAGACGTGTTTCAAGATTTAGTGACATGTGGGAGATGGTTCCAGCCTGGGACCAAAAGAGGGGGGAAAAAAAAATCCACCAACTTGTAGACCTCTTGGAGTCATGATCCAGAGGGCAACAGATGGTCCACACCCTTTAGAGTGGCAGGAATTTAAAGGGCCGAAACACTTGTTTGGTGCAGGCAGGGAGGAGCTTCCTCTTACAATTTAGGGTAGTGGTTCTTAACTATTTTTTGTCCATGGACCTCTTTTCCAGCTTAAGAACAGCTGTGGATCCCTCATTAAAAATAAAACAATAGAACCAATATGATGCTAAGATCTTTTTAAATTGAACCAATCCATTTGCTGGTCTGTGGACCCCCAAAAATCCTTCTGATGACCCCTCAGGTCCATGGAACCCCAAGTTAAGAACCACAGATCTAGGGGTTGAGTAACTGTTTCACTCCCTGTAGTAGAGAGTTTCCTGTATGTGAAACAAAATGCCAGTTTCAACCTTTGAAGTAATGCATACAATTTTGACCATCTATCTACCTATGTCCCATAGCAGCTGCAAGTTACAGGGGTGTGAAGTGTTTGTGCCTTCACATATTTTTAGGCCACTACAACTTCTGAGGTAGGGAATATAGCAACTGTTCTCGCTGCCTTTGTTTTTCTATGGAAACCCCAAGTACCCATTTTTTGAGGCTGGATGAACCCTGGTGTGCGGTCAGTCTGAAAAAAATTCAGAATGCAAAACTGAATCGGAGACCTTTTGATCGGCAAGCAAGTGCACTAACCACTACACCACCTTAGATTATCTATACCTTTACTTATATCACATTTCTCTTCTACTGCTTAGCGACATAAGCTTCAGCTTCACTTGCAACTTTGTTGTATGTGCAAATGAAGTCCACCCATATCCAATCCATATTTTACAGTTAGTTGAAACTAACTTCAGGGTACTTGTAATCACTAGCTATTTTGTGTCTTTAAAACATGTTAACATCACTTCAGCCTATGCTGTATCTTGTTTTAAATATGAATGTATGTAAAAAGTCCTCGTCTATTTCATGGAAGCACATACGATTATGGTGTCAGTGTCCTTATTTTTTTCACTGACCTACCAATTCACGACAGGATAATGCAGTCAGTTTCATGCTCGACAACCTTTCTCCCTCCCCCACCAGCTCCAAGTCGACTCAGGTACCCATTTTTACATTTAAAAAAAAAAAAGAAGCAAAAAAAAAAATTATGACTACTTAAACAGTCATCTACTTTTCTTACAAATTTTAACCAACCTTGGCTTTCAGCAGTGGAATACCTGTACACAAGCTGTGGGCACTTGTAAAGAGTGACATTGCTTCATCTGCTACAGTTCTACATGACAAATGGAAAAATGTACCCGTTAGAATTGCTAACATCAACATGTTCCTTTCAAAATAAAATTAAGTATTTGCACAAATTAATTTGCACGTTCACACTAAGTAAATTCTTAAAAGTTCAATGATTTTCAGAAGCCTGGATATCCATCAAGGGTGCCTAAACCATGTGGACCTGAAATGTGAAACATAGAAGAAAGACATGAACTTGGGACAAAATGCTTTGGGGGTCCTATCTGGATCTGGAGAGGACTGCGGGCTTTGCCATGCCGACAGGGATCGGGATCTGCTGTGACCAACAACCTCAAACGCAGAAGAAGAAGAAGACTAAGCCTGGGATCAAAATAATGTAATGTAAGCTGATGCATTTTGAAATTATCTTTTCCCATCTATGATGCTTTCCTAACAATGAGCAGGACTTTAAATATTTATTATTTTTCATTTACTCACTTGATCCTTGGAGAATCATCATATTCACTGTGATCGAATTTCCATGATATTCTATATCCTTTCATTCATTACCACCCATACATATAATGCAAAACTTGCATGTTTGGCCCTGCAAGGAGATGTTTTTTCATCTTCAGAGATTACCCATTTCTATACCTCCATCAGCTGAATAGTAATAGGTCCCATATCAACTGGTCTACTCATACTCAATGGGAAATTCTGAATCTACTTAAAATAATTCACTTTATGACCCAAGCTCTGATTCTACTGCCCTGCTTATATCAATCTTGAAACCCACAATCCAGATTATGATGCCCTTGGGGCCATGTCTTGGTTACCTCTGAATAAATACCAAGCTGCTTTTATCAGTGTTCACAATAAACATTATAAGAACGAATGCTCATACTTTCCTAGGTCTATCCATTGCTTTTCATTTTCCTCATAAACTGGAGGTTCCCGTGTATATTCTTGCACTAAACGAACAATCGAAGACTTCCGCTCCTCTTGCAGCTGCTCATGCCGCAGCTCTTCTTCTCTCACTATGAGTATATCAGTCATGATTTCTCCAAGCTCAATGTTGATGTCTGCCAGCTCTCGTTGGACAGGGGTACTCATACCTTTTGTCTAAGAACAAAAATTAAAGTGAAAATAATTCATTCCAAATACAAATCTGTTCTTGCATAGTTTACAGACAGATTTTACGTTTGATTCAGTCTTTCCATGGCTTATGTAAAGCCCTTAAATTATGTTTTAGTTCATTCATTAAGAAAAAAAAATAAATAAATGGATGAATGAATGAATTTACTGAGGCTTTTGCAGTGCTGCAGACTATATGGAAATCTAAAAAACAAAGCATAAATATAAAAATCAGGATATTTAAGAGTAATGTTCTAAGTGTACTACTCTACGGAATTGAATGCTGGAAAATCACCAAAACCATAGAAAACAAGTTGAATTCTTTCCAGACTAAATGTTTACAAAGAATTAGAAAAATATTTTGGTCACACACCATAAGAAACAACATCTTGTTGGCAGAAATGCAGATGAAGCCACTGACAACAATTATTGAGGAAAGATGCTGGCGATGGCTGGGACATGTGCTCCGAATGACTGACAACCCACTACCAAAAATAGCACTAAAATGGACACCACAGGGGAACAGAAGTAAGGGTAGACCAAAAGAGACATGGAGAAGAATAACAGAAAGGATGTTGAGCAATAGAGGGCTCACCTAGGCTAGAGCAGAAAAAAAAGGCAAAGGACAGGCATTTGTGGAAAACCCTTGCGGAAGCCCCATGTGCCCTGGGCACTTAAGGTTCAGAGAGAGAGAGAGAGTATTTGTTGAAAGTCTCTGCTATTTTATTATCGATAGTTAGCTGTTTGCCATTGCTGTCATACAATGGGTGGAAGTTCTCCCTTCACTGAGTTCTTCTGCTATCTCACAAAATATCAAGAGAACCACAAGTCTCTGACCAAGTTTCTTATTTTCCTCTTTTGTAGTTAGTCTGATTTCAGCTGTTAGTTTGTTATAGGCCTTCCTGTTTTCTGGGACTGGGTTTCTTGTGCTTTTTTCTTTGTCTTCATTTCTTCTTCTGCTGCTTTTTGCAGTGCCTGGCTCCAGGTTATATTATTCTTTTTACTATAACCCCTACGTATAGGTCTTTTTGCTGCATTTTGTAGTGCCTCAGTGATTTGTGTAGATTGTGTTGATATTTTGCAAACTGATAACTAATAGTCTTCCAGATCTGAGAGGCCAGTTTAAGAGAGGTTAGTCTGCCTTCCTATAGTTTCATGAAATCCTTACTGTATCTGTAGTCTTGGTTATGTCAGAGTCTACTGACAGAAGAATTGGCAGGTGGTCACTTTCAATATCTTCTAGGACTCTGTGTCTACAGTATGGTGAGATATCCTCTGTAACAAGTGTCAAATATGGCCTGCAGAGTGTACCCTGGGACCTATGCAGTAGTATTTTACTGTTTTGTATGATGACAATGATGATGACTGAAGAGCTAACCATCCCTGTGTCCTCCTGTCAGGTTTCAATCTTTATAACCCCGCAGGAGTGAGTGAGAATTTTGGTCTCCTGCAAAAATGTTTCATTTATTGTAGTTTAGGCTTGGTTCAAATCTCATGTCTGTTCTATGTAGCTGTATATGTTAAAAATTGTACATTTTTTCTCTTCACCTGACAATCTCTACTCTCAGTACATCTAAAGATAAGGTAGAGCTGTTCATTTTGATCATCTAAATGAACTCAGTACAAGAAATATTAGATGAATGATTCACTCAGTAGAAGAAATATTAATGATTCACTCAGTAGAAAAAATATTAGATTAATGAATCACTCAGTAGAAGAAATATTAGATGAATGTCTCGCTCAGTAGAAGAAATATTAGATGAATGATTCACTCAGTAGAAGAAATATTCCAATATCTTCTGCTTTTTCTGAAAGTTTTCTAAAACTTGACAAGCAGACAATAGAAAAATATACTATAAACTTGACAAGAAGACAATAGAAAAACATACTATAAACGTGAAAAGCAGGCAACAGAAAAGCATACAAAAAAACTTGGAAATTGCTCTAACGGAATTCAAACACAGTGAGTAAAAAAAACTGTTTTATGTTCACCACATTAACAGATCTTGATATAAAATATTAGTTTTGGAAATTGGAAGCACACGAGGAGATTCTTCCTATGTCGTATTATGAGGAATCAAGAAAAATATTTTGAGTTTCTCAATATGCATGCAGGAAACTCTCTACCATATAGAGCGGAACAACAACACAACTCCTTCAGATCATCAGAGGAAGTACCAAAGATCTGAAGGAGTTGACAGAGCTATTACATTTCCCAATATAAATATTGCTCTTTGCATATCTTCGCATGTGAGTACCCATGCATGTGTGTGTGTGTGACCATAAAAGGTTTTTTTACTGATACTGTAATTTTAAAATTATAAAACATACTGTTACAAAATAGCACATAGTACAGTGCTTTTCACATTGTTTTATTGGTGTTATATATGTAACTATATAGTTACAGCACTGCATACCTGTATAATAAAGCATTATTATATAAAATGAATACTGTTCTATATTGTTTTCATTTATTCACTCATTTGCATTCCCTTGCGGAACTTTGCCTCCCTAACAGCACTCCGGTAGGCCTCTCGGTCATAAGCAAGATGCCTTGCTGCTGATGCATCCATATGCAGATCATCAACGATGTCTTGCAGCTATCTTTGCCTTGGTCTTCCTCTCTTTCTTTTTCCCATTATGTATGCTTCCAAGATGGTCTTCTCTAGATTATCATGACATTTAATGTGTCCAAAATATTTAAGTTTTCTTTGTTTAGAATTTGATAAATAACTGACTTATTGGTAAGGCTTGTGTTCAACAGTATTTAGAGTTAAGTTTTTTTTTTGGGGGGGGGGGGTGTGGGGGTGTGGCAGGGGAGGTGGTGGTGGTGGTGGTGGTAAGAACTAATTGCAGAATTTCATTTTTGCCAGCAGTCCTGCACCTCAATCCTCATGAATGACAAGGATGGACTGCATTTTACTTTTAAAAGGCTGAAACATAGATGTGATATCACATGCTATACCTTTTTCATGATATGCATGCAAACTTGTACCATATATTTTGTATTCTCATAACTTAACAGAGATCTAGCATCATATTCTCACTTTTTTATCATCCACTAATAAGAATTATGTCATCTTTGGCCAAATTTTCACCTCCTACCCTAATAAACCACGTTGTCACATTGAATCATGAGATCTATATTATAATCCTAATCATGAAAACTACACATCTTAATCACACAACTATTCCGTGACTAAACATAAGAACTATACTTTTTATTTTTTTACCTCTGCCAAAGGGAAAAGAGTATGAACATCTGCGTAAACCTTTTCAGCAATCAGTGCTGCCTCTCTGAATATATTCAGGGTCTGTAAAACATGTACACAAAATCAGGAATGAAAACATGCAAATAAATAAAACACAAAAACATGTGAGTTTATACATGTTTTCATCATTTTCATTAAATGGTATGGCTGAGGGCGCAATAACTATACATCTTTACTTTGATTAGTTCTAATAAATGTGATGCCAGTGACATAAGGACTGTTCATATTTTATGAGTAATTCATTTTACATGTTTTATGAATGATTCATATTACCTCAAAATCATGCCCTCCCCCCACCCCACCCCCATTTATTTAGAACAAAATTCAAACCAAATGCAAAAAATTCTGGTCTTGGTATGTGGTATGTTTCAAAGGCATCACAGATTTAGTAATTCACTTTGATGTTTTATTTTCTGTTTGTTTCTAAATCCTGGTAAGTACACCTCAGTTTTCCAAAAATAGGAAACTCTCCATAAAAAAAGAGTGAAACAGCCACACACCCCTCAGCCTCAAATGAATTCTCCCTCAAGCATCAGCTTCAAAGGTTGGCACGTCTACCAGATTCATGGTCACATGGATTAGCTGATTTTTACCATGTTGATGTTCCTGGAGATATTATCTGAATACTCATGCAGTTTTCTTCCACTGTTTCTTTCTTAACTTGTCCTGCTGTTGAATGTGGCATTTGTCTCACAGTTCCCTGTGATAACTTGTTTTACTGATGAATGTGACATTCTGTCTCATTATTGAATGTGACATCTTGTCTTGCTACTGAATGTGCAAGTCTTACTGCCGAACATGACATCCTGCCTTACTGGTGAATGTGATATCTTGTCTTACTGTTGAATGTGATAATGTGTCTTACTGCTGAAAATGACATCCTGTTTTACAGCTGACTGTGACAATTTGGCTTACAGTGTAGTGAAACAGGTTATCACCTGCAATAACCTGTCATACTGCTGAATGTAATAAGGTACAAACTTCCCATTATATTCTTTTCCATAGCTATAATAAAACTTTGCCTTGCACTTATCCTAACTGTGTCAAGATAGAATTTCAAGAGAAATATGAGTCTACAAGAAATACCTGAAAATAGTATATCCTCAAAAGCTCTTTCTCTGTAGAATTCTTCGCCAAAGTCCTCAAAATCCTACCATGTTTCACAGCAGTACGTACAACATCTCGATACATTCGGAGATGTGTCAGCTCTTCAGTGAGGTACTCATAACGCTAGTGACAATAAAAACAGGTGTAACAGAATTACCCTTTTCCTAAGCACCAGGAGTTTTGAGATCGTGGCAACTGTTGTATGTAATAGTGTGTAATACCCACACAAGTGTCTGAGACTCATTGTACGCTATTACACTGTCAACATTTTGTCATTAATGCAACAGTAACTATTGTGTCTACACTGACAATATTTTTTCATTTAATGGAAATGATGGTTCTAAAACTTTAGGACTGAGCAGAGCAAGCAGTTTCTTTTGTTATTATATGATTCTAGAATATTTTTGGATCCTTTATAAACAAATCTAAATCTGACTTTCATCTGATTTTAAATTTCAAACTCTGGGGCAGGAGTGAAAGATATATTGCAGAAAGTTTATAAGAGGCTGACCAATGAGAACAGAGGAGTTATTCATCTGTCAGTTATCCTGCTGTCAGTTATTCGGTGGCAGTAATCATCAAAGATTTATGTTCATATTCGATTAATAAATTCAAATTCAGTCCATGAACTGATAGTTAAAAGATGATACAGAATATGATCTCATGTAATATAATAGAAATAAAATGTTATAAAACATAACCCAAAATATCAGAGACAAGATCAACACATGCCAGTATAACAGTAGATGTAGATACAAGGTCCGACATTTAAGTACTGAGACTACATAAAAAATAAACAACAGCTGAAGATATATAACCCCTATTTTAATCAAAGTCCCTTGTGCACTGATACAGCGAGTGCCACAATCTAACACTGGAATGACCTCTGCAGTTCTTCTGTTGGTATGCCCCTTAAACTCAATGTTACGGCCCATTGGATGTCATCAGCATCATCAAAGAAGCATCCTTTCAAGGCTAACTTTAATTTTGGGAATAGAAAATAATCACAGGTAGACAAATCTAAGGAATAGGGTGGATGGTTGAGAACACACACTTGTTTTTGGGCCAAAAATTTCTCCATAGCTACTGCCCGGTGAGCCAGCGCATTATCATGAAGAAGGGAAAAACTGCCAGGTGTTGAATAGTCAGATTGGACTCTGAGAATCCTTTCCAATAGGCATTTCAAAATACTTAAATAAACTTTAGCAGTGACAGTCTGTCCCTCTGGAATAAATTCTTTGTGAATAACTCCTTTGGTGTCATAGAAGCACACCAACATTATCTTCACTTTTGACTTTTGAAGATGAAATTTTTTTCTTTGTGGTGATGATGATGACTTCCATTGAGAAATTTGAAAATGGGGACAAATATTGAACTGTTAAGTGATAAAAATGTCACTTTTTATTATGGCTCACTTACAGAAGTGATAAGTATTACAACTGTTTTGGCTGAACTAACATCCATTAGTTGAACAAAAAAATCTGGATGAGAGAAGAACAATAAAACTGGTTGAACTCTTGTACTTCACAGCAGCTGAATGATGATGACGATAGGTTTGGAAACACTCATGGGAAATGATTTAAAATGAAGACAGATTTAAGAGATGAGAACTAAAGGCAAATATAAGAGAAGAACTGAAGGTAGATATAACTGATAAGAAAGACTAAATGCGGACATTACCCCACAAGAATCAAACAGAGTACACAGTGAAAAAAAATTAAATTAACTGACAGGTGTCATTCATACCTCACATGCTTGCAGGACTGCCTCAAGGATCTGAGGGTTGCCCAGATCTTTGTTCTTCTGAAGCGTGTATTTTACATGAATTTTTAACAGTCTGAAGGGAATAAAATTACATTTAGTTTCTTCATTGATTTAACATGTATCTAAGGTGTTGTGCAGATATACATTGTCATCTACACTTTCTAGTTTTATCCATGCTTTCTAGTTTTGTTGGTTATTTGGTACTTATAATTAAATCAGTTGCCATTCAGATATTTTATATCTACCTTCCTCTCTTTTCATTTTGTTTTCTATTAATCCGAAGGGTTATCAAACTTCTGTCTTCCCCTGACGTGTTCTTAACTCTTTTACTCTTCATTTAATTTCCATGCTCTGCAGAAGAAATTTGGGGAGAAAGAAATTGGAAGGAAGCCACTCTATAATTTGTTTTTAAAAAATTGGGTTGGGTTAGAAATTTACTCTCTCTCTCTCTGGACCTTAAGTGCCCAGGGCAAATGGGGCTTTCGCAAGGGTTTTCCACAAATGCCTGTCCTTTGCCTTTTTTTCTGCTCTTACCCAGGTGAGCTCTCTATTGCTCAACATCCTCTCTGTTGTTCTTCTCCATGTCTCTTTTGGTCTACCCTTACTTCTGTTCCCTTGTGGTGTAGAAATTTACTACTTTTCACTTTATTTAAACTTTGTCTCTCTGAGCATTGATATGGATCCGTCAGTCAGTCATTTGCATGTTCCTTGCGAAACATTGTCTCCCTAACAGCTCTCCTGTAGGCCTCTCAGTTGTATGCAAGATGACCTGCTGCTGATGCATCCATATGCAGGCTATCAACGATGTCTTGCAGCCATCTTTGCCTTGGTTTTCCTCTCTTTCTTTTTCCCATTATGTATCCTTCCAAGATGAATTTGCATAGGTGTGCAAAATATGCACTGTCAGGGCTGTTTTAGAGTGAGAGTTAAAAAGAATATATTTTGAAAACCTCACTGAAAATCTTTAAATGATTGTACCAGCTAATTAACCCTACCTTCAGTATATTGCATACATACATGACCCACTCCTTGATTTCTTCTTTGTCAGTTACAATTCTGACTTCTCAGAAAACAACTAGGCATTACACATCACCATCATCAGAGATTAAACAAGATACAAACAAACACCCTCAGTTGTGAGCTTCTCTTAATACCTTCTATGTCTTGTTCTCTGGAGTTTATCACACTCCATGTCTCTAAGCCTATCTTATTTATTTTTTCACTTAGAAGAGTCTAGGATGGTCTATCTTGTTCATCTATTCATCTAAAACTAAACAGTGCCAAAGCAGGCAATGTAACAGTTTAATGAAGCAGAACAGTTGATTTTGACTCTTAGAGACAAATCAACATCATATTGACCAAGGGTTAAAGCTCAGAGTAAGACTGAATGGCAGAAAAAATGATAAACTGTCATATTAAAGCAGTCCTATCTGATGTCTAAGAAATACAGACAAAACTGGCATTACATATCCTATCATTGCATTAGTTGATGATTCAATCTTGGCAGGACGTGTCAATCTGTCAATCCATAGGTAAAAATGATAACTGACTCCTTCTGAAACTGGGGAAGGAAAGATCACATTGCTCTCAAGTTTTTGACATTTTAATGAAATGTGGACACACACCATACTTGCCAAATGCCTCAGTGGCATTCTGTTTTGTAGCAATCTGCTTAAATCAAGTTAAATACCATATTCATGTTTCCAGTACTTTTCTCCTAGAGAATGCCCTTACTTTTCTTCAAGTTTAACGCAGTAGAATTTGGTCACATTCAGTCTGTTTGGGTATTTATCTCCAACTTTAGCAAATTCAGTGACTGCATTCATGAGCAACTTCTTTGCCTGTTATTAAATGGACAAGAGAGGAAAAAATTGAATTAAAAATTTTTTCCAGGCTCTTTTCTAAATTTTCCATTCTCTAGTTTTCTGCAATATTTTGAAATGAAATATAATTTTATCTTCCATTTTCTTAACTCTTTCACTACAGAATTAATTGTATGCTCTGCCAGAATACATTTTGATGACAAATTTTGGTAGAAAGAAACTGGAAAGAATTCATCCTACAATTTAGAACTATGGGTTGGGTTTCAAATCTGCAGATTTTCATTTATTTAAACTTTGCCTAAATACTGTGCTGAGCATTCATTCCCATAAGTTTGCAAGATTTACAAAACACTGCCAATGCTGTTTTGAGTTAAAACAACCACAAATTCCTCTCGTTTTTTTTTTTAAAGAGACATTTGTATTTACTTTTATTTCAAAACAGATTACTTTTTAAAATCTTACAACTGTAAATATAATCATTTAATCACAGTTTTTTAAGACACACCTGCAGAAATATAAAGGAACACAACAATGAGGCATCAACTGCTGAAAACAAGAGATTAAGATTTCACAAACAAAAGTTTATGGTTAAACAGTATGTAGTAGAGCCAATAACCCTGGAATGTGTAGGTTCAGGAAAGAAGGACGTGCAATGGCTAAAATTGTGGTAGATAACAACTTATCAGGTCTGAATCTTAGATTCTTTTCTTCTCCTTACTGTGAGCAGTGCCCAATAATGTATACCTGCGTGCCTGTACTGTGAACATATTGTATAACACTCTCCATCCTCTATGTTCTCCACTCTAGTACAAATTCTCTTTCGTGTTCTGTTGTTCTACTTAGATATCTACCTTTCACTTCTCTAAATTTAATTTTGCTGTTATTCGATTTTAATTTTCTTGGGCATAACTTGTACAGCATTAGAAATTGTCTTTAGATACTGATTCTTGTTATAGTACGAGGGGCGTTCAGAAAGTAATGTACCACATCATTTTTCTCAGGAGCTGTTTATTAAAAAAGCATGAAATTTATATACAATATACATGGATATGTCATGTAAACATCGGTATTATTCAATATAATCCCCATCAACTTGTATGGCTTTATGCCAGTGCAAAACAAATGCATGTATTCCTAGCCCATACCAAATTATCTCTTGATTATATAGCCATTTCTTCACTGCATGAATCACTCCTTCGTCATCTTCAAATCTTACCCCTTGGAGTGCATCTTTAAGTGGACCAAATGGATGGAAATCAGAGGGACTATGGGTGGGTGGAGTAGTACAGTTCAACCCAATTTGGTGATTGCTTCCCATGTTGCCAGACTTGTGTGAGGGCGTGAACTGTTGTGAAGGAGAAGCAGGTCTGTTGGATTCTTGTGCAACCAAACTCTGCAAAAACATTGATTGAGTTTTTTCAATGTCTTAATGTAAGCTTGCGAATTGATTGTCTCTCCTCTTGGCATAACAATCACAAGAATCACACCTTCAATGTCTCAAAAGACAGTGATCATGACCTTCCAGCTGAAGAAGCTGTCTTGAATTTCTTTCTTCATGGTGACTGTGGATGATGCCACTCCATTTTTTTGTCTCAGGTTCAAAATGATGTAGCCAGGTTTTGTCACCTGTTATGATCTTAGCCAAAAAGTTCTCTCCCTCAGCACTGAAACGCTCCAACAATTCAGAAGAAATTGCTTTTTTTTGCAATCAATGGTCATTTGTGAGGCTTCAAGGAACCCATCTTCCACAAACCTTAGAAAATCCGAGAGCTTTTATAACTGCATTTGCACTACTATTGCTGACTGACAGCTTTAAGGGCAATTGTTGATTAGTGATACGCCTATCAGTAAGAATAATGCTCTCAGCGCATTTCAACATTTCTGCCTTGGTGGCAATGGCAGGGCGTCCACAGTGCAGCTGATCATGCAATTCCTTATCTCCACTTATTGATTCTTTGATTCTCTGAACCCAGCAACTGACTGTACTCCTGTCGACTGCAAAACTTCCATACACATCACACAGACGCTTGTGAATGTTCACAACAGTTTCTTCTGGAAAGGCGGCCGGGCGTGATACTGACCATATCACCCTCTAGTGTGCTGACAGGTCAAGGAAAATATGGGCACTAATACCATATCCCTATGTGCACATAAGGCATGACAGGATTACCATTACCATAATACATCATACTACAAACCAGATTATGCCTTTGTCATTCTTTTAAATGTGACAACCGTCTCATTCCACATTGTGAAATTTACCCCTGTGGTATTTTGAGTGAAAAACCCCCAGTATACAAAGAGATAATGCTCAGAAAGCTGAAGAAGAAGAAGAAGAAAAGAGGAGGAGAAGAAGAAGAAGAAGAAGAAGAAGAAGAAGAAGGAGGAGGAGGAGGAGGAGGAGGAGGAGAAGAAGGAAGAAGAAGGGAGAAGAAGAAGAAGAAGAAGGAAGAAAAGGAAGAAGAAGAAGAAGGAAGAAGAAGGGAGAAGAAGAAGAAGAAGAAGGAAGAAAAGGAAGAAGAAGAAGGAAGAAGAATAAAAAAGAAGAAGAAGAAGAAGAAGGAAAAGGAAGAAGAAGAAGAAGGAAAAGGAAGAAGAAGAAGGAGGATGAAGAAGAAGGAAGAAGAAGAAGGAGGAAGAAGAAGAAGGAAGAGGAAGAAGAAGAAGAAGAAGAAGAAGAAGAAGGAAGAAAGAGTAGGAAGAAGAAGGTGTAAAATGAAAAGTCACAGCTGTGTGCTCATTAAATAATAATGCTATTCTTAGTTTTGCTTTAAATAGTTCTAACATCTTGTTCTCTCTCTCTCTCTCTGAACCTTAAGTGCCCAGGGCACATGGGGCTTCCGCAAGGGTTTTCCACAAATGCCTGTCCTTTGCCTTTTTTTCTGCTCTTGCCCAGGTGAGCCCTCTATTGCTCAACATCCTTTCTGTTGTTCTTCTCCATGTCTCTTTTGGTCTACCCTTACTTCTGCTCCCCTGTGGTGTCCATCTTAGTGCTATTTTTGGTAGTGAGTTGTCAGTCATTCGGAGCACATGTCCCAATCATTGCCAGCGTCTTTCCTCAATAATTGTTGTCAGTGGTTTCATCTGCATTTCTGCTAATAAGATGTTATTTCTTATAGTGTTTGACCAAAATATTTTTCTAATTCTTCGTAAACATTTAGTCTGGAAAGAATTCAACTTGTTTTCTATGGTTTTGGTGATTTTCCAGCATTCGCTTCCATAGAGTAGTACACTTAGAACATTACTCTTAAATATCCTGATTTTCATATTTATGCTTAGTTTTTTTGATTTCCATATATTCTGCAGCATTGCAAAAGCCTGGTTTGCTCTAGTAAGTCTGCTGTTGATGTCCTCTGTGCTGTCTCCATTTTCTACTACTCTGCTGCCAAGGTATACAAATTCGTTGACCTCCTCCACTAACTTGTTATCTACTCTGAGTACATTTCTGTTGTTCACATTTTGCTTCATTAACTTTGTCTTTCCTACGTTGATCTTTAGTCCTATGTTGTTTGCATTCTGAGTTAGCTTGTTTATTTTATCTTGCATATCTTTGTGACTGCTTGATAATAGACAAATATCGTCCGCAAAGTCAAGGTCCTCCAGCACTGTGTCAAGGGTCCATTGTAATCCTCTGCGTTTGTCTGATGTTGCCTCCTTCATTAACCAGTCTATTGCCAAGATAAATAATGTTGGTGATAGTACACATCCCTGTTTCACTCCTGTTTGTACCCTAAAGCTGCTGGAGGTATGTTCTCCACAGATAACTTTGCACTGAAAACCCTCGTATAGGGCTTTGATTACATTAACTATTTTATGGGGGAGGCCATGCCATCTTAGGATTTTCCACAGTGCATCTCTGTTGACACTGTCAAAGGCTTTCTCAAAATCTATGAATAATGCATATGTTGTGCTATGCCACTCATTTGCCTGTTCTAATATTTGTCTAAGTACAAATATGTGGTCTATGCATGATCTTCCTTTCCTAAATCCTGCCTGCTCTTTCCGAAGTTTTTCCTCAAGTGTTGGTACAATTCTGTTGATGATTATTCTGCAAAATACTTTACTGGTGAGAGGCAGTAGGGTAATGCCTCTCCAGTTCCCGCAATCTCTGAGGTCACCCTTCTTTGGTAGTTTTACTATAAGACCAGTTTTCCACTCCTCTGGGGCTTTTTCTAAATCCCAAATTTGTTGTAATATCCGGCAAAGTTGTTTTGGTGTTTCTGTTTCTTCTGCTTTCAACATCTCCGCAGTCACTTCATCTTCACCTGGTGCCCTGTCTGATTTTAGCTTCTTTATCGCCTCCTTTACTTCATTTATTGTTATTGGTCCTGTGTTGATGTTTAGTTCCGTTTTTGCTTCAGGTATGTCTATTGTTTGTGCTGCTTGTGTTCTGTTTAGTAGGGTGTTAAAGTGTTCCCTCCATCTTTCAGAAGGTTGTGATCACTTCCTACATCTGCTCCTTTCCTTGCTCGTACATCTTGTAGTGACCGTTTCCACTTGTTGTTTATTAGTATGTGATCGATTTGGTTTTCTATGGTTTTATCTGGTGACCTCCAAGTCACCTTATGGATGTTTTTGTGTTGGAAAATTGTCCCTCCGATGGTCATCATGTTTTCTTCACAGAAACTGCACAGTCTTTCTCCATTTTCATTTATTTCTCCAATTCCTTCTCTTCCCATGATTCTTCTTCTAACTTCATTTCCTTCACCTACTTTTGCATTGAAGTCGCCCAAGATGAGTAGCATATCATGCTTGGGTATTGTTTCTACTGTTGCTTGGAGGCTGTTGTAAAAATCTTCTTTTAATTCCTCTTCAGCTGCTTCTGTTGGTGCATAACAAACTATAATAGACAGCTTCGTGAATCTTGAGTTGAACCGTGCATATAATAATCTCTCATTTATTGGGGTCCATTTCAGCAATGCTCTTGATGCTTCTTTTGTTATAATCAATGCTACTCCTCCTTCATGAAGATCTTCTTTACCTGACCATATTATTGTATCTTCTGTGTGCTGTGTTGTTAATTTCCTTCTGCCTTGTCCTGTCCATCTTGCTTCTTGTATTCCTAGTATGTCTAGTTTGTATCTGTGCATTTCCTTGATGGTTTGTGCTAGTTTTCCAGTCTGGTTTAGTGTTCTTACATTCCAGCTGCCTATTTGCATCTTATGTTTAGGTTCCAGGAGGTCTGCAGTCAGGCTGGGGACTTCCAGTGGCTGGCTTTCATCCACAACCTTCATGGGCTCAGTTTCCTGATACGCATTTCTCCTTCCACCTGCATTTGCTTTTTCCCTTGCTTCCGTTTCTGTAGGAGTCTGATAGTTTTTTTACCAGATAGGGTTGCTGGCCCTATGCTGAACCCTCCTTAGTCGCCTTTTACGATCATGCATGGTAGGGTACAGTGGTCCTATTCTTTGCAGATCCCGGGTACCACACGGGGGAACATCTTGTTATCACAGCTTTATTATATTGGCTTCATGTATAGTTATATATTTTCTTTTATACATTCTTATGCCCAAATTATTCATGAGATACCTTTCTGACAGTTTGTCTGTCGGAGTTATCTTTCACCATGGCTTTAGCTTGTAGGATACAGCTCTCGAACCAGAACTTTTCGTCTGCTAGTTTCAGCTCCTGGAACCAGAACAAACTTGTTCAACAGTAAAAAATGATGTTCTAAATAGCAAAACATAACTAACAAATTTAAAATTTATTTTTTGTTTTATTAAGCACTTTTTCTCTGCAAATCACAAGGTACAGAATGCTTTTTAACAGTTTTTTTTAAAAAAATGAAATGTCGCCTATTCTAATCAATCATCAACTCATTGACATGTGTACAGCTTTTTTTTTAAACAATTCAAATTACTGCCATCAGTACAGTCTGTTCCAATGTTGGGAATTTGTCATTTTAAAATGCGATAAAAACTAAAAACTAAAGAATTTTTTAACTAAAATTTTAACTAAATATTTTTAACTAAAACATTTTTAACTAAAATATACTGTTTTTTTGGCAAGCTTTAGTGGATATGTTAATCCTGAAACTTTTGTGTGAGAGAAATCTGTAGAAAGATGTTCAGTTGTAAGAATTATTGGAATAAGCTTTACTAAGCAATCAAACAACAGTATGATGTATTGTACAGGGGAACAGAAGTAAAGGTAGACCAAAAGAGATATGGAGAAGAACAACAGAGAGGATGTTGAGCAATAGAGGGCTCACCTGGGCAAGAGCAGAAAAAAAAGGCAAAGGACAGGCATTTGTGGAAAACCCTTGCGGAAACCCCATGTGCCTTGGGCACTTAAAGTTCAGAGAGAGAGAGAGATGATGTATCGTGTCTCATTTTTTTTTTTTAAATAACAGCAACATACAAACAGAAAAGAAGGCAGGTAAAATTCTTCAAAAGATATATGTAAAATGTTTGAGATTAATAAACAGAACAAAAGAAAAACAAAACAAATAACGCATTTATTTATGTTTGGAAGAGTTAAAAAAAGCACTAAACATAAAACAACCTGAGATTTTTGGCACAGGCTGATGGTTAATCCATACTGGGATTCGTGATAGGCCAGTCTGGCAAACAAAAGTATTATCCTGGTCTGCAGGGCTTGCTCATCAAATGCCTTTTACAAACAAAAATTTTAAATGTTTAAACTGTAATCATTATTTTAATCACCTAAAGCTGAATTATTTATCATCATTATTACCAAATTAACATTTACCCAGAGTTACAGTATAATGAAAAAAAAAAACAGGCAATATTAAATCACAAAATATCTACTTTAACTCATTTCTTATCATAATTCATTTAAATAGGTCTGTAAAACTTACGGAAAAAAATGTACTGGATCTATTCGATTTTGCTCTCTGCTTATGTTATTCAAATTTTAAATTACTTTATTAAATAAAACACATAAACTTTGGTCATTTCTCCAAGAAAATATGGCTGCCATGTTTTTAATAAATTTTGTTCAATGCGTCCCAAGATTTCTGTTTGCTAGTGAGAGAGTTAATGGTGCTTTTCTTTCTGGTTCCTAAATGTGGAAGTCCACTTTGTTTTATGTATTGCTTTCTATTTTTTCCAGTCAATACTCCTTTAATCTTCAAGACACAGTTCATAATGTGTTAAGAGTTTACTCTTATAAATAAACTCACCTTTACAAACGTACCATACTTTTTTTTTTTTTAAGTCATTAAAAACTTACCTCGGCAGCCATCTTAGCCTCATTAAGAAACTCCCTTGCCCTCTGATACATCCCCTTGGAAAACAATCATTGAAAAATACATATATTTTCTAAGGTAAAATAATTTATCTTTTATAAAATTTTTATAAAATATTGTTGCTACAACAAAAGACTGGGTGTAATTGTAAGTAGACAGCGGTGTGCGAATCAGTTTTACAAAAAGATAGAAAGAGTGATAAAAGCAGGCAGAAACAAAAATGGCATAAAATAAGATAAGCATGTGTAAATGAAGAACATAGAACAATCCAATATTTCATCGCAAGCCTTTTCCAAGGATCACATACAAACAAGAGGTAAAAACACAAACAAGAGATTAAAAATTAAACATTCAGCTATTTTGACATCCTTTTTGTAAGAAAGATGGGCACAAAGCAGGCAACTTGCTGAGAAATGAAGGGAGGATAACAAAGGGCCATATGGTAAACAACATGGTGTTATGCCCTAGATGGCCCCAGCTTGCTCTCATCGGAATCAGATACCTATGGCCTAAACAAAAGCAGCCCAGATGGCGCAGATAATAAAAATGAGAAAACAAAGCATGATATGGGGGGGGGGGGAAATGAGGCAGGTTCAGAGCAAATAGAAAACACTGAAAGGGCAAGGCTGCTCACTTAGGATGCCTAGACAAGAAAGCTATCAAAGCTTTTTAATGGCTATAAAAGAACAATAGAAAGAGCTGGAAAATTAATCTTAAATTGTCTGCTGCAAGAATGAGAAAATGCAGCAAAGTGAGAGGCTAAAACAAGAATGTTGGGCATGAATAACAGAAAAAGAAGGAGGCAGCAACTAGGTGGAAATGTAAAGCAAGCTGAATTTATTGTTAACTCCAGCTGTGTGGAGACAGCCAGCCTGGAAAATAAGGTGCTGTTCCAGAGCATTCCAGGATCATTCATCCAAAGAACAAGAGTGGACTGCCATGACAGATATGTCCCATTTTCCTTGGTGGTCTCCTTGACAGACATGCTTGCCAACCAGTATGGATACATCATTCAGACAATGGTGAAACCGATCTTCTAAGCATAAACCTGTCTTCCCTGTATACTTCATATTGCATCACTTGCACATAATGGCATAAATGACATTGTGAGAAATGTAGGTAAAGCCCTCCTGAATTGATAACTGGACTTTGGGAGGGAAACCTGGCTCATTTGAACAACAAACAGATAAATATTGTATCTCTGATGGCTACAACATATGGTAAAGAAAAAGTTGTGTCTGCTGACTTGAGGTGACTTCTAAGAGGTCCTTGTCTCATCTGTACGCCTCCAGTGAGGGTTCCGTAAAAAGTTCATGTGTATTAGGCTCTAGAGGAGATGGAGATGATGAAAAAAAGATGTCCTTTACTGCCAAACTGTGGGGGTGGTACATAAGTACCAGTTTTACTCTATCTGAGCAGCAAGATGGTTTAGGAGTAAGGGCTTGTTGTCACACAATATGGATGATGTGGTTCCAGGACAAGGTGAGAAGATTTTCTGGATACCTGCTTTGGCAAAAGAAATCCAGTATCCTGTAGACTTGATCATGGAAGTCAAGATCCTCAATACACAAATGTCACAACAGTCCTCTCTGGGGTGAGAGGAGTACAAGAAATAGCTATGAGAATCAGTGGATTTCTAGAAGATTGAAGTAGTAAGTCCAGAAGGACTTGAGAACATTACAGAAACTTTCTCCCTTTTTCCCATGCGACTGTGACACTTTCTGTAATATTACTTTTTTTTTGGATGCTTTTCAATAAGATTTCTAAGTAATTTTAGCAATTTTTAGTAATAAGCTATGTTTATTAGTTAGATTACTCCACACCAGATGATCACTGGTTTTTAACACCAAATAAATTAATTTTATCCATCCAACCATGCTCTTAGACTCTGACTTATGAAACAATCCATGCCCTCTGTGTCTTGAGGCACTCTTCAGGACAGAACACATTTTATCCTCTTCTCATGGTGGCTACCAGCCATTGCTGGGTAACCTACCTGTTCATCTCAGTTTCAATAGTTCTCTGCTGTTTGACTAATTGTCACTGGTTGAATTCTCTTGCTTTATCCTTCTACTGTCCATTTAAACTAATTAAGTGATATTTTATTAAACTTTTTTCTTTCATTATAATGCCCTACGCAATCATCTTTTTTTGAAACCTTTTGTTTTTTATATTTCCTATAATGATTCTCTGTTCATTTTCCTCCTTTCATCACGTAGCAGGCTGTCAAGAACTTCCTTCTGATAACCTCTGACCTCACATGTTGCCACATTTTTTAGAACTTGCCTCTCTTACTACAATACATAAAGTGAAATTGGCCTTTTTTTCAGTCTTTGTATATGCTTGTTTTTCTTACAATGGCCTCAGAAATGTTGCCAATTTACAAACTAACAATTTGAAATGAGTCTTCTTGGGAATTTTCATACATAAAAGATTTTGTTTCCACTTGGAAGGTTACGCTTGATTGGAAGATGATACTGAGTGAATGAAAATTTAGACTGAAATGGATACAACTGGTATAGACTGAAAGGTCACATCAAGACAAATTCAGACATTCAATTCATGTATTGTATTCAACCTCATGTCCGTTTCAGACTGATTTCCTATCAAATGACATAAAATAGTACTACTGAAACAGACAGGAAATACAGACAGAAGGATGCTTTAAAATCTTAAATTCTTATAACATGTTACTTGTCTGATAAGAATCTCTGCAGTGTCTGTCCAAACTTCCCTCAAGGACACACCAGACAGAACCCTGGCTGACTCATCCTCAGAAGTCTGGGAAGAATTATTATAAACTACCTTAAGTTCTCACTGATAGAAATATATTTAAATATTTTATAATTATTATTATTATGTCCCATGCCAGATATTCAAAAGTTATAAGCACAAAAACCAAGTTAAGATTATTCAATTCAAATGTAATATCCACCCTCATTCATGCCTGTGAAAGCTGGAAAACAACTAAAGAAATAGACAAGAAATTAGACTCTTTTGAAAACAAATGCCTACGGAAAATACTCGGCATCAAGTGGAACGAATTCAAGAACAATGCAGAGATAAGACAGATGACTGAACAACAACCAGTCTCATGAGTGATCAGGAAAAGGAGATGGACATATGTTGGTCACGTGAGGAGAAGAAACAATCAGAGAATCCCAAAACATGCTATCATGTGGAACACAACAGGCCAAAGAAAAAGAGGCAGACCATGTGAAACTCTAAAGAGGACATTGTTAAGAGAGGCCAAATTAATATGCATAAAATCCCTTTATGAGGTTTAAAAGCTCACCGAAAACTGGAAAAATTGGCGAACTACCTTGCGAGCCTTATGTGATGTTTAACGGCACGGGAAGGATAAAAGATAAGATGCCAATAGCATTGGCAATCATGCTTTTTCCATCTTGATGTTTCCAATTAATTCAGATCATTTTCTTTTTTCATGCCACTGCTCAGTCCACTGAGATATTTCAACCTGGCCTTCCTCTCTTCCTTTCCTCCCTGAATTTTCCAGTCATTACTAGTTTCATCAACATCAGTCTTCTCATTTCATGTTCAAGAAATTGTAACTCTCTTTTTTTCTTATCATTTTAACTAGTTTTTGTTTCCTGAAACTTAGAGGAATGCCTCATTTGTTTTTCTCTATGTCCAGAATTTTTGTTGCATCTTTTGCCAGAATCACATATCTATTGCTGCTTCCAGTTTAAATATACAGGTCAATAATACTGATACTTACACATACTTAACTCATTAGATCCAAAGCAGTAGAGGCAGTGTAATTTTTTAATGCTGGCACAAACCAGCACTCAGCAAGCTGCTTTGCAAAAATTAATAGGAAATAAATAAAATTCACATTATTAATCCAGTCCATGCTTTAAGATTGTAAAGTAATTTCCTCTTGATATCAAATCTGGTTTCTGTAGTGAACTGCGAACAAATCTACAGCAAAGTTTTAAAATATTTTTTTATAGTTCTGTGTCAGTATATTTTATGTACACAATCATGTTGTATAAGATGTGTAAAATCAGTAAGTGTACAAAACCTTGTTGAAATTCTGCACAAAATGTTTTTTTTTTCAATGAATGGATTGAACAGAATTTCGAAGTTCACAAAGACAGCACACAGCACTACCTCGTATATCTGTCATCAGATTAGGACAGAACACCAATTTTTGTTTTCATTCTTTGTAATATTATTTATATGGAAAACAGTGACATGTTCTGCTTCTCTGCCCTTACTTACTTTAGTTTATCCTTCCTCTTATACCGTGAAGTATCAAGGGGAGATGCCATAGGCATTTTTGGACCAAATGGGTGGCCTCAGTGATTGTCATGCCTTAATTAGTGAGTGTTTCTCTGATACCATCTATCTCTTTCTGGACCTTCCTGTGTCCTGTAGCTCTCTGGTTGAAGGCTCTCGCGGCTGGCTGTGAGGGTGTCATTCTCATTAAGTGGCCAAACCACTTGACTCTTTGCTTCTCTGTGTGTCATAGACATGATGTAGTTCCTACCAGCTGGCTTATAGTTGTCTTTTCTTAGCTTGTCAAACCTGGAGACATTTGCTGCTTTCCTAAAACATCTCTTTTCTCTGCTCAGTTATCTTTAATTCACTAAATAATACATTTATGTTTAATTATTCGGTACATGAAAAATTATACATAAAACTGATGCACTCCACTTTGACAGTTTCTGATTAAAATTTACTATAGCACACAGTAAAAAAATAACTCAGGTGTGACAGAGTAAATATGCTGGTAAGAATTGATGAAATATGTTCAGAATATTAGAAAGTGTATAAAAGGGTACCTTAAAATCTTCAGTCGATTTTTCGCTTGAAATTTTAATAGGAGACCCTGATTTATTCGATTGTTTACGTCTCTTCTCTTTCTCTTTCAGCACTCCCTGGGTCATCTGCTTCTGCTTTACTTGCCACTGAGCAATTTCAATACGAGACCTATGAGAGTACAGGACATTATCTTCAAGCTATAACCAATAAATTGGAACCATAAAGTAATGTGTATAAAACTACAACTTCTTTGAAATTTCACTAAATGTACCCTACTCTCATCAATGGTGTGTCAATGCTATTTCTTTAATATCTGTTAAATGTAGAGCTCAAAATTATTTAGGATTCATGACTGGAAAAAGTTCCAAGCACATCAGACCCTAGTCACCATGTAAGTAACTGCAAATCTGTGAAATGTTTTATTTGCTTATATTTTATTTGTTAATTACGCAACTGCTGAACTCAGAAGTTAATGTGACATAATGACAAACGAAAAGTTCATTATGCCTGCTTCACTATTAGGTACTTAAAATGCACAGATATTACTAAATGCCTGCAACAGAATGATGTGGATGTATTATATATGAGTACCACATCTTTGTAAGGTTCACTCTCGGCACCAGTCTATCAGTGCATGGACTAGTACTCACATTGCTTGCTCTTCCACATTAACCAACATAGGCCCAATAATCTTAAGATGATGTGAGACTCCAGACTTGATGTTTAATTCTTGACATACTTCCAGAAACCTGAACAGTGAAAATTTGTTAACAATGAAACTTAATGTTTTCACTAATTTGTGTATATATATATATATATATATATATATATATATATATATATATATATATATTATATATATATATCACTAACTACAACAACTCATTAACAAAGTCACTAAACATGACATCTTAGTTGTTATGGGAGACTTCAACGCAAAGACAGGAAGAGATAACACCGACATCAAAAAAGTAATGGAGAAAGAAGGGATTGTTATGGTAAATCAGAATGGAGAAAGATTAATTGAATTATTTCTAACAGAAGGCATGGTCATTGGAAGAACAATATTTCCACACAAAGAGATACATAAAACAACATGGATATCTCCAGATGATAGAACCAGAAATCAGACAGATCATT
The DNA here is from genome assembly GCA_009760885.1 of Achatina immaculata. NCBI lineage: Eukaryota > Metazoa > Mollusca > Gastropoda > Stylommatophora > Achatinidae > Lissachatina > Lissachatina immaculata. The sequence goes on from CM019691.1 coordinate 9,527,507, forward strand.
TTTGTATTAGAAAGCATTTCAGAACATCTTTGACAGATGTAAGAGCATATAGGGGTGCAGATGCCAACAGTGATCACAATCTATGTATAGGGAAAATAAGACTAAAACTGAAAAGCCAACACAAGAAAGGATTACTCAGAATGATAAACAGTCATAGTCTACAGGATGAAAATACTAAGTGTAATTTTAATCTGGAACTTACCAAACAGTTTGCTGCATACAGTGAGGTTGAGGAGACAGATATAGATGAATTATGGCATTCTTACAGCACAGCCATGATTATAGCAGCTAAAACAAGTGCTGGACTGCAAACAACAAGTAGAAAAGTATGGATATCAGATAACACATAGAAATCCATACATGAAAGACAAGCAGCCAAATTAGCCATGTTGAATGAAAAGACAGATCTTGGAAGAGATTTGGCAAAAGCAACTACAAAGAACTATACAATAAAGTAAAAAGTTCAGCTAGAATGGATAAAAAAGAATACACTGACAATATAGTGAAAGAAGCAGAGAAAGCAGCAAAAACAGGAGACAGCAAAACTCTATATAAAAGAGGCTAACAGGTACTACTGCATCCAAAGAAAGACCAATCCTTAGCAAAACTAGGACACTATTAGCATCAAGTAAAGACCAAAAGCAAAGATGGGCCGAACACTTCCAAGAAATACTTAATCGACAACATCCAAAAGAATTGATAAACCTTTAAACTGACTTACCAATCCCACAACTAAATGTCAACCTATATGAAATTACATTGCATGAAATTGAAACACCAATTAATCTAATGGCTAACAAAAAAGCTGTCGGTGAAGATGAAATAACATTCGAAATGTTAAAAGCTATTAACAGTGACAATATGAGCCAACTACAGAGAATGTTTAATAAAGTTTGGAAAGAAGAAAAGCTCCCTTTTAAATGGAAAAAAGGAATCATTCTTAAAATACCAAAAAAAGGCAACCTTAGCAATTGCAATAACTGGAGAGAAGTAATCTTACTACCAGTTGTGTCAAAAGTATTTTGCAAGGTGATTCTGAATAGAAATAAAGATATAGCGGGTGCTGCAATGAGAGAAGAATAAGCAGGATTTCAAAAAGGGAGAAGCTGTCTCGACCAGATCTTTACTCTAAGAATAGTACTTGAAGAACATATTGAAAAGCAGAAACCATTAACCCTGAAATTCATGGATTTTAAAAAGGCATTTGATAGCCTACATAGAGACTCACTGTAGAGTATTTTAACACTTCCTGGGTCAAATATGGAAAAATCAGTCTTCTGGTTTTCCATGCATTGTTGGCTGAAAGCTATATTAGCCATTTTCGATGGTTGTCATATTCACACTGTTTCTAGCTTGTTATTTAAAGTAATTTTTTGTTGTCTGTATTTTTACTGCGAAGTTAATATAATAAAATATTGTTTTCAATTGTCATAACTTAAAAAAAAAAATTATTATTCTCGTGTTTTGAGCTGTCGGGAACACGTTTTTACAAGATTTCGCAGGTTGACATTTTCTCTAAATGGCGCAGCACATTTCTCTCGATGACACTGAGATTGACGCTGAATTATGCTCTGATTTTTTTGGTCAGACTGCCCCGATGATGACTAAAAATCACTGTCTAATGATTCTAGTAACGAAATTGATGTGTTTCAATGTGATTCCTGTGACAGCAATTGGATTAGGCCTACGATTACTAGGCACAGGGTTGCTGTGTCAGAAAGTGAAAATTCGAGTGACAGTGATTGTGATTCAATGTCAGGATATGATGCTCCAACAGCAAGTATTTCAGATTTTTCATGTGATATAGTTGGCAGTGATATAGGTGTGTGGAGTAACATTGATTCTACACCAGTTCTAGAAAAATTTCTAGGAAATCCTGGTGTTTCAGTGAATGTAAACAAACCAGACAGCATAGAGGAAATTGTCAGTTCAATATTTGGCAGTGATTTTTTTGGAACTGTTAGCTCATCATGAATATTTATACTGTGCACAAACCCAACATATGCACAAAGCTACTTACTGCCTTTTTGTCTGAAAATATAACACCTACATACATGAAAAAATTCTCTGGATTGATCTTTTTGATGGATCAGACTAGGAAGCCACACTAGAAAGAGTACTGGACAACAGACCCTCTTCTGGAAACACCAATATTTTCAAAAACAAAGAGCAGAGGTAAATTTTAGCATCTTCTGACATTTCTACATTTCTCTGACAACTCTCAAACACTTCCAGAAACAGGCAGAATTAGCAAAATAAAACCTCTGGTGGATTATTTTTTGCCTAAGTTTCAGGAGTTGTATAAACCAAAACAGCAGCTTTTGACTGATGAAGGAAAGACAAAAGACTTGTCTACATGATATCAACAATGCAGAACTAAAAAATAGTTGCTACTGGGAAGACTGATAAAAAAAACTGGACAGCCACTAATGAAACTAATCTACATAGTTGATTACAACAAGCACATAAAGGGAGTAGACAAGGCTGATCAGTATCTTTCATACTACATCTACAGGGCTGATCAGTATCTTTCATACTACATCTTGAGGAAGACAGTGAAATGGAACAAAAAAGTAGGATTCTATCTCATCATTTATGCATTATTTAACTCATACACAGTCTACAGAGCCTTAAACAAGAAGACCTACAAGCAGTATTTGGTTGAAGTGGCAAGATTCTGGTTCTCTGAAACCATTTCTACTGTTCAAGAAATCTTGGAAGCAGGTGATGAGAATGAACCCTCTATCAAACAGCTCAAAAGGGCCCCAAGCAAGGATCCTCCAGGAAGATTATCTGGAATAGTAAAGGATCATGTCCTGGTGAAGCTTGAGGGTCAAGGCACCAAAAATGCACCATCAAGGAAGTGCAGAGTGTGCTTGGTCAATGGGAAAAAGAGTGAAACAAGATTTATTTGTAAAAGTTGTCAAGTCCCACTGCCTCCAGATAATTGTTTCATGAGATATCACACACTCAAGAAGTACTAGAGGATCTTGGGAGTCTGTCTACCAACCTGGATTAATTTATCTCAATGGTGAGTAGAGATATGCATGTTTTTCTAAGTCCACTCAAAAAAGTTCATTTTTTTCAGAAAAATGGCTGGGAACTGGGGGGTTTTCAGGGTAAATAACTGTGGTCCACAAAGTGTTAAGACTATATGAACACTATCTAAAATTGTCAACATCATTGAGGATTTCTACAATGGATACATTTGTGCAGTTGAACACTATCTAAAATTGTCAACATCATTGAAAATTTCAACAACGGATACATTTGTGCAGTTAACACAGAAGAAGGAATGAGTGAATGGTTCCAGATTGAAACAGGCATGAAACAAGGATGCATATTATCTCCCTTGCTTTTTTGGAATTGCCATAGACTTCATAATGAAAAAATGTTGCACAGGTAAAACGGGCATTGATTGGGTGCATTAGACCAAACTGGAAGATCTTGATTTTGCAGATGACATAACTCTTATCAGTGACAATGTGAAATCAATCCAAGAAAAAACAGATACCCTGTCTTCAATGGCTAGTAAAATAGGACTTGAAATTAACAAGGAAAAAACAAAAATAATGAAACTTCTCATTAACCATGAAGGAAAAATACACATAGAAGGAACAGCTGTTGAAGAAGTACACCAATTTGCATATCTAAGCAGCTACATAGACCAGGATGGTGACATCAGAAAGGAAATTAGAATTAGAATTGCAAAAGCACCACTGACCTTCAAGAATCTTGAGAACATACTGAATTCAAAAGTTATCAGCACAAAAACCAATCATTTCACAGCACTCGGTGAAGTAGAGGAGATAGATATACATTTATTTATTTATTCAATATGATGCTGATACTTCTTCCTAATTGGTATTTATTTTTTTATATCATAGTTAGTAACTTGGCTGTAATATCTGCACCTTTTGGCTCAAAACATCCATCTTTGGCACAGTATATTTTCAGGACCAGTTCTGACCTCCTACTCAATCTCTAATTCATTTGGCTAGACTGTTGTCTGTTACCAGTGGCACCACACTGGACATACAAAAGGGTCTAGGTCAGCCTGGTTCACTTAAACTGAAGTAAGCAGTCAGTTATGGGTTTGTCATTTAGTCTGAGTACTGCATCTCCGCCTCTAATACTTATGGTGTTACATGATGCATAATAAACCTTGTCAATTTAATTAACACTGCAGTAATGGAGAATCAATGTATTTATTCCACCTTTTTCTTGGGAAAAGCCTCTTCTCTGTTTTTTATCATATGCCATTTCCATTGAGAAAGTGGATCTCACAGTACACCAGATCAAGCTGATTCCTATCCATCTTTTGATATTTCCAATCATTCTGTATCATTCTCTTCCCACTGCTTTTCTTACTTCAGCATCTTGGGAAATAATGTGTGCCAAAATAAAAACAAATTACTTTACTACACGTGCTCACCGCAAATGCACCAACTTGTATAGAGCATGGCTCTTTAAGACGGAACGAGATAAAAGGTCTTGGAAGGCTAGTACAGGTAAGGTCAAATAATGGTAGCCGATTTCTCGCAGTCGTGTTATTAGTACGTCCAAGTAGTAATATGTCAGCATCTGAAATAAACAGAAACTCATTTCAAATAAGTTCTACCCTGCAAAGAAAAAAACTCCTAAACATCACAAAAGAAACCATAAAATTTGTATTACTTAAATGTAAGAGCAAATAATTCACTGGAATGAAAAAAACAAACAAACAAAAAAAAAAGAATGAAAACCACACAATTTCAAATACTGTACTGTTTCTGTATGTAGAGCTTGTTCCTAACACATGTTTAACATCTTTCCTTTTTATCAGCTTTTTATGAACTAACTAACTATAAATGCCTAAGTTCATAAACACCTAAGTTCTCACAAATCAGTTCATACACTTTTTCACTCCTGAATTAATTTACATGCTTTACCACAATAAATTCTGATGAGAAATTTTGGTTGAAAGAAACTGGAATGAAGTTAGTCTATAATTTAAAACTATGTGTTTGGGTAGAAATGTGCTAATTTTCACTTTATTTAGACTTTGCCTAAATATCGCTGTGAGCATTTAATGGCACAGGTGTGCAAGATCTACCAGCTCTGCAAGCATATGTTTTGAAGTGGAAGTGTTACTATTCTTATTCTTCTTAACTCCCCTGAAGAACGTAGCAGTCAGTCTTATGTTGCCAACATCGCTATGCAGCCAAAAGCAGATTATCCATTAGGCTGACCTGGTTTCAGCTTAGGGGCCCGATGTCAAGGAAAAAGAAAACTATAAATGCTGTTTTATGAATTTTATATCATGAGTTTGACAGTATAGGCTGGAAGGAGTGGGACAATTACTAGGAGTTCAGGTGGTATTTAATCCACTACTACATACACCTTTGTCTGGATTGGTGCTGATAATAGCCATATGAGTATTCTTTGGTCCTTACATGCAGGGCAGTCATGCAACATATGCTGGGATATGTCGTGAGTTCATTTGATGATTGTGCTTATCTTCAGTGGTGTCTATATATGTGGTGTCTTTAGATTATCATAGAAGAGAAAATTTTCAATGTCTACATATATCCTTTTGTTGTAATTATATAGGTATAATCAACATGATTATCTGGCGTGCCTGGATACTGCATGTAAACCACAAGATTTTCTGATGTGTCTGTATGTGTAGTACTTTTTCCAAGCTGCAAGTCTAATCATTTTCTATGTAACTAATTTGTTCAAATATATTATGAACTTTCCAAAACCATCTCACTATATAACTAATTTGCTCAAATATACTATGAACTTTCCAAAACCATCTCACAAGCTTCTGAATAATACACACATTCACCCAGCACAAAATAATGCTAGTGACAAAGGTAGTTAAATTCTAACATTATCTCTTAGAAATGTTCGTGTCAGAACAACTGACAGCCATGCCTAAACTACATTGATTTATGCTGTGTCTTTTCAAACTTACTGGCTTGGTAATGTTATCTGGGGTAATGGCAAAAAGTTTCAAATCTTCCAGCTTGAAAGCTTCAATTCCCTCATCAGGCCAGTCATAAGTTGCCCATGATTCTAGATCTGAAGGTATAGTATCTAAGAGATATCTTCTCTTTGACTTATACTAGGTGGAGAGAAACAGAAACAATATCTCCTTTTAAAGTGAAGTGGAAGATTAACTAAACTCAGAATAAAAGAGTTAGTCTTATGGGTCAATGTGATTTATTGAACCACGGACAAAAAAAATGTATTTGAAAAAAAAAAAAAGAACAAAATGGTCACTAATTGAAACTAATACAACATTTCATTTATCTTAACTTGACCATCTTTTCTAAGTTCAAACATAGGACACTCATTCTTGTGGTAGTGGTGGCAATGGCAGTTCAAGTTTTATATCTTTACCTAAATATATAATGGGCTCGCTTGTTATACTTCTCTAGAGAACATACTTCAAAATAGCAACATTTTTACTAAGATAATTTTATAAATTCTGGGTATTTCCAAACATGTGGATATCCAAGATGGGAATACAGGAAAATATGGGACACATGTTTTAAAATATGACACATTTAGGCATCCCGACCAAAGTAATATGAATCCTGGGACATATCCTTAATATATGGGACTGTCCCATATAACATGGGATGGTTGGTTACTCTGAATATTTCAATCATATTATAGGAAATAGATGATGGAAAACAACAACAAAATAAGCTGACTCACTGTAGTTTACTGGAACAACCAAACTCTTTAACTTAAAAAAAAAATTTCTGAAATTAATTATGAAACTTCACATTTTGATGGTAGTTTTCAATATTACAGTAAACTAAGAATTTTATGGTAATGATAACTGACAAAATGAGAAGTAAACCTAAAATTACATTGGACCATCAAGAGCTTGAAAACATACATTTGAATATCTTGGTTCAATCATCACTATCAATGGTGACTGCACAGTGGAAATCAAAAGAAGACTAGCAGTTGCATCACAGAAAGTAGCACAAAGGAAGAGTATGTAGCAAGGTACCAACAAGAAAACAAAGTTATGTTTACTAAGAGCTTAAATATTCTCAGTGGCAACATACAAATGTGAAACATGGACATTCAAAAATTACTAGAAAAGAGAATAACAGCATTTGAAACAAAATGTTACAGAAGGGCACTTAGAATATCATGGATAGAACAAAAATCAAATAAAGAGATATTGATGGGATTAGGTGTCACAGAAAATTGGCTCGTTAACACCATGAACATTAGAAAGCTGAGATACTTCGGTCACATCAAAAGATACAACAGCTTGGAGAGGTTGACAGTAGAAGGCACAGTGCCTGGCAGAAGAGAAGAGGGACGACCTCACCACAGATGGACTCAGGACATCAGAGAAATGTGTCATTGCAAGATGGCAGTCAACTTGCACAAGACCAAGTATTCAGGGAAGCTGTGAGAGGGACAACATTCTGGAAAGGGCATGTCACATGAATGAGTAACTTTATGATGAAAATTCATTTTCAAAAATAGTTACATAATTTTATTTTAAAATTTAAATTACTTCAAAATTCAAATTTGGAATTTATTCATTTGTAAAAATAAGCAAAATTCAGTTTCCAGCAAAGCAAGATTTGGCCACGAGAAAAGCAAGATTTATTTAGTCACAAGAAAAGCAAGATTTAGTCACAAACATTGCAAGAAATATGAAAGAAAAGGAAGAAAAGACAGCCAAGAGACAAATATCTCAGTGGTCTGACTAAGTGTCACGAAAAAAAAAAAGCATCTGAATTAATCAGACACAGAAATGGAAGCATTTTTTATAATACCAAAATATAATTTCAAGATTTTCATATGTATAAATCCTATTCTCATAGCTTGATTATGCTATTCAGTGCTATCTTAATGCCTGGGCCCTCTTGAGCACTGCCCAGGGGGCCCAATGTATGGGGTCCAATCAGCCCATTGAAATCTATGTATATAAATGTACATAATGGGTATGCATTACTTTTCCCTAGGGGCTACCAGTGCTGTTAAGACAGCGGCCCTGAGCTAATCATGTTTATCAGGTTTTATACAGGGTTATTCATAAGCCCATGAACATTTCAAAACCTCGCAACAAAGAAACTACAAAACGGATCATGATAATTCTTACACCAAGAGAGAGAGAAACTCTTCAAGTTTTGTTTTTTTTTAATAAAGTCCGCACGCAGAGTTCCTGTTGTTTCCCCTAGGAGGCAGCAGTAGCAAAAATGGCGTTCAATAAACATGAGCAGTCATTTTGTGTTTTGGAATATGCAAGAACCTCATCTGTTGTGACTGTGCAGTGAAGATTTCAAGCAGAATTCCAAAAGGCAGACCTGTTTTCAACAGTATCAAGAAGTGGTATGCAAAATTCCAGGATGAAGGCTGTCTGTGCACAGCTCCTCGGCAGGGACGTCCAGGACCAAGTGAAGAAACTGAATCATGTTAGTGAAGCTTACCAGCAAAGCCTTCACAAGTCAACTACACGAGCAAATTTACAGCTAGGAGTCTCGCAATCAACAGTATGGTTATTTCTCTGTGTAAGCCTTACAAGCTTCAGCTGCATCAGTATCTAAGCGAAAATGACAAAGATGTGCATCTGAATTTCTGCTCTGAAATGTAAGAGTTTTGAAACTGACGGCTTCACAGACTTGCTCATTTTTAGTAATGAAGTTATCTTCCATCTGTCTGGAAAGGTGAATCGGCACAATGTGCACATCTGAGGGACCAAAAATTCCTGCATGTTCACTGAACATGTGTGAGACTCACCTAAGGTGAATGTCTTCTGCACTATTTCGAAAGAGAAGGAGTATGGACCATTTTTCTTTGAAGAGCCCACCATCACTGTGATGATTTACTTGGACATGTTGGAAAACTGACTGATGCCCCAGTTAAATAAAGACAGTAATGGCTACATCTTTCAACAAGATGACTATCCAGCTCACTACCACAGAGACGTGCGAGGGTATCTCAATCAAAATTTGCCACAAAAATGGGTACAGTGCAGAGGACAAGACATCAAATTAATGGGGTGGCCAGCCCGGTCCCCTGATTTAACCCCTTGCAACTTTTTCTTGTGGGGGTTTGTGGAGGAAACTTATCTTTGTGCTACCATTCCCTGCTAATCTCCAGGATCTTGGCAATCGTATCACTGCTGCTGTGGCTCTGGTCACCCATGATATGCTGACACATGTGTGGGATTAAATGGATTATTATATAGTTGTCTATCATATACCCAAAGGTAGACACACTGAGCTGCTGTGAAATATGTTAAAAAAATCTAGGTGAGATTAATTCAGTCTAAAAAAATTTGGTATCCGTTACATAGTTTATTTGTTGCAAATTTGTAAATGTTTCACGCATTTATGAATAACCCTGAAATGTGAAATGTGAAATTGGAAATATGAAAATGAAATTAAAATTCTGTATAAGCTTTTTTTTATGAAACAAAATAAAAATGAATTAAAAACTGGTAGCACTGCAAAAGAGATTCTGTCACTCAGTAGGTCTTTAGAATTGTCAACATAAATAAAATGACAGAATTTTTCACCTTCTCCTCCTTTTTCTTTTCCTCTTTCTTATCATCCTTCTTTGCATTTTTTATTGCTCTGCCATCATCTTTAGAAGGAGCTACTCCTATTCTGCCAATTTCTTTCATACTTGAACCAAAGACACTGATGAGGACCTGTGAATGTGACATGGTTTATTTATAGAAACAAAGATGACGCCCAGCTCTGCACTCTCAACATCAAGCAGTTTTTTTTTAATGGAAAGAAAAGATACAAACTAGTCTGTGCACATGTATCTCTCTATATATGTATGTGTGTGTATGTATATATATTTATATATATGCATTTACATATATATGTATGAATATACATGTTCAGAAAAATAAGATGGACATATGTCGGTCATGTGTTGAGAAGAAACAATCAGAGAATCTCCAAACAAGCTATCAAATGGAACACAACAGGTCGAAGAAAAAGAGGTCGACCACATGAAACTCTAAAGAAGACATTGTTGAGAGAAGCCAGTGGGCGTAACATCCCCTGATGAGATTGAAAAACTCACCAAAGACAGGACATCTTGCTGAACCACCAAGCGGGTCCTATGTGACATTTAACGGCAAGGGAAGGATGTAAGATGTAAGTAAGATACATATATATGTATATATATATTATATTTGTTAAGAGAGGACATTGTTAAGAGAGGCCAAATTAACAGGCATAAAATCCTTTGATGAGTTGAAAGACTTGCCGAAGACTGGAAAAATTGGCGAACTACTTTGCGAGCCCTATGTGACGTTTAATGGCACGGGAAGGATATAAGATAAGAAGATAAGATAAGATATATTATATATATACATGTATACATATATATATATCTACACACACATGCACACAAACGTATGCACACACACATACATATATATATATGTATATATATACATATATATATATGTCTATATGGAATACCATCTAAAATTGTCAACATCATTAAGGACTTATACAATGGATATGGTTGTGCAGTCAAGACAGAAGAAGGGATGAGTGAATGGTTCCAGATTGAAACAGGCGTGAAACAAGGATGTATACTGTCTCCTTTACTTTTTGGGATTACAATAGACTTCATAATGAAAAAATGCTGCACAGGTAACACAGGTATTGACTGGGTACATGGGACCCAACTAGAAGATCTTGATTTTGCTGATGACATAACTCTTATCAGTAATAATGTGAATTCCATGCAAGAAAAAAACAGATAGCCTGTCTTCACTGGCTAGCAAAATAGGACTTGAAATTAACAAGGACAAAACAAAAATAATGAAAATTCCCATCAATCAAAATGGAAAAATACACATAGAAGGGACAGATATTGAAGAAGTCAATCAATTTGCATACCTTGGCAGCTACATAGACCAGGATGGTGACACTAGAAAGGAAGTTAGGATCAGAATTGCAAAAGCAGCATCAATCTTCAAGAATCCTGAGAACATATGGAATTCAAAAGTTATAAGCACAAAAACCAAGTTAAGACTATTCAATTCAAATGTAATATCCACCCTCATTTATGCATGCGAAAGCTGGAAAACAACTAAAGAAATAGAAAAGAAATTAGACTCTTTTGAAAACAAATGCCTAAGGAAAATACTCGGCATCAAGTGGAATGAATTCAAGAACAATGCAGAGATAAGACAGATGACTGAACAACAACCAGTCTCATGGGTGATCAGGAAAAGGAGATGGACATATGTTGGTCACTTGATGAGAAGAAATGATCAGAGAATCCCAAAACAAGCTATCAAGTGGAACACAACAGGCCGAAGAAAAAGGGGCAGACCGCGTGAAACTCTGAAGAGGACATTATTAAGAGAGGCCAAGTTAACAGGCATAAAATCCTTTGATGAGGTTGAAAGACTCGCCGAGGACAGGAAAAATTGGCGAACTACTTTACGAGCCCTATGTGATGTTTAACGGCACGGGAAGGATATAAGATATAAGATAAGATATATATATATACTGAGTAAGTTAGGCGCTCAGCATACTAATGCAGTGGTACCAGGTTCAGTCCCAGAAGTGGGATTTTTTCTGGTACAAGACCAAAAAAGACCCCAGGGTCAACCCAACCTCTAAATATGGGTACCAGAGAAATCTGGGAAGGTAAATGCAGCCAGGTAAATTATGTCAGTAAATGGATGATAAATGCAAAATCAGTGGTTTATGTATTTTAAATCTAGTACAACTTATTTTTAAAAAATTAAAGCATTGTGTTTTCAATGGTGGATCTTGTGTACATGTGTTTGTGATGTTTGTGTTTGTTTTTTTTTTTGATCACCCATAAGATAGGTTGTTGTCTGCTCATCTGTCTTATCTCTCCGTTGTTCTTGAATTTGTTCCACTTTATACCGAGTATTTTCCTTAGGCATTTGTTTTTGAAAGAGTCTAATTTCTTGTTTGTTTCTTTAGTTGTTTTCCAACTTTCACATGCATAAATGAGGGTGGATATTACATTTGAATTGAATAATCTTAACTTGATTTTTGTGCTTAGAACTTTTGAATTCAGTATGTTCTCAAGATTCTTGAAAGTCAATGCTGCTTTTGCAATTCTAATTCTAACTTCCATTCTGAAGTCACCATCCTGGTTTATGTAGCTGTTGAGATATGCAAATTGGCATACTTCTTCAACAGCTGTTCCTTCTACACATATTTTTCCTTCTTGATTAATAGGAAGTTTCATTATCTTTGTTTTATCCTTGTTAATTTCAAGTCCTATTTTGCTAGCCAATGAAGACAGGGTATTTGTTTTTTCTTACATTGAATTTACACTGTCACTGATAAGAGTTATGTCATCTGCAAAACCAAGAACTTCTAGTTGGGTCCCATGTACCCAATCAATGCCTGTTTTACCTGTGCAACATTTTTTTCTTTTTTTTTATACATCCTTGTTTCATGTCTGTTTCAATCTGGAACCATTCACTCATCCCTTCTTCTATGTTGACTGCACAGACATATCCACTGTAGAGGTCTCTAATGATGTTGACAATCTTAGATGGTATTCCATATAGTCTTAAAATTCTCCACAATGAATCTCTGTGTATGCTATTAAATATCTTTTTAAACTCTATGAAGTTCAGGATGAATGGATTTTGCTTTTCAATATGTTCTTCAAGTATTATTCTTAGAGTAAAGATCTGGTCGAGACAGCTTCTCCCTTTTTGAAATCCTGCTTGTTCTTCTCTCATTGCAGTATCCACTATATCTTTAATTCTAATTAGAATGACTTTGAAAAACACTTTTGACACAACTGATAGTAAGGTTATTCCTCTCCAATTACTGCAATTACTAAGGTTGCCTTTTTTGGTATTTTAACAATGATTCCTTTTTTCCATTTAGAAGGGACCTTTTCTTCTTTCCAACCTTTATTAAACGTTCTCTGTAGTTGGCTCATGTTGTCACTGTTAATAGCTTTTAACATTTTGGCTATTTCATCTTCACCTGTAGCTTTGTTGCTAGCCATTAGATTCACTGCTGTTTCAATTTCATTCAATGTAATTTCATCTAGGTTGACATTTAGTTGTGGGACTAATAAGTCAGTTTCAAGGTTTATCAATTTTTTTTTGCCGTGGTCAATTAAGTATTTCTTGGAAGTGTTCAGCCCATCTTTGCTTTTGGTCTTTACTTCATCTTAACAGGGTGCCAGCTCTGCTAAAGATTGGTATTTCTTTGGATGTAATAGTACCTATTTGCCTCTTTTGTATGTTATATAGAGTTTTGCTGTCTCCTGTTTCTCCTGCTTCTTTCACCGTATTGTCCATGTATTCTCTTTTATCTCTTCTAGCTGAACTTTTTACTTCACTGTCTAGTTCTTTGTATGTTGCTTTTGCCAAATCTTTTCCAAGATATCTCTTTACATTCAACATTCATTGTTTCATGTATATGTTTTCATGTGTTTTTCAGTATCCATCCTTTTCTATTTGTTTTTTGGGGTTCAGCACTTGCTTTTGCTGCTGTGATTATGGCTTCACAGTAAGAATTCCATAATTCAATAATATCTATCTCCTTTACCTCACTGAGCACTGATTGGTAAGTTCTAAATTGTACATAATTGAAGTACATAAGTCTCCATAATTATATCTACCATATTAGCTTCATTAAATTAAATATGGATTTAATTTTAATAAATTCTACTTCTGTCATGTCTGAAAATTGTTGCATATCACTTTCTTGACATTTCAACAAACTGGCAAAATATACACTTTTCTTGTCTCCATGAAATATTCACTAACAAAAAGAAAAAGAGACAGAAAAGTGATGTCAATAAATTATTATTCAAGTTTTTCATCTACATCATTATGTAATTCTTCACAATATTGAGTTTTTAACAAGACTGTTCATGTGCTTACAAATTCAGAGTTTTAACTTGTATTTAAAAAATACATTTTTTAAAATAGCTCAATAAAAGGAAATTTCTTTGAAATATTTAAATCTACAGTTTCTTTATTTAACTAATGTCAGTGTGTAAACTGAAATAAATTTCATAATCTTTATGCTACAAAAAATTCACAAAATCCAACATCTACAATTAATCTACAGTTAACACATGCAGAGATTATATGTTAAAGAAAATACCAAAAAGGTCCCGGAGTTCACCCAGCCTCTAAAACTGGATACCAGAGAAATCTGGGAAGGTAATGTGGCCAAGCATGATAATGAATACATCACATTTTCATGAGTCGATGGCCTTGGAAATACAGACCTAACATCATATCCCTAATATGTCTTAATGGCATGGAAATTGGAATCTTACCTTACCTTTACCTATACTTTAAATAAAGCATCCATACTTATGCATAAAACTCATGTATTAAGTACAGTTCATGTGTTATGCTATGTGTTATGTCAAGTGAGTTCAGTGTATAAAGTATAAATGATAGTAAAGCACAGCTACAATATTTATTATAGCTGTGAATTTATCACAGAGAACATTTTTACCACAACAAAAATATCAAATATCTTCCTGACAAATTTTTAACACAGTCACAATTCACCACCTAAAGAAATATCATGACCTTCTGGTCAACCTCAGGAATGAGAAAAGAAACAAGAAGCTATGATATCCAATTTCTATTGTTGTGTGAATTCACTGCTGTCTTAGAACAGAATCAACCATATGAACATCATCAAAGAAGAAGAGAAAAGACACATGAAGACTAAGCAAAAGAGAAATACAAAATTTAAAAAAAAAAAAAAACTAAAGTGTTATCTCACCTTCCAAAGCCTCATCAAAAATTCACAGGCCATGAGAAGGAGATCTCTGTAGTGTCTGGATTCGGTGCCATTAACTTCTGCCAGAAGGACATGTGATCTGATGAGTATATCCAGCTGGCAAACCTCCATCAGGTCACTGACAGCTAGTTTTGTGTTGACTGGCAGCACACCTATTTTTGACCCAAAAAAAAAAAAAAAAGAAAGAAAACAATATTCGTTAAGTATTCAAACTGATACAGTTTATGTTTAAGCCAGCTGACAATTCTTTTCTGTCTTGTACAATCTCTTAGACTGACACTGATAAGTTATAAACCAGTGTTTCCCAGACTTGTTCAGGATGGCATCCCCTTTTCTCCCAGGCCACATCCTCAACAACCCCCCCCCCATTACTACTCGTACAGTGCCCTATTAAATTAAGATATGCATTACACAACTAAAAACTTAAGCTAGCAAACCAATTTATTTAACAATATGAAGAAGTAAATTTGTAACTCTCCTAAATGCAGTATTTTCTCACCTTTTAATGTGATGGATAAGTTTCATGTAGAGACAAAAGTTTCTCAAAATCAGGCTGAAAAGCGCTAAGAAGAAGTCTTAGATCTTAAGTAACCTTCAGTCTGTTTCTCTTTCTGAAGAGACACTTCGTAACTGCACTGAAGTCTCACTCTACTAAATACTTCGTCAGGAAGGCAATAAAGTACATCTGGAGTTTGCGCCACAACGTAGGGTAACATTCAGCAATGTTTTTTGTCTGGACTTTGTTCCACAATGTAGGGTAACATTCAGAAATGTTTTTTCTGTAACCAAAAATCTTGATACATGACTTGAAGTTGTAAATTAACATGGTTGAGTTTTGTGGATGAATCTGACAAGTAAGCAATGTAATGCTTGATGTTGTTCAATTCATCACAGAGATGAGCTAGACTCTTGGAAGAATTCTACAAATGTCTCAAAATGAGGATAGAGGTGACCCAAGCAGTTTCCCCAGGACAGCCATGTAACCTTGGACTACTTCTTCTTCTACATTCGAGGTTGTTGGTCACATCAGATCCTTATTCCTATCGACATGGCAAAGCCCACAGTCCTCTCCAGATCCTGATAGGAGCCCCAAAGCTTTTGCCGCAAGCTTGTGTCCTCTGGCCATGTCTCACACCTCAGATCTGCATGGTTTGGGCACTCTTGAAGGATATGTTTTGGAGTCTGGATTCCACTGCCACATGGACAGTCGTCTGTGTGAGTCATTTTAAGTCAATGTAGGTGGCTCAGTTGTCTGCAGTGGCCTGTCCTTAGGCAGAAGAGGATGGTTTGCTGATGTCTTTGTAGTTGGTGTACTGGATCTGGTTCGTTGTTGATTTCAGTTGCTTTTTCCATTCAGATCTTCACTGGTTACAGATTATAGTTTTCGCTTTTTTATAGTTTAATGGATGATTTGTCTGATCTCAATTGCTGCCAGCTCTGGGTAGGTTGTCAGCTATTTCACTGCCAGCTATTCCACAGTGGGATGGTACCCATTGTAGAGCTATGGTGGTTGATAGTGTAAGCTGCTTCAGTTCTGTTGTGTGATTTCCTGTATGTTTGCCTGTAGGTTCTTTGTTGTTTTTTAGAGATTCAAGTAATGCCATGCAGTCTGTGAAGAAGGCTATTTTGTGTGGTGGGTGCTGGTTTTCTGTTTTAAGTGTTCTGAAGGCTTCAAGGAGGGCTGTTGTTTCTGCCCTGTAGTTGGAGGAAATCTTTCCCATTGCAAAGGCCTTTTTGTTTTGTCTCCCATCTGTGTATCTTAAGTAGATGCCCCCACTTCCATTTTTTATTGATTTTTCTGCAGACCCATCTGTGTATACATGTGTCCATTCAGCTGGGTTGTATTTGCTGTCAATCAGCTCCCGGGTCAGTGTCTTCATCTGAAGTGTTGTTAGGTAGTCCTTTTTTGTGTATTCCTGGTACCTCTGTGAGGACTGTTATCTTTTCACAATGACAGTGCTCCTCCACAATCTGGAGTGGTTCAGTTTCTTCATGAGAAGTAGGAAGGAGGTCTTTATAGTGTTGTTGCAGTTGTGTTGTCAGATGGTTCTTTTCAGTCTGTTTTTTGTGGACTCCTGAATTCTTTTGTTCACAGGGTGGGTTGTCAGGTGTATTAACTTTTGTTTGTGGATTTTTTTTTTCTTTGCACCTGACCTCAAGGGTTTGAATTTTCATGTATTTCTCCACCTCCATGATGGGAGTGCTCTTCATTAATCCTGTGATCAGCTGCAGGCCAGTGTTTTGCGCTTTTGTTAGGTGAGCAGTGTTTGTGTTGGAGGCTGTGGCCCAGGCTGTCATGCTATATTTGAGTGTTGTCCTTCATTCATTTATTTGCATATCCCTTGTGGAACTTTGCCTTCCTAACAGCACTCCCGTAGGCCTCTCAGCTGTAAGCAAGATGGCCTGCTGCTGATGCATCCATTTACAGATCATCAACGATGTCTTGCAGCCACCTACGCCTTGGTCTTCCTCTCTTTCTTTTTTCCCTTTATGTACCCTTCCAAGATGGTCTTCTCTAGATTATCATGACATTTAATATGTCCAAAATATTTAAGTTTTCTCTCTTTAATCCTCTTTACTAGCCAGTCTTCTTCTATATTAAGTCTTGTAGTATGGATATATTTGTTCTTTTTTGTGTCCATGATATCTGAAGAACTCTTCTGTAGCATTTACATTCAAAGGCACTTATGTGTTTCTCAGCTGTTTTGTTAAGTGTCCAGGTCTCACAGGCATATGTTGAGATGGGAAAGATGCATGCCCTTAAAAATCTGATTTTTGTAGTTCTATCTGTTCCTCTCCACAGATTCTTTAGTTGTTTTACTTTCTGAAGAGCGACAGATGTCCTCCTTTTTATTTCCCTCATTGTATCTCCATTATTAGTTAGCAGTGATCCAAGATATTCAAAACTCTCCACTTCTTCCAGTTTTTCCTCATTGATATATATTTCAACTGCCTTGTTTGTTTTGTCAGTTGTCATCAATTTAGTTTTCTTTGCATTAAGATAGAGGTTTTGCTCTTCGCTGTTCTTACAGACTGACATAATTAGTTTTTCCATTCCTTTTTCTGTTGTGGACAGTAATACTGTGTCATCAGCATATCTAGTCGCTGGCATTCCTCACTATATTTTCAGTATACAAGTTAAATAAGTAACGTGACAATATGCGCCCCTGACGGACCCCTTGTTTTATGTCAAACCAAGTTGTTGTTTCATCATTTACTCTTACTGCTGCTGTTGGTCTAGATACAGCAGTGATGTTAATTGTATCAAATGTGTTGGAAATCACATTTTTTTCCATTATTTCCGAAAGTTTCTCGTGTTGTACACAATCAAATGTCTTTGAATAGTCTATAAAAGATAAATATAGATTCACATTAAACTCTCTGCATTTCTCTATTATTAATCTTATATTGAATATATGATCTCTTGATCCTCTTCCTTGCCTGAAACTAGCTTGGACCATCATCATCATCAGGTGCCGTGCCGACTGGCGTTGGCTATTATGCTTCTCCAGAGTACCCGATCCTTCATGCAGGCCATCAGTTCAGTTGGTGATCTCCTCTCACACCATCCCGTCAGACTGTCCAGTATCATTTCTCTTGGTCTTCCTCTTGATCTTCTTCCTTCTATTTTTCCTGTTGTTATAATATTTTCAATGCCCCCTCTTCTCATTGCATGTCCTATGAAAGTACATTGTCTCTCTCTTATCTTTCTGACAAGGTTTTTTGTCTCTCCAGCTCTTCTCATACATTCTTCATTAGTTATTTTTGCTGTCCAGGGGATTCGCAACATTCTTCTAATAAACCACATTTCTGCTGCTTCCAATGATTTTTGTGCAGACTTGCCTATTGTCCATGATTCACTTCCATATAACAAGATAGGTTCAATATAGCATTTTAGGACTCGTTTTCTAACATTCATTGATAAAGATGTGTTAGCTAATATGTTTCTCATTCTCTGAAATGCAGTCTTTGCTTGGCCTATTCTGTTCCTAATTTCTGTTTTGCATTTCCCATCTGAAGTTATTACTGCTCCAAGGTATTTGAATTTCTGCACCTGCTTGGACCATATTGACTTCTATTTTTTTACGAAGTCTACCCATTATGATTTTTAACATAATTTTACTGGCATGACTAATCAGGGCAGCAGTTCTGTAGTTTGTGCATAATTTCAGGTTATCCGTTTTTTGGGATGTGTACTATCACCAACATCATTTATCTTGGCAATAGACTGGTTAATGAAGGAGGCAACATCAGGCAAACGCAGAGGATTACAATGGATCCTTGACACAGTGCTGGAGGACCTTGACTTTGCGGACGACATTTGTCTACTATCAAGCAGCCACAAAGAAATGCAAGATAAAATAAACAAGCTAACTCAGAATGCAAACAACATAGGACTAAAGATCAATGTAGGAAAGACAAAGTTAATGAAGCAAAATGTGAACAACAGAAATGTACTCAGAGTAGATAGCAAGTTAGTGGAGGAGGTCAATGAATTTGTATACCTTGGCAGTAAAGTAGTATAAAATGGAGACAGCACAGAGGACATCAACAGCAGACTTACTAGAGCAAACCAGGCTTTTGCAGTGCTGCAGACTATATGGAAATCTAAAAAACAAAGCATAAATACAAAAATCAGGATATTTAAGAATAATGCTCTAAGTGTACTACTCTATGGAAGTGAATGCTGGAAAATCACCAAAACCATAGAAAACAAGTTGAATTCTTTCCAGACTAAATGTTTACGAAGAATTAGGAAAATATTTTGGCCAAAAACCATAAGAAATAACATCTCATTGGCAGAGATGCAGATGAAGCCACTGACAGCAATTATTGAGGAAAGACGCTGGCGATGGCTGGGACATGTGCTCCGAATGACTGATAACTCACTACCAAAAATAGCACTAAGATGGACACCACAGGGGAACAGAAGTAAGGGTAGACCAAAAGAGACATGGAGAGATGATGTTGAGCAATAGAGGGCTCACCTGGGCAAGAGCAGAAAAAAAGGCAAAGGACAGGCATTTGTGGAAAACCCTTGCGGAAGCCCCATGTGCCCTGGGCACTTAAGGTTCAGAGAGAGAGAGAGAGAGAGAGAGATGAGTACAGTTCTTTTCCATTCTTTTGACAAATACCTGAATGCCATATCTTTTTACATAGTGCATGATAGATTGTTGCACATTTCTTTCCTCTGCTTTAATAAATTCAGCTGTTATCTCATCACATCCTGGTGGTTTTTTCAGACTCTTTATTTCCCATAAAACTTCTTCTATTGTCGGTTCGGGTTCTTTCTCCTCCAATAATAATTCTCACTGTTGATTTATGCTTTCACAGTCAGTTGTTTCATAAATTCCTCTGCAATATTTCTTCCATCTTTCTAGAATTTCCTCTGTCTCTGTCAAGATATTCCCCATCTCGTCACAAATTACATTTAGATTTGGTGTGATATTTCTTGTCAATGTCTTCATTTCTTTAAACATTTCACTATCTCTTCCACACTTCTGATGTCCTTCTATTCTTTCACAACAATCTTGTATGTATTATTTTTTGTCTTTTCTTATTTTTCTTCTTACTTCTTTTGTTAAAGATTTATATTCCTCTTTGTTGTTGTTTGTCACTTTCCATTGCGTCCTTATTTCTCTATGTTGTTTTATCAGTTCTAGTATGCCTGCTGTAATCCATCCATTCGTTTGTGTTTTCTTTACTGGAACCATGTCTTTAGCTGTTGTTATTAAGATATCTCTGGCCTACATAGCCAATTCATCTGGTGTCATCTCCTCCTGTATAGCCATCAGGATTTTGAAATGGTTCTTCACTTCTATACTGTATTGTTCCGGCATTTTTGTAAGACCAAAGTGGAGTTATCTTGATCCTGTGTTGGCCTTATGGTGCCTAAATATGCTTTTGTTTAGTATGTTGCTGTTGGCTCCCCAGGATGTACCTGCCAGCTTTTTAACCACTTTGTTTCCCGTGTCTAGCAGGTGTGGGTTCCAGGTTAGCCTCTTGTCCAGTTTTCTGTGACCAGCAGGTGTGGGTTCCAGGTTAGCCTCTTGTCCAGTTTTCTGTGACCAGCAGGTGTGGGTTCCAGGTTAGCCTCTTGTCCAGTTTTCTGTGACCAGCAGGTGTGGGTTCCAGGTTAGCCTCTTGTCCAGTTTTCTGTGACCAGCAGGTGTGGGTTCCAGGTTAGCCTCTTGTCCAGTTTTCTGTGACCAGCAGGTGTGGGTTCCAGGTTAGCCTCTTGTCCAGTTTTCTGTGACCAGCAGGTGTGGGTTCCAGGTTAGCCTCTTGTCCAGTTTCACTCCGAGGTATGTCGTCTGTTCTGTCTGTGTAAGCTCTCTTCTTTGTATTTCTAGTTCAAAGTTTTCCATCTTGCTGGACAATGAGAAGCAGGTGGCTGTGGACTTTGTGGGGTTTATAATCACTCCCTATTTTGTGGCCCAGTCTCCTATGGTAAACCTTGGACTATTAAATGAATGTATTACTGTCCCAGTTCGCTGCTTCTTTTTTTCCCTCAATTCCCCCCCCCCTCCCACTGCCCCCTCTTCTTCCACTGTTCCCCTATTGAACCTTTTTCTTTCATTCCTCCCCTTCCTTCCAACACCCACAGGGGGTGTTATCACCCACTCTGGGAAACACTGTTATAAACAAAACAGTGAGAGCTATTTAACTACCTTAACAGAGAAGTATCTAAGAAGAAATGAATCAAAAGTCAGGAGATGGAGTGGAATCAGCTAGAACACACACAGTTAGCAAAAAGAAAGTTTGTCCCCTAAGTTTTTAACATGAAAACTCCTACTTCCTCCTGAACAATTAGACAGGTAGAAGCACAGATTTAAGAAAGAAATGCCGCTAATTAAATGATGATGCTGAAGAAAACATGGGTGTAAACTTGATGGCTCATCCAAAACAGGTATACTGAAAGAAACTGCCCACATCTTATGCTCCATATGGCCATCTTTATTTCTTATACTTAGTAGTTTATCGCTAGTTTCTTTACAGTTCTGGCCACTTACACATTTCATCTGTCATGTGCACTTGGTCAAGTATCAGCTGCCAGCTATAAGACCATTATGTATGCTTTCTCTACAGATGGCTGAGTGTGCAGTTAATACAACCCAGTTAATACAGTCTGCCAGTCAAAGTCTCTGTCCAAAGAATGGCACTACCTTACACAAGTAACTAGGCAGCAACAAAGAATGGCGCTGCTGTACACAAGTAACTTGGCAACAACAAAGAATGGCGCTGCCTTACACAAGTAACTAGGCAACAACAAAAAATGGCGCTGCCTTACACAAGTAACTAGGCAGCAACAAAGAATGGCACTGCCTTACACAAGTAACTAGGCAGCAACAAAGAAGGGCATTGCCTTACACAAGTAACTAGATAGCAACAAAGAATGGCACTGCCTTACACAAGTAACTAGGCAGCAACAAAGAATGGCACTGCCTTACACAAGTAACTAGGCAGCAACAAAGAATGGCACTGCCTTACACAAGTAACTAGGTACCAACAAAGAATGGCACTGCCTTACACAAGTAACTAGATAGCAACAAAGAATGGCACTGCCTTACACAAGTAACTAGGTACCAACAAAGAATGGCACTGCCTTACACAAGTAACTAGGTACCAACAAAGAATGGCACTGCCTTACACAAGTAACTAGGTACCAACAAAGAATGGCACTGCCTTACACAAGTAACTAGGTAGCAACAGAGTCCAAGACTCTCCAGTGAAATGGAGATGGCTGCCTCGCATGACTGTATCCCTTATACAGTCCTACCACTTCTCCCTTGGACAATGGGATGTTTTCCAATTGGCTATCAAGGGGAAACTTATGCTCCACTAAGAAATAAAAGGAGAGAGAGAAAGAGAGAAAAAAAGGACAAATGTAAAAAAATTTCTTCTAAGCTGAAGAACATTTTTGAACATTGCTTTATAGTTCATAGTTCTGGACAGGCTATTTCTATGACAGCAACATGCTTAGAACTATCTCACTAATAACTAAACTTAAATACTCACAAAAAATGAACAAAAAGCTAGCCACAAACCTATTTCTAGCACTCTTGCCACAGGTATGAATTTATTGGCATTTAATGGAATCTCCGAATCACTTGTGGTATCACTCTTTCTCTGGACATTAACTTCCTTGATATGAGACAGCGAAGTTCCTGGTGTGCTTCTCCGGGAAGTCTTTCTGGTTTCCTCATCTTGAGATCTATTGGTGCTTTTGTTAACTAAAGAAATGAGAAAAAGAATAAGTTTCAAGACAGTGCTTTGTAGCATATAGCATATTGTTTTCTTCATAACCACTATCTTACATTCTCACCATGACTATAAGCACCAGTAATGTACAAGAATGTAAATGCTACAGAAGAGTTCTCCAAATATTGTGGACACAAAAAAGAACAAATATATCTATACTACAAGAGCTTAATATTGAAGAAGGCTGGCTAGTAAAGAGGATTAAAGAGAGAAAACTTAAATATTTTGGACACATTAAACGTCATGATAATTTAGAGAAGACCGTATTGGAAGGATACATAATGGGAAAAAGAAAAACAAAGATGACTGTAAGACATCGTTGACAATCTCCAAATGGATGCATCAGCAGCAGGCCATCTTGCTCACAACCGAAAGGCCTACAGGAGAGCTGTTTGGGAGGCAAAGTTCTGCAAGGGACATGCAAATGAATGAATGAATGTGCAGTTCCAGGGTAGTTCTTCACAGATGCCCATCAGCAGAATTTTTCTGAAAGTTAGTGCATAGAGTAGTTCTCTAAACATGTTTACCTTCACATTCTCTAAAGACTGCTGCAGTAGTTTGCTGAATTATGTCTCATAAAAGATGTAAAAAAAAAAAAATCTTCAGAGGGTGTCTGGTTCCTATATTTGTCACAGATTTTCTTCTGATCTTCTTCTGATCTGCTCTCCATTGTCTTCTTCCTTGTAATCCAAGTAACCCCAAAGAAACTCAGTCAGTAAACCTTATCTCTTGATGACAGCAGCCACAAAGCTTCATCTCATCTCTTGCAAGTGGCATGTTACCACTGACAGTGTCTAACTAAATATTAAGCTCCAAGCTTTTTAAATACTTGCTATGGAAGTATCTGAAGTTAATGGTCACAGTGTTAATGATTCTCCATTATTTCATTGCAGCATTACAGAATAACACATACAGACTGGCAAAGTTCTGTGTTAATGCTCAGCCTGAACCATGTGATTCAGATCCAGACTATAACCACCAATATTTGTTTCATACTAATATCTTGTTTTAAAAAAAAGGATGAGGAAAATCCAGCAGAACAAGAGTAAAGTAAAAAAAAATACTGAAGCAAAAATTCATCACAAACAGTAACAAAATGATGATAATTCTTAAAATAATTCTTAACCTCATACAAAACAATATATGCTGCACTAGGGTACCCTTATACTTCATGGTGAATTTATACTACCTGTGATGAAGAGAGAAACTTGGCAAAATTTCATATCAATAGTAGTTTTTAAAAATGTATTGATAATTATAGTACTTCCAAACATACAACACATTTAATCTGACAAGAAAAAAAACCCACTAAAAATTCCACATTTGTCATGAAGTTTATAGCCCTCTCATCAATACATTTTTGGCTCAAGATTGTACAATACCAGATATGCTCCTCAGACTTGTTTCATGGTGAACTTTACCAGCTGTCATCACTTTCTTGATACAAATTATGGCCATGTCTTTAACTTAAATAAGAGCTATGGTACTTCTGAGCTGGTGGTTTAACAATTTTAGAACAGGTTCCATTCCTGTTTGCCACTGAAAATTCATGCACCTGGTAAATATTAGGTTGACAATGCCACCATTTTTTCATCCATGTAGAGTGTTTACACCAGAACAACAAAAGCCATCTTGTATTTATAACATCAAGATACAGTAATATTTTACAGATTTGACACATATTTTGGTGTTAATATTCAAGTGATAATTCATTCACAAGTAAAGAACAAAATGTTATGGTGGATAAACAGGGTATGTTACTAAGTGACTGAAAACAAATAAAGTAAGGCTATCAAGCAATATGCTGACAGCTATCAGTTTTTTAAAAAATATTTTAATTTTGTTTTGGTTTGTAATCATAATTTAATCATTTAGAATTATATATACAGTTGAACCCACTTAATATCACATCGCTTTATGCCACAACCAGGATACTGTCACAGAAATTTGTATCCTTGATCAACTCTCATAAGTAATTAATGGACTTTACTCCGGTTAACGTCACCCCGCTTATTTCCACAAATCGGTTAATGTCACTGTATTTTTGTACCCGCAGGCATTAAAGACTCTGCTTTGTATCACAAACTGGACGAGTCCAAGCTATAAATATCTCACAAAGTGTTATCAACTTCGTGACTCATCAAAGAAGAGGCTGGCCATTTGATCACCAAGTACATGTCACATCAACCTTTTGAACATGTGGGCATCAAAACTCAGGTAGTGTGAATGAAAGGCTTACCACGGCCGCCCTTTCATGATTAAAACCTGGCTTCTTTTGGTCACTGGCTCCTTTTTCAAGATGTGGGAAGTGTTAAGTTGGCAACGGGAGTTGATAGGTAGTCAGTCTCAAATTGTATAGCTGGGAACTTCTCTTTGGTTCATGTTGATCTGGATTTGAGCACTAAAATGCATATTCTGAAGCAAGCTGATGAAAATTTTACGTGAAAGGAAATAGCCAATAAATTTGAAATTTACATTTCAAATGTATCGAAACTTATTAAAATCTGAATGAGACCTGCACTCGTCTTTAGTTAGGACAACTGTAGGTGAAGGCGTGCAAGTTCTTACATGGATATTGAATGTGCTCTGCTGAAATGGTTTAGGCAGACACGTTCTGCACAGTTGCCTGTGTGCAGTCCTATGTTGGAGGAAATTGCAAAATGATTTTTGAAAGAAATGGATATGCCTGACTGGAAGTGTGATAACCGCTATCTTGAGCATTTTAAGAAACGCCACAACATAACATTTAAGGTTGCTTCAGGTGAAGTGGCCCGAGTTAATGCCAATGTTGTTAATGATCAGATTTCATATTTGCCAAAAATTTTGGATGCATACAGCCCAGATGACATTTTTAACAAGGATAAAACAGGCGTGTTTTATAAACTGCTACCGAAAAGAAATTTGCGCTTTCGTGATGAGAAGTGCCACACTGGTAAATGAGCTAAAGATCACTTAACAGCTGTCATGTGCTGTAACATGTCTGACACAGAGAAGACTCAGTTCCTTGTTATCAAAAAGTCACGAAGTCCGTGGTGCTTCAAGAACGTAAAGAGCCTGCCCATCACTTACAAGGCCAGTCTGCATGCTTGGATGACAAGTGAACTGATTGAGGACTGTGTCTTTTCTTTTGACAACAAAATGAACCAAATGAACAGAAAAATTTTGTTGTTTGTTGATAACTGTTCGGCACACACTGACATCACCAGTTTGAAGGCTACAAAGCTTGTTTTCCTGTCACCTAATACAACCAGCGTGCTGCAGCCGTGTGACCAAGGTATCATCTACGCCTTCAAGCAACAGTAGAGAAAGTGAATAGTATATCGTGTGCTGCATGCTGTGAAAAAAAAGAGTGTCACCAAGATCGACATCAAGATAGCAATTAATTTTATGCATGCTGCATAGAATAGCGTCAATCAGTCAACGATTAAACTTGCTTTATCCCAGTTAATGCCCTTGTAATGGACCTCGCTTAATGTCAACTCTGCTTAATGTCACCAGATAATGACGGCCTCGATGAAGTGACATTAAGCGGGTTCAACTGTATATATATATATATATATATATATAATCTTGGAAATGTCAAGAGACTTATCTTATATCTTATATCCTTCCCATGCCGTTAAACGTCACATAGGGCTCGCAAAGTATTTCGCCAATTTTTCCTGTCTTTGGCGAGTCTTTCAACCTCATCAAAGAATTTTATGCCTGTTAATTTGGCCTCTCTTAACAATATCCTCTTCAGAGTTTCACGTGGTCTACCTCTTTTTCTTTGGCCTGTTGTGTTCCACTTGATAGCTTGTTTTGGGATTCTCTGATCATTTCTTCTCATCAAGTGACCAACATATGTCCATCTCCTTTTCCTGATCACCCATGAGACTGGTTGTTGTTCAGTCATCTGTCTTATCTCTGCATTGTTCTTGAATTCGTTCCACTTGATGCCGAGTATTTTCCTTAGGCATTTGTTTTCACAAGAGTCAAGAGACTAGTGAGTTAAAAATGGTTATTTAGGTGTTAAATAACATTAACTTCAACCTCAAGGCCTACCCAAGCCTACCCACTGGGGTATAGGACACTGGAGGGATTTTTTTTTTTTTGGTAGGAGAAAAATGTGCATCTTATATATATTTTTTTTAAAAAAAAAAAAAGGAAAGATAATCCTGTCATGCCTTAGAGGCACATAGGGATATGGTGTTACTGCCCATATTTTCTTTATATGGCAGGAAATATTGTATTTTCAAAATAACAGGTGTGCTTCAAATGCGTACATAGATGTCATCTTTTAGGTCCACTACACAATAAAATAAAGCCATAAAACACATTCCCATTCAAACAGGATGACTGCTTTCGAGATCTTAATCATGGGCATTTGCTACCTAACTCTCTACTTTGTTGTTAGAGGGAGATCTTCAAGTAATGAAAGGCATTTAAGGGAAAATAAAAACATTTTACAAGTTAACTAAATTTGAAACTGCCTTAATTACTTTTCATTCCCCAAACTATCTAAATTTGAAACTGCCTTAATTACTTTTCATTCCCCAGACTATCTAAATATGAAACTGCCTTAATTATTTTTCATTCCCCAGACTAAATATGAAACTGCCTTAATTACTTTTCATTCCCCCAGACTATCTAAATATGAAACTGCCTTAATTATTTTTCATTCCCCAGACTAAATATGAAACTGCCTTAATTACTTTTCATTCCCCCAGACTATCTAAATATGAAACTGCCTTAATTACTTTTCATTCCCCCAGACTATTTAAATATGAAACTGCCTTAATTACTTTTCATGCCCCCAGACTATCTAAATATGAAACTGCCTTAATTACTTTTCATTCCCCCAGACTATCTAAATATGAAACTGCCTTAATAACTTTTCATTCCCCCAGACTATCTAAATATGAAACTGCCTTAATTACTTTTCATTCCCCCAGACTATCTAAATATGAAACTCCCTTAATTACTTTTCATTCCCCCAGACTATCTAAATATGAAACTGCCTTAATTACTTTTCATTCCCCCAGACTGTCTAAATATGAAACTGCCTTAATTACTTTTCATTCCCCCAGACTGTCTAAATATGAAACTGCCTTAATTACTTTTAATTCCCCAGACTCTTCCATTTAAAAACTTCTCAAACCACTCAGAATGAAGATGTAACTTTCTTACTTACTATCAACTACTGTTAAAAAAATAACATTTCTCACCATTGGTATTGCTGCCCTTCTTTTGTGCTTGCCGCTGTTTTATGCCTATTTTTAAGGAATTAAAAAGAAATAGAATTAGTGCTTACAGCAATATTACACTATAGAGATGTGAAATAATAAATTATTCTCTAGTCTGAAGTATTAACAATATTCACAGTGCTGGTGCTGCCATTAATGTTCTAGGCAAGGCTAAAATACTAGGCCAACTAAATTGTCTAAATGACAAAGTGTCTTACACTTCACTGTGGCCTTAACCCTAGCTGACTGCTGTACTGGCCTAATGTCAATGCTGACCCACACACACACACACACACACATACACACACACACACACACAAAACTGGTACAGCTTCAATACAAAAATTCACGCACTCAGTTTCAAAAGTCTCAAAATTCTTCACTGATTACATTAAATTAGATGTGCAAGATAGCATTGGTGTTCATTTCATTCCATTTTGAGCAATCCTTGATGTTTCCAGTCAATTCAAATGCTTTCCCTTTTTCCATGTCGCTTTTCAAGTCTACTGAGATATTCTTCTATTATCCTCCCTTTCTTTATTTTTCCTTGAATTTTCTGGTCATTACTAAGTTTTCAGTTCGCTCATGATATGTCCAAGAAATTTTAACTTCAGTGATACTAATTTGAATGACTCATTCAAATCTTATTTCAAAGATTTAATAAACAAAATATTTAAACCAATAAAAGATTACCAGAAAATAAAAAGTGGCAAGTACTGCTTCAAGTCTCAAAGTTAACACAATGTTTTACCTTTTCCTTGTTTTCCCTGAAGATTTTTGCCATCTGAAAGTTGGGAAAACATGGAAAACACAACAAATAAATGAAAAAAAAACCACACAATACAAATCACAAACAGCTGAAACAAAATCTAAACTGAAAAATATTAAAAACAACAATCACAAATGCATAAAAAATTGTTGTTTGTAGTAGAACTTCCTGACAGTTTACTAAATTATGACAATTGTGTTTATCATGTACAATCCTGATAATTAGTTTTCCTGTCCAGTCTAGGTTGTTATGCACTCTCTTTTTTTTTCCTCCAAAATATTGCTTTACTTTCCACTTGCACTTTACTCAGTAGAAATGTCTTTTCTTAATCTTTAGATGTGTTTCTATAAATTATTCTTACATTTCTAATGTTGTCTGCAGGTATTTGCAATGTGTTATATGAATTTACATTAACCTGTTTATTGCACAACTTGATTATAACCATTTTTATTAATTTGTTTATTACACAATCTTCTTATTATATTTCATTATTTTTTCCAACCCCTCGCGTGGTACCCGGGATCTGCAAAGAATAGGACCACTGTACCCTACCAAGCATGATCGTAAAAGGCGACTAAGGAGGGTTCAGCATAGGGCCAGCAACCCTATCTGGTAAAAAAACTATCAGACTGCTACAGAAACAGAAACAAGGGAAAAAGCAAATGCAGGTGGAAGGAGAAATGCGTATCAGGAAACTGAGCCCATGAAGGTTGTGGATGAAAGCCAGCCACTGGAAGTCCCCAGCCCGACTGCAGACCTCCTGGAACCTAAACAAAAGATGCAAATAGGCAGCTGGAATGTAAGAACACTAAACCAGACTGGAAAACTAGCACAAACCATCAAGGAAATGCACAGATACAAACTAGACATACTAGGAATACAAGAAGCAAGATGGACAGGACAAGGCAGAAGGAAATTAACAACACAGCACACAGAAGATACAATAATATGGTCAGGTAAAGAAGATCTTCATGAAGGAGGAGTAGCATTGATTATAACAAAAGAAGCATCAAGAGCATTGCTGAAATGGACCCCAATAAATGAGAGATTATTATATGCACGGTTCAACTCAAGATTCGTGAAGCTGTCTATTATAGTTTGTTATGCACCAACAGAAGCAGCTGAAGAGGAATTAAAAGAAGATTTTTACAACAGCCTCCAAGCCACAGTAGAAACAATACCCAAGCATGATATGCTACTCATCTTGGGCGACTTCAATGCAAAAGTAGGTGAAGGAAATGAAGATAGAAGAAGAATCATGGGAAGAGAAGGAATCGGAGAAATAAATGAAAATGGAGAAAGACTGTGCAGTTTCTGTGAAGAAAATATGATGACCATCGGAGGGACAATTTTCCAACACAAAAACATCCATAAGGTGACTTGGAGGTCACCAGATAAAACCACAGAAAACCAAATCGATCACATACTAATAAACAACAAGTGGAAACGGTCACTACAAGATGTGCGAGCAAGGAAAGAAGCAGATATAGGAAATGATCACAACCTTCTGGTAGCAAAAATAAAACTAAAATTAAGGAAAGCCAAAATCGGAGAACACAGAAAGATACATTTTGATACAAGAAAACTGATAGACCAGCAAACAAGAAATGAATTCTCAATAATACTTAAGAACCGCTTCAGTGTCCTACAAGACGAAGCAGAAATGTCCATATTAGAGTTCAATAAAACACTACAGGAAACAGCAAAAGAGGTGCTGGGATATCGGAAAAGGAGAAAAGAGGAATGGATAAGCGAGACCACATGGGAAAAGATAGAGCAAAGAAAAGAAATCAAGAAAAAATTACTGAACACCAAATCGCAACGGCTTAAAGAACGAGTTTTAAGTAATTATGCACAAAAAGACAAAGAAGTAAAGGAATCATGCCGTCAAGATAAACGTCAATATTATGACGACTTAGCAGAAACAGCAGAGAAAGCAGCATATACAAATGACATGAAAACCATATATAAAATCACAAAGCAGATGACAGGTAACTTCAACACAAGATATGAAAGTGCAGTAAGAACACAAAATGGACAACTGGTCAGTGGAGAAAGAGAAAAAATTGAAAGATGGAGGGAACACTTTAACACCCTACTAAACAGAACACAAGCAGCACAAGCAATAGATATACCTGAAGCAAAAGCGGAACTAAACATCAATACAGGACCAATAACAATAAATGAAGTAAAGGAGGCGATAAAGATGCTAAAATCAGACTGGGCACCAGGTGAAGATGAGTGACTGCTGAGATGTTGAAAGCAGAAGAAACAGAAACACCAAAACAACTTTGCCGGATATTACAACAAATTTGGGATTTAGAAAAAGCCCCAGAGGAGTGGAAAACTGGTCTTATAGTAAAACTACCAAAGAAGGGTGACCTCAGAGATTGCGGGAACTGGAGAGGCATTACCCTGCTGCCACTCACTAGTAAAGTATTTTGCAGAATAATCATCAACAGAATTGTACCAACACTTGAGGAAAAACTTCGGAAAGAGCAGGCAGGATTTAGGAAAGGAAAATCATGCATAGACCACATATTTGTACTTAGACAAATATTAGAACAGGCAAATGAGTGGCATAGCACAACATATGCATTATTCATAGATTTTGAGAAAGCCTTTGACAGTGTCAACAGAGATGCACTGTGGAAAATCCTAAGATGGCATGGCCTCCCCTATAAAATAGTTAATGTAATCAAAGCCCTATACGAGGGTTTTCAGTGCAAAGTTATCTGTGGAGAACATACCTCCAGCAGCTTTAGGGTACAAACAGGAGTGAAACAGGGATGTGTACTATCACCAACATTATTTATCTTGGCAGTAGACTGGTTAATGAAGGAAGCAACATCAGACAAACGCAGAGGATTACAATGGACCCTTGACACAGTGCTGGAGGACCTTGACTTTGCGGACGACATCTGTCTATTATCAAGCAGTCACAAGGATATGCAAGATAAAATAAACAAGCTAACTCAGAATGCAAACAACATAGGACTAAAGATCAATGTAGGAAAGACAAAGTTAATGAAGCAAAATGTGAACAACAGAAATGTACTCAGAGTAGATAACAAGTTAGTGGAGGAGGTCAACGAATTTGTATACCTTGGCAGCAGAGTAGCAGTAAATGGAGACAGCACAGAGGACATCAACAGCAGACTTACTAGAGCAAACCAGGCTTTTGCAATGCTGCAGAATATATGGAAATCAAATAAACTAAGCATAAATATGAAAATCAGGATATTTAAGCGTAATGTTCTAAGTGTACTACTCTATGGAAGTGAATGCTGGAAAATCACCAAAACCATAGAAAACAAGTTAAATTCTTTCCAGACTAAATGTTTACGAAGAATTAAAAAAATATTTTGGCCAAACACCATAAGAAATAACATTTTATTAGCAGAAATGCAGATGAAACCACTGACAACAATTATTGAGGAAAGACGCTGGCGATGGTTGGGACATGTACTCCGAATGACTGATAACTCACTACCAAAAATAGCACTAAGATGGACACCACAGAGGAGCAGAAGTAAGGGTAGACCAAAAGAGACATGGAGAAGAACAACAGAAAGGATGTTGAGCAATAGAGGGCTCACCTGGGCAAGAGCAGAAAAAAAGGCGAAGGGCAGGCATTTGTGGAAAACCCTTGCGGAAGCCCCATGTGCCCTGGGCACTTAAGGTTCAGAGAGAGATTTTTTCCAAGAAATTTTATTTATGTCAGAGGACACTAGGAACCCTGTCCAGCAACTGCCTGTTCTCTTGTTAAGAAGAATGTGGATCTGTCTACCCAGCTAAAGAAAATGGATAGTCTTTAAAGATTAAGAACATATGCCTGCCAGGGGAAGAATGGTTATCACATAAGTTCAATCCGACCAATACTGGATTTTATCCAAGTCCATATAAACAAAAAATAAAACCTTTATTAAATGTGGTTCATCAGTGTCTAGCTGGCAACGCTAATTCTAATCCCAAGTGTCTAAGATCTAATCCCAAGTGTCTAAGATATCATGAAGTCTGTATAAAGTGAAGTTTAATCAGTATGTCCAGTAGTATCGCGGCGAGAGCTACTCATACCATGGCGCCTCTGCTCTAGAGGTCGGTCACGTCCGAAATACACCCATGCTGGTGAAATATGCCTAAACCGGCTTACACCAGAGGTGAAACTTGATGGCTATGCATGTCATGGTACCTCTGCTCTAGAGGTCGGTCATGTCCTAAACATGCCCATACTGTGATAATAGGCCTAAACCGGCTCAACCCAGGGGTGGAAGTCACTAGTGGTGAGGATTCGTCCTCCTAGACAAAAGCTCCGTTCTGGTCACAATTAGGAAGGGTAGCGGCCACGACCACAAAATGCTGAAGTTGGAGACACTGGACCAGGGCAGTCTAGATAGACAACCACCTCTCACCTGGTGGGGATGTATGCGTATCCTAATCAAGCTGAGGTTTTCCAGTGAGAAAGTCCAACACTGGAATGGAAGGGCAACCACCTCTCACCTGGCGGGGATATACAGGTATCTCAAAACACGTTGAGGTATTCCGGTGAGAAAGCCCAACTCTAGCCTGGATGGGCAACCACCTCTCACCCAGAGGGGATATACTGATATCCAAAACACGCCAGGGTTTTCCAGTGAGAAAGTCCAACTCTAGATCAAACTGGTGCAATGAAAACCACGGTGTCACGCAATCCCACTTCTGAGATCCACCAAGAATACAGGCTCAAGCCGTGCGATTACTCTGAACCTCTTGTGGTCCTCTCGGGAATCTCGTGTAGTCCTTTTGGGGAACACATGGGGGACCACGGGACCTATGGAGGACCACAGGAGTAAATTCAGTAGGATCACAGGACTGTCCTGGTGGTAGAAGTGAATGAAGAAGAAGAAGAAGAAGTCTATTTTTAGACCTGCATTTTTGTATTTGCCTTTCTTTTTGAGTTGTAATCACATGTTGCTCAAGATTTTATAATGCAATCATTCATACTTCTCTGATGAGTATTTCAAAATACTATCAAAATTATTTTCATGTCTGATAGCAACAGTAACTATGTAATTTTTTTTTTATTTAAAAAACAGAAAAGAAATAAAACATCAAAAGCAGGGAGAGAAAAAGAAGTGAAAATCTGTGATGAGTATATCTACTGACAAAAAAGAAAAAAAGTTCATAAAATGCCAACAATTACAACAAGAAATAACATACAGACATCAGCTGAGGCTTGGGTACAACTATATCTTCATCACAATTTCATTTCACTGACCTTACCATAGAGAACTCTCAATTAAATACAAAAAAAATATACATGAGGAGAGAAAAAATATTACTTATCATCCGTGTCTCACTTAGCAATGCAAGCTATTTAAATACAATTAAAATCTTATTCGTAATTTTTTTCAGAAAATACTGACATTTGAAATGACTCACTCACAATTAATTTTTCTATCTGATTACAAAATGCCTTCATCTGTGACTCATTACAAATTTCTTGATTACAAAATTGTATCCTTGGATAAATAATTATTTATTTTGTTAAGACCTCTATTTCTAGCTAAAAATATTATTGTTAGTAAATTTAGTCTTTCATAAGAAATATTTCCTCATTAAATTCTAATTCCAATAAAAATCCTTCATTATGGAACTTCTATGGTGCAAATATTTCATCCCTAAAATAATGCTTCATTACAAATTCTTGCATTCCAGTCAAAAACTGTTATATCTTAAATCTAAAACTTTGTGTTCTTCAAGTCCTTACCCTCACCTCTCACTGCTCACTGTAAACAACAAAACATGAAATAATTAATACTAAATACCCTTTTGTGCCCCTTGTTCTTGTAATAGAAGACAAATGGAAAGAAGAAAAAAAATGTTTTTAAATTATGATAATTTAAGCAGACTGATTTATCATTTAGCATTCATACATTATGTTATGCTAAATCTGAAGTTCCATTACCAGTTCAGAGTCTGCAGGTCTTCTCCAAGTTTTGGTGATATCCCTTAAGACTCTAAGTCTACTCCACTCAGCCAGATCTGATGGCCTTAATCTGCACAGCCTGACCTCTCTTGGAGTATATATTCTAGTGTTTGTATTTCACTGCTGTACAGACTTTCATTTGAGACTGATATTTTGACTTGTGGCTATAAGCAATTCATATAGATCACTTCTCAGATGAAATAGGACTGCATTATATCAAGTGAACTGAATTAAGTTCACTGTTTATGCCTAGTATATTTCTTACAATCAATTCTGTTCAGTTTATGGTTACATTGTTTTGCTTCCGTTAAGGTTACTTGATGACTTGGTTGCTGAATTTTGCCAACAGAATTTTAAAAATTAAATTAAATTTAAAAAAGCAAACATGCAATATGGCCATTATGACAAAGACTGGAAACTGACTTTTTAACTTCTCTAGGAAATTTTATAACTTTATTCATGGCTATTTCTCAATAAAATGTAGCATAAATAAATGTTCTTACCTGGTAAGGTCACTGATTTTATGTTGAAAAGAATGTCAATAGCCCAACCAATCTGATCTTTAGCATCTTGTAAGGGAAACTGGTTGGAATATAGCCACTGTCCAAACTCAAGGAGATATTCAGCTTTAAGGTATGCACTGGTTTCGCTCTGGTGAAATTTTATGAACTGTTTAAAGAATATTTATCAAAAACAACTAGCGAAGCCATTTTTTCAATAAAGAAACATTTACGAGGTCTGTTCAAAAAGTATCTGAACTTAATTTTTCCCACTGAAATAAATCAAACATGGGAGGTTTTCTCCAGCAGGAGTGTGAAAGGAACCTTTATATGCATGTATGATTTTTTTCCCACCTGTAGAGTACATCAGTCACCACCAGTCAGCCTGTGAGTGAGTAAGTGAGTGAGTGAGTGAGTGAGTGAGTGAGTGAGTGAGTGAGTGAGTGAGATGGGTGAGTGAGTGAGTGAGTGAGTGAGTGAGTGGGTGAGTGAGTGAGTGAGTGAGATGGGTGAGTGAGTGAGTGAGTGAGTGAGTGAGTGAGTGAGTGAGTGAGATGGGTGAGTGAGTGAGTGAGTGAGATGGGTGAGTGAGTGAGTGAGTGAGTCAGTCAGTCAGTCAGTCAGCCAGCCAGTCAGTCAGTCAGTCAGTCAGTGTAGCAACTGCCATGGATTTTCATGTGCAAAATTATGGAATGATTTGAGGAGCAGTATTACATCAAATTTTTTCAAGAGCTTGGTGATACCCAAGCAGAAAATTTTCAGAAAATTCAACAGGCATTTGGCGATGATTCCATGGGGATCACACAAATTAAAGAAGATGACTGCACATCACTGGGGAGTAGACCACATTCTGTTAGGCCATCAACCAGCCAAAATGTAGTACTTTGGTCAGCAGAACTGTTGTTTCACCATACAAGAACTTACAGACAAGATGAAGAACCGCACTGGTTCAGTACACACCATTTTAATGGAGGATTTGGTCATGCAGAGAGTGTCCACAAAATTTGTGCTGAAGCTGTTAATAATGGAGCAGAAGCAACTCTGACTGGAAGTCACGCAGGACATGCTGAACTATGCAATGACGTGACCAATGAACACCCTGATCACTGGTGATGAGTCATGGGTTTATGGGTACAGCCTGGAATCAAGGTACAAAAATCACAGTGAAGACACTCGTCATCCCTGAGGCTAAAAAAACCAAGGCAGATGCAAAGCAATGTCAAAGTCATGTTGACTGTTTTCTTTGATTTCAATGGGTCAGTGCATCACAAATACACACCACAAGACCAAAATATACCAAGGAGTACTACCTGGAGGTCATCCATCACCTTCATAATGTTGTGCAAATGACTGGACCTGTGGACAAAGATAACTTGACAGCTCCATCATGACAATGTACCAGCCCATTTTTCACATCTGATTCAGACTTTCCTGGCCAAACACAACATTCCTCTAGTTCATAAGGCTCCATATTCACTCGACATGGCTCCTTGCAATTTATGGCTGTTCCCCAAACTGAAAATGCCACTGAAAGGGATTCAATTTGAATCACAAGAAGACATTATACAGAACACAACAGCCAAGTTGTACTCTATTCCAAAAGAGACCTTTGTGAAATGCTTCCAACAATGGCGGGACCACTGAGAGTAGTGTGTACAATCCCAAGGAGAGTACGTGAAGCAGATTAAGTTTCAGACCTGAAGGTGAGTTGTTTTATTTTTCCCGGCCAAAGGTCAGATACGTTTTGAACAGACCTTGTATTCTGTATATACAAAATCTGAATAAATGCAGTATCACATTGCCCATAACATCAACAAACCTAAAAAAGTAAAATAAATAAGAAGTAAAACAAATAAAGCCAGAACATCTTTCATTAACCTGAAAGACGTCTGGAAGTACCCCCAATATAGTAACAGAACCAAAATAAAAGTGTACCAAAGATGTGTGCTATCCATACTTCTCTAAGAACCAGGATGTTGCAGGGCAAACTAAAAAGAAAATGGACAAATTATCTTCATTCCAAATAACCTGTTTCTGAAAGATTTTTAATAGTTTCTGAGCATGGGCAGGAAATAACAGAGACCTACTTGCCCAACACAAAAAAGAAGACATATGCATAATATTTATAGCAAAAATATATGGATTCCATGCACTCTAAAGGGACTTCAGCAACATCATTAAAACAGCCATGCAATGGACACCTGATGAAAAGAGAAAAAGAGACTGACCAAAGACAATCTGGCAAAGCACTGAAGAAGTGAGATGAGCAGTATGCAACACAGCTAGGGCTCCATATAAAGGCTGACTGTACTCTGTGAGTAGTGGAGAAAGGTTAATGCTGCCCTGCAAGATGCCACAAGGCATACTGGGCAGTGAATGCTTAGTCAGTTATTGTCTAATGGATGGATGGATGGGTGGATGGATGGATGGATGGATGGATGGATGGATGGAAGAAAGATGGATGGATGGATGGATGGATGGATGGATGGATGGATGGATGGATGGATGGATGGATGGATGGATGGATGGATGGATGCATGGATAGCATCAATATAGGGCATACTTATATAATATCTGTTTTGAGCATTTGACAGTCAGTCAGTCATTTGCATGTCCCTTACAGAACATTGCCTCCCTAACAGTTCTCTTGTGGGCCTCTTGGTTGTAAGCAAGATGCCCTGCTGCTGATGCATCCATTCACAAATCATCAACAATGTCTTGCAGCCATCTTTGCCTTGGTCTTCCTCTCTTTCTTTTTCCCATTATGTACACTTCCAAGACTGTCTTCTCTAAATTATCATGATGTTTAATATGCCCAAAATATTTAAGTTTTCTCTCTTCAGTCTTCTTTACTAGCCAACCTTCTTCAGTATTAAGTTCTTGTAGTATGGATATATTTGTTCCTTTTGTGTCCATGAAGGACTCTTCTGTAGCATTTATATTCAAAGGCATTTATGTGTTTCTCAGCTGTTTTGTTAAGTGTCCAGGTCTCACAGGCATATGTTGTGACAGGAAAGGTGCATGCCCTTAAAAATCTTATTTTTGTAGTTCCATCTGTTCCTCTCCACAGCTTCTTTAGTTGTTTTATTTTTTGAAGAGCAATACTTGTCCTCCTTTTAATTTCCCACATTGTATCTCCATTACTAGTTGTAATGATTAAAGATATTCAAAACTCTCCACCTCTTCCAGTTTTTCCTCATTGTCATCAATTTAGTTTTCTTAGCATTAAGATAATGGTTTTGCTCTTCATTGTTCTTATCTTCTTACATCTTATATCCTTCCCGTGCCATTAAATATGACATAGGGCTCGCAAGGTAGTTTGTCAACTTTTCCTGTTTTCAGCGAGCTTTTCAATCTCATCAAGGGATTTTATGCCTATTAATTTGGCCTCTTTTAACAATGTCCTCTTCAGAGTTTCATGTTGTCTGTGTCTTTTTCTTCAGCCTGTTGTGTTCCACTTGATAGCTTGTTTTGGCATTCTCTGATTGTTTCTTCTCATCACGTGCCCAACATATGTCCATCTCCTTTTCCTGATCACCCATGAGACTGGTTGTTGTTCGCTCATCTATCTTATCTCTGCATTGTTCTTGAATTTGTTCCACTTGATGCCGAGTATTTCCCTTAGGCATTTGTTTTCAAAAGACGCTGTTGGCGAGATTTTTCAGCTGCCGTGCGTGCAGCGGTGCTCTTCCCGGCCAATGAAGAAAGGTACAAATGAGGTTGCCGCGCAGCATCACTGCGGAAAAGGTGGTAGAAAGGATAAAGTGAAGCAAACAGTCAAATCATGGCACCTCTGGTCTGGAGGTCGGCCACATCCTGAGTGCAGTCATGTCGGGTGAAATGCATGAACCGGCTTGTCTCACTGCTGGCGAGACTCTTCATATGCCGTGCGTGGAGTGAAGCTCCTCCCGGTTAAGGAAGTAAATGCGGAAAAGAAATAAAGGTTGCTGTGCGGAGCCGATGGGAAAAGGTGGTGGAAAGTGAAGTTTAACTGGTATGTCCAGTAGTATTGCTATGAGAGCTATACCACGGCACCTCTGCTCAAGAGGCCGCCCACGTCCGAAATACACCTACACTGGTGAAATATGCCTAAACCGGCACACACCAGGGGTGGAACTTGATGGCTAGACATGTCATGCCACCTCCGCTCTAGAGGTCGGTAACGCCTGATAAACACCCATACTGGTGAATTTTGCCTAAACCGGCTCATACCAGGGGTGAATCTTGAAGGCTATGCATGTCACAGTACCTCTGCTCTAGAGGTCGGTCCCGTCCCAAACACGCCCATACTGGGATAATGCCTAAACCGGCTCAACCCAGGGGTAGAAGTCACTAGTGGCGAGGATTCGTCCTCCTGGACAAAAGCTCCATCCTGGTCACAACTAGGAAGGGTAGCGGCCACGACCGCAAAATGCTGAAGTCGGAGACACTGGACCAGGGAAGTCTAGATAGGCAACCACCTCTCACCTGGCGGGGATGTTTGCGTATCCTAATCACGCTGAGGTTTTCCGGTGAGAAAGTCCAACCCTGGACTGGATGGGCAACCACCTCTCACCCGGCGGTGATACATGGGTATCTCAAAACACGTCGAGGTTTTCCGGTGAGAAAGTCCAACTCTGGCCTGGGTGGGCTAACGCCTCTCACCCAGCGGGGATGCACTGATATCCAAAACACGTCGAGGTCTTCCGGTGAGAAAGTCCAACCCTAGACTAAACTGGTGCAATGAAAACCACGGTGTCACGCAATCCCGCTTCCGAGACCCACCAAGAATACAGGCTAAAGCACTGTGACACTCTGAATCTCTTGTGGTCCTTTTGTGGATCTCGTGCGGTCTATTTTGGACCACACAGGGGACCACGGGACCTAACGAGGACCACAGGCATGAATTCAGTAGGTTCACAGTGCGGTTTTTGGTGGTAGAAGTGAACGAAGAAGAAGAAGAAGAAATTTTCAAAAGAGTAATTTGTTGTCGATTTCTTTAGTTGTTTTCCAGCTTTCGCATACTGTTCTTATAAACTGACATAAGTAGTTTTTCCATTCCTTTTGTGTGCCATGGACAGTAATACTGCATCGTCAACATATCTAATATCTGGTATTTCATAACCTCCAATTTTTATGGCATCATAATATTATTTGTCTACATCTTCTCTAGGGTGTCTGAGTGGCGAAGTGGTTAGTGCACTGGTCTCTAATGGCGAGTGTTAGGGGGTTTGAATCCGGCTGGAGGCACCCCAGTCACTCAGCTGTTGAAACAGATACCCAACTTCTTCTGGAGTTAGGGAAGGAAAGGCAGCCAGGCGTGATACTGACCATATCACCCTTTAGTGTGCTGACAGGTCAAGGGAAAAAAATGGCACTAACATCATATCCCCAAGTGCTTCTAGGGCATTATAGGATTACCTTTAGCTTTACCTACCTTACATCTTCTCTAACATTCCTCATTATATTTTCAGTATATAAGTTAAATAACTAAGGTGACAATATGCACCCCTGATGGATCCCTTGTTTTATGTCAAACCTAGTTGTTGTTTCATCATTTATTCTTACTCCTGCCTGATGGTCTAGATACAGAAGTGATATTAATTGTATCAGATGTGTTGGAAATCACATTTTTTCCATTATTTCCCAAAGTTTCTGGTGTTGTACACAATCAAATGCCTTTGAATAGTCTATAAAAGATAAATACAGATTCATGTTAAATTCTCTGCACTTCTCTATTATTAATCTTATATTGAATATATGATCTCTTGGTCATCTTCCTTGTCTAAAACCAGCTTGGACCATACTGACCTATATTTTCTTACAAAGTCTACCCATTATGATTTTTTATAGAATTTTACTTGCATGACTGATCAGAGCAACAGTTCTGTAGTTTGTGCATAATTTCAAGTTACCCTTCTTCAGCAGTGGCATGAATATAGTTCTTCTCCATTCTTTTTTAGTATTACATGCAAGAATACACAAACTTGATATTACCTACACACAGACTTATCAATCTAACATGATATAATTCCATTACAGGACATATTTATCAAACACCCACATATAATCCTGGAAAGGATAAACCAGCTATTATAGCATAAGATTGTAACAAAATAACTTTAGTTCTTGTGCACTAGACACAATGTGACAAGCAGCAATTATGGACAGAACACTGCATATATGCTGACATACATTCATTCATTCCTTTGCATGTCCCTTGCGGAACTTTGCCTCCCAAACAGCACTCCTGTAGGCCTCTCGGTTGTGAGCAAGATGGCCTGCTGCTGCTGCATCCATTTGCAGATCGTCAACAATGTCTTGCAGCCATCTTCGTTTCGGTCTTCCTCTTTTTCTTTTTCCCATTATGTATCCTTCCAATAAGGTCTTCTCTAAATTATCATGACGTTTAATGTGTCCAAAATATTTAAGTTTTCTCTCTTTAATCCTCTTTACTAGCCAGCCTTCTTCAATATTAAGCTCTTGTAGTATAGATATATTTGTTCTTTTTTGTGTCCACGATATTTGGAGAACTCTTCTGTAGCATTTACATTCAAAGGCATTTATGTGTTTCTCAGCTGTTTTGTTAAGTGTCCAGGTCTCACAGGCATATGTTGCGATGGGACATACAAGTTGTGTTAAAAAAAAGAGTGAACTTTTGCTATAAAGCCATACACGCTCATTTTACAACATTTTAAGCAGTGTCCCCTTCAAAGTAATCCCATCTACTGGTGATAAACCATTTCCAACATTTCTTCCATTGTTGGAACATTTCCTGGAACACACTTTCTGTGATGACACAGAATTCTCTTAACACATTTTTCTTAATCTCCTCTATGGTTTGGAAACACTGTCCTTTTAAAGTTCCTTTAAGACTAGGAAACAGGAGAAAATGTGCTAGGGCTAACTTCAGAGAACAGGGTGGATAAGACACAAGGATGCCTGATATTGTGCTAGATAACTGCAGATGAAGACTGATGCATGAGCCAGAGAATTGTTTTGGTTCAACAAATTAGACTGGTTTTCCTACAATTTAGGTTCAGAGAATAGGATTCCTGATGTTGTGCCAGATAACTGCAGATGAAGACTGATGCATGAGCCACAGAACTGCTGTGGTTCAATAAATTAGACTGGTTTTCCTACAATTTAGGTTCGGAGAATAGGATTCCTGATGTTGTGCCAGATAACTGCAGATGAAGACTGATGCATGAGCCACAGAACTGCTGTGGTTCAATAAATTAGACTGGTTTTCCTACAATTTAGGTTCGGAGAATAGGATTCCTGATGTTGTGCCAGATAACTGCAGATGAAAACTGATGCATGAGCCACAGAACTGCTGTGGTTCAATAAATTAGACTGGTTTTCCTACAATTTAGGCCTCTTCTTGTGCACAGCATCCCTCAAAATCACTAAAACTTCCTAGAACATATGTTTATTTATCATCTAACCATGTAGTACAAATTCATAGTGGATAATGCCTTTACAATTAAAAAAAAAACAAAAAAACATCTTGATTTTTTACTGACTTGTCCGTGCTTTTTTTTGTTTGTTGAGGAGACCCTCTCCCCATCCACTGAGAAGGCTGTATCTTGATTTCAGCATCACAGACATAAACCCAAGCCTCATCTCCTGCTATGATGTTCTTAAAAGTTTCCATGACCATTTTTCATTGGCAAGCAAATTCTGACCGATTTCACCATGATTCTCTTTCAGATCGTCAATCAGCAAATGTGGCACAAATTTTGTATAGACACGATGCATCTGAAGTTTTTCAGTCGAAAATTGATGGCAAGGCCCTATGCTGATG
Source organism: Achatina immaculata (assembly GCA_009760885.1). Classification (NCBI taxonomy): domain Eukaryota; kingdom Metazoa; phylum Mollusca; class Gastropoda; order Stylommatophora; family Achatinidae; genus Lissachatina; species Lissachatina immaculata. Next base: position 9,570,800 of record CM019691.1, read on the forward strand.
CCCTCTTCATCAGCAACTCTTGGACAGTTAAACAAATCACAGCACAAACTTTCTCGACATGGTCATTGTATGTTGATGTGGAAGGTCATCTGGCCTGGGATCTCCACCTGAAACGTTCTGCCCTCTTTAAAATGCTTAAAATCACTTTATAGCACTATGTTCAGCCCATATTGTCCTCCTTGTATGCTTGGTTAGACAACTGCCATGTCTCTGTAAAATGTTTACCAAGTCTGAAGCAAAGTTTCATGCAAACATTGTTCTTCAAACTCCTTCATTGTCATTTTCCCCATAATCTAACAAACAGCTTGTGTACACTCACTTTAGCAGATGTACCCCAATGACTAATGCTCATAAAAGAATGGGAGAAATGACAGGTACCTGCTCCATGTCCTCTGTGTGCTATTCAAGAAATTCACTCTTTTCATTTTTAATCTCTCACCACATCATGGTCCATGTACTAACATGTAAATATGTATAGAATATGTTTATATCAATTACAAAACTCTCACCACATGGTTACAGGGTTAGCTGACTCACCGAAATTAAAACACAAGGAAATATTCATAAAGACAGTTTACTGACAGGTGAACACAGATCATGTTCTCACCTCCAATGTTTCTATGGCACGCTGAAATGACACAAGTTGTTCTGCTGTTTCCTTGCAGTTCAAGGCTAGCCTGTGCCACATATATGCCAAATCTTCTTCAGAGCCAGTCTGATGAATACAGTTAAGAAGAATACAGTTAAGATGAATACAGTTAAGAAAACTATCACTAAATACATTCCAGTGTCACATTCTGTAAATCACTTTTCATATGTTGCAGAAGCAGACATTAAACAAGAATAAGAAAAATAAAATTAGAGGTCTTACATTCACTGAAATATGAACTAATTATTTTTTTCCAAAATAAATTTAACAACTCCTCTGAGAATAAATATTTGTATATTTCTTTCATTGATGGGAAAGATATAAAACAATACTAGAATAAATTAAACTGAAAAAATAATGATAAGCATAAGAACAAGGCAATTAAATTATTCTGTTTATATTACAAAGCACAATAACACACTGAAAGCAGACCTAAAAAAAAAAGCTTGCAGCAAAAGAACTTGAGGATGACAGTGACATAAAAATAACTGACAATATTATGCTCAACAGATGGACCATAAATAAACTCCATTTAGATACAAAAGCACTTATTATAACCACATCAGACAAAAGACCTACAGCACAGCACTGATAACTTAGCAAGGACATGTAAAAACCACAACATGAAAAAAAATGGAAGTCTTGACTACTGCCAATGAATGCTTCCTTGTCATCTAGCATTCAAAAAAAGTGAAAGATTTCAAATACCTAGGGAGTACATTGTCATCTTCTGGGAAAATTGATGCTGAAATTGAGAACTGATGCAATAATGCAGATTTTTGGACAAATGATGAAATGAGCACTGTACAGCACAGTCTTCCTCCAAACTCTGCACTGTCAATGTCAAACACAGACACTAACAGCTAAAAATTAGAAGGAAAATCATCACAACAGAAATGAGGTGTTGAGGAGAATGCTAAATGTAACAAGAGAGACCAAATCAGAAATGACACCATGAGGGCAAAGGTTGGAGTAACACCAGTATCACACTACATCCAGAAATAAGTCATATGGTTTGGAAAAAGTTACATGACTACCACCAGAAAGTATACCACAGAAAACATTCATACTAAGAGTGGTAGAAAGCAGATGAGAGACCACTCACACAGGTGGTGGAGTAAGGAAATTACAGAAACAATAAATATCCTGTTATAAGAAGCAAACCACCCAGCCATATCAGGACTTCTATTTGTCCTCTAAACACTGAAAAGTATATGAGGAAGGAGACAAGACAATACCATGGCACCTTGACTAGGTGAGATAAAAAAGAACATGATTAATTGATTGCAGCTAAAATTTCTTGGTAAGATGCCACAGATTTCATATGAAATCATCATCATATGAACTGGAGACTTACAAACTATTAAAAGAAACTGCTAACCAGACAGAAAATCTAGCCTAAATTATCATAAACAGGCTATAAACCATAAAAATAAAAAAACAAGAAAATGAAAATGAGAATATGATTTCAATTTTTGCTGGAATTAATCCCTTTACTAAATTTAAACCCACTCACTAACCCCTCCAAAGAACAAGATTGAAAATAGTCTCAGAATTACTACATGACTATAAAACACATCATGTGAAAAATCATCAATGTTGAAAATTAACCATTTTCTGTGATCCCTACAAATGATGCCAGTTTGTAAGTTTAAACCTGGGATTTAAAGTCCTTGCACACACACATACCAGCTCTCTCTCTACTCTCTCTCTCTCTCTCTCTAATCTCCCTCTCTCTCTCTCTACTCTCTGTGATGCAGCAAATGCTAAAGACTGACAAACCTAGGATATTATTGCATCAGATTATTTATTCATGTAAAAAAAGAACTGACCAGACAGGAGAAAAGCTTAATTATTAAGCAACTACCTGGCTCCACTTCATTATCATCGTTGTAACTCTGTCATTTCAAAATTAACGTGTGTTACTCATCATTTAAAATCTACAAAATATTTCTGTCACCAACAAAAATAAGACCTGGAACTTCTGCATATCCACATCCACTGAATATCCCAGGTTCAGTTTCACCATGGCTCTGTGTTTAATGATCAACCTGGTGGATACATAAATGATCTAAATATAGCACACACATTATCCCAACATCATCACATACAATAAAATTTCTTAATATTATGTTTTCTATAGAAGTTTTTCTCTTAGTCATTTACAAAGACAAAACTCCTTCTTTGATCTCAGCCTGATGCACAAATTCAAACACCTGAAAACAAACCCAGATCTATTTCACTGTATTTGTTCATATCTGCCTGAAAAGGAAGTGACATTTTAAATCTTATCTTATATCTTATCTCCTTCCCGTGCCATTAAATGTCACATAGGGCTCGCAAAGTAGTTCGCCAATTTTTCCTGTCTTGGGCGAGTCTTTCAACCTCATCAAAGGATTTTATGCCTGTCAATTTGGCCTCTCTTAACAATGTCCTCTTCAGAGTTTCATGTGGTCTGCCTCTTTTCTTTGGCCTGTTGTATTCCACTTGATAGGTTGTTTTGGGATTCTCTGATCATTTTTTCTCATCAAGTGACCAACATATGTCCATCTCCTTTTCCTGATCACCCATGAGACTGGTTGTTGTTCAGTCATCTGTCTTATCTCTGCATTGTTCTTGAATTCATTCCACTTGATGCCGAGTATTTTCCTTAGGCATTTGTTTTCAAAAGAGTCTAATATCTTCTCTATTTCTTTAGTTGTTTTCCAGCTTTCACATGCATAAATTATGGTGGATATTACATTTGAATTGAATAGTCTTAACTTGGTTTTTGTGCTTATAACTTTTGAATTCCATATGTTCTCAAGATTCTTGAAGACTGATGCTGCTTTTGCAATTCTGATCCTAACTTCCTTTCTAGTGTCACCATCCTGGTCTATGTAGCTGCCAAGGTATGCAAATTGATTGACTTCTTCAATATCTGTTCCTTCTATGTGTATTTTTCCATTTTGATTAAGGGGAATTTTCATTATTTTTGTTTTGTCCTTGTTATTTTTAAATATATGTATAAAAATATTTTATCTGTCTGTCTTTCTAACCGTCCTTCCATTCTTCTGTCCACCTGTCTGTCCATCTGTATGTCTGTCTATCACTGCCATCTTTGCATTCTCTTTCTATTTTGATGTGATTTCCAGTGTCTCTCCATCATGTTTTGACCTGTAGGTAAACATTCACAGTGCAAACATATACTTTTTCATGCTTTCTGTTCCATTACATTTTTGTTCTTCTGCAGATTCTGAATGCATGAGAAAAATATTATGTGCACCATATGACTTCTTCAGCATTGCCTCAAAGGGCATCACTTACATTGTGCTAAACACATCCATCTTCAGCTCTACACAAATTTAGTACAGGGTTCACCTTCCCACTGAGATACCTATTTGCTTGGTCAGACCACTGTCTGCTTCCAGGGGCATCACTGGGAAGTAGACTAGGGTCTTGGATGGCTATGATTCACCAAACCTGACACAAGAAGTCAGCTACAGATCAGTGACCACTACTTCATTCAGCCCGAGTACTGCATCTTCACCCCCCTACCCCCCACATACCATTCTCATAATCTCCATAATCAAGTAATCATTCCCATTTATAATGTTCTACTTAACTCTCCACTTGTTAATTATATACACAGCATTCATGGGTTCTTCTTCTTCTTTGTTCAAGCTCTTGGTCATGCTAAATCAGAAGCCTGGTGGACAGGATAAAGTCCACGGTCCTCTCCAGGTCCTCCTAGCATCCCCACAGCTTCAGATTTAGGTCCGAGCCCTGTAGCCATGTCTGGCTGCATAGGTCTGTAAAAGCTGGCCGCTGCTGGAGTACAAGTTCTGGAGTCTGTGCTTCACTCCTGCATGGGCATTCATCTGTATGTGAGATCTTGAGTTGATGGATGGAGATGGCTCAGAAGCCTGCAATGGCCAGTTCTTAACTGGAACAGGGCTGTTTATTGCTTCCTTTGTTGCTAGTGGACTGGATCTGGTTCACTGCCTGCACCCAGCCTCTTGGCCCACAGTTGATCATAGCAGTTTTGTATGATGGTCTTGACCTCCCTGTAGCTGACTTATAATGGCTGCCTTGTTCCATTTTGCTGCTATGTTTAGCTAGGGCATCTGCTTTTTCATTTCCTGCAATGCCACAGTGGGAGGATAGCCACTGCAATGCTTTTTCCATATATTCTAAGAGAGGATTAGTTTTTTTTTTTGCTCATTTTTGGTGTTAAGTGTTTCCTGTAGAGTGATTTACAGTCAGTGAAGAAAGCTATCTTTAGTGGCCTTCATCTGTCCTTCTCTGTAAGATATGTGATGTAGCTGCTGTCCATCTTGGCTTCTATTGTTCTTCAACAAGATGTCTTTGGTCAGCATCTCTTTCTCATGTTTCCACAGCATGACTGCTTTTCTAATGGCATTAATGTCTTTTCAAGGCACATGGCCAGCCTAGAGCATTGAAAGATAAAAGGCAGAATGGAAGACAGGTCTGCATGCCACATTGCTTATCATTTTAAAAAGTTTGTAAATTTGTTCTTTTCCTGTCTCTCCCTCTCTACAATAGATCACACAGACAAAGCCTACCAAACTCATAGCACTGTGATATTTTCACATGTTAAGTAAGAATTTTTTGTATGTGTTTATTATACAACACAGAAATATTTCAAGCAGATGTGAACGCAGTCAATGTTTCATGTGAATTTGACACAGCAGAAAATGTTAACTCTTAGAAGACGAGAGATCCCTAAAAGGATCTTTGTGCGCCAGGTCTCTCCCACCCGAGAGCCCTATAAGACTTCGGACTTTCTTTCATTGAAAACACAATGTTACTTTTCATTTAACCAGTTAGAACTCTTCTGAATACAAAGTTAAACTAGTGTTTTAAGCATGGGGGATAAAGAAGCCATATTGGATATATAGATAGGGGGGTAAAATTCAAGTTTATTTCGAGACTGAGTGGTAGAATGGTCACACCAACGGACTAGACCTATCTTACTATATGTGTTTCTCGTAGCTGTAGATCTGTTAGATTTATTGGATGTCACAAACATCCATAAATAATGATTTTTCTGTGTTGAAATTTGAATGACTATGTATTCTATATTGGATTATGACACAGTTAAGGTAAGTATAAAGTAGATTTTATTGCTCAGCACTAACATTTTTTTAGCACCAAAAAAATCGATCCATCGTTTCACACCAGTTTTTTTATTTTCTTTGGTTTTTTTTTATGACAAATAACTTCATTTATGGAATCTTCATTCATTTCCACATATTTTAATGTGTGATACACATGTGGTGATCATGGAATTAAGTCAGTACAATAACTTTTACACAGGGACCCTCGTTCTCCAAAATGTCTGCGTCCTTCTCAAACTAAGGAACGGTTTGGAAGTAATGCGTCTCGAAAGAGTTAAGATACACATACATGTCCTGAGAGATTTTTTCACATTCACTTAAATCTGATAGTTAGTTAGTTGATCCTCTTGGGCCGAGGGCGGTGCATAGGACGGAGGACAAGGCTCTCCATGTCTGCCAATTCCATGCTACTTGCTTTAGATCTTCGGTGTTTCTGATGAGCATTGTTGAACACTCCTTGGTGATAACTCTTCTTAGTGTGTCTTTGGGTCTTCTCTGCTTTCTTTTACCCCCTGGTGACCACGTAAATGCTTGGTGTGGGAGTCATTTTTCATCCATTCTAAATACGTGTGCGATGTGGTTCCAACAACATCTTCTGATAAAGTTTGATACGTAGTCTTGTTTAGTTTCTTGTCTTATTGATGTAACCGATCTGAAGTCGTGCCAACATCTGATATGGTACATAAATATCCACATTTTAACATATACATAAAAGTATTGGGGGATTTTCAAATGCATTTTCTATGCACTGATAGATTTTACACATGCTATACTCACAATCTATGCTTTGACCTAGGCATGTCAGACATAGCCTTGTCTATTGCTGCAAATGCTTCCTTCCAGTCTTCCTGCAATTTGAAAACAACAATCAGTGTTTCATTTTCAATCAGGGTGAAGTGAGACATACAAATCTATATAGATTAAGTCAGAATAACACTGTCTTTATTACTAATGGACAGAAAATTTATTTCTAGAGCATGTTACTGTACACTTTAACAGAGGTTAAAAAAAAACAAAAAAACAGTTATTTAACCTGAGAAAAATCATACCATCACAAGTAAAATAATAGCACACATAAGTATTTCACTAACTGAATTATAGCAAACTAGCTATTTTTTTTTTGTTAGAAAACAGGACATGAAAAAAATCAAAAGCGTAAAATTTAATTCTTTTCAGAGCAATTTTTAAATGCAGTCTTACATCAATATCTACATCATAAATAAATGTTACTGACCTCTACTGGAAAGAAACAGTGTATAATATGATAAATATTACTGACCTCTACTGGAAAGAAACAATAATAATAATAATGTATAATATTTAATGGTTTGTGCTTCTGATGATTTGCTGAAACAACTATCAAATTATTGTCTATGAAAGCAACTCCTAAAGACAGTTATCTTGAAATTATTAGGCTAAATATGTATCTTACTGTGATGTGAACATATGCCATTCTCCTCACCTTATCAAAGTAACACTGAATTAGAACTCCATACATGGCTGCTCTCACTAAAATATTATCATCTTCATTTTGGCTGGCAACCGTGTCAATGACCTCTTTGGGCGCTTCCATTTTCTTTTCAGGAGGTTTTGTTTCACTGTCTTTCTTACTTTTTTTTCTATCCCTCGGCTTTCCCAATTTTTCTTTGCCAGCATCTTTCCCAACATCTTTGCCATCACCTTTTCCATCATCTTCTCCATCATCTTTTCCATTATCTTTTCCATCATCTTTTTCATCACTCTGGGCCTCTGCTAATGATTTCTGCAAAATATCATAAATATAACCACATAACAAAGATCCTTCCTAATTTCACATGAACTTCACATAATATATCTGTGTCATGTAAATCTTGTGTTCAGTATAAGGCTACATGGTTGTCATGTGGTCGTCAATAACCAAGGCTGGTAACCCATTGCTCTTTTTTTGCAGTTTATGCTTTGTTCATACTTTGCAATATTTAATGCAATATTTAGTAGGGGTATGTGGGGTGCAGGTTGAATCCTACTACCAAGCAGTGACAACAGCATAATCAGTCAGCTAAGAATCTTGAACAGACCTACATATCCACCTATCTCTCTACCCAACAAGCTACAGACTGATTATTTAATATAGATATGTCTTTCTCTTTACCTTATTTGGGGGGGGGGGGGGGGGGGAATGTCAGAGTTTTGACTAAAAGTCTTCTCCAAGTCAGAAAAAAAAAGGATAGTTGTGCAAAATTATGGAGATTAATCTGCATGTTTCGATTTATACAGAAAACAAAGTTTACTTACCTTTTGTGTGCATAGATTTATCTAATGTAATATGTCTTGTTCTTGAGCACTTGTCCTACAGTCAACATACTTCATGTCTTCCAGATACAACATGGAAGAATTTACATTACACTAAGATCCAGACTCTTTTTGGCATTTCTGTAGCAAAGTTCTTTTTATAGGATAAGGTTGCTGGCCTTAAGCCAACCCTCCCCCTTTTTCCTGACTTGGGACAGGCCTATGCTCCACGAGGGGTCAGAGGCAAAGATAGACAGAAGATCCAGACTGAAGTAGCATATGTGAATGAAGCTGTGTTTCAGTCTTCTTTTCTTAGATTATGCCAGAGCTGGCTTCTATTTATTCTTATACTATATCCATTTCTTTCTTTCTTTCTTTCAGTGGTGCCTGTTACATTCATTCCTTGAATTTGAATGCCCACTGCCAATCCCAAGTCCATCTTGCTTCTATTCATTTCATTAAAAGCATTTCTGCTCTTCTCTGCTGACTTGTGGATTAGTCTTTTTAGACTAAAGCTAGCTGAGAAAACTATACACATACACTGATGAAAGATAAGACAAACCACAACTATAATTTGATTCTCTAGTACAGTCATGGGAAAAAGAAAGAGAGGAAGACCAAGGCGAAGATGGCTGCAAGACATCGTTGATAATCTGCAAATGGATGCATCAGCAGTAGGGTATCTTGCTTACAACCGAGAGGCCTACAGGAGAGCTGTTAGGAAGGCAAAGTTCCGCAAGGGACATGCAAATGACTGACTGACTGAGTACAGTCATGCTTAACCAAAGTGACAAAACAGAAGCAGAAAGCAGCAGAAATGTTGTTTGTGAGAAGATGTAACATGTATCCTGTATCCTGGACAGTCAGAAAAAAAAAACAAACAAGGAATTCTTTACAGAAACTGTATAACATTGAAAAAAAAAAAAAATAAATAAAAAACCATAATAGAAAACAATTATTATTCTTAGTCATGTCATGGTTAACAGAATATGGATTTTCCAGGGTTTGATCCCCTGACAGTGTAATTTAAAAGTTATCACTCTTAGGTGTTTATACTTGGGATGTTTTTTTTTGGGTGATCTGCCCCTGAGTCAACCTTCAAGTTCATGGGTTTCTCAGAGTTCGCAAAACATGAGAAAAGTGCTGGGAAGGTTGAGAGCTTTTTGGACTTTAAGATTATTAATGTTAGTCTGTATCTGATGCTCAGACAGCATAAAGCTGCTATCCAGACTGTCACTGTTGGAGTGTTTTCATTATCATCAAAGGATGCAAGCTGAGTCAATATATATCTTGTATGTGTTTCTGCGTTATCTTGTGAACAGCTAGCTTTCTGTACTGCTGGATTTTTTTTTGGGTGCTCCTTGTCTGCTGGCCAGCATTCTGAGTTGTATGACATTATGCTTCACAGAATTCATCATCTTCATGTTCCATCCATTAAATAAGTTTTGATTGACTACAGCATGATGCTTTGTTCAACTGAATCTAGTGATTTGAGATGTCAGTCCTGTTGAGTGTTTAACAGATAGGAAAACTTGTAACTGACTATGACATTTGTGTTTCATATAAATCATCTCACCATGCACCATGTCGGCCATCATTTCATAATAGTGGCAAATAGGTAAAAATGGGAAAAGATCTCTCTCTCTCTCTGAACCTTAAGTGCCCAGGGCACATGGGGCTTCCGCAAGGGTTTTTCACAAATGCCTGTCCTTCGCCTTTTTTTCTGCTCTTGCCCAGGTGAGCCCTCTATTGCTCAACATCCTTTCTGTTGTTCTTCTCCATGTCTCTTTTGGTCTACCCTTACTTCTGCTCCCCTGTGGTGTCCATCTTAGTGCTATTTTTGGTAGTGAGTTGTCAATCATTCGGAGCACATGTCCCAACCATCGCCAGCGTCTTTCCTCAATAATTGTTGTCAGTGGTTTCATCTGCATTTCTGCTAATAAAATGTTATTTCTTATGGTGTTTGGCCAAAATATTTGTCTAATTCTTCGTAAACATTTAGTCTGGAAAGAATTCAACTTGTTTTCTATGGTTTTGGTGATTTTCCAGCATTCACTTCCATAGAGTAGTACACTTAGAACATTACTCTTAAATATCCTGATTTTCATATTTATGCTTAGTTTTTTTGATTTCCATATAGTCTGCAGCATTGCAAAAGCCTGGTTTGCTCTAGTAAGTCTGCTGCTGATGTCCTCTGTGCTGTCTCCATTTTCTACTACTCTGCTGCCAAGGTATACAAATTCGTTGACCTCCTCCACTAACTTGTTATCTACTCTGAGTACGTTTCTGTTGTTCACATTTTGTTTCATTAACTTTGTCTTTCCTACGTTGACCTTTAGTCCTATGTTGTTTGCATTCTGAGTTAGCTTGTTTATTTTATCTTGCATATCTTTGTGACTGCTTGATAATAGACAAATGTCGTCCGCAAAGTCAAGGTCCTCCAGCACTGTGTCAAGGGTCCATTGTAATCCTCTGCGTTTGTCTGATGTTGCCTCCTTCATTAACCAGTCTACTGCCAAGATAAATAATGTTGGTGATAGTACACATCCCTGTTTCACTCCTGTTTGTACCCTAAAGCTGCTGGAGGTATGTTCTCCACAGATAACTTTGCACTGAAACCCTTTGATTACATTAACTATTTTATGGGGGAGGCCATGCCATCTTAGGATTTTCCACAGTGCATCTTTGTTGACACTGTCAAAGGCTTTCTCAAAATCTATGAACAATGCATATGTTGTGCTATGCCACTTGTTTGCCTGTTCTAATATTTGTCTAAGTACAAATATGTGGTCTATGCATGATCTTCCTTTCCTAAATCCTGCCTGCTCTTTCCGAAGTTTTTCCTCAAATGTTGGTACAATTCTGTTGATGATTATTTTGCAAAATACTTCACTGGTGAGTGGCAGTAGGGTAATGCCTCTCCAGTTCCCGCAATCTCTGAGGTCACCCTTCTTTGGTAGTTTTACTATAAGCCCAGTTTTCCACTCCTCTGGGGCTTTTTCTAGATCCCAAATTTGTTGTAGCATCTGGCAAAGTTGTTTTGGTGTTTCTGTTTCTTCTGCTTTCAACATCTCTGCAGTCATTTCATCTTCACCTGGTGCCCTGTCTGATTTTAGCTTCTTTATCGCCTCCCTTACTTCATTTATTGTTATTGGTCCTGTACTGATGTTTAGTTCCGTTTTTGCTTCAGGTATGTCTATTGTTTGTGCTGCTTGTGTTCTGTTTAGTAGGGTGTTAAAGTGTTCCCTCCATCTTTCAATTTTTTTCTCTTTCTCCACTGACCAGTTGTCTATTTTGTATTCTTACTGCACTTTCACATCTTGTGTTGAAGTTACCTGTCATCTGCTTTGTGATTTTATATATGGTTTTCATGTCATTTGTATATGCTGCTTTCTCTGCTGTTTCTGCTAAGTTGTCATAATACTGACGTTTATCTTGACGGCATGATTCCTTCACTTCTTTGTCTTTTTGTGCATAATTACTTAAAACTCGTTCTTTAAGCCGTTGTGATTTGGTGTTCAGTAATTTTTTCTTGATTTCTTTTCTTTTCTCTATCTTTTCCCATGTGGTCTTGCTTATCCATTCCTCTTTTCTCCTTTTCCGATATCTCAGCACCTCTTTTGCTGTTTCCTGTAGTGTTTTATTGAACTCTAGTATGGACATTTCTGCTTCGTCTTGTAGGACACTGAAGCGGTTCTTAAGTACTATTGAGAATTCATTTCTTGTTTGCTGGTCTGTCAGTTTTCTTGTATCAAAATGTATCTTTTTGTGTTCTCCAATTTTGGCTTTCCTTAATTTTAGTTTTATTTTTGCTACCAGAAGTTTGTGATCACTTCCTACATCTTGCTCCTTTCCTTGCTCGCACATCTTGTAGTGACCATTTCCACTTGTTGTTTATTAGTATGTGATCGATTTGGTTTTCTGTGGTTTTATCTGGTGACCTCCAAGTCACCTTATGGATGTTTTTGTGTTGGAAAATTGTCCCTCCGATGGTCATCATGTTTTCTTCACAGAAACTGCACAGTCTTTCTCCATTTTCATTTATTTCTCTGATTCCTTCTCTTCCCATGATTCTTCTTCTATCTTCATTTCCTTCACCTACTTTTGCATTGAAGTCGCCCAAGATGAGTAGCATATCATGCTTGGGTATTGTTTCTACTGTGGCTTGGAGGCTGTTGTAAAAATCTTCTTTTAATTCCTCTTCAGCTGCTTCTGTTGGTGCATAACAAACTATAATAGACAGCTTCGTGAATCTTGAGTTGAAGCGTGCATATAATAATCTCTCATTTACTGGGGTCCATTTCAGCAATGCTCTTGATGCTTCTTTTGTTATAATCAATGCTACTCCTCCTTCATGAAGATCTTCTTTACCTGACCATATTATTGTATCTTCTGTGTGCTGTGTTGTTAATTTCCTTCTGCCTTGTCCTGTCCATCTTGCTTCTTGTATTCCTAGTATGTCTAGTTTGTATCTGTGCATTTCCTTGATGGTTTGTGCTAGTTTTCCAGTCTGGTTTAGTGTTCTTACATTCCAGCTGCCTATTTGCATCTTGTGTTTAGGTTCCAGGAGGTCTGCAGTCGGGCTGGGGACTTCCAGTGGCTGGCTTTCATCCACAACCTTCATGGGCTCAGTTTCCTGATATGCATTTCTATATGCAGAGATAAGACAGATGACTGAACAACAACCAGTCTCACGGGTGATCAGGAAAAGGAGATGGACATATGTTGGCCACTTGATGAGAAGAAATGAGCAGAGAATCCCAAAACAAGCTATCAAGTGGAACACAACAGGCCGAAGAAAAAGGGGCAGACCGCGTGAAACTCTGAAGAGAACATTATTAAGAGAGGCCAAGTTAACAGGCATAAAATCCTTTGTTGAGGTTGAAAGACTCGCCGAAGACAGGAAATATTGGCGAACTACTTTGCGAGCCCTATGTGACGTCTAACGGCACGGGAAGGATATAAGATAAGATTTCTCCTTCCACCTGCATTTGTTTTTTCCCTTGCTTCCGTTTCTGTAGCAGTCTGATAGTTTTTTTACCAGATAGAGTTGCTGGCCCTATGGTGAACCCTTCTTAGTCGCCTTTTACGATCATGCGTGGTAGGGTACAGTGGTCCTATTCTTTGCAGATCCCGGGTACCACACGGGGGGGGAAGATAGAGAACCTCAAAAAATCACTGGAAAACTCAATGGAAAAAAATCAGAGACCATTAAAAAAAATACTCAATGGGGTGACAAAGTGATATAGGAAAATAAACACACTGATTCAAATAGAAACATCAAGCAGAAAAGAAACACAAAGGTAGCCAATGCTGTTGGCACATCATCTGATGAATTCTTTTATTTTATACTTATTTTACTGAACAGACAGAAAACAAAACATCTTGTCAATGTTCAGATACTGTAAAACATAGATACCTTGCCAGCTGTAGCCATAATACATTCTAGAATAATCTTAATTGGATCCTTCAGGAGTTCACGCTGCATGGGCTGTTCCAGAAAGGGAAGGCAGGTGTTCCAGAAGTGTCTAGCTGCTGTCATGACCAGCTCATAGTTTCCTGCTGTTCTTGCAAATCTTGAAAAATATTACAAAGAAACTTTACATGTAAACATGAAGGTAAAAGTTGTGTTAAATGGCTGATTGACCGCACAAAGTGCAGTTAGCTCTTTAAATGAAACAAATTTGATTCCAGTTACACTGGAGAAAATATTCATAATATCAGAGCATACCAATGACTTTTTAGTGATAACATGTTTGATTCACATCAAAATTCTGATCATTTTAGGGGTGTTATATTCAATCTGATAACAATTATTGAGGAAAGACGCTGGCGATGGTTGGGACATGTGCTCCGAATGACTGATAACTCACTACCAAAAATAGCACTAAGATGGACACCACAGGGGAGCAGAAGTAAGGGTAGACCAAAAGAGACATGGAGAAGAACAACAGAAATGATGTTGAGCAATAGAGGGCTCACCTGGGCAAGAGCAGAAAAAAAAGGCGAAGGACAGGCATTTGTAGAAAACCCTTGCGGAAGCCCCATGTGCCCTGGGCACTCACGGTTCAGAGAGAGAGAGAGAGAGCGAGAGATATCTACACCACAGATTAGACATGGTTTTTGAGCAACTGTTATTATTCAGATTCCACATAAAGGTCACACACTGTGTATCAGCCTTTTACTAAATCTCCAAGCCTGAATGTAACTTTTAACATTCTGTTCATTCAGTTAGTAAAGCACCCAAACTCAAGTAAACTGCTGTACAGCATTATGTTGCTGATGTTTTAAAAATTAAATTCTGTTAACTGATATCAACATTCACATTTCCTCTAAACTATTTCCCTTAATCTTGATAGCAAATATAATGCTTCTGGACTGTAGCAGGTTCATTCAAGCATTATCTAAATCATATATAATAATGAATCACATTACTCCTTTGTCAAAGCATTTTGATGAACTGTTTCTTTACAATGATATGGAAATTACATGTAACACAAGCACAACTGCTAATGTTGAACATTAGATAGAACTTTACTGTTTTTGATGAGGTCATAGTATAAACCAAGAAAAGGCTATGAAGAAAAAAAAAATTAATGAAAAAACCATCATAGCCAGACATTTTTTACATCAAACTTGTTCTAGATTTATAAATCCACAGATTGTTGCATGGTCTATATTCTTCTTTTTCTTCTTCTCCTTTTTCTATCTCCTTGAAACTGTGAACCTGATTTTCTTTGCATCTGATGCCGTGAAGAAGTTGAGGCACAGCTTGATGTCAGAGTAGGAGTGGGTTAATGCTGTGAAGGAGTTGAGACACAGCTTGATGTCAGACTGGGAGTGGGTTAATGCTATGAAGGAGTTGAGACACAGCTTGATGTCAGACTGGGAGTGGGTTAATGCCATGAAGGAGATAAGGCAAGCTTGATGTCAGACTAGGAGTGGGTTAATGCCATGAAGGAGTTGAGACACTGCTTGATGTCAGACTGGGAGTGGGTTAATGCCATGAAGGAGCTGAGACACTGCTTGATGTCAGACTGGGAGTGGGTTAATGCCATGAAGGAGTTGAGACACTGCTTGATGTCAGACTGGGAGTGGGTTAATGCCATGAAGGAGTTGAGACACTGCTTGATGTCAGACTGGGAGTGGGTTAATGCCGTGAAGGAGTTGAGGCAAGCTTGATGTCAGACTGAGAGTGGGGTACTGCGAATATTTTTTCAATCCCTGTGTGGAGATAAACAGCAAGGAGTGTGCAATAGTTCTTTAGCAGACTCCACCACCATGGGGACTACAGTGATCCCTGTCCCATTAGCCAGGATAGATCTGTTACTGGGGGTACCAACAGAGCAGTGGTTCACCAACCCTGATGCTAGCATGTTACCTATGGGTCATAGGCTGCCATATAGGAGAGTGTCTTTGGTCTCCATGTTCTATCTCCACATTATGGACAATAGTGACCTATTTTCTAATATGAGGGTCATACCAAAAGTCATGAGCAAAATCTTTTTTAAAAATCAGAATTTATAGATAAATATATAAATGTATCACCTTAACTGCATCCTTTTCTTCACTTTTCAACATAATCTCCATTTCTTTTCACACATTTTTCCCATCGCTCTGCAAGTTTGAAAATACCCTCCTGATAAGATTCTGCTCCAGCTGACCGACAGCAGACACACTGCTTTCTGGGCGTTCTCTCCTGTGGGATCCAGCAGGCACAAACCTTTCTATAGCATAGGGTTTCAATCATTTCTTGTACTGCATTTTGTCCTATTCCAAGATTTACAGCAATTTCAGAAACTTTGACACGTCTGTCTTCTTTAATGATGTCAACCATTTCTACGCTGTGTTCAGTGGAGGCAGTTCGAGGGCAACTGCTGCGAGGCATATCTTGGATGCTCGTGTTTCCATCTTTAAAATGTTTCACCCACCTCCTAACACTGCTAGCACCCATACACACATTTTCATAAGCAAGTTGAAGTCTTTGGTGAATTTCAGCAGCAGGGATTTCCTCTTTAATGAGGAACTCAATAACAGCATGTTGATGAAACGAAACTTCAGCACCCGCCATTTTGTTTCTGCTTTGCATGGTAACATGACACATGCTGGTGATGTTATGTGACCTCTACATGAAGTGCAAAGGATGCAGTTAAGGTGATACATCTATATTTTCTCTATCTATAAATTCTAATTTTTTAAAAATGTTTGTTCATGACTTTTGGCATGACCCTCATATGTATTTCTAATATGCATTAATTAATTTTGGTTGCCTACAGCATGATGCTTAAATAATAGATAAGTCTCCCACATCAGATCAGGGTTTATGATGAGATCAAGAAAAGCTTCACTTACTTAATACTGTTAAGATAAACTGACAAGGCCTCTCTTCGCAAAGACTCTTTCCATTGCATGTTCTCCACTATACTCTGTCCTTGCAGGACACTGGCATAGCTAAACATCTCTTGCTCAACTGTGTATTGATTGCTAGAAGATACTAACAAAAATTAGCCATCAAAACCTTCCAAGATTTAAAAAGCATCAAATTATTTTTTTTAAATGTTACAAGAAGTTCTAGAGCTAAGTGAAAGCAAAGTCATTCCTCTCTTTGTTGGTAGAGATTCTTGTTCAAGGAAGAAACATCATTCCATCCAGAACTGGAGTTGAGTCCTCTCTTTGTTGGTAGAGATTCTTGTTCAAGGAAGAAACACCATTCCATCCAGAGCTGGAGTTGAGTTATTTTTGCTTCAGGCAAAAGTCATTGATCAATATATAAGTGTACCTTTGTTGGCTGCTATACTGTTCAAAAAAAGAAACACAACAAATACGATGTTGCGATTTAAACTTAAGTTTGCTGCTCAGACAAGGGCAAATTGTCTGAAATGTTCACTTGGACATCAGCTTCATGTACTGACCTGAATTGTACTCAGCAGATGATTCATGAGCACAGAAAAGCGACACTGGTCAAAACAGCGTTTTTGACAATAACTCATGATAGGTTTACGAGAATCTCATGAAACTTACTGAACACAAAACTCACTGACCATGTTATTGAATGCCTATAAAAGACTGATGCTTCTTGAATAAATTCATTCGAAAATTCAATGTGCAAGTATGGCTATCTCACTACAGAACAACGATTCATCATCATTGGACATTTACAGACTGGCACAAAGTGAAGTGGCCAGACAATTTAGTGTGGTTAGAAGCACCATCAGACACCTTTGGAGACGATTTCAAGAAACTGGCTCAGTTGCAGACCAGCCATGCAGTGGAAGACCCATAGTCACAACTCCTGCTGAAGACTGCTTCATACGGCTGCGTCACCTAAGGAATTGATTTGCATCTGCGTCCTCCACAGTCCAGTCAATGACAGCAGCTCATTGAATTTCAGATCAAATGGTCAGGAATCAGCTGCACGACGTTGGTCTTTAGGCTAGAAGACCCTACAGAGATCCTGTCCTTATGGACCAGCATCGCCAGAACCGACTGCAGTGGGCAAACCAGCATCATCAATGGACCGTTGCGAATGATTGGAGAAGGGTTTGGTTTAGTGATAAAACCTTCTTTCTGCTCCAGTGACACAATAGACGGAGAAGAGTTTATCACAGAGTCCATAAGCCCAGAACTGCATGGATGAGGCTTCTCCACATGGTGGTGGAGGTGTACTGGTGTGGGGGATGATCAACTTCATGAGAAGAAGTGACATGGTGCAAAATGAAGGACACCTGAATACACTGAATACACCACGATACATTGCTGAAATTACTTGTCCTCACATTCTTCCATTTCTGGGTGCACCAGGGTTGATTTTTCAGCCAGTTCCTCGCTGGCAACAATGTCCAGACCATTCCATGGCCATCCATGTTATCAGACATGAACCCAATAGAACACTTATTGGATGAACTCAACAGACAAGTCTGCCAGGAGACGTGGTGCCAACCAATCTCCAACAGTTGTCTCCTGCACTGTGGGAAGAGTGGGCAGCCATCCCACAACAACAGATCCAATGGCTAATTGGATCCATGTCAAGAAGATGTCGTTCTCTGATACAAGCCAGAGGAGGCCATACACTTTACTGAAATGGAGGGCTCAGTCGCAAAGAATACAAATCCAAACCAAATTTAATGAACATCTTTTCATTGTTAATGTCTTAAAGTTTCTTCATGCCAAGACTGAAACATTAATTCTGTGAAATAAAATTTTGATATAAGTTTGAAATTTGGTGTCCATTACGACTACAGTAGTGTTGTGTTTCTTTTTTTTGAACAGTATAATTGGCCTTATGGTGCCACTAGCCCTGGTTACTACAGTGCACCAACCAACTAATAAACAGCCCTAATTACCACTAAACTGAATGAGTTTGTGTTTGTAGATCAGTAAGAACTTTTGTTAGTTCTTATGAGATGACAAGTTGTAAAAGGTCTCTCAGAATATCTTAGAATGATAACAGGAGCAAGACAAGTATCTTGGAAGAACTGGATACAGATGAAAACTAGCTCCTCAATTCCATCAAGAAAGGAAATTATCATTCTTTTATCATATTAAACACCACAGTAATCTAGAGATAACAATAATAGAAGCTGTGGTTCCTGAAATGAGAGAGATGGCAGCCAAGGAGAAGACAGGCTTGTGACATCACTAACTGCTCTAGACACTACACTCAAGGTAGCAGGCATCTTGGCTCCACAACAAAATATTTTCATTTTGGCTAAAGAGAGCAATGTTCATAAATGGACACACCACTTTAATGAATAAATATTTAAGATCTCATCAAATGCATACAAATTCATCTTCCTGTTTCTGGGTTGAGTTCCCATGGCTGAAAATCTCAAGGCCTTCTTGCTGCAAAGCATCACCAGATAGTGGTTGTGAGATTCAAAGGCCACGGAAGTTAACCGAGTCCAAATCTGTAGCTCCAAAAACTTGTCTGTCCATTTAGTGTTCTCTACCATCTGTATTATCTGGTTCAAATGATACATAAACCAAGAATTAATGATTATAATGGATGAGAAAATAGATAATACCCATCTATTTAGCTTCTACATCAAAAGGTTTTAAATCATTTACAGGAATGTTCTAGAAGAAGAGAGAGTGATTAGTTGTGTGATGATTTCCTGATAACTGTGGATGTAATGTCAAAGATATGAAGACTTTTGCATCAAGTGGACTATAATGGCCTTCTTTACTCTTAGTAGTAAACCTATAAAGTAAGTTTCCAACTATCACCTGAAAAAGAAAACCACTACAGTTAGAGGAATCAAAGTATATTGTTCAGATAAACAACAAAAATAAATGCGTACAAAAAACAGTTTAGAATACTAGGTTTCAGTTTATCAGTCAACTATAGATGATACGTGAAATCCTTTTACTAAGAATTAATGCTTCAAACCTGAGAGGATGTTGAGCAATACAGGCCTCACTTGGGCAAGAGCAGAAAGGAAGGCAAAGGACAGATGTTTGTGGAAAACCTTTGTGGTAGCACCATGTGCCTTGGGCACTTAAGATTCAGAGAGAGAGAGAGAGAGAAAGATTGTTTCAAACCTTCGCCAAATGTCAATAAACAGCTGACAGGTGTAACAACTTCTTTTCCTACTTAAGAAATTTTGCTAAAGAGAAGGATCCAGTCAACTTTCTTTTAAACAATTTTTATACGTTATACATCCATCTTGTAAAATTAAATTCTAGTTTTTTTTTCTTTCAGAATTTCCATCTGTTTATTAACTCTTTCCACTCGCGAGAGCCCCATAAGGATCTTTGAGGTTTAGCAATGGCACCCTTGAGAGCCCTATGTGACAGCGGAGTTTCTTTCATTGAAAACATGATGCTACTTTTCATTTAACCATTTAGAACTCTTCTGGATTCACAGTTAAGCTAGTGTTTTAAGCATGGGGGATAAAGACGCCATTTTTGATACATAGATAGGAGGTAAAATTCAAGTTTATTTCGAGATTGAGTGGTAGAATGGTCACACCGACCAACTGGATCTAGCTTACTATATGTGTTTCTAGTAGCTGTAGATCTGTTAGATTTATTGGATGTCACAAAAATCCATAAATATTGATTTTTCCATGTTGAAATTTGAATGACTACGTATTCTATATTGGATTATGACACAGCTAAGGTAAGTATAAAGTAGATTTTATTGTTCAGCCCTAAAATTTTTTTAGCGTCAAAAATCGTTCCATCGTTTCACACCAGTTTTTTTTCTTTTCTTTGTTTTTTTTTTTTTTATGACAAATAACTTCATTTATGGAATCTTCATTCATTTCCGCTTATTTTAATGTGTGATACACATGCGTTTATCATGGAATTAATTTGGTACAATAACTTTTACACAGGGACCCCTTCTCCAAAATGTCCGCGCCCTTCTTCAAAATGTCCGCGCCGTAAGAAACTAAGGAACATTTTGGAAGTAACGCGGGTGGAAAGAGTTAATGTCAAATCTTTTCTATAGTAAATAGCTTTTTTTATTATTCCTCTCAGACTGTTTAATAATGGTTTAATACTTTACAAGCTTTCTTATCTGTTAATGCTGTGGATTACTTTCCATCTTATTTTATGAAAACTTACTTCCTCTAATTCAGGAGCATCCTTGAATTCCATGTTTCCATTTTTATTCAGTGAAAGCATTTCCAGTGCAACAATACATCTTGACATCTGATCTTTACTGCTACTCTGCTAATAAAACAATGATAAATCTGAAAAAGTGTACCAGTTTACAGAATAATTTCCATCTAAAATGAAGAATATCTACTATCATGGGGAACCAGAGCATGGTGCAACATAATACAGCACATAAGATCTTACTTTTGTAGTTCTGTCTCTTTCTCTTCACAGCTTTATAAGTTGTTTTTACTTTTTGAAGAGTGTTAGATGTCCTCCTTTTAATTTCCCTCATTGTATCTCAGTTATTAGATCCAAGAGAGTTTTTAATATCTTGGATCACTGCTAACTAATAATGCAGATACAATGAGGGAAATTAAAAGGACATCTATCGCTCTTCAGAAAGTAAAACAACTAAAGAATCTGTGGAGAGGAACAGACAGAACTACACAAATAAAATTTTTAAGGGCATGCATCTTTTCCATCGCAACATATGCCTGTGAGACCTGGACACTTAACAAAACAGCTGAGAAACACATAAATGCCTTTGAATGTAAATGCTATAGAAGAGTTCTTCAAATACCATGGACACAAAAAAGAACAAATATATCCATACTGCAAGAACTTAATATTGAAGAAGGCTGGCTAGTAAAGAGGATTAAACAGAGAAATTTTAAAATATTTTGGACACATTAAATGTCATGATAATCTAGAGAAAACTGTCTTGAAAGGGTACATAATGGGAAAAAGAAAGAAAGGAAGACCAAGGCAAAGATGGCTGCAAGACATTGTTGATGATCTGCAAATGGATGCATCAGGCCATCTTGCTCACAACCGAGAGGCCTACAGCTGTGCTGTTAGGGAGGCAAAGTTCCGCAAGGGACATGCAAATGAATAAATGAATGAATGATCCAAGATATTCAGAACTCTCCACCCCTTCCAATTTTTCCTCACTGATACATATTTCAGCTGCGTTATTTGTTTTATCAGTTGTCATCAATTTAGTTTTCCTTGCATTAAGATAGAGGTTTTGCTCCTCACTATTCTTACGGACTGACATAATTAGTTTTTCCATTCCTTTTTGTGTTGCGGACAGTAATAGTGTGTTATCTGCATATCTAATCTCTGGTATTTCATAACCTCCAATTTTTATGGGATCATAATATTCTTTGTCTACATCTTCTTATTATATTTTTGGTATACAAGTTAAATAAGTAGGGCAAAAGTATGCACCCCTGACAGACCCCTTGTTTTATGTCAAACTAAGTTGTTGTTTCATCATTTATTCTTACTTCTGCTGTTGGTCTAGATACAGCAGTGATGTTAATTGTATCAAATGTGTTGGAAATCCCATTTTTTTCCATTATTTCCCAAAGTTTCTGGTGTTGTACACAATCAAATGTCTTTGAATAGTCTATAAAAGATAAATATAGATTCACATTAAATTCTCTACATTTCTCCATCATTAATCTTATATTGAATATATGATCTCTTGATCCTCTTCCTTGCCTGAAACCAGCTTGGACCATATTGACTTCTTCTAATTTCTTATGAAGTCTACCCATTATGATTTTTAACAGAATTTTACTGGCAACAGTTCTATAGTTTGTGCATAATTTCAGGTTACCCTTTTTTGGCAGTGGTATGAATACAGTTCTTTTCCATTCTTTTGGCCAAATACCTGAAATGCATATCTTTTTACACAGTGCATGATAGATTGTTGCACATTCCTTTCCTCTTGCTTTAATAAGTTCAGCTGTTGTTTCATCACATCCTGGTGATTTACCATTTTTCAGATTCTTTATTGCCCATAAAACTTCTTCAGTTGTCGGTTTGGGTTCTTTCTCCTCCAATAATAATTCACACTGTTGATTTCTGCTTTCACAGTCAGTTGTTTCATACAATCCTTTGCAATATTCCTTCCATCTTTCTAGAATTTCCTCTGTCTCTGTCAAGGTATTTCCCATCTCGTTACAAATTACATTTAGCTTGGGTGTGACATTTCTTGTCAATGTCTTCATTTCTTTAAACATTTCACTATCTCTTCCACACTTTTGATGTCTTTCTATTCTTTCACAACAATCTTGTATGTATTGTTTTTTGTCTTTTCTTATGTTTCTTCTTATTTCTTTTGTTAAAGATTTATATTCCTCTTTGTTGTTTCCTCTTTCCATTTCATCTTCATTTCTCTATGTTGTTTTATCAGTTCTAGTGTGCCTGCTGTAATCCATCCATTCTTTTGTGTTTTCTTTACTGGAACCATGTCTTTAGCTGTTGTTATTAAGATATCTCTGGCCTGCGTAGCCAAATCATCTGGTGTCATTTCCTCCTGCACATCCATCAGGATTTTGAAACGGTTCTTCACTTCTATACCATATTGTTCTGGTATTTTTGTAAGATCAAAGCGGCGTGGTCTTGATCCCGTAACTGTCTTTTTTTATCTTTATCTTCATGTCTGCTATTAATAGCTCATGGTCCATGTCACAGTCAGCACCTGGTAAAGTTTTTCTGATGTTATACTTGACCTCCACCTTCTTTGCACTAAAATGTAATCTATTTGATTCTTGATTTCCCATTAGGTGATGTCCATGTATAAAGTCTTCTTGAATGTTGTCTAAAAAGCAATCATTATCTCATTTTCCATGCAAAATGCCATTAGGTTGTCACCCGCCTCATTTCTATGTCCTATAATAAATTTCCCCAAAACATATCTTTCATCTTCTTCTCTTTCTGTATCAATCACTGCATTAAAATCGTCTATTACTAATACAATATCATTTTTTCATAACTGGTCTATCGTCATTTGCAGTGTGTAATAAAAGTCTTCTACTTCCTCTTCTTCTGCTGCTGATGTAGATGCATATATCTGGATAACTGTTACATTTCTAGGAGTGCCCTTAAGTCTGATGGTGGCTCCTCAGCTTTTCCAAGAAAAGAAAGTTATCTTTCTGTGGCTATGTTAAATGACACAGTGACCTAGAAAGAACAATAATGGATAGATTGGTTACTGGAAAATTAGACAGAGGAGATGATAAGTCCAGGATATCATTGACATTCTGAGCACCAGACTCTTAGAAAGTAACATCCTGGCTCAACAAAAAGACATCTCCTAACTGGCTATCAAAACACCAATATTCAGTAACAGACGCCACTTGAATAAATACTTGATTGAATGAGTTAGCACTGAACTCTGTCCAACAAATTTATCCCACTATCTGTCAGATGTAAATCATCTTAAAGAACTATTTCTGTCTGCAGTTAATGTTTCAATAAAATAAACCACTGTTACTGGACTTCTATGACATCTACTGAATTCTGATGATGGGAATAAAATGTATCCTTTTTTTGTGTGTGTGTGTGTCCCTGACATTTAAAATCAGACCTACTTCCACAATCTTATATTTGCAAAAAAAAAGTACTCAGACTAATGTTTTAATTCTAAATGTTTCTCTTGGCTTCCATCTCTTTTCACGCTGAATTTTAATAGCAACTGCTTCCATGTCACTCACAACGCTTCTTCCGGCTTCTAGCAGGATAAATTCATTAAACCAAGTTCACTATTCATTCACATGAGAATTTTTTTTTTGCTGAAATAATACATAAACTGTCCCTTTCCATCTCTCATCAAAGAATAAACTTTTCATACAACTCTCAGAGGAGTTTCCCCTTTGTTTTGTTTTTTTACCTGGTCATTAAACAGTTGTTGAATGCAAAATTCATATTTACAGACAACTTAAAATATTTAATAATTTGAATGATTTTGGTCACCTCATAATCTGGACCAAAGTGCTTAGAAATCTGTTGCTGTGCCAACTGCTTTGCCTGGACCCATGTCTGCAGAAGGGGCAGACGTATGAATATAGGCACTACATCTTTTGGATTGTCCCCATTTGTCACTTGCATAGCAAATTCACAGATCTAAACATAAAACAATCACACCAATAACAAAGTATAACAAACTTATATATTTCATAAATCTAAAACCAAATATTTTCATATGATACAACTTATATTTTGATAAACACCAACAGGTTTGAACAGGTAAATTTAAATACCATTCACGTTTCTTTTTCTTAGATCTAGAAGCAGAACACTCTGGACCTTTGAGATCTGAAATGACTGTACCTCTTAAAACTTAATTTTTAAACACAGTTGAAGCCACTTAACATCACACTGCTTTATGTCACAACCCAGATATTGTCACAGAAGTTTGTATCCCCAACCAACTCTCATAAGTAATTAATTGCCTTTATTCTGGTTAATATCACTCTGTTTATTGGCACAAATCAGTTAATGTCACCGTATTTTTTAACCTGAAGGAGTTAAAGACCCCGTTTTACATAAAAAACTGTGCAAGTCCAAACTGTAAATAAGCCAAGTCTTATCAGCTTCATGATTCATCAAAGAAGGGGCTGGTCATTTGATCATCAAGTATAAGCGCACTTTCAAAAGATCATTATTAAAAACTGTGTCTTCTTTCAGTCATTGTTTGTCTTCTTCATCAAGACATTGGCAGTGTTGTCTAGCTGGCAACGCGAGTTGACAGCTGGTCATTCTCAAGCAGTATACTGTGAATTGTATAGCCTGGTTATCTTTGTGACAGATATTGGCTACTAGACACAAATGTGTCAATCTGGATTTAAGCACTGAAATGGACATTCTGAAGCAAGCTGATGAAAAAGTTACGAGAAAGGACATTAAGGATAAATTTGGAATTGACATTTCAACTGTATTTAAACTTCTTAAAACAGAGACAAAATTGAACAAGACTTTCACTTGTCACAGAAAGCGATGCTGAGGATTGTACTGATGACGTTAGTGAGTCAGTCACGGAGCAAGTGCCCACCAAGCTTGCTTCTTGCGCTCAGTCTATGAACACATTCAAAACTGCGCTCATTCATTTACAGAAAATCCTGACATCATACAGGATGTTTTTGATGCTACAGCATGCTTAAATGACTCTTTTTGGTAAATAGACCAGTTATTATTACACAACACAAAATCTTGCTTTTTTTTTTTTTTAAACTGCTTCTGCCAAAAAGTCAGATGCTGCTTGATTTTAGTGTTACCTATACTGTAATTTGATGACCAAGATTTAGTGTATTTTGTGATTAATACGTTTTGTGCCCGATGATGACAGCTTTAGCTGTGTGTTATGTGCTTAATGTAGAAAATGTGGGACACACATATTTTATACTGGTGTAGCTAAAGCCTAGTAATGGACTCTGTTATTGTCATCTCTGCTTAATTCTTCCCATGCCTTTCGTCGCCCAGACGACGGTTATGATTTCTCACGTGGTGTCTTTAGTCAGACGTTTGGTTTGTTTCATTAAAAACCCGATATAACGTTTAGACTGTAAACATTTAATGTGCATGCCCCGTGACCTTTTTCAAAATGGCCGAAGAGTGCTTTGTTACGAGGGAGAAAATTGAAGTTTTCTGCGAGAAATTTCAATTTTTGGTGATGCAGATAGGGGTATGGACATGCCCTGTGACTATACCACTGTTCTTGAACGTATCCCAATTAGATCTAGACATATTAGATGACTGGAGAAGTAGTTAGAAGGTTATTTCAGACATTATTCTACTGATAATGCAACACTGAATCACAATATGATGTCAACAGGTAGATCTATGCATCTCAGATGCTATGTATTGTACCTCTAGACCTTTCTGATGGTAAGTTGGACACAATCATTGTCTAAAAACATGACATTACTTCTTTTTTCCTAAAAAACTCTGCATTTATGAAATCTTCATACATTTAGTTATATTTTTAAACATAATAAGTACACAGAAGCACATGGAAATAGTGTGTTTCATTCAATTTTACAACTATACCCCCTATACATATCAAGACCTGTGCTTTTAATCCAGCACCCAACTGAACATCCGCGTTTCTTCCTGAGGCATGGAAAGAGTTAATGTCACCATATTCTGACAGTCCTGCCAATGTGACATTAAGTGGGCTTGACTGTACATGCCTGAATAAACTCAGGTGGGACAATAACTGCAACATAGCCTTATTTAAAACAATGATCTATTTATAAAACATTTTGAGACAATGCAAAACTTTTTTTTTTTGGGTCACTGTAGCAAATTTTCCGGTTTCCTGATTTGTTCGTAGGGTTGATATAGCAATTTGGTTTGTTTTGATAAAACAACCAGTATAACATTTAGACTGTACATATTTCGTCCACATTTCCAGTGATACTTTTCAAAATGGTGAAAGAGTGCTTAGTTACGAGCGATGCCGATCAAGAAAAAGGAAGAGAAACATCAGTTTTTTATGTATATAAGGGTATGGACATGGCCTGTGACCACCCCACTGCTCTTGAATGTATCCCAAGTAGATCTAGACATATTAGATGACTGGAGTAGTTAGGTTATTTCAGACATTAATTTAGTGAGAATGCAACATAGAATCACAGCACGAGATCGACAAGTAGATCTAGACATCTCAGATGGTAAGTAGTGCAGATCTAGACCTAGCCGATGGTGAGCTGGGCACAATCATTGTCTAAAAACATCACATTACTTCTTTTTTCCTAAAAAAACTCTGCATTTATGAAATTTCCATACATTTAGTTATACTTTGAAACATAATAAGTATACAGAAGTACATGGAAATACTGTTTTCCATTCCATTATTCAACTATACCCCCTAAACATATCAAGACCCGCGATTTTTGTCTGGCACAGAATGGAACGTCCACATTTTTACCTTAGGTGCGGAAAGAGTTAAAGTGCTCTGTCTACTATTTTTCAAGACTAATCAAGCACAATAAATTACTGTAGTATTTGCAAACAAATAAGTTTATAATTCAAACGTGTTTGCATGCAGGATAACAGCTTACATCAATAGCCTTCTTTAGGTCAGCCATCACACTAGCATTAACGGCAAGTCCAGACTGCTTAGATTTTGCTGGGGCAACTGTTTTTGGTGTTTTGGGCTTCTGTGGAGTCACATCTACTTCCTGTATTTGTTTTACTGCCATTTTGGAAAGCTCAGATACTGATGACCTTATCAGACCTTGGGCCAGAGCATCACAAATGTTTACAAGCATCACAGTTTCACTGTCAGGAAATAGTTTTGAAAAAGAAAGAAAAAAAAAAGAAATTAGCCTTAACTTACATAACTTGAATATTTTCATGACAAATTGCACAACCTGAACATTTTAACATAAAATTACACAACCTGAATTTTTTTTAACATCAAATTGCACAACATGAATTGAATTTTTAACATCAAACTGCACAAATTTATGTTTTAACAACAAATTACACAACCTGTATACTTTACTGACAAATTACACAGCTTGATGGTTTAACATTTACATAAACTGAATGTTTTAAATTACAAATTATACAACCTGATAATTTTATTTACCAAAGTACTTACATACACTTAATGTCTCTAATTACAAAATGCATGCACTAAATGTGCCACATGGGTTAAACTCGCTGTTTAGTTACACGTAACATCATCTTCTTCAATCATTATAGTACCTCTCCACT
This sequence comes from Achatina immaculata, assembly GCA_009760885.1. NCBI lineage: Eukaryota > Metazoa > Mollusca > Gastropoda > Stylommatophora > Achatinidae > Lissachatina > Lissachatina immaculata. The sequence continues at coordinate 9,598,961 of CM019691.1, forward strand.
AAATCCACCCCTTCTTACTTTTCAAACTTCCTCACAGCATCACTCTGCAACCCCACTATTTTCTCTGCAACCCCTCTTCTCTGCAACCCCTCTTCCCCAATCACCTGTTTCAATTTCTCCTAGCTAGACCAGTAGTGCGTCACTCTCTCTCCCCGCCCCGGTTCCCCATCCACCACCCCCAGTTACAACCCACCGACCACATGTCACAGGTCTCTATTTAAACAATTTCCACGTCCTACCAGATCCATTCCTGACACACACCGCTGGACAAGCCACACCTTGCAATTTACAGCTAAGTACTCCTTTAAAAAAAATTTTTTTTTTTTTTAAACAGTATTCATGTGAATCTATACTTTATCTCATCTCTCTATTTCTTCGTCCTGTATGTTTTTGTATGATTAAGGCTCACGCCGAAACGTCACAACTTTGTAATCGTTAAGTAATAAAGCTGCTCCTACTTTTTTCCTATTTTATACGCACTAAATGTGCATGTTCTTAATGCTGGACTCTCATGCAGTTAACCATATATTTTTTAGCATTTTCAAAATTTACACACTACACTAACTACATTGGCAACTGATAGAGTGATTTTTAAATGTTATTATACACGACACTCTTTCCAATGTGAAATGTGATCCTACTCGGAGGCATGGATCCGCAGGCATTTCATTTGGCACAGAATTTAATAACTAAACTGCTGTGGGTTCTCTAACTGGCAGGTGATAAATATCATATAAATTAGCACCAAAAAAAACAAAGCACTGTAATGTGATAACAAATGTTTTTTACTCTAAAATTTGGTGCCACACCTCTAGCTCTCTCTGTGGTACACTGAAGAACTATGCACTAGAAGAAAGATATATGGGAGGAAAATGATACTATATGACACAGCAAAAGATACTGTTAATAAGAGAGCTCACACACACAGAGAAAAAAAAAACAGACTGACAAAATAACAGCATTTAAACTCACTGATCTGTACTCAAAGACAGGAGTACATCAAAACTATAATGTATTAAGGCTTGAAAATTGTGTTATAGCTAAGACAAGATGGAAACAAAATCTCATTACGCACTCAGCACTGAGATATAATAAAAGTAATTGCACTTAAATTACAACACAGCATATCATGACAAAGTTATTAATAAATAAGACAGAAACAATGGTAATGTGAAAAAGAGTAAAATATACCAAAAACCACCTACTTTCAAACAGGAGGACACTGACACAAATAAATAAATTCAGCTACTTCGAAACAACAATAACAGAAAGTGCACAAATGAAATAAAATCACAAATTCATAAGGCAAAAGCAGCTTTCCATGACAAGAGCAAAAAACTAACAAATATGAAAGTGTTCCTAATAGTGAGGAAAAAAGTATCACAGTGCTGTACAGAATCAATATTGCTGCATGGCTGTGAAATATGAACAATGAACAGAAAGAGGACAAAGAAACTGGAAGCAATAGAAATGTGCTTTTAGAGAAAGATGCAACAAATATCCTAGAGAGATAGAAAAGCAAATGAAGAGTTCCTCAGAGAAGTTTCAGAGCAACAGAAACTAGTTCCAATTATAAGAAAAAGACAATTAAATTTCTTACACACGTCATGAGAATACAGAAGTTAGAGAATTGTTACTGTTGCTCATAAAACTTAATGAGTTTCTGCTTCAGAGAAATGATACTGGACATTTTTATCACTATTGGCTGCTGATATATTTAGTTTCCTTATTGGTATACATTCACCCACATCCTGTATAAAACTAAATATATAAATGTACACAAAGCCACTGCAGTAAGCTATTTGTCTATCTTGCCCTGCAGGCTGGCCTTGGCTATCATGCTTTTCCACAACTCCCTGCTCCGAGTGCTGATTATAAGCTGTGCTAGCGTTCTTTGTCTGCATCATCTGGTCAGTCCATCCAGCATTTTCTCTCTCTGTCTACCTCAATCTCTTTTGCCCTCCATCTTTCTCATTGTCACAATGTATTCTAGCTTGCCTCATTGTAGAACATGTCCTAAGAATTTGGATTGTCTTTTATGTGACATATTATTTTTTGTCTCATCTCTCCAGCCTCTCTCAGAACCTCCTAGTTTGATTTCTTTGCTGTCCATGGTATTCGTAGCATTCTTCTAAGGAACCACATTTCAGTGGCTTCCAGTTGGCATTGTACTTCATTAGTGATTGACCATGTCTCACATCCGTAAAATAAAATTGGTTTAATATAGCTCTGGAATATTCTTTTCCTCACTCCCAGTGACAGTGAGTTATATATATATATATATATATAACAGAATAGAGTCTCTTAACATTTCCCACTGATTGTTGATGCCATAGATTTTTTATATTGCGTTGTATCTGTTTTTTACAATAACATATTTTTCTCTCGGACTGTTATCAGTTTTCAGCAGTGCTAAGTTTTATATTGCCTCTCACTTTCTTGATCTTCTTCGATTTAATTCCATTTTTCCTATAACCAGAACATGGTCACTGTCATAATCTGCCCCTGATCTAGTCTTCACTGACAAAAGAGCATTTCTAAATTTTGTATTTATTAGTATGTAGTCAATTTGATTTTTTATGATGTTATCTGGGCTTTTCCAGGTCCAAAGATGTCTTGGGTGTTGTCTGAACCTGGTAGTGATAACTGTCATGTCATGGATCCCTGCACATTCTATTAATTTATCACTTCTCTCATTTCTTTCTCTGCAGTCATACCTTCCACTTACATTGTTGTCTTTCAGTCTGCCAACTTGTCCATAAAAGTTGCCAATTATTATTTTGCATTCATTATTTTTGTACTCTTTGACTGCTTTATCCAGGTCACTGCAAAATGCTTCAATATTCTCCTCTATACTTGCTGATGTTGGAGCATAGACTTGGATGAAGTTTATGTCTAATGTGTTTCCTCACAACTTGATCATCAAAATCTGATTCGATATTGCCCAGTAACTATTCAAGGCTTTGCTTTTGACATTATCTAAGATTATACCTACTCCTCTTTTGACATCATCTAAGATTATATCTACTCCTCTTTTGACATCATCTAAGATTACACCTACTCCTCTTTCGTGACTATTTTGTCCTGAGTATAAAATGTTATATTTTTCTGACTGGATTGCTCCTGCTTCTGTCCACCAGACTTCACTTTATCCTAACAGACTAACTTCCATACATTCCATTTCTCTCTTGATGTTTTCCAGTTTACTCTTCTGCTAAGTGTTCTTACCTGCCATGTTCCAAATTTGAATTTGTGGCTTGTTTTGCTCACAGTAGTCTGATGATGATCAAGTGTCACTTTAGTGCACGACTATCCCTACCAGAGGTTGATTGACTGATCGCTCACTTTTTTCGAGATTGTGTATTAGCATGATTTTACAAGGGAAGTATAGCAGTAGTGTCCCATTCCTTGCTGCCGGGTTGTGTACGGTTTGCTCTGACAGCCCTTGGTTCAAAAATCTTTCCTGCAGGGCACGCAACTAACTCACCTCACCCTGGAAGCTCACCACCCGTTTTGGTCCACAGCTGTCTATATATCTGCAGGTAATCTTTATATCTAAAGATCATTCCACCATCTGCCACCAGGTGGACACACCTAGTAATAAGACAGCACCTACCCTATGTGCAGTAAACTGTGACAACAAAATGTTTAAGAAACTATTTGAACACACTGTGTTCCTACATCTGGTTGAAATAATTTTAACATTTAGTATATTATGATCATGGTATTAATAAAATATTTATATATCCAGTGTATTTTAACTAAGAAATCAATACAAAAGCTACACACCCAGTATATCCAACTTTCTGAAGCCCTTCTAAGAGAGCCGTAAGCTGTGGGACAATCTGTGCATGGCGGCCTTGATTTAGGATGTGTGTGTTGTAGTTCCACACGTAAGCCGCAGCACTGCATACAATCCATGCCTCATCCAGCTCAACTCCAAGCTCTAGTCCTCGCAGGAAATTGTTAGTAGCCTGTTCAGACAGATCCTTTATCCAGTTGCTAAAATGCAAGAAAATTGATGTTATTTTTTTCAATATGAACCAAGGTGCTGTCCAAGATGAGTCTGATTCTGATTTTAACATTTATTTCCTCTTAATGCCCTGGCATACAAACACTGAAGAATACAGTTGATGTGAACTACTTTCAATGTTAAAACTTGCTGATGGACTACAACTGGCCCAACTGTCAAAATGGGTACCTGATGCATTTGTTTTGGAACAACTTTCTCTGAAAATGGAGAATAAAGTGAGAAATGGAGAATAAATACTCGCAGCATAAAGTGAGTTAGAACACAATATAAACTTTGCTACGCAGGAAGGAGAACAGGATATTCCCACATAAATCAGTCCCATTAACACAGTAACCCACATACAACTCCAAGCAGAAGAAGATTTACAAGATGTATCTGGTGAGTACTGAGACTTATTTTAAGCAACCAATCAGCATGGCTGGGGGGGGTGGATTCTCTGGGCCTGAAGGCTAGTGGGGGAATGTTAGGTAAAGGGTCGATATCTCATCATTTGGATCTGAGCTTTTACAGAGTGTGGATCACTTGCGAAGTGGACAGCTGTTTAAGCGTCACGTAACGACAGTCAAAATGTAGAGGAGTGTTGAGCAGCGACATGTAATAAAGTTTTGTGTTAAACTTGAAATGTCTACAACTGAGACCGCTTGTTATGATACAGAAAGCCTACGGGAAGGATGCTTTATCAAAAGCACAAGTGTTTCGGTGGCACAAGATGTTCAACGAAGGAAGAGAGAACATCGAGGATGATAAAGATGAAATTGATGCTCACTGTCTTTTTTACTCTAAAGATGTTGTCCATAAGGAGTTCATACCACCCAGTCAAATGGTCAACGCATTATTTTACATGGAAGTGCTTAAACAGCTGAAGAACAGAGTCACATGCATCCACCCAGAGATCACCATCACCTGGGTTCTTCACCACGACAATGCGCCCAGCCATGTGTCATTGCTAGTGAGAGATTTTCTGGTGAAACAAACCTTGGCAATGCTGTCCTCCCTAAAATCTCCCTACATATCACATTTGGCCCCTGGCTGACTTCTTTTGTTTCCCTGGCTCAAATCAAGCTTGAAATGCCACCATTTTGGGATTGTTAATGATGTGCAAGCTGCCATGACGAATGCTTTGAAGGAGATCCCTGTTCAAAATTCCCAGGAAAGCTATGATGCATGGCAGAACCGCTGACAATGGGGTACTGATAATCAAGGATGTTATTTCAAGGAATTTTAAATATATTTTATGTGTATTTTGAAGAAATCAAATTTTACGGAATCAGTCCCATTACTTACCAGACACATCCTGTATATGGTTCAGGTAAGTAGCAGAAATGAGTTACAACTGTATCCTCAAGCACATTATATATGGTGAACTTGTGGAGGGAAGGAGGCCATGTCATAGACCAAATGAGATACAAATATATGTCACGTAAGTCATCCATGATGGATTTTTCAATCAGCAATGAGGATAGGGAAGAACTGATGAAATATGGAATCACAAGGAGAATAACTCTGCACAAGGATGGAGCATTATTTGAGGTGAAAAGCTCTTGAAGACAAAAGATGCATGAGCAAGGAGACTATTCACTGCATCACAAATGCTGCTTGCTGTTACTGTGGCCTAATATGCAAATCCAGCAGTGATATAATCAGCCATGTTAGGAGCTTTTCAGCAAAATGATGCTCAGCAAAACCTATGAAACATCTGCTTCAAAACCATCTGCCAAAATGAAAAAATGCCATTAGTGGGAAAAAGGAAATAAAATGTACAGGAAAAAAACTCTAGTGTGACTACAGTTCACAAGAAGCACATTTAATATTAAGCTGTATTAACAACTGTTTTATGTATAGTCATCTGAAACTGAATTTCAAATTAATTTTACATTCTGTGAATCTTGTAAGAGCAATATTTAAGCATACTTCTAAAAGATGACAGTTTTTCAGTCAAGCACGCACAATCATGTCAAATTACCAGTAAGTAATCCAATCTGGATCATCTTCTGGGTTCTTTGCTCCTCTGATTCTCTTGTTCTCTGGAGGCAATGGTTTGTCATTAAGCTGAACATTCTTAGATCTCAGAAACTGAACTAGTGCCTGAAAAAAAGTCATTTAATTTAAATAACAAACATAAAAAAGTGCACATTGGACGTAGGCAAATCCTGAAAACAACATGAAATAAGGATATAAAAGCTTCAAATACTGTACATAAAATAAAAATGGAGATCAATAAATTTCAGCTTATTTCCTCTTGTCCAAAATTTGGTTCCAGAATACAGCTTCCTGGTTATATACTATTATTTGCCTGTAAAACCACTACTACCTTGGGTGTCACATTTTACAAATTCTCTTGTTAATACTGCAACAGCAGAATACATTACTTTTAATCCTATTTCAAGATGAATGAAAGATGGTCATTTCTCACCTCTGAATAATTTATAAAGGATAGTTTTCATGGTGAACCTTCAAAGAGATTCCTTTTCAAATATGTGCTTCAAGATGGACCTTTGTGCTGAAAGCAATCTGACAGAGGTTTATCAGTCATAAATGTGAGAAGTACCATCTATATGACTCCATTATGGATATCTCTTGCCTTTTATTCAGCACAAAGCTCTATCTAGAATGCTTGTTTTTATTACCTCTTTTTTTTTGTTACAGTATTCATGTTCAACATTTCTACTGATTCTCACTACTACTACGAAGTATATGCTTCTGTGCTAAAATTACACAGTAGATAAGCCAGTGAACAGCTACTGAGTATTCTTATTAGACACACCTGATGGTATGTTTGAGACTGAAATGATTACACAAAAAACAAGGGAAGAACTGGAAAGATCTTTGAGAAGGAATTGAAACAGTGTACAAGGAATGGCTGGAGTATGTGCATGAGTATCATAAAAATACAAATGAAGTTGTACAAGGCTGCATCCTAAAAATAACACAGAATTTACTATAACTGTGAGATCATCGAGCAGTGAAGACAGATATCTTTAACACATTAATTCATCACTCAGCACACATACAAAAATCTAGCAGATGGAATGTCAAAAGTAATATGCTTTTAAGAGTCCCTCCACAATATGCAACATATTGGTAAGGATGTTCTCACTGCAGCTGCTGGGTTACATGTGACCAAGTGGAACTGTGAAGACTTGTAACTGCAAGTCATCAGGGTACAAACTACCTGCATTTCCATGTCTATACTACATCCTATAGGTTGATGACCAGGTATAGTAAATATGATATTCTGTGAATATCAAAGCTAAAAGGCAAGCCACAGAGAAACAAAATTGCAAAATGTGCAAAGATGAAATGTTAGAGAATACCTACAAGAAGTTCACCATAGAACTTTGTCATCATTTGCTGTACACTAAAGGATATATTCAGAAGAAAATCAGTGCATGTACTGGCTCGTCAAAGTGTAGGCACGATGACATTATTTAAGCCAACTTAATAATAATCCTGAAATCCTCTTATTATTTCACTATACTTTTATTTTCTATGAAAGTTATTTATGGTCTCATAGTTCATAATTCTATAAAAGTGCTGAGAAGAATGGTAAAAAAAAAAAAAGTCAGAAAAGACTAAAACAAACAGAAGCTTTTCATCAACGAGAACTATTCTGACATAAATCTTAATTTGAAGCTTTTCTCGCTGAGGTTTCATCACATCTGGTTACCTGCCACCATTTTTTTTTATTCTGAGCTTTAAGAAATGAAAATAAATGATTCCTGAAGGAAATAAAAGAAATTATTTTTACAAATCACAATAAAAATATTTTGAAACATCAGAAAACTAACCTTTAAATGGAGATAAAATATTACATTCAAATTTTACTCTACACTTAAAACTACAGCATAGAACACTGAGCAATGCGAGAACTGACCTCTCCATTTATGAAAGCTACCTCTGCTATCATTCGAATGAGGTCTCTGTCATAAGATGCCACAAGTGAGGCTGACGGCTGGCTGTAAGCTACAGCTGGAAGCTTTTCTGTACTTTCTTCACTGACTTTTTCCTTGGAAGATTCACTCTTGGTTTTGGATGTCTTGATACTCCTATTCATAAAGAAAGAAATGTTCAAAGTTCTCTTTCTGCATTTGTTTTCACTTGTTGCTTTAAATGGTTTAATCATCAAATTCACCTTTTGTTAGTTATTATTCAACTATTCCTACTCACCAGTTGTCAGTACTGATTTAATTGTTCTTATTTTCCAGCTTTTATATTTTACTTGTTCAGGGATTCAACCTGCTACTAATTTCAATTATATCATCCATATGTCCTAGGTACTAGTTTTTGATGTATTTATCTATGTCAACAAGAAGACAATTTTCATTTATTCATACATCATCACTTGGGACTAATTTTGGCTAATTCACCAACACGCCAATCAGATGATGACTGTAATTTTGTCATGTATTTTGTCATCATCTTCGACTGCATATAGATATATTTTCCTTAAAAAAAAGGACATTTGTAAAATATTAATACTTATCTGTTTCATTTATTTAACATTTAGCATTTTCCCCACAAAGACAATTCAGTATATAATAGTTTTTATTTTCACTGTTTGTTCTATAGAGAACACTGAATTCCTAGTTACATGGAGGTCCTGCAACAATGTTTGTGGTCAATGAAGTTTATTAATTGATCTCAAAAGTGACTGTGAATAAACAGCTGCTCAAAGATACACAATGTATTCAGTGCTATACAAAAAAACCTGAAAAGGTTATAAATTCCAGACAAATAAACCTTTCAATGAAATTACAGAAAAACCTTATAAATGTTTCTAAGTCTAGTCTATGGAATCTCACATTTCTGAGATCTTGGGCTTCCGGACACCTCCCCAACGACCATCATCATAGAGCAAACAAAATCTGCATGCTACTCGACATACGTCCCACACTTCCTGTTTGCGAGCAGTCTTGGCAAGATCTCCCCAAAGCCTGGCCCTATAATAAATAATACAGTATAATATAATATAATATAATATAATATAATATAATATAATATAATATAATATAATATAATATAATATAATATAATATAATTATAACCAAAGCACAACCTGGGTAAGCTGTACCTAAGTTCAGCATGTAATTTGTGGTATTTAATTATGCACAACTGCCCCAAAATTTGTAAAACTCAAAGTGTCAGATTTACATTAAAGTCATTTGAGATGATAAAATGGAACTCAGGTTTAGTACCAGATGAGTGGATGAAGCATATGAGAAACAGAAGAAGAATTTTAAAAACTGGAAAGAAAATAATGGGTGAAAATAGTTGATATAGACCTTTCTTTATCATTTGTACCATCAAGTCTTCTCAAGTGCCACTCTGCTTTTTTCACACAGTTGTAGAAATTTGCAGCTTTTCCGGCCAGCAATTTTGCAAATGATTCCTTGCCTGCAGATGAGTGCTCTGGGGATAAGACAGAAATAAGAAATATCTTTTACTTCCCAACTCTTAACAATAATGTAACACTATGACCACATTTGTATGCCTTTTTGTACATTCTCATTATGGATGTTTTATAAGATTTCATGGTATTTCTATTTTGGCAGAAATTATCTACCTCTGAACTTACTTGTACAGCTGTAAAACATTCACCTCTAAATTTACTTATACGGCTGTAAAACATCCACCTCTCAACTTACTTGTATGGATGTAAAACATCAACCTCTCAACTTACTTGTATGGCTGTAAAACATCTACCTCTCAATTTACTGGTACAGCTGTTAGACATCTCAACTTATTTTTACAGTTGTAAATATCCACCTCTCAACTTACTGATACAGCTGTAAAACATCCACCTCTCAACTTACTTGTATGGCTGTAAAACACCCACCTCTCAACTTACTTGTATGGATGTAAAACATCTACCTCTCAACTTGTATGGCTGTAAAACATCTACATCTCAGCTTACTTGTATGGCTGTAAAACATTTACCTCTTAATTTACTTGACTGGCTGTAAAACATCTACCTCTCAACTTACCTGTATGGCTGTAAAACATCTATCTCTCAATTTACCTGTATGGCTGTAAAACATCTACCTCTCAACTTACTTGTATGGCTGTAAAACATCTACCTCTCAACTTACTGGTACAGCTGCTAGACATCTCAACTTATTTTTACAGTTGTAAAATATCCACCTCTCAACTTACTGATACAGCTCTTATCCTGCTGTCTACAGCCGTGACCAGTTTTTTAAACTACCTCTATAGATTAAATTATGCATTCAACATCACAAGCAAAATAACAGTTCTGAGATAAGGCATCAATCATCTTCATTTTGCTTCTCCCTTACAAACTACTACAGGCAGTCCCCAGATTACAAACATCCAGTTTATGTACAAACTACAGTTATGAACAAACCCCCATCATCATCATCATCAGGTTCTGTGCCAACTGGCGTTGGCTATTATGCTTCTCCAAAGTACACAATCCTTCATGCAGGCCATTAGTTCAGTTGGTGATCTCCTCTCACACCATCTCGTCAGACTGTCCAGTATCATTTCTCTTGGTCTTCCTCTTGATCTTCTTCCTTCCATTTTTCATGTTGTTATAATATTTTCAATGTCCCCTCTTCTCATTGCATGTCCTATGAAAGTACATTGTCTCTCTCTTATTTTTTTTACAAGATTTTTTTGTCTCTCCAGCTCTTCTCATACATTCTTCATTAGTTATTTTTGCTGTCCAGGGAATTCGCAACATCCTTCTAATAAACCACATTTCTGCTGCTTCCAATGATTTTTGTGCAGACTTGGCTATTGTCCATGATTCACTTCCGTATAACAAGACAGGTTCAATATAGCATTTTAGGACTCGTTTTCTAACTTTCATTGATAAGGATGTTTTGCATAATGTTTTTCTCATTCTCTGAAATGCAGTCTTTGCTTGGCCTATTCTGTTCCTAATTTATGTCCTGCATTTCCCATCTGAAGTTATTATTGTTCCAAGGTATTTAAACTTCTGCACCTGATTTAGAATAGTTCTGTTTAATTTTATGCTGAATTTTGGTGGATTCTATTTCTTAGATATAACCATAGTCTCTGTCTTTTTGATGTTCAAAGTAAGGCATTTCTGTTAACTTTCTTTGGCGACTTTATCCAAGAGATTTTGCAGGTCTTGTTGGTTCTCAGCTATCAGTACTGTATCGTTAGCATACCAAAGGTTGTTAATATTGTATCCTCCAATATTTATACCTGGTTCTGTGATGATCATTCTTAGAATATTCTCGCTGTACAGAGAAAAAAGGTCTGGAGATAGTAAACTATCCCTTGTCGCACCCCTTATTTTATAGGTAGATATTTTTCAGTTTTATTTTCAACTCATACTGCTGCTTCTTGTTGCCAGTATAGATGTTTTACAATCCTTAGGTCTTTGCCGTCTATACTGATGTCTTCAAGCATTTTAATAATTTCATTATGTTTCACCTTGTCGAATGCCTTGGTGTAATCAATGAAGCATAAGTAGATATACTTTTGTACTTCTAAATCTATTTCTGTTAGTGTTCATAAAGCATAAATGGCATTGTGTATTCCTTTTCCTTCAACAAATCCAAACTGTTCATCTGCTATTTCCATTTTTATCTTTTTCCTTGTTCTTCTCATAATAATTCTCAGAAGTAGCTTTATTATGTGACATGATAGGCTGATTGTCTTGTGGTCCTCACATTCCTTTGCACCTGGTTTCTTTGGTAGTGCTATAAACATGGATTCAACCCCCATAAAACCTATTATATTAAAAATTCTAGTTACACACATGGTTCATAATAACAAATGGGCTCTCCTTTATGAAATTCATTGAAACATTGCATGTCAACAGTGGTTCGCTAGCTCTTGATCACATGGGTATGTTTTATATACTTAGAAAGATACTAAGATATACTGAAACAAATATCTGACTAATCGATGTTAAATATAAACCTAACTGTTACAGTATACACACTAATTCAACTTAAAGACAGAATGAGGAATGAAACTCATTCATAATCTGAGGACTATTTCAGATTTTCAAATACAAACTTTATGAAACTTTGGAACACAATAAATTTACCTATCTTTAAAAGACAAGAAGCATAAGAATGAGGCTGACCAACTACAGATGTCAGAAAGTGAGAAATCAATTTAAAAATGTAAAGGCAACAAAATTATTACTAAACGTTATATAGATATAAGATACATACTGCAAACAAATGCATCTTTCATACACAGAATCAGGAAAATTTTAATGCATTAGATAACCAATGTGTGAATAAATATCTGAGTATCTGAACTTTATCTGGGGTAAAGATGGGGTGACCATCCCCAACCCAGGCGTCACAGGTGGTGGATGGTGAAAGTCCTCCAGATATGGAGGATCCCTGTGAATAAGGAGTTATTCAAATAAGCAGGTGAAGACCAACTGGTAGTAGACTCAGAGAGCGAGGTGGGTAGTCGGTGGCTCTGCTACTCCTATAAAGTGCCTCAGGTGGTCAGTGAAGGGAATACTAGGTGGGCAAGAGGTGCCTTAAAACCTCTCACTCCCACTGACTTGCAGGTAGGACAGGGAGTCCAAAGGCTAGCAGAAAGTCTGTATACAAACCGACAGAAGGCAACAGGAAACCACTGTTGTAGCTCCCAAGAACAATTATGCTTATTCAGAGTCATAGATTTGTCATGAACGACGTTAATGGATGTTCCTTTGAAACAGCCTCGTCCGGTAGGGCAGCTCACAAGCCACAGGTAAGGCCGGATTGTCATCAAGCTATTGGTGGCAAAACTAACAAGTTCAAAATAGCAACATAGAATGTTAGAACTTTATTCCAGGCTGGAAAATTAGAAAATGTAAAGATGGAAATGGAAAGGATGAAGATCAACATATTAGGAATGAGTGAAATTAGATGGATAGGTGCAGGGAAGAGAAACTCTGATAAATATACAATAATATATTCAGGAAGTGAGAAACATGAACAAGGAGTAGGAATAATATTTGATGAACAAACAGCAAGGACAACTGTAGGATATTTGAACATCTCAGACCAAGTCCTGCTAGCCCAACTGAAAGGACAACCAGTGAACATAAATATTATACAGGTGTACGCTCCAATGTCTGAAAGTTCTGAAGAAGATGTACAGCTATTTTATAATGACATAGAGACAGCCCTAAAACACACAAAGTCACATGAAGTTACCATAGTCATGGGAGATTTTAATGCCAAAGTTGGTAAAGGAAGAACTTCAGACATCGTTGGTGACTATGGACTAGGGGAGTGGAGTGACAGAGGTAGTAAATTAATTGAATGGGCAAGAATACATGGCATGGTTGTAGAAAACACCTAGTTTAAACAACATCCTCAAAGACTGGCAACATGGTGCAGCCCAGACTCTTCTTCGTTCGCATTGTCTGTCTATATCTGCAGTCCTGTCTCTTGGATAAATTTCACTGTTTTTTGTAATTCATATATGGAACCGTAGAGCTTATCTTCTTTAGTGGTTTCACTGGGCCTGTAATTAGTTCACAGTGTTTCATAGTTGGTGCAGTTCTGGAGGATATGTTCCACAGTTTGGGGCACCTGGGCACATGTACATAGATTAGTAGTACCAACCTTAAACTTTGTATACATATGACTTTGGAGTCGGGTGTGTCTTGTCCGGAGACGGAAGATGGTGACTTGTTCCTTTCTGTTTAGCATGTCATCATGTGGTGGTGTTTGTGGCTTCCTGTAGGTTTTTATCATGCTTTTCTTCTGATTATAGGTGATTGGTATGTCTGGTTGCTCCATTTCAGTGCCCTCTTTGGCCAGATGGTCAGCTTTATCATTGCCTGGTATCCCACAGTGGGAGAGAATCCACTGCAAGATGACTCTGTGTTTTAAGCCAATTTTTGACAAGGTACCCTCAAGATCTGGCAGCTTGTTGCACTGAAGAGCTTCCAGTACTGATCTTGCATCTATGAGAATATTACGGGGTATGTATCAGTTCTGGAGTCTGATAGTTTTTCAACTACAGCAATAATTGCCCTAACTTCTGCATCATAGTTGTTGCAGTATTTTCCAGTGGGTATGGAAATCTTGTCAGTGGTGTTGTTTGGATATTCAATATGTGCTCCTGTCCCTCCATTCTTTATGGCATTGTGTGCAGATCCGTCTGTATACACACGTATCCAGGTGTCACATGGATATTTGTCATCCAGCACACTAAGTGTGGCTGTTGATCTTACAAGGCTGCTTTGCACCTCACCATTCTGCACACCTTTCACTTCAGTCTGAATAGTTATTTGTGTATAATCTGCTTCTTTCCATGGTGTATTCTCTGGTACAGATGATAATGGAGCGACTACAGTTGGAAGCAACATATGCCTGTGAGACCTGGACACTTAACAAAACAGCTGAGAAGCACATAAATGCCTTTGAATGTAAATGCTATAGAAGAGTTCTCCAAATATCGTGGACACAAAAAAGAACAAATATATCTATACTACAAGAGCTTAATATTGAAGAAGGCTGGCTAGTAAAGAGGATTAAAGAGAGAAAACTTAAATATTTTGGACACATTAAACGTCATGATAATTTAGAGAAGACCGTATTGGAAGGATACATAATGGGAAAAAGAAAAAGAGGAAGACCGAAACGAAGATGGCTGCAAGACATCGTTGATGATCTGGAAATGGATGCAGCAGCAGCAGGCCATCTTGCTCACAACCGAGAGGCCTACAGGAGTGCTGTTTGGGAGGCAAAGTTCCGCAAGGGACATGCAAAGGAATGAATGAATGAACAGTTGGAAGGTCAGGTATCAGCTTACACATACGCTTGGCCGTGGTGAATGAAGCTGCTTCTTTTAAGCCGTCTTAATGCCAAGTTATTGAATCTCTCCTTCAGAGGATGGCTTACAGAGCTAAGGAATTTCTCTCCCATGGTCATGACCTTTGTCTCTACGTTCCTTTAGCGGTTGAACACCAACTATTTTCTGCATTTCTACTATTGGTGTGGACCTCATGGCACCTGTGATAATCCATAGGCAGCCCAGATAAAAAGACTTTTAACTAGATAGACTACACATTAATCAACAAACGATTCTGCAATGCATTACTGACAACAAAAACCATGCCAGGAGCTGACTGCAATAGTGACCATGATCCACTCTGTGGAAAAATTAGAATAAAGCTAATGAAAGCATGCAGAAAAGTGAGAAACATCAAACTGAATACAGAACTCCTTAAAAATGACCAAGAACTGCGAGAACAATACAAAGTTATTATAACAAACAGATACAATGCAATAGCAAAGATAAATAGTATAGATGAACAATAGGCAATGTTAAGAGATTCTATCCACCAAACTGTTAAGGAGATACTACCACCAAAAAAAGAAGCCCCTAAAAATAAATGGATGACAGGCAACATCTTAGGACTGATGGACAAGAGGTGGAGAAGTAAAAATAATGAGGAAAAATATAGCAAGATAAATAAAGAAATAAGACACAAATGCAAAGAAGCAAAAGAAGTGTGGTTAAATGAACAGTGCAAACAGACAGAGGACTCTCATAATAAATACAGCAAAAACAAGCATAAACGAATTAGTGAACTCACAGGCAGGAAAACAAAATATACCACAGGATGCCTGAAATCGAAAGACAGTAAAATGTTAATGAGAAAAGAAGGCATTTTGGACAGGTGGACAGAGTATATCGGGGAGCTATATGGAGGAGAAAGACCAGAATTAACAGATACTGAAAACTGTGATGGACCACCAATACTTGAAGATGAAATCATAGATGTCATCAAACACATGAAGAAAGGAAAAGCGACTGGGCCTGATAATATAACAATAGAAGAAATAGAGGCATTACAAGAGACAGGAATAAAAATAATAACCAAGTTATTGAATGACATTTACAACATTGGTTATATCCCCAGTGACCTGATTAAATCCATGTTTATAGCACTACCAAAGAAACCAGGTGCAAAGGAATGTGATGACCACAAGACTATCAGCCTCTCATGTCACATAATGAAGCTACTTCTAAGAATCACTATGAGAAGAACAAGGAAAAAGATAAAAATGGAAATAGCAGATGACAGTTTGGATTTGTTGAAGGAAAGGGAACACACAGTGCCATTTATGCTTTATGAATACTAACAGAAATAGCTTTAGAAGTACAAAAATATATCTACTTAGGCTTCATTGATTACACCAAGGCATTCGACAAGGTGAAACATAATGAAATTATTAAATGCTTGAAGACATCAATATAGACGGCAAAGACCTGAGGATTGTAAAACATCTATACTGGCAACAAGAAGCAGCAATATGAGTTGAAAATAAAACTGAAAAATATCAACCTATAAAATAAGGGGTGCGACAAGGATGTGTACTATCTCCAGACCTTTTTTCTCTGTTCAGCAAGAATATTATAAGAATGATCATAACAGAACCGGGTATAAATATTGGAGGATACAATATTAACAACCTTTGGTATGCTAACGACACAGTACTGATAGCTGAGAACCAACAAGACCTGCAAAATCTCTTGGATAAAGTGGCCAAAGAAAGTTAACAGAAAGACCTTACTTTGAACATCAAAAAGACAGAGACTATGGTTATATCTAAGAAATAGAATCCACCAACATGCAGTATAAAATTAAACGAAACTATTCTAAATCAAGTGCAGAAATTTAAATACCTTGGAGCAGTAATAACTTCAGATGGGAAATGCAGAACAGAAATTAGGAACAGAATAGGCCAAGCAAAGACTGCATTTCAGAGAATGAGAAACATATTATCTAACACATCCTTATCAGTGAATGCTAGAAAATGAGTCCTAAAATGCTATATTGAACCTATCTTGTTATATGGTAGTGAATCATGGACAATATGCAGGTCTGCACAAAAATCACTGGAAGCAGCAGAAATGTGTTTTATTAGAAGAATGTTGTGAAATCCGCTGGACAGCAAAAATAACTAATGAAGAATGTATGAGAAGAGCTGGAGAGACAAAAAACTGTCAAAAAGATAAGAGAGAGACAATGTACTTTCATAGGACATGCAATGAGAAGAGGGGGCATTGAAAATATTATAACAACATGAAAAATGGAAGGAAGAAGATCAAGAGGAAGACCAAGAGAAATGATACTGGACAGTCTGATGGGATGGTGTGAGAGGAGATCACCGACTGAGCTGATGGCCTGCATGAAGGATCGTGTACTCTGGAAAAGCATAATAGCCAACGCCAGTCGGCATGGCACCTGATGATGATGATGATCTGAACTTCAGAATTAATATATGAAATGATGTATGAATGAAGAAGTAGCAGTTTTAGGTAAACAGAAATAAACTTATAAATGTATTGATTAGAAAATACGGGTGAAAGCTGTGGTTAGTGCATTAACCTATTGATTAGTAGGTTTCTGATTTGATTTTGCAACCAGGTGAAATTTTTTTTGGATCAACCAGCACCACAGTCAGCCCAGTAAAATGGGTACCTGGGGTTTCTGTAGAAAAATAAAGACAGAGAGGACAAGAACTGGCATCCCTATCTTAACTCTTGAACGACCGGCGGTCCCTATAAGGATCTTTGAGCATAGGGCCGTTCCCGACCAAGAGCCCTATAAGGCTTCGGACTTTCTTTCGTTGAAAACATGATGTTACTTTTCATTTAACCAGTTAGAACTCTTCTGAATCCAAAGTTAAACTAGTATTTTAAGCGTGGGGAATGGAAGCCATACTGGAAATATAGATGGGGGGTAAAAAGTTTCTTTTGAGATTGAGTGGTAGAATGGTCACGCCAACTGACTAGACCTATCTTATTATATGTGTTTCTCGTAGCTGTAGATCTGTTAGATTTATCAGATGTCACAAACATCCATAAATATTGATTTTTTGAAATTAGAATGGCTATGTATTCTATATTGGATTATGACACAGTTAGGTAAGTATAAAGTAGATTTTATTGCTCAGCCCTAACATTTTTTTAGCGTCAAAAAATCGATCCATCGTTTCACACCAGTTTTTTTCTTTTCTTTGTTTTTTTTTAATGACAAATAACTTCATTTGTGGAATCTTCATTCATTTCCACTTATTTTAATGTGTGATACACATGTGGTGATCATGGAATTAAGTCGGTACAATAACTTTTACACAGGGACCCCTGTTCTCCAAAATGTCTGCACCCTTCTCCAACTTCCGCGTTGTCAAAAACTAAGGATCGATTTGGAAGTAACATGGTCTGGAAAGAGTTAAATGCTGTAGTGGTCTAGAAATGTGAAGGCACTAACATTTCACACACATTCATTCATTTGCATGTCCCTTGCGGAACTTTGCCTTCCTAACAGCACTCCTGTAGGCCTCTCAGTTGTGAGCAAGATGGCCTGCCGCTGCTGATATATCCATTTGCAGATCATCAACGATGTCTTGCAGCCATTTTCACCTTGGTCTTCCTCTCTTTCTTTTTCCCATTATGTACCTTTCCAAGATGGTCTTCTCTTGGTTATCATGACGTTTAATGTAACCAAAATATTTAAGTTTTCTTTGTTTAATCCCTTTTACTAGCCAGCCTTCTTCAATATTAAATTCTTGTAGTGTGGATATATTTGTTGTTTTCTGTGTCCATGATATTTGAAGAACTCTTCTGTAACATTTACATTCAAAGGCATTTATATGTTTCTCAGCTGTTTTGTTAAGTGTCCATCCAGGTCTCACATGCATATGTTGTGATGGGAAAGATGCATGCCCTTAAAAATCTTATTTTTGTAGTTCTGCCTGTTCCTCTCCACAGATTCTTTATTTGTTTTACTTTCTGAAGAGCGATAGATGTCCTCCTTTTAATTTCTCTCATTGTATCTCCATTATTAGTCAGCAGTGATCCAAGATACTCAAAACTCTCCACTTCTTCCAATTTTTCCTCATTGATACATATATCAGCTGCCTTGTTTGTTTTGTCAATTGTCATCAATTTAGCTTTCCTCGTATTAAGATAGAGGTTTTGGTCTTCACTATTCTTACGGACTGACATAATTAGTTTTTCCATTCCTTTTTGTGTTGTGGACAGTAATACTGTGTCATCAGCATATCTAATCTCTGGTATTTCATAACCTCTAATTGTTATGGTATCATAATATTCTTTTCACACACATACAGTATACAAATGTCACAGGACATAGAAGATGGAAGAAGATATGGAAATATGTACCTATAAGTGAATATATGGAGGAAAAATGTATTACTGGTGAATACATGAATGGATAATGGATAGACTTCCATACACTGACAGACTCATAAAACGATGAAAAAAACATAATGCTACATTTCAAACAACCTAAGTCTTAACTAGTCATCAGTCTTGAGTCAATTCTGAAAAAAGAAACACTTTAACATAAAACTTTCACGTACATAATATTTTTTAGTACATTCATAGACAGAAGTGACATTTTTAGTACACTTAAACATAACCAAATTCATTTACCTCACAAAGTAAGACTTCAGGCATCTATCTTTTATCTGTGTAGAGTTTTTCCTTCTTAAGTTCTTTCATGGGACTTGAAACTGATTTGTTTCTAATTTGGTTACTGTCACATAGGTAAAACAAACTGTACTAACTGAAAACCTTTTTAGCAGTCATTTGAAGTGTCCTATGCCACACAGGCATGAGATGTTGAGGTTTTTGCCTGTCTGTCATGGAACACCTCACATCTTTTCAATATATCATATATACTTTCAATTTATTAAAAATATCAGGATTTGCTGAAATTGGAACTCTGGCATACACAAAATCAGTGATAAAGTATAAACAGTCATGAGAAGCAGAATGAAGTGGATTGTTCAACAGAAATTGTGTACTAAAACAGAATTAATCAAAAGCACAAAACGTAACAGAAAATAGTCAACTGTTAATTTACCAGATCAATAATCTTTTCAGTAAAGAAACATACCTTCTTCATGGTCTTCTTCATCTGCAATTAAAATACAGCTTATGAATACCAAAATGGCTACCGGCAAGATTTCTGTGACCCAAAGTAATGAGTAGATGGAGGAGTAATGAAAATGAAAATCTCTTCACACACAGAAAACAATAATAAGGCAATCCCCGAGATACGTAAAAAAAAAGTTTTTGCCAGTTTTTTTTTTTTTTATTAACAGAAACGTACAGCGAAACTGTGCATCATTCTAGGACAAAGCTAAATTGCAATAGGAAGCTGTCTCTTCAGTTCTTCAGTAACTAAACCATTACCTTTGACTTCATTCTCACTGTCCAAGACCAAAATAAAGTCATCTGGGGCCAATGCCTCCCCGGCCTTCACCAGCAGAGAATAGTCCAGCCTTGTGGTACCCGAGTCTTCTTTTCTAGCCTGAATGTCAAATGATGAATCAAATCTCAGAATGATACAGTTCTCACAGTTCTTTTAAATAATCAAATAAAAAATTTATATGCTTGAAGACATTACAAGTATAGAATTTTGCTGTGAAAAAAAAAATTAATTAAATTCAGATCAATTTTGTTCTAAAAAAAAAAAAAAAAAAGAAAAGAAAGCAAAATAGGTGTGAAGCAACATCGAAATCATGCTGACTGTATTCTTTGGACTCCTGTGGGGTGGTGTATCATGAGTACGCACCAACAAATATTTACACGCAGCGCTACCTAGAGGTCATCCGTCACCATTGTTATGCTGTGCTACACAAACAGCCAGATCTGTTGGCAAAGGGAACTTGGCAGCTTCATCATGACAATGCACCAGCCCATTCTTCACATCTGATTCAAAATTTCCTGGCTAAACACAATATTCCTCAGGTTCGTCAGACTCCACACTCTCCCAACATGGCTCCTTGCAATTTTTGGCTGTTCTCCAAACAAGAAAATCCCACTAAACAGGGTCCAATTTGAATCATGAGAAGATATGTGGAATGAAATGGTCAATCTGTACTCTATTCCCAAAGAGGCCTTCATGAAATGCTTCCAAAGATGGCAGGATTAGTAAACTGAGCACCTGACAACTCAGCCAACCAGGCCACGTAAGTGAAAGTAATAGTAGGTAATATTTCTTTCTTTCTTAACTCCAAGGCCAAAAGAACGATAGCACTGCTCTTCCTGTCAGCATCACATGCCGAAATGATGATACAATTGTCAACATAGATCTCAACATAATTTTGTTTTGTGTACAAGTTCTAAACACTTTTTAATTAAAGGAAAATCATTTAACTAATATTTCTAAAACAAGGTTTCAGCACGGATTATCTAATTTTTTTCTATGTGATCATTTTTTTTTTGCTTAAATTTATGCAGAAAGTTGACAATTATGATCAGCTGAACATTTATTTTGTAAACAAACCGTGCCAGCAATGTCAAATGAATGTAGCACAACTTATTTATCAATAAAACGAAAAAGTATATTTATCATCAGAAAAAGCTAGGGAACAGTGTATGCTAAGATGAGTTTAATGATAGTGTACATGAATCAGTTACAAAAAGGTTGGAATCTGACCTCGATAAGGGCTCTAGTTTAGGAACAGAATTTTTTTTTTTGTGAAGAGTGCAGTGATCAACCTCATCTCCATCTCAAAGCATATTTCAACATATGGCACATACAAGCCATGCTTGAATAAATATGTAAAAAGATTTGTAGAAGAAAAAGTTCAAATTCAGTAAAAAGGATGCAAAAATATCCATTTATAATATCATCATCATCATCATCAGGTGCCGTGCTGGCTGGTGTTGGCTATTATGGTTCTCCAGAGCGCACTATCCTTCATGCAGGCCATCAGCTCAGTTGGTATCTCCTCTCACACCATCCCATCAGACTGTCCAGTATCATTTACCTTGGTCTTCCTCTTGATCTTCTTCCTTCCATTTTTCATGTTGTTATAATATTTTCAATGCCCCCTCTTCTCATTGCATGTCCTATGAAAGTACATTGTCTCTCTCTTATCTTTTTGACAAGGTTTTTTGTCTCTCCAGCTCTTCTCATACACTCTTCATTAGTTATTTTTGCTGTCCAGGGGATTCACAACATTCTTCTAATAAACCACATTTCTGCTGCTTCCAATGATTTTTGTGCAGACCTGCATTTTGTCCATGATTCACTACCATATAACAAGATATGTTCAATACAGCATTTTAGGACTCGTTTTCTAGCATTCACTGATAAAGATTGTTGGCTAATATGTTTCTCATTCTCTGAAATGCAGTCTTTGCTTGGCCTATTTTGTTCCTAATTTCTGTTCTGCATTTCCCATCTGAAGTTATTACTGCTACAAGGTATCTGAATTTCTGCACCTGCTTTAGAATAGTTTCATTTAATTTTATACTGCATGCTGGTGGATTCTGTTTCTTGGATATAACCATAGTCTCTGTCTTTTTGATGTTCAAAGTAAAGCCTCTCTGTTCACTTTCTTTGCTGACTTTATCCAAGAGATTTTGCAGGTCTTGTTGGTTCTCAGCTATCAGTACTGTGTCATCAGCATACCAAAGGTTGTTAACATTGTACCTCCAATCTTTATGCCTGGTTCTGTGATGATCATTCTTAGAATATTCTCGCTGTATAATATGCTACCTTCATTTCCAATTGTAAATAAATAAATCTACATTTTTCACAAACAACACTGTGTACTAGATTGAATGTAAAATATAAACTGTTAATCACACAGAACTTAAACTTGGACATTTTATTCATATTTGGATTGATTTTATTCTAGAAGCCTTTTAAGTGCTTTAGATTACATTTATGAGGCAATCTGAGTGAGTAAATGCATTTTTTTTGCACTCTACAGAAATATTATTTTGGTCAAAACATGTGCAGTTTTTTACAGAATCTTTATATAATATTCAGAACATATCAAATATTTACTCAAATTTGAATTTTGCATTCATTTACCTTCACTTTCATGTATCATTTATGTGTCTTCAGTGCGTAAAGACAGAATAACAAAAATTTCTTTCATCTACTTTTCACGAGAAAATACAGTAAAAACTGCTTTAAAAAATTCCAGTCTTTAAGAGTCAGGACATTACATCAAAAGTCTTTATCCTCAAACATGTTCTAAATATTGTTTTCTCAGTTCTTAACTCTTCCCGTGCCATAGTCGCTATAGTGAGGATTTCCGATTACTGAGTTGCGTGCCATACTTGTTATAGTGACAATTCTTTTGTTTCAATAAAACCAACTGATGTAACATATAGATTGTACATATTTCGTTCGCGTTTCCGGTGACACTTTTCAAAATGGTAGATGAGTCTTTAGTTATGAGCAATGCCGAGCGAGAAAAAGGAAGAGAAACATCGAAATTTTTCAATTTTTGACAATGTATATAGGAGTATGGACATGGCCTGTGACCACCCCACTGCTCTTGAATATATCCTAAGTAGATTTAGACATATTAGACAACTGGAGAAATAGTCAGTAGGTTATTTCAGACATTAATTTAGCGAGAATGCAACATAGAATCACAATATGAGATCGACAAGTAGATCTAGACATCTCAGATGGTAAGTAGTGCATATCTAGACCTAGCCGATAGTGAGCTGGGCACAATCATTGTCTAAAAACACCACATTACTTCTTTTTTCCTAAAAAACTCTGCATTTATGAAATTTTCATACATTTAGTTATACTTTGAAACATAATAAGTACACAGAAATACATGTAAATACTGTTTTCCATTCCATTTTACAACTATGCCCACTATACAGATCAGGACCCGCGCTTTTTGTGTGGCAGAAATGGGAACGTCCGCGTTTTTTTCTTGGGCACGGGAAGAGTTAAGCACAAAGTTATCATCATTGCAGACCTGTTCAATTATCATTGCTGCTTGATCTTCTAGTCTAACTGGCTTTGTGTAAAGTTGTGTTCTGAGCTCCAGTCTGTGAAGCAAAGCCTCAATTCTTTCACGGTACACGTCTCCGTCATCACTGAGCAATGCCTAAGACAAAAAAAAAAGATCAAATTTTTCTGATGAGCTGAGGGTTAAGTAAAACTGGTTCTAGTAGACTGTTAGAGGTGTATGGTGTAGTGTTAAAAAAACTGCTAGCTAAGTGCTATTTTTGTGTTTATTTGTTTTGTTATTTTTATCTTCCTTCATAAAGGCATATTGCCAAAATATTAGTCTGTTACTGTTTGTTTTAGATTTCTATGTGCTCATCTCATTGCTTCTTTAGTCATTCCTTCTCGTCTTTATTTCTTTCCATCTTTTTTTTTAAAAATCTATACTATACACCTCTAATTATCTCTACTCTAACTTTTCTAAGAACAGTTAATACAGATAAGAATACCCTAAAAGTTGTACAGTGAAAATTACTGTTTCTTGAGGACTGGAATTCAGACTCTGCAACTCTATTTGATTTTAAGATGTCTTGTTCCTCCTTTGGAGCTCATCAGCAGAGTTGAAAAAGGGATTTCTAGCATGCTCAAGGTATGAAAAGTAGAATACACCTAGTATGATCTGTTGTTACTGCTATGGAAGAAGGTAACAGCCAAGTAGTGGACTATTGAGCTGGGTGAAGTATAAGTTTATCCCTTAAGGATGCTACAGTATCTATGAAGGTCAGCTCAGATCACCCTGAAAATGGCTGGCTAAAGGGACTCTGGTGAAGCTGCGACAGGCCTAGAAAGCTGACAGTGGATTTTCTCTTGCTAAAAATCCAAAACATAAGCACTAACCAAGAAACAGCAAAATAAAACATCTACATGTGAAATGAAATGCCTAAGAAAAGCAGCTAATATTGCTACAAGAAATAAGCTAAGAAATGACGACATGAGACAATTGGTATCAACATTATCATGCCTACGATATATAGAGAAGCAAAGAATTAAATGGTTCTGCCACTTAACGCGAACAACACACTTACAGCCAGCCATGAGGGTTTTGAACCAAAGAACTGCAGGACACAGATCAAGAGGAAGACCCCCAAAAAAATAGATAGAAACAATTATGGCATGAATATCACCGAGGCAACTCATATAGCCCATAAACGCCACTGCTTCTCCCCTTGATGCCTCACAGTATAAGAGAAAGGATAAAGTAAAGTAAGTTATTGTGACTGATTATGCCAAACAAATTTTTTAAATGCCTTTAACTGTGTAAACTTTATTCATGATTTTATTACCATCAGTATCTTTCTAATCTTCAACACAGAAATAATCAAGTATTATCAGTAACATGGGTGTGAATCTCACTAAATTTTCCATTTGTTGCAACAAAACTGCTTGTTAGGTGTTGATAAACTTCAAAATATATCTAGCCAGTGACCAATATCAATTTATTGTAGCTGCGTTTTGTAACTTGCTCATTTTAAAAAAAATGTTCTCAATATAAAAAGAAACAGGACATGAATTCCTTTCAAAATCAATAATAAAATATTTAATCAGTTCTGGAAAAAAAAACAGTCCTTTCCTCAAAAGACATTTGCATTAGAATATTTTCTGTGTGGTCTTCTCCATTATTTTGCATACCTAACATTCTTTGGATATTTTCCTATTTTACTCCAAAATAGGGCTAACAACAGATGAGAGAGTAGCACCTTCATTAAATATATTCACTGCCATGAGCCTTTTAAAAGGTTTCTTAGAAAAAAAAAAACAGTTACAAAAAAACTGCAGTCCTCTGTTTTCTCACTAAAAATATGGATGCTGTGTTTATTATAATTTTTTTTGTTGTTGCTGCTGCTGACTTTAAATATTTTGTTCGATAGCCAAAGGTTTAATGAATGCCATTAAATATGAAGGTATATAACTAGTAGCTTTTCTTTTGCACTCGCTGACCTTATTTAAATAAATCATTGCTGCCTTGATCTGTCCCTGATCTTCTGCAAAACGTGCAAGTTCCATATACACCTGACATCTCACCTGGATAAGAAGGCTGTGGACAGACACAACCAATAATGGACAAGTATGTACAAATTTTAACAATTTTAATAATGGCTCATTTCATTTTAGAATATAGTTTTGAAGCAGGTACATGTCTACTGCTTGTGGAGGCTGCCACATGTAATACTTCTTACAGTGTTTCCTGTTTGTCTGGGTGGATGGTACACAGAACCTCGCCTGTGTCATGCTAACGCTCTCTCAACTCACCCAGTAAGGGAAGGATGGATGTCCATTCATCTAAAAAAACTACAACAGTTGAAGGGGATACCAGAAAATTGGTGAGAAAGAATCTCCCCATCATCTGTATTATGACTGAATCCTTTTATCAGGGTTTATTCCATAGCCCTATACTCTCTCAATCCACCCAGTGAGTTTGTCACCCACAGGTGCTCATGTTTTCTGCCATACAGCCACAGGTAAACTTGACTTGCTCACAAGTTTTTATCAACAAAATATAATACAGTAACAGAGATATAATAAATATAATAACAGTAGCAGAGACGTCATAAAGTACAAGTAAGAAGACAAGGGGCAATAATTAAAGCAAGATATTATAGAGTTAAATGTTCTTTAGAAAAAAAAAATATGTTTCAGATAAGAATGTTAAATGCTTTGAATGCTTTTGAACACAGATTCATGCTATGAAACTGCAGAAAGAAGACAAAAGTTAAGATGAGCAAACAGGTACACTATAGAAGAAACTTGTGATTCTCACAATTTAATACATGGATGGAAAAGGAGAAAGTGTAATATGATTTGTTAATGAATTAGAGGAAAAAATATAAGGAAAAAAATGTAAATTTGATAAGGGCAGAGGAAGCAGTAAGGATGACTAGTCCATGCATGACATAAAAAGATGTATATGACTTCTTACTACATGACAACTCGCTGGAATTTGTTGATTTTATCAAGATTAAAAAAATGTGTACAAAAGTTCCTTCAGTACACTGGAAACTGTGAACACATAAAAAGCTATCAAGCTATCCAATACAGCACAAAATTATTTCACATGCATTGGTGAACTTACTTTCAAGTATTATATTTAAAGTAACAGTTCACAGACACACTGATCTATTTACGTATACTTTAATATTTTACATAAGAATAATTTGATTTAATTATAGGGGTGCTGAAAAGTTCTCAGCCCAACCAAGAAGGGAATGGCCTAGAACCATGAAACTTGCATGTTATTCCACATATTCACCCCAAAGTTCAACACACTTGGCACATTGTTTCTCAACTATTCAAAAAAAATAATAAATCTGATATTTGGTCACTGAAATATTGTTCTGCTGCTGTTGTCACCTCCGAATCATTCGAAAATGCCCTCCCTTTCAAAATATTTTTACAGTTGGGAAACAGGAAATAGATGGAACAAGATCCGGTGAGTAGGGTGGATGATCTTGCACTCAGACCCCAAATTCATCAAATCATTCAACATCTTGCAAGCAGCAGCACTGTCCTGCAAAAAAAGAACACCTTTCCATATCTTTCCTTCAATTCATCCTTAAATCAGCACTGCAAGTTAAACCAGATAATGAGGAATGTTAGAGAAGATGTAGACAAAGAATATTATGATGCCATAACAATTGGAGGTTATGAAATACCAGAGATTAGATATGCTGATGACACAGTGTTACTGTCCACAACACAAACAGGAATGGAAAAACTAATTATGTCAGTCCGTAAGAACAGCAAAGAGCAGAACCTCTATCTTAATGCAAAGAAAACTAAATTGATGACAACTGACAAAACAAACAAGACAGCTGAAATATGTATCAATGAGGAAAAATTGGAAGAAGTGGAGAGTTTTGAATATCTTGGATCACTACTAACTAATAATGGAGATACAATGAGGGAAATTAAAAAGAGGACATCTATCACTCTTCAGGAAAGTAAAACAAATAAAGAATCTGTGGAGAGGAGCAGACAGAACTACAAAAATAAGATTTTTAAAGACATGCATCTTTCCCATCGCAACATATGCCTGTGAGACCTGGACACTTAACAAAACAGCTGAGAAACATATAAATGCCTTTGAATGTAAATGCTACAGAAGAGTTCTCCAAATATCGTGGACACAAAAAACAACAAATATATCTATACTACAAGAGCTTAATATTGAAGAAGGCTGGCTAGTAAAGAGGATTAAAGAGAGAAAACTTAAATATTTTTGGACACATTAAACGTCATGATAATTTAGAGAAGGCCATATTGGAAGGATACATAATGGGAAAAAGAAAGAGAGGAAGACCAAAACGAAGATGGCTGCAAGACATCGTTGACGATCTGCAAATGGATGCAGCAGCGGCAGGCCATCTTGCTCACAACCGAGAGGCCTACAGGAGTGTTGTTTGGGAGGCAAAGTTCTGCAAGGGACATGCAAATGAATGAATGAATGAGGTTAAACCAGTATATTCTGTATTGACTGTTTGGCCCTTCAGAAAGTACCTTCCTTATCCCATAAAACAGTGGCCAGGACATTTTCTGCTGATTTTTGGGTCTTGAATTTCTTTAGTCATCGATAACCTGTGTGCCACCAGTGCAAGAACTGTTGTCTGGTCTCAGGATCATATATATTAATTTATATTTAAATATTTTATAGCAGATAACTGTGATCTATTTATATAACACTACCAACATTTGGAATATAGACTTTTGTTCACCTGTCAATGTTTTCAAGAGCTTCTGCGATGATGGTCAGGGGTTTATTCACCCAGCTCCTCATGTTGGGCTGCAGCAGTGGCAGACATAGATTCCATAAGATTACACACCCACTCTGAATAACTTGTGGGTTACCTTGTCTAATAGCATTCATGACTGCTTCTTCACACCTTGTGATAGTCTTGAGACGAACCTATTAGAATATTCAAATTACTGTTGTGTAAAATATGATAATGCATTTCAAAGCATGAGTTGAAGAATACAAAATTATTGATTTACAAATAGCTGAAAATCAAATGTTTTTTTCCTCTACATATTACACAAGACACTCTCTTTTAACGACAGAATAACAATGACACAACTTCTTGCATTATTGGAAAAATACTTCCCTGGCTTCAAACAAGTTTCAGCTTCTAGTACTCCAAGATGGATAGACCCTCACCGATTAATATTCCCAGAGTTCTATGTGTCGCCACTGTTTGCAGCTTTTAAAAATGGAAACATTGCTTAGATATCCATACTACTTTCTCTTTGTCTCAATGTACTGGTGTACATATAATGAGATCCAAACCTCTTTTTCTTATATCTTACATCCTTCCCATGCTGTTAGCATCACATAGGGCTCGCATGGTAGTTTGCCAAGTTTTCCTGTTTTCAGCAAACTTTTCAACTTCATCAAAGGATTTTATGCCTACTAGTTTGGCCTCTCCTAATAATGTCCTTAGAGTTCCACGTGGCCGACCTCTTTTTCTTCAGCCTGTTGTGTTCCACTTGATAGCTTGTTTTGGAATTCTCTGATTGTTTGTTCTCATCATGTGACCGACATATGTCCATCTCCTTTTTCTAATCACACATGAGACAAGTTGTTGTTTGCTCATCTGTCTTATCTCTACGTTGTTCTTGAATTCATTCCACTTTATACCGAGTATTTTCCTTAGCCATTTGTTTTCAAAAGAGTCTAATTTCTTATCTATTTCTTTAGTTGTTTTCTAGCTTTTGCGTGCATAAATGAGGGTGGATATTACATTTGAATTGAATAATTTCAACTTAGTTTTTGTGCTTGTAACTTTTGAATGCCATTTGTTCTCAAGATTCTTGAAGGTCAATGCTGCTTTTGCAATTCTAACTTCCTCTTTTTACATACAAATTTTGCAATTCTAACTTCCTCTTTTTACATACTATCAAATATGCTTTACTTATCAGGTGGAGATGGGCAATACACAGTTTTTTAGGAACCAAAACTATCATTTAAAATAATTCACAATATTTACTAAATATTTATGTAACCAGTTCCTGAAACTGATTCCTTGGGTTAATCAAATGACTGCTGCTACATTTGTTTGCTGAGAAAAATGCTTTATGTGTACACTTGAAATAATCATAAGAAGATTAATTTAAGCTCAGCCTTTCCAAGGCAGGGTAAAATTTTAACTATTTAGGCTATTAAATATTGCATACATTGGCTTACAATAAATTACACTTAAAAAAAAAAAGAACACACAATAAATATATGTAAATCAAATTTGACTATGGAGTACACAATGTGATTATGCTACCATTTAGATGTCATGACCTTCAAACAAAGTCTCCCATCATTAGACACATCAGTCTATCTACACTGCTGTCCGTCAACAATTGGTTCCACTCATATTTGGAATTGGTCTGGTTATTAATTTTATGCAGTTCCAAGTAGCTACTACTAGCTATACATATCAGTCTGTATTGGTATTATGGTAATTAGGTATAGATTTTTACCCAAAGAATATAGTAAACTGATTTCTACCTCAGTTTCTGCCTACCTCTACTATCAGGACACTTTGCATCTTTTTGTATCTCACCTGTTTCTTTGTTTTGTAATTACCAGAATGAACCAAGCAGAGTGAACACACAAGACAAAATTAATGACAATGTACAGTCGAACCCACTTAATATCACATCGCTTTATGTCACCACCTGGATACTGTTACATAAATTTGTATCCCTGGCCAACTCCCATAAGTAATTAATGGGCTTTACTCCCGTTAATATCGCCCCACGTAGTGCCGCAAATCAGTTAATGTCATGGTATTTTTGCACCCAGAGGAGCTAAAGACCCTGCTTTGTATCACAGACTGGGCAAGTACAAGCTACAAAACATCTCACAAAGTGTTATCAGTTTCGCAATTCATCAAAGAAGGGGCCGGCCATTTGATCATCAAGTAATTGCCGCATCAACCTTTTGAACATGTGGGCATCAAAAGTCACATGGTGTGAATGAAAGGCTTACCACGACCGCCCTTTAGCAATTAAATTCTGGCTTTTTTTGGTCATTATCTTCTTTATCAAGATGTGGGCAGTGTTAAATTGGCAACGTGAGGTGATAGTTAGTCAGACTCAAATAGTGTACTGTGAATCATCTCATAGCCGGGAACCTCTCTCTAGTTCTCGTTGTGATAGATAATGGCTACTAAAAGCAAATGTGTTGATCCAGATTTGAACAGTAAAATGGATATTCTGAAGCAAGTTGATGGAAAAAGTTATATGAAAGGACATAGCGGATAAATTTGAAATTGGTGTTTCAATTTTATCGAAACTTGTTAAAAACCAAGACAAAATTGAATGAGACTTTCATTCATCTTTAGTTAGGTCAAACTGTAAGTGAAGGTGTGTGAGTTCCTACATGGATATTGAGTGTGCTCTGCTGAAATTGATACAACAGACACGTTCTGCACAGTTGCCTGTGTGCGGTCCTATGCTGGAAGAAATCATAGAACGTTTTGCGAAAGAAATGAATATGCCTGGCTGGAAGTGTTCGAACAGCTTTCTTGAGCGCTTTAAGAAATGCCACAACATAACACTTAAAGTCGCTTCAGGTGAAGCAGCTCAAGTTAACACCAATGTCATTAATGATTGGATTTCTCACTTGCCAAAGTTTCTGGATGTGTACAGCCCAGATGACATTTTTAACATGGATGAAACAGGCATGTTTTATAAACTTCTACCGAACAGGAATTTGTGTTTTCGTGATAAGAAGTGCCATGATGGCAATCATTCTAAAGATCGCTTAACAGCTGTCGTGTGCTTAACATGTCTGGCACTGAAAAGACTCTGCTCCTTTTTAATCGGAAAGTCACGAAATCTGCGGCGCTTCAAGAATGTAAAGAGCCTCCCCATCACTTACAAGGCTAAGCAGCTTGTTTGGATGACAAGTGAACTGTTTGAGGGCTGAGTCATTTTTTTCAACAACAAAATAAACCGAATGAACAGAAAGGTTTTGTTGTTCATTGACAACTGTCCAGCACACAATGATGTCATCAATCTGATGGCTGCAAAGCTTGTTTTCCTGCAACCTAACACAACCAATATGCAGGAGCCATGTGACCAAAGTATCATTTATGCCTCCAAGCAACAGTACAGAAAGCAAATATTGCATCATGTGCTGCATGCTGTGGAACAAAACCATGTCGCCGAAATCAACATCAAGATAGTGATTAATTTTATGCATGCGGCATTGCATAGCGTCAGTCAGTCAGTCAACGATTGTGAACTGCTTTCATAAATGTATTCAGCCGAAAAGATCATCGCTAGTTGCAGTAAAAGCAAGGTAAACAGCGATGCCGAGGATAGTGCTGATGACGTCAGTGAGTCCATAGACCAGACGCCCACTAAAACTGTGTCTTATACTCAGTCTGTAAGCACATTCGAGACTGTGCGTCTATTCATTTACAGTATGCCTGACGTGACACAGGACATTTTTAGTGCTCTATCATGTTTAAATGACTTTTTTTTAATTAATAGACCAGTTATCGCTATACAACGCAAAATCACGCATTTTTTAGTAGTACTGCTGACAATTCAGATGCTGCTTAATTATAGTGTTTTCTATATTGTAAGACTAAGACTTATTGTATTTTGTGATTAATATATTTTGTGACTAATATATTTTGTGATTAGTACATATTGTGTCCGATGATGAATGCTTTGGCTGTTTGTTATGTGTTTAATGTAGCAAATGTGGGACGGATGGACATACACATGCACACACACTGACCCAGTTAAATCCTTTTTAATCGACTCCTGTTTATGTCAACTCCGCTTACTGTCATCACATTTTGATGGTCCTGACGATGTGACAATAAATGGGTTTAGCTGTATATGTAATTGTCATGACAGATGTTGAGAATATCTCTCCAGTTTTCCAAGCCTTCAAAGCTAACTTTTGCAACAGAATCTGTCTCCTTCTGTCATAATTACTAGGTTTTTCTCTCCAGTTGTAAACTCCAAATCCTCCTAATTTTCTTCCACACTGGCTCTCCATTTTGCTTTGGTTGGTCCCTTGGTCTTATTCTTTCAATCTTGTGTACATGTAAGTGAAGTTATTGAGAAATGTATTCATATTTTTATCAAATGTTATGAAAATGTCTCAAGAAGTCAGTATGCACAAAAAAAAAAAAAAATATATATATATATATATAAGGAAAGGCTTAGATCAGATCACTGACTTGTGTTAATAAGATGGATAAAATCAAAGAAAGTCTAAAAAATGGACCAGCAAAGACTGAAAATGACAAAGGTATAACTGAAAACAGATCTATACAGCAACTGTCTAGAAAAGGAACCCAGCTACTGACACAATTATATTTGCCAGCTGGTACAACACAAACAGTTTACACACTGAACTAAAGAGTTCTACTGAAATATTTATTTAGACTGTGATGTAGTGCAGTGGCAAGGAAATGTTTAAATAGCTCATCACACTTACATCTACTGCTGTCTTTTGGTATGATTCCTGTTTGTCTTTAAGGCTGCACATGGCAAGTATACACTCCACAAACTCCAACTCAAGGCAGAAACGTGGCTCCTGGAGACAGTAAATTGAGCTTAAAGCAAGAAAACAAACAATGAACAAGGAAAAAAATTACATGAACATACAAAAGTTTCATCAAATTATGTAACAGCTCAAATATTTTTATTATTTTAGTAAATGCCTTTTTCTCTCTTGTCCTTTCAGTGCCCAAGACACACGTGGCTGCTGGGTGTGAAAGATTTGCACTTTTGCTGATCCTTCCCTATCTTCTTGGCTGTCTCCTAAGTCAGTCCTTTGTTTGCCAGCATTTTCTCTGCTGTATATCTCCATATCTCTTTTGGTCACTTCTGTGCTTCTTTCACCCTGTGGAGTCCACATCAAAGCTGTTTGTGGTAAGGATTCATCTGTCACTCTGATAATATGGCCAGTCCATTGCCACCTTCTCCTTTCAATCACTGCTGACAGTGGTGTCAGTCTTACTCTTAATAAGTGGTCATTACTTACGGCATCTGGGCAGAACACTCCTTTTGATCTATGTAGACACTTGGTTTGGAAGGTTAAATGCCTTTACTATTTGATTTCTTTGAGAAATTCCTACCATTAGATCATTTTTGTGATCTATAACTCATGATACAACTTTACAACTGATATAAAGGACATTTTCTGGGTAGTGGCAATGATGGAAAAATTCTAATAACTTGTTGGACTGATCTATAAAGTCTAAGTTATCCAAATTATACTGGCAGCAGGAAGCAGCGATTAGAGCTGAAAATACAATTGGAAAATATCAATCAATAAAACAAGGGGTGCAGCAGGGATATGTACCATTCCTATTTGTTGCATGGCATTCATGTGCATTAATAATATTTTATCTTCTTTCCCTATTTCTTTGTTCTCTATGCTTTTTGTATAATTAAAGTGCAAACTGAAATATCACAACTGTGTGCTCGTTAATTAATAAAATTGTTCCTACTTTTTTCTTAAATAGTTTTACCATTCTAACATAATTTCTCTGAGTTTTGTAGCGATGTTTAACTCTTTGTATGTTTTGTGACATGCCGTGCATGGATTATGGAGCCGTCAGGTCCCTATGTACCGCACAGTGCAATGGTAGTTTGTGGCTCTCTAATGTTGAAGTTAATCAGAGTATACTTAAATCCGGAATACATTTCTCGACACGAGCCGCATGGGTTAGCGTGAATTCAGAGCTGTTGTGTGTTAATTTAAGTGTTTTTTCTAAGTTTATCATTGCTAGGCTTTTGTTTACCAACAAATGTGGCTTCCAGTGTAGTTTATTTCATCCACAGCAGTGTATGTCTGCATTACAATCTCAAAATTTAATTAAAAAGTGTCTAGACTGCGGTAAAGAGGATGCAGTAATAGTGATTTTTTTTGGACCCACGTGATTCAAAGGATGGGGATGACGTTTTTTTTTTTTTTTATCCAGCGGTAAAACGTGCTAGAAGGGTAGCTGGTGATACTACTACTCAGCTTTTTGCTAATACTAGCTGTAATATCATAGTAAGCAATGCTGGAAATTGTGTAATTTAAAAATTAAATGTTATAAACAGAATGCTTCAAATTTTTTTTAAAATGGCCTGTTTTCTGGAAAATATTAGCTCTTAGAAGACTAGAGATCCCTAAAAGGATCTATGTGGTATGTGCACTCCCACCTAAGAGTCCTATAAGGCTTCGGACTTTCTTTCATTGAAAACACAATGTTACTTTTCATTTAACCAGTTAGAACTCTTCTGAATACAAAGTTAAACTAGTGTTTTAAGCATGGGGGATAAAGAAGCCATATTGGATATATAGATAGAGGGGTAAAATTCAAGTTTATTTTGAGATTGAGTGGTAGAATGGTCACACCCACCGACTAGACCTATCTTACCATATGTGTTTCTCGTCGCTGTAGATCTGTTAGATTTATTGGATGTCACAAACATCCATAAATATTGATTTTTCTGTGTTGAAATTTGAATGACTATGTATTCTATACTGGATTATGACACAGTTAAGGTAAGTATAAAGTAGATTTTATTGCTCACCCTAAATTTTTTTTTAGCGCCAAAAAATCGATCCATTGTTTCACACCAGTTTTTTCTTTTCTTTGTTTTTTTTTGTGACAAATAACTTCATTTATGGAATCTTCATTCATTTCCACTTATTTTAATGTGTGATACACAAGTGGTGATCATAGAATTATGTCGGTACAATAACTTTTAAACAGAGACCCCCGTTCTCCAAAATGTCCGCACCCTTCTCCAATGTCCATGTCATCAGAAACAAAGGAACAGTTTGGAAGTAAATGGATTTGAAAGAGTTAGTCACTGCCTATCCACTTGTTTTCATGTAAATATTACATACCCACTTGGTGTTTTTAATTTACTCTAAATGCATAATTAGTGTATGTTTTCATGTAAATTTTGGAGGATATGTGAAGAAAAAGTGTTTGTGTACATTTTTATTCATTATGGATATATTTGATCAACTACAGTGGATTAACTTGAAGGGTAAGTCCAATTCAAATGTAATATCCACCCTCATTTATGCATGCGGAAGCTGGAAAACAACTAAAGAAATAGAAAAGAAATTAGACTCTTTTGAAAACAAATGCCTAAGGAAAATACTCTGCATCAAGTGGAATGAATTCAAGAACAATGCAGAGATAAGACAGATGACTGAACAACAACCAGTCTCATGGGTGATCAGGAAAAGGAGATGGACATATGTTGGTCACTTGATGAGAAGAAATGATCAGAGAATCCCAAAACAAGCTATCAAGTGGAACACAACAGGCAGAAGAAAAAGAGGCAGACCGCGTGAAACTCTGAAGAGGACATTTATTAAGAGAGGCCAAATTAACAGGCATAAAATCCTTTGATGAGGTTGAAAGACTTGCCGAAGACAGGAAAAATTGACGAACTACTTTGCGAGCCCTATGTGACGTTTAACGACACGGGAAGGATATAAGATATATAAGATAAGTCCAAAAAAACATTATTCCAATTCCTTCATTTTCCATTCTTTCTTCTCAGTTCTTAGCTCTTTTTTCCGTTGTGTACTAATAACATACTAACAATTTTATTAGAAAAACAAAATATAATTTTCCTGTTTAAACTAATGTATAATATGTTATACTACAAATCAGACTATGCCTTTGTCATACTTTTAAATGTGTCAACCATCCCATTCTACATTGTGAAATTTATCCCCCCTTGATATTTTGAGGGGAAAAACCCCCAGTATACAAAGAGTTAATACAGGGTGTGATTCACTGAATTCACTAGTGGTAAGCAAGTGTGACTGAAGAGTCCATTAATGAGTAACAAAGCATGCAGCAAAAAACAAAAACAACTGTTGTGAAACCGATGTCCACATATCAATTGTGAGGATCACTTAACATTTAGTGCACTGCTGTTCAAATAAAAAAGCCAGTACCAAAATCACATCCAGAGCACAACACCCAACTCGACTTTGAGAATCTATATCTAACTTAACTCCTTCATTATGTCATTCTTTTGATATATGCCCCAACCAGTGTCTGACTTAATATCCACCCTCATTTATGCATGCGAAAGCTGGAAAACAACTAAAGAAATAGAAAAGAAATTAGACTCTTTTGAAAACAAATGCCTAAGGAAAATACTCGGCATCAAGTGGAATGAATTCAAGAACAATGCAGAGATAAGACAGATGACTGAACAACAACCAGTCTCACGGGTGATCAGGAAAAGGAGATGGACATATGTTGGCCACTTGATGAGAAGAAATGAGCAGAGAATCCCAAAACAAGCTATCAAGTGGAACACAACAGGCCGAAGAAAAAGGGGCAGACCGCGTGAAACTCTGAAGAGAACATTATTAAGAGAGGCCAAGTTAACAGGCATAAAATCCTTTGATGAGGTTGAAAGACTCGCCGAAGACAGGAAAAATTGGTGAACTACTTTGCGAGCCCTATGTGACGTCTAACGGCATGGGAAGGATATAAGATATAAGATAAGTGTCTGACTTGGGTGGAGACAAAGAAACTAAAGCAAATGCTCTGTATGAGTGTGATAAAAAGCAAATATCAAAATTTACAGATGCTTATTAAAAAAAATGAAGAGATGGTACGATGCCAGGCATGAAGCATGACAGTGAATGAAGTGAACCAGTGGATAACACTACATTTGTGAGCACATGAATCTCTAGCTGTTGCCAGGGTTGTAGAAACACAAGAGACTATTTTCAGGGGCAGTACTGTGTTTCCAAGATCAGTACTGTGTATCTAAAATCTAGCGCTGTGCACCTAAGATGCAATGTTGTGTATCCAAGATCAGTGCTGTGTTTTCAAGATCAGTGCAATTTCCAAGACCAAAGTTGTGAAACTAAGACAGTGCTGTTTCCAAGAGCAATGTTGTGTATCCAAAATCGGTGCTGTGTTTCCAAAAGCAATGCTGTGTTTGTGAGAACTAAGCTGTGATAAGACTGATTTTTTGGCCAGCTCTGAATTGCTGGTCCTGATAACTGCCTTTAACAGGGTCTTTTTCAGTACCAAAGTGAGTTTAGCCTAAACAATTATTAATTGAAACTGATGCAAGAGTCATATATGTGCATATAATATATGTAAGACTCGACTTCAGACTTGATTTTGCTGTTGAACTGTGTAAACACAGAAGTTTTTCATCTACAGAGAGGAATTACTAAATCAACTGAAACTGAAAAACAGAAATGGTGAAAAACATTACAATCAAACAATTTAAAACATTTCAGCTATATTAAAAGGCACAATGCAATAATAAAAATCATACATGAGTACAACAACAATAAAGATGGTTGAACAGCAGACTAATGAGATCTGCTTGACTAGCACTATAGAAGTAAAGGACAGACCAAGACAGACAGAGACCCACTGTAACAAGCATCCCTGGGGAAAAGGCATAAAAAGATGATGTAAGATTGATTAAGTGTTTGGGAACTGAAACTTTTCAAGTGGCTCATCAGTAACAATGAAGCAAATTAATCTTCTCTATATACTAAACATGAGATTATCACAAGTTTTTTTTTTTCATCAAATACTTGAATCAGTGAAATTCTAATTTTTTTTTTAATCTGAGAGTACCTGGTTGTCATAAAGTTTCATAGCTTCCACACAGACTAAGGCTAGATCTTGAAGATTTAGTTCAATGCACAGGTGAGCTATCTCTAAAAGCAACTGTAACCTGAAAGCATTAAATTTTATAAGTGAATATGCAAAATTTTCTTGTTAGAATTCACAATAAGCTATAAAAATAGCATTCTCCATTGAACAGGCAACAGCTAAAGTGTCAAAAAAATTAATTCTATGTATTTTAAAACTTTTTATTTACTTAAAACTAGCGGAAATGCCCGGTGTATGTTAGCGCCATCATGAAACCTGTCTGCCTACTTAAATATCCACCATTTACCTACTTACCTGCCTAACTATCAATTGAATGACCAAATGTACACAAGTCTTTACTTTTATTCTTCACAAAAATATATCCACTGACAAAGCTGATTTTGTCATCACAAAACAGACATTATGGCTGAAAAACAAATTAATATTCCTTGAATAAAATCTAAAAATCCTAGAGCAGTACTTAAGTTTCACATTCATTATACGAATCAACTTACTATACAGAAAGCAAGATGCATAATAAACTTTCCTAAAGAGAGTTGTTTTCTTTTCTTCAGTTTCTTAAAAAATGTTTTCAAAATTATAATAGTCAGTTAACAGGGGTTTTTTTGTTTAATTATACAAATAATTTAACATTTGAAAAAAGCCCATGCAAATTAGTCGGTTAGCAAAACAATTACACTCATGGTTAAAAAAAAAAAGTGATTAAGGTGACTGAGCTGTGACAGATCTTGTTTCAACAATTTGGCTCTTCTCTCTTCTCATATTCTCATTCTTCTCATTGTCAGGTAACTTATTTAGTTAATGCATTAAACTCATCACCTAATGGTACCTCCAGATAGTTCTTCTCTGGATCATCACAAGCATTGAAGAAAATGTTTTATAAACCTTGATTATATGAAGTTTTATTCATATCATTAAATTAAATCAACTTACAGACCTTATTTTTGAAGTGCTAGCGTATTCACATTTCTAAATCACAGCATTTGGAAATAGGGAGGCCAGCACCTGTCTGTACAGTCTTTACTTTTCCAGGGAAACCTCAGATACCCATTTCTTGAGGGTCAGCCTGAGTGGAAATTCCTTCGCAACGGGGAATTGAACCCAGGACCTTCTGTTTGGCAGTGAAATGCACTAACCACTACAACAATGGGGCAGCATTAAAATATAAAAAATGCCCATATGAAAACAATTTTCAATAAATAAGATGAAAAATTAAAAAAAAACACAGCTGGCCCCATTGAACTGGAACCAGTCATACTACTAGATGAAATCAGAGAACCCATCAGAAAGGCCCCAATAAACAAAGCCCCAGTATGTGATGGAATACCCAATCAGTTAATCAAATGTGTGAAAAAGATTGGAATAGCTTGGTTTCACAGACTCTGTAACTTGGTATATGAAAAACAAGAAATGCCAAAGGACTGGAGAAGTGGTGTAATTATTCCAATATGGAATGGGACCGCAACCAATATAGAGGCATCTCATTGCTAAGCTATACTGGAAAAATGTTCTGCAAGATCCTAGAAAACAGACCGCAACCAGTGATTGAACAACAGTTAAATGAAACTCAGATGGGATTTTGACAAAATAAAAGCTGTACAGATGTCATCTTTTCCCTAAGACATCATCATCACTCCCTTGCGAGCATAGGCCACTATAAAGGCTCTCCAGTCATCACTGTTCTTAGAATTATTCTCCACTTCCTTCCACATGTATCCCTTGTCTCTGAACACTGTCATAATTTCTCTTCTCCAAGTAAGTCTAGGTCTTCCTCATTTTCTATTTCCTTAAGGATTCCATGTCACTGCCTGTCTTGCTATGCTGGTGTCAGGTTTCCTCAGAGTGTGGCCAATCCACCTCCATTTCCTAGGCATGATTTGTAGGTTCAAAGGTTCTTGTCCTGCCCTTTCCCAGACCTCCTCGTTCCTGATCTTGTCCTGCCATTTAATGTATAAAATCCTCCTCAAGCAGTAGTTCATTAATGTTTGTATCCTCTGTCTTGGTCATAACCCATGTCTCTGAACCATATAGCAGGACAGTCTTTCCTCTCTGTGTTTCTATAACAGTCCAGTTTTTTTACAGGGAACAAGTCGTTGGCCTATCCCCCAACCTCCATAGTCACCTCTTATAACATGTGTGGAAGGTGGTAGTGGTCCTATTCTTTTCTCCCCAGATCTGGGCTCCTAAGACAACTAACAGAAAAATCAGCTGAACACTACTAGATACTGCATATAGCTTACATAGATCAAGAAAAAGCATTTGATAGAATAGATAGATATAAACTGTGGGAAATCTTACAGCACTATGTAGTTAGTACACATCTGATCAACCTAGGCAAAAACCTATACAAAAACAATCAGCATAAAGTTAGAACAAATCCAGGACACTCTAAACCATTCATCATAAAATCTGGAGTGAGGCAAGGCTGTGTACTATCTCCCTTACTACATACACTGACAACATCTGCAAAGAAGCTAACATACAAGGTATAGACTCCACCACAAAGCTGCCCAACAGCCCACTCCCAAAAAGAATGCCGATAAACACACAACACCTTCCATAAGACAAACCCAATAGGAGGACCACAAATGAACTCCTTTTTTTGCTCATGATCAAGCACTTACAGCCACATCAGAAAAATACCTACAGCAGAACATGGATAATTAAGCAAGGGCATGTCAATGTAACAACATGAAGATCAGTGCTGAAAAAAACAAAAGTCATGACCACAGCAAGAGAAGAAATTCAAACAAAGATCTTCCTAGACAACCAACCCTTGAAACAGGTGAAACATTTCAAATACCCATGTAGCATAATATCATCCTCAGGTAAAATTGATGCTGAGATTGAGAACAGATGCAATAAATCATATCAGGTCATCAGACAAATGACTCCTTTATTGAAAAACAAATACATCACAATGAAAATAAAAAAAGGCAATGTACAATACAATTTTCCTCCCAACTCTATGCTATCAATGTCAAACATGGACACTAACAGCCAAGAGCAAAAGAAAAATCGTCACGACAGAAATGAGACATTTAAGGAGAATGCTAAATGTGACAAGAAGAAACCAAACAAGAAATGACACAGTCAGTGGAAAGATTGGAGTCTTCTTCTCTTCTTCTTCGTTCGCTTCTACCACCAAGATTGCCCTGTGATCCTACTGAATTTACTCCTATGGTTTTTGCGATAGTCTCATTTAAGATGGAGGCTCAGAGCATCGTGGGGCTTGGGCCTATATTCTCGGTGGGTCACAGAAGCGGCATTACATGACACTGTGGTTTTTGTTGCATCAGTTCAGTCTAGAGTTGGACTTTCTCACTGGAAAACTTCAACGTGTTTTGGATTTAAGTATATGCCCACCGGGTGAGAGGTGGTTGCCCATCCAGTCCAGAGTTGGACTTTCTCATCAGAAAACCTCAATGTGATTTGGATATAATATATACCTGTCGGGTAAGAGGTGGTTGACTATCTAGACTGCACTGGTCCAGTGTCTTCACTTCAGCATTTTGTGGTTGTGGCCGCTACCCTTCCTGGTGGTGACCAGGGTGGAGCTTTTGTTAAGGAGGATGAATCCTTGCCACTAGTGAATTTCACCCCTGGGTTAAGCCGGTTTAGGTGTATTATCCCAGTATGGGTGTATATAGGACGTGGCTGGCCTCTAGAGCAGAGGTGCCATGGTACCGCAAGTCTACTGGCCATACCGATTAAACTACACTTAATCCTTTCCATCACATTTTTCACAGTGGCACCTGCTCTGCAACCCTAATCACATTTTTCTTCATTGGCTGGGAGGAATTTCACCCCACGTATGGCAGCCGAAGAATCTCACCAGCAGAGTCTTAGTTTAACCCCTGGAATAAGACAGTTTAGGTATTTGAGCCAGTATGGGTGTATATAGGATGTGGCCGGCCTCTAGAGCAGAGGTGCCATGATATGAGTAGCCCTGACCATGTGATTACTGGCTACTTCACTTAATCCTTTCCATCACCTTTTCCACCACAGTGCATTTTTCTTCATTGGTCAGGAGGAGTTTCACCCCACGCACACCAGCTGAAGAATCTTGCCAGCAGTGAGCAGCTTTCCTTCTCCTAGATGAGCTACCAACTAAGTCTCATCTACACGAAAGCGTCTGGTTTTCAGGCGCAAGATATTCATATTTCACCCCTTCTCCTGTCAGTTTAAACAGTTCCGCCACGAGAAGGCCAGGAGCTGGACTTGTACTGTCAGAGGCTATTTGAGATGCACGTCATGGAGACATTTAATTGGAGTGAAGAGCGTACCCCTCACCCCACCTCCAGCTATTACAGTCCTTAGAACCAAAGATTGGAGTAACACTAGTATTACATTATATCCAGAAACAGCAAGTCAAATGGTTTGGCCACGTTACACGGTTACCACCAGATAGTATATCACAGACAACATTCACACTAAGATTTGTAGGTAACAGAGGAAGAGGCCACCCAGGCAGGTCATGGAGAGAGGAAATTATAGAAGCATTAAATATCCCATTATACAAAGCAAATTGTCAAGCCCAATCAGGATATTTATTTGTCCCCTCAACACAGAAAAGAACAAATATATCCATACTACAAGAACTTAATACTGAAGAAGGCTGGCTAGTAAAGAGGATTAAAGAAAGAAAACTTAAATATTTTGGACACTTTAAATGTCATGATAATTTAGAGAAGACCATCTTGGAAGAGTACATAATGGAAAAAAAAGAAAGAGAGGAAGACCAAGGCGAAGATGGCTGCAAGACATCGTTGATAATCTGAAAATGGATGCATCTTGCTTACAACTGAGAGGCCTACAGGATAGCTGTTAGGGAGGCAAAGTTCTGCAAGGGACATGCAAATGACTGACTGACTGACACAAAAAGGTATATGAGGTAGGAGACAAGACAAGACAAGACAACAAGATGAAAAATGCTTTGCTAGTTTTTTGTTGTAAAACAGTTCAGCAGACAAGAAGTTAATCTCAATTTTCAAATAAGTTTTGCAACGTTTAAGCCAGATGAAAATAAACTTCACAACTATCTCCACATCTCTTCTTTGAGCACCCCATTTTCTGCATTATTTACTTGGATGTCAGGTAATACATCTTTGACGTCTAAAAAAAAAAATATCTATATGGCTGAATATTGCAAGAACCTTTTACAAATAGAGAAATTACATTAATTCAAAATTAATAATTATAAATTAGTAATTTACTTCGCACAAGAGTTATCAAATTTTCTATGACTTTTTTAAAATTGGATAATAAATTATTGTGTACATGCTGATCCAGGCATCATTTTTATTATTAAATATATATATACATATTTATCAGCCAACCACTGACAAAACAACATTCTGAACTGATTTGTATAGTACTAGTACCCCAGTATGCTGGCGATGGTTGGGACATGTGCTCCGAATGACTGACAACTCACTACCAAAAATAGCACTAAGATGGACACCACAGGGGAACAGAAGTAAGGGTAGACCAAAAGAGACATGGAGAAGAACAACAGAAAGGATGTTGAGCAATAGAGGGCTCACCTGGGCAAGAGCAGAAAAAAAGGCGAAGGACAGGCATTTGTGGAGGACCCTTGCGGAAGCCCCATGTGCCCTGGGCACTTAAGGTTCAGAGAGAGAGAGAGAGAGAGTACCCCAGTAGCCATGAGAATAAATTTGCATTATTTTTACACTGTTTTTTTTTTAATTTCAGACATGAAATAAATAAAATGTCATTACAGATCTGACTGTCTGATGGGAGTCTGCAACTAAATTTATGCAGATGTTGCTTCATGATCTTGTAAATGACTGTGAATTTACCATGACTTCTTGATCACTGAGATTTAGATTATTTTACTTTCTACCCCATTCCCAAAATATGTTTGCACATGCCTGATCTGAAAAGAAAAGCCTATGGATTATGGAGGGCAAAGACTATTTATACCTGAGTGAATATTAAAAAAACTAGAAATTTTACTAAAACTAACCTTTCCTTCCTGTTTATTGATGTTTCTATAGAAAGCCTGCTTGAGATGTTTAATGACTGTTTCCTAGACAGCACCTCATAAGAAGTATGTGCAGCTGCAGATTGTCTGAATGGTACTCCCAGCTGGAATAGAATACTCTGGATCTCACTAGAGAAATCTCTAGCCTTGGGCTTGCTTCTGAAGCTAGATGTGAACACATTTAAATTATTTGATCTTCTCATAAAAAGCTGTCTGTTCTGACTGATATTTCATAAAAGCTCAACTTGTTACATTGAAAATTCATAATAGTTTTAATCACTTCATGCTTCATGAAGGCTACAGTTTTATTAATGTT
Organism: Achatina immaculata; assembly: GCA_009760885.1. Lineage (NCBI taxonomy): Eukaryota > Metazoa > Mollusca > Gastropoda > Stylommatophora > Achatinidae > Lissachatina > Lissachatina immaculata. The sequence goes on from CM019691.1 coordinate 9,643,733, forward strand.
TTGTTTACGTTTCAATATAATAATTATAAAGGATAATAATATATCTTATAAACTTTGGAAAAGAATATTTGTAAGCTTTGAAACAGGACATCTGTAAGCTTTTGAGCACAACATTTATAAAGTTTTGGCACATAACATCTGTAAGCTTTAGAAAGGAATATTTGTAAACTACAAATCATTTGTAAATCTAGAACAGAACATAGGTAAACTTTAGAACAGAACATTTGTAAACTTTGGAAAAGAGTGTGAACTACAAAAATTCTCATTCCTCTGGACTGGACTGAAAAAATGGTTTCTCAAGAATCATCTTAGCAACATTTTAAGAAAATTATACTAGTTTTACGACATTTTAAAACAAAAATTATAATAACATGTCTTCTTCAAAAGGAATTAATTTTTATAAATGAAAACTTGGTATAGGTTTAACTGCATGAAAATATGTCATGAAAGAAATAAAAATGTGGTACTGGAAACTGTAAAATAAACAATGAATTTATGCTAACATTTACTATCAACAGTGTGCTATAGGTGTGTACATTCTGCATTGGTCTTTCTCCCCTACATAAACTAACTCTGTTTGTAATCATATTAAAGAAACTACACTGAAAGAATATTGAGAACTATACTTTAAATACCCTTCATTTGTTATCACAGAGAAACAATGTATAAAAAGTATATATATATATATATATTTAATGTGGTCCTATAAATGCTATACAGATACCTAGCAATATGTTGTTACTGTCTATATTTTCCTTGATCTGTTAGCAAACCAGAGGAAGATGAAGTCATCAGCACTATACATGCTCACCCTCCTTTGCTTGGTCCCAGAAGGAGCTGAATACCCATTCTTACAGCTGGGTGACTAGGGTACCTCTGGTCAGATTTGAACCATCAACCTGTCCATCTGAGACAAGTGTACTAACCACTACACCACTCAGACATCCTAAATATTCTAGACAATTATGCAACTATTCTAGACAGTTCTTGATAGAATTATTCTAGACAGTTATTTAACACTTCTTAGCTTCAAGAGGAAGGATATATATTTTTAACCCCAAGCTCTGTCTTTAAGTTTTGTAAATAGTTCAACCAAAGGACTGGACATAAGAGAAATAAATGATCAGTAGATGACTTGGTAATAATAAATTGCTGCATACACATGAAGGGAACAATTATGGTTGTTTGTAAATAAAAATCCAAATCTACATTCTCGCAGGAGTCAGCGTTATGGTTACAGGACTGTGCGTCTTGATAATGACTTATTGTGAATGAAGCTCATAAGTTGTAACTATTTTTTTTTCTCTGTGATAGGCTGATAAATGTACAAGTCTTTTCAGCTGCTCTGCTCATCCCTGCTCGTCCATACAGTATGCTGGCGATGGAGAGGTTATGTAGTAGCAGGTGTTTCTAACTATCCTTCACTGCAAGGCAGTGATGTTTTATGGTTTCTTCTTCTTGTCCACCACAATACATGCATTTTGGATGGTGTGTGATCAACAATCACTGTGTGTGTTTACTGATGGCTGCTGCACTCACTCTGCAGCCTGGTGTGCACTTACTCACTATGCAGCCTGGTGTGCACTTACTCACTATGCAGCCTGGTGTGCACTAACTCTGCAGCCTGGTGTGCACTTACTCACTCTGCAGCCTGGTGTGCACTTACTCACTCTGCAGCCTGGTGCGCACTCACTCTGCAGCCTGGTGTGCACTCACTCTGCAGCCTGGTGTGCACTCACTCTGCAGCCTGGTGTGCACTCACTCTGCAGCCTGGTGTGCACTTGTATCTGAAACTGAGGTTAATGGTGCCATATCTGGGTTTAAGTTTCGCAAATTTGAATTTAGGGCTCTTTGTCTCAGAATTTCACTCACTCTGCTGTCTGCAGGAGGAGTGAGAACAACTGAGTCAGAGCATAAACCCATGGTTGTTATCTGTCAATTTGTGGGACCATAGTTATAGGTGACGAAGTCTATTTTATGAGCACAATAATGGTCAATAATGGTTGAGGCTGTGGCTGAATATGTCCCTAGAATGCCCCAGATGTGACCTAATTTATGTTGATGCCAATGTAATCTCTACACAAACAGAAGAAACACATTTCTTGCATTTGGTAAAACAAACATATTTCCAATACTGAAACAGGCACTGCCTTAATTTGTGTGAGCATATAGTGAAAGTGCAAATATAATGGAAAAATTATAAATCAGTCTTGGATATTAAGTATGTATGACAAATTAAAACAAAACATGTCAATAATTTATTATGCAAGGAATAAAAAGCATTAATTTTTGTAAAGAAAATGTGAAAATATGAAAAGTAGAGCAATTTTTGTCTGAAGTCCAAAGAACAGACTTTGCTTAGCAACAGAATAAATTAAAAAGCAGCTAAGTATTGAAGCAAATCATTACATTTTCTTCTCTTTTTTTAAACTGCTCTTTCAGCACAGAACACTGAGAGAACAAAAACTGAATAGAGTTAATTTCAATTAATTTCATGGTTACAGAATTATTACACAATATTTGCACTTACAGTAAATACAGACATATCATTCTGCTGTTGTCTGTGTGCTGCATCTGCACAAGTGTTGCGAGCTGGTCTTTCAGCTTTATACAGCAGAATAAAAAAGTCTCTACCACAGCACTTCAGCCAAATCAGGTGTAAAAGAGGGTACCTAACACATTTGTGTTGTAGAAACTATCTCTACTTCAGAGATAGTGCGCCTACAACGTAAAGCGCACTACTGTACATCCAACATGCAAATGTCCATGTATTAAACTCAGAACAGATGCTCTTATAAAAATTTGCTCAAATGAACACTGGAGTAACTGACCTTTAAATTCACAGTGGCAATAAACCTGACAAGCCTACAGTAGTAGAACACAGTATCTATAACTTTTTTTAAAAATAAATACACAAAATCAAAGAAAAAAGGAGAACAAAATATGTAAAGCTGTGAACTACAAAGCATTAAGAGTTTTAAAGTAAGAAAATCCAAAAAAAAAATGTAAATGAGACCCAGATAAAGTAAATAAAATGTTTGGCACAAAAACACAAAAAAACAGACAACACCAATGGCCATGAAAGATTAAAAAAAAGAGCTGAATACAATGAAAATGAAATCAAAAAAGAAAAAGAATGCAATGCAGCTACAACATTAAAACCAGAATATGAACAGCATAAATTTTAAGATCAATACACATATCAAAAAAAAAAAAAAAAAGAAATGAAACCATAAACTCAGTTTTAAGAAACAGAACAAAAATCTTTATAAGGCGTTCATTACTCATCAAGATGATTACTGATATCCTCATCTTTTTTGCTAGAACCTTCTGGCTGTGATTCAGGAAAGTTCACAGACACAGGAGATTCAGTACGAAATCCTTCAGAATCATGTCTTTGTTGACTAACAGTTTCAGCTGAAACCACCACAGGAGTGACTTCGAATGGTTCAGGTGGGTCAATCTCACTAGAATACGCCACATATTACATTTGAGATACAGGCACAAGTCACTGATTTTATTTAAAACAACAAAACATTTATCTGAACCAAAAAAAAAAAAAGCAAAAATTTCTGTATGAGATGCATACTTCTGTATCTTATTTCTCTTTAATGTTCACATGCCCAGACAAACACTGCATCTTTTATAAAGCATATATTTCTAAATGTCTTCACATAACTGTAATACCTCTTCATTTCATACATTGTCATGTCACTCAAAAAATTATCATAAAACTCTTTAAACTGTTTAAATAGAGCTCCATTAACTGACTTACTTCATAAATTGTTTTTTTGTAAAAGCTTCTTTCATTTTCTTGTTTCATCTGCAGCTGCATTCAGTTCTACAACTTTTTTTTCTCTCTTAACTCAGACGCATTGCTCTAAGAGAGATCCCTTCTCTTAGGGTTATATTATTTATATCTTTTATACTGATATCAAAATCTATTTTTTAAGTTTTTTGTAAGTGACAACAGACTATTCTTTTACAGTAATCCCACACTCTGTCCTATCATGGTGATCTCAAACTCTTTTCTTTTGTGCCATCTCTGTTCTTTTATGGTAATCCAGTACTGTTCTTTTTTTTTATCTCAAATTCTAATCATTTAAAGCAGTTAAAAATTCATTTCTCTTCAATAAATCCTTTCCCTTGAAGCTGTTTTATGCTAAGGCAACTAAATAATACCTTTCCATATTTCTACACTTCTATTTGTTCTTGTATATTATATTAATTTCCCTTGTAAAAGAGGCAATAAATATAAAATTTCTTGCATCGTCATAATTTCTTCAAACACCTGCTGACATAGACAATGCTGTGTTTCTGTTTCTTTGATGTAATTAACATTTTTTGAGAATATACTCTCCTGTTTCCTTGTCTTTTAAATCTAGGCACATGCCTGTCTGTGGTATGCTAATGTTCTTTAATGAGTTCCATAATCACTTATTCCAGCCGGAGGCGCCCCAGTCACCCAGCTGTAGAAATGGGTACCCGACTTCTTCTGGTGTTGGGGAAGGAAAGGCAGCCAGGCCTGATACTGACCATATAACCCTCTCGTGTGCTGACAGGTCAAAGAAAAATATGGGCACTAACACCATATCCCTATGTGCCTTTAAGGCATGACAGGATTACCTTTACCTTTTTTTTTTTTTTTTAATCCCTTATTCTTTTCCAGAAATATTTTCCTTTCATTCCTTCATCATGGCAATTTACTGTGCTCACTTACATCTCTGCCTGCCATCCTCGCTATAGCGAGGTCTTCCGGTTAGTCTAGCAACTGCTGTCCTTGTTATAGCGAGGTCTTCTGGTTAGTCTAGCAACTGCCATCCTCACTACAGAGAGGTCTTCTGGTTAGTCTAGCAACTGCCATCCTTGCTATAGAGAGGTCTTCTGGTTAGTCTAGCAACTGCCATCCTCACTATAGAGAGGTCTTCTGGTTAGTCTAGCAACTGCCATCCTTGCTATATAGAGAGGTTTTCAGTTAGTCTAGCAACTGCCATCCTCATTACAGCGAGGTCATCCGGTTAGTCTAGCAATTGCCATCCTTGTTATAGCGAGGTCTTCCAGTTAGTCTAGCAACTGCCATCCTCATTATAATGAGGTCTTCCGGTTAGTCTAGCAACTGCCATCCTCATTATAGAGAGATCTTCCAATTAGTCTAACAACTGTCATCCTCATTATAGTGAGGTCTTCCGGTTAGTCTAGCAACTGCCATCCTTGTTATAAAGAGGTCTTCCAGTTAGTCTAGCAACTGTCATCCTCGTTACAGTGAGGTCTTCCGGTTAGTCTACCAACTGCCGTCCTCATTATAGTGAGGTCTTCTGGTTAGTCTAGCAACTGCCATCCTCGCTATAGAGAGGTCTTCTGGTTAGTCTAGTAACTGCCATCCTCGTTATAGCAAGGTTTGTTTCGTTGCAGCATAAAACCAGTGTAGCTTTTGATTGTGCACGATTTATCTGTGCATGTCTGGTGCACTTTCATAGTTCAAAACAAAGCATAGGTAACAACCGAGTGAAATCGATGTTTTTACTCGAGAAATTTCAATATTTATTGTGATTTCGGAGGCATAAGGGCATGTCCTATGACCAGACCACTGTTCCTGAATGTACCCCAAGTACATCTAGACCTATTAAATTGACTGCAGAAGTAGTTAGAAGGTTATTTCAGGCATTATTTTAGTGAGAATGCCACCACACAATGAGATTGGATGAAAATTTAAGTAGATCTGGACATCACCGATGGTAAATATTGTACACTTAAGCACTGCCAATGGTAAGCAGTACACAGTTATCAGCTAAAATCATCACCAAACTTCTTTTTTCCTAAAAAAAACTCTTCATTTATGAAATCTTCTTACATTTACAGCTATTTTCAAGCATAATATGTATACTTTTAAAGTGGAAATACTTTGTACATTCACTTTTACAACTAAACCCCCTATGCATATCAATACCAGTGAGTTTTTGTGTGGCACAGACGGGAACGTCCGCGTTTTTTTCTGTGGCACGGGAAGAGTTAATTCTGTCATCTTTTTCTCATAAGTGTCTTTGTTGCCCAATAAACACACAAATGAAAAAAAAGCTTAACAATACATGACTGAAAAAAGTAGATAATACAAGATCTAAATTTGTAGAAAAACTAAACAGAACCGTCACTGAAATATACTAGTTTTTTTTTTCATTTGTTTTTGAACTGATGAAGAAACCCTGATAAAAGGATGACACAAAACTCATCTGAAAGTGACAGTCCGTAAGCTAAATTACAAAATTTTAAATACTGTTTTGCTTATTTGCCTGCCAATTAGGAAGAACCTTCTTTCAATTTCACAGTCAGGCAGAATTTTTTTAGACCAACTGGCACCGGGGTCAACCCAGCCTCAAAAAATGGGTACCTGAGGTTTCCCTAGGAAAACAAAGACAGCAAGGACAGGTGCTGGCTTCCCCCCTCAAATGCTGCAGTGGCCCAGAAATGTGAAGGCGCTAACACTTCACATCCTTACAGTATACAAATGCTCCAGGACATGCATTTAACTCTTTCCACTCGCGAGAGCCCCATAAGGGCCTTTGCGATTTAGCAATGGCAGCCTGCAGGACCCTATGTGACACCGGAGTTTCTTTCGTTGAAAACATGATGTTACTTTTCATTTAACCAGTTAGAATTCTTCTGGATTTAAAGTTAAGCTAGTGTTTAGCATGGAGGGAATAAAGACGCCATTTTCGAAAGATAGATAGAGGGTAAAATTCAAGTTTATTTCGAGTTTGAGTGGTAGAATGGTCGCACCGACCGACTAGATCTAGCTTACTATATGTGTTTCTAGTAGCTGTAGATCTGTTGGATTTATTGGATGTCACAAAAATCCATAAATATGGATTTTTCCGTGTTGAAATTTGAATGACTATGTATTCTATATTGGATTATGACACAGCTAAGGTAAGTATAAAGTAGATTTTATTGTTCAGCCCTAAAATTTTGTTAGCGCCAAAAATCGCTCGATCGTTTCACACCAGTTTTTTTTCCTTTTCTTTGTTTTTTTATGACAAATAACTTCATTTATGGAATCTTCATTCATTTCCGCTTATTTTAATGTGTGATACACACGTGTTGATCATGGAATTAATTAGTTACAATAACTTTTACACAGGGACCCCTTCTCCAAAATGTCCGCGCCCTTCTCCAAAATGTTCGCGCCGTAAGAAACTAAGGAACATTTTGGAAGTAACGCGGGTGGAAAGAGTTAAAAAAATCTGTTTCACTATGCAATAATCTATCTATATAGTAATGTGACTTTAACATAGTTACATCCAGTGACTTTAAACATACACAGCTTTAATTAACATAGTTACATCCAGTGACTTTAAACATACACAGCTTTACTATAGCAGGTGTACAAAATTAACATAAACAGACCTCATCTTATGACCACATCTTTTACTATCCAATATTTTGCTAATGCGTCACTAAGTTATATTACAAATGTGGTTCTGCATTTAAACATTTTTTTAAAATGGCAACTCATTGTGTTGTACCGGTGATGCAGCTCTAAACTATCAAGTGCCAGATTTCTGGTGGTGCTAGATATCAAAATGCCAGATTAAACCTTGCCTGTTATTCAAACATAGAAAAGAAAAGCATTCTCTCAGACTTTTGTTTAACTTACCATGAGACAAAAAAGGGTTTTGTACAACGAAGGCATTTTGCTTTTGATGAAGGTTGCTGCAGTCATAGCAAGCTGTGAGGCATCTTTAGGACGACGTGCATCCAGGAAACATTCAACCAAAGCCCTGTTTATAGAATTACTATATTTATTTGTAACATATACAGATTTGTCAGAATTTAAAAGTTACAATGTTAAAATGTTAAAGGATTATCATGACTGCATGTCGAATAAGTCTGTAAGTGCTCTGATTTCCTGAGAGTCCATAAGTGCTCTGATCTCCTGTAGGGATCCCTAGCACAGGTAAGAAACCTGATGCACTGGAAGTGCCAGGTTGGATGTGATTCCACACCAAGTCCGAAATTGACTGAGAGAATGTGTGACTATCGATTTGACCAAAGCTACCCCCTTTGTCAGAATTATTTTCTATCATACAAACTGTAACATTTATTGAAATACGTATCCAAAGAACTCATTGAATGCTGAGATAGGAGATTGTTTTAATTTCTTTTACAATTCTATTATGCCAATGTAAAAAGAAATGTACTCATATTTGATCATTTTTTTTTTTTGACAACACAGATCTGATCTCTCAAGTTTATGTCACATGCTGTGGCTGTATTTATGGAAATCAGTTTAAAAGAAAGCTCTCAGACTCAAACTTTATATTCTTAGACACATCTGTTGTGGTACAGTGTGCAAATAAATCTTTATTTTAATAATAAAATAATGTCTCATTTGGCTACATTAAATCTGTGCATAAAACTGTTAATTTCAACAGTGAATATATCAGAATACAGATTACACACAAAATAATGATGATGCCAAATTATTTTTTTAATAAGTTACAATTTTTTAATACAACTTGAGAACCACCTGATCTTTCTGTTACCATAACTGGATCACATGTCACAATTTAGAAACCAATGAGCTCGAAGTTTACTCAGACATCTGATGCCACCTGTCAACTTTTTCTGTGATTACCTATACTAGCCAATGCACTCTTGAACCATGACAAATTTTTTCTTCTGGCTATAAACACAGACTGGATTGTTTAGAGAACATGATACAGCTCATGCAGCATATGCTAACTGTATACACAAAAAACTGGATCAAATAATTGGTACAATCAATACAACTGAATATTGCTGAAGCTGATGTCACCTCATACATTATTTAAAATACTCAGAAAAAAAAATGCCACCATTTAATTTTTACAGATTGTATGATAGAAAAAAGAAAATGCCACCATTTTTATGCTAAGTTATATTCTACAGTGAACAACAATATAATTTATTGCAGAGAGACTTAACAAACAAGCCCTTCTTACATCATCAGTTGGGCTCTCCATTCATGATCACTATCATTTATATCATCCAAAGCTTTCACAATCTGGATCAGACTTTGGGCAAGATGCTGGCGGTAACCAGGCTTCAGAAATGGGCGACAAAACTTCCAGTAAATAACTGAGGCATTGTATACCAAGAAGTGGTACCTGAATAAAATAAACAAATTACGGAGATGTCAATCAATAATTTCCTAGGTATGAGACAGCTGCTGATAAAAGTGTGGAATGAAACCAAGTGAAGATTGAGAACAAATAAAAATGTACTCAAGAAAAAAAAATTACCAAAGTTTGGAATTAAAGGGCCATTAACGGGGACAAATATAAACCAAAATTATGCAAAATGAATTAACGGTTCAGAAACAGCTGGGGAAAAAAATTCCCTGATATAATAATTAGTGTATAAGTATACATCTGTACACGAAGTACTGCAGTAAAGCTGTGATACCAAAATGTATAAACTAGGAAAAAAAAGTAGGAACAGCTTTATTACTTAACGAGTATACAGTTGTGACGTTTCAGCATGAGCCTTAATCATACAAACACATACAGGATAAAGAATTAGAGAGAGGAGATAAAGTATAGATTCACATGAATCCTATGTTAAAAATAAACAAATATCTGGCATTTCTGAATGAGCATTGGAAAAGCAACATATTCTTTCAAGCTAAGTGATCTATTCATTTTATTTTTTTTTTTTTTAACATAGGATTCATGCGAATCTCCTCTCTCTAATTCTTCATTCTGTCTGTGTTTGTATGATTAAGGCTCACGCTGAAACATCACAACTTTGTAGTCATTAAGTAATAAAGCTGTTCCTACTTTTTTCCTAGTTGATACATATTCCCTGATATGTTCTTTGTTTTTATTTCATATCATTTCATTCTCTGACAAATGTGTCTGCATCCAAGTGTTGAGCAATCATAGCTCCAGCAGGAAGAAGTGTAGGCCAAAATCTGTCACTGCAAGCAAAGCAATTACACAACTTCAGATCAACAAATAAACAGCTTCTTCACATGTAAACATGTTGACAGTCATCACTGCACATGAAACTGTGAGTTCAGCCAGTGTTAAATCTTGCAAAGTACCTGACTTGTGCACCAATAGAGGCAGAATGTTGATGATGGTGATCACTGCTCTGATAATACATACCTGGGAATATCCTTGGCAAAAGATACAGCTTTCAGAATATATGCCACAGCCATTTCCAACTGTTCCTGTCAAAATTGAATATATGAATCATCTTCTGGTCATTTAGTAAAGATTCTAACCAACTGTTCCTGTCAAAATTGAATGTATGAATCATCTTCTGGTCATTTAGTAAAGATTCTAACCAAATGTTCCCATCAAAACTGAATATATAAATCATCTTCTGGTCAGTTAGTAAAGATTCTAACCAACCGTTCCCATCAAAATTGAATATATGAATCATCTTCTGGTCATTTAGTAAAGATTCTAACCAACTGTTCCCATCAAAATTGAATATATGAATCATCTTCTGGTCATTTAGTAAAGATTCTAACCAAATGTTCCCATCAAAATTGAATATATAAATCATCTTCTGGTCAGTTAGTAAAGATTCTAACCAACCGTTCCCATCAAAATTGAATATATAAATCATCTTCTGGTCAGTTAGTAAAGATTCTAACCAACCGTTCCCATCAAAATTGAATATATGAATCATCTTCTGGTCAGTTAGTAAAGATTCTAACCAACTGTTCCCGTCAAAATTGAATATATGAATCATCTTCTGGTCATTTAGTAAAGATTCTAACCAACTGTTCCTGTCAAAATTGAATACATGAATCATCTTCTGGTCATTTAGTAAAGATTCTAACCAACTGTTCCCATCAAAATTGAATACATGAATCATCTTCTGGTCATTTAGTAAAGATTCTAACCAACTGTTCCCATCAAAATTGAATACATGAATCATCTTCTGGTCATTTAGTAAAGATTCTAACCAACTGTTCCCATCAAAATTGAATACATGAATCATCTTCTGGTCATTTAGTAAAGATTCTAACCAACTGTTCCTGTCAAAACCGAATATATGAATCATCTTCTGCTCATTCAGAAGAGATTTTAATACTGTTTGGAATTTAATTCTAAATTTATTTATAAATATATGAATATGACTGTTTTTAATATTACATTTTGCCAAACTATTGGTCTCATTTATTTAATAAGACATTAAATAGAATGCTGAAAACTTACAAGGTTATTAGCATTTTGTGACACAGCTAGCTGAGCTTGACACAGATAGGCTCGGCACAGAAACTGATTGGCAGGTGGATGCTTCATGAAGAACATTTTAATACAGTTCCTTGCAATATCGGAATATCCATGCTGTTTACAAATAATTATTGTATGATTATGTTACCAAAAATAAAGTTTGCCTAAATGTATTTACATCCTACAAAATCAGGGTAACACTAAAAAACTGCCCAGATTAATGTACCATAAACAGCCACTCTGCAGATTTTAGTTACAGTATATCTATCTCTCTTTCAGGCAAGTGTCCTTTGCTATAATTCAATAAATGATGTATATAAAAAACAAAGAACTGTAAACGCTTTGTTTTAAAAACAATTACTGCACTAGAGCTGTGCGTAGCCAAAATAATCATACACTTGCAATGGACACTTGAATACTAACAGAAAATAACCAGAATGAATAAAATAGTACATTTCTGTAAAAAGTAACACAACATAACAGTGTATAATTAAGCAATATAAATATATAAGACATATATGTATAAATGTATTCAGACATATATTTGTATAAAGACATATATGTATAAATGTATTCAGACATATATTTGTATAAAGACATATAATGGATAAATGTAATCATGCAGTATAAATGAATAAGATAATATCCTAGCAAATCAAGAGTACCAACTGAGCATGAAAGTAAATGAAATTAAGTAAAGCTATAATGAGGTATACAGCAGTTACCAGGAACTTTAGAAACAATTCCCTGTCTTTAGACTTGATTATGAGATCCACCGATGATTTTCTTCTAGCCACACTGACAGCCCATCCAGTAACTTCTCTCTCTTTCTTCCTCTGTCTCTTCTTCCCTCAGTTTTTCCAGTTGCCACAATGTATTCCAATTTTCCTCTTCTCAGAAAATGCCCTATAAATCTTGCTTGTCTGCCTCTGATCTTTGCTGTAATTTTCTTTTTAACTCCAGCCTCTCTTAAGACTTCTTCATTGGTTTACTTAGCTGTCCATGGTACTTTCAACATCCTTCTTATGAACCACATTTCCATGGCCTCTATTTCTTGCTGTACTCTCTTATGGACCATGCTTCACATCCATAAAACAAAATTGGCTTGATGTAACATTTAAGTACTCGGAATCTTGTTTCTATTGATATGGATCTGTTTCATAAGATGTTTCTCATTTTCTGGAATGCTGACTTGGCCTGAGCACATCTGCTTTTTATTTCATTGTGACATTTCCAATCAGCTGTTATAATTGTTCCTAAGTACTTGAATCTATCAACTTGTTTCAGTTCTGTGCCATCTGTAGTAATGCTACATTTTGGTGGTATTCTTTTCTTTGAGATGACCATCATTTCAGTCTTTTTTTATTCAGGGTGTGACCTTTATTTTTACTTTCATGAACCACGATGTCAAAAGAGCCTGTAGCTCCCTTTCACTTTTAGCAATCAGAACTGTGTCGTCTGTATATCTTAAGTTGTTACGGTTGTAACCGCCACTTGATATTCCTGGCAAGCTCTCTACATTTCTGTTTTTGCTATACAAGGAAAAGAGGTCAGGAGATAGAACACATCCTTGTCTCACTCCCAATTTTTTGTCTTGGAATGCTCCTATTTGGTTCTCATCCTTCACTGCTGCTGATTGCTGCCAGTATATGTTTTTGATGAGTTTCAGATCTTTCCCATCTATGTTGATGTCTTCCAGCATTCTTATAATTTCTGTGTGTCTCACTTTATCAAATGCTTTACAGTAGTCTACTGATCTTTCCATCAATGTTCTCAACATATATATGACAGTATATGTGCCTTTTCCTTTGACAAAGCCACACTGCTCTTCAGCAATTTCTGGTTTTATTTTGCCCCTGACTCTTCTCATGACAATACACACCAGGATTTTGGTAACATGACTCATAAAACTAATGGTTCAGTGGTCTTCACATTCAACTGCACCTTGTTTCTTTGGTAGGGCAATGAAAACTGATTTCATAAGGTCTGATGGGATATAATTACTGCTATAGATGTCATTCAGCAATCTGGTAATTATTTCTATGCCAAGCTCTCCTAATGCTTCCAATTCTTCCTTGGTGATTTTATCTGGTCCTGGTATTTTTTTATTCTTCATGTGTTTGATGGCTTCTTCTTCTACTGCTTTTAATAATGGAGGCCCTTCATTATTATTTCGTATATCTATTTCGCTTCTATTGTCCTCATAGAGTTCTCTAATGTATTTGCACCATCTTGCCATTATTTCATCTCTGTCCATTATTGATGCTCCTCCTTTGACTTCAAGCAACCAGTCTTGTGGTATGCCCTTTTGTTTGTTAAATCCTTTATTTGTTTCTTCTCTGATCCATTAGTTGCAAAATTTCTTCTGTCATCCACCCCTGTTTAGCATGTCATTTATTTGGAGGTAGGATTTCAATAGATATTTGCTGAACAAAGTCTTTAAGCATATTCCATTGTTCATCAATCATTTCAGTTTTCTCTATAGCATTATACCTATTATGTACTGTGGTCCTATATTGTTCTTGTATTGCCTTATCTTTCCGTAACAGCTCTCTATTTAGTTCTTTGTTTTTAGCTGCTACTTTTAACCTCTTTAGCCTGATTCTCACTTTTCCTACAATTGGGATGTGGTCACTGTTGCATTTTGCGCTTGGTCTTGTTTTCACGGATATTAGTGAGTTCCTGAATCTTCTGAATCTGTCTTTTAGAAACAGACTTGGCCAAAATAATATCCTACATTATCTTTATGGAGATGGTTTTGAATCAGGCACATATCAACTGTTGTAGGTTTTGCCAAGTGTCATCTTGCTGAGCAGCTCCTATCATGGATGACTACACCAATGTCGGATCCGCATAACTGGCCATGGTAACAGTAAGCAATATTTGTGTTTCAAGGTCCGATTTCCTTCTGCTTGCATCTTCCAGTTTTAAGTTTGATCCCGATTTCTTCCTCAAATGACACCGAGTCCTTGTGCAGAGTCAATCTTCACATGACATTATCTTTCACAAGTTCTTCTGAATGCAAAAGTCTCACACTGATGATCTACAAATATCTTTGTTTCTCGGAGTAGGTCTACCATATGGCCTCCTTCATGCCATAAATGTTCCATACAAAACTTGTTTGAGAATATGGCTGCTTGATTATCTGTGGGGATTGAGCAGGCAAAGAAGCCTGCTTCTTCTTGAAGTTTAATGCAAGTTCTCATCACACCATCACCTACATACAATTCAAGTTTGCTGTTGCATGAAGATATGACAAAAATAGCCCAGGAATATAACATTTTCACTGAATACAGCATTTTTATTCTGACATACCAGAACAATATCCCAATAATCAATGATTAATTTAAACTAGATCCATGGGTGCTGGATACACAAGATCCAGTAACAAATCGCTTGGAATATCTACATACATGATAACTATAAAAAAAAACATTACATAAACCCTAAAAACAAAATTACATACATTATGTCCATACAACTATAAACAGTAAGAAAACACAGTAACGGTTTTGTTAATTTGAATATGCTTAAAGAAAAAAAATCTGGTTTATTACCCAAAAAAAAAATATATATATCTAACACTTCTGACCTCAAAAGCAAACTCTGCACACAAGACATATAGGTCATGGCCAAATGATTCTGGAGCATCAGCTGTGGGATGTGATTTTGATGCACTTTGCAACAGATTGTATAGTTGCTGCAAGGCTGGGTTTGTGGAACCTGCTGGAAGAAATACACTCTAGTTCTCAGATATTTGTTAACAAACATTATTCATTCATTCATTTGCATGTCCCTTGCGGAACTTTGCCTCCCAAACAGCACTCCTGTAGGCCTCTCGGTTGTGAGCAAGATGGCCTGCTGCTGCGGCATCCATTTGCAGATAGTCAACGATGTCTTGCAGCCATCTTCGTTTTGGTCTTCCTCTTTTTCTTTTTCCCATTATGTATCCTTCCAATACGGTCTTCTCTAAATTATCATGACATTTAATGTGTCCAAAACATTTAAGTTTTCTTAACAAACAAAATATTTAAGTTTTCTTAACAAACATTATAATAAATAAAAATGAGATTAAGTGAGGCCCCCTCCCACCAAAATTGGGGTGGGTGGAGGGGTGGGGGGCACTGAAAGATAAATAAGAATACAATGTTATGTTAGCTTAATTTCTATGGTTATATATTATCATTTCACTATTGATGAATTTGGTTTAAATCTAATAAAATAGATATAATTCACACTCAGACCATTTCAGGATCTGAACATACGATTAAAATAACTGATTTTCTAGAATAATCTTGGATAAGTTTTCCTTGTCTGAACACAAAAAAGTTTATGATGCATAAGGAATGTGGGTTTTCAAATGAAGTGGAGATTTTAGGAAAGTAGAAAATAATAAATGGAAGAAAAGGAAATGTAGACCACATGCACAAAATACTGCAGAATCATGATGCACATGAAAGTTCTGATTTAAAACCTCAAAATTAGAAGTTATCAGTTTTTAAAAAAAAACAATGCAAACCAAGATAAGATTATTCAATTCAAATGTAATATCCACCCTCATTTATGCATGGAAATGTGGAAAACACCTACAGAAATAAACAACAAATTAGACTCTTTTGGAAACAAATGCCTAAGGAAAATACTTGGTATAAAGTAGAATGAATTCAAAAACAACATAGAGAGAAGGCAGGTGAGCAAACAACAACCTGTCTCATGGATGATCTGAAAAAGGAGATGGACATATATCAGTCACGTAATGAGAAGAAACAGTCAGAGAATCCCAAAACAAGCTGTTAAGTGGAACACAACAGAGCGAAGAAAAAGAAGTAGACCACATGAAACTCTAAAGAGGACATTGATAAGAGAGGCCAACTTAGCAAGCATAGAATTGTTTGATGAGTTTGAAAAGCTCGCCAAAAACAGGAAAACTTGGCAAACTACCATGAGAGCCCTATGTGACGTTTAACTTGGCGAACCACCATGTGAGCCCTATGTGACGTTTAGCTTGGCAAACTACCATGAGAGCCCTATGTGACGTTTAGCTTGGCAAACTACCATGAGAGCCCTATGTGACGTTTAACTTGGCGAACTACCATGCGAGCCTTATGTGACGTTTCACTTGGCGAACTACCATGCAAGCCCTATGTGACGTTTCACTTGGCGAATTACCATGCGAGCCCTATGGCACAGAAAGGATATAAGATAAGAAGGATTTTAGCGTGTACATTCTTCGCATATTGAGAGAAACCGATTAGGTTATAAATACCTGAATATTTTTCAGCACTTAAAAGGAGCTTTCGCATATTTGTGTCCATGATCTCGTACAGCAGATCTGTGTAAGTGAGTTTATAACTTGGTATCTACATTTTCAGTATGCCTCCTTACACATTTTGTTTACAACCGAATAACAGCAACCGGATATTATTGAGCGAAAACAATACAGAATCAAAATTTGTGCTTAAATTTAGACCAAGTAGGTCAAATTCATTAATTATACTTAGATAATAAACTTTATTTGTGATTAAAAAGTACAAAAACTGGTAATACATAACAAATATTTTGAGATTATTTAATTTTATACAATGTAGTGCAAGAATACTGTAACTAAGATACGACTTCCAAAATAGTTCTTGGGAGTAATCTTTGGTTGATTAGGAAGCCAGTAGTTTCTTTCCCCTCCGCGAAGGGAGGGGAATCAATGAGCTATTTCACTTTTTCCATGTTCTTTTTAAGAATTTTGTACAGTTATCGGCGCTAATTAATACACCAGTTTTTATTCCGTTCTAAGAAACACTGCACTGAACATCTGTCATACATAGTAACGAATTTATGGAACAACTTTTTTCTTCTGCGTTCGAGGTTGTTGGTCACATCAGATCCTGATCTATGTAGGCATGACAACGGTCGCAGTCCTCTCCAGATCCTAATAGGAGCCCAAAGCTCTTGTCCCAAGCAATTTGACCACAATTTAATGGGATATAAGTAACGCTGAAGTTGTACAAATCTTCTCCCTAAGACAGCTTACGGAATAATTGCTTGAGCACAGTTAAATATTGCAAACTGTCAATATAGATCACGTTACGGCATTCAACATAATTTGTCTGCATATATGTATATACATGTGTATGAATTATCTGGTAAAAAAAAAAACTATCAGACTGCTACAGAAACAGAAGCAAGGGAAAAAACAAATGCAGGCGGAAGGAGAAATGCTTATCAGGAAACAGCCCATGAAGATTGTGGATGAAAGCCAGATGAAGCCACTGACAGCAATCATTGAGGAAAGACGCTGGCGATGGTTGGGACATGTGCTCCGAATGACTGACAACTCACTACCAAAAATAGCACTAAGATGGACACCACAGATGAACAGAAGTAAGGGTAGATTAAAAGAGACATGGAGAAGAACAACAGAGAGGATGTTGAGAAATAGAGGGCTCACCTAGGCAAAAGCAGAAAAAAGGCAAATGACGGGCATTAGTGGAAAACCTTTGCGGAAGTCCCATCCATATATATATATATATATATATATATATATATATGATTTTGCTGATGACATAACTCTTATCAGTAATAATGTGAATTCCATGCAAGAAAAAACAGATAACCTGTCTTCACTGGCTAGCAAAATAGGACTTGAAATTAACAAGGACAAAACAAAAATAATGAAAATTCCCATCAATCAAAATGGAAAAATACACATAGAAGGGACAGATATTGAAGAAATCAATCAATTTGCATACCTTGGCAGCTACATAGACCAGGATGGTGACACTAGAAAGGAAGTTAGGATCAGAATTGCAAAAGCAGCATCAATCTTCAAGAATCTTGAGAACATATGGAATTCAAAAGTTATAAGCACAAAAACCAAGTTAAGACTATTCAATTCAAATGTAATATCAACCCTCATTTATGCATGTGAAAGCTGGAAAACAACTAAAGAAACAGAAAAGAAATTAGACTCTTTTGAAAACAAAAGCCTAAGGAAAATACTCGGCATCAAATGGAATGAATTCAAGAACAATGCAGAGATAAGACAGATGACTGAACAACAACCAGTCTCATGGGTGATCAGGAAAAGGAGATGGACATATGTTGGTCACTTGATGAGAAGAAATGATCAGAGAATCCCAAAACAAGCTATCAAGTGGAACACAACAGGCCGAAGAAAAAGGGGCAGACCGCGTGAAACTCTAAAGAGGACATTATTAAGAGAGGCCAAGTTAACAGGCATAAAATCCTTTGATGAGGTTGAAAGACTCGCCGAAGACAGGAAAAATTGGCGAACTACTTTGCGAGCCCTATGTGACGTTTAACGGCACGGGAAGGATATAAGATATAAGATATATATATATATATATATATATATATATATATATATATATATATATATATATCATCATGTGCCGTGCCGACTGGCGTTGGCTATTATGCTTCTCCAGAGTATCCGATCCTTCATGCAGGCCATCAGTTCAGTTGGTGATCTCCTCTCACATCATCCCGTCAGACTGTCCAGTATCATTTCTCTTGGTCTTCCCCTGGCTCTTCTTCCCTCTATTCTTCCTGTTGTTATAATTTTTCAATGCCCCTTCTTCTCATTGCATGTCCTATGAAAATCCATTGTTTCTCGTATTCTTTTGACAATATTTTTTTTGTCTCTCCAGCTCTTCTCATACATTTTCCATTAGTTATTTTTGCTGTCCAGGGAATTCACAACATTCTTCTAATAAACCATATTTCTGCTGCTTCCAATGATTTTCTTGTGGATACCTGCCTATTGTCCATGATTCACTTCCACATAACAAGATCGGTTCGATATAGGGCTCGTTTTCTACCATTCATTGATAAGGATGTGTTGGATAATATGTTTATCACTCTCTGAAAAACGCAGTCTTTGCTTGGCCTATTCTGTTCCTAGTTTCTGTTCTGCATTTCCCATCTGAAATTATTATTGCTTCAAGGTATTTGAATTTCTGCACCTGCTTTAGAATAGTTCCGTTTAATTTTATATTGCATTTTGGTGGATTCTATTTCTTAAATATAACCATACTCTCTGTCTTTTTTATGTTTAAAGTAAGGCCTTCATGTTTACTTCCTTTAGTGACTTTATCCAAGAAATTTTGCAGGTCTTGTTGGTTCTCAGCTATCAGTACTGTGTCGTAAGCGTACCGAAGGTTATTAATATTGTAGCCTCCAATTTTTATACTTGGTACTGTAATGATCGTTCTTATAATATTCTCGCTGTACAGAGAAAACAGAAAGTACACATCCTTGTTTTATAGGTTGATATTTTCCAGTTCTATTTTCAACTCGAATCGTTGCTTCCTACTGCCAGTATAGATGTTTTACCATCCTCAGGTCTTTGCCGTCTATATTGATGTCTTCAAGCATTTAAATAATTTCATCATGTTTCATCTTGTTGAATCTTATATCTTACATCCTTTCCTTGCCGTTAAACGTCACATAAGGCTTGCATAGTTGTTTGCCAAGTTTTCCTGTTCTCGGCGAGTCTTTCAACTTCATCAAGGGATACTATGCCCATTAAACTGGCTTCTCTCAATGTCCTCTTTAGAGTTTCACGTGGCCGGCCTCTTTCTCTTCGGCCTGTTGTGCTCCACTTGATAGCTTGTTTTGGTATTCTCTGATTGTTTCTTCTCATCACATGGCCTACATATGTCCATTTTCTTTTTCTGATCACACATGAGACAGGTTGTTGTTTGCTCATCTGTCTTATCTCTGCGTTGTTCTTGAAATCGTTCCACTTTATACAGAGTATTTTCCTTAACATTTGTTTTCAAAAGAATTTCTTGTCTATTTCTTTAGCTGATTTCTAGCTTTTGTATGCATAAATGAGGGTGTGTATCACATTTGAACTGAATAATCTTAACTTGGTTTTTGTGCTTATAACTTTTAAAATCCCATATATTCTCAAGATTTTTAAATGACAAAGCTGGTTTTGCAATTCTAATTCTAACTTCTTTCCTGGTGTCACCATCCTGGTCTATGTAGTTGCCAAGGTATTGTTGAACATCGTGGTGTAAATCTTTCTATACTTCTAAAGCTCTTTCTGTTAGTGTTCGCAAAGCATAAATGTATGTTCCCTTTCCTTCAAAAAAAAAATCCGAAACTGTTCATCTGCAATTTCCATTTGTATCTTTTTCCTTGCTCTTCTTGTAATAATTCTCAGAAGTAGCTTTGTTATGTGACATGAGAGACTGATAGTCCGGTGGTCCTCACATTCCTTTGCACCTGGTTTCTTTGGTAGTGCTATAAACGTGGTCACTGAGGATATAACCACTGTTGTAAATGTCATTCAGTAACTTGGTTGTTATTTGTATTCCTATTTCCCTAGCGGCTTTATCTTTTTTTTACTGTTATATTATCAGGCTCAGATGCTTTTCCTTTATTCATCTGTTCGATGGCATCTATAATTTCATCCTCAAGTTTTGGTGATCTATCACAGTTTTCATTGTCTATTGATCATTCTGGTCTTTCACTGCATATATGTGTGTTTTTAAAAAAAAACCTGTCAATGCACAACAAGAACACTCCAAAGCATTTAGCATGAATTCTGGAGTGAGGCAAGCCTGTGTACCATCCCTCTTATTATTCATAACGTACACTGACACCATTGATGCTTTTGTACGATATCAAACGAGTGCTTGGGTATTCACAGCACTTTCGTCTGACAGAACAATCCGGGAAGCCAGCGGTGCCTTCACGGTAACCACAAGCAGTATAGCGATGGAGGTGAAGGCGGTAATGAAAGCATTTGTCTGTCTGGAGTCACAAGACTACAGCCCTCTCTGTATACTAAGTGATTCAATGCGTATGATCCGGAAGGTCGAAACAAGTTCTCTATGCAGGCAACGGCCTGAGTCATTGTAGAAATCAACGATTAGCAGAGTCACCTTTATCTATGGGCCTGGGAATGTGGGCATCCAGGGAAATGAGAGAGCTGGCTGGCTCTGTCATCATCGCAGATGGACAACCACCGGATCGAGCTGATATTGTTAATGCGCTGAGAGAGATTGACAGGGTGGAGGACTTCGAGGGCAGTGAATCTACACCATTTCTTAGACTGAAAGAGCTGGGAATACAGACTGGCACGACCAGGAATGAAAGGCAACTTGTCAACCAACACAGGACAAGCAATATCGGCCGCAGGACGCTGATGGACGTGTTGAGGGTTGAAGGGGGGGGGGGGGGGTCCTGAGCACATATGAACATGTCCGGAGTGCAGTGATGATGCCCCAGACCATAAACCATAAACATATGTAAATAAACCAAGGTGCAAAGTAAGAATTCCACCACAGAGCACTCTGATAGGCCAAATCTGAAATAATAATGGTAAGCCCACAACAATCCTGACAAAACAGCAGGGCTACCATAATTGGTACAGGCAAAATAAATTACATAATAGATGAAGGCGAAATACGGACAAATTAGTATTTCATATTGTGATGTTGTGAATTATCCCACTCTAAAACATTCGAATAAAAGCCGTAATTCACCGCTAACAAATGAACTAGGACATATTTCACAAACTTTATGATATAACCACTAAATTACTACATTAGGGGCATAAAAGCTAAAATAAATTTCTTATGCCTAGTGTCAGCAAACTGGCAAAATGCTTTCAGGCTTCCCATACTTAGAGTAAAAATGTGAAGGCTTATGTATATGAGGACAGCCATTTCTGATTGAAAGACATCTGACCAATACCGTTCTGAACATAATTCGGAACAGTCTGAGGACATTATCTAGTTTTCTCTAATATCTTATAACTCTTGTAGTTTAATATCATCATCTTCTGAGAAACCACATGTATATCCGCAAATGTATACAACAGATTAGATTTGAAACATGCACTTGTATTAGCTATATTATTCGTTACACAGTTTGGTTTTAAAGTGAGGCCGACAGAGTTTGATGATCATGTGATACCATTAAAAATAAATATTCCAATTTCAGAACGAAGCAGATACTATAGAATTGTGGCTTCTGTGATACACACTGAATTAAACAGCACTAATTTTGTAGTTATATGTATACTAAAATTAAAAACACGTGCAGTAAGGGAGATCAAATCATTGGACAAATGACACTTTTACTGATAACTAAAATATATCACAACTGATACAAGAAGCGCATAGCGCAACACAAACTTCCTCCTAGCTTTATGTTAAAATGTCAAACACAGACACTAACAGCAAAAAAAAAAAAAAAGGAAAATCATCGCGACAGAAATTAAATGTCTGATGAAAACATTAAATCTAACAAGAAGAGATCCAAAAGAAAAATGACATCATTAGAGCACCATCATCATCAGGTGCCGCGCCGACTGGTGTTGGCTATAATACTTCTTCAGAGTACCCGATCCTTCATGCAGGCCATTAGCTCAGTTGGTGATCTCCTCTCACACCACATAGTGTATTCCAGTATCATTTCTCTCTGTCTTTCCCTGGCTCTTCTTCCCTCTATTTTTCCTGTTGTTATAATATTTTCAATGCCCCCTGTTCTGATTTCAGTTCCTATGAAAGTGCTCTTAGAGTATCAGAGTACATCCAGAAACAAATGAAGTGGCTGGCCACGATACACGACTACCGCCAGACAGCAAACCACAGAAAATATTCACACTAAGAATGGTAGCAAACAGAGAGAAATAATCCCTTTCATGAAGCAAATCGCTGAGCTCTATCGAGAATTCTACTTGACCCCTCAGCATTGAAAAGTATATGATGGAGGCAGGATAGGACAAGACTGATATTTGATTTTAAAATAGACACAATAGCATTAAATCACTTATGTGCTCCAAAGTTCAGTCTTTCTGTGTTTGATTTTTCTGTCTTCCGTTCTGATCCTCGTTTAGTCCTAAAATATGATAGTGCTCCTAAACAGTGGCTTTCCAGGGCATGATCTTTCGCCAGTTCATCTCTGTCCTTTGGCTGATGGGGAAAAAATAAGTACGTTTGTCTGTCAGTTTTTGTCTACCCGTGGCATTGTAAAAAATCTGATGAACATGGTTTTGTTATTTAGTTTGGTGAATTGATGTGTTTGGTGTGCTAAAGTTTTAATGGGGTTTTTTTTAATACTTTAACTCGTAACTAAATGTTATTCATCCAACTTATTAAAATATGGTGCAAGGTAAACATCCAAATGAAAGCCAATGATAAGTACAGTAGTACCAGAGGGTCATTTAATACAGTCATTTACAAATCCCCAGGTTCTCCCTTCTAAGGTGCGCATGGTATGTCAACCAAGAATATAACTGTTAGAATCTGACACTCATACATTCGACAACATGACATGGTTGAAAGTGAATAGATAAGGCTCGTGATCAATATACATTTATTCAAGTTTAATGCACAACTAGACATGACGGTAACATACACAAAACTGACCAGACTGCCAGAACGATACGATTTACATCAAGCAAATATGATATGAACCAATATGATGAACATCAATGCAGTATGTCCCAATTCTCAGGCTCGGTGGTGAACATTATAAATCGATCTAACACAACGCCGTGAACAGACTCGTCTCATTGCAATCTTAATAATCATATACATTTACTATAGGCCTATGTAAAGCCAAATGTGTACAATAGCACTGAAAACTTCACTTAAGGACTCTTCTCAAGACGTATAGGGCAACAGCACTCAAACTTCAAATGATCTCAAAAAACAAAACAAAAAAAACACTTATAACTTATGGCTACTATCACCACGAGGCTTGCCACAGTTTACCTACATGGCATCCTCTCCTCTAGAGCTGCGACTTGTCCACGGTTGTGCCGCAGAAGTTCTGAATTATTGGTGATTTACTTATCAAAAAATACGTTTTCGACTGCTAGGTCCGGGAAGTGTGAAGTAAGATTGTCACTTTTTTTTTTTTCAAATACATGTGGGCAATGGCAGGACATCCGTTAGGCTGAAGAGACATTAGTCTTGGGGCCAGGAAAGAAAGAGGACCCGGCCAAAAAAAAAAAAAAGTATGAATTTCGTATCAGGAGAAGAACAGTACAAGTCAGAGTGGGGTCGAGGGACGTTACTAAGTTTAGTCAGGGGTTTTCCAAAATGTTGGGCGGTTGTTAATCCGCCACTGCATGGGGACCGAGAACTCGAAAAGATCAGCAACTAGAAGATTTTTTTCTCTAACTTTATTCGAAAGTTTCTTTATGTTCTTCACACGTGACCTTTATTATTTCTACTATTATACACTGGAAGATCTGACCTTATACAAGCATTTACGCACACTATTTGAACTCTGCATGTACCATGAGAACTCACCCTGAAAAAAATGGCCCGGGAATCCCCACACAGTCATATCTGTCTCACGATTACTGTACGAGTGTGCAAACGCACAGCTCGTTGATACACGTACAAATCAGATGAAGAATGTCATTCTCGATGTGGTATTTGTATTTTAATGGATTGATGTGAATTGTTATTCAATCTTTTATTCTGTCTTGCCGCCGTCGTACTGAGTGGTGGAAGGGTGACTACACCATACGTTCACACCTTACATATAAATAACAGGAACACGAAACAACAATCCTTTTTATAAAATCACGATCCTTGTATTTTCAAAATTCTGATCCTCAAGGCAACACGAACTAAAGAATCCTATACACATGATGTCCATATATTTCAAACATGCATTATCGAATCATAAAAAAAAAACATTTCCTTGAATAATATGAGTCCAACCCTGATTGCAAATGCCCACAACTAAAATACATATGTCAGGCTTCATCTATCGAATGACCATCTTCGTTCACGTCTGAACAATGACACGGTCGCTGGACTCCAACGTGCTCAGCTTATGGAATCTCTCCCTCTAAACTTCTCTCTTCTTGTCTTATATACCTGATCAGCGACGGACTCGAAGGACTGGGCATTTCCGTTAAAAAAAAAACCCGTCTCCGGCCAGTGGGATTTCCAATCAAAACCGGGTCACTGCTTGCTTTTTCCCCACTCACTACATAGCCATGTTTGATCTTTCTCTCGATGCTTAAAAAAAACAAAATTATATGATATCGACGGTACGGACATATGTGTGTGTGAGAGAGAGAGAGAGAGGAGAGAAGGGGAGGGAGAGAAGAATGAGAGAGAAACAGAGGTGTAAAGATACGCCAATGCTGGCGTGAGAAATAACAAGAGTAGTAACCCGACATTTTTACATCTGTACAGCAGCGGTTTCCAGCCTCTTTTTTTTTTAAAGGGCTTCGCTAAATCAGCAACAGTACAACACTAACGTGACCGATGACCTAATGTATAATAAGTGTACTTTTAACGTGGAGTGTAAATAATTCACTTTTTCAACGACACCCCAAACATACCACAACACGCGTGCATTTTCTTTGGCACAAACGGAACGTCCGCGTTTTTGCTCGAGGCATGCGAGGAGATAAAAAAAGTTTTTGTAACATTCTAAAGTTCAACAATAAATTACCTAATTTTATTTAAATTGTTTTCGCGTGGTATAACCTGAACTAACTGCATGTCTTGGCAGCTACATATACCAGGATGGTGTGACACCAAAAAGGAAGTTAGAATTCGTATTGCAAAAGCAGATTGACCTTCAAGAACTTGAGAGCATATGGCATTAAAAAGTTATAAGCACAAAAACCAAGTTAGACTATTCAATTCAAATGTAATATCCAGCCTCATTTATGCTTGTGAAAGCTGGAAAGCAACTAAAGACATAGAAAACAAAGTAGACTCTTTCAAAAACAAATGCCTAAGGAAAATACTCTGTATAAAGTGGAACGAATTCAAGAGCAACGCAGAGATAATACAGATGAAAAACAACAACAACAACAACAACCTGTCTCATGTGTGATCAGAAAAAGAAGATGGACATATGTCGGTCATGTGATGAGAAGAAACAATCAGAGAATCCCCCAAACAAGCTATCAAGTGGAACACAACAAGCCGAAGAAAAAGAAACTCTAAAGAGGACAGTGTTAAGAGAGGCCAGTTCAGTGGGCATAACATCCCTTGATGAGATTGAAAAATTCGCCAAAGACAGGAAATCTTAGCGAACTACCACGCGGGCCCTATGTGACATTTAGCGTCACGGGAAGGACCTAAGCACGCAAAATTATGTATAATGTCACTTCACAAATAATCTAACATTTTTTCAAGATATTATAACATACTGTATTCAGAGCGTCGTTTTAAAATACATCTTTCATATCTTTTCCTACCTCGGACACCCATGTCAAGCCGCCCTAATTGATTTGCGACCTGAAAAAGAGAAAGCCACTGCTGTAAAACTTCAAGAGTACGGGCACATCGAGATTTGACCAAAAAATGCGTCTTATCTCATGATGCTATTTACCATCGAGTTTCCGTACTACATGTACTAATTTTAAACAGAACTAGCTGTCTTTCAAACGAGTTCGCTGGCCTTGCAAAAGTATTTCCTGCTGCCTGGTGCTTATAATATAGGTTATTAGTTTTGCGTCGTCACTATTTTCCCGACCTTGTATTAATTTTGTTCGTCTTGCCCCATCCCCAAACAGACTCTCTCTTTCTCTCTCTCTCGCTCTCTCTCTCTCTCTCTCTCGGCCCCCCCCCTCAAGCTGATGACTTCTCATTTCATTTTTGTTCCCAGGGTTATCAACTTAAATAAATAAACAAATAAATAAATAAGTAAATAAATAAATAACCGAATGACTCAACCAGAACTAGTAAGTGCTTGCATTCGGTCATTAAAATATGTATGTGGGTGTGTGGGTGTTTCCATTGGAGCGCAGAATTGTCTAAAGAGTCTTCAAATGTACATGGAGAGATGACATTATATAACATCTCTCTCTCTATCTCTCTCTCTCTCTCTCTCTCTCTCTCTCCTCTCTCTCTCTCTCTCTCTCTCCAGTGCCCAAGACACATGGGGCGGGCGGTTGCAAGAGATTTCACCTTTGTCGGCCCTCGCTATCTTCTCGACTGTCTCTCGTGTCATTCGTGTTTACCAGCATTCTCACTGAAATACTTCTCCAGACAGACGGTCTTGTTAATCACATGAACATAATGGGTCAGAAATAAAATATTTAAATAGTTATCAGCCTTTAATAAAGTACTTTCTATCGAGGAAGTACATGTACTTGTATCAAGAATGGAATACATACATGATGACCGAAATTTATGGCATCTTTGGGTGTAAAGATTGTGCTTTCTGTGACATATGCAATGGTGAAAGAATGCAATACAATATACTAAAGCTCGTTGTCATCGTTTCTGTCGGTCTTAGCTACTCTACGGCAGTGGTTCTCAACCCATGGGAAGCGACCCAAAGGTGGGCCGTGACAGGGAGTATTGTGGGCCGCACTGAAGTTTCAAAGCAGAAAAAAAGATAAAAAAGTAGACACAATGTAACAAAAAATATTTCCCATTTTTCACGCAATGCGTGGGGACAGACTGCACGGATGCAAGCCGCATGTCGCTTTATTAGTAAATGAAAAGAACTTTTGTGTAGCAATGAATATGCTGTTAAAAATGTAAGAACATATTACATAATACTTTATAAAATTAGATTTTTACCTTGCAAATATAAACTACTTTATTAGTGGGCCGCAAAAATGTTTGACTTTTAAATGTGGGCCGTGCAGCAAAAGGGTCTGAGAACCGCTGCTCTACAGACACCCGAGTGGTCGTAGTCAGCTTGCGATGCAGTATTGGCCACACTTGAGACAATGTCACGTGATTCATGATAGAATGTAGGCCGCAGTATACATAACAAGTTGCTGGACTAGAAAAATAGAGTACGATTTGTGAGAAAATAAAATGACATACCGTTCATATTTTATGAGGCTGTATTTATATATAATCTGTTGCACAATTTAATCTACAGCCTGTGGCATAAAGTGTTGACATGTTGTATATGAACAGTTCATTAGAGAAATTATGGAAATAAATGATTTTAAATAAACTAAATGTGCATAACATGTCTAGGACCAGCCAGTGTTATGTTACACGTTAGTGTTGTGTAGCTTTATCAGTGTTTTGTGCGTGTTAATTAATAGGGTTTTAAGTGGGTGGAGGGAATGCTAGGACAAGTTAAGCTTGCTCTAGATTGCTGGAGAGCCTATGTAAGTTGAATCAATGCATGAGACAAATATAGTCTGATGTTCAGGGGAGTATGTGGTTGTTTCATTGCCTATATTGACGTCTTGTCATTCTGATTACTTTCATCAAGTGCATTTTGTATTATGCGATGTATGTTTAGGTTTGTATATGTAGATACATAAAATTCCCTAATTGAGAAAATTTCGTTATGTGCAAGAACAGAGGCATGTGTTGCTTTGTGTGGGCCATAAAAGGCACTTTGTACTAAACGTGACCAGAATTTAGTTTTAGATATTGTACATGTAGATTACAGTATCGTTTTATTCTACCAGAATCTGTTTCACTCGGTTGGAATGAACTCCCTGAAGCAAACTGCCCTTGATGCCATCGACAGTGAGCTCGATCGCCTTTTTGAACTAAGCACGGAGATCTGGCATCACAAAGAGTTGGCGTTCGAGGAGCACAAATCCCATGATACCTTGACCAAGTTTCTGGAGGAGAGAAACTTTGCTGTAGAGCGTCATCATAAATTGGACACTGCCTTCATTGCAAGATGGGAGAATTCCAAGAAATCTGTCTCAGAGGATGGTAAGTGTTTAGTAGTTGCAATAATAATTTAATACTATAGTTTCGTGTGTGCGTGTGTGTGTGGGGCGGGGGTGGGGGTGGACCGTACCTTCCATTAAGTAACAGAATGAGACTATGTAATTATATGTTAGTACATAACAGTTGCCTCAATGTCTAGACTTTGAACAGAGAAGGGTTTTGCGAGCAGAGGTCAGAAACATACCACAGAATTTTCAATAGTAGTTAACACTCATATGGTGTGTTCTTTTCATCATGTAGAAAAGTCCGAAATTGTTGGTGTTGTTCTCAGAGGATTGTACAAAAAAATTAAATTAGCAAAAATAAATAATTTGAATGTAGATCATAAATGTATGACATTACATGCGAAATTACTAAATTTGTTTTCTTCCTTTTTTTTCGCAAGCATCTGACAATAAGCCACATATAGCCATTATTTGTGAATATGATGCTTTGCCAGACATAGGCCATGCCTGTGGTCATAATCTTATATCTGAGTTGGGTGTGGCAGCAGCAATAGGGATCAAGGCTGCCATGGAGCATGCAGATAAGGATCTTGGAAAAGTAAAGCTTCTTCCCTTTTTTCTATTTTTAAGGAATGTTCATCGTATAGGTAACTAATATTTCATGCAGAAGTAATGGATATTTCTTTATAGAAGTGTTCCTTTCTTTTCATTTGAAAATTTACTGCATGCTAAGAAATTACCAGCTTGTAAAGAATGCAATATTTTATATGTACTTTATCCTCACATTCATTCATACTTGGTCATTTAAACATACATTTAATATAGTACTATTGACGCACTCCACTACATTAATTTCTGATTCTTCTTGTTGTAATGTTTATGATTTAAGTGGGTTTTTTTTTTATCATTTCTTGCAATGTTCCCTTTTCTGTAACATAAGCTTGCTTAAGAAATCCAACTTCCCACTGCAGCAGATCAAACAAAACTCTGCACTTCAGCTACAGCTAATAGGGCTTTCATTTAGAGTCATGAATGTCTTTGCATTCACGAGATTCCTGTTCAGGAATTTACAGCAGTTGTCACCAGTCATGTTCTAGAGTACTGGCAGCCTTCATCCTGTACAGATTTTGGTTTATATAGCAATGCCCTACTTTCTTTT
Organism: Achatina immaculata; assembly: GCA_009760885.1. Lineage (NCBI taxonomy): Eukaryota > Metazoa > Mollusca > Gastropoda > Stylommatophora > Achatinidae > Lissachatina > Lissachatina immaculata. The sequence continues at coordinate 9,673,746 of CM019691.1, forward strand.
TCAGAGTAAAAGAGCATGTCCGCTTTGAGGCAGTAGCATTCATGAGTTTATTTCCAGAGGTTGACACAGATTCCCTTGAAAAAGGATTCCTCTACTTCTTTATAAGATTTGAATTTTCTAATGCAAGGTGGTCTTTCTACCATTTATTTTTTAGAAGATCAGAGCTTTGCATAAAAGAGACAAGGAGTAAATAGAAACATTATTTATATGGATTTATATACTCTAAAAATTTCATAAGTACTGAACACAGTGAAAATGTGTTTAGAGTAAAAAAAATCGTAATATTGCATGTTTTCTATTCCAACATTCAGTTATCAGTCATAGGAACACCAGCAGAGGAAGGTGGTGGTGGGAAGATAGATTTGATAAATGCTGGAGTCTTTGATGATGTGGATGTGGCGATGATGGCTCATCCTGCACCTTTCACAGATGCTAGACCAATCTTCCTTGGTGGAAAAAGGTAGAGATTCTTGATAGGGTTGATAAGCTGTAGACTTAGTAACTTAATATGATAAAGACCTCCCCACAGCCAGTTAAAAAAAGTAAAATCTGAAAATAATTGCAGTCATTGCACATATTAAATATAACTAATATATAAGACACAGAAAAATGACTGTAATAAGAGAGAGTAATCACACGTGTATAAGATTTAAATGTTCCTCTCCTAAATGTGAGTATTTCCACATCTTCTAACTGAACTTCAAAGGGCAGTAATGTACCTAACATCTTTTCAAAGGATTTTGTTGTTTTATCTGTCTGGAACTGCAAGCAGGATCTTCTTAGCAACTGATACTGTGAAGTTGTTGGAGTACAGGCATTGTGTTGAATTTGGAGTAGCTAGCCTGAAATGAATACAAAAAATTTTAAAAAAGAGAACTTCTTTTGCATGGTCCTGTCACCTGTTGTTAAGAACACCAACAGAGAGGCAGGACAGAATCTTGGCCAGCTCTAGTTCAGCAACCTTGGTAAGCAAGGTGTCACTGTAGTACACTCATATTTTCCACCTAAAGAATGTCAAAGTACTAACTTTCCATAGTGAGGCATGGGCAGGTTTTAATCTCACCCTGTCTTTACAGTCTTGTCCTCCTAGCATTGTGTGTGTATTTAGCAGTAATAAGTGTGTTTGATGAGTGTGTAAGTATTTTATGTTTCATTCTAATTTTATCCTTTAGGCAACCAGTTTTTGAATAGTCCTTTGAACATTAGGCAGAAATAAAGAATAATACATAGTTATGAAATCATTTATAAGCTGATACTTTATATACGGTACTGCATTAAAATAATATAACTGCATTAAAATAATATATCTATATATGTATAAAAATATATCCATTTAGACTTTAAAAGTGAGTAAAATCAATCTCAGAAATAATACAGTGTTCTTGCAAACATTTTCACTACTTTCAAATATCTCAGATTTTTTGTGAACTACCATGGCAAGCCATCCCATGCTGCTGGGTTTCCGTGGGAAGGTGTAAATGCCCTAGATGCAGTAGTTCTAGGCTATGTGAATATAGCAGCCTTAAGGCAGCAGCTACATCCATCCTGGCGCGTTCATGGTAAGAATATTTGTATTTCAATTAATGCTACGATGTGCTACATTTGATACACTCATATTTTCATTGCATAATGTGTGAGACTTAATTCTCAAAGAAACAGTGACAGAGTTCATACATCATTAGGTAACTTGTAGGCAGGTAGGTCTCAGACAATGATAAAACCCACACAACTCAGATTTAATCTCAGCTTTAATCTTCTAAGAAAGCTAATCAGTCACTCTTTAAATGACACATGTCAGTTCTATTACATACTCAGGGAAATATGAAGGTCAGTCAAAAAAATACTGCAAATCAAGTGATATAATCACTGAAAAATATGTGAAGACTAAGTCACCCTCAAGTCTTTTCATATATTTATAATCATTATGTCACTTGATATGCAAAGTATTTCTCTCTCTCTCTCTCTGAACCTTAAGTGCCCAGGGCACATGGGGCTTCTGCAAGGGTTTTCCACAAATGCCTGTCCTTCGCCTTTTTTTCTGCTCTTGCCCAGGTGAGCCCTCTATTGCTCAACATCCTTTCTGTTGTTCTTCTCCATGTCTCTTTTGGTCTACCCTTACTTCTGCTCCCCTGTGGTGTCCATCTTAGTGCTATTTTTGGTAGTGAGTTGTCAGTCATTCGGAGCACATGTCCCAACCATCGCCAGCATCTTTCCTCAATAATTGTTGTCAGTGGCTTCATCTGCATTTCTGCTAATAAGATGTTATTTCTTATGGTGTTTGGCCAAAATATTTTTCTAATTCTTCATAAACATTTAGTCTGGAAAGAATTCAACTTGTTTTCTATGGTTTTGGTGATTTTCCAGCATTCACTTCCATAGAGTAGTACACTTAGAACATTACTCTTAAATATCCTGATTTTCATATTTATGCTTAGTTTTTTTTTTATTTCAATATATTCTGCAGCATTGCAAAAGCCTGGTTTGCTCTAGTAGGTCTGCTGTTGATGTCCTCTGTGCTGTCTCCATTTTCTACTACTCTGCTGCCAAGGTATACAAATTCGTTGACCTCCTCCACTAACTTGTTATCTACTCTGAGTACATTTCTGTTGTTCACATTTTGCTTCATTAACTTTGTCTTTCCTACGTTGATCTTTAGTCCTATGTTGTTTGCATTCTGAGTTAGCTTGTTTATTTTATCTTGCATATCTTTGTGACTGCTTGATAACAGACAAATGTCGTCGGCAAAGTCAAGGTCCTCCAGCACTGTGTCAAGGGTCCATTGTAATCCTCTGCGTTTGTCTGATGTTGCCTCCTTCATTAACCAGTCTACTGCCAAGATAAATAATGTTGGTGATCCACATTTGACAACTCCACATAGCGTTCATAGGGTCTTGTCCAGCCCTGGTTATCTGGCATGATAACTGCAGTCCTTTTATCACAGTTATCTTCACTAGCCCTCCCCAAACCTCCCAGCTTCTTTGGTCACAGATCCAGTCTGAAGTCTATACATAACCAGAATACACTGGACTAACACATAAGTTAAATTCCTTCTCTTTACTTTCATATATTGTTTCAATATTTCATATGTGAAACTCCCAAAGGTCTTTAGTTTAAGACAGAAAGACAGTTCTTTTAGAATTCTTAACCTACAGTTAAATTGCCAGACATATCTGAATTTGTCTAAACTTTGCTTGATAAGAGTGGAGGAGGAAGGGGGGGGCCTCTCTGCATAAGTCTGTGTGTTTATATTAAAAGGGTTATTTACAATCAGTAAATGTATATATGTCACAAGGTTTATTATCCTCTCTTCAGCAATAATAACAAAAGGTGGTACTAAAGCCAACATAATTCCTGATGAGGCGCAGATGATGGTGCAGGTCAGGGCACCACAGAACCCTGAAGTTCAGCAGGTTGAAGCAAAAGTCAAAGCCTGTCTCAGAGCATCAGCAGAGGCAACTGGATGCACAGTAATTTACATCTTTTTACTTGTTTTTTTTTTAATCAAAATTTAAGCAATGAGATCAGTCTGGAAAATAGCTCTGTTATGATATTTATGCCATCACTTGGCCATTTATTTCTTGAGCTTAGGATTTTCTAAATTGTTTAAACATTTTCTTAACTTACTTTTAATGTTTGTCAACCTTGAACTCTGACTTAGTCTCGCATGTAGGAGACTTTGCATGTGAACATTTTGTATTGTTTGATATTAACAAGTGTATGTGTGGTGTAGCCTGGTGTGCTTTGTCTTGCATGTAGATATTATCAGCATCAGGCTTTTCCAGATTTTACTAAGGGGTTTTAAGCCAGGGTGATAAATATCATTTTCCAACATAAGAGAGCTCACAATCCACTGTTCTACTCTTCCACCAGTTATTAACTGATGGCACAGCCATGATGCCAATTAAAATTTTAATCTTCTGTCTGTGGTACCAGAAGCTGACATACATAAAAATTATAATTAAACCTTTGTTTGTTGAGCATGTGATTTTAAAAAAAAATATACTCAAAAGTGCAAATATAATAATCATTTTCCTGTTTGTCACATGTGGCTTGGAATGTTTCAGGTTGACATTGTTGACATGCCAAAAGCTTACAATAGCCTTGTAACCAATGAGACCTTGGCCAAACTTTATGAAAGTAATGGGGCCTTGTTAGGAGTAGAATTTCCTTCAACAACTGTCAAGAAAGTATGTTTTTTCTGGTGACTATTTCTTTCAATCTCTTGTTCTCATGTTACTTGACATCTGTAGTTTGCTCTACATTATGAACCTAAATTTATGAACTCTTACATTAGGTTTACTTACATTCTTTATAATGTCTAAGATATATTTAAATGAGAAAAATTACCTACATTGAACAAATTGCAGAGATTCATTTTACTGATACACACAACTGATAAGCAATTATACATTTTATTTCGAATAAACAGCATATTTATATTTTCTTAGAGGAAAAAAAGCATTTCATTTGCATCATGCATATATAATCTTGAAACACATGACACCATGTGATTTGTAATATGACCCAGTATCCACTTTCAGTACGTCTTTGAACACGCAGAACCTGCCATAAAGACAGTGGGACTTGTAATGGTCAGGGGCTATTTGTTAGCTTTTCACATTTAACTTCTATTTTTAGATGTATACCAGAAAGTTTCCTTGAAACAAGTGTTAAAAACCATACCATTCATTCATTCTTTTGCATGTCCCTTGCAGAACTTTGCCTCCCTAACAGCACTCCTGTAGGCCTCTCAGTTGTGAGCAAGATGGCCTGCTGCTGATGCATCCATTTGCAGATCATCAACGATGTCTTGCAGCCATCTTCACCATTGGCTAGGTCTAGATTTACACCACTTACCATCTGAGATGTCTAGATCTACCTGTCGATCTCATATTGTGATTCTGTGTTGGATTTTCGCTAAATTAATGTCCTAACTACTTCTCTCCAGTCGTCTAATATGTCTAGATCTACTTGAGATACATTCAAGAGCAGTAGGGTGGTCACAGGCCATGTCCATACCCCTGCCTACATCATCAAAAATTGAAAATTTTCCATGTTTCTCTTCCTTTTTCTCGCTTGGCATCGCTCGTAACTAAACACTCTTTCACCATTTTGAAAAGTGTCACCAGACACATGGACGAAATATGTACAATCTAAATGTTACACAGGTTTTTTTAACTCTTCCCCTGCGTATTGTCACTATACTGACGCTTCCGGTTTTCCCGATGCGTGCGGGAATGGGCAGTATACTGACGATTTGTTTCATTTAAAACAACCGGTGTAACATTTAGATTGTACATATTTCGTCCGCGATTCCGGTGACACTTTCAAAATGGCGAATGCGTGCCTAGTTACGAGCGATGCCGAGCGAGAATACGGACGAGAAGCATGGAAATTTTTCAATTTTTTACGATGTAGATAGGGGTATGGACATAGCCTATGGCCACCCCGCTGCTCTTGAATGTTTTCTAAGTAGATTTAGACATATTTAGACGACTGGAGAAGTAGTTAGGAGTAGTTAGGAGGTTATTTCATACATTCAGTAAGCGAAAATGCCATACGGAGTCACAATACGAGATCGATAAGTAGATCTACACATCTTAGATGGTAAATAGGGGTAAGAAGCGCGAATCTAGATCTAGCCGATGGTGAGCTGGCCACAATCAGTGTCTAAAAACATCACATTACTTCTTTTTTCCTAAAAAACTCTGCATTTATGACATTTTCATTCATTTAGCTACACTTTGATACATATTACGTATACGGAAGTACATGGAAACACTGTTTTTCATTCCATTTTACACCTAGACCCCCTTACTGACAAGGACCCGCGTTTTTACTCCCGCACTCCAGAAAACGTCCGTGTTTCTTCCTCCAGCACGGGAAGAGTTAATGAAACAAACCAAGCATCATGATAGTGACAATACGTAGCATTCAGAAAACCGGAATCACCACTATAGTGCCAAAAGGCTCGGAAAGAGTTAAGAGAAAGATTTGTTCTCTTTTCATATTATAAAAATATCCAAAAAATGTTTTATATAATAATGGCACATTTTGTCTTAGAAGGTAATTCTGAAACAAGTTGACCTTCATTGTTGTGGAATGTATGAGAGTCATTTTACTGAATTATATTCAACAAATAATGGATTTTCATGATCAATCACAGCAACAGCAGATATTGCAAAACATCATGCAAAGTCCAGTCTCTTTGGACATGTCTTTTGTCTTCATTTTAGACTTTGGTTTCTTCAAAAACATTACACCCTCATTTATGGTCACTCTCCATTTGGTTCAGTATTTCACACTTCTTCCTATTCCTTGTGGCATTTGAAAAAAAAATGTCTCACGGATGTAATCACATGTAAATGTATGTGTATGATCAGATTACTTTATTTTCTCCTTTTCACATTCTTTGAAGTACATGTACAGAAATTAATTTTTCTATCAGAGAGATGTCATCTTAGTAATATTTTCATGTTTACTCAGATTTTCATTGCACCTTTCCATCTTCATTTTTGTGTCATCTGTGTTGACTAGTGATCAAAGACTTCTGCTGTTTAAACTTGCTTCATCAAGTTGCCAGTAAATTGTAGGTGTCACTTGCCCTAGCTTCACCATCTTTATCAACAGGTGTTTATACAAGTCCTTGATGTTTCTAATCAGATTTTTCTTTGCATCTATAATTTGTCCAGATATAACTTTGTTTATTTAGTCTTAAATTTTCCAGTGATTGCCTCAGTTTTTATCTTTTGACGTGCACAAAAATTTTTTTTCATTATAGTTTAGTTAGTTTTGTTACTTCTCTGAGAACTATTGTTCTAAAATAAGTGAACTTGAAACACTAGTATTCTATACTAACAAGCAGATACTGAAGGTAAGTGACCTTAGAACAGTGATTTATTGTAACAAATTTTTCATAATAGAAGCACAAAACCTTTGCACAGTAAAGTGATACAGCACAGTGTTGTATGGTTACATTTGAAAAATAGAAGACAGAGTACTATGGATGCATCATATAGAAAAATAACAAGAGACTTACCTGGGACTTGAATCATGGACTCCAGTGAGGTGAGCAGCCGCCTAGCCATGAGAAACAATGACAGTATAGAACACAATATTGTGTGGCTAGACCTTGAATCATTGACAAAGCACATTTAGATGTGAGAGAAAGAAATCTGACAAGAGACCTGGGACTTAAACCACGGACTCTGGTAGGACAAGCAACCATCTAACCATGATGGGATCAGCGTATTACAACTTAGCTATCTCACAACCCAAATAAAGATGCTGATGCCTTCTTGTCCTACATACTTTCTTTATTAAACAGATACATTGTTGTTTTATATACTTTGTTTATTAAATAGATGTCTTGTTGTCCTATATACTTTATTAAACAGATGCCACAATGTGCTATATGCTTTCTTTATTAAACAGGTGCCACATTGTGCTATATACTTTCTTTATTAAACAGATGCCTTATTATGTTGTATACTTTCAGTACGATGGGGTGATTGATAAGTTCTTGGCATAAAGTACAAATACTTGAAACACACAGTTGATATTAGGTGCATTTGTAGATTAGGTTAATGTAAGATTAAACACCAAGTTTCAAGAAATTAACTGCAACCAATTTTTTTACAGGCTACTGAAGTGGTAAGGGGTGGCAGAAATTGAGAAAATGGATAAAAGTTCTCATCAAGCAGTCATTTGCTACCTCTGCATCAAGGGCTTATCAATGAAGGAGATCCATGAGGATATGGTAGAGACTCTATGGGAGAGTGGCCCTTCTTATACCAAAGTGAAGAAATGGGCAGCTCAATTCAAACATGGAAGGGAGAGTCTGGAAGATGATCCCTGTCCAGGAAGACCAAGAACGGTAACCACCAATGAAACCACCAGCAGAATTCATGACATGATAATGGAGGATCGACGACTAACTGAGTGGTACATTGCTACTGAGTTGGGCATCTCCCAAGAACATGTTCATGTCATTATTCACAATGATCTTCAAATGACAAAGGTCTCTGCTCGATAGGTCCCAAAACTTGTTGGAGCTGATCACATACGACAGCGTCTCAACATGTCAAGAGACAATCTTGGCCATTTTTCTGCAGATCTTGAACAGTTTCTTCAGCAATTTGTGATTATGGATGAGACTAGGGTTCATCATTTTCAACCAGAAACCAAAGAACAGTGGAAACATCATGGATCCCCACCTCCAAAGAAATCAAGGGTGGTTCTATTTGCAAGCAAAGTGACGGCTTCCTTCTTTTGGGATTCAGAAGATGTGCTATTGGTAGACTATCTTCAAAAGGGCAGAACAGTCACCAGGGCCTATTACACTAATCTTGTTAAGCAAATGCGGGTCAATAGAAGGAAAAGCGTTGAGGGAAATTGAGGAGTCATCCTTCAACAAGACAGTGCTCCATTTCACAAGTCGACGGTGGTAATGGCTGCCATTCATGAATGCAGCTTCCAGCTTCTTGAACATCCTTCTTATTCCCCAGATTTGGCCCCTTCAGACTTTCACCTGTTTACCAAACTCAAAAAGGAGGTCAGTGGTTGTATATTTGCTTCAGATGATGACGTTATTCATGCTGTAGACCACTTTCTACTGGCACATGATGCTGACTTTTACAAAGAACGGATCCGTATGCTCCAGGGTCACTGGACTAAGTGCACAAACTTTCAAAGGGACTATGATGAGAAATAACCCAAAAAAGTTGTCCACAAATAATCAGTTGTACCTTATGTCGAGAACTTATCAATCACCCCTAGTATTAAAAAGATATGCTATATGCATTGATTATAAAACTGAGTGACAAGTTATTAATTTTCTTTCAGGATCATCTCAAGCACAGCTATCTACGATTGCTCAGGGAAAGACTTTAGCCATGGTTGCTTTGGATATTCTCTTGAAACCAGACCTGCTGGACAGCATTCAGCAAGATTTTGAAAATGACAGAAAGAATTTTTAACTCTGTTTCTGTAAAAGTTAATTACTCCATGCTGGTGATCCTCTTCAGCTGTTACTGACTGGCAGCTGGTACTACAGTGAATAATTTTGTATTGTGTGTGTGTGCTAATTTTTTTTTTACTTCTGTGGGGGGTGGGGGGTTGGTGGATTTCTCAACTGGCTACACCACAATATAAGGACACATCAGTCCCCACCATCTAAGTCTGTTACATATAGCATTGCGTAAAGGTAGGAAAGGGTCTTGACCTTGTTTGGTTTACTGACTAGGGTGACAGTATCACATCAGGCACAGTTTTGACAGCTATCTCCTGATCAGCTACAAATGTGTAATGTACAGTACTAAAATTCCCTAATGGAAACATACTTCATGTGACTAAAAGTAAGAGAAATTAGGACTGCAACAAAACTGGTTCTAGTAATTATGGTAGACAGAGGTGTATGGTTCAGTTTTACATAAAGGTAAACAGTTTTTGTGCCAAAATTTCTTAAGAGGATACCACAAGAGCTAAGTGTTGGAAATCCCATTTTTTACATTATTTCCCAAAGTTTCTGGTGTTGTACACAATCAAATGCCTTTGAGTAGTCTATAAAGCCTAAATATAGATTCACATTAAACTCTCTGCATTTCTCTATTATTAATCTTATATTGAATATATGATCTCTTGATCCTCTTCCTTGCCTGAAACCAGCTTGGACCATATTGACATCTATTTTCTTACGAAGTCTACCCATTATGATTTTTAACAGAATTTTACTGGTATGACTAATCAGAGCAACAGTTCTGTAGTTTGTGCATAATTTCAGGTTACCCTTTTTTGGCAGTGGTATGAATACAGTTCTTTTCCATTCTTTTGACCAAATACCTGAATGCCATATCTTTTTACATAGTGTGCATGATAGATTGTTGCACATTCCTTTCCTCTTGTTTTAATAAGTTCAGCTGTTGTTTCATCACATCCTGGTGATTTACCATTTTTCAGATTCTTTATTGCCCATAAAACTTTTTCTATTGTCTGTTCTGGTTCTTTCTCCTCCAATAATAATTTATACTGTTGATTTCTGCTTTCACAGTCAGTTGTTTCATACATTCCTCTGCAATATTCCTTCCATCTTTCTAGAATTTCCTCTGTCTCTATCAAGGTATTCCCCATCTCATCACAAATTACATTTAGATTAGGTGTGACATTTCTTGTCAGTGTCTTCATTTCTTTAAACATTTCACTATCACTTCTACACTTCCGATGTTCTTCTATTCTTTCACAACAATCTTGTATGTACTGTTTTTTTTTGTCTTTTCTTGTTTCTTTGTACTTCTTTTGTTAAAGATTTATATTCCTCTTTGTTGCTGTTTGTCACTTTCCATTGCGTCTTCATTTATCTACATTGTTTTATCAGTTCTAGTGTGCCTGCTGTAATCCATCCATTCTTTTGTGTTTTCTTTACTGGAACCATGTCTTTAGCTGTTGTTATTAAGATATCTCTGGCCTGCATAGCCAAATCATCTGGTGTCATCTCCTCCTGTACATCCATCAGGATTTCGAAACGGTTCTTCACTTCTATACCGTATTGTTCTGGTATTTTTGTAAGATCAAAGCAGCATGGTCTTGATCCCGTAACTGTCTTTTTTAATCTTTATCTTCATGTCTGCAATTAATAGCTCATGGTCCATGTCACGGTCAGCACCTGGTAAAGTTTTTCTGATGTTATACTTGTATATTCTCTATAAAAGCAAATGTTGTGTTGGCATTAGTGTCTGTTGATGATAAACATGCATTTAGTGTTGACTGCACAGCTTTAAGCGTGTGGATAGCTCGGGTTAGAAATTCACTATATATGTATATATATATATATATATATATATATATATATATATATATATATATATATATATATATATATATATATATATATTTATACACATACATAGATAGATATCATGAGGCAGAACCTGGGAAAGACCATAAAGGGAGGCCAGGTCCTGTTCGTACTGTTGTACTAAAGAACAGGGAGACTAATATCATTACCTGACAAATTAAATTCTCCTTGTAGAGATTCATTCATTCATTCATTTGCATGTCCCTTGCAGAACTTTGCCTCCCTAACAGCACTCCTGTAGGCCTCTCGGTTGTGAGAGAACTAAGAAAGGTGGCAACTTTACATTTAAAAGTCTGTACAGCAGCGGTTTCCAATCATTTTTTAGCGGTCCCCTACAGCAGCAAAAGTAGAACATTTTTGTGACCATCGGCCTAATTTAAAATAACAATAATAATAATAATAATCATAAAATAAACATACTGAAGTTCAGCAATAGATTTTGCTAATTTTAATTATTTTTCACATGGCGTAATTTGGTCACACACACACACATACACGTATAATGTATAATGCCACTTCCTAAATAATCTCTCGATTTTTCAAGATATTATGAAATACTGTATTTAGAATGCTAAGAAAAAGAAAGAAATAATTGTATTTTTAAAAAGCAATTTTAAAATGCTTCCCTCCTTCTTCGCCTTCTTTACTCGCATCCAGTCCATAGGCCATCAATAAGGGCTCTCCATTTATTTATATCCTGTGCTGTTTCTTTTAATCGTCTCCATGTGTAGTTGATCTCTTTTTGTTTTTTTTTAATCTCTGCTTCAAGACTCCTTATCCCAGTGTTTCAGGTCTTCCTTGTTTCCTCTTTCCCTAGGGATTCCTGGTGAGAGCTTGCCTGGTTATGTCTGTGGTAGGCTTTCGAAGTGTATTTTCTGTCCATCTCCAGTGTCTTTTCTTTATCATTTCTTTCACTGTGGGTTGGTTCATTTTCTACCATAGCTCTTCATTACTGATGGTTTCTGCTCATCTAATCTGAAAGATCACCCTTATGCAGTTATTAACAAAGATCTACAGTCTCTTGAATCTTCATACACTTTTCATATCTTTTTGCGACCCTATCTCAAACCAACCACCGCCTCCCAAACCCCACCCTCCCTCCCACCGGGCCACCCTAGTTTTGGTCGTGACCTGAAACAGACAGCCACTGCTGCAAAGTTTCAAGAGTACATGTAGACTAACAGCACCGAGATTTGGACAAGAGGCGTCTTATCTCTATATACCATCTTAATAATGGAGACTGTACACGGTGCTATTTCGCTTCGAGTTTCCATGATAGATGTGCCAATTATCCAGACCTAGCATATAAATGTTAATCGGGTTCGCTGGCCTTGCAAAAGAAAAGTATTTCTGCTGCCTGGTGCTTATATTCTAGGTTATTAGTTATGCTAGTGACTACTTTCCCGACCTTGTACTAATTTACACTTCTTGCCTCCATCTCGAACAGCACACATACCCTTCTCTCCCTACCCCTCCTGTTTCCCTCCTTGTTGCAAATGACATGAAAACCATATACAAAATCACAAAGCAGGTGACTGGTAACTTCAGCGCCAGATGTAAAAATGCAATAAGAGACAACTGGTCAGTGGAGAAAGAGAAAAAAATTGAAAGATGGAGGGAACCCTTTAACACCCTACTAAACAAAACACAAGCAGCACAAACATTAGACATACCCGAAGCAAAAACGGAACTAAACATCAATACAGGACCAGTAACAATAAGTGAAGTAAAGGAGGCAATAAAGAAGCTAACATTAGACAGGGCACCAGGTGAAGATGAAGTGACTGCTGAGATGTTGAAAGCAGAATAAACAGAAACACCACAACAACTCTGCTGGATACTACAACAAATTTGGGATCTAGAAAAAGCTCCAGAGGAGTGGAAAACTGCCCTTGTAGTAAAACTACCAAAGAAGGGTGACCTCAGAGATTGCAGGAACTGGAGAGGCATTACCCTCCTGCCACTCACCATTAAAGTATTTTGCTGAATAATCATCAACAGAATTGTACCAGCACTTGAGGGAAAACTTTGGAAAGAGCAGGCAGGATTTATGAAAGGAAGATCATGCATAGACCACACATTTGCACTTAGACAAATATTAGAGCAGGCAAATGAGTGGCATAGCACAGCATATACACTGTTTATAGATTTTGAGAAAGCTTTTGACTTTGTCAGCAGAGAAGCACTGTGGAAAATTCTAAGATGGCATGGCTTCCTCTATAAGATAGCGAAAGTCATCAAAGCCCAATACACAGGTTTTCAGTGCAAAGTGATCTACGGAGAACATACCTCCAGCAGTTTTAGGGTACAAACAGGAGTGAAGTAGGGATGTGTACTATCACCAACATTATTTATCTTGGCAGTAGACTGGTTAATCAAGGAGGCAACATTAGAGAATTACAATGGACCTTCAACACAGTGCTGGAGGACCTTGACTTTGTGGACGTCATTTGTCTACTATCAAGCAGCCACAAAGATATTTTTTTTTATTGACACATTGGCTCATAGGGCGGAAATCATATCTTTCCATGTCTAACGGCTCACCACCACCAGCTGTAGGTCTTGGATGGATTTGAATCCCAAAGTTGTACTCTCTCTAGTGATGGCTTTACGTAGTCTCTCTTGGTCTGCCTTGCTTCCCATTGCCCTTTGCTGACCATGTGAGGGCTTAGCGAGGGAGTCTGGATTCATCCATTATGAGAAATTTGCCGAGATAGGCCCATCAACATCTTTTGATGTATCTTGATATGTAGACTTGGTTCGATTCCTGTCTTATTGACTCGTTCAATTTAAAGTCGGACCATCTGATGTTCAATAGTCTACAGAGACATTTTTTCTCAAATGCATCAAGTCTTTGACTGAGTAGACTAGTTCTTCTTCTTCTTCTTCGTTTGCTTCTACCACCAAAACCGCACTGTGATCCTACTGACTTTACGCCTGTGGTCCTCGTTAGGTCCCGTGGTCTCCTGTGTGGTCCCCAAAAGGACCACACGAGATCCACAAGGGGTTCAGAGTATCACAGGGCTTTAGCCTGTATTCTTGGTGGATCTCAGAAGCGGAATAGCGTGACACCGTGGTTTTCATTGCACCAGTTTAGTCTAGGGTTGGACTTTCTCACCGGAAGACCTCGACGTGTTTAGGATATCAGTGCATCCCCGCTGGGTGAGAGGCGGTAGCCCACCCAGGCCAGAGTTGGACCTTCTCACCGGAAAACCTCGACGTGTTTTGAGATACCCGTGTATCACCGCCGGGTGAGAGGTGGTTGCCCATCCAGTCCAGAGTCGGACTTTCTCACTGGAAAACCTCAGCGTGATTAAGATACGCAAACATCCCCACCAGGTGAGAGGTGGTTGCCTATCTAGACTGCCCTGGTCCAGTGTCTCCGACTTCAGCATTTTGCGGTCGTGGCCGCTACCCTTCCTAGTTGTGACCAGGATGGAGCTTTTGTCCAGGAGGACGAATCCTCACCACTAGTGACTTCCACCCCTGGGTTGAGCCAGTTTAGGCATATTATCCCAGTATGGGCGTGTTTGGGACGTGACCGACCTCTAGAGCAGAGGTACTGTGACATGCATAGCCTTCAAGATTCATCCCTGGTGTGAGCCGGTTTAGGCAAAATTCACCAGTATAGGTGTATATCAGGCGTGACCGACCTCTAGAGTGAAGGTGACATGACATGTCTAGCCATCAAGTTCCACCCCTGGTGTGTGCCGGTTTAGGCATATTTCACCAGTGTAGGTGTATTTCGGACGTGGCCGGCCTCTAGAGCAGAGGTGCCGTGGTATGTATAGCTCTCGTAGCGATACTACTGGACATACCGATTAAACTTCACTTTATCTTTTCCACCACCTTTCCCATCGGCACCGCACAGCAACCTTTATTTCTTTTCCGCATTTCTTCCTTGACTGGGAGGAGCTTTGCTCCACGCGCGGCATTCGAAGAGTCTCGCCAGCAGTGTCTTAACCTCTGGGACAAGCCGGTTCATTCATTTCACCCGATATGACTGCACTCAGGACGTGGCCAACCTCCAGACCAGAGGTGCCGTGATTTGACTGTTTGCTTCGCTTTATCCTTTCTACCACCTTTTCCGCAGTGATGCTGCGCTGCAACCTCTTTTGCACCTTTCTTCATTGGCCGGGAGGAGCACCGCTCCACGCACGGCAACTGAAAAATCTTGCCAACAGCGAGTAGACTAGTTGATTTCCAACTCTCATAACTGTATGTTAACACTGGGATCACACAGGAGTTGAAAATTTTAAGTTTTGTGGTTTTTACTGAGCATATTTGACTTCCAGATAGTAGACAGTTTATTGAAAGTATTGGAAGCCATTGCAATGCTGGACCTGATTTCTGGTGTTGTATCACCCGAGACTGACAGTTTGCTTCTGAAATTGGTGAAATTGTGGATTTTTTCAAAAGCAAAACCGTTTAGCAAGATCTCGTCAGGTCTATTTGTGAGATCAATAATTTTTGTTTTTTCCTTATTAATTTTTAGGCCTTATTAATTTTTTTGTTTTGAGTAGGAGTGGAGGCGACCTGTTTTCTCTTGGGCATCTGCATGTGACGCTCTCAGTAGCGCTATGTCATCTGCAAAGTCTAGGTCTTCGAGGGTTTTGCCCTCGGTTCATGTGATACCCATGCATGATGGCTATCATTTGTGCTATTGCGCATGACCCAGTCGATCGCGACGCCGAATAACATTGGTGAGAGGACACACCCCTGGAAACCAATTGGAATTCCCAGAATTTGTTTGTACGCAGCAGTGTGAATTCGAGTAAAAGGCTTTTATGATGTTAATGTATTTAGGTTGGAAGCCATAATAACCCAGCAGCTTCCAAATCGAGGGGTTGTGTAGGCTATCAAAGATATGCAAAATATGATAAACAAGCTAACTCACAATGAAAACAACATAGGATTAAAGATCAACATAGGAAAGACAAAGTTAGTGAAGCAAAATGTGAACAACAGAAATGGACTCAGAGTAGATAGCAAGTTAGTGGAGGAAGTCAATTATCTTGGCAGTAGAGTAGTAGAAAATGGTGACATAACAGAGGACATCAACAGCAGACTTACTAGAGCATACAAGGTTTTTGCAAGCTGCAGACTATATGGAATTCTAAAAAATAAGCATGAATATGAAAATCAGGATATTTAAGAGTAATGTTCTAAGTGTACTACTCTATGGAAGTGAATGCTGGAAAATCATCCACACCATAGAAAACAAGCTGAATTCTTTCTGGATTAAATGTTTATGAAGAGTTAGAAGAATATTTTGGCCAAACGCCATAAGAAATATCATCTAGTTGACAGAAATGCAGATGAAGTCACTGACAACAATTATTGAGGAAAGACGCTGTCAATGGTTGTCAGCCGCGCAGAGCTGCGCCGAGCTGCACAGCGCGGGCTGCTTGCGCAGGCCGACCGTTCTTTTGGCGAAAAAGCGCTCTCGAGTTCCGTGCGTGGGGAGACAGGCTTTCGCTCCCTTCCCGGACGGCGAGAGTTAAGGTGTTTCGATGCAGAAGCAAGTGGTTTGTCCGTCGAGCGAAGCATGTAAACGGCTAGCCAGCCAGGTTCGTGCTAACGATGTAGTACGGTTTTGTCGACCGATGGTCTCGAAATTGGCCCATCTCTCGCAAAGAGTATCGGGTCTGCAGTATGTAACGTGTGTTGTTTGTGGGTGGCCAGGCTTTCTTATCCGCTCGTTAGAGCAGAGAGAGCCGCCCCCGCCGGTTAAAGGAATTGAAACACCGCCGGGGTCGAAAGGGATCCGCTCTGAGCAGAGCGCTGTCTCCCTTGCCCCGCGTCGGTCTGTCGGCAGATATCCGACAAAGATTCGGTGAAGAAAGCTATCTGGTTGATCCTGCCAGTAGTCATATGCTTGTCTCAAAGATTAAGCCATGCATGTCTAAGTTCACACTGTCTCACGGTGAAACCGCGAATGGCTCATTAAATCAGTCGAGGTTCCTTAGATGACACGATCCTACTTGGATAACTGTGGCAATTCTAGAGCTAATACATGCTTACCAAGCTCCGACCTTCGTGGAAAGAGCGCTTTTATTAGTTCAAAACCAATCGTCGTTACCCTTCGCGGGACGCGGCGTCCCAACTGGTGACTCTGGATAACTTTGTGCTGATCGCATGGCCTTCTGTGCCGGCGTCACATCTTTCAAAAGTCTGCCCTATCAAATGTCGATGGTACGTGGCATGCCTACCATGTTTGTAACGGGTAACGGGGAATCAGGGTTCGATTCCGGAGAGGGAGCATGAGAAACGGCTATCACATCCAAGGAAGGCAGCAGGCGCGCAACTTACCCACTCCCGGCACGGGGAGGTAGTGACGAAAAATAACAATACGGGACTCTTTCGAGGCCCCGTAACTGGAATGAGTACACTTTAAACCCTTTAACGAGGATCTATTGGAGGGCAAGTCTGGTGCCAGCAGCCGCGGTAATTCCAGCTCCAATAGCGTATATTAAAGTTGTTGCAGTTAAAAGCTCGTAGTTGGATCCCAGGCGCAGGCGGGCGGTCCGGCTCGCGCCGGTTCACTGCCCGTTGTATCCTGCCCTACCGTCTGCCGACTCTCTCCCGCGGGTGCTCTTCGTTGAGCGTCCCGGGTGGCCGGCGCGTTTACTTTGAAAAAATTAGAGTGTTCAAAGCAGGCCCCAGCTGCCTGAATAATGGTGCATGGAATAATGGAATAGGACCTCGGTTCTATTTTGTTGGTTTTCGGAACTGGAGGTAATGATTAACAGGGACAAACGGGGGCATTCGTATTGCGGCGTTTGAGGTGAAATTCTTGGATCGCCGCAAGACGAGCTACTGCGAAAGCATTTGTCAAGAATGTTTTCATTAATCAAGAACGAAAGTCAGAGGCGCGAAGACGATCAGATACCGTCGTAGTTCTGACCATAAACGATGCCGACTAGCGATCCGCAGGAGTTGCTTCGATGACTCTGCGGGCAGCTTCCGGGAAACCAAAGTTTTTGGGTTCCGGGGGAAGTATGGGTGCAAAGCTGAAACTTAAAGGAATTGACGGAAGGGCACCACCAGGAGTGGAGCCTGCGGCTTAATTTGACTCAACACGGGAAAACTCACCCGGTCCGGACACTGTAAGGATTGACAGATTGATAGCTCTTTCTTGATTCGGTGGGTGGTGGTGCACGGCCGTTCTTAGTTGGTGGAGCGATTTGTCTGGTTAATTCCGATAACGAACGAGACTCTAGCCTATTAAATAGTTCGCCGGTTCTTCGATGCGCCGGCGCAACTTATTAGAGGGACGAGATTGAGCAATAACAGGTCTGTGATGCCCTTAGATGTCCGGGGCCGCACGCGCGCTACACTGAAGGAATCAGCGTAGATGCCTCCCTGGCCCGAAAGGGTTGGGAAACCCGTTGAATCTCCTTCGTGCTAGGGATTGGGGCTTGTAATTCTTCCCCATGAACGAGGAATTCCCAGTAAGCGCGAGTCATAAGCTCGCGTTGATTACGTCCCTGCCCTTTGTACACACCACCCCTGCCGTGCGTGGAGCGGTGCTCCTCCCGGCCAATGAAGAAATTTGCAAATGAGGTTGCCGCGCAGCATCACTGCGGAAAAGGTGGTAGAAAGGATAAAGCGAAAGCAAACAGTCAAATCACGGCACCTCTGGTCTGGAGGTTGGCCACGTCCTGAGTGCAGTCATATCGGGTGAAATGAATGAACCGGCTTGTCCCAGAGGTTAAGACACTGCTGGCGAGACTCTTCAAATGCCGCGCGTGGAGTGAAGCTCCTCCCGGTTAAGGAAGTGAATGCGGAAAAGAAATAAAGGTTGCTGTGCGGAGCTGATGGGAAAAGGTGGTGGGAAGTGAAGTTTAACCGGTATGTCCAGTAGTATCGCTACGAGAGATATACCACGGCACCTCTGCTCTAGAGGCCGGCCACGTCCGAAATACACCTACACTGGTGAAATATGCCTAAACCGGCACACACCAGGGTTGGAACTTGATGGCTAGACATGTCATGCCACCTCCGCTCTAGAGGTCGGTAACGCCTGATAAACACCCATACTGGTGAATTTTGCCTAAACCGGCTCATACCAGGGGTGAATCTTGAAGGCTATGCATGTCATAGTTCCTCTGCCGTAGAGGTCGGTCCCGTCCCAAACACGCCCATACTGGGATAATGCCTAAACCGGCTCAACCCAGGGGTAGAAGTCACTAGTGGCGAGGATTCGTCCTCCTGGACAAAAGCTCCATCCTGGTCACAACTAGGAAGGGTAGTGGCCACGACCGCAAAATGCTGAAGTCGGAGACACTAGACCAGGGAAGTCTAGATAGGCAACCACCTCTCGTCCGGCGGGGATGTTTGCGTATCCTAATCACGCTGAGGTTTTCCGGTGAGAAAGTCCAACCCTGGACTGGATGGGCAACCACCTCTCACCCGGTTTTGATACACGGGTATCTCAAAACACGTCGAGGTTTTCCTGTGAGAAAGTCCAACTCTGGCCTGGGTGGGCTACCGCCTCTCACCCAGCGGGGATGCACTGATATCCTAAACACGTCGAGGTCTTCCGGTGAGAAAGTCCAACCCTAGACTAAACTGGTGCAATGAAAACCACGGTGTCACGCAATCCCGCTTCCGAGACCCACCAAGAATACAGGCTAAAGCACTGTGATACTCTGAACCCCTTGTGGTCCTCTCGTGGTCTATTTTGGACCACACAGGGGACTACGGGACCTAACGAGGACCACAGGCGTAAATTCATTAGGTTCACAGTGCGGTTTTTGGTGGTAGAAGTGAACGAAGAAGAAGAAGAAGCTGTCAATGGTTGGGACATATGCTCCGAATGACTGATAACTCACTACCAAAAATAGCACTAAGATGGACACCACAGGGGAACAGAAGTAAGGGTAGACCAAAAGAGAAGAACAGCAGAGAGGATGTTTACAATACAAGGCTCACGTGGTAAAGAGTGGGGAAAAAAGGCAAAGGACAGGCGTTTGAGGGAAAACCCTTGTGGAAGCCCCATATGCCCTCGGCACTTAAGGTTCACTCACCCATCCACCCACACATCTACCTACCTACCTGTCCATCTAATACATTATAAGTTTATGTTTTTATATATTAATATTAAAGAAGTGTTCTTGGATTATTACTGTAGTATTTATTGTTCTTTTATATGTTCATTAGGTTGTCTTTCTCTCACTTCTATTTTAGGCTGTGGCTACGACAATATTTAATATTCCTTGTCAATTTTAAATTATTAATACACGTTACTTCGTCTTCTTTTCATTTACTTCGCAAGTTATGAATGTCGCTACACGTGGTACTATGAATGTCGCTACACGTGGTACTACTATATGGTTCACCACAATATTGGAATCTTGACACGCAAATTCACTACAGAATCCAGAAGGTTCGTTTTTTAATCAAAGTATAGTTCTTTCTACATTTTGAGACGCGTCCTGGGTGTTTTTTTTTACCCCTCAGAACCCCATTCTCCACGCAGTGCGATGATGGTTTGTAGCTCTCTGATTTTGAAAATAATCAAAGTATACTTAAAATTGGACTTCCTTCCGGAATCCATTTGTCCACACGAAGCGGGTGTTTAAACGAAAAACAGAGCAGTTTTGTGTTAATTTAACGCGTTTTTGTGGAAGTTTTTATCGCTAGGTTTTTGTTTATCAACAAATATGGCTTCCAGTGCTAGTTCCTCTCGTTCAGAGCAGCGTTGGTCTGCATTAGAAGCTCAAACTTTAATTCAAAAGTGGCTAGACTGCGGTGAAGAGGATGAAGATGGTAGTGATTTTGAGTTGTCGGACCCACGTATTGCTGCTGATTCAAGTGATGAGGATGTGTCTTTTGGTTCGGCAGCAAAACGTGCTAGAAGGGTAGCTGGTGATACATCGTCTCAGCTTGTTGCTAGTACTAGCTGTAATATCACCGTAAGTAATACTGGAGATTCTGTAATGCCAGGAGCCTGTACAAGTATCACAGGTGATGACAGTGGTGAATAGAGATCTGTAGAAGAGGGAATGACACGCTCTAGATTTGTGTTCAAACCTCTGCGTCAGCCTGGTGTTACAGAGGGCTTGGATTTGAGTACAGCGCTCAGCTCTTTTACCACTATTTTTACCAGCAGCATCAAGAGCTACTTGATAAAACAAATCAATGATTTTGCAAGATCTAAATGCAAGCAAAACAACCCAAGTAGCCAGTTTTCAGTGTATGGCAGGTGGAAGGATGTCACAGAGATGGAGCTGGACAAATTTTTGGCTGTTCTCATCAACATGGGAATGCAGAGAAAGCCCTATATAAAGGATTACTGGTCCAAAGCTCCTCATATGTATCAAGCCTGGTTTGGCCAAATGATTAGTAGGCAAAGATTTGAGGATATCTATCACACCATGCTATATGCTGGGGGAGATGAGGCTGAAGGAAAGGATAAGATAGAACCTTTCGTAAATCATGTACTTGACGAGAGTAGGAAAGCTTTCTATCCTTATGAAAACCTCAGCCAGGATGAAATGGTGATAGGCTTCAAAGGTAGGTGGCAGTACAAGCAGTTTAATGCACATAAGCCAAAAAAGTATCATATCAAGGCTTTTGGCTTATGTGATGCGGCTACTGGCTATGTGCTGAACCTCCTGTTCTATTTCGGCTCAAAGTCCTCGTATAACCCTGAAGCAGACCCCGGCAGTGGGCAGGCCAAGAAAGTCTTCCAGACATTGCTTCAGCCATTTGATATGGGACACCATGTGTTTGCTGACAGATACTACACAACCAGAGAGTTGGTAGACTATCTGCTAGAACAGGAGACCTACTACACTGGCACTCTGAACCGCAATGGAAAAAACTTTCTACCACAGCTCAAACAGCTCAAGTTGGACCATCTCCAAATGAAATGGTTTCTGAACAGCACTGACAGGATTTTCTGTGTGGCTTTCAAAGATAAGAAAGGCAAGGAAGAGGTTTTAGCTGTGTCAACCAAAGCAGAGGTCAAGACCATAACAACCCACAAAGAAGTGGTCAAGCCTGCTGTTATTGATAGCTACAACCAGTCGATGAATGGATGTGATGTCATGGATCAGAGAATTGGATATTATGGCATCCATACCAGAAAATCTGTCAAGTGGTGGAAAAAAATATTCATGTGGCTATTCGAAGTTGCCCAGATAAACAGCTTTATACTGTACACACTTGGGTGCGGGAAGATGCTAAGACTGCGTGATTTCAAGAGCCAGTTGCTGTATCAGCTCACAGAAGCCAGCATGAAACAACTGATGATAGAGAAATCCATACCATCATCAGTTCCAACCAAATCAGTAGCTGCACCAGTGAAATTCTCTAACACTAGGCATCTCATTTTGTATCATAAAAATGATTTGAGATGTGCCCACTGCAGCACGCCGGCCAAGCCAAAGAGAACTCACTTCTACTGTTCAGGGTGTCCAAATCTTCCACATCTGCTACCTCAGTGCTTTGGTCAATACCACTTTAGTGCTTAGAATGTAAAATAACATTAAATGTTGTACATAGACTGCTTCAAATTAAAAAAACACACAACGGCCTGTTTTTCTGTTAAATATTAGTCACCGCCGACTTGTTTTCATGTAAATATTACCTACCCACTTGGTGTTTTTTAGTTTGCTTTAAATGGCTAATTAATGTATGTTTTCATGTAAATTTTGGAGGATATGTGAAGAGAAGGTGTTTGTGTACATTTTTATTCATTATGGAATTATATGACCAACTACAGTGGATTAACTTTATGGGTAAGTGAAAAAAACATTCCAATTTCTTCATTTTCCATTCTTTCTTCTCAGTTCTTAGCTCCTTTTTTTTTGTTGTTGTTGTATACTAACAACATGCTAACAATTTTCTTAGAAAAACAAAATACATTTTTTATTCTTTAAAATAATGTATAATACTTCATACTACAAATCAGATTATGCCTTTGTCATTCTTTTAAATGTGACAATCATCCCATTCCACATTGTGAAATCTATCCCCCCTTGGTCTTTTGAGGGAAACACCCCCAGTATACAGAGAGACTCATCAAACGAAATTCGCAAGTATCACATTGAGACATCTCCGAAAGTATTTTACACAAAGTTCCAAAAATATAAAATCTTCTGCATTTCTTGCACAGTATTAATAATCACTTTTCATCTTGAAATGCTATTTTCTGTCTGTCCTAAACTACTTCTGGTTCTGAACTGATCTCCCAAAAATCTATTAACTCCACTTGCCCATCTGTTCTATCTATCCTGTTATTCTTTTTGTCTAGCTCTGACTTCTTTTCTCTTCCTTTGTCTCATTCTATCTTCATTCAAAACTGCATGCCTATCTTATATATCATAAGTCAGTTGTCCAGTAGGACACACCTCTAGATCTTTCTAATGGTCATCTAGTTTACTACATACTTACTGGACTTTGGGATGAGTCGGTCCACTCTCTTTTGCCTTTTTATTGGGCCGCTGGACTATTCATGTGTGCTAATTGTGTTCTAAGATTAGCAAATATGCCTCACCTGTCAGTAAATCTGTTGCAGTCCCTTCAGTGCCCAAGGCTGTACGTTCACATGCAGAAGGTCTTGTTAGTCATATTTAAAAAAAAAAGGTCATAACTTTTTAAAAGTTATTAGCCATTGATAGAATATCTCTTTCTTGGTATAAAGATTATCATTCGCTGGCAGAAATTTATGGAAGCTTAGGGATAAAGATTGCTTTCTGTGACATGCAGTGGCAAAAGAATGTAAGACAAAGTGCATTCGTTCCTTTTGTTTTCATCATTACTTCCAACAGTCTCAGCTACTCTTAAGACACCCGAACCATCATATTTGCTCTGCTGTTTAGTTTGAGAATTCCTTCCCTTTTTTCAGAGTGAATCTTCCCCTACACTATTGTCACAACGAAGACAAGGTCACTTGATTTGATCACACGACAGTATAGGTCGCTGTATTTAAAAAAAGGTAGTGTCTATCCGCACATGAGCCGTTGAGACCTACATTTAAACTGCGCATATATACGACACATTCATTCATTTGCATGTCCCCTGCGGAACTTTGCCTCCCTAACAGCACCCCTGTAGGCCTCTCGGTTGTGAGCAAGATGGCCTGCTGCTGATGCATCCATTTGCAGATCATCAACGATGTCCTGCAGCCATCTTCGCCTTGGTCTTCCTCCCTTTTTTTTCCCCCATTATGTACCCTTTCAAGACTGTCTTCTCTAGATTATCTTGACATTTAATGTGTCCAAAATATTTAAGTTTTCTTTGTTTAATCCTCATTACTAGTCAGCCTTCTTCAATATTAAGTTCTTGTAGTGTGGACATATTTGTTCTTTTTTTTTTGTGTCCATGATATTTGAAGATCTCTTCTGTAGCATTTACATTCAAAGGCATTTATGTGTTTCTCAGCTGTTTTAAGTGTCCAGGTCTCACAGGCATATGTTGCGATGGGAAAGATATATACGACACAGTGAGAATTATTTCAACCGTCCCGCTAGCATAAGTGTAGTAATATAGAAGATATGCGAATTTTTAAAAAACTTTTTAAAGGTATACTTTAGATTATGACACTATTTACTTGTCTTTTTATTTAGAAAACTTTTTTTTTTTTATTTTGAAAAACTGGCAGTTTCCTATGTCCCCTGACTTTTTGTCCCAGATGGAGTAAACGTTCCACCTCGAATCCAGTTAGGACCCTGAGTCGACTGTCTGTCCTGGAAGGAGTAAGCATCACACCCCGAATTTGGTTAGGACCATGCCCCCACTGTCCATCATGGCTCAACTCGGGTCAGGGATTAGGAAAAAGTATTAAAGAAATTCACTTGAAATTCTTTCCCCACATATCCAGTGTTAGTGGCAAATCCTGCCGTTGGAGTCCGTGACAAAAAGTCATAGCCCAGTAACAATTTTTCTGTTTAGAACAATATATGTGCTAAGTTGAAGTCTGCCATCTGCAAACATATGATATTAGCAGAAGTTCACCATTAACTTTTGTTTCTTCCTTTTTTTAGGATCTAACCATACACCACATATAGCCATTCTTTGTGAATATGATGCTTTGCCAGACATAGGCCATGCCTGTGGTCATAATCTTATATCTGAGTTGGGTGTGGCAGCAGCAATAGGGATCAAGGCTGCCATGGAGCATGCAGATAAGGATCTTGGAAAAGTAAAGCTTCTTCCTTTTTTTTTCTATTTTTAGGGAGCATTCATTGTATAGGTAACAGATATTTCATGCATAAGTAACGGATATTTCTTTGTAGAAGTGTTCCTTTCTTTGTATTTGAAAATGTACTGTGTGCTAAGAAATAACCAACTTGTAAAGAATGCCATATTTACTTTAGCCTCACACTCACTCATACTTGGTCATTTAAACATACACTTAATATAGGTCTCTGTTGATGCACTCCACCACATTAATTTCTGATTCTTCTTGTTGCAATGTTTATGATTTAAGTGGTTTTTTAAAATCATTTCTGTTGATGCTTCCCTTTCTGTAACATAAGCTTGGTCAAGAAATCCAACTGTCCACTGCAGCAGATCAGACAAAACTCTGCAGTTCTGCTACAGCTGATGGATCTTTCATTTAAAAGTCACAAAAGTCTTTGCATCCATGAGGTTCATGTTCAGGAATTTGCAGCAGTTGTCAGCAGTCATGTTCTAGAGTGCTAGCAGCCTTCATATTGTATAGATGTACCTTTATTCTACAGTGCACTACTTTCTTCTTCTTCTTCAGAGAAAGAGTATGTTGTCTGCTTTGAGATAGTAGCCTTCATGTGTTTACTTCCAGATGTTGACACAGATTCTCTTGAATAAGGATTCTTCTACTTCTTTATAAGATTTGAATTTTCTAATGCCTGATGGTTTTTCTGCCAGTTATTCTTTCGAAGATGAGAGACATTCATAGAAGTGTCAAGCAGTAAACAGAAACATTATTAATATGGCTTGACATACATTATAATACTTTCACAAGTACTGAACACAGTGAAAATGTATGAAAAGTTTTCAAAAATTGTAATATTGCATGTTTTCTATTCCAACATTCAGTTATCAGTCATAGGAACACCAGCAGAGTAAAGTGGTGGTGGGAAGATAGAGTTGATAAATGCTGGAGTCTTTGATGATGTGGATGTGGCAATGATGGCTCATCCTGCACCTTTCACAGATACTAGACCAATCTTCCTTGGTATAAAAAGGTAAATATTTTTGAGAGTGTTGAATTTAGGTTTTAGATTTAGTAACTTAATATGATAAAGACTTCCCCATGGCCAGCTATGCATGTAAAAGCTGGAAAACAACTAAAGAAATAGACAAGAAAGTAGACTCTTTTGAAAACAAATGCCTAAGGATAATACTCAGTATAAAGTGGAATGAATTCAAGAACAATGCATTGATAAGACAGATGAGTAAACAACAGCCTGTCTCATGGGTGATTAGAAAAAAGAAGATTGACACATGTAAGCCATGTGATGAGAAGAAACAATCAGAGGATCCCCAAACAAGCTATCAAGTGGAACACAACAGGCCGAAGAAAAAGAGGTTGACCACTTGAAACTCTAAAGAGGACATATTAAGAGAGGCCAGTTCAGTGGGCATAACATCCCTTGATGAGAATGAAAAACTCGCTGAAGATGAAATCTTGGCAAACTACCATGTGGGTCCTATGTGACGTTCAGCAGCACGGGAAGGATACAACAACAATAGCCGGCTACAAGAAAAATTAGAAAATAATTTCTGGCATCACATATATTAAATATAGCTAAATATGAGATGAACACTATGATAACGAATAATCACAATTGTAAGTTAAATGTTCTTCTCCTAAATGGGAGTGTTGTATTTCCACATCTTCTAAATGGACTTAAAGGACAGTAATGTACATACAATTTGTCAAAGGATTTTGTTGTTTTATCTGCCTGGAACTGCAAGCAGGATCTTCTTAGCAGCTGATACTGTGAAGTTGTTGGAGTACAGGCATTGTATTGAATTTAGAGTCCATTAGAGTGGCTAGCCTGAAGACTGAAATGAGTCTTAAAAAAAAAGAACTTCTTTTGCATGGTCCTGTCACCTGTTAAGAACACCAACAGAGAGGCAGGACAGAATCTTGGCCAGCTCTAGTTTAGCAACCTTGGTAAGCAAGGTGTCACTGTAGTACACTCATATTTTCCACCTAAAGAATGTCAAAGTACTAACTTTCCACAGTGAGGCATGGGCAGGTTTTAATCTCACCCCTGTCCTTACAGTCTTGTCCTCCTAGCATTGTGTGTGTATTTAGCACAGTAATAAGTGTGTTTGATGAATGTGTAAGTATTTTATGTTTCATTCTAATTTAATCCTTTAGGCAACCAGTTTTTGAATAGCCCTTTGAGCATTAGACAGAAATAAAGAATAATACATTATTATGAAATCATTTGTAAGCTGCTACTGTATATACAATACTGCATTAAAATAATGTATTTATATAATATGTATAAAAGTATATCCATTTAGACTTTAAAAGTGAGTAAAGTCAATCTCAGAAATAATATAATGTTCTTTGAAAGATTTTCACTACTTTCAAATATCTCAGATTTTTTGTGAACTACCATGGCAAGCCATCCCATGCTGCTGGGTTTCCGTGGGAAGGTGTAAATGCCCTAGATGCAGTAGTCCTAGGCTATGTGAATATAGCAGCCTTAAGGCAGCAGCTACATCCATCCTGGCGCGTTCATGGTAAGAATATTTGTATTTTAATTAATGCTGTGATGTGCTACATTTGATACACTTGTATTTTCATTGTGTATTGTTTGAGACTTAATTCTCAAAGAAACAGTGACGGAGTTCATACATCATTAAGTAACTTGTAGACAGGTAGGTCTCAGGTAATGGTAAAGCCCACACAACTCAGATTTAATTTTCTAAAAAAAACTGATTAGTCACTCTTTAAAGGGCACATAAATTGTATTACAGATCCAGGGAGACATGAGGGCCAGTCAAAAAATAACTGCAAACTAAGAGGTGTAACCATTCAAAAAATATACGTAAAGAATGACTTTTTGACTCACTTTCAAGTCTTTTCATATATTTTAAATAATTATGTCCCTTGCTTTGCAGTTACTTTTTAACATGCCCTCTTATTTATTAAAACCTGTGGTCTTCTTTATATTCTCCTATTTACCAAACCAAAGTACTTCATTTTTAGGCTATTAATTGAGATTGACATTTGACTTCCATCTACCGGTAGACTGCAGTTGCAGACATGAAGTCTGTGCAACTGATGTCATGATTAAGACCTTGAAAGCCAGACATTGAGTCAGATGGAAGTGTAGACTACAACACAGTATTTATGAATTCCCTGAAGGAAGAAAACGTTCACACAGACTGCATTACCTTTAGGCACATTTCATCCAGGTCCATTAACCAAGATGAAGTATCACAATACAGCAGAATCTCTCTTAACTGGCACCCAATTAAGTAGCAATACCAAAGCAACAGCACTTTCGAAGGCTTAAATTTAAACCAGAAATTTAGGCTTATGAGATAAGAAAAATATGTAATGGACTTGCGTTCTGGCAACACTGTCGTATGTATGGCAAAGCCACAAGGGGCATGTAACTCCTGAAGGTGTGCTTCACACGATACTCCCAGGCAGCAGGGAGGCAATGCAGCCCTCCGACGGGGCCAGAGACAAGATTAACTTGCCACCAGCAAGTGCAAAAAGCATACTGGAAAACCTAGACGCAGGATTATGCAAAGAACTGGACAAACAGCTAAGAGGAAAAAACCTGGAGCAGAAACTGCAAGCATCTGGTAACATCATATATCTTCACTGCCACAAAGAGTTTGGAACCAAACAGGCAAAAAGAGAAAAAGTGACACCAAGAAAGTCCAGAAGACAGAGGAAAATAGAAGCAATAAGACAGCAGAAAAACCATGCCCGGAAAATGTTCAACAAGGCACATGAATCAGAAAAAGGACTAAGACAGGTTTGGCAGCATCTAAAATCCCAGCACAGTGGCCTTTGCAGAGCTGAAAGACTATGTAAAAAGAGGGGAAAACCAGATACGCAAGAGAGAAGTTCTACATAGATCCCTTTGGATTTGCCAAGCAGTTATTTGAACAGCCAAAATCAGGTACGCTGAAAGCAGGTAAGGAGGTGCTCGAGGAACATCTGAGCAAGACATACTCTGATAAAAATCAGCATACACCTCTCGAGCAGATGAAAGGTCTAGTGTGGCCCTGTGCACCAGGCAGCAAATTCAAATGCAGCCCACCAACCTTACAAGAAGTAGAGAGCGTTGTAAGAAAAGCTAAAGGCAAGTCAGCACCAGGCCTAAATGGCGTTCCTTACATACTGTACAAAAGATGCCCTGAAGTACTAAAGAAGCTTCATAAACTCCTACGAACAGCATGGACCAAAGGAGTCATATGTAAAGAATGGAAAAAGGCTAACGGAGTATACATCCCCAAGGAGCAGAATTCCACTGAAATCAACCAGTTCAGACCAATCTCACTTCTGAATGTGGAAGGAAAGATATTCTTCTCTGTGATGGCAAAAAGACTAACAACATACCTCCTAGATACATCCGTGCAGAAGGGAGGAATCCCAGGTTTCCCAGGATGTCTCGAGCATGCATCGATGATTTGGGAAGCTATTCAGCAGGCGAAATCTTGAAAGCAAGATCTACAGGTAATATGGCTTGACCTAGCCAATGCGTATGGCTCAGTTCCACACCAGATGATATGGCTAGTACTAGGCATGTATCATGTGCCAAAAGAAATCACAAATATGCTTAAAAGGTACTTCACAGGGTTCCTCATGAGGTTTGGAACATCAGGATATATTACAAGATGGATCGAGCTCCAGGTAGGAATTGCAATGGGTTGTACAATATCTCCCATACTGTTCGTACTAGCCATGCAAGTAATCCTGAGAGCAGCAGAAGGCCCAAGGTTCAGAAATGGATGTCAAATGCCACCACTAAAAGCATTCATGGATGACACAACAGTAATAACAACCAGTGAAGCACAGGCACGAAAGATGTTAGAGCGTTTGGACAGCCTTATCATATGGTGCCGCATGAGCTTCAAGCCAAAGAAGCCTGTCACTCATTAAAGGGAAAGTGATAGAAAGATCGTACACAGTTGCAAATCAGATAATCCCGACTGTAGGGGAGGAGCCAGTAAAGAGCCTTGGCAGAGTATATAATGCATCCATGAAGGACTCAAGTGCCATGAAGCAGGTCATAGAAATGGCACAGAATGGACTGAGCATCATAGACAAAAGCAGGCTACTGGGTAAGTTCAAAATATGGTGCCACCAGTTCATGCTGATTCCAAAACTGATGTGGCCACTACTCATTTACGAAGTAAGTACCAGCACAGTAGAGGCAGTCGAAAGAAAGATAAATAAATCCATAAGAAAGTGGTTAGGTGTACCACCAGGATTAACTGATGTAGCGCTGTACTACAAGGAGAGCAAACTGCAGCTGCCATTCAAATCTCTGGTTGAAGAATACAAGGTAGGAAAAACAAGACTTGCAATGATGCTACAAGAATCTACAGATCCGGTGGTACGAGAAGCGCAGCCAACACTTAAAACTGGACAAAAATGGAAAGTAGGTGAGGAAGTGACCACAGCCAGGGAAATGCAGGAGCTGAAAGAAGTAACAGAGTACACCCAGACCAACAGAAGGGGATTTGGTCATGGCGAAATCAAATGGTGGTCAAAGGCCTCCTGCAAGGAAAGAAGGGATATGATCATCAGTGAAGTAAGGAATTCAGAGGATGACAAGCGGGTCCAGAAGGCAGTCCAACAATCACAACAAGGGCAATGGACAACATGGGAGGAAGTCCTGCAGAGATCAATAACATGGAATGACATCTGGAAAATGGCACCCTTGAGGCTCAGCTTCATCATCAGAGCTACTTATGACCTTCTGCCTACAAGCTTCAACCTATACAGCTTGTCTGGTCACAGATCCAGTCTGAAGTCTCTAGCTGACCAAAACACACTGGACACATCAGTCTTTCATATATTGTTTCAATATTTCATATGTGAAAATGTTACTCCCAAAGGTCTTTAAGGCAGACAAACATTTCTTCTCTTACAGTTACAAATAGATTATCATGACATTTAATGTGTCCAAAACATTTATTTAAGTTTTCTGTGTTTAATCCTCTTTACGAGCCAGTCTTCTTCAATATTAAGCTCATGTAGTATGGATATATTTGTTCTTTTTTTGTGTCCATGATATTTGAAGAACTCTTTTGCAGCATTTACATTCAAAGGCATTTATGTGTTTCTCAGCAGTTTTGTTAAGTGTCCAGGTCTCACAGGCATATAATGCAATGGGAAAGATGCATGCCCTTAAAAATATTATTTTTGTAGCTCTATCTGTTCCTCTCCAGAGATTCTTTAGTTGTTTTACTTTCTGAAGAGTGATAGATGTCCTCCTTTTATTTTCCTCATTGTATCTCCATTATTAGTTAGTAGTGATCCAAGATATTCAAAACTCTCCACTTCTTCCAATTTTTCTTCATTGATACATATTTCAGCTGCCTTATTTGCTTTAAAAAAAAAACAAACCTAAACAGGTGAAAAAAAGGCAAACATATATTGAGTGTGAAGGGCAGTCACCAAAATGAGGTCTTACAACAGGTTTTTTTTTTTTTTTGTCAAAAATAATAACTTTAAATAAACATTAATTGAACTGTACTGATTGTCTCCACAAGGTTCTTGGCTCCACTGACATGGGAAATTTGAGTAACAAGATCCCATGCCTACATCCAACCTACAACTGTGGGACAGATGCATTTAACTACACAAAGGAATTCACTGCAGCTGCTGGTAAGACATGCAGTTCACAGAAAGAGATCGACTTAAGAGAAAGATTTGTTCTCTTTTCATATTATAAAAATATCCAGAGATATGACACATTTTGTCTTAGAAGGTAATTCTGAAACTTCTTCTTCATTCGCTTCTACCACCAAGACTGCCCTGTGATCCTACTGAATTTACTACTGTGGTCCTCGTTAAGTCCTGTGGTCCCCGAAAGGACCACAGTAGGTTCAGAGTATCTCAGGGCTTGAGCCTGTATTCTTGGTGGGTCTCAAAAGTGGGATTGCATGACACCGTAGTTTTCGTTGCACCAGTTTAGTCTAGAGTTGGACTTTCTCACCGGAAGACCTCGACGTGTTTTTGGATATCAGTATATCCCCCCTGGGTGAGAGGTGGTAGCCCACCCAGGCCAGAGTTGGACTTTCTCACAGGAAAACCTCGACGTGTTTTGAGATACCCATGTATCACCGCTGGGTGAGAGGTGGTTGCCCATCCAGCCCAGTGTTGGACTTTCTCACCGGAAAACCTCAGCGTGATTAGGATACGCATACATCCCCGCCGGGTGAGAGGTGGTTACCTATCTAGACTGCCCTGGTCCAGTGTCTCCGACTTCAGCATTTTGTGGTCATGGCCGCTACTCTTCCTAGGTGTGACCAGGATAGAGCTTTTGTCCAGGAGGACGAATCCTCGCCACTAGTGACTTCCACCCCTGGGTTGAGCCGGTTTAGGCGTATTATCCCAGTGTGGGTGTGTTTAGGATGTGACCGAACTCTAGAGCAGAGGTACCTCGACATGCTTAGCCTTCAAGTTCCACCCCTGGTATGAGCCCATTTAGGCATATTTCACCAGTATGGGTGTATGTCGGGCGTGACCGACCTCTAGAGTAGAGGTGGCGTGACATGCCTAGCCATCAAATTCCACCCCTGGTGTGTGCCAGTTTAGGCATATTTCACCAGTGTAGGTGTATTTCGGACGTGGCCGGCCTCTAGAGCAGAGGTGCTGTTGTATGTGTAGCTCTCGTAGCGATATTACTGGACATACCAATTTAACATCACTTTATCCTTTCCTTCACCTTTTCACATCGGCGCAGCACAGCAACCCTTATTTCTTTTTTCCGCATTTTCTTCCCTGGCCGGGAGGAGCTTCACTCCACACGCGGCATTCGAAGAGTCTCGCCAGCAGTGTCTTAACCTCTGGGTTAAGCCGGTTCATGCATTTCACCCGATATGACTGCACTTAGGACGTGGCCGACCTCCAGACCAGAGGTGTCATGATTTGACTGTTTGCTTCGCTTTATCCTTTCTACCACCTTTTCCGCAGTGATGCCGCGCGTCAACCCCATTTGCACCTTTCTTCATTGGCCGGGAGGAGCACCGCTTCACGCACGACAGTTGAAGAACCTCGCCAGCAGCGGTAGATGAGCTACCAAACGTGCCACTCATCTACCCTAAGTGTCTGGTTTTAGGCGCCAGATATTCGCCTTCGCCCCTTCTCCTGTCAGTTTAAACAGTTTTGCCACAGGAAGGCCAGGAGCTGGACTTCACTGCCAGAGGCTGTTTGAGATGCACGCCGTTGGAGTGGAGATCAAATTCACCCCACCTCCGGCAATAACAATCCTTAGAACCTAATTCTGAAACAAGTTGACCTGCATTGTTGTGGAATGTATTATAATTTTACTGAATTATATTCAACAAATAATGGATTTTCATGATCAGTCACAGCAACAGCAGATATTGCAAAACATCATGCAAAGTCCAGTCTCTTTGAACATGTCTTTTGTTCTCATTTTTGACTCTGTTTTCTTCAAAAACATTACACCCTCGTTTATGGTCATTCTCCATTTAGTTCACTATTTCACACTTCTTCTTATTCCTTGTGGCATTTGGAAAAAAAAATGTCTCACGGATGTAATCACATGTAAATGTATGTGTGTGATCAAATTACTTCAATTTCTCCTTTTCATATTCTGTGAAGTACATGTACAGAGAGGCCTACAGGAGTGCTGTTTGGGAGGCAAAGTTCCGCAAGGGACATGCAAAGGAATGAATGAATGAATGAACATGTACAGAAATTAATTTTATCAGAGAGATGTCACCTTAATAACATTTTCATGTTTACTCAGGTTTTCATTGTACCTTTCCATCTTCATTTTTGTCTCCTCTGTGTTGACTAGTGATCAAAGACTTCTGCTGTTTAAACTTGCTTCACCAAGTTGCCAGTAAAGTGTAGGTGTCACTTGCCCTGGCTTCACCATCTTTATCAACAGGTGTTGATACAAGTCCTTGATGTTTCTAATCAGATTTTTCTTTGCATCTATCATTTGTCCAGATATAACTTTGCTTTCTTTAGTCTTAAATTTTCCAGTGATTGCCTCAGTTTTTATCTTCAGACATGTACAAAGAATTTTTTTCATTATAGTTTTAGTTAGTTTTGTTATGTCTCTGAGAACTATTGTTCTAAAATAAGTGAACTTGAAACACTAGTGATCTATAGTAACAAGCAGATATCAGAGGTAAGTGACCTGGAAACAATAGTAGTCTATAGTAAAAAACTGCAGAAAAGAACAAGTATATCCATACTACAAGAACTTAATATTGAAGAAGGCTGGGTAGTAAAGAGTATTAAACAGAGAAAACTTAAATATTTTGGACACATTAAACGTCATGATAATCTAGAGAAGACCATTTTGGAAGGGTACATAAAGGGAAAAAGAAAGAGAGGAAGACCAAGGCAAAGGTGGCTGCAAGACATCGTTGATAATCTGCAAATGGATGCATCAGCAGTAGGGCATCTTGCTTACAACCCAAAGGCTACAGGAGAACTGTTAGGGAGTCAGAGTTCCGCAAGGGACGTGCAAATGACTGATTGACTGAGTAAAAAGCAGATATCAGAGATAGGTGAACTTGGAACAATATTGATCTATAGTAACCAACGTAAATATCAAAGTAGATATCAGAGGTAAGTGAACTTGAAGCACTAGTGATCTATAAATATCCTGATTTCAGAGGCCGAACACATATAGGCATGCCCCGAGTGTAATGAACCCACTCCCCAAGACAAGAAACAGAGCTAGGCCTCTTTTTTACAGTTAGAGTTACAGTAACAAACAGATATCAGAGGTATATGAACTTGGACAAGCCAGTGGTAATCCGTGGCAGCGGTTCTTAACATTTTGTTTTGATACTGTGCACCCACTTTTCTTTGGACCCCTGATAAAAAATAAAGCAATAAACATATCCCAAGTCATACTAAGATTGTGAAACATTGTAACAAGCAGATACCAAAGATAAGTGAACTTGGGGCAGTGAGATTCCTAGCAACGAGCAGATTCTGAAGGTAAGTGACCTTAGAACAGTGATTTATTGTAACAAAGTTTTCAAATGAGAAGCACGAAGATTTGCTTTAATTGCTATATGGTGTCATATAAGTTTGATATATGTGTGGTCTTAGAATAATTTGACATTCCTTTAAAATTACATTTATCCATTTCCTTTTTGTTGTCAGTTATTCTCACGTATTTATCATGTAAATGTAATTTTTCAATAATTTTTATCATTTTTTTTTAGCCATCACTCAAATCCACTCCATTATGAAATCATCTCTTTAAATGACTTGAATGTCTTCACTCTGCTGCATACAATCTTTGACAGTAAAGTAATAGACCTCAGTATTGTGTGGTTAGACCTTGAATCATTGACAAAGCACTTTTAAATGTGAGAGAAGGAAAATTGATAGAGACCTAGGACTTGAACCACGGACTCTTGTAGGACAAGCAACCATATAACAGATCAGTGCATTAATCAAATTAGCTATCTCACAACCCAAATAAAGGTGCTGATGCCTAGCTGTCCTACATACTTTCTTTCTAAAATAGATATATTTTTGTTTCATATAATTTCTTTATTAAACAGATGCCTTGTTGTTTTATATACTTTTATTAAACAGATACCTTGTTGTTTTATATACTTTGTTTATTAAACAGATGTCATGTTGTCCTATATACTTTATTAAACAGATGCCACATTGTGCTATATGCTTTATTAAACAGATGCCACATTGTGCTATGTGCTTTCTTTATTAAACAGAAGCTTGTTGTCCTGTATGCTGTACTTTACAGATGCCTTATTATGCTGTATACTTTCAGTATTAAAAAGATATGCTATATGCATTGATTATTAAACTTGAGTGACAAGTTATTAATTTTCTTTCAGGATCATCTCAAGCACAGCCATCTACGATTGCTCAGGGAAAGACTTTAGCCATGGTTGCTCTGGATATTCTCTTGAAACCAGACCTGCTGGACAGCATTAAGCAAGATTTGGAACAGGGGGAAGGGGGTGGGTGGATTTCTCAACTGGCTACACCACAATATAAGGACACATCAGTCACTACATTCTGAGCCTGTTACATATACAGCATTGTGTAAAGGTAGGAAAGGGTCTTGACCTTGTTTGGTTTACTGACCAGGGTGACAGTATCACATCAGGCACAGTTTTGACAGCTATCTCCTGATCAGCTACACATGTGTAATGTACAGTACTAACATTCCCTAATGGAAACAAGACTTCACATCAATAAAACTGGTTCTAGTAATTATGGTAGACAGAGGTGTATGGTTCAGTTTTACCAAAAGGTAAACAAAATTTTTGTGCCCAAATTTCTTATGATACCAAAAGAGTTAAGTGCTTAATATTTTCATCTGTTATTCATGTTTTTATTTGTTGTATTGTTTTCTTGTATTTGGTCCTTGAAAAAGACATTTGTTGAAATATTGAATTGTTATTTGTTCTTTATTTATAAGTATTAATTTGATTTTCTGCCACTCTTATGGCCAGGCATGATACTGACCATATCACCCTCTAGTGTGCTGACAGGTCAAGGAAAATATGGCCACTAACACCATATCCCTATCTGCCTGTAAGGCATGACAGGATTACCTTTACCTTACTTTTATGCCAGCTTTCCTCACTCTTTCTGTCTTTTTGTAAAACTAACCCATATACTTCTAACTGAGATGTCGAACTCTGAATAACAAAACAAAAGGAAACATGCAAGTAAAAGCCATGTTTCACTGTTAACAAATGAATCATCATCATCAGGTGCCATGCCGACTGGCATAGGCTATTCTCCAGAGTACATGATCCTTCATGCAAGCCATCAGCTCAGTTGGTGATCTCCTCTTACACCATCCTGTCAGACTGTCCAGAATCATTTCTCTAACAAATGAAACAGAACACAGTTTCTTCTTCTTCAGCTCTCTGAGCCATTAAGGCTCATTGCTGCAGATAAAGTTCACCTCCCTTTCTGTCTTTTACTAATCTTCTCTCTTCAGTTGGCGACACCAATTTCTTTTATATCCTCTTCTACGTTGTCTTTCCATCTCTGCCTTGGTCTTGTTTCCCTCATCTCCTGTGCATACATCATCCTCACATTATCAGATAAACTAAGATTAAACTTTCTTGTACTTGTTGTCAGAAAACTCACAAAATACCTTTAGTTTTTCTACACTTACAGTAAAAATATGAAAGTTACGTATATTTTGATGACAACCAAAAAAGCAGTTGACCTACTCTGCTCTGTACATTACTGTGAACAATCTGAGCACTGTGTCCAATGCCTAAAAGCTTTCTTCCAATGTCTTCTTGTCATTTTCTATAAATGTTGATGTTACCCTGCCTTCTCACTCCTACAAAGTTTATATTTGTATTATCTGCACAGTATGATAGGATTTTATATTCTAAACGACTGTTTAACCATTTGAGTCTCATGTTGGATATCTCCTGTCTCAAATCAAACTCCATCAGGCTCACTTTAAAACCAAACTATGTGACGAAGGGCCGGCTAGCGTAGTGGTTAGAGCACTCGTCTAGCAACCAAATGGTCGAGGGTTCGTATCCCCAATACGGCCCTGAGGTCGACCCAGCCTCGTAAAATGGGTACCAGAGAAAATCTGGGAAGTAAAGGCAGCGAGGAAAGGAACTGGTCACCCTACCTCACACGCTGATGACCCAGCATAATGAGGTCTCTAACGCTTCACCCCCTACGGCATTTGAAATGCTATGGGACTATCTTTACTTTTATGTGACGAATATTCTAGCTAATACATGTACAAGCTTCAAATCTGCTCTGTTGGAGACATCTGCAGAGGTACTGTGTTACAAAAGTAGCATTATTTAATCCATTGTGTACTTTATTAATCACAAAAGTCACCATCACTTTAGTATCGAAGTCAAAATGTATAAACTAGGAAAAAAAGTAGGAGCAGCTTTATTACTTAATGATTACAACGTTGTGACGTTTCGGCATGAGCCTTAATCATACAAAAACATATGGGATGAAGAAATAGAAGAAAGTATAGATTTATATAGTATCTATGTCATATTTTGTTCTGAAACTAGACTATTTAGTTTTGACTGATAGACATATAATCTAAAGCCTTGCTCATGTATTGTCATGTCAAATGAAAATGCAGCTTCCATAGCCGCATGCACAAAGTTGGCAAATTTTGGCGATTTGTTTTTTTTTTTCAGAAATGCGAAGGGAGTCCCACTGAA
Organism: Achatina immaculata; assembly: GCA_009760885.1. Lineage (NCBI taxonomy): Eukaryota > Metazoa > Mollusca > Gastropoda > Stylommatophora > Achatinidae > Lissachatina > Lissachatina immaculata. The sequence goes on from CM019691.1 coordinate 9,711,958, forward strand.
ATTATCTGCTTTCTCCGCTCATATTCATCCAAAACTCTCACTCGTTCTTCTGCTTTGTTTTTTTTTTTTTTTTGGGGGGGGGGGGTTTGGTGCCCCTGTTGCGTTTTATCTACTGTGTGATCAGTTTTAAAAAATACAGACATGCAGTTTATTTTTGCAAAATATCATACGGGCATGGACAGTGCATTTAAAATATGGTCTGTCCATAGGAAAGAGTGATATGTGGTAACTACATTTTTAAAAAAAAGGTAAAGGTGCCACGCCTTAGAGGCACGTGGAATATGGTGTTAGTGGCCATATTTTCCTTGACCTGTCAGCACACTAGAGGGCGATATGGTCAGTATCGCGCCTTTCCTTCCCCAACTCCAAAAAAAGTCGGGTGACTGGAGCGCCTCCGGCTTGATAGTAACTATATTTGGTGGACCATAAAGGAACTCCATTTTAACGACGACCATCAAGCACTTAAAAAAGACATGTAAAAACCTAACAAGTAGTAACAACTTGATAATTAGTTCTGAAAACAAAACAAACTATCACTGCCAGACAAGAAATACCAAGGAGTATTTTCTTTGAAATAAATGACACATTTCTAATATCTACGGATTCGGGTTCAGTACAGTTTCGGCGTCACAACAAACAAGAATATCCCATAATTGCTCCTCTGCCTGTGCCGGTGACATATCCCAGAATGCGCAAGAACTGTCCTAGTCATGTCCATGCACAATGACGAAAAGTAATCCGTGCACGATAAATGTGTACATCTCCGCAGATGTCGTCAGAAGGTAGGCATTCAGAGCCAGCTCTGAGCAGCTTTACGGGCAAACTTTCCAAAGAACACGGCGGAATACATCCGCCATAATATCTACGGAGTGCAATATCATCATCCTCTGAGAAAATCTATACCGAAATAAGAATAGATGCAATAAAGCAACTCAAAATCACCGGAGAAATAATACCTTTACTAATTAAAAAAAAAAGTATCACAATTGATACAAAAAGAGCATGGTACAACACAGTCTTCCTCCCAACTCTGTGCTGTTGATGTCAACCGTGCACACTAACAATTAAAAGCAAGAGGAAAACCATCACGGCAGAGAGGAAATGTAACGAGAAGATACCAAAACACCATCGTGGCTTGAGTTAGAATAAAACCAGCATTAGACTACATCTAGAACACAAAGTCAAATGGTTTGGTCACGTTACACAACTAGCACCAGACAGCATACCACAGAAAACATTGACATCAATAATGGTAGCAAACAGGAGGAGAGGACACCCATCCAGGTGGTAGATGGAGGAGATAACAGATACCGTCTTACATGAAGTAAATCGTTGAGCTCTACCAAGATGTCTACTTTTCTCCTCAATATTGAAAGATACATGAAACTAAACAGGTCAATACTTTATAAGTTATTTTCAAAACACACAATAAATCTTGAGTTGCAATGTTCATTCTCTTTGTGTTTTCTTTTTCTGCCTTCAATTTTGATCCTCGTTCATTCCTTAAATGTGATAGTACCCCTAAACAGTGGTTCTCCGTATGGCTAGGCATGATCTTTCGCCATTTCGTCTCTGCCCTTTGGCTGATGGGGTAAAGAAAACTAGGTACGTTTATATGTCAGTTCTTATCTACCTCTGGCATTCTCTCTTCTAGAACAGGGATTAACAATTGTGTACTGCGATGGGTTCACGGTTGTGCCCCAGATGTTCTGAATTATTGGTGATTTACCTGTTAAGAGATACGTTTTCGCTTTCTAGGTCACTGAAGTATGCAATGATATTCCTTTTTTTTTCTTCATATGGGCAGTGGCGGGTTATCCGTTAGGCTGAACAAGCTTAAACCTAGAGGCTAGGAAAGAAGGAAGACTCGGCATAAAAAATAAAGGGTGGGGGGGGGGTGAATCTCTGCAAATACTGATTATTGTTTTATGAATTTCTTATCAGAAGAAGAACAGTATAGGTCAGCGTGGCCGAAACCCAGTACTAAGTTTATTCTAGTGGTTTTCCAAAATGTTGGGTGGTTGTTAATCCGCCACTGCATGGGGGCCAGGAGTCCGAAAAGATCAGCAACCACAAGATTTGTCTCTAAATTTATTCGGAAGTTTCTTGGATGTTCTTCATGCGCGATCTTTATTATCTCTCGCACGAGTGTGAAGCGCTCAATTTCGTTGTGGTTACGGCCGATCAAAATTAGACGGACCGCTTCACAGGGGGCAACAAGTGTTGGGTATATAAGGGGGCGTGTGTTGTCCAGCGGGTCAGTTCTGTGTATACTGGTACGGCCGGGGATTGTTGTGTCCTGTGCTGGAATGTATTCGTAGAGACTGTTCGTGATGCGTTCTTGATGTAAGTCTACCCCGTGCCATTTGTTCCAGTATCGTCAAGTGTCTTATGTGGAGTGTCAACGTATGTGAAGTGATACGTCTATGATTTGTAATTGTGATGTTTTAAATGCTTTTTGTTAAATGTTTTCGTGAATAGTAATGTGAGCTGTTTTCATCACAACTAGGAGTCGTGTAAGGTAATATAAGTCGTGATACATCATACATGTTGGGAGAATTACCTTATTGTTGAGAGAGTACCAGAGGAAGAAACACGGACGTTCAGATGGGCGCCGGGATAAAAGCGCGGGTCCTGATCTGTATAGGGGGTATAGTTGTAAAATGGAATGGAAAACAGTATTTCCATGTACTTCCGTGTACTTATTATGTTTCAAAGTACAACTAAATGTGAAAATTTCATAAATGAAGAGTTTTTTTAGGAAAAAATAAGTAATGTGATGTTTTTAGACAATGATTGTGCCCAGCTCACCATCGGCTAGGTCTAGATATGGACTACTTACCATCTGAGATGTCTAGATCTACTTGTCGATCTCATATTCTGATTCTATGTTGCATTCTCGCTAAATTAATGTCTGAAATAACATCCTAACTACTTCTCCAGTCGTCTAATATGTCTAAATCTACTTAGGATACATTCAAGCGCTAGTAGGATGGTCACATGCCATGTCCATACTCCTATCTACATCATCAAAAATTGAAAATTATCTATGCTTCTCTTCCTTTTTCTCGCTCGGCATCGCTCGTAACTAAGGACTCTTCCACCATTTTAAAAAGTGTCACAGGAAACGCGGACGAAATATGTATAATCTAAATGTTACACTGGTTGTTTTATTGAAACAAACCAAGAGTCGGATTTTCGACCATGGCACGAATTTGGAGAGTCGGAAGTGTCGAAAATCCTACCATTTAATCTGTAAGAGTTAATGATGAACTAATGAATCCTAATTGTAACACTGTCATTTATATCTTATTGGTGGAGCTCCGTGAGATTAAGTGACATGAGATGTGTCTTGGGAACCATGATGTTTTTGTATGGTTTGTGGTCAGGTATTCGACAGCTTAAACCGTCCTGTCCTATGTAAACATATTCGACATTGTAACTTGCAGTCATTATCATGTTTTATTTTTCATCATAGTCCAGAGATTGTGGTGCTAATTTTGTGTTATATGCTACGAGGACCACAGGTTCTCCATGTTATGTTTATGTTTTTCTAGACAATGGCTAATAAGATAATGTAAGTGTTGATATTGAATGTGTAAGCCGTGCTGTTGATACGGCTCATTAATATGATGAACTTTGACTTAATATAGTAATGAAATGATTATGTGTTATAAATGTGCATTTTTTGCATGTCGTGTGAAGTATGTTCACCTTTGTTTTGTTGTTGTGTGATAACTGGAATCCAGATATCTCTCTCTCTCTCTCTCTCTCTCTCTCTCTCTCTCTCTCTCTCTCTCTCTCTCTCTCTGAACCTTAAGTGCCCAGGGCACATGGGGCTTCCGCAAGGATTTTCCACAAATGCCTGTCCTTTGCCTTTTTTCTGCTCTTGACCAGGTGAGCACTCTATTGCTCAGCATCCTTTCTGTTGTTCTTCTCCATGTCTCTTTTGGTCTACCCTTACTTCTGTTCCCCTGTGGTGTCCATCTTAGTGCTATTTTTGGTAGTGAGTTGTCAGTCATTCGGAGCACATGTCCCAACCATCGCTAGCGTCTTTCCTCAATAATTGCTGTCAGTCGCTTCATCTGCATTTCTGCCAGGAAGGTGTTATTTCTTATGGTGTTTGGCCAAAATATCTTTCTAGTTCTTGGTAAATATTTAGTCTGGAAAGAATTCAGCTTGTTTTCTATGGTTTTGGTGATTTTCCATCATTCACTTCCATAGAGTAGTACACTTAGAACATTACTCTTAAATATCCTGATTTTCATATTCATGTTTATTTTTTAGATTTCCATATAGTCTGCAGCACTGCAAAAGCCTTGTTTGCACTAGTAAGTCTGCTGTTGATGTCCTCTGTGATGTCTCCATTTTCTACTACTCTACTGCCACGATAATTGACTTCCTCCACTAACTTGCTATCTACTATGAGTACATTTCTGTTGTTAACATTTTGCTTCATTAACTTTGTCTTTCCTACGTTGATCTATAGTCCTATGTTGTTGGCATTCTGATTTAGCTTGTTTATTTTATCTTGCATTTCTTTGTGGCTGCTTGATAGTAGACAAATGTCGTCCGCAAAGTCAAGGTCCTTCAGCACTGTGTCAAGGGTCCATTGTAATCCTTTGCGTTTGTCTGATATTGCCTCCTTCATTAACCAGTTTACTGCCAAGATAAAGAATGTTTGCGATAGTACACATCCTTGCTTCACTCCTGTTTGTACCCTAAATCTGTTGGAGGTGTGTTCTCCGCAGATCACTTTGGTCTGAAAACCCTCAATGACTTTGATGACATTCACTGTCTTATAGGGGAGTCCATGCCATCTTGGAATTTTCCACAGTGATTCTCTGTTGACACTGTCAAAGGCTTTCTCAAAATCTATAAACAATGCTTATGTTGTGCTATGCCACTCATTTGCCTGCTCTAATATTTGTCTAAGTACAAATATGTAGTCTATGCATGATCTTCCTTTCATAAATCCTGCCTGCTCTTTCCGAAGTTTTCCCTCAAGTGCTGGTACAATTCTGTTGATGATTATTCGGGATAATACTTTACTGGTGTGTGGCAGTAGGGTAATGCCTCTCCAGTTCCCACAATCTCTGAGGTCACCCTTCTTTGGTAGTTTTACTATAAGGCCAGTTTTCAACTCCTCTGGAGCTTATTCTAGATCCCAAATGTGCTGTAGTATCCAGTAGAGTTGTTTTGGTGTTTCTGTTTCTTCTGCTTTCAACATCTCACCAGTCACTTCATCTCCACATGGCGCCCTGTCTAATTTTAGCTTCTTTATTACCTCCTTTACTTCACTTATTGTTATTGGTCCTGTATTAATTTTTAGTTCCGTTTTTGCTTCAGGTATGTCTTTTGTATGTGCTGCTTGTGTTCTGTTTAGTAGGGTGTTAAAGTGTTCCATCTATCTTTCAATTTTTTCTCCTTCTCCACTGACCAGTTGTCCATTATGTGTCATTATTGCACTCTCACATCTTGTGCTGAAGTTACCTGTCATCTGCTTTGTGATTTTGTATATGGTTTTTATGTCATTTGCATAAACTGTTTTCTCTGCTGCTTCTGCTAAGTTGTCATAGTATCGATGTTTATCTTGACGGCATGATTTCTTCACTTTTTTGTCTTTTTGTGCATAATTACTTAAAACTTGTTCTTTTAGCCTTTGTTATTTGGTGCTCAGTAATGTTTTCTTGATTTCCTTTCTTTGCTCTTTTTTTCGCATGTGGTCCTGCTTATCCATTTCTATTTTCTCCGTTTCCAATATCCTAGCACCTCTTTTGCTGTTTCCTATAGTGTTTCATCGAACTCTAGTAGGGCATTTCTGCTTTGTCTTGTAGGACACTGAAGCGGTTCTTAAGTACTATTGAGAATTCATTCCTTGTATGGTGGTCTTTCAGTTTTGCTGTATCAAAACGTGCCTTTCTGTGGTCTCTGATTTTGGCTTTCCTTAATTTAGTCTTAATTTCGCTACCAGAAGGTTGTGGTCACTTCCTACATCTCCTCCTTTCCTTGCTCTCATATCTTGTAGTGACCGTTTCCACTTGTTGTTTATTAGTATGCGATCGATTTGGTTTTCTATGGTTTTTATCTGGGGACCTCCAAGTCACTTTATGGATGTTTTTATGTTGGAAAATTGTCCCTCTGGTGGTCATCATGTTTTCTTCACAGAAACTTTCTATATTTTCATTTATTTCTCTGATTCCTTCTCTTCCCATGATTCTTCTTCTATCTTCATTTCCCTCACATACTTTTGCATTGAAGTCGCGTGTAATGTGTACTGTACTTGCTTGTATTACTGAACACTAAATACGTATTTGGACACACTCTGTTCTGTACTGTGCCTATTACGTTTTAACATGAGTATTAGGCCCAGTGACACAACAGACGTTACTTTGGTATACTCCGTGTAACAAGACAACCCAGATAACAATAACCTCAACTACACATAAATACACGACATGACCAGTTACATGTAATCAACTAACTCAACACCACAGTTGACACTTAACAAGAATCCAATAACCACAGGATTCAGCAGACACAAATCCGTAAATGTTTAATGATGAATCCCATTTGTTCGATGCGTGTTGCAATGATGTGGTGTGTAAACTTGATCTGTTCTATCCTTCTGTTACTCTTTTTGTCTAGCTCTGACTACTTTTCTCTTCCTTTGTCTCGTTCTATCCTTTTCTCTTCTTCTGTCAAAACTACATGCCTTTCTTATATATCGTAAATCAGTTGTCCAATAGGACACACCTCTAGATCTTTCTATTTGTCATCTAGTTTACTACATACTGACTGGACTTTGGGATGAGTCGGATCACTCTCTTTTTCCTTCTTATTGGTCCGCTGGACTATTCATGTGTGCTAATTGCGTTCTAAGATTAGTAAATATGCCTCACCTGTCAGTAAATATGTTGCAGTCCCTTCAGTGCCAATGGCTGTGCCACGTGGAAGGTCCTGTTAGTCATATTAAAATAATGGTCATAAATTAGGCATCTCACATGGTAATTACTGTACCCTAAGACCTATCCGATGGTAAGTTGGACACAATCATTGCCTAAAAACATCACATTACTTTTTTCCTAAAAAAAAACTGCATTTATGAAATGTTCATACATTTAGTTATATTCTGAAACAATAAATACACAGAAGTACATGGAAATACTGTTTATCATTCAATTTTGCAACTATACGCCCTATACATATCAAGACCCACGCTTTCTCGGTATCAAGAAGGGAATTCACATTCGCTGGCAGAAATTTATGAAAGCCTGGGGATAAAGATAACTTCAGATGGGAAATGCAGAACAGAAATTAGGAACAGAATAGGCCAAGCAAAGATTGCATTTCAGAGAATGAGAAACATTTTAACCAACACATCCTTATCAATGAATGTTAGAAAACGAGTACTAAAATGCTATATTGAACCTATCTTGTTATATGGAAGTGAATCATGGACAATAGGCAAGTCTGCACAAAAATCATTGGAAGCAGCAGAAATGTGGTTTATTAGAAGAATGTTAATGCAAACAACATAGGACTAAAGATCAACGTAGGAAAGACAAAGTTAATGAAGCAAAATGTGAACAACAGAAATGTACTCAGAGTAGATAACAAGTTAGTGGAGGAGGTCAACGAATTTGTATACCTTGGCAGCAGAGTAGTAGAAAATAGAGACAGCACAGAGGACATCAACAGCAGACTTACTAGAGCAAAACAGGCTTTTGCAATGCTACAGAATATATGGAAATCAAATAAACTAAGCATAAATATGAAAATCAGGATATTTAAGAGTAATGTTCTAAGTGTACTACTCTATGGAAGTGAATGCTGGAAAATCACCAAAACCATAGAAAACAAGTTGAATTCTTTCCAGACTAAATGTTTACGTAGAATTAAAAAAATATTTTGGCCAAACACCATAAGAAATAACATCTTATTGGCAGAAATGCAGATGAAACCACTGACAACAATTATTGAGGAAAGACGCTGGCGATGGTTGGGACATGTGCTCCGAATGACTGACAACTCACTACCAAAAATAGCACTAAGATGGACACCACAGGGGAGCAGAAGTAAGGGTAGACCAAAAGAGACATGGAGAAGAACAACAGAAAGGATGTTGAGCAATAGAGGGCTCACCTGGGCAAGAGCAGAAAAAAAGGCGAAAGACAGGCATTTGTGGAAAACCCTTGCGGAAGCCCCATGTGCCCTGGGCACTTAAGGTCCAGAGAGAGAGAGAGAAGAATGTTGCGAATCCCCTGGACAGCAAAAATAACTAATGAAGAATGTAGGAGAAGAGCTGGAGAGACAAAAAACCTTGTCAAAAAGATAAGAGAGAGACAATGTACTTTCATAGGACATGCAATGAGAAGAGGGGGGCATTGAAAATATTATAACAACAGGAAAAATAGAAGGAAGAAGATCAAGAGGAAGACCAAGAGAAATTATACTGAACAGTCTGACGGGATGGTGTGAGAGATCACCAACTGAGCTGATGGCCTGCATGAAGGATCGCGTACTCTGGAGAAGCATAATAGCCAACGCCAGTCGGCACGGCACATGATGATGATGGGGATAAAGATTACGCTTTCTGTGACATGCTGTGACGAAGGAATGTAAGACAGAGTGCTTTCGTTCCTTTTGTTTTCATCATTATTTCTCACAGTCGTGTTCCCTGACCTTTTGTCCTGAAAGGAGTAAACGTCACACCCCGAATTCGGTTAGGGCCCTGCGCCCCCCCCCGCGCCCCCACCCACTGTCCGTCCTGGCTCGACCAAAGGTCAGGGATTAGGGAAAAAGTGTTAAAGAAATTCACTTGAAATACTTTCCCCACAAATCCAATGTTAGTGGCATGGGGTCAAGGGGCGCGGGACATGCAGTTTCAATGTAGGTCACAGAGGGTGCACATTGACTATAAAACACATGTAAGTCAAATCAGTGTATGAAGCAATTATATTCTGTTGCTCAGGGAAGTTGTGTGGTTGTTTCGCTCTCTACTAGTTTCTTGCTATTTTGACTACTTCCATTCTGTCGTTTTTTGTTTGTTTGTTTGTTTTTTGTTTTTGCGTAATGCGATATAATTTTGTATTTGCATATGTGGACACAAAATTTCTTGATAGGGTGAGAAAGTTTCGTTATGCTGGAACACACGTTACTTTGCGTGGGCCGGAAAAAAGCACTTTGTACTAAACGTGACCAGAATTTAGTTTTAGATATTGTAATGTAGGGTACAGTATCATTTTATTCTACCAGAATCTGTTTCACTCGGTCAGAATGAACTCCCTGAAGCAAACTGCCCTTGATGCCATCGACAATGAGCTCGATCGCCTTTTTGAACTAAGCACGGAGATCTGGCATCACAAAGAGTTGGCGTTCGAGGAGCACAAGTCCCATGATACCTTGACCAAGTTTCTGGAGGAGAGAAACTTTGCTGTAGAGCGTCATCATAAATTGGAGACTGCCTTCATTGCAAGATGGGAGAATCCCAAGAAATCTGTCTCAGAGGATAGTAAGTGTTTAGTAGTTGCAATAATAATTTAATACTATAGTTTCGTGTGGAGGGGTACTGTACCTTCCATTAAGTAACAGAATGAGACTATGTAATTATATGTTAGTTAGTAACAGTTGCCTCAATGTCTAGACTTTGAACAGAGAAGTGTTTCTTGAGCAGATGTCAGAAACATACCACAGAATTTTCAGTAGTAGTTAACACTCATATGGTGTGTTCTTTTCATCATGTAGAAAATCAGAGCTTTGCATAAAAGAGACAAGGAGTACACAGAAACATTATTTATATGGATTTATATACACTAAAAATTTCATAAGTACTGAACACAGTGAAAATGTATGAAAAGTTTTCAAAAATTATAATATTGCATGTTTTCTATTCCAACATTCAGTTATCAGTCATAGGAACACCAGCAGAGGAAGGTGGTGGTGGGAAGATAGATTTGATAAATGCTGGAGTCTTTGATGATGTGGATGTGGCAATGATGGCTCATCCTGCACCTTTCACAGATGCTAGACCAATCTTCCTTGGTGGAAAAAGGTAGAGATTCTTGATAGGGTTGATAAGCTGTAGACTTAGTAATTTAGTATGATAAAGACCTCCCCACAGCCAGTTAAAAAAAAGTAAAATCTGAAAGTAATTGCAGTCATTGCACATATTAAATATGACTAATATATAATACACAGAAAAATGACTGTAATAAGAGAGAGTAATCACAAGTGTATGAGTTTTAAATGTTCCTCTCTTAAATGTGAGTGTTGTATTTCCACATCTTCTAAATGGACTTCAAAGGACATCTTCTCACAGGATTTTGTTCTTTTATCTGCCTAGAACTGCAAGCAGGATCTTCTTAGCAGCTGATACTGTGAAGTTGTTGGAGTACAGGCATTGTATTGAATTTAGAGTCCATTAGAGTGGCTAGCCTGAAGACTGAAATGAGTCTTAAAAAAAAGAACTTTTGCATGGTCCTGTCACCTGTTGTTAAGAACACCAACAGAGAGGCAGGACAGAATCTTGGCCAGCTCTAGTTCAGCAACCTTGGTAAGCAAGGTGTCACTGTAGTACACTCATATTTTCCACCTAAAGAATGTCAAAGTACTAACTTTCCACAGTGAGGCATGGGCAGGTTTTAATCTCACCCTGTCCTTACAGTCTTGTCCTCCTAGCATTGTGTGTGTATTTGCAAAAAAAAAAATTGCGTTTGATGAATGTGTATTTTATGTTTCATTCTCATTTGATCCTTTAGGCAACCAGTTTTTAAATAGTCCTTTGAGCATTAGACAGAAATAAAGAGTAATACATCATTATGAAATAATTTGTAAGCTTATACTGTATATACAATACTGCATTTGAAATAATATATCTATATAATAATATGTATAAAAGTATATCCATTTAGAATTTAAAAGTGAGTGGAATGAATTCAAGAACAATGCATAGATAAGACAGATGACTGAACAACAACCAGTCTCATGGGTGATCAGGAAAAAGAGATGGACATATGTTGGTCACTTGATGAGAAGAAATGATCAGAGAATCCCAAAACAAGCTATCAAGTGGAACACAACAGGCCGAAGAAAAAGAGGCAGACTGCGTGAAACTATGAAGAGGACATTATTAAGAGAGGCCAAATTAACAGGCATAAAATCCTTTGATGAGGTTGAAAGACTCGCCGAAGACAGGAAAAATTGGCGAACTACTTTGCGAGCCCTATGTGGCGTTTAACGGCACGGGAAGGATATAAGATATAAGAAAATCACTCAGAAATAATACAAATGTTCTTTGAAAGACTTTCACTGCTTTCAAATATCTCAGATTTTTTGTGAACTACCATGGCAAGCCATCCCATGCTGCTGGGTTTCCATGGGAAGGTGTAAATGCTCTAGATGCAGTAGTTCTAGGCTATGTGAATATAGCAGCCTTAAGGCAGCAGCTACATCCATCCTGGCGCGTTCATGGTAAAAATATTTGTATTTAATTAATGCTGCGATGTGCTACATTCGATACACTTGTATTTTCATTGTGTATTGTTTGAGACTTAATTCTCAAAGAAACAGTGACAGAGTTCATACATCATTAAGTAACTTGTAGACAGGTAGGTCTCAGGTAATGGTAAAGCCCACACAACTCAGATTTAATTTTCTAAAAAAACTGATTAGTCACTCTTTAAAGGAGACATCAAATGTAATACAGATCCAGGGAGACATGAGGGCCAGTCAAAAATAACTGCAAACCAAGAGGTGTAACCATTCAAAAAATATATGGAAAGACTTTTTGACTCACTTTCAAGTCTTTTTCATATATTTTAAATAATTATGTCCCTTGATTTGCAGTTACTTTTTGACATGCCCTCTCATTTATTAAAACTTTTTGTCTTCTCTATATTCTCCTATTTACCAAACCAAAGTACTTTTTAGGCTATTAATTGAGATTGACATTTGACTTCCATCTACCAGTAGACTGCAGTTGCAGACATGAAGTCTGTGCAACTGATGTCATGATTAAGACCTTGAAAGCCAGACATTGAGTCAGATGGAAGTGTAGACTACAACAGGGAGTTTATGAATTCCCTGAAGGAAGAAAACATTCACACAAACTGCATCACCTTTAGGAACATTTCATCCCAGTCCATTAACCAAGATGAAGTATCACAATGCAGCAGAATCTCTCTTAACTGGCACCCAATTAAGTAGCAATACCAAAGCAACAGCACTTTCGAAGGCTTAAATTTAAACCAGAAATTTAGGCTTATGAGATAAGAAAAATATGTAATGGACTTGCATTCTGGCAACACTGTCGTATGTATGGCAAAGTCACGAGGGACATGCGACTCCCGGAGGTATGCTTCACACAATACTCCCAGTGGCTCATTGACTAAGAGAGATCATGTGGGTTGTTTTGCATATTGCACCAACAAACATACATTCCTAGCCCAGTTAGTGTCACTATGGCCACTCCCACAAAATGTGAAAGAAATGTCCTCTCTCTGAAGTTAAAACTCGCATTGTTGGAGAAAATGGAGGGAGGGGTCAGCAGAATGAAATTAATGGAAGAAAATAATGTTAGAAGTTCAAGTGAAAGTTGTTGTCACACTAATAAATTCACAACAACTTTCGTGTGATAATATGTACAGTAATTTTTAAATGTGATTTTGGGAAATATAAAATTATCTGTTTGTGTTTTTAATTTTTTAAAATCTGCATGATTCTTAATGTTATTTATTTAATTATGGCTGGTGGATTGAAAAACACAACCAAAGAAAACATGAACAGGTAAGTTCTTGAAATGTATATTCAGTTATCTTCAAAATCTCATATCCGGAATCAGTGAAGTCCCTTTGTGGCTGGTTAAGAGAGATTCTACTGTAGTTTGTTTCTGGAAGCATCAGATGGGATTGATATGGTCTTGACCAATCTTAGTTATTTGGCATTATAACTGTACAGTCCCCCATCACATTTATTTTCCATAGCCCACTCCAGACAAAAGGCACCGGTTCTTGTCTGGTCACAGATCCAGTCTGAAGTCTCTAGCTGATCAAAACACACTGGACTAACATGTCAGTCAGATCTCCTCTCTTTACTTCCATATGTTGTTTCAATATTTCATATGTGAAAATGTTACGGCCAAAAGGTCTTTAGTTTAAGGCAGACAGACATTTCTTCTCTTACAATTATTAACCTATAGTTCATTACAAATTGCCAGAGATATATCTGACTTTGTCTAAACTCTGCTTGTTAAGAGTGAGAGCTTTTACATAATTCTCTGTGACTGCATTAAATAAAGAGTTATTTACCATTAGTAAATGCATAGAAATCATAAAGTTTATTATCCTCTCTTCAGCAATAATTACAAAAGGTGGTACTAAAGCCAACATAATTCCTGATGAGGCGCAGATAATGATAATAGTCAGGGCACCACAGAACCCTGAAGTTCAGCAGGTTGAAGCAAAAGTCAAAGCCTGTCTCAGAGCATCAGCAGAGGCAACTGGATGCACAGTAATTTACATCTTTTTACTTGGTTTTTTAAAATCAAAATTTAAGCAATGAGATCAGCCTGGAAAATAGCTCTGTTATAATACTTACGTCATCACTTGGTCATTTATTTCTTGAGCTCAGGATTCTCTGAATTGTTTAAAAATTTTCTTAACTTACTTTCAATGTTTGTCAACCTTGAACTCTGACTTAGTCTAACATGCAGGAGACTTTGCATGTGAACATTCTGTATTATTTTACAATTAACAAGTGTATGTGTGATGAAGTCTAGTGTGCTTTGTCTTGCATGCAGATATTCTCTTCTCTTCTCAGGCATTTCCTTAACTCTTCCCATGCCAGCGGTCGATTTTTCGATCCTTCCGGTATCCCCGTTGTGTGCCAATGGTCAAAATTTCGATCATCGTTTGTTTCAATAAAAGAACCAGTGTAGCATTTAGATTGTACATATTTCGTCCACATTTCCAGTGACACTTTTCAAAATGGTGAAAGAGTCCTTAGATACGAGCGATGCCGAGCGAGAAAAGGGAAGAGAAACATGGAAAATGTTCAATTTTTGATGATGTAGATAGGAGTATGGACATGGCCTGTGACCACCCTACTAGCTCTTGAATGTATCCCAAGTAGATCTAGACATATTTAGACAACTGGAGAAGTAGTTAGGATGTTATTTCAGACCATAATTTAGCGAGAATGCAACATAGAATCAGAATATGAGATCGACAAGTAGATCTAGACATCTCAGATGGTAAGTAGTGCAGATCTAGACCTAGCCGATGGTGAGCTGGCCACAATCATTGTCTAAAAACATCACATTACTTCTTTTTTCCTAAAAAACTCTGCATTTATGAAATTTTCATACATTTAGTTATACTTTGAAACATAATAAATACGCGGAAATACATGTAAATACTGTTTTCCATTCCATTTTACAACTATACCCCCTAACATATCAAGACCCACACTTTTACTCTGGTAAGCATCAGAACATCCGCTTTTCTTCCTGTGGCAGAGTTAAAAAGAATATCAGGTTGTTATGTATGTGTGATGAAGTCTAGTGTGCTTTGTCTTGCATGCAAATATTCTCTTCTCTTCTCAGGCATTTCCTTAAAAAGAATATCAGGTTGTTACAGTTTTTACTGAAGTGCTTTTAAACCAGGGTGATTAAATATCATTCTTCAGCATAAGAGAGCTCACAATCCACTGTTCTACTCTTCCACCAGTTTTATTAACTGATGGCACAGCCATGATGCTAATTAAAATTTCTGTGGTACCAGAAGCTGACATACATAAAAATTATAATTAAACCTTTGTCTGTTGTGCATGTGATTTTTTAGAAAAATATATATTCAAAATAGCAAATATAATAATCATTTTCCTGTTTGTCACATGTGGCTTGAAATGTTTCAGGTTGACATTGTTGACATGCCAAAAGCTTACAATAGCCTTGTAACCAATGAGACCTTGGCCAAACTTTATGAAAGTAATGGGGCCTTGCTAGGAGTAGAATTTCCTTCAACAACTGTCAAGAAAGTATGTTTTTTTCTGGTGACTATTTCTTTCAATGCTTATCTCTCTTGTTCTCATGTTACTTAACATCTGTAGTTGGCTCTAAGTTATGACCCTAAATTTATGAACTCTTACAATAGGTTTATTTACATTCTTTATAATGTCCAAGGTATGTTTAAATGAGAAAAATTACCTGCTTAGAACAAATTGCAGAGATCTGTTTTATTGATACATAGAACTGATAAGGAAAGACGCTGGCGATGGTTGGGACATGTGTTCCGAATGACTGACAACTCACTACCAAAAATAGCACTAAGATGGACACCACAGGGGAACAGAAGTAAGGGTAGACCAAAAGAGACATGGAGAAGAACAACAGAAAGGATGTTGAGCAATAGAGGGCTCACCTGGGCAAGAGCAGAAAAAAAGGCAAAGGACAGGCATTTGTGGAAAACCCTTGCGGAAGCCCCATGTGCCCTGGGCACTTAAGGTTCAGAGAGAAGTCTCTAACTGATAAGCAATCATACACTTTACTTCAAATGCATAAACAGATTATATATTTTCTTAGGGGAAAAAAAAGCATTTCATCTGCATCGTGCATATATAATCTTGAAACACATGCATGACACCATGTGATTTGTAATATGACTCAGTATCCACTTTCAGTACGTCTTTGAACATGTTAAACCTGCCATCAAGACAGTGGGACTTGTAATGGTCAGAGACTGTTAACTTTTCACATCTAACCTCCATTTTGAAATATACATCAGAAAGGTTTCTTCAAAGAAGTGTTACTGACAATAAGACATACCTAGAACAATGAAAAAAAAGCAAGTATATACTGACTGTAAAATGCAGTCACCAAAAATAAGCATTACAACTAGGCTTTTTCTTTTCTTCATAAATGATAGTAACATAAAAACAAGCATAGCAACATAAAGATAAGCATAGTAATATAAATATAAGCATTAACTGAACTATAGTTTCCATAAGGTTCTTGGCTCCACTGACATGGGAAATTTGAGTAACAAGATCCCATGCCTACATCCAACCTACAAGTGTGGGACAGATGCATTTAACCACACAAGGGAATTCACTGCAGCTGCTGGTAAGAAATACAGTTCACAGAAAGAGAGAGAGAGACTTAAGAGAAAGATTTGTTCTCTTTTCATATTATAAAAATATCCCAAGATGTATAATACAATGCTTGTTTCATTTTATTTACTGTGAAATGTGCGAGAGTTATTTTACTGAATTACTGTTTATTCAACAAATGCTACATTTTTGCGTGATCAGCCAGAGCAACAGCTGACATTTGTGAAAGATATTGCAGTCCAGTCTTGTTGGACGTGTCTTTTGTCCTCATGTTTGATTCTGGTTTCCTCAAAAACGTTGTATCCTCATGCCTGGTCACTCCCCATTTGGCTCAGTATTTCACACTTCTTCCTTCTCCTTTGGGCAGATAAAAAAATGTCTCACAGACATAATCACATGTAAATGTATGTGTATGATCAAATTACTTCACTTTCTCCTTTTCATATGCTCTGAAGTAAAGGTAAATTCTCTATTTCCATGTCATTAAGGCATACTAAGGATACAGTGTTAGGCCTGCATTTCCAACACCTTCGTCACATGAAAGTTTGATGTGGTCAGTATCATGTCTAGTCACATTTACCTTCCCAGATTTCTCTGCTACCCATTTTTAGAGGCTGGGTGGACCTCTGGGTTTTTTTTGTTGTGTCCCACTTCTGGGACTTGAACCTGGTACCAGTAAATTAGTAAACTGAGCACCTAACCACTCAGCTAACCGGGCTGCCAGGTACTCTGAAGTACATGTGCAATAAATTCATTAACTGATAGATTGTGGCCTTAGTAATATTTTCATGTTTACTCAGATTTTCATTGTACCTTTCTATCTTCATTTTTGTCTCCTCTGTGTTGACTAGTGATCAAAGACTTCTGCTGTTTAAACTTGCTTCACCAAGTTGCCAGTAAAGTGTAGGTGTCACTTGCCCTGGCTTCACCATCTTTATCAACAGGTGTTGATACGAGTCCTTGATGTTTCTAATCAGATTTTTTCTTTGCATCTATCATTTGTCCAGATATAACTTTGTTTTCTTTAGTCTTAAATGTTAAATGGTGTCATATAACAGTTTGATGTGTGTATGGTCATAGAGTAATTTGACATTCCTTTAAAATTACATTTATCCATCTCCTTTCTGTTCTCAGTAATTCTCAGATATTTGTCATGTAAATGTAATTTTTCAGTAATTTTTATCATTTGTGTTTTAGTCATCACTCAGTTCCATTCTGTTGTGAAATTATCTCCTTTAAATGATTTGAATGTCTTCATTCTGCTGCATACAATCTTTGGCAGTAAAGTAATAGACCTCAGTATTGTGTGGTTAGACCTTGAATCATGGACAAAGCACTTTTAGATGTGAAAGAAAGAAAATTGACAAGAGACCCGAGACTTCTTCTTCTTCGTTCGCTTCTACCACCAAAACCGCACTGTGATCCTACTGAATTTATGCCTGTGGTCCTCATTAGGTCCCGTGGTCTCCTGTGTGGTCCCCAAAAGATGATCCTGAAAGAAAATTAATAACTTGTCACTCTAGTTTAATAATCAATGCATATAGCATATCTTTTTAATACTGAAAGTATACAGCATAATAAGGACCACACGAGATCCCCGAGAGGACCACAAGGGGTTCAGAGTATTGCAGGGCTTTAGCCTGTATTCTTGGTGGGTCTCTGAAGCGGATTGCGTGACACCGTGGTTTTCATTGCACCAGTTTAGTCTAGAGTTGTACTTTCTCACCGGAAGACCTCGACGTGTTTAGGATATCAGTGCATCCCCCCTGGGTGAGAGGCGGTAGCCCACCCAGGCCAGAGTTGGACCTTCTCACCGGAAAACCTCAACGTGTTTTGAGATACCCGTGTATCACCGCTGGGTGAGAGGTGGTTGCCCATCCAGTCCAGAGTTGGACTTTCTCACCGGAAAACCTCAGCATGATTAGGATACGCAAACATCCCCGCCGGGTGAGAGGTGGTTGCCTATCTAGACTGCCCTGGTCCAGTGTCTCCGACTTCAGCATTTTGCGGTCGTGGGCGCTACCCTTCCTAGTTGTGACCAGGATGGAGCTTTTGTCCAGGAGGATGAATCCTCACCACTAGTGACTTCTATCCCTGGGTTGAGCCGGTTTAGGCAAATTATCCCAGTATGGGCGTGTTTGGGACGTGACCGACCTCTAGAGCAGAGGTACTGTGACATGTGTAGCCTTCAAGATTCACCCCTGGTGTGAGCCGGTTTAGGCATAATTCACCAGTATGGGTGTATATCAGGCGTGACCGACCTCTAGAGCGGAGGCGCTGTGGTATGTGTAGCTCTCGCAGCGATACTACTGGACATACCGATTAAACTTCACTTTATCCTTTCCACCACCTTTTCACATCAGCGCTGCACAGCAACCTTTATTTCTTTTCCGCATTTTCTTCCTTGACCGGGAGGAGCTTCACTCCACACGCGGCATTCGAAGAGTCTCGCCAGCAGTGTCTTAACCTCTGGGATAAGCTGGTTCATGCATTTCACCCAACATGACTGCACTCAGGACGTGGCCGACCTCCAGACCAGAGGTGCTGTGATTTGACTGTTTGCTTCGCTTTATCCTTTCTACCACCTTTTCCGCAGTGATGCTGCTTGGCAACCCCATTTGCACTGTTCTTCATTGGCCGGAAGGAGCACCGCTCCACGCACGGCAGCTGAAGAATCTCGCCAGCACCGGTAGATGAGCTACCAAACGTGCCACTCATCTACCCTAAGTATCTGGTTTTCAGGCGCCAGATATTCGCCCTCGCCCCTTCTCCTGTCAGTTTAAACAGTTCTGCCACGGGAAGGCCAGGAGCTGGACTTGACTGCCAGAGGCTGTTTGAGACGCACGCCATTGGAGTGGAGATCGAATTCTCCACCCCACCTCCGGCAATAACAGTCATTAGAACTACCCGAGACTTAACCACGGACTCTGGTAGGACAAGCAACCATCTAGTCATATAACAGATCAGTGCATTAATCAAATTATTAATATACTTTCTTTATTAAACAGATACCTTCTTGTTTCATATACTTTCTTTATTAAACAGATGCTTGTTGTTCTGCATACTGTACTTTATTAAACAGATGCCTTATTATGCTGTATACTTTCAGTATTAAAAAGATATGCTATATGCATTGATTATTAAACTAGAGTGACAAGTTATTAATTTTCTTTCAGGATCATCTCAAGCACAGCCATCTACGATTGCTCAGGGAAAGACTTTAGCCATGGTTGCTTTGGATATTCTCTTGAAACCAGACCTGCTGGACAGCATTAAGCAAGATTTTGAAAATGACAGAAAGAATTTTTAACTCTGTTTCTGTAAAATTATTCCATGCTGGTGATCCTTTTCAGCTGCTGTTGACTGGCAGCTGGTACCACAGTGAAGAATTTTGTACTGTCAATGAGTTGTGTGGTGTGTGATAATTTTTTTTTTTACTTCTTGTGGGGGGGGGGGGGGTGGATTTCTCAACTGGCTACACCACAATATAAAGACACATCAGTCCCCATATTCTGAGCCTGTTACATATAGCATTGTCTTGTTTGGTTTACTGACCAGGATGAAAGTTTCACATCAGGATCAATTTTCACATCCAGCACAGTTTTCACATCAGACACAGTTTTCACATCCAGCACAATTTTCACATCAGACACAATTTTCACATCTGGCACAGTTTTCACATCAGACACAATTTTAACATCCAGCACAATTTTCACATTAGACACAGTTTTCACATCCAGCACAATTTTCACACCAGACACAGTTTTCACATCCAGCACAATTTTCACATCAGACAGTTTTCACAGCTCCCTCCTGGTCAGCTACAAATATGCAAATGTTGAATTGTTGTATGTTCTACACTTCTAAGTATTCATTTTCTACCACTTTCGTGCCATCTTTCCTCATTCTTTCTATCTTTTTTTTTTTAAACATTTTGTGTGTAAAACAATACCTCTGTCTACCTTTATTAGTGTGATAAAAAATGCAACAGTTGTTTAACCAGATATAATCTATCAAAAATGATGGAAGAAGAAATGAAAATGTTTTTTTCACTTTAACTCTTCCTGTACTGGAGGAAGAAGTGCGGACGTATGGTTGCAAACAGGACTAAAAACGCTCATCTTGGTCTGTAAGGGGGTCTTGTAAAATGGAATGGAAAACAGTATTTCCATGTACTTCCGTATACTTAATATGTTTCAAAGTATAGCTAAATGAATGAAAATTTCATAAATGCAGAGTTTTTTTAGGAAAAAAGAAGTAATGTGATGTTTTTAGACAATGATTGTGGCCAGCTCACCATCGGCTAGGTCTAGATCTGCACTACTTACCATCTGAGATGTGTAGACCTACTTGTCGATCTCGTATTTTGATTCTATGTTGCATTCTCGCTAAATTAATGTCTGAAATAACCTCCTAACTACTTCTCCAGTCATCTAATATGTCTAGATCTACTTGGGATACATTCAAGAGCAGTGGGGTGGTCACAGGCCATGTCCATACCCCTATCTACATCATCAAAAATTGAAAAATTTTGGTCTTTCTCTTCCTTTTTTTCACTCGCCATTTTGAAAAGTGTCACCGGAATCGCGGACAAAATATGTACAATCTAAATGTTACACCGGTTGTTTTACTGAAACAATTATCATTATAATGACCATACAGAAGCCTCGGGATACCGGAAATGTCGCTATATTGACCAATAGCACAGAAAAAGTTAAGCCATGCAAAAGTGACATACTGTAACAGTGCAAGTTCTGCCACTGCAACATACAGATGAAGCATGTGTATCTGAACTGAATTCACCCAAATGCTGCAGATTAAGTGTCAACAAATAGTACAGACACAAACATATTTTCCTAAAATGATAGATAAAACATAGCTTTGCGCTTGAAACTGAACCACTTAGAGACTACAAAATGAACGAAAAAAAGTAAGACTATAATTAGAAAATACAGTATTTGCCCTTCAGTAAAATCCATATAAGGCAGTTAAAAAAACTGTAGGCAATACAAACTGTATATGGTTTTATTTCTCCTCGACTACAAAAGCATTTCAAATAGTGACAGTCTGACCAACTGACAGACGGAAATTATATTACAGATGTGACTAGATACATCTATACCCTCCGAAAATTAAATTTAGATATAGTTATCTCAAGATGTATACTTTTCTAAAATGTACTTCTTTTGTGCACAGATTATCCAAATTAATTTTCTCTGCACATTTTAAAATATTTTAAGACCTGCATGGATTGGACAGGTTGAATTTAGTTAAATATTTACAGCAGATTTTTTATGTTTGGAAGTACAGAAGCAAATATATAATGTCAGATGAGAATAACAGAAATCTGAAACACAAAGTATCTTGTTTTCCTTCATTTATTGTGAATTTTGCTTCAAACAAGAGACCATATTGCACAAAGTGGCTAAAATTTTATTTATATGCAAAAAATATATGAACTTGTCCCACTGGCACAAGACTATACCCAGATCTGGAATATTCTTCTTCAGCTTTCCGAGCCATTTAGGCTCATTGCTGCAGATAAAAGTTCACCCCCATTCCTCTCTATTCCTAATCTTCTCTCTCTTCAGTTGGTGACGCCAAAATCCTTTATATCATCTTCTATGTTGCTCTGTCTTGGTCTACACCTTTGTCTTGTTTCCCTCATCTCTTGTACATACATCATTTTCATTTGTCTGCTCTCTTCCATTCTTTCTACATGGCCTAACCAGCTAATCTGTTCAGTTTCAAGACATTTATAATTAGTTGGAATTTAAATAAGCTGTTCAGTTCAGTGTTCTTTCGAACTCTCCATTCTCCACTGTTGGTATCCTTTATGGGGCCAAAGATTCTTCTTAGGATCTTAAGACCTGCAACTGTTGTTCCATCTTTCTTTGTACTTCATGTTTCTGATCCATACATGACGGCTGGTCTTATTAGTTTTGTAGATTGTTATTTTGGTCTTTAGGGACAGGACTGGATGCATCAGCAGCAAGGCATCTTGCTTACAACTGAGAAGCCTACAGGAGAGCTCTTATGGAAGCAAAGTTCCGCAAGGGACATGCAAA
Organism: Achatina immaculata; assembly: GCA_009760885.1. Taxonomy (NCBI): domain Eukaryota; kingdom Metazoa; phylum Mollusca; class Gastropoda; order Stylommatophora; family Achatinidae; genus Lissachatina; species Lissachatina immaculata. Next base: position 9,734,133 of record CM019691.1, read on the forward strand.
TGACTGACTGACTGAGGGACAGGATTTGGGATTTTAACAGGTACTGCAAGGCGAAGTATATTTTATTCCCTATCTGTACTCTGCTTTTAATTTCATCACTTACTATGCTGCTTCTGTTGAAGGTTATGCCTAGATATTTGTATGTTTCTGCTTTCCTAATGATCATATCTCCAACGTTTATATAATCTGGATCATTCTGCCTCTGGTCTCTTGACATCTTCATATACTCTGTCTTGTCTTGGTTAATAGTCAAGCCCATTTTCAGTGCCACATCTCTCAGGCGTAAGCAGGTAATGATGACTTCTTGCATAGTTTCCCCCCATAGTATTTTAGCTTGTTCTTCTGTACTGCTTTCTTCTTTCATTTTTCTGATTACCTTTTCTAGTACTAGGTTGAATAGTAATGGAGATAATGTATCACCTTGTTTTAAACCAGTTCTTATAAAAAAAAGGTTCTGACTTTCTTTCTTTATATATTACTATATTTCGTAAAAGAGCGGCCAAACAATGCAGACCTGAGGCGTGAGACATGGCCAGAGGACACAAGCTTGGGGCAAAAGCTTTGGGGCTCCTATCAGGATCTGGAGAGGACTAAGGGCTTTGCATGTCGACAGGGATCAGGATCTGAAATGACCAACAACCTGGAACGCAGAAGAATAAGAAGAAGACCATGTTTTTTCCATCCTCCAAACATATTCTGGTCAAACACTTTATCAGGTATCTCAAATTTTTTCATAATTTTCCATAAGCCGTTCCTATCTATGTTGTCACAGGCTTTCTTGAGGTCAATGAAGATATTATGTACTTCTTTTCCATATTCCCAGTACTTTTCTGCTCTTTCACGTAGATAAAATATCTGGAATGGATCAGTTATGTCTCCACTTGAAGTTTAGGCACAGCCAACTGTTAAATCATGCTCTGAGTAATAATTACAGGCTTTACATTGATGTAAACGATACACAAAACAAATTATGATACAGAATATGATTATGAATGTGATAAAGTTACCTGGTTTCAGACCCCATCACAAAGCATTATGAATATCTTCTACGAATATTCAAGAATACTGGCCGACTTCTCTTTTGTGTTTTGTGGAATATGATTGCACATGGGATAAGGTTAGGTGGTTTAAAACCCCACCACAAAGTATTATGAATATCTTTTACAGTTATACAAGAGCTGTATTTTTCTTCCATACTTTGAACTTTTAATCCCAAACCTAATAATTAAAAGTTGTGAAAGAGGGGTGATGTTCATTTAAAATAAAACCACCATTTCAAAATATAAAGATTTTTTTTTTTTCATAATTCTACTTTTTTCACATGATCATGGACAGATAAAATGGCAAGATTCCCAGGGGAACAAAAAAAAAAAGTTCAATTTTCAACCATTTCCTGGAATGGTGTACAATCATGCTACGCTTATTTCCTACCATCTCCACATCCTTTTCAATTTTTTACCTTGAAATATTCCACATGAGACCAAAATATTTACATTAATTCTTGCTCCCTCGTATTCCAAAGTACAATAAAACTAGCAAAACTCTGGCAGGTAGCTTGTACCAGCAAAGTAAATGCTCAATTTATCCTCTTTCACATATAAGATCAATCACCTAGGGAAAAGAAAAATGTAACAAGAATTATAATATGCTGTAAAGAAAATGTAACTAAAACAGTTAACATTCACCTGCTGTGAATCCCAGATACAATTTTGCTATTATGAGACCAATTTTCACATGAATATCATAACTTCCCTTAATGCATAGCCAGTCTCTGGTATGCCTTGCCTTGTGGCACATATTCTTTATTTTCAGAGTTTCACCCTAACACAGATGTGCCAGGTACTCATTTTTTGACAGATCAATTAAAAACTCACTGCCTTCACATGATATGCAAGTTCACAATAACTGTTCATCTCCCACGCTCTAACATTTGTTGCGGTGTACACTGACTACATATTCAGCGTCCAAGAAGACCAGAACTAAACAACACCAACGTTTCACAGTCAGCCTGGGGCTGAAGATACAGAACTCGGACTGAATGAGGTGGCGGTCAGCAACCCAAAGCTGACAGCAAACCATGCCAGACAAAGACCCTATTCTATCTCCATGCAGGACCAAAATGGGAAGAAATGGAAAAAAAAGCCAGGCTGAAGTGAGATGTGAGGCAAAGGCCCAAATATTTCAGCCCAGGTAAAAACTGACATAATGCAACCATCACCGATCTGACAGGTAACACAGAACTCAACCAGCCTGATTAGCTGCAGGACAAAACATTCTTATCTTTAAACTGTGATATACTCTATAAATATAAGATCAGAACAACATGACCCTCAGTGCTGTTTTTATATTAAAAAATAAACTTACAATGATATCTAGAGATAATCAATGAACAAATGGCTACAGAAAGACCTTAGTACTATAATACAAAATGCTTACAAAAATTTCACGTGGATGGTAAAGATGTGAGAATGTTTATGATGACAACACACAGAACAGAACTGCAAAGGAAGAAATGACACTCATATCATCTGATACTTACACTCGGCTCCATCATGACTGGATCAACACATCTGTGAACTGCACTGCACACTATTTCATCCAACAACACATGCACCAAACTGCAATAGAAACTTTATGTCAGAAAACGTGCCTAAACTAGCACAAATTTATAAAAACTAATCTGTATGAGAAAGTACAGCCATTCATCTTACATCTTACATCCTTCCCATGCAGTTAAACGTCGCACAGGGCTCGCATAGTAGATTGCCAAGATTTCCTGTTTTCGGCGAGCTTTTCAACCTCATCAGGGGATGTTATTCCCACTAAGCTGGCCTCTCTTAACAATGCCCTCTTCAGAGTTCCCAGTGGTTGACCTTTTTTCTTGGGCCTTGTGTGTTCCACTTGACAGCTTGTTTTGGGATTCTCTGGTTGTTTTGTCTCAGCACATGACCGACATATGTCCATCTTCTTTTTCTGATCACCCACGTGATTAACACAACTAAATTCATCTACAAAGCAGGTCAGGCAAACAGTGCAACAGAAACATAAGCACCGCTCTTTTAATAAGTTACAAAATACCATTATCACATAATATTAGACACAAAAAATTGATGAAGTAAATGTGATGAATTGAAAGACTGCATCACTCTTCTTCTTCTTCTTCTTCTTCTTCGTTCGCACTGTCTGTCTATATCTGCAGTCCTGTCTCTTGGATAAATTTCACTGTTTTTTGTAACTCATGTATGGAACCGTAGAGCTTATCTTCTTTAGTGGTTTCACTGGGCCAGTAATTATTTCTCAGTGTCTCGTAGTTGATGCAGTTCTGGAGGATATGTTCCACGGTTTGGGGCACCTGGGCACATGTACATAGATTAGTAGTACCAACCTTAAACTTTGTATACATATGACTTCGGAGTCGGCTGTGTCCTGTTCGGAGACGGAAGATGGTGACTTGTTCCTTTCTGTTTAGCATGTGATAGTCATCATGTGGTGGTGTTTGTGGCTTCCTGTAGGTTTTTATCATGCTTTTCTTCTGATTATAGGTGACTGGTATGTCTGGTTGCTCCATTTCAGTGCCCTCTTTGGCCAGATGGTCAGCTTTCTCATTGCCTGGTATCCCACAGTGGGAGGGAATCCACTGCAAAGTGACTCCATGTTGTAAGCCAATTTTTGACAAGGCATCCTTAAGGTCTGGTAGTTTGTTGCACTGAAGAGCCTCCAGTACTGATCTTGCATCTGTGAGAATTACTACAGGACATGTATCAATTCTGGAGTCTGATAGTTTTTCAACTGCAGCAATAATTGCCCTAACTTCTGCATCAAAGTTGTTGCAGTATTTACCAGTGGGTATGGAAATCTTGTCAATGGTGTTGTTTGGATATTCAATATATGCTCCTGCCCCACCATTTTTTATGGCATTATGTGCAGATCCGTCTGTATACACACGTATCCAGGTGTCACATGGATATTTGTCATCTAGAACACTAAGTGTGGCTACTGATCTTACAAGACTGCTCTGCATCTCACCATTCTGCACACCTTTCACTTCAGTCTGAATAGTTATTTGTGTATAATCTGCTTCTTTCCATGGTGTATGCTCTGGTACAGATGATAATGGAGTGACTACAGTTGGAAGGTCAGGTATCAGCTTACGCATACGCTTGGCCTGATGAATGAAGCTGCTTCTTTTAAGCCGTCCTAATGCCAAGTTATTGAATCTCTCCTTCAGGGGATGGCTTACAGAGCTAAGGAATTTTTCTCCCATGGTCATGACCTTTGTGTCTCTACGTTCCTTTAGCGGTTGAACACCAACTATTTTCTGCATTTCTACTATTGGTGTGGACCTCATGGCACCTGTGATAATCCGTAGTGACTGATTTTGAACCTTGTCTAGATTATGCAGCGTAGTGTTTGATGCTGTGCACCAAGATGTTGAGCCATATTCTAAATGTGGTAGAATACTTTGCTGATATACGTTCTTGAGGATTCTTTCACTAGCTCCCCATGTAGTCCCACTTAATTTTCTTAATATGGCTAGTTTTCTTCTGGCTTTTGCTTCTGCACTGTTGATGTGTTGCTTCCAAGTCAGTTTTGAGTCAAGAGTCACTCCTAAGTAAGTGGGTTGGTTGTCCATCCTTAAGGGTATTTCATTTACAAAGATCTTACCTGCTTTCTGTTTAGATGAGAGGGTGAACAGAGTGGTACTTGATTTCTCTGTGTTGATACTTACACACCATTTGTTTGTCCATGATGTCAAGATGTCTGCTGCTCTTTGGAGTCTCTGTGTAGCAACTGTCGCATATTCATCTGTACACCACATGACCAGATCATCTGCATACAGTGCTGCTTTGATTCCATAGGGAAGTTCCTTGACCAGGTCATTAATGAATACAAGGAATAGTGTAGGCGAAAGGACTCCTCCTTGTGGTACACCGTGTCGCAGAAGTACTTTCTGGCTTTTGTGTCCATCCATTACTACTCTAGCTCTTCTATTGTGTAAATAGGACTTTATCCAGTTGTACAGTCTTCCATTCACATTGCAGTTTCTTAGTTTCCACAACAGACCTTTTTTCCATACTTTATCAAAGGCTTTCTTCAGGTCTATCCACGCTGCTAGTACAAGGTTTTTCTCTTGGAACTGCATCACTCAAATCTGGAAGTAAGAACCACATTGTCATCATCATCATCATGTGCCGTGCCGACTGGCGTTGGCTATTATGCTTCTCCAGAGTACGCGATCCTTCATGCATGCCATCAGCTCAGTTGGTGATCTCCTCTCACACCATCCCGTCAGACTGTCCAGTATCATTTCTCTTGGTCTTCCTCTTGATCTTCTTCCTTCTATTTTTCCTGTTGTTATAATATTTTCAATGCCCCCTCTTCTCATTGCATGTCCTATGAAAGTACATTGTCTCTCTCTTATCTTTTTGACAAGGTTTTTTGTCTCTTCAGCTATTCTCCTACATTCTTCATTAGTTATTTTTGCTGTCCAGGGGATTCGCAACATTCTTCTAATAAACCACATTTCTGCTGCTTCCAATGATTTTTGTGCAGACTTGCCTATTGTCCATGATTCACTTCCATATAACAAGATAGGTTCAATATAGCATTTTAGTACTCGTTTTCTAACATTCATTGATAAGGATGTGTTGGTCAATATGTTTCTCATTCTCTGAAATGCAGTCTTTGCTTGGCCTATTCTGTTCCTAATTTCTGTTCTGCATTTCCCATCTGAAGTTATTACTGCTCCAAGGTATTTGAATTTCTGCACCTGCTTTAGAACAGTTCCGTTTAATTTAATACTGCATGCTGGTGGATTCTGTTTCTTAGATATAACCATAGTCTCTGTCTTTTTGATGTTCAAAGTAAGGCCTTTCTGTTCACTTTCTTTGGCGACTTTATCCAAGAGATTTTGCAGGTCTTGTTGGTTCTCTGCTATCAGTACTGTGTCGTCAGCATACCGAAGGTTGTTAATACTGTATCCTCCAATTTTTATGCCTGGTTCTGTGATGATTGTTCTTAGAATATTCTCGCTATACAGAGAAAAAAGGTCTGGAGATAGTACACATCCTTGTCGCACCCCTTGTTTTATAGGTTGATATTTTCCAATTCTATTTTCAACTCGAACTGCTGCTTCTTGCTGCCAGTATAGATGTTTTACAATCCTCAGGTCTTTGCCGTCTATATTGATGTCTTCAAGCATTTTAATAATTTCATTATGTTTCACCTTAACCACACTGTACAAGTATCTAATGCAGGATTTAGACTCTACTGTTAGTCTAATGCAGGATTTAGACTCTACTGTTAGTCTAATGCAGGATTTAGACTCTACTGTTAGTCTAACAGTTAAACTTATTTCTTCCAAGCACAGACCTGGCCCACAGGAGAGGAAATGAAAGAAAAGTTATGGAGCTCCCATTCAAATTGGAGAAGATGGTGGAGTTCGTCAGGACGACAGATGCAGATTTATCATGACCAACCTTTCCCGAATGCTGAAGAAGAAGATCCTACTTCCTTGAAAGTGTAGCATCAGCTGTCACAACCTAGCAAAAGGTGAACATTACCTCTCTCTAGTCTGTTATGAAAAAAAAAAAAAAAAAAGAGTGGGACCTAACTTTGTCAGTTCACCAGGTGTGTCATGTGCAACCAGCATACATTCAAGTTTTACTAGATGTTGAATCAAGATTTTGCATGAAAGACTTACTTCTCATCTGACACAAATCTCCACAAGTACAACTGCAAGTAGTGAGTATCCACCTGAATCTGTTGGAGGCCATATCTGCCAAATGTTCTAAGACGGACACATTCTAGAAATGTCTGTAGGAAAAAAAAAAGCTTACATTACGATTTCAGAGCACCTGTTAAAAGACATCAAGATATTTATGCCGGTAACTGAGGATTAAAAAATCCTGGAAATATACAACCCACAGAACAATTCAAAAACATCAAGATAGATAGCCAGTCAGGATACATGCCAGAAAACAATAATTGCAGAATAGACGGGCTATCAGGATACATCAAAACAAAATAACAATTTCAGGATAGATAACCTATCAGGATAAATGTCATAAAATAAAATAAAAATTCACTTCTCTGCCTTTTAGCTAAGATCAAAGGCCTTTTGGCTAAGATCAAAGTGTAGTTCTGCGCTTTGTAGTATCTACACTTTGATGATTATTTTGGCACAAACGAGATGCCCGAGGCCTGCCCTGCATATTTAATGCCGGGGGGGGGGGGGGGGGGGGTATGGTCCACATCTTGTTACAGGTGAACCCGGTTTGCAGCACCACCAGGTCAAGGCCTGTTGTTTTCACTGTCTTAAAAAAAAAAGAAAGTTTCAGGCTAGACAGCATACCTGGATAAATGTCACAAAACACTGCAGAAACATCAGGTAAATGATGAAACAAATGGTGTCAAATACAACTGCAAAAAAACAAGATGTCAACATGTGGGAGTGTTTTATTTTACAGCATCTTCTGTGCACAAGGAAGCAAAATCTTGGAGATAAATGACAATCATGACATCAAGTCACTAGCTCTGGAGATAAAAGACAATCATTACATCAAATCATTAACTCTGGAGATAAATGACAATCACTACATCAAGTTTCTATGGCTAGAGGAACAAGCTACAAACCTTCAAACTAATCTTGACAATCCCAGTAAGCACTGACACTTTAGAAAACTCAACAGCGCTGAAAATCTCAATTTTCTCAGAAAACAACTTCTGAATGTTGCTCATCAGGCTGTTATCAATACTGGAAACAAAAAACAGACAGCATTATGTAAAGCTAAAACTTTCTTTAAAATTCTACATATTCTCATGTTTAACACTAAACAATGAAATAAATTCAATCAAATTATGAAGACTGGAACAGATAATCTAAAAAAACATAATGGAAAAGAGCACCTATTTTTTTTTTTCTAAATGTATTAAACATCTGTATGTTCTCTACTGAAAATACATCTGACTTGAAAATTTCAACTTTTTTATCTATCTTCATTATCTAGTTGTGATGAGTACATTCCAAACTGTTGTGTCTCATTTTCTTATATTAACTCTGTTGGATCTATTGCCTTCCTTTCTTTTTTCCAAGCTTTCATTGTATTCACTATGTATTAGTTGCCTTAAATCTTATCATATTTCTTACTAATGGGACTAAACAAAATCTTCTCCATTCATTCAAATCTTTCAGCTACTCTTCTTACATTAAAATCACAGGTATTTTGTGCTCAGACTTCATACCAGAAGGATCTCTGACAAATAAGTTCCTATTTTTTTTGCATACATTCATATGTCTTTTTTTTTTCATTTATGTTGTCAATGACAAAGACATTTTGCCAAAATATTTCACAGTTCTTTTCTTTTTTTTCATTTCCATGTATTCATGTCATTATTTAATCCTGCCATTTCTACTCCCTTTTCTTTCACTTTCTTTTTGCTGAAACTGAACCGTAAGCCTCTGTCTGCCTCTTAATGATGAAAACAGAGATGATTCTGATATGATCACTTCATGCTTTTACTGGAGGATTAGAGAAGTAGCTAGAATTTGCTTCACTTTTCCTATGTCAGGCTTACTGACCTTGGTGCGTAGTTCCACTGTGGCCATCTGTTTTGTTGAGAGGTGCTGAGAGCATGAGTTCGACGACTCGAATCGCTGCTGCGTTCTTTCCTCACACCTTCCTCGTACAGCTGCCCAACCTGCACAGTTTTAACAAGCAGTTCATTTGTTGAAACACCAGAATTTCAGATCAAAGAATATGTGGTACAGAAATAATAACCTGATGTTGAAATCATGTGAAAATTAAGGTCAAATTCATAAATCATGATTAAAAACAATATTCGGATGGCAAAAAAAACTGTTTTCAGAATAAATAATAAACTGAAAAGTAACAGAACAATTAAATTACCTGCATATCTATGGCAGTAATGTCTTCCACCACTCGTTTCATGACAGCACGAACATTTCGAGGCTCGATAGTGTTTAACCAGTCCCTCGTTTCAACACTCTTACGCAGCATCTAAAGAAAAAAGTACTAGATTTTAATTTCCAAACCCAACAGAACGCACCTCTACTCATTCATTTGAGAGTGTGCATGCTGTCTGAAGTCACAGTCAACCTACAGCTGACTACCTGCGTCAGGGTTGGTGAACATTAACTGACCAAGACCCTTCCCTCCCCCCCTCCATTGGTACCACAAGTAACAGGTTCAGCATGGCTAACAGAGAGGAGATAAGTATGACCTCCATGGTGTGAAATCTGCTATACACCCCTCCCTGCTTTTAAGCTACACTCTAGGTCTGAAAAAACAGCAGCAATACCCAACTCCCTGTCTGACATGATGTGTGCCTCAACACCTACCCTGCACTCCCCTCTTCTTTTTAGCTTCCACATGTTCTCAAGATTTTTGAAGGACAATGCTGCTTTTACAATTCTAATTCTAACTTCCTTCCTGGTGTCACCATCTTGGTCTATGTAGCTGCCAAGCTATGCAAATTGGTTTACTCTATCAACAACTGTTCCTTCTACATATATTTTTTCTTCTTGATTAATGAGAAGTTTCATTATTTGTGTTTTGTCTTTGTTAATTTCAAGACCTATTTTGCTAGCCAAGGAAGACAGGGAATCTGTTTCTTCCTGCAACGATTTCACATTGTCACTGATAAGAGTTATGTCATCTGCAAAATCAAGATCTTCTGGTTGGGTCTCATGTACCCAATCAATGCCGGTTTTACCTGTGCAGCATCTTTTCATTATAAAGTCTGTGGCAATTCCAAAATGCAATGGAGATAATATACATCCTTGTTTCATGCCTGTTTCAATCTGAAACCATTCGCTCATTCCTTCTTCTGTCTTGACTGCACAAATATATCCTTTGTAGAGATCTCTAATGATGTTGACAATTTTAGATGGTATTCCATATAGTCTTAAAATTCTCCACAATGAATCTCTGTGTATGCTATTAAATGCTTTTTTAAAGTCTATGAAGTTCAGGATTAATGGTTTTTGTTTTTCAATGTTTTTCAAGTATTATTCTTAGAGTAAAGATCTGGTCAAGACAATTCCTTTTTCGAAATCCTGCCTATTCTTCTCTCACTGCAGTATCCACTACATCCTTAATTCTATTCAGAATCACTTTACAAAAACACCTTTGACACAACTGATAGTAAGGTTACACACCTCCAGTTATTGCAATCACTGAGGTTGCCTTTTTTTGGGTATTTTAACAATGATTTTCTTTTTCCATGTGGAAGGGACTTTTTCTTCTTTCCAAATTTTATTGAACATTCTTTGTAGTTGGCTCGTGTTGTTACTGTTAATAGCTTTTAACATCTCGACTGTCATTTCATCGTCACTTGCAGCTTTGTTGTTAGCCATCAGATTCACTGCTGTTTCAGTTTCATTAAGTGTAACTTCATCTAAGTTTAGATTTAGTTGTGGGACTTGTAAATTGGTTTCAAGACTTATTAATTCATTTGGGTGAGGTCGATTAAGTATTTCTTGGAAGTGTTCGGCCCATCTTTGGTTTTGGTCTTTACTTGAGGTTAACATGTTGCCTGTTTTGCTAAAGACTGGTCTCTCTCTGGAGGTAATAGCATCTGTTAGCTTCTTCTGTATGTTATATAGAGTTTTGTTGTCTCCTGTTTTTGCTGCATTTTCTATTTCTTTTGCCATATTATCCATATATTCTCTTTTGTCTCTTCTAGCTGAACTTTTTACTTGATCGTCTAGTTCTCTATATGTTGCTTTTGCTAAAACTTTTCCAAGATCTGTCTTTACATTCAACATGGCTAATTTGGCTGCTCTTCTTTCATGTACGTATATTATCTGAAAGTTAATGAAGCAAAATGTGAACAACAAAAATGTACTCAGAGTAGATAGCAAGTCAGTGGAGTAGGTCAACGAATTTGTATACCTTGGCAGTAGAGTAGTAGAAAATGGAGACAGCACAGAGGACATCAACAGCAGACTTACTAGAGCAAACCAGGCTTTTGCAGTGCTGCAGACTATATGGACATCTAAAAAACTAAGCATGAATACGAAAATCAGGATATTTAAGAGTAATGTTCTAAGTGTACTACTCTATGGAAGTGAATGCTGGAAAATCACCAAAACCATAAAAAACAAATTGAATTCTTTCCAGACTAAATGTTTACGAAGAATTAAAAAAATATTTTGACCAAACACCATAAGAAATAACATCTTGTTGGAAGAAATGCAGATGAAGCCACTGACAGCAATTATTGAGGATAGACGCTGGCGATAGTTGGGACATGTGCTCCGAATGACTGACAACTCACTACCAAAAATAGCACTAGGATGGACACCACAGGGGAACAGAAGTAAGGGTAGACCAAAAGAGACATGGAGAAGAACAACAGAAAGGATGTTGAGCAATAGAGGGCTCACCTGGGCAAGAGCAGAAAAAAAGGCAAAGGACAGGCATTTGTGGAAAACCCTTGCAGAAGCCCCATGTGCCCTGGGCATTTAAGGCTCAGAGAGATGTTATCTGATACCCATGCTTTTCTACTTGTTGACTTCAGTCCGGCACTTGCTTTGAAGTACCATATATTATACTGGTATTTTATTTTAGAATTCTGATTCTCAGCTGTTACACAATTTATGAAAAAGCACTTAAACTGTGAACAATAACAGAATGAAGAGTCAGGGTCTATTATCACAAAACTTCAGTAAATCATCTGACATTCTGGGCCTTCTCCTAATTTATTTCAATTTCCTTGACCTGATAATTATTTACATTTGTACCATTGTCTTGGAGCTTTCTCAAAATGGTTCAGCAATATTTTTATCAAAAGGACAAAAAGTTTCTTCCTTCCTTAGAACACACACACACACACATACACAAATTTAATTAAATAAATAAATAGAAATAAAACCCAAGTTTTCTCTCCATCATGCACCATCTGACCTGTGAAATTGTCAGCCCCTGAACTCGAACATAGTGATTGAGCAGCCGCTGCGCTGTGTCTTTTGCCATAGCAAACAGATCCGTGGAGGGCGTGATAGTTGTTCTGTCTTCTACCATGAACTGTTCCTCAGCGAGTGACAACTATACAGCAGAAAAAAAACAAAACAAAACAAAACAAAGTAGATAACATAGATAACATGTCTGTCTAAGAGAAGATATCTGGCAAGTGACAAATTTTATAAACAAGAAAGATTAGTAAAAAAAAAAAAAATTAATTTCACATATAGTTATTTGTAGCAGAAAAAATCTAACAAATATAAATTCACAACTGAAAAACAATACTAGTTTAACTTCAGTACCAAATGACATGCTCAAGGATATATAAGGATACCATGCCATGCAGAGCGAATAAACCATAATGAAGTTGTAGGTTTTTTCATCTGTCATGGAGCACCTTATATATAAAGTCTTTAATACTCTCAAAACTAAAAACAAACACAAACAAACAAAGCACACACACACACACACAATACTTCCAAATATACAGGGTCATTTGTAAGTCCATGAAACATTTCAAAACTTCGCAACAAAGAAACTATGTGATCTGTATCATGATAATTTTTACACCAAGAGAAACTCGTCAAGTTTTTTTAAAAAGTAAAGCCTGTGTGCAGAGATTCCGTGGTTTGCCGCTAGGAAAGCAGTAGCAAATATGGCATTCAGTAAACGTGAGCAGTCATTTTGTGTTTTGGAATACACGAGAACCTCATCTGTTGTGACTGTGCAGTGATGATTTCAAGCAGAATTCCAGATGGCATCACCTGTTTTCAACAGTATCAAGACGTGGTATGCGAAATTCCGAGATGAAGGCTGTCTGTGCACAGCTGCTCAGCAAGGACGTCCAGGACCAAGTGAAGAAACTGTGAATCATGTTAGAGAAGCTTACCAGCAAAGCCCCTGCAAGTCCACTACAAGTGCAAACCTATAGCTAGGAGTCTTGCAATCAACAGCATGGTGAATTCTCTGTAAGAGATTAAAGTGTAAGCTACCACAGAGACGTGTGAGGGCATCTTAATCAAAATTTTCCACAAAGATGGATAGGGCGCAGAGGACGACAAGACGATGTGTTAATGGGGTGGCCACCCTGGTCCCCTGATTTAACCCCCTGCAAATTTTTCTTGTGGGGGTTTGTGAAGGAAACTTATCTTTGTACCACCACTCCCTGCTAATCTCCAGGACCTTTGCAACTGTATCACCGCTGCTCTGATCAACCATGATATGCTAATATGCGTGCGGGATGAAATGGATTATTGTATAGTTGTCTGTCGCATAACTAAAAGTGGACACATTGAGCAGCTGTGAAATATGTAAAAAAAAAAACTTGGTGAGATTATCTGTAACTCAGTCTAAAAAATTTGGTATCTGTTACATAGTTTATTTACTGCGAATTTTTGAAATGTTTAACGCATTTATGAAGAACCCCATATACACACTTACACAAATATACGGACATATACTGAAGCAACAGCTTACCAAATAAGAAATTGCAGCATTTTCCAAATCAACAGCAAACCTTGAGAGGATTATAAGTACTGCAGGAGGGCTTGTGATTTTGTCCCCAGGTACTTCACAAAAATCCTGCTCCACACACACAAAATAAAAGGTATTCACAAATTACTTTCAATAAAGAATGTTATGGTGGATGTCTTTAAAAAAAATAGCCCTTTAAAAAAAAGAAAAAAAGAAAAACTTAAACTGTAGTGACAAAACAAAATGACTTCCACATGTTTATATATATATATATATATATATATATATATATATATATTATATATATATATATATATATGTGTGTGTGTGTGTGTGCGTGTACATTCTCTCTTTTTAGTTCAAATATCTCAGAATATACCTTGCAGATCAGTAGTTCCCAAGCTTAAGTTAATGCACACACTCTAAACCCCACCTCCCCACACAAAAAAAATTCCTGGGGCGGGAAGATTCATGGGGTGATGATGGAAAGTGGAGCAGCAGGTGACGTCAGCACCCATGTAAAACGTTTGCAGGTGGTGGGGGAATGGTGCTAGGGAGTGGCCTGGAAGGCAAAGTGATGGCAGCCAAAAAATGTTTGAGAATCACTGTAGATTATAGATTGTGCAGTCAGTTTATCTTTCTTTCAAGTTTTCATCATCCTTTTAGGAAAAAAACACACCTACCTTGTGCTATATACATTTTATCAATTCTTACTATAACCTTTGGTTGACTAGTTTCTTTCTTTTCTTCCTCATGCTCAGATTTATGTATCAAACCAAACACTTTATAGATTAAACCAAATTATCACATCTGTAATTCAGAGGGCAAGTGCTTCCATTTGTAGTCTTGACATCTCTTTTTTCTTATTAATATTATACAAAGTAAGACTAAGTTTTGTTAAGACAAAACTGTTTCAGACATACCATGACTGAAGTGCTAATTTCTGACACATCAAATCATATAAGAAAACAATCAGTTCATCCTCTCTTCATGTTCGCAAGACAATACTGTTTCAAATAAATCATGAATTAAGTGCTAAATGCTGACTCATCAAATGATATATGGATACAATCAGTTTATGCAATGCCAATAACACATCTTTGTATATAATGAAGATAATGACACAGCTCAGTTTGAAAATATGACCCTGAGGTGCTGTCATAGAAGGGAAAAGAGTGGAACCTTACATTGCAGACTGTGCACACATGCTTCAAAAAGGCAACCACAAGCCCTTCTCTGACATCTTGGCTACAGAAAGGTCCGCGGAAATAGGGCTTCATTGCAAAAGTGATATCTGGTGCGATGAAAGCCTGCAAGTAATAATGAATATTTATATACAATATCTTTCACATACAGACAATCATTATATAAAAGTTGCTCAAATGAAATGCTGCTTACTTTTTTTTTTTTAAAAAGAACATGAGTAGAAAGTAATATGTTCAATAAGTTATACATTCTCACATCACTGGAATCAATATAAGGGTTATTCCATTGGAGGCTCTGAAAAATAGTGCCCAGAACTTGCAGGATGTTTAACATGAACACAATACCCACAGGACAAAAGGCATGACAATAAATTCAGAAAGTTACATGGCCATATGCAATCATGACAATAAATTCAGAAAGTTACAAGGCTATATGCAATCATGACAATAAATTCAGAAAGTTACAAGGCCATATGCAATCATGACAATAAATTCAGAAAGTTACAAGGCCATATGCAATCATGACAATAAATTCAGAAAGTTACAAGGCCATATGCAATTGCAATTGTAATGAATTCAACAATATGTTGAGAAATACTTGGCAATGCTCAGTCATACACCTGATATAGATTAGCTTCAGAAACTTGGTTTCATTTTGTTGGAACATCTAATTATAGCCCAAACTTTGCTCTGTACACCTAGTGGAGCATTGGCTAGAGAGTGTAAACTGCAACTGATATTTTATGGAGAAATAACTGTAAAAGTAAAAAATGAAGTTCCTGAAAATCATTTCTTTAGACTTCATTAACAAAAACACTCATTTCCAGCTATAATTTAAAGGAAGTATTGCTTTTCAACATGTCCTCACAAAGTACATCATTTGCAAATAAAATAAGTTTTCGAAATCAACAAAAACAAAATTTCAGTGAGTAAGCTGAAAACTTGTTTATATGCCAAACTGAACATGTAAAACTGTTACTCTTTTGAGACCACATCGTTGACTGTAAAACACAAACACGTGTGATCCTTGAGCGGATCAAATAAGTGAATGATTATTATACTGCCTAAACAATGAACTTACCTGCAAGTTCCCTAGAACAGACTTGATTTGCTCCACAACTGAACTCTGCATGTTGGCCAACAAATCAGCCAATCTGGTACTATGGTCCTGCTTGCCCACAAGACGAGGTGCTGCCAAGTTCTGTCTAATGTCTGTCAAACAATCTGAAATAAGAAAAGTGCTTCTGTCTGTTTGTTAAAACACCTGGACAAAATGTGGTTCTATTTAATGTCTGTCAAACAATCTGAAAAAAAAAAAATGTTCCAAACATCAAATTACTATAAAACAGAACAAAATAGAATAATTCTGTCTGTTCAACAATGTAAGCCTCACAAAAACCAGACAAAAACAGAATTATTCTGTCCTATCAAACAATAACAAAGATCAACTGATAGAATTTTAATAAACAAAATAAAAGATGTTATCCACCATATTTTTCAAGCAAGGAAGCTTGGAAGTAGTGTAAATGACAAATGAAAACTAATAAAAATACCACAAGTTAAACAAAAATCTGCTGCATTTATAAGTTATCTTCTTACAAGTTAAGCAACCCTTACCAGCAAAATGTTGCTTTAGTGACTGCAGGTAATGGGCTACTCGATCCTTGGCACCTTTAGAAACAATCTCAGTGCCAGCTCTGTCAAATTACAATACAAATAAATGGTGATTTAAATACATATTTTTTTAGGATTGGTGTACTGTATTTTACACACTAATTAGCACTAATGAACTGATTTCATTGTGATAACTTGGCAAAACACATCACAAAATCTCTGATTAAAATGGATATAAAAAAAAAGCACATGAATGGAATTTGAAATAAAAATTGTAATATACAACAATACTTCATGTGTTCAAAATGAATGTGGTGTCTAATTAAGAAACATTTGTTAAAAAAAAAAATCTGGCCTAGCAAGAACACTCACAATGTATAAAACAACTGTACAAAAGCAAACAATGACCAAGAGTTCAGCGATTTTTTTTTTTTACACTACAATGTGCAGTGGTGGTGTACCAGTTAGTGCACTCAACTGCCAATAAGAAGGTCCTTGGTTCAATTTCACATCTGGGCAGAATTTTTGTTTCAGACCAACCTGCAATGGGGTCAATTCAGTCTCAAGAAATGGGTACTTGGAGTTTCCCTAAGAAAACAACGGCAGCAAGGACAGCTGCTGACACCCCTACCTCAAATTGCTGTAGTGGCCTAGAAATGTGAAACACTTCACATCCTTACAGCAAGCAAATGCTACAGACAGAGCTTCTTCTTCTTCTTCAGCTTTCTAAGTCATTAAGGTTCACTGCTGTAGATAAAGTTCACCTCCATTCCTCTCTATTACTAATCTTCTCTCTCCAGCTTTTTTTTCCTTTTATATCCTCCTTCATGATGTCTTTCCATCTCTGTTTTGGTCTACCCCTTCATCTCATTTCCACCATCTGCTGTACATACATACATCATTTTCATTTGTCTGTTCTCTTCCATTCTTTCCATATGGCCCAACCAGCGTAACCCATTCAGTTTCAAGACATTTATAATTTGCTGGGATTTAAATAAGCTTTTAACAGCTATAAATAAGCTGTTCAGTTCAGTGTTCTTTCTAGCTCTCCATTCTCCACTGCTGGCCTAAAGACCCTTCTTAGAATCTTGCTCTCAAAGACCTGCAATTGTTGTTTATCTTTCCTGACAGGACACAGATACACTACAAGAAGCAACAAACCTGGAGAAGTCTGTGTCTGGAAGCAGCTTGTTCATGGCTTGTAATCTCCTATGGAAGCGATCTAGAGCTCTCACCAAGATGGTGTTGTCTCCCGTTTCTTTCTGCAGTGTTTCAACAGAACATAACAGTATATAAAAAAAAAAAAACAACAAACCATTGACTAAACAGTCTAGGTTTATAATTTCTAGCAAGAATGTTCTAACTTGTCACCAATATAAACTGAATATTTACAATCAATAATTTCATGTTTCTTACGGTCCCTGAATAGCTTCTCCTCCAAGGTTACTGCTGTCACAGTCTCTGTCATGAGATTCTTGGCTGTACACCCTGCACTCACATCTCACAGGTTTAACCGTCTGGCACGTTCCTGGTGAAAAACTTGGCAGAGGGTTTTCAGAAACAGAATCTCAGAGAATTTGATGAGCACTATGTGGCTACAACTTGGCCTCTTGGTGTGAAAATAAGGAGCTTTGATCTAGCTCAAGCAAGCTCCCGCCTGTCAACCAAGCTGTAAAACTGGTCACCTGACATTTGTGTTTGGGAACTACTTTCAAAATGGCAGCATCTTCCAGCAAAGCCAGGCACATCTGCTTAAACAGTATTTACAGCTGTTGCTAAAAAAAATATATATATATATTACATATGAAATTTGAAAGCTGATATCTGATAAACAACATGAAAAATATCTGTTTATAAATGGGGAAAAATGTGATTTTACAGATATAAAATGAAGAGATTCACACTTCATTGGACACACTGTAAAAGACAGAGAAGTTAAAGAATCTGCCATCACTGGAAAAATCAAAGGAAAAAAAAAAGAGAGAGGCAGACTATAATAAAAACATCCAATCAGTCTGACCAAATGTTGCAGGAAAACTGGCAAGGTTCACCCACCTCTAACTGAACTCTCTGGCGTACAGAGTTAAAGTACTGCTCTATCAGGTCATTCACAAACAGCACCAGTTTTCTCAAAGCAACAGTGTCCAGGGACTCACTGAAGAAAGAAAATTTATGTCACAGAATCAGTGTTTTACCTCCTTCCATTTGTTGATGTCCAAAACTTTAAATAACAACAGAATCAGTGTTTTACTTTCTTCTGTTTGTTGATGTCCAAAACTTTAAATAACCACAGAATCAGTGTTTTACCTCCTTCCATTTGTTGATGTCCAAAACTTTAAATAACCACAGAATCAGTGTTTTACCTCCTTCTGTTTGTTGATGTCCAAAATTTTAAATAACCACAGAATCAGTGTTTTACCTCCTTCTGTTTGTTGACGTCCAAAATTTTAAATAACCACAGAATCAGTGTTTTACCTCCTTCTGTTTGTTGATGTCCAAAACTTTAAATAACCACAGAATCAGTGTTTTACCTTCTTCTATTTGTTGATGTCCAAAACTTTAAATAACCATAGAATCAGTGTTTTACCTCCTTCTGTTTGCTGATGTCCAAAACTTTAAATAACCACAGAATCAGTGTTTTACCTCCTTCTGTTTGCTGATGTCCAAAACTTTAAATAACCACAGAATCAGTGTTTTACCTCCTTCTGTTTGTTGATGTCCAAAACTTTAAATAACCACAGAATCAGTGTTTTACCTTCTTCTATTTGTTGATGTCCAAAACTTTAAATAACCACAGAATCAGTGTTTTACCTTCTTCTATTTGTTGATGTCCAAAATTTTAAATAACCACAGAATCAGTGTTTTACCTCCTTCTATTTGTTGATGTCCAAAACTTTAAATAACCACAGAATCAGTGTTTTACCTTCTTCTATTTGTTGATGTCCAAAACTTTAAATAACCACAGAATCAGTGTTTTACCTTCTTCTATTTGTTGATGTCCAAAACTTTAAATAACCACAGAATCAGTGTTTTACCTCCTTCTGTTTGCTGATGTCCAAAACTTTAAATAACCACAGAATCAGTGTTTTACCTCCTTCTGTTTGTTGATGTCCAAAACTTTAAATAACCACAGAATCAGTGTTTTACCTTCTTCTATTTGTTGATGTCCAAAACTTTAAATAACCACAGAATCAGTGTTTTACCTTCTTCTATTTGTTGATGTCCAAAATTTTAAATAACCACAGAATCAGTGTTTTACCTCCTTCTATTTGTTGATGTCCAAAACTTTAAATAACCACAGAATCAGTGTTTTACCTTCTTCTATTTGTTGATGTCCAAAACTTTAAATAACCACAGAATCAGTGTTTTACCTTCTTCTATTTGTTGATGTCCAAAACTTTAAATAACCACAGAATCAGTGTTTTACCTCCTATTTGTTGATGTCCAAAACTTTAAATAACCACAGAATCAGTGTTTTACCTCCTTCTATTTGTTATGTCCAAAATTTTAAATAACCACGGAATCAGTGTTTTATCTCCTTCTATTTGTTGTCCAAAATTTTAAATAACCACAGAATCAGTGTTTTACCTCCTTCTATTTGTTAATGTCCAAAACTTTAAATAAGCACAGAATCAGTGTTTTATCTCCTTCTATTTGTTGATGTCCAAAACTTTAAATAACCATAGAATCAGTGTTTTACCTCACTCTGTCGATGCCTGACACAGAAAGATGGCTTAAATCTTGATGTTTACAAAACTTTCACCATTTTTTGCAAATAATGTAAATATATAAATAATTTACTATTAATCTAGTCTTCAGACAACAATTTATAATTTGTAAGAACATATGAATAAAACATTTCACTGTTTTCACTAAAATGCATTACATCCATATAAGAGAGGAGGACACTACAAACTTACTCTGCCTGAGGTCTGTTCATGAACATGTCATTATAAGATGCTATAACCAGGCAGATGTTGCTGAGGAATCCGTTGCAGCCAGAATCTACAAACTCAAGGATATCCTGAAATGAATACGTCAAGTATCATTTCTGAGGGATGAATAACATCCTTTCCTATACAACATTGTTTTTTTTTTCTTACTTTTATCCTTGAGGTGGGAAAGTTGCAATCCTACAAGTGGAAAATACAGTTGGTTTCTGTTTCATGTTTTAAATGTCTGCATTATGAAACCAGTGAAAATCTTTTATTTTTCTTGATATAGATTAAGCACAGACACTCCTTACTTTCCAATGGGGTCCTGCTCCAATGACCATGTCCAAAAGCAAAATGGACAACGCAAATTTGATGGAGGTAAGTGTACAGTACTTTATTAACGGCCATGTTTTAAATCATAAAAATAAACTACAGTAACTTGTACACAGACTTTAGAATAAATAATTCTACATAAAATAACTGCTCTATACAATAAGTATATAGATCAACAGACCAATGGTTGGAACAAACAAGTGTTGTAAAGCAAGACATTGGGCAGTAGGGGATATTTGTAATATTACATGATAAGAAAATCTACAGCAATGAAATGGTCCTCAAAGAGCACAAAACTCTCTATTACTGTCAGTGACTGATACAAATGAAGCTCCTCATGAAAAAAAAAAATTGGAGACAATTACAACACACCTGAGTAGACAGACATACATATACTAAATCTAACAGGCCTTCGAAGGGTGTGGAAAAAAATATCTGAGAAGATGTTTTCATAAGTCACAGCAATGGGATGGGAACCCACTAAGCTCTCCTTCTGAAAAAATATCTTCCTATTTCAACGCAGAACCAAAAGCACTCTCGAAAGTTCTAAGATTATTCCTAACAGACAACCAACCACCACCTAGGATCTCATCATGCTAAAAAAAAAAAGCACCAGAGATAATCAGCCCATGCTGCAGGAAATCACACAGCAGATCTTTACTTCTCAAGTTAAACAATTTTCCTGGAGTGGTTGCCTTCCCAATGTGGAAATGTTGGAAATGACAAAAGTCAAGTTTATTCAAGTTATTCCTTTGTTAAAGGTTGGTTGAAAGCAAAAGACCTAAATGAACTCATTGTCTATAGCATGTTAGCAGATTACCCCCGTTTCCACTGACCGCTATCACTAGAAACTATTGAGTCACCTCCACCAACTCAAGTTACCTCACACAAACTAATACCCTTACAGAAGTGGAGTAAAGACTAAAAAAAAATATACTCCAACATATGCAGACTATGCAACAAATTCCTCTATAAGATCTGTATCTGCCACAAACGCAGTGGACTTGACCACTGGGCTCCAGATTTAGCAAACCTAATACTAGAACACTGAATATCTTTTATAAACTGTCGTGCTGACAAGACTGTCTGAACAGAATAGTGTCTTTATAAATTGTACTGCAACATAACTGACCATCCCAGGATTCAGGTACGCTTGTGCTGGTCGATGTTCTTGGCCAGAGCTAAGCTCTCCTGAGTAGAGTTTTATCTGCTTTGCCAGTTCAGCCAGATCCTCATCTAGCTTATGCTTGGCACTACAAAAACAGACAGAATAAATATCTCAATTAACTGGGTTTTTTTAAACCCTCATACTTTCAGACAACTACAATAACAAAACAGGATTCAGGCTTCTAGCTGTTTGACTGATGATGTCTGCAACTTCTGCCTTGGCAGCTGATGGTCAAGGTGAAGATCTAAATACACACTTCAGGTCAAACAGGTAGTGAGACATAATGGCTTTCTTTAATTCCCACAGCAGAAACAAAGAAGTGAAGTATCTTTACAAACTCCATCACACTGACCCTGTCTCATTAACAACTTGTTTCCAGGAACACAATGTGGAAACAGGATCTGGCCCTTGCTGGATCTGAAACTTTACCTTCTCTCTACCACCATCATCTTCGCTCTCATTTCTTCTTGTTGCTGTATCTCTCAGGAACTGCCAGCTGGATGGTCTTACAGGAAAATGCTAACAAAATGTTGAAACACATGCACTGTATCAAACTGGGAATGGGTTATGGAGGTTAGCTTGATGACCTGGAGTGGACCTAAAAAGCATGTTTCTGGCAGACTCCACCACCATAGAGATCACAGCTAGCCTTGCCCGATTAATCAGGATGGGTCTGGTTTTAGGAGTACCAAATATGTGGTGGGACAGGGTGGTTGTTAGCTCTAGTTTGTCAGTCTGGATAAAACTGCCATCATACTGGCAGAGTTATCTTTGCTCCCCACTTCCATTTGGAGAGTTGCTAAGCACTGATTTCAAATTCCAGTAAGCAGTATTGAAAAATGATGCATCACCAGCAGGCTATCTTGCTCACAACCGAGAGGCCTACAGGAGTACTGTTAGGGAGGCAAAGTTCCACAAGGGACATATGAATGAATGAGTATTGAAAAATAAAGACAAATTTAAGATATGAAACATTAGAGACCTGATAAACTTTATTTTCTCATTCAATAATGTAAGTATATCAGTCACAGATAGAAAGACAAAAAAAAGGGGGGGGGAACAGAAAACTGAATAGGCTGGACAACATCAAAATAAGTTATGATCATGACAGACTAATGTGTTATTACTGGACTTACCATTGCCAATATCAACTGATCACAAATTTATCCTACTTCATAGATCTCAGTTTCTAAACATCACTAAAAACACTGCAAGAGATCAACTGATGTGGAAAACTGCAAAAGAAACTTGGCAGGAACATGATAGAGAAGTACTGCAAACCTAGAGAAATATCTTTTCATTTTACAGAAAATGAATGAAGATGTTACCAACAAGAAGTTACTTCTAGTGCTGTCCATGAAACAGGACAAAAAAAAAAAAAACAAAACCAGATGGCAATGACTTAAATAAAAGGAGGGTGAATGCAGTACTTTGCTGAATGAAACAGTGGAAAGTGACCCATACCTGATTGTTTGTACCAGGGCTAGCAAATCACAGCTGGCCTGCTCTCTCTCCCTGAAAACAGATCACAGTCTTGCCAGAAAATATACTCCACAAGTTCGGAAGGCAAACCCAAAAATATACCATGCTGAAGATGGATGAGTCAGACTGACAAGACAAAACAATATCCTTGAGAGCTCTCAAGGTACATTGAGAAGAAAATGACAAAACTAGGAAGAAGCACTGAAAAGATAGTACTTGAAACAAAAACAAAAAAAAAAACCAAAAAAAACACCCAAAATATTTCATCTTAAAATGTTCGTGTTGTAGATATACAAAACAAAACTTACTGAGACAGAAACTCATCACACAAAGATTCAGCTGGCTCACCAAGCTGCAGTAGAAGATCAACACATTCTGTCAGTTGCTTGGGTGTTGACTGAAACAAACAATGAATTTTAAAACTTTTAGTTAGTGTATCTTCTGCACTACAGTTTAACAGCTGTACATCAATATTTGAAAGATAAAATACAGAAATTGCTATTAATGACAGGTTTCCTCCAATCAGCGTACAATGTGTTGTGAGAAGCAGAACTATTTCTTTCTCACAGCTTAAATACTGTCTTATTTGTTTATACTATTTAAAATTATCCACAGTAGCCTGGTTTCTTCCTGTGTTTGCTTAGAGACACACAGTATCCCCTTCTGCACTTGATTTAATCATTCTTCTTTAGCCTGACTTTCACCTGATTTTTTCACCTTTTCTCAAAGATGGTTCTTCATGAGCTTGAGAGACTGCTGTGCATTCTGTTTGGTAAGGCCAATTAGTCTTAGGTATCTTGTGGCTAGAAGCTGCTGGAAGTATCAGATCATGATAATGATCCTCAAACTATCTCAATAATAAAAGTTTTAAAGAAGATAAGGAGCATGTTAAATGTGGGTTTTCTAACATCTCTGGTACAATGAAGAATCAGGCTTCACTAACAGTGAGGAAAAACAACTTTCCACCCTAGTGGGTAAGCCACATAAACACAATCTGCTACCACGTGCATTGTGGAAAAGCAGAGTCAGGTCACAAACAATTCTAACATGTAGGTCTTGATGAAACAGACTTAGCACTTCAAGACTTGGGCTTACCCAAGTTTATCTAAGCTATCCAAGACTCTAAGTCTTGAATAATTTAGATAAACTTGGATAACCTGATAAATAAGTCAAAAAGAAAAACAAAATATGATAGAAAAACAAAAGTTATAGTGTCAATATACCATCATTACAGTCAGTCAGTCAGTCATTTGCATGTCCCCTGTGGAACTTTGCCTCCCTAACAGTACTCCTGTAGGCCTCTCGGTTGTAAGCAAGGTGCCCTGCTGCTGATGCATCCATTTGCAGATCATCAACGATGTCTTGCAGCCATCTTCGCTTTGGTCTTCCTCTCTTTCTTTTTCCCATTATGTACCCTTCCAAGACGGTCTTCCTCTCTTTCTTTTTCCCATTATGTACCCTTCCAAGATGGTCTTCTCTAAATTATCATGACGTTTAATGTGTCCAAAATATTTAAGTTCTCTGTTTTATCCTCTTTACTAGCCAAACTTCTTCAGTATTAAGTTCTTGTAGTATGGATAAATTTGTTCATTTCTGTGTCCATGATATTTGAAGAACTCTTCCATAGCATTTACATTCAAAGGCATTTATGTGTTTCTCAGCTGTTTTGTTAAGTGTCCAGGTCTCATATGTTGCAATGGGAAAGATACATGCCCTTAAAAATCTTATTTTTGTACTTCTATCTGTTTCCCTTCACAGCTTCTTAAGTTGTTTTACTTTTTGAAGACTGACAGATGTTCTCCTTTTAATTTCCCTCATTGTATCTCCAATATTAGTAATGATCCAAGATATTCAAAACTCTCCCTCTTCCAATTTTTCCTCATTGATACATATTTCAGCTGCCTTGTTTGTTTTGTCAGTTGTCATTAATTTAGTTTTCTTTGCATCAAGATAGAGGTTTTGCTCTTCACTATTCTTAAGGACTGACATAATTAGCTTCTCCATCCCTTTTTGTGTTTTGGACAGTAATACTTTGTCATCAGCATATCTTATCTCTGGTATTTCATAACCTCCAATTGTTAAGGCATTGTAATATTCTTTGTCTACATCTTCTCTAACACTCCTCATTATATTTTTAGTGTACAAGTTAAATAAGTAAGGCGAAAATATGTTATTTAAGGCGAAAATATGCACCCCTGACAGACCCCTTGTTTTATGTCAAACGAAGTTGTTGTTTCACCATTTATTCTCACTGCTGCCTGTTGGTCTAGATACAGCAGTGATATTAACTGTATCACTTGTGCTGGAAATCCCATTTTTCCATTACAGTAAAACAAGTAAAATCCCTATTTCAATGTCATTAAGGCATACTGGGGATACAATGTTAGGCCTGTTTTTCCAAGACCTTTGGCATATGAAAGTGTTATGAGATTAACCAAAATCACTGCTACAGTAAAAACCTATGTGTCTATGGCAAGGGGCAACAGACACCCCAGTACATCCTCCAGAGTTGCCACTTACACAACCTACTCAGTCAAAGGATCTGGCCAGACCTTAGCCCCCTACAAGGGAAGCTCTACAGCCATGTTGAAAACCAGAGATGATCTGTCACATCTGTGAGAGAGACTTGCGTTGAAGTCTGTGCAAACAGTAAGAAGATGGTAAAGCACCAACCTCTTTCTGACGGAACTTTTCCATAAGTTTTCCTCGCAGATGTTTTATCATGGTCTCACAGTCCATGTGAATGCCTTGAAAACTTGGCATGTGCTCATACTGATGCAGGACTCTCTGAGCTTTGGTGTAGTACCTACATGTAAATACAACAGAACATGGGCAATATCAACATATAGAAAACAGAGATCTATTGTATCAAGCTTTCCTCCATGTTCAAGTGTAAGGTCATGCTAATCTGGAAGCTTATTGCCAGAGAACAGTACACAATTCTGTTAAGTTAATGCAATCTTATAATTACTGAGTTCACTACTTCTGCCCAGTATCAAACCTTTCTGACCATCCAGTTTATGGAGGAACCTGTTGCTTGTGTAGACTTTTTCAAGGCAATCAAGCATCATTTTTTTAAATATTAATGGTAGAAAGAGGCAACACCATGAGGTAACAACATGAGTCAAGAATGCCAATCAATGTGCATGTGTCTTAATATATTTTATTTATTTATTTCTTTATTTATGCAAATCTTGGCCCACCACAGTAAAACTTATAATTAACTGTGCTCTTATACAATATTGTGATATTTCATATATTCTCAAATTTTTATCAAGCTAATCATGTTTCTTTGAAATAAAAAAAGAGTCTTTTTCTTTGAATCTCTCCGTGAAAGTTATTCTTTCATCTTCTTCTTCTTCTTCGTTCGCATTGTCTGTCTATATCTGCAGTCCTGTCTCTTGGATAAATTTCACTGTTTTTTGTAATTCATGTATGGAACCATAGAGCTTATCTTCTTTAGTGGTTTCACTGGGCCAGTAATTATTTCTCAGTGTCTCGTAGTTGATGCGGTTCTGGAGGATATGTTCCATAGTTTGGGGTACCTGGGCACATGTACATAGATTAGTAGTACCAACCTTAAACTTTGTATACATATGACTTCGGAGTCGGCTATGTCCTGTTCGGAGAAGGAAGATGGTGACTTGTTCCTTTCTATTTAGCATGTGATAGTCATCATGTGGTGGTGTTTGTGGCTTCCTGTATTCTTTCATCTAGTACGAATATATTTTGTCTGCCTTAGTTGTGCTACATCACATCTTCGTACAATTTCCACTTTTATTTTTACAATAGTAAAAAAGCTAAAAATAAAGTAACCTTGCTAATATCATTTGCTCTACAAGAGGGTGAAGAGGATGGGCAAAATATCTTATGTTTACTTGTTTTCTTTCTGTCAGACCAGATCAAGAAAAAGAAAATCAAGTTCTAAACAAGTGTCAGCAACCTATACCTGGCTTCTTGAACCAAGGAACTTACCTGGCTTCTTGAACCAAGGAACTTAGCTGGCTTCTTGAACTAAGGAACTTTCCTGCCTTCTTGAACCAAGGAACTTACCTGACTGCTTGAACATATGCCTCCATTTCTATGCACTTATTCAAACGAGCTGGAAGCTCAAACAGAAACTGAAGCTTTTTTAGCAAAGAATGTACTCCGGCCAGTTTGGTTATCTGCTGCCGACGATCTTGCAGCGTGCTGCTGATGTTGCCGGAAAACTCAGTGATGGCTGACATGTTGCTTGCTAGATGGTCCATTTCATCTTCCATCTTCCGAAAGTCATTCTTCATCTGCAAAATTTATTTCATAAACTACATGATAGGAAGAATCATTTAATACAAATTATTTGATAAATCACACATCGAGAAGTTAGAAGAACTGAGAGTCACTGGAAAACTCAAAAGGAGAGGGAGGACAAAAGAAAAGTCTCTAAACAGCTTGACTATATGGTACAGGAAGAGGAAGGCAGTCAAAACTCACTGGAAACATTAAGGAATGTGAAAAATGAAGAATCACTGCCAACATCTACTGATATGGCACATCCATCTTTTAATGACCATTCATTCAGAAGACTACATTTTCTTTCATTATTCTCTTTCTTAAAATATGCCCTATGCAGAACGCAACTTAAAAACAAGCGAATAAATTGAAGATCATGAATATTCTTGATGCTAATTCAACACCATAACACATATCTTAATCAGATCATCTGTAAATGAATGACATAATAAAACAGCTTAGACACCAGATTTCTAATATAACATCACCAAGAAAAGACAACTCATACATCTCTGTCTCCACAGTAATTATAAGAATTATTTCAAAGATTTTATTTTTTAATGTAAATTCAAACAGTATTTAGGAAAAAAAAATCCGCTTCATTTAACAAAACTGGAAATGTTTTAAAGTTTCATTTTCTTCAAACAATTACAAAATAAAAAAAAAGTGGGAAAAACTGACAATGCTTCAAAGAAAGGAAGTGACTCCTTATCTTAAATGGCCCAAATTCTGTTAGAAATCACATCAACCACCATTTTTCCACTGTCATTGAAAAGATGTTTTCTGACATGCTTATGCTTAGTCAAGTTCTTTTTTTTTTTTCTTTTTTACAATATGCACAGATAAAGTTGTTTTACTAAATTAATCTAATACATTTTACATTTTTTTTTACTCATAGCATGTTCCTCTCTTATTTTCTCTTTGTTGCTGTTGCTTGTGCTAAATGAAATACAGTATGAGGTGAAACATCATACTGTTATCTTGTTAATTTGTTATGTCAGTAGTGCTTCTATCTTTATTATATAAGTAATACTTTTTTCTTTGTTATGTAAGTAATGCTTCTTTCTTTATTATATAAGTAATACTTTTTTCTTTGTTATGTAAGTAATGCCTCTTTCTTTATTATATAAGCAACACTCTTTTTTACTGTAAGTACTGCTTCTTTCCTACAATATTTATGGAAAGTGATTGTGCAATCCAAATCATTAAAAAATGCATAATTCATTACACTTGACCTGGATCCACACTGAGAAATCTGGATCAAAGATGACCTTGTAAATGTTATGGCACAGGTACCTGGGCGGTGAACCAGCGCTGGCCAAAATCCTGTCCCCTTATCAGGCTCATACTGGCATACAAGATGGCGTTTGCCGGTCTCTGCAACAACCTTGCCAAACAGGGTGCACAGTGGCCCCAGCCAAAGAAGGAAGTATCCTACCACACAGTCCAGCAAATCCTTTGAGGCATCATCAAATAAGAATGGCTGAACAAAGTGGATATGAGGGAATACTAGGTGAGCCTTGTACAAAGGGAATACTAGGTGAGCCTTGCACAAAGGAATACTAGGTGAGCCTTGCACAAAGGGAATACTAGGTGAGCCTTGTACAAACGCATGAACAAAACCTGAATAGACAAAACCAAAGCATTACTTTCAGGCTACAAACAAACCATATCACCCTAAACAAACACCTAAGCAGAATCAAGAAAAACCACAGCCCAAATTGCAGGCACTGTTATAACGAGGAGAAAACATTTGAACATTTCCTACTTTAATGCTCCAAACTAGATGAACTACAATATAAAACTGGTTCCAAAACACCCTACAATTCAAAATAGTCTATATTCAAAGGCTGAACAGCCACAAAGGACAACCAAGTTTTTCACTGTGCCATCAGCTGTCAAGAGCTTCTAGCTCACAACAACAGGGAGATCTACCACCTCCACTACCAATGAATCTTGCAGGCTTGGAAAAATGAAGATGGGACTTGGGAAATATGAGAAGGTGCACATAAATTTACTCTCATTACCTTCCTAATTGTGTCTGTAGCACTAATAAATTTGTTGTAGTTCTCATAGACCAATGTCTGCATGTCGCTGTCAAGCCCCTTGATGTCTCGTACCATTTTCTGCTCTTCATCCATCAACTCTGTCAATGACCGCTCCTGTGTTAAATGATTATAGATTCAATAACCAAATTCAATAACCTTATAGCATAGATGATGTTCTAGCATTAAAACATTATTTTCTTTTCACACTTCTTTTCACATAACAAAACAAGTCTCACATCTTTGGCATATAGTCACTACTCTCTCTGAGACAGTACGGCACTGTCTCTCTGAGACAGTACGGCACTGAATACAAGTAAATTAGTATAAATACCAGGAAGTGTAAGCAAAGAATACTGTATCTGGCAATTTGTTCTGCTTACATTGCCCTAGAAACAGTCACAAAATTTTGCAGACAGAAAATGTGGACAAATCATACAAAGATCAATACAAAAAAATAACCTTAAGACATTCAAATATTTCTAAGAAAAAAAGTTAAGAATTGAAAGAAGAAAAAAAAAACCCAAACAAACAGAGGCAAAGATAGCCCTGTTATACCATGAAAGCACCTAGGAGATATGGTGTTAATGCCCATATTTTCCTTGACATGCACAAGAGGGTGATGTGGCCTGGCAGCCTCTAAGAATTAAGACTTAAGAATTGTAGCCAGATGATACTCACGGACATGTGATGAGAACATAATAATAGTGAAGACAAATGAGGAGAGATGTAGAGGATGGCCGTGAAAGAAGATCACAGACAGCATGATGTGATGAAATGGCAGAAGTATCACCTGCCGCGCCTATGGGCTATGACCCCACATGCTATCATCTGATACCAATGAGTCTAACTTTTCCACATAAAACAAGAGACAGGAACAAGCCAAATTTCTTTATCATATGTGCAAAATCAAATGCACAAATAAAACTATGCCAAAATAAAAACTACCTAAAACTACATAAAGAATCCGATCACAGTAATCTGGATCTAATCATATATCATTGTCCATGCTTGATTATCCACAATGTTGTCAGTTAAAGCAAATTATTTCCCACAGGTAAACTTCTTAAGAAAGTAGTAAGAATTTGTGTTGCCTGTAAGATGTCCAGGAAGAATAAAGCACACAGAAGCCTCCTGCTCTCCTCTTCCTCCATACTTCTATCCAGGAGGAGAGGAAAAAAAAAATAAGATCAAAATAATTAACAACGTTGAAGTTTTCCGGTGAGAAAATCCAGCTCTAGGCTGGATGGGCCGCAACCTCTCACTTGGCGGGGATATAATGATATCCAAAACACATCGAGGTTTTCTGGTGAGAAAGTCCATCTCTAGATTAAACTGGTGCAACGAAAACCACGGTGTCACGCAATCCCACTTCTGCGACCCACCGAGAACACAGGCCCAAGCCCTGTGGTACTCTGAACCTCTTGTGGTCCTCTCTGGGATCTTGTGTGGTCCTCTTGGGGACCACAGGAGGACCACGGGACCTATCAAGAACCACAGGAGTATTTCAGTAGGATCATGGGACGGTCTTTGTGGTAGAAGCAAACGTAGAAGAACAAGAAGCTAACAGATGCAACACAAAACAAAACAGAATCTGAATATATGTAACAGACAAAACTAACAATTTTTTTAAATCAACACAAACTGAACAGAATAAAGAAAAAGAAGTGCGAAAAAAAAGCAACAGAACGCAAGATAAACTATATAATCTATACATAATATTAGCTCCGTCCTTTGATTCATATGTTATGATTGTGACTATTTGTACAAATTCTTGTGAGGAAAAATGTCTTGTCCACAATGCACAAACCTGTATTAATTTGGAAAGGTATGTCTGATGCTGAAAGCCGGCACCATCCAAATTACATGGATCCATTGACTGTACTGCTGTCACGTGTGACCCTAGAGGCACTGCATCAGCTTCCCCATTTTCCATACCATAGTACATCTTTAGATCCCTGCGATGTCGTCTTTCCTCCATCATGGCATTATCTGCACACAAAAAAAATGTGTTAGCATTCAAATCTACATTGAAACCTGTTCTTTAGCTGACAATCAGATTCAAAACACATTACATCAGTTATAAGATGGCACTTTATCATAAAGGCCATTTTATTATTTTTAAAAAAAACATCACATTACTACAAACAATCGGAGTGATTTCATCACATATGGGGCTAGAATAATGAGGAATAGTGACACACAAATCTACTGTTATATAGTGCAGATAACTTCTACCACTCAGGTGTGATAAACATGCACCAGGACAACTGCAGAGTAAATGTTTTGTAAGCCTGTGGTTCCCAACCATGGCCCACGGACCACAAGTGCCCAATGGTTCCCAACCCATGGCACACAGAGCACAAGTGCCTGATGGTTCCCAACCCATGGCACACAGAGCACAAGTAGCCCATGGTTCCCAACTCATGGCACACAGAGCACAAGTACCCAATGGTTCCCAACCCATGGCACATAGAGCACAAGTGCCTGATGGTTCCCAGCTCATGCCACACAGAGCACAAGTAGCCCATGGTTCCCAACTCATGGCACACAGAGCACAAGTAGCCCATGGTTCCCAACTCATGGCACACAGAGCACAAGTAGCCCATGGTTCCCAACTCATGGCACACAGAGCACAAGTGGCCCATGATTCCCAACCCATGGCACACAGAGCACAAGTAGCCCATGATTCCCAACCCATGGCACACAGAGCACAAGTAGCCCAACAGTTCCCAACCCATGGCATACAGAGCACAAGTAGCCCACAGTGCATTATCAGATAAACCATGCCTGCATTATCAATCTGGCATTAAGTAGCATCTACTGAATAAAAATAACTGTGGGTTTATGGCATTGTAACACTGTGGTTCTCAACATTAGTTTTAAAAAATAGTCCTTGGATGCAAAAAGGTTGGGAACCACTGATGTACACCATTATTTCTTTCCTGTCCCCATCAGTGTCAAAGACATATGTTGCTGCCAGTAGGCAAAAGATTTCCACTTCTGTCAGACCTTCACTATCTATTTGCCTGTCTCCCATATAAGTCCTCTGTTTATCAGCATTCTCTTTGCACACATACAATCATATTATACAGAAATATATCAAACCTTCTTCTTCTTCAGCTTTCCAAGCCATTAAGGCTCATTGCTGTAGATAAAGTTCAACCTCTATTCCTCTCTATTCATAACCTTCTCTCTCCAGCTGGTGACACCAATTTCCTTTATATCCTCCACTATGATGTCTTTCCACTCTGTCCTGGTGTACCCCTTGGTCTTGTTTCCTTCACCTCTTGTACATACATCATTTTCATTTGGCTGTTCTCTTTCATTCTTTCTACATGGCCCAACTAGCATAATCTGTTAAGTTTCAAGACATTTATAATTCGTTGGGATTGAAATAAGTTCAGTGTTCTTTCAAGTTCTCCATTCTCCACTGTTGATATCTGTTATGGGCCCAAAGATTCTTCTTAGTATCTTGTTCTCAAGGACCTGCAGTTGTTGGTGTATTAAATCAGAATTCTTTGATAATATGAAATACTGAAACAGCAAGGTATTATGAAACACGTATGTGTTTAGTCAACGACTAAGTAAATGTGTTTAGTCAACGACTAAGTAAATCATGACCAAATCAGGTAACTGGGGTATGCAATGCAATGAACTGAAGCAGACTCTACTACATCTGCAAATATCTTTTCGTTTTGTTTAATCAGTCGGAGTTTGTGTGCGTACGGTTATCTTTCGTGTGTGGTAAAAACCAATTTGGTATTAGTCTTAGTTTTCAGATTATAATAAACAATATCAGTTTATAATAAACAAAGTGTATATCCACCTGCTCACAACCACAAAAATATTACAACATTGCTTCATCTAACACTGATAAGAAAAGTTGAATACAATACATGACTCGTATGACATTTTATGTTAAACTATATGTACAACATAAAATTCCAAGTCTAACAAACCGGTCTGTGGTTGTGAAATTCGTCTCTCGGTTCTGTCAGCCATCTTAACAACAAATACACCGGAAATGCTTGGATACCAGAATACCGTAAATAACCTCAACAGAACGGGAAACGTACAGGTCTCCAGTCGATGTATATTTCTCTTCTCCTTTTGCCTCCGCCCTCAAAAGAACACTAGTTTGGCTGTGACACAGTTTGCATTTATACTGTGACTTTTTTTAGTTTTCAGCCTGACTTAATTTGCTTTCTCTTTTCGATCCGCGTTCACTCAGACTGTTGACTGTCATCAGGGACCCCACGTAGAGGTATAGGTGGAGGTGTCCTAAACAAGAGGATCTCTGTCAGATAAATGCTATTTTTGTTTGCATTTGTTGTTTTCGTTATCACTGATAAAGGTATATCGCCGAAATATTGAATTGTTACTCTTTGTTTTACACTTCTACATGCACTTCCCATTGCTTTAAAAAACAACTGCACTACACACCTCTGACAATCTCTACCAGAACCAATTTTACAATGTTCGCCAGTTCATAAAAAATACATGACTACCCCCCCCCCCACGGACTTTAAATTCATCTTCAGCTAACCTCCCACTTCTCTACATTCATAGTCTGAATACCATATTCCCTCCATTCAGGCATTTGCATGTCCTTTGCGGATCTTTCCTCCTTTATATTCTAGATTATCTCTTTCAACCTCTCTATATTCGCCTCTACTTTACCAGTCTTTACTTCGACTTGACAACTATTGTACCCCTTCCCTCACCCCTCACCCGTGTTTTCTCAAACTCTTCTGTGCTGTTATTCAATCAGACTGGTATAACAACCCACATCTTTACATATAAGCATTTACAACTTTTTACAACCGGTCTTTTGGGCGTAGCTTCACACAAGTCAAGCAAAAGATTTACCCTTTTTCTCGACCCCCCCCCCCTCTTGTTTTTTTTTCTTTCTTCTGCATGCATTGTCCCGCTCGTTTCCTTGGCAGTTGGAAACGCGAAAATGAGTAGGCTAGGCAGCTGCTGTCCGGACAAAATTCTAGGAAATGTAGCATGTAAATTACCCCTGGCACTTGGAGCGTTTTACTGTCTACGGTCTCCTATTCTGAGGTGGTAACTGGAACGAGCGGCCGAGCAGATATATGTATATTCTGACTGCTATGAAGCCATTTCCGAACAACAAAACGACATACATATTAACATTATTTGTTTGCACGAACAAGCATAAATCAAAACCTCACGTTAATGAATAAAACTGTTGTTACCTTTTTAAAAGTAATTATTTGTTATCACAGCTTTACTGCAGTGGATTTGAGTATATATTTAGTTTTATATATACTTACTTAGAGATAAACTTTATCTTTTATATCATCATCATCAGGTGCCGTGCCGACTGGCGTTGGCTATTATGCTTCTCCAGAGTACACAATCCTTCATGTTTATAATACTTACTTATACCCAAATACATTCTCGTCCTTTTTTCGGTGATTTTCTGTAGATGCATTCAAGGGAACTGACTCTTAATTTTTGCGATTTGCAAAATATTAGCACATGCAGACGAGAAATATCGGGATAACGGAGGTGTGAGGTCTGTACTTTGCCTGAAATTGCTATTCGTTTCCTTTTTTTTTGTTTTGGCTAGACTATGATCGGACTAGTTCCTGTACGAATAAGGACGGCGACAAATATTCTTATTTCTGTGTTCAAAGAACAAAAAGTATTATGCCGTTTTAAAAAGTGTCTATAAGCACTTTAGTTGAATGAAGTGAAGGTATTGAATAGTGTCATATGACTGTATAGAAGCTTCTCGGCCTTTTGGCTAAGATCAAAGTGTAGTTCTGCGCTCTGTAGAACGTACACTTTGTTATTTTGGAACAAACGAGGTGTTTGAGGCCGCCCTGCACATTGACTGCCGGGGGTAAGGTCCGCATCTCGTTACGGGTGGGCCCGGTTTGCAGTACCACCGGGTCACGGCCTGTTGTTTTCGTTGTCTTAAAAAAAAAAAAGAAGCTCGTGAAGATCGGCTGCCATAAGTTGATAAATTCCGAGTTTATAACCTGTTTGATGAGGAGAATTTAGGAAGACCAGTCACATATAGTTCATTTCAAGTCACAGCAAACG
This sequence comes from Achatina immaculata, assembly GCA_009760885.1. Classification (NCBI taxonomy): domain Eukaryota; kingdom Metazoa; phylum Mollusca; class Gastropoda; order Stylommatophora; family Achatinidae; genus Lissachatina; species Lissachatina immaculata. The sequence continues at coordinate 9,769,728 of CM019691.1, forward strand.
GAGAAAGAGATAAAACAGATAGTATATATGAAGTCACAGCAGATGGAGAAGGAGGTAGAACAAGGTTTCTGTTGTATACAGCCCCGAGCTGGGGATGAACAGACTCAGTAATAAGGAAATGTTGTCCGATGAGGCAGTAGCTGATATACCAGCGTCAGGGTTAGTGAACCATAGCTGACCAAGACCCTGTCCCACCTCTTCGTGCTACCCCCAGTAACAGGCCTAGCCTGGCTAACTGAGCAGGGATAGCCGTAGTCCCCATGGTGGTGGAGTCTGCAAAAGAGGCATTGCACACCCCCTGCTTTTAGCTGTACTCTGGGACTGAAAAAGTAGCCGCCATAACCCACTCCCACGCCGATACGATGCTGTGCCTCAACGTCTCTACATCATCGGCTGCAAAGAACAACAGCTCACAGTTACAAGGAGTTCGTACAAGTACAAATGGGGAATGTTCAAAGCACTAAACTATGACAAGCTACTTCTTTGTTAAGTTCCAGCACAGCTGTTGGAGGTCACCACCATCTGAGATGAAGTGTCTGTGAGAGATAGTTACCATTATCAAGTGCCATGTCAATAACTATGATTTGTGTGGAGATGGGGGGTAAATGGTTTTAGTGTAATGGCTTTCTTTTCATGTACTGCCAGATTAGATCTGCTATTTCCCTCTTGGTCCCTCTCATTTTCATTTGACTTTGAGTTTTCCACTGATTGTCAGGCTCATTAACTTCTACTTTATTATGACATGTCAAAAGAATTTGATTTGTCTATTTTCCTTTTCATGATTACTTTTCAGTATTTTGCAACTTCGTGTTTGTTTTCCCTCAGTATCTAGGATTTGTGGTGCATCTTCCTCTAAAACTACAATTCTGTTTTTTTTTTTTTTTTCTCAGTTTATGGTTCATATGTTAATTTCTTGACCATTACACAACAAAGTTAAGAAAAAAAAGCCAACTATAAAATTTCTTTTACCACAGCATTTTTTATAAAGATCTTCTCTTTCTTGACATTTTGTCAGGCATGCCCAACCCAGGTTGTGTATTTAAAGCTTTATAGTAAGTGATATTTTGCCATAAATGGATTCTCACTGCCTGAGATTGTGTCACTTTTCATATTTTATTACCACGAATGAAGTGCTATAAATAAAGCTGCAAGTTCATCGAGAGCTCATTTTAAAGATGTGTGATAAATTATTTAGAATTAAATACATAATATACTCATGTGGATTTAGAAAATCCTCAGTAAACATTGCAGGGTTTGCTTTGTGTCATTGTTTGCAATTTTTCAACAGCAAATACTTGTGCTATGACAGTCATAAGCAGTAAACAGTAATATTGGACCCCAAAAAAATGAAGGAAAAGACACTAGAACAACTTAAGGAGCTTCAACATCAGCCCTCACAGATACGAAACATTTGTATTCTGGCTCATGTTGATCATGGTAAGTATTATAGTCTGTCAAATTATAGATCTTAAAGGCCCATGAAAAGACTAGGTTCCTTTTGGGAGAGAGAGAGGTACTGGTTACCTGGAAATTATCAACAAATTGACCAGAAAAAGTCAAATGTTTGAAATCAGAGATAGAAAACATGCTGCAGGTAATTAGATTCATAAGCAGATCTGTCATGATAATTGCATCCCAAGCAGATACTACAATGTAATCATACAGGAAGAAGATGTCTGTGAAGTAGACTAAAACTGAGCTCCATTTTTGAAAAAGGATTAAAGAAGAACTGGCAAAAGACCACAAAGATGATGCTGCATCATTTTGAGGTTGAAATCAGGGCCAAATTTGAAAACAGGAGGCCATGCAACATGAATGTGGTTTTTGTTACTTTGACCAATTCTGTTATTCATGTATTGATGGAATCTGTCATGATGGATGCTGCTCTGCAAAGCAATGTTTAACCACTTCCTCCTAATATGTTACTTATTTCAGATAATTTTTAAGATAATGGCCTAATTTACTATGAGTTAAGGACTGCGTTTTTTGTCTGATGAAGCTGATGGAGTTACCAGAATAACACATAGACAGACAAAATATGAATTTAAGATTGTGTGTTAGATTGCCATGGACACGCTGGTTTGTTTGGATTTTGAATGCAGTTAAGTTTCTATGTTGGTCAGCCTCGTTTGAAAAAGATAAGCTTGAAAACAAAGCATTTGTGTTCACTTAAGTAAAAGTTAAGCAAGCTGGTATATTAAAACTTGGTATAAAGTGGAACAAATTCAAGAACAATGCAGAGATAAGACAGATGAGCAAAGAACAACCTGTCTCATGGGTGATCAGAAAAAGAAGTTGGATATATGTAGGCCATGTGATGAGAAGAAACAATCAGAGAATACCAAAACAAGCTATCAAGTGGAGCACAACAGGCTGAAGAAAAAGAGGTCAACCATGTGAAACTCTAAAGAGGATATTGTTAAGAGAAGCCAGTTTAGTGAGCATAACATCCCTCGATGAAGTTGAAAAACTCTTCGAAAACAAGAAAACTTGGCAAACAACTATGTGACATTTAACTGCATGGCAAGGATGTAAGTAAGTAAGATATTGGCCTATGAAGAAAGCTGTCAATTAGAATATTGAGAAACAAAATGGGAAAATTTGGTTTTTATTATAGATGTCGAAACTAATATTTTATATCTTTGTTACAGGGAAAACAACCTTAGCAGATGCCTTGGTAGCAAGCAATGGAATTATTTCAAAAAGAAATGCTGGGAAGGTACTTTACTGTAACATACTGCAGTCTATCACTATTAGAGGTCTATGAGCACTTGCATAGTGTGAATGCACTGCAAATGTTCTTAATGAACAAATCTAAGAAATATGCATGTTATTTTATAGTGGAGAATGAGTTTATTATGTTTGTGTGTAAATATGTGATCCTAATATTTACTAACATACACTTTATTTGAGAAGGGAGGAGAGGGTGTGTGGAATAGCTCACCAACTGCTGTATGTTCATCCCCCCCCTCCTTGTTTCAGGTGAGACATGACTTGGTAAAGTTTACGTCATGTGTGCATTTTAATATTGTCATCTCATACAAGAAAAACAGTGTCCCTCAGCGTTTTCACACCATAGAAGGTATGAAGTGTTAGAGCCTTCACATTTCTAAGCCACTACAGCATTTGAGGTAGGGATACCAGCACTTGTCCTTGCTGCCTTTGTTTTCCTAGGGAAACCCCAGATATACATATTTTAGGCTGTGTTCACGCCGATGCTGGTCGGTCAGAAAAAACATTTTGCACAAATGCGAAATTGAATCAGGGACCTTCTTATTGGCAGTCAGGTGGCATTAACCACCACAGCACCATGTCCAGAAAATATTGATTCTTTTTTGCTTTATTAGTTTCCAGTATTCTGGAACTTTTCATAGAATATATTTACTTTTCTAGCCAGTGAATAGGGCACAGTGTGTATAATTAGCCTAGAAAAATAATAAATAAATCACTTTAACTATGAGAGAGAGAAAAATCGAATGAGAATGGCCATAACTTAAACCACATACCAGTAAAGTATCCTACTGATATCTGTGGTTCAAATCACTGTTGTTATTGTAATTTTTTTCTTTCTCTCATTCTAAAATGCTTTGTCTACTTCTTCGTCTGCATTCAGGGTTGTTGGTCACATCAGATCCTGATCCCTGTTGACATTTCAAAGCCCACAGTCCTCTCCAGATCCTGACAGGAGCCCCAAAGCTTTTGCCCCAAGCTTGTGTCCTCTGGCCATGTCTCACGCCTCAGGTCTGCATGGTTTGGGCACTCTTGAAGGATATATTGTGGAATCTGCTCTCCATTGCCACATGGACACTCATCTGTGCGAAACATTTTAAGTCAATGTAGGTGGCTTAATAGTCTGCAGTGGCCTGTCATTAGGCGGAAGAGGATGGTTTGCTGATGTCTTTGTAGTTGGTGTATTGGATCTGGTTCATTGTTGCATTTCAGTTGCTCTTTGTCTACTATATTTTGAGACTAATTATATGCTCTGTGCTCAGTTCTCTTTAACGTCAGTAATGGATCTGTAGCATATACTACCAGATGCCAGTTATGATCCTAATCTGTTAATAGTGATAATAATTTTCTTTAATTCAGATTTATAGTTTGGGCAACACTTCCCAGCTAAGTGCTAGTGGCATTGGTGGTGTTTGGATATTTTGTGCTTCTGTCTGTTGGTCCATTTATAAACAGATTTTATTACCTCTTTTTGTCAGATCCGATATATGGACAGTCGAGCAGATGAGCAGGAAAGGGGAATCACGATGAAATCAAGCGCCATTACTCTCTTATATGAAAAACAAACAAAAGGTTCATTTTCCGCTTATACATTTTCTTGTTTTTAGCATCATTACTGTGTTTTATTTTAAAATGAGCAGTTTAATTATGAAATGTAATAGAAAGTTTTAGTGTGATTATTCTGTAGGTGTTTTTTGTTGTTTCTAGGCTGATGTTATAGTTTCCTTGTAACTGTAAATTTGATATTCTTAGCAAATGATGTGGTGATGATCTTGACGGATTATGTCATGGCAAAGGTTTTGGCAGATGATGTGATGAAGATCTTGTTATGGTTGAAATCTTTGCAAATAATGTTGTGATGAAGACCTTAGCAGATGGTGTTGTGAAGATATTGACAGGTGATGTTGTGATGAAGATCTTGGTAGATTATACTGTGGTGAAAATCTTAAAATAAAAGCATCAGTTTGAATGGGGAGCGATGCTGAATACCCTGTTTCCCGATAGGTGCTAAGAAGCAGGCTTCTTACCAGCTCCCTCACCGTGGCAAACACAATCACCATTCTGTTAGACAGGCCAAAGTGTCACAACAGCCTGCATGTAGAAACATCATGTTCTAGCCAACTTCAGTCTTTCGATTTTGATGAAAATATCATTTATAACAGTTGCTGGAGGTCCTGATTTTGTTTCTTGGATGAATTTCTCTTGAAGTGATCTTCTTCTTCTTCTTCTTCGTTCGCATTGTCTGTCTATATCTGCAGTCCTGTCTCTTGGATAAATTTCACTGTTTTTTGTAACTCATGTATGGAACCGTAGAGCTTATCTTCTTTAGTGGTTTCACTGGGCCAGTAATTATTTCTCAGTGTCTCGTAGTTGATTCAGTTCTGGAGGATATGTTCCACAGTTTGGGGCACCTGGGCACATGTACATAGATTAGTAGTACCAACCTTAAACTTTGTATACATATGACTTCGGAGTCGGGTGTGTCCTGTTCGGAGACGGAAGATGGTGACTTGTTCCTTTCTGTTTAGCATGTGATAGTCATCATGTGGTGGTGTTTGTGGCTTCCTGTAGGTTTTTATCATGCTTTTCTTCTGATTATAGGTGATTGGTATGTCTGGTTGCTCCATTTCAGTGCCCTCTTTGGCCAGACGGTCAGCTTTCTCATTGCCTGGTATCCCACAGTGGGAGGGAATCCATTGCAAAGTGACTCCATGTTGTAAGCCAGTTTTTGACAAGGCATCTTTAAGGTCTGGTAGTTTGTTGCACTGAAGAGCTTCCAGTACTGATCTTGCATCTGTGAGAATTACTACAGGACATGTATCAATTCTGGAGTCTGATAGTTTTTCAAATGCAGCAATAATTGCCCTAACTTCTGCATCAAAGTTGTTGCAGTATTTACCAGTGGGTATGGAAATCTTGTCAATGGTGTTGTTTGGATATTCAATGCATGCTCCTGCCCCTCCATTCGTTATGGCATTATGTGCAGATCCATCTGTATACACTCGTATCCAGGTGTCACATGGATATTTATCATCTAGAACACTAAGTGTGGCTGTTGATCTTACAAGACTGCTCTGCATCTCACCATTCTGCACACCTTTCACTTCAGTCTGAATAGTTATTTGTGCATAATCAGCTTCTTTCCATGGTGTATGCTCTGGTACAGATGATAATGGAGCGACTACAGTTGGAAGGTCAGGTATCAGCTTACACATACGCTTGGCCTGATGAATGAAGCTGCTTCTTTTAAGCCGTCCTAATGCCAAGTTATTGAATCTCTCCTTCAGGGAATGGCTTACAGAGCTAAGGAATTTTTCTCCCGTGGTCATGACCTTTGTGTCTCTACGTTCCTTTAAGCGGTTGAACACCAACTATTTTCTGCATTCCTACTATTGGTGTGGACCTCATGGCACCTGTGATAATCCGTAGTGACTGATTTTGAACCTTGTCTAGATTATGCAGCGTAGTGTTTGATGCTGTGCACCAAGATGTTGAGCCATATTCTAAATGTGGTAGAATACTTTGCTGATATACATTCTTGAGGATTCTTTCACTAGCTCATGTGGTTCCACTCAATTTTCTTAATATGGCTAGTTTTCTTCTGGCTTTTGCTTCTGGACTGTTGATGTGTTGCTTCCACGTCAGTTTTGAGTCAAGAGTCACTCCTAAGTAAGTGGGTTGGTTGTCCATCCTTAAGGGTATTTCATTTACAAAGATCTTACCTGCTTTCTGTTTAGATGAGAGGGTGAACAGAGTGGTACTTGATTTCTCTGTGTTGATACTTACACACCATTTGTTTGTCCATGATGTCAAGATGTCTGCTGCTCTTTGGAGTCTCTGTGTAGCAACTGTCGCATATTCATCTGTAGACCACATGACCAGATCATCTGCATACAGTGCCGCTTTGATTCCATAGGGAAGTTCCTTGACCAGGTCATTAATGAATACAAGGAATAGTGTAGGCGAAAGGACTCCTCCTTGTGGTACACCGTGTCGCAGAAGTACTTTCTGGCTTTTGTGTCCATCCATTACTACTCTAGCTCTTCTACTGTGTAAATAGGACTTTATCTAGTTGTACAGTCTTCCATTCACATTGCAGTTTCTTAGTTTCCACAGCAGACCTTTTTTCCATACTTTATCAAAGGCTTTCTTCAGGTCTATCCACGCTGTTAGTACAGGGTTTTTCTCTTGGAATGCATCCTCAGTCTCTTGAGAGAGATAGGTCACTTGATCTTCCGTACTGTAGTACTGCCTAAATCCTGCTTGTTGTGGAACAAGAAGGTTTTCACTTTCTAGGTACCATTTTAGCCTCAGGTCAATGATGCGTTCCATCGTTTTGCATAGGCAGCTAGTGAGACTGATTGGCCTGTAGCTGGAGGCAGTATCACTGTTTTTCCCTGGTTTTAGCAGTGGTACCATGCTTGCATCCTTCCAGATTTGAGGTAACTTACCTGTGCTCCAGCACATATTGAAAATATCCAACAGCTTTCCCATTGCTGCCATTCCCAGGTTCTTGATCATTTCATTGGACACTCCATCTGGTCCTGGTGATTTCCTTGGTTTCAATTTACTAACTGCTAGGTCTTCTTCTTCTTCTTCTTCGTTCGCACTGTCTGTCTATATCTGCAGTCCTGTCTCTTGGATAAATTTCACTGTTTTTTGTAACTCATGTATGGAACCATAGAGCTTATCTTCTTTAGTGGTTTCACTGGGCCAGTAATTATTTCTCAGTGTCTCGTAGTTGATGCAGTTCTGGAGGATATGTTCCACGGTTTGGGGCACCTGGGCACATGTACATAGATTAGTAGTACCAACCTTAAACTTTGTATACATATGACTTCGGAGTCGGGTGTGTCCTGTTCGGAGACGGAAGATGGTGACTTGTTCCTTTCTGTTTAGCATGTGATAGTCATCATGTGGTGGTGTTTGTGGCTTCCTGTAGGTTTTTATCATGCTTTTCTTCTGATTATAGGTGATTGGTATGTCTGGTTGCTCCATTTCAGTGCCCTCTTTGGCCAGATGGTCAGCTTTCTCATTGCCTGGTATCCCACAGTGGGAGGGAATCCATTGCAAAGTGACTCCATGTTGTAAGCCAATTTTTGACAAGGCATCCTTAAGGTCTGGTAGTTTGTTGCACTGAAGAGCCTCCAGTACTGATCTTGCATCTGTGAGAATTACTACAGGAACTGCTAGGTCTAACTCACTGCGTGTGATTGGTGCATCCATGACCTCCACTTTTCTGACTTGTTCCTCCTCTTTCTGTGGCTCGATGCGCACTGTACGCTCCTTCTCTGGATGAATATCAATGTTGCAGTCCTGTGCAAACATGCGAGCAAAGTGATCTGCTACCTGCTTAACTGTAAGAGTTTTCCCATCCTTATTAGTGTAACCTTTGTACTTCTTCCAGTACTCTCATCATTTAACTGTTTGATTAGTTTCCACAGTTTCCTTCCATCCTTTTCAGAGTTTAGGGACTCTGTTTTCTCTCTCCAACTTTCCCGTCTGGCTTGCAGCTTGGCTCTCTGAAATTTGGCCTTAGAATGTTGGTAATTATTGTGGTGTTCTTGGCATGGTCTATTTTCTGCTTGCTTTCGAGCTGCTTCCACATCATCATGGAGTTTTCCCAGCTCACTAGACCAGTATGGTTTATAGTCCCTGCGAGCTCCTCTGGGAATGGTTTCACAAGCTTCCTGAAGGATACAAGCATTGAATTCCTTCACTATGCTGTTAATATCCTTACCTTCTATGGACAGCTGTCCCACCAGGATACCTGTACGATGTCTGTACATTGTCCAGTTTGCTTTTTTATAGTTCCATCTGGGGAGAGGGCTACTGGTGTTAAGGAGTTCATTTTCTATTGTCAGGAAGACTGGTCGATGGTCGCTACCTCCAAGTTGTTTTCCCAACTTCACGTGTAATGTTCCACTTCAGATCTGGAGAGTGGAATGCCAGATCTGGTGTTGATTTTGTATGCCAAGCCCTTGAGTAAAATGTTGGGGGATCCATTGGCTGGTTGATCAGGAGAAGTCCATTATCATCCTGCCAGCTCTCAACTTCCTCTCCTCTCTTGTCTATGTGGTCATAGCCCCAGCTCTGGGAATGGCTGTTAAAATCTCCACAGACCATCAGTCTCTCTTTGTGTGGGATTGTTTCTAAAGCAAGTGGGCGGTCATTAGGACAGTAATAGTTAAGGAGGTGGAAATCTGTATTACTTCTTTTTAGATGGATCATCTGGTATTCGGCTCCTTCCATGTACACTCCCACCTGACATGCGCTGATGTTATTCTTAACAAGTGTGAGTACTCCTCCTTTTCTTCTGTCCTGTCGGTCTGATCTAAAACACTGGTAGCCTCCGATTTTAAAGGTGGCATCTTTGGTTAGGTGTGTCTCCTGTATGCAGCATATACTTACCTGCTCTGCAAAAAGTATGTTCTCTAGTTCAACCTTTTTGCTATAGCCATCTCTAACACTGCTGACACCCTCAGCATTCCACTACATTATTTTAAGTTCTTGCTTTTTGGCTGTTTTCTTCTGTTGTATTTTTTGGCCAGTAGCTCTACTCTCATGTCTTCTGACTCCACAAGACGAACTGAGAGGACCTCCAGTAGCATTGGGTGGACCCTTTCGAGGCAGGGGGCCCGGCACTGCACCTGCCTGGTTAGTCTTCACAGGGCGAGCACCATGTTTGAAAACTGCAGATAGAGACATTTCATTATCGATAGTGCGTGTTACCCTGATTTTTGCGATGCGCCTTTTGGCTGGGTAACTCCGACTTCAGCACCTTTCCTTGCTAGGGCAGACTGTGGTCTTGCTCGGACTGCCATGAAGACAGTGTGGCTGGCCTGGCCAAAACTTTGTTTTCCAGCCTCTGGTGGCTGTACTTAAGCCCCTTCTCCATGTCAGATAGTTTTGAGACAGTTCCACAAAGACACTCTGACTTTGAGATGAGGAATCTTATGAGTGCTTCAACGATATCCATTCCCCGCCACCCATAGTCTACTGGCTCTGTTTTGTTTACATCATTATGATAGCCATTGTTGTAAAGACCCATAGGCTTGTCACGTCCTGGATTCATTGGTTTCACACCAGACTTCCCTCATCCCCGCCAGAGATCTCCATGTCCCCATCCGTCCACCAGCCTAACATTACATTTTACAAAAATAACAATTACAATTAGTGTTGATTGCTACAAGTTTCTGGGCTACAGAGGTAGGTCAGAGTTTTTAAGCAAACAGATCTATGTTCCCTGTCTCACAAACACTATGTTAAGATAAGTGTGCTCTTAACACAGTTGTTCCCAGGGGGATCTTGAAGTGATAAAACAGCTGATAAAACCAAGAATTACATTTTTGTTCCCATGATTGATCTCTCTTATCCTCATTTTTTTTTTTTATATGAAGAAGTTTCTTTTACTAATTTTCTTCATCATTGCATGTAAAGATATGCGGCAAGAAAAGTTACTGGAGGTTTTTATGTTATTGAAGGTAATTTGGGCTGTTACTATACATTCTTTCAGCTCCAGATTAATGATCCTACACTGATGTTACAAATACACAAATAATCTTGAACCTAATACTAGCTATATTTTTATTTCTGTTAAAGTTCATCTGTTGGTTAGCTCATAATACTTTGGATACTGAAATGTTGATCCATCACTGCATGTAATTTTTAATATACTTGAAAACACTGTAACACTTTGAGCTTTTTATAGATGCAGCGTTTGTCTTTCATGTGCCTTTCTAGCATTGACTTCTTTTTATCTTGATGCTTCACTCTGGAGGACTACTTGGTTGTTTTCATTTTAGAGATTTGAAAACATCTGTACTATGTTCTATAGACTTTATATGCTATAGACTTTTTAAAAAAGTATGTGATAGCATACACAGAGATTCATTGTGGAGAATTTTAACACTTTGTGGACCACAGTTATTTATCCTGAAAAACCCCCTGTTCCCAGCCATTTTTCTGAAAAATGAACTTTTTTGAGTGGACTTAGAAAAACATGCATATCTCTACTCACTGCTGAGATAAATTAATCCAGATTGGTAGACAGATTCACAAGACCCTCTAGTGCTTCTTGAGTGTATGATATCTTGTGAAACAATTATGTGGATGCAAAAAAAATGAGACTTGCCAACTTTACAAATAAATTTTGTTTCACTCTTTTTCTCATTGACTAAGCACACTCTGCACTTCCTAGATGATGCTTTTTTAGTGCCTTCATCCTCAGGATTCACCAGGACATGATCATTTACTATTCCAGATAATCATTGTTGTGCATTGTTGATATCACATGGACAAGTCTTCTGTCTTTCCTTCATCAGTAGAAAGCTGTTGCTTCAGTTTATACAACTCTTGAAATTTAGGCAAAAAATAATCCAGCAGAGGTTTTATTTTGCTAATTCTACCTGTTTCTGGAAGTGTCTGAGAGTTGTCAGAGAAATGCAGAAGTGTCAGAAGATGCTCAAATTTAGCTCTGCTCATATTTTTTTGTGGAAAATATTCGTGTTTCCTGAAGAGGGTCTGTTGTCCAGTACTCTTTCCAGTGTGGCTTCCTAGTCTGGCCCATCAGAATAATCAATCCAAAGATTTTGTTCATGTCTGAATGTGTTATATTTTCAGACAAAAAGGTAGTAGGTTTGTTCATATGTTGGGTCTGTGCTGATATAAATTTTCATGATGAGCTAAGTTTTAAAAAATCATTGCTGAACATTGTACTGAAAATTTCCTCTATGCTGTCTTGTTTGTTTACATTCACTGAAACACCAGGATTTCCTAGAAATTTTTCAAGAACGTGTAGAATCAATGTTACTCCATACATGTATATCACTGCTAACTATATTACATGAAAAATGTGAAATGCTTACTGTTGGAGCATCATATCCTGACATTGAATAACAATCACACCGTCACTTGAATTTTCACTTCTGACACAGCCATGTGTCTAGTTATCATATTTTTAATCCGATTGCCGTCACAGGAATCACTTTGAAACACATCAATTTCATTACTAGAATCATTAAACAGTGATTTTTAGTCATCACTGGGATAGTCTGACAAAAAATCAGAGCATAATTCATTGTAAATCACAGTATCATCGAGAGAAGCGTGCTCCGCCATTTGCACAAAATGTCGACTTGGCGAGATCTCATAAACACGTGTTCCCGACAGCTAAAACCGTGAGATTTCTTTTTTTTTTTAAGTTACGAAGATTGAAAACAATATTTTATTATATTAACTTTTGCAGTAAAAATACGGACAACTAAAAATTACTTTAAATAACAAGCTAGAAACAGTTTAAATAAGACGACCATCGAAAACGGCATATCCGCCTTTTGGCCAACAACGCATGGAAACCGGAAAATGGATTTTCCCATCTTTGGCCCAGGAAGTGTTAAGACTATATGGAATACCATCTAAAATTGTCAACATGATTAGAGATCTCTACAACAAATATGTTTGTGCAGTCAAGACAGAAGAAGGAATGAGCAAATGGTTTCAGATTGAAACAGGCGTGAAACTAGGATGTATATTATTTCCATTGCTTTTTCGGAATTGCCATAGACTTTATAATGAAAAGATGCTGTACAGGTAAAACAAACATTGATTGGGTACATGGGACCCAAATAAAAGATCTTGATTTTGCAGATGACATAACTCTTATCAGTGACAATGTGAAATTGATGCAGGAAAAAAAACAGATTCCCTGTCTTCCTTGGCTAGCAAAATAGGTCTTGAAATTAACAAAGACAAAACAAAAATAATGAAACTTACAAAGACAAAACAAAAATAATGAAACTTCTCATTAATCAAGAAGGAAAAATATATGTAGAAAGAACAGTTGTTGATGAAGTAAACCAATTTGCATACAAAAGGCAACTACATAGACCAGGATGATGACACCAGAAAAGAAGTTTGAATTAGAATTGCAAAAGCGTTATTGTCTTTCAAAAATCTTGAGAACATATGGAATCCAAAAGTTATAAGCACAAAAACCAAGTTTAGATTATTCAATTCAAAAGTGATATCCACCCTCATTTATGCATGTGAAGGCTAGAAATCAACTAAAGAAATAGACAAGAAATTAGACTTGAAAACAAATGCCTAAGGAAAATACTCGGCATCAAGTGGAATGAATTCAAGAACAACGCAGAGATAAGACAGATGAGCAAACAGCAACCTGTCTCATGGGTGATCAGAAAAAGATGGACATATGTCAGTCATGTGATGAGAAGAAACAATCAGAGAATACCAAAACAAGCTATCAAGTGGAGCACAACAGGCCAAAGAAAAAGAGGTCAACCATGTGAAACTCTAAAGAGGACATTGTTAAGATAAGCCAGTTTAGTGAGACTAACATCGCTTGATGAAGTTGAAAGACTCGCCAAGAACAAGAAAACTTGGCAAACAACTATGCGAACCCTATGTGAGGTTTAATGGCACGGGAAGGATGTAAGATACTATGTTCGGAGTCTTTAAAGTTTCCTTTTTTTTCTTTAGCAGGGGGTGATTCTAAGCAGTACTTGATCAACTTGATTGATTCACCTGGCCATGTTGATTTCTCTAGTGAGGTGACCACTGCAGTTAGGTTGTGTGATGGTGCTGTGGTGTTGGTGGATGTGGTGGAAGGTGTATGTCCACAGGTTAGTTGGGGAAACTTTATGAATTGTTGATAATATAAGTAATTATGTCCACAGAATGATCCTTCTGTCATTTTTTATGTATGTCTATCAGGCTTTGCACATTCAGAGCAACATAACAAAACCTGACGTACTGAAGAGCCCTAGATAAAACCTGACAAAACCTAATCATTTGAAGAACTCTACATTCATATAATTACGTGAAAAATCTACCCTTACTGGTATCATCAATTATCTAAGTTGCTGAGATCAGCACACATTACTCAAGATGTGAACAAAGCATATCAGACACACATCATCAGCATGTTGTATGGAGATACAGAACAGCTGAAACAGCTTGTACATTTCATTATCTGACATGAAGAAAAATAAAAATAGCTAAAAACATGTGAACCAGGGGATAAGAAAGAGTAAGTTTAGCCTGTTTAAACATCTAAAAGATGAAATTACCATCCTTTAAGAGAAATCCTTTCTTGAGCATTATTTAAGCACTGCATCCCAAACTCTGCCAGTTTGTATAACATATTTTTCTGTAGCGATAATAACATAATCTGTGTCCCGTAGCAGCTGCATGCCATAAGGGTACTTGAACTTGAAGAACAGTCATGCTCTGCTGCTGGCCTAGAGATGGACCTCCTTGCATTCAAGACACTCCCATATGTGCTCAGCCTTTAACCTCAGTGTTGTTCATAGAGAGTGTTGGGTGATAATGCCAATGGCACATTGGTTCATTATAGCTCAATCTCGCCTGAAAAGTTCTGAATGTCTGCCACTGCCCTTCGTCATTCCTCATTCACATATTCTTTGGTGATAGGTACTGTGTTCAAAATTCTTTTGTACTTCTCCTTGTAATTTTGATAGGATAGCTGTTATAATGTCTGCTTTGTCCATTTGTAGGATGCCCTGAGTTTTGCTTTGTTTGCCAGTTGATCTGCCATTTCATTACCTTTGATGTCCATATGCCCTGGGCAATAAATCCATATTAGGGAGGAGATTTGCAACTCTTTTAGTTTGACTAACCACTTGCAAAGCATCACCTGGTTTTCGATTCTTTTTTTAACACACATTGTCAGATAATATTACGGTATGCATGCTGGTTTTCTAGCCAGATTATGGCTCAAGTGGTTGCTTCAATCTCCATCCACATCCTGGATGTGGTTGTGGTGAGGGCTCTGGAGTCACTGACAATGAGGCGTCCATTGAAATAGACCATGAATCCCCATCCGCTCCTTTGCCAATGAATGACCAGTCCATCTATATATATTTTAGGGTCATGTGGGTTGGAATGCTTAATAATTCACTCTTTGATTTCTGATTCTGCTCGCCCTGCCGCAAATTTTCAGGATTCTTGACTGAGCTATATATGAGCTTTGGTAAGGTGTGGATATTTTCGGGCATCAATCCAGTCAGCACCCATGGGGATTTCTTTAGGGTTGCATATCTGCCCTATGGTCTTTTCAGTCTCCACTGTCTATGACTGACCTCATTTTATTCATGTATCTTTCTGTGTTTGAATCTCCTTTTTGTCGGTGGGTGTTTTCTATGCTCTTGATTTGTATGTACTCTTTTACTTGAGCGCATTTATGTTGAGTTTTCATGCTCTGTATGTTCAGTAAGTGTTGGATGCATCCACCCGTGTGTCCTCGTGGCATCCAAGCACCAGGGACACACCAGCGAATGCCATGCGACACCTATGTCATAGGAATGTGAAGTATTAGTGGCTTCACATTTCTAGACCGCTACAGGTTTTGGAGTAGGGATGCCAGCACCTGTCCTCACTACCTTTGTTTTCGTAGGGAAACCATAGGTACCCATTTTTTGAAGGCTAGGTTGACCATAATGCTGACTAGTCCGAAAAAATTAGTTCCAAATGCAGTTGGCAGGCATGCACTAATCACTACATCACTGACCATGACACCTTCCGTAGCAAGGAGAACTGAAAAATCTTTTTTAAAAAAATAATAATGATCACAATGAAAGTAAAACAAATTTAGATTCTTAGAAATAAAAACTTTTTGTATTCCTAGACTCAAGCAGTACTGAGACAGGCATGGCTGGAAGGCATTCGTCCCATTCTTGTTTTGAATAAACTGGATAGACTCATTTCACAGCTGAAGATGACACCTGTAGAAACATATTATCGCCTCATTCAGATCCTGGAGCAGGTAGTATGCTAATTTCTCTAAGAGTCTCTTAAGCCAATTGTAAGCATCATATCAACATTTATATTAAAGTTAGATAATAACTTGGCAGTTAAACTACAAATGAACCTTCTGCTTTTATTGATATTTGTAAATTAGTTTTATATGTAGGTCAAAACATGATAAAAAAAATGTTTCCATATCTCATAAAAAATAAAATAAAATCTACAAAATTCGTAGCCAGTGTCTGAGAGACAAGAGTAAAGTAAAATATGAAATAACTGGAGAATGGTTACTGTAGCATGAAGTAACTCAAAATGGTTTCCAGGTACTATACCACAGATTTAGCAATGGCTGCTTTGCTTTCGTCCATAACAAAATTATTATTCACTCCATTCAAAAGTTAAAAAGAGTTGAAAGAGCTAGTTAAAAAAATGATTGAAATTAAATTTAAAAAATTATTGGGTTTAATGTGTTCATTGACTTAACTTCATTATAATGAAACCATTGTGTAAAGAAGGGGAAAAAAAAGGCAAAGTAATCATATACTTAATTAGATTACAGGATTATTTAAAAGACATGGGTTTTTTTAAATGGTAGTCTATAACTTGAAAGGTTTTTAAACCAGATGCTTTAATGAGATGTAACAGATGTGAATATTATCCTGGAAAGTACAAATGTGGTTCATTCTTATCTACATTTTTATCTGAACATTTTTAACAGCCATTTTTTTATTTCTCTTTTACAGGTGAATTTGATAACTAACCAGCTGTTTACATCTGAAGCAATGGAGAAGACATCTTTGGTATGTTTTTTTTTTCTTTATGTGTTCTTTTAGAGAGATGTTTTGTAGGATACAGCCAGATTTCTTTTTTTCATCTCGTCTTTCTTTTTAGAGCATTTTTTTCTTATTCTTTGCCTATTTTCCATGTCTCTATCAACTGTGTCCGCACAGTTATAATTCATTGTGCAGATGAACTCTCAGGCTTTAGCCTGTCCATTCAGTGCAGTACTTCGAGCATCTCTCACGTATGATCTTATTTTATCTGTTGTTACTGTAGTCACATCATGACAGTCTTTCGCTGCCATTATTCATATTTCTACTTTCTTCCAATATTATTAGTCATATTTTGATTGTCTTTCATCATTATAGTAATGTTTTGATTGTCTCCTACTGCCCCAGTCATCCTTTGAGTGTCTTTCTTGAATATAGTCATATTTTGACATTCTTTCATATTTTGATCATCAGTCACCGCTGTAGTCATATTTCTTGTGTATTTTTTACATTTATAGCACTGTCCTGGTAGCATTTGCATGCCTTAGGTGTGTGAAGCATTAGTGCCTTCACATTTCTAGGCCACTACTGCATTTGAGGTAGGGATGCCAGTAGCTGTGTTCACTGCCTTTGTTTTCCTAGGGAAAAGTGCCAGTCATTCTGAAAGAAATTCCACCCCAAAGCAAAGTCGAACCAGGGACCTTCTAATCAGCAAGCAAGTGCATTAACCACTACCGCACCCCAGCGTACCATTATAATTAGATTTGTTTATCCATTGAAAACACATTTTTTAAAATCAGAAAACGAGTAAACATTAATTTAAATGAAATCCTACAAAACAACACTTGAGATTTGAATAATTTTGTAATAAAACAGGACAGACATGTTTGACTAGAAAATAATATCTACTTTTAGTTTTTATGGGCATCTAAGTGGTGAACTGATTACTGCACTGGTATCTCATGGCCAAGATTAGGGGTTTGAATCCGACCGGAGGCACCCCAGTCACCCAGCTGTAGAATTGGGTAACCAGCTTCTTCTGGAGCCAGGGAAGGAAAGGCGGCCAGGCGTGGTGCCAACTACATCACCTTCTAGTGTACCAACAGGTCAAGGATAATATGGGCACTAACACCTTTTCCATATGTGCCTCTGAAGCATGACAAGGTTACCTTTACCTTTTTACCTGTAGATTTTATGAAGGTTTAAAATTAGACGTCCCTCTACAGAATTAAACTATATGACTAGAGCATTTTTTTTTGTAAGTCTTTATAAAAAACCAGTAAGTCTTTTAAAAAACCAGAGTTGGAATAAAAGTTAAAAAATAATGTGCTAGTTATTGGTTTTATATTTTCATGATTTTATTATTAAATCTTTGCAGGAAACAGATAATGATGGAACAGACAATTCCCAGAGTGGAGAATCCAATGTAAGATGTGTTTAAATTTCTATATTATTTTAGTCTCTTTCTCTTGCAGTATTCATTAACTTTCTTCTGTCAGTGTGTTATTCAGTTTAGAACAATATCCATTTACTGGTTTTCAGCCTCCACAACAAATGTCAGTATTTAAAAACCTTGTGACTATCTACATATATCCATGGATGATTACAAACACCATCCAGTATACTCTGTGACTTCTTGCAAGGCTGTTACAGATTCTATCCATTTTCTCATGGTTTGCAGCAAGCATGTTTATGGAACCACAACTCTTTGTTATGCTGTCCATTTATAACTTTACAGTTTTTGTCTTTGTGCCACATCTGTGTTGTTATTGGTTACTTGTCCTCTTTCTTTTTGGCATCCATCACATGGCTTCCGTTGCAAAGATGTTGGGATCTTTTTGGAGCACATGATCAGCCCTTAATCAATGCTTTTTCAGCTGTAACTATAAGCTGACTTCTTTGAGCTAGTAAATTGCTTATTGTCATTTAAATTTTGGTGAAGTAACAGTTAACTCTTCACAGTCTAATACAGATAATTTCCTGCTACATTGTAAAGTAGTTTTTGTCTGTATACTATACATATATGAAACTAAATTTGTAATAACTTTTTTCCCCCCAATACTTCTTTAAATATCTGAAATTTTAAACTCCACTTTAGATCAACTACATGACCAGACACATTGTTTTTTGAACACGCACAATGACTAATTGTGTAAAATAGTTACAAGTTTTTACATCTTTTTATCTTGTAATCAGTCCAAGAGTGTAATTAAAGAAAGACTTTAAGTGAACATTGATTGTTGTCTATTATGCAGGGTGTATGAGAATGTTACTGACCTGTGGGCAGAGAGTAGGTTTCAGTATTTCATGATGCTTTCTGTGGTTCTTTTTGTAGTCTTACGACTGGACTGTCATTGAGGATGAAGAGGAGCACAAGAATATCTACTTCTCACCAGAGCTTGGCAATGTCATCTTTGCTAGTGCAGTTGATGGTTGGGGATTCAGGTAAGTGGTGATGGGTTGTGGGGGTGAAGATGTTGTCTAGTTTGACAGTCAGTGACCCATAGCTGATATGCTAGCATCAGAATTGGCAAAACATAGCTGACCAAGACCCTGTTCGACCTCTCTGTTGGGACCTCTGTAACAGGACTAGCCTGGCTAATGGGCATGAATTGCAGTTATCCTCTGTGTTAGTAGAGTCTGCTAAAGAAGTATTGCGCACCACTGTTTTTTTTATTTTTTAGCTTCACACACAGAGGATACAAGCTGCTATAACCTGCTTCCAATCCATCATGATGTTATACCTCAACATCTTCACCACATCAACTGCAAATAAACACCAGCTCATAGTTCCAGGGAGACAGAAGAAGAGAAAGATGATAGACTGCATTTGGGAGAAAAGATATGCTAGTGTGATAACACAATTGTCATTTCCAGCAGTGTGACACTAAGAGAGTTAGTGAGATGTTATTAATAATGTTTTACTGTGCAAAAGTTTTCAGTATTTTTGCAAGATAAAAATGGATCACAGATGACTGCAGGAGTGTCTATATGCAGTAAACTCTCTACTGCGCAAATAGATAGGTCGTATGCTGATGTTGCTACAAATCATCTCACTTCCACTTCAGCAGCTATCACTTTTGCCTTGACTCCTGCTCCCTACTTCAGTTGCTTGACCAGAATGTAGTTATCACATTTGAATAAATGCTGCTTCTCTATTCTTGCTTTGTACGGAACTGTAAACTTGATCATTATTAGTTCCTGTTTTGCTATGGAGTACACTACAATATCAGGCCACATTGCTGTGTTCTTGATGGCAGTCAGGTATTCTTTTCTTCTGCATGGTTATCTGTTCCAGCTAACCACAGGTCACATGAGAACAGTATGGTATTTTGAGTCAGTCACACAGTATAAATAATGTTTGTGCAAAATAAGATTTATGGGGTGAGAGAGATAGTTCATAAGGAAGCACAATGTGACATTTTGTCATTCTTCATATGCAGTGAGTCATAAAATTATTGTGCAATCGTTTCATGATAAAAGAATTTAAAAAAGATGGGAAAATGTTCGGTTTAATAGCCCAAGTAATGACAGTACATAAATATTATTAAAATACATTACCATCATAATACATGGCATATGAGACTGAGCTTTGCTTTGACTTCTCCTCACATTCAAAGCATGGGTGACTTTGCTCAGATGTATGCAGCCAAGCTGGGTGTCAGAGAGCAGATTCTTCACAGTACCTTGTGGGGAGACTACTACATTGACATGAAAGCCAAGCGTATTTTGAAAGGGGCACAGGTCAGCAGTCATTTCTCAAGTCCTGTAACTTTATTTGTACTTTCAAACAATGTATGTGTTATGAGCGTCTGTTATTGGTCAATATTTTAAGTTTTTTTTATACATAATTAGGCAGTAAGATTTACACTGATACAGATGACATCTTTTTTATAATGTTGATATTTAGTTACGTGTTTAAGTAGGCAATAAAATGTATGATGACTTTCTTAGAGTGTAATTTGAATACATACAACTTTAATGAAAAGAGAACATTTTCTTATTTATTTTGTATTTTAGTGTAATTTTATCTCAGATTTTAAAGAAATACGATGACATGAGTGTCACAGAAACAATAAATCTTAAATATGTTTGATAGAAATGTACATATCTTTTGTTTTCAGTCGAAGGGAAAGAAACCACTGTTTGTTAAGTTTGCTCTAGACAGTATTTGGGCAGTATACAATGCTGTACTGGATCAGAGGTGAGAAGACTTGATATTTTCCTGTTTTTAAGAAATATTATAAATCAAGATTTAAAAAAAAAATAATAAACACATTTTTTTATGCAGTTGTGAACGGGTCTTTTTTTAAATATTTTTTTTTATACTCTCTCTCTCTCTGAACCTTAAGTGCCCAGGGCACATGGGGCTTCCGCAAGGGTTTTCCACAAATGCCTGTCTTTCGCCTTTTTTTCTGCTCTTGCCCAGGTGAGCCCTCTATTGCTCAACATCCTTTCTGTTGTTCTTCTCCATGTCTCTTTTGGTCTACCCTTACTTCTGCTCCCCTGTGGTGTCCATCTTAGTGCTATTTTTGGTAGTGAGTTGTCAGTCATTCGGAGCACATGTCCCAACCATCGCCAGCGTCTTTCCTCAATAATTGTTGTCAGTGGTTTCATCTGCATTTCTGCCAATAAGATGTTATTTCTTATGGTGTTTGGCCAAAATATTTTTTTAATTCTACGTAAACATTTAGTCTGGAAAGAATTCAGCTTGTTTTCTATGGTTTTGGTGATTTTCCAGCATTCACTTCCATAGAGTAGTACACTTAGAACATTACTCTTAAATATCCTGATTTTCATATTTATGCTTAGTTTATTTGATTTCCATATATTCTGTAGCATTGCAAAAGCCTGGTTTGCTCTAGTAAGTCTGCTGTTGATGTCCTCTGTGCTGTCTCCATTTTCTACTACTCTGCTGCCAAGGTATACAAATTCGTTGACCTCCTCCACTAACTTGTTATCTACTCTGAGTACATTTCTGTTGTTCACATTTTGCTTCATTAACTTTGTCTTTCCTACGTTGATCTTTAGTCCTATGTTGTTTGCATTCTGGGTTAACTTGTTTATTTTATCTTGCATATCTTTGTGACTGCTTGATAATAGACAAATGTCGTCCGCAAAGTCAAGGTCCTCCAGCACTGTGTTAAGGGTCCATTGTAATCCTCTGCGTTTGTCTGATGTTGCCTCCTTCATTAACCAGTCTACTGCCAAGATAAATAATGTTGGTGATAGTACACATCCCTGTTTCACTCCTGTTTGTACCCTAAAGCTGCTGGAGGTATGTTCTCCACAGATAACTTTGCACTGAAAACCCTCGTATAGGGCTTTGATTACATTAACTATCTTATGGGGGAGGCCATGCCATCTTAGGATTTTCCACAGTGCATCTCTGTTGACACTGTCAAAGGCTTTCTCAAAATCTATGAATAATGCATATGTTGTGCTATGCCATTCATTTGCCTGTTCTAATATTTGTCTAAGTACAAATATATGGTCTGTGCATGATCTTCCTTTCCTAAATCCTGCCTGCTCTTTCCGAAGTTTTTCCGCAAGTGTTGGTACAATTCTGTTGATGATTATTCTGCAAAATACTTTACTAGTGAGTGGCAGTAGGGTAATGCCTCTCCAGTTCCCGCAATCTCTGAGGTCACCCTTCTTTGGTAGTTTTACTATAAGACCAGTTTTCCACTCCTCTGGGGCTTTTTCTAAATCCCAAATTTGTTGTAATATCAGGCAAAGTTGTTTTGGTGTTTCTGTTTCTTCTGCTTTCAACATCTCAGCAGTCACTTCATCTTCACCTGGTGCCCTGTCTGATTTTAGCATCTTTATCGCCTCTTTTACTTCATTTATTGTTATTGGTCCTGTATTGATGTTTAGTTCCGCTTTTGCTTCAGGTATATCTATTGCTTGTGCTGCTTGTGTTCTGTTTAGTAGGGTGTTAAAGTGTTCCCTCCATCTTTCAATTTTTTCTCTTTCTCCACTGACCAGTTGTCCATTTTGTGTTCTTACTGCACTTTCACATCTTGTATTGAAGTTACCTGTCATCTGCTTTGTGATTTTATATATGGTTTTCATGTCATTTGTATATGCTGCTTTCTCTGCTGTCTCTGCTAAGTTGTCATAATACTGACGTTTATCTTGACGGCATGATTCCTTCACTTCTTTGTCTTTTTGTGCATAATTACTTAAAACTCGTTCTTTAAGCCGTTGTGATTTGGTGTTCAGTAATTTTTTCTTGATTTCTTTTCTTTGCTCTATCTTTTCCCATGTGGTCTCACTTATCCATTCCTCTTTTCTCCTTTTCCGATATCCCAGCACCTCTTTTGCTGTTTCCTGTAGTGTTTTATTTAACTCTAATATGGACATTTCTGCTTCGTCTTGTAGGACACTGAAGCGGTTCTTAAGTATTATTGAGAATTCATTTCTTGTTTGCTGGTCTATCAGTTTTCTTGTATCAAAATGTATCTTTCTGTGTTCTCCGATTCTGGCTTTCCTTAATTTTAGTTTTATTTTTGCTACCAGAAGGTTGTGATCACTTCCTATATCTGCTCCTTTCCTTGCTCGCACAACCTGTAGTGACCGTTTCCACTTGTTGTTTATTAGTATGTGATCGATTTGGTTTTCTGTGGTTTTATCTGGTGACCTCCAAGTCACCTTATGGATGTTTTTGTGTTGGAAAATTGTCCCTCCGATGGTCATCATGTTTTCTTCACAGAAACTGCACAGTCTTTCTCCATTTTCATTTATTTCTCCGATTCCTTCTCTTCCCATGATTCTTCTTCTATCTTCATTTCCTTCACCTACTTTTGCATTGAAGTCGCCCAAGATGAGTAGCATATCATGCTTGGGTATTGTTTCTACTGTGGCTTGGAGGCTGTTGTAAAAATCTTCTTTTAATTCCTCTTCAGCTGCTTCTGTTGGTGCATAACAAACTATAATAGACAGCTTCGTGAATCTTGAGTTGAACCGTGCATATAATAATCTCTCATTTATTGGGGTCCATTTCAGCAATGCTCTTGATGCTTCTTTTGTTATAATCAATGCTACTCCTCCTTCATGAAGATCTTCTTTACCTGACCATATTATTGTATCTTCTGTGTGCTGTGTTGTTAATTTCCTTCTGCCTTGTTCTGTCCATCTTGCTTCTTGTATTCCTAGTATGTCTAGTTTGTATCTGTGCATTTCCTTGATGGTTTGTGCTAGTTTTCCAGTCTGGTTTAGTGTTCTTACATTCCAGCTGCCTATTTGCATCTTTTGTTTAGGTTCCAGGAGGTCTGCAGTCGGGCTGGGGACTTCCAGTGGCTGGCTTTCATCCACAACCTTCATGGGCTCAGTTTCCTGATACGCATTTCTCCTTCCACCTGCATTTGCTTTTTCCCTTGGTTCTGTTTCTGTAGCAGTCTGATAGTTTTTTACCAGATAGGGTTGCTGGCCCTATGCTGAACCCTCCTTAGTCGCCTTTTACGATCATGCATGGTAGGGTACAGTGGTCCTATTCTTTGCAGATCCCGGGTACCACACGGGGGTTTTTTTTATACTAAAAGGTCTGTAAATTTTTTTTTTTTTTCTTAAAGTGAAAGGCACCATCTTTGTACTCCTTTCAAGACCTTCAGAATTAGTTTTATAGGGCTTTTCTGCTTACCTTATTTATTTCTTGATGTTGATAATAAGCGTAGTAGTGAATAAAATGTTCTACTATTTGGAGTATCTAGTTACATATAATTGGAGTAGAGCTTTCAATATTTTAATTCTGAAGGCATGTAGGTGTAGGAGGTAAATACAGTTTATTTTTCTCAGCCTAAAATAGAATAGTTATTTTGTAATGTATATATGTCTCCCACTGTGCTTGCACCAGTATCATTCTTTGGTAGCGTCAAGGAACACTTGATACTTCATACCAGTGGTTCATTTGACTAGGCAGTCAGCTTTCTCACTTTCTGCTGTCCCATGTTCCACTCAGCTGCACAGAATAAAACATCTAGTTATATATCCTTGTAGTTTACTGATTAGCTTCCACTTGGAACATGCACATGTTTTACTGTGAGTTTGACATAATGTGTGAAACATTATAAATTTTAGAAAGAAACACTTATATATCCAAGTACAGACCTATTGTATGATTCTGCGATGAAGGTCTTGAAAATAAGGGCAGGAGCTAGGAGGTGGATCATGGCTGGTTTCCTTACTTTTCTGACAGGACCTGAGAGAGAGAGATATTAGTTCTACCTACTTAGGGGGCTGGAGTCTTACAAGTTTGTTAGTAGTTTGTTACTAGAGACATCTGTGAGGAGGTTGATTAGGGCTCGTCTGTTTCACCTACCATTACTTGCACCATCACCTGCTATCATTTACACGATCATCTGTCATAACATACACAATCTTGTGTCATCACTTACACAATTTATATCATCACAGTCATCTGTCATCACTTACACAGTTATCATTTACTCAATCATCTGTCATCACTTACACAGTTATCATTTACTCAATCATCTGTCATCACTTACACAGTTATCATTTACTCAATCATCTGTCATCACTTACACAGTTATCATTTACTCAATCATCTGTCATCACTTATACAGTTATCAGTTCTCTCATATACAGCAATGTGCACCACAAAGCCTGACATGAAAATGCGAACAACTACACTGTAGGAGGAGCTGATATATGAAATGCATTCTTAACAGTTTAAGCTTATAAACAGAAGCCAAATTTTGGCGTATAAATGAAGTTTTTCTCTTTATGTTGTATATAGCATAAGAAAAAGACAGTGAAAATTTCTTGGACAAGTCATGAAAAGACAGAAGTTGGAGACCCCAGTAATGACTGGAAAATTCAAGAGAAAGGAAGAAAAGGAAGGCCAAGAGAAAAATGTCTCAGTGAACTGACCGAGTGGCACGGAAAAAAGGAAAGCATCTGAGTTAATCAGAAATGCCAAATACTGCACAAGATAGAGAAGCATGATCTCCGACACTATCTGGCATGGCACATAATAAAAATTATGTTGTGTCTTTTATCTGCTGCATTACTCATTACATTTTCTTTTAAGAATACTACATTGTTTTTAAAAAAAATACCACATTCTTTTGAAAACATTCTCAAGAAAATGAGCATTTTTTTTTTTTAAACATAATTTTCAGAGACAGTTCGATGACAGAGAAAATCGTCAAGTCATTAGACTTGATGCTTGCACCAAAAGATCTTCGACACAAAGACAGTCGGATACTGCTGCAGTCTATAATGGGACAGTGGTTGCCTTTATCTGATGCTGTATTAGGTGAGAGCTGATCTGGTTCCTTGACATGTTGAAATACACAGTTTTAGTACTTTTTTTAAAAATAAAGTTTCATACCCAATGAAGGTGCAAGTTTAAGAGAACTAAAGCATTCAGTCAGTGACTAGGGCTTGGCAAGATATGACCTGAATTGCTTGAAATGTTTCACAGAAACAAGATGTATTATAACAGTAATGAATGAGGTAAGGCTCAACAAAATTGCCATTGTGATGGAGCTTACCTCTATACTTGTCGTTATAGCTAGCAGAAAGAGCATTGACTTGTACTCTTATGTTTACCTCAACAAGAAAAACTAACCATGTTTGTCCTAATAAGAAGTCAGAGCATGGATGTCTTAACATCAGCATTAGACAACAAAGTAAAGATCAGAGGCCATTAGTATTCAGAACAGTAGTTCTAGTGGCTAGAAATTTGCTTTAACCTCCTTAGCACTACATTTCCAGTGGGAAAAAAAACATGCAGAAAAGACTGCTTAGATACCGTAATGGCCCCGCCTACTCATTAATATTAATGCTTAGATACCTTAATGGCCCTGCCTACTCATTAATATTAATTAAGGAGTTCCTGTAGTTCTTTTTAAAAGCTTGGCACAGTACTACCCCAAACATTATTCAGGCTGTGCACTGTGCAGATTCAAAATCAGGTTTGCCCACATGTGGGACTAACAATTTTAGCATGAAAAACTTGGCCTATATAATGTACGTGGTCAACACCAGGGTGGTTAAATACTAGCACTTTTAATTTTTACATTTTGCAGCACAGCATGAAGCCAGGTTAGAAAACTCCAATGACCATTTGCAGATTATCAACGATGTGTTGCAGCCATCTTCGCCTTGGTCTTCCTCTCATTCTTTTCCCCATTATGTATCCTTCCAAGATGGTCTTCTCAAAATTATCATGACGTTTAATGTGTCCAAAATATTTAAGTTTTCTCTGGTTAATCTTCATTACTAGCCAGCCTTCTTCAGTATTAAGTTCTTGTAGAATGGATATATTTGTTCTTTTCTGTGTCCATGATATTTGAAGAACTTTTCAGTAGCATTTACATTCAAAGGCATTTATGTGTTTCTCAGCTGTTTTGTTAAGTGTCCAGGTCTCACAGGAGTATGTTGAGATGGGAAAGACGCATACCCTTAAAAATCTTATTTTTGTAGATCTGTCTGTTCCTTTCCACAGCTTCTTTAGTGAACAATGCTCTACACCAGCTTTATATACTTGCAAAATAAAAATTCCTGAAATATTCAGTTATTGAGATTCAGAAGAGATCTTGTACACAATAAATAGGTGAGGGGCAATCTTAGATCAACATCATTGAGTTGATGTAGAAAGAAAACAACATTAATTTCTTTGATGCTATTATTAGGATAAAGTCTAATCAATCAGCATCTGCTCTTTAGAATGTGTTTTCCATATTTCATTTGAGTATATTTTTATAATGACCTGATTCTTTTCGTAGTTGAGCTTGCTTTGTGTTTTCTGTAATTTATCTTTTAACTTTGTTCAGTTGATGAGAGATTTTGATAGAAAGAAATTTTTCTACGTATTATGTGCCATAAAAAAAAAAGAATTGAAAAGAAAAAAAGAAAATTCTGTGTATTCAGTTTTCACTTGCCTAAATCCTCATACTGTTAGACCAAACTTGTTTGTAAAATGTATCTGTTCTGTTCTCTAAATGTTGTACAGTTCATGACCTGTATAGATAAATGACTGTGCTGTTTCCAATCTCTTAGATGCAGTTACATCACACATTCCTTCACCCCTGGAAATGTCAGAGGAAAGAATACAAGAACTAATGTGTAGCAACAGTCGACAGTTTTCTTCACTTCCAGAAGTCACGCAGCAACTAAAGAAAGGTTTGGCATTTGAAACATTGTTTTACGTACCAGAAGTGGAGGGATAATCATTGGGCCTAATTATTTCAAATAGTATCTTCTTGTTTCACTAAAGAAGATAAGCTCTATGGTTCCATACATGAATTACAAAAAACAGTGAAATTTATCCAAGAGACAGGACTGCAGATATAGACAGACAGTGCGAACGAAGAAGAAGAAGAAGAAGATCTTCTTGTTTGAATTGCCAGATTGGTATTGAAATTTTTATCACCTAAATTGTAAAATTCTTAATAACTTATTTTATATTTCTGGTATTTCTTGGTTAATCTATATGGAACTGCTGAGATGGATGTCCTTGTGACTTCCAGCAAGAATGTGACAGCTGATACAGAAGTAAAGAATTTAGCCATCTTCCATATTTGTCCAGTCTCAATTATAAGTTCTTGTGAATTGTAAGTTATCTTGAAAGCATTTTTTGTTTTCATTGCTCATTTAATTTTGGCAATTATTAGCCTGAAACAGTGACTTATTCTTCCTCCTGGTCAAGCTAATCTCATACAGACCATAGGGTAATGGAAGGACGCTACTCAAAGCTAAATAAGATAGTGGTCAGTGGCCATCTGCTAACCAAGACCCTACTCTACCTCCCAGTGGTGCCCTTTGGAAACAAAACATTAGTCTGGCTGAGTGCATAGGGACCAAAGTGGGAAGACAGACTCAGTCATAAAAAATGAGCCACGCAGAAGTTGGATGTGTGAAGCCAAAAGACACACGTATCTCAGCCCAACAGCAGATTTCAGCTCAAGACAGCCAACACCCTTTTGAGAGTGAACACAGAAGAAAAGTGAAACGTGAGATTTGTTAATCTAACAGAATGTAATGGTTAATTCCAGATTTCCAAGCATGCAGTTCTGGTGAGGACACACCAGTGATCGTTTTCATTTCCAAGATGTTCCCTGTGGAGAAAAAGTGCTTGCCTCACAACAAATCCAGGTTGTATGCTTTGTTATCATATTACATTCATATGTGCTTTGTTATCATATTACATTAATATATGCTTTGTTATCATATTACATTCATACGTGCTTTGTTATCATATTACATTAATATAAGCTTTGTTATCATATTACATTCATATATACTTTATTGTCACATTACATTCATAATGTTTTTACACTACTATGATTTTATAAGAGTTTACTTTTCCAGTATCTGATCATGTTAGCAGCATATTTTTATATTAGGTTAGTCACTGAGAGAAAATTATAAGAAAAGGTTTCTCCAAAACAAAACATTCTGTTGCATATTTAAAAAAAAAACATTAAATAAGAAAGACCTTAGAGATTATGGATAATCACAGAAATAGGGCATATTTAATGGGCAGAAAGAAGACAGATATCTATACTGGCTAAAATTATGAAGAGAAATATTGAAAAATATTAGAACCAGTTGAAGTATCTTAGATATGACGTACACTGGAGAGATAACTGAAAAGGGAATGTAATGAGAAGTGGAAGTACCACTATAAAATATTGTTATGTTCTCATGTTGTTATTATATCATAAAGTACTTTAGTTATGAACAATCTTTCTTGTGTATTACAAATTCATTTATTACCAGTTCTTTTTTTTTTTCAGACCTCTGACAGAAAAGGAACTTCAGCAAAGGCACATTGAAGCACGAAAACGTCATGCAGAGATTCTTGCACAGCGAGAAAATTCTGTGGCCAGTGGGAAGGTGGACAGCGGTGAAGGAACACGCCCTGGTGGTCATGCATATTTAGAAAGTAAGGGAATAACCTTTCTCGGTCTGGTGCTGGGCTAATAACCAACGTTTTAAAGCAGCTTCATGTGCTGTACTCTGGAAATTATCAGCCTCTGAGAATCCTACATTTTCTTGGCCATTATTCTAGGATTGAATTCATTACCTCTGAGTTTTCTTAGCTAATACTCTAGGACTAGTCACACTGCATCAGAGTTTTCTTAGCCATTACTCTAGGACTAGTCACACTGCATCAGAGTTTTCTTAGCTAATACTCTAGGACTAGTCCCACTGCATCAGAGTTTTCTTAGCCATTACTCCAGGACTAGTCACACTGCATCAGAGTTTTCTTAGCCATTACTCTAGGACTAGTCACACTGCATCAGAGTTTTCTTAGCCATCACTCTAGGACTAGTCCCACTGCATCAGAGTTTTCTTAGCCATTACTCTAGGACTAGTCCCACTGCATCAGAGTTTTCTTAGCCATTACTCCAGGACTAGTCACACTGCATCAGAGTTTTCTTAGCCATTACTCCAGGACTAGTCCCACTGCGTCAGAGTTTTCTTAGCCATTACTCTAGGACTAGTCCCACTGCGTCAGAGTTTTCTTAGCCATTACTCTAGGACTAGTCCCACTGCGTCAGAGTTTTCTTAGCCATTACTCTAGGACTAGTCCCACTGCGTCTGAGTTTTCTTAGCCATTACTCTAGGACTAGTCACACTGCATCAGAGTTTTCTTAGCCATTACTCTAGGACTAGTCACACTGCATCAGAGTTTTCTTAGCCATTACTCTAGGACTAGTCACACTGCATCAGAGTTTTCTTAGCCATTACTCTAGGACTAGTCACACTGCATCAGAGTTTTCTTAGCCATTACTCTAGGACTAGTCACACTGCATCAGAGTTTTCTTAGCCATTACTCTAGGACTAGTCACACTGCATCAGAGTTTTCTTAGCCATTACTCTAGGACTAGTCACACTGCATCAGAGTTTTCTTAGCCATTACTCTAGGACTAGTCACACTGCATCAGAGTTTTCTTAGCCATTACTCTAGGACTAGTCACACTGCATCAGAGTTTTCTTAGCCATTACTCTAGGACTAGTCACACTGCATCAGAGTTTTCTTAGCCATTACTCTAGGACTAGTCCCACTGCATCAGAGTTTTCTTAGCCTTAACTCTAGGATTGCTCCCACTGCCACTGAGTTCTCTTTCTGGGATTGAGTCTCTCTCTCTGAACCTAAAGTACCCAGGGCACATGGGGCTTCCGCAAAGGTTTTCCACAAATGCCTGTCCTTTGCCTTTTTTTCTGCTCTTGCCCAGGTGAGCCCTCTATTGCTCAACATCCTCTCTGTTGTTTTTCTCCATGTCTCTTTTGGTCTACCCTTACTTCTGTTCCCCTGTGGTGTCCATCTTAGTGCTATTTTTGGTAGTGAGCTGTCAGTCATTCGTATTGAGTCTGCTACATCCAAATGGTTGAATGCCACATCTCTAGTGGTTTTTGAAACATTCAGAGGAGGAGATTTTTCTGGTTCACAGGATGTACATTTTAATCTGAACACCTTTACACAAAATTTCTGTGCCTTTTATGGTCTACATACAAAGCTTTGAGAGTTATGAGAACTGATATCAGAAAATTTGAATACATCTTCTGGTCTGCAAAATGCATAATAAACTATATAAAGTTTTACTAATGCACGAGAAATAGTTTAGTTTACATGTTCATAATATGGGTAGAGAGTGGTGAAGTTTTAGTTACAGCTGGAAATTTCAAAGCAAGAACTGAAGTCTGCTGAGATGGATAGAGAAGCCAGGATGTGATTAAACTGCTTGATAGGAACCAACACTTGACTCTATTCTTAAGGCTAGTAAAGTATGAAGTAAACTGGAGGATACTTGTTCCTATGTAAAAGAATGGTAATGTTTGTGGAAAGTTTTTTTTTTTTACTTTAAAGTACTATTTTTTTTTCTGACATTTCATTATTAGAGGCAGAGACATTCATGCACTTGCATATATTTACTTTATCTTGCTACAGGCTCTACAGCAGGAGCAGATGAAGAAGACACAGATGACCATGTTTTTATTGCCTTTGCTAGAATTTTTAGTGGCATTCTCCGAAGAGGTTCCCGGGTTTTCTTTCTGGGCCCTAAACATGACCCAGGAGAGATTTTAAATGAGGCAAGCTATAAACCACATCAAGATTTAAATAGTTCAGTTAAAATGTAGGTTGTTCTGTCTCTTTGTGGCTGTGTGCTGAATGTTCTTAACAGACATTGTGTGAGGGTACTGAAGCACAAATATCGTAAAGAACTAGGAGCCAGTTGGATGACTTGAAGAACAGACCCAAAAAAAACAAAGTTATTTGGCAGACTCCACCAGCATGGAGATTACATTGAGCCTTGTACCAGGAGCGTCAACAGAAAAATGAGACCAGCCTTGACCAGCCATGATTCACTGACCCTGAAAACTGCTGTCCACACTGGCATGATCAGCTTTGCTGTCAGTAGCCAAGTTACAGATGGAGAAAAAAAAAGATTTAAAATTCTATTAATGTTGATAACCACATTTTTGCATTCTTTTCACCACTCATTAATGTTGTTCCTGTCACAGTATCTAGACTCTCCATTAATTCCATCACTCAGCAATCAGCGCAACAACAGATGGGGGCGCATGTGTCTTGCTGATGCTGAGCAGTGGTGAACGTATATAATTGTCAGTAGCTGCAGGAAAGTTTTCTAACAACTTCAGATCTGAGGCAGAAGCATTGAAAACAGCAGCAGAAACTCTGATGGCAAAAGAGATTGCAGGCAGCCAAGTTGTCCTGCTCACAGATGCTCAATTAGTTATATTGATGAGTGGAAGAAACAAAGAATTTGGATAACCACACGGGGCTCCCTTTAACATGGCATGGATCTTTACAAGAGTTGTTGCATGGTAAATACCATCTCACTGTAACATTAAGGGAGCGAGGGGACCGAAACATTGGCAAAGGGAGGTGGAGAGCTCCCCCAGATTGACAGAAGCCTATCATTTAATGAAACCAAAATGCTGATAGAAGCCAAATACAAGAACAGATGGGGAAAAGAACATCCAGGACACCAAAGAATGATGCCTATTATGAGCTCAGCAGAGAAGAACAAGAAGTCAAGATCTTTAGACTTAGAACAGGGCACAACAGATTGAGACACCACATGTTTAGCAGGTACAACCGGTGAATGCACCTGTTGTTCTGACAGAATGACTGCCCAGCACTTATTACATGACTGACCTTCATTTGAAGAACCAAGATGCTGTCACCCGTACCAATCCATGACAAACTGTACAGCAATCTTAACAGCCTAAGACAAACAACAGCATTCTTCAGAGATACCCATGTTAACAACTGAAAGTGTTTGATGACGAAGAAGAAATTTCATCACTATCCTTTATTATGTGTTCCTTTTTCCCGCTTCTAGTTTAGTGCCATGCCAGTGTCTGAAAAATGATGTATATTCTATCTCTGCAAGAGTTTCATTGTTACCACAGCTATTTTTAACTCTTCCTGTACCCAAGAAAAAAACGCGGACGTTCCCGTCCATACCACACACAAGCCGCGGGTCCTGATCTGTATAGTGGGCATAGTTGTAAAATGGAATGGAAAACAGTATTTACGTGTACTTACGTGTACTTATTATGTTTCAAAGTATAACTAAATGTATGAAAATTTCATAAATGCAGAGTTTTTTAGGAAAAAGAAGTAATGTGGTGTTTTTAGACAATGATTGTGCCCAGCTCACCATCGGCTAGGTCTAGATATGCACTGCTTACAATCTGAGATATCTAGATCTACTTGTCGATCTCGTATTGTGATTCTATGTTGCATTCTCACTAAATTAATGTCTGAAATAACCTACTAACTATTTCTCCAGTCGTCTAATATGTCTAAATCTACTTGGGATACATTCAAGAGCAGTGGGGTGGTCACAGGCCATGTACATACCCCCATCTACATCATCAAAAATTGAAAAATTTCAATGTTTCTCTTCCTTTTTCTCGCTCGGCATTGCTTATAACTAAGGACTCTTCCACCATTTTGAAAAGTGTCACAGGAAACGCGAACGAAATATGTACAATCTAAATGTTACACCGGTTGGTTTTATTGAAACAAATGAATTGTCACTATAACGACTATGGCACGCAACTCAGTAATTGGAAATCCTCACTATAGCGACTATGGCACGGGAAGAGTTAAGTTACCACAGCTAGGTTTAATTTACCACTGTTAGGTTTAAGTTACCACAGCTAGGTTTAAGTTACCACAGCTAGGTTTAAATTTTAATGATAGAATATTATTTTTTCCTCCTTGAAGAGGAGACATTTTGTTCTGGAGCTTTAGTAATAACAGACCAGGTCCATGGGTCCCTGCCCCCCCCCCCACCCACACACACACACGCACGCACACACATTTTCATTCATTCATTTGCATGTCCCTTGCCAAACTTTACCTCCCAAACAGCACTCCTGTAGGCCTCTCGGTTGTGAGCAAGATGGCCTGCCGCTGCTGCATCCATTTGCAGATCGTCAACGATGTCTTGCAGCCATCTTTGTTTTGGTCTTCCTCTTTTTCTTTTTCCCATTATGTATCCTTCCAATACGGTCTTCTCTAAATTATCATGATATTTAATGTGTCCAAAATATTAAGTTTTCTCTCTGTAATCCTCTTTACTAGCCAGCCTTCTTCAATATTAAGCTCTATACATATATATATATATATATATATTCTTGATATAGTGGACTTTGAATATAATGGGCTAGCTTGCCAATCCCCTTGAAGTCCATTATAATAAGATTTTACTGTTATGACACTTTGAACTACAGGTGACAACTACACTGAAAATGGAAGAACTTCATTCCAACACTGAATTCCTGAGCAATCACCCGCACGTTACATCAGTAGTCATTAAAGACTTGTACCTCCTGATGGGTCGAGAAGTGGAGGCATTAGACGAGATTACAGCAGGAAATGTTTTTGGCATCGGAGGCCTGGAAGGCGTAGTTATAAAATCAGGGACCTTATCTTCCACGTTGGCATGCCCCGCTTTCACTGACATGTACTTTGATGCTGCTCCAATTGTTCGTGTTGCTGTAGAGTCAGCCAATGCAAGTAAGTAGTCTAAATTGAAGTGTAAATCTTGGTTTTTATCATTGATAAGACTCAGATTTTCTTTTTGACCACATACGTATAATTCTAACTAGCTAATATTGAATTTCTTTTAAGAGCTGGTCTCTTTAACAAGATAAATTTCTTATATACAAATACATTAATTGTTCTTCATTTCTTATGTGAACACTCTAATCTTGGGTTATTGTTATTTATTAAGATTGTTTTATGGGTTGGTTTTGTGTTTTACTTTGAGCACATTTGCAAATTTCTTTCATGAATTTAGATTCATCTCTTTCACTAGGGGGGGAAAAGATGCTGTCCAGTTTGACAGCCAGGAGCCCCTGATTGATGTGCTAGCATCCAGGTTGGCTTACTATAGCTGGCCTTGACTCAGTCCCACTTTTCCATTGGTACTGCCAGTTGCAGGCCTAGTCTGGCTAATGGAGCAGGGGTCATGGTAGTGGAATCTGCTAAAGAAGTATCGCATACTCCCTGCTTGGGTGAAAAAAAAAAAAAACAGCCACTGTAACCGACCCCCAATCTGACATGATGCTGCATCAGAAGAGCATCAGAGCTCAGTTCCAGGCAGTTTTAGAGAAGAAGAATGTTTTTCATTATTTATCACATTTCCCATGATTAAATGTGTCATTACTTTCCTCCCAGAACACCGCATGGAGTTCTCTTTGCATATCTGTGAAGAATCTCTTAATCACATTGTGTGTAAGTGCGCTCTGGGTTGTGTAATCGGATAAAGCTGATGTGATATTTGTTGTACAGGTGATATGAGCAAGCTTGTGGCTGGCCTGCGTTTGCTGAATCAAGCTGACCCTTGTGTCGAGGTCAGAGTTCAAGAAACAGGTGAACATGTGATTATTGCAGCAGGAGAAGTGCATCTACAGAGATGCATAGATGATTTAAAGGAGAGGTGAGAGATTAATCATTTATAACTTGAAGTAGAATGAGAGATAAATCACTTGCAACTTGAATTAGAGTGAGAT
The DNA here is from genome assembly GCA_009760885.1 of Achatina immaculata. Taxonomy (NCBI): domain Eukaryota; kingdom Metazoa; phylum Mollusca; class Gastropoda; order Stylommatophora; family Achatinidae; genus Lissachatina; species Lissachatina immaculata. Next base: position 9,805,046 of record CM019691.1, read on the forward strand.
ATTAATCATAACTTGAAGTTCGCTGAAACATAATCACTTATGAGCTGAAGTAGAGTGAAAGTATAATCACTTATAACTTGAAATAGAGAAAGATAAATCCCTTATAACATGAAACAGAGTGATAAATACACCGAGAGATTAATGAGTTGAAGTAGTGTGAGAAATTAACTGAGCTTCTAAAGCTGAATTATTTTTTTTCTTGGAAAATTGTTGTTTTACATAAGCTGTTGATGTGTACACCAAGTCAGTGTTGAATTCTTGACACCTAGAGGGTGCAGAGTGCATGATGGTCCCAAACAAGCAGAGAAGTATTTCATTATGTAGTTAAGCATCTCCAACAACTCTTCACCAAAGAAAAATACCTGAATCAGTGCAGGAGGGAACACAGGATACCATACGAACATTTTAACAAATCAGACCTATGTTGTGAACTATGCAGTTTGAACAAACAAACAAACAAAAATCTGCATTATCATATTTGAGCTATGAACAAACCTCTTGGAACAAAATAAAAACCAACCACAGCCCAAAGTGAAGACACTGATAGTAGAGAGGAAACAGTTAAACATTTCCCACTTAAATGCCCAAAACTAAATGAATTATAAAAAAATAAGACATGTTCTAAGATATCCCACAGTTCAAAACTGCTTATGTTCTAAAACTGATTAACTTTAAAAAAAAATGGTGCAGGCTATGCTGATATAGTTTACATGTATTTTCTAGTGCAGCCTCACCTTGTTGGTTACAGGTATGCTAAGGTTGAGGTGAATGTCTCCAAACCAATTGTCCCATTCCGAGAAACAGTTGTTGCACCTCCTAAGTTGGACATGGTCAATGAAAACATTCAGGAGCAGGGAGCAGAGGTGGAGGAAGACAAAGGAGTAATTCAGGTGAGTGGTTTCAGTACCTGCTAAATAATCAGATCTTGGTCAGTGTTTGGAGTCCAGGTTTTCCTGATTTTGTGACTAATACTTTAGTTGGAATTTTACTTACTTCAAACTTGAAGAATCAACACTTGTTCGTGAAAACTTTTTTTTCTTCCTATACCCAGTCTGTTGTGTTCTGAACTGCACATTATGTGCCCTCTCCCCCATGGAAGGTTGATTGCAGTGGTCCTACATCTTTCTCTGTCCTTTATTTGACAGTGTCCCTGGCCATGCTGAGTCCAGTCCATTTCTTTAACCTTGTATACTCACTTTTATCATTGTTAGCCTCATGCTCTTTTCCCTTTAGTATGGTTTTCATCATTGTATTATGCTTCTTGATATGCATGAAATATTTTAACAGTTTGCATCATATGTTTTCCATTATACTCTTTTCAATTTCAGTTGATTTAGTGCTTCTTTGTTTTTGTTTTCTTTTCTGTCCATGAGATTCATTCTGTTTGCATAACCATTTTTCAAGGACCTCGATTTTCTGTCCATTTTCATATTCAGTGTCTTCTGTACAAATGAATTATTAATTATTGCTTTGTGTTTTTCCATTTTTTGTCAAGTCTAAATGCAAATTTATAATTTCTTTAAAATTTTTTTGCATTTGTTTTTCAGCTGAAAAGTGGTTTTTAAATTCTTTACTTCTATAGGCGTCTACGGTGGACCGTCAGTGTCATCTCCTCATTCGTGCAGCACCTCTTCCAGGCAAGGTGGCAGAAATTCTGCTTGAGAACCAGCAGAGCCTGAAACCTCTAGCCATGTTAACAGCAGCAAATATGACAGGCAATTCAGATATTCAGGTTGTGCTTCCCCCTTTTTTGTGTGTGTGTGTTCTTTAACAAAGTCATGGGGCTTCCCTTCACATAATATTCTTTTCTCATCATTCACTGATAACTCTGTGTATAGTGTAGTCTGGTGCTCTTCATCCTACAGCTAGATGTTCATTTACTGAGGTACTCTATTATGTCAGTTACCTGTTTTTTTTACATATGGGTCTACTAGTAACCTGTTTGTTTTTATATATGAGTCTAATAGTAGTAGGTTACAGACCCACAGTCTGATCTGATATAGGTTACAAGTTTCTGCCATTAACTCTTCCCGTACCGCGTAAAAAAACACGGACGTTACGTTGGTACCGATGATGATGTTACATGGCCGAGCGGGTGTTTTCATATAAGGGGGTCCCTTTATAAAATTCATTGTAACAAACAAACTCCTTCATCAACACGTGTGTATCTCATATTAAAATAAGTGGAAATGAAAGAAGATTCCATAAATGAAGTTATTTATCATTTAAAAAAAACAAAGAATAGAAAAAAAACAACTGTTCTGAAAAGCTGGAACGATTTTTTGGCGCTAAAAATATTTTTTAGGGCTGAGCACTAAAATCAAAGTTTTACATACCTGAAATGTGCCAGAATCCAATGCAGAATGTTTATATCGGTATAGAAATATCGATAATTGCGGATGCTTTTGATATCCAATAAATCTAACAGGTCTACAGATGTGAAAAACACATTTAGTAAGCTAGGTCTAGTCGGTCAGTACGACCATTCTACCAACCAACCTCGAAAAAAGTAGAAACATTTACACTCAGATCGATCCACTTCTTCATTTCCTTTCTTTTCCGGCATGACCAGATGCTAAACTAGCTAGACTTTGGCCTAGAAGAGTTCTGTTTGGCTAAATGAAAAGTTGCATCGAGTTTTCAATGAAACAAATCAGAAGACTTAAAGGGTGGCGTGGAATCCGAAGGTAAACCGCAACTGGACTTAAAGGGCTGCGCGGTACGGGAAGAGTTAATCATGAGCATAAACATTTGAGTTTTTCAGAGCAGCATTAGTGTCACTTGATTCAGTGAGCTGCAGCTGGTCAAGATCCAATCTCACTTCCAGGTGGTGTTTTCAGAAGCAAGTCCTGTTTGCATCTCATGAGGGGCCTGGTAAATGATGTAGGGATTTACATTGACTTGACCTTATTCATGGTAGATCCTGCTGGATCTGCAGCTCACAAGAATGTAGGGAAATGAGGCTAGCTATCTTCATCACTTTTCATAACAGTGAAGTGGTCAGTCCCACATCCTTCTGAACAAGAATGAGTTCCCTGTATAGTTTAGTAGTGCAGTAGAGCAAAGCTGAGTTGCAGTGATTATTATTCTGATGAGTATAAATAATTAGACATATAGGCAGGGAAATATAGATGGTGGATTATGGTAGAAATATGAACTTTTGGGGGTTAAAAAAAAAACACAATAAGCAATCATCGCGATACTTGAAAACTTCTTTCTTCTTGCAGCTTTTAAAGATTTTAGTCTAATCTAGTCAAAATACATAACGTTCATAAGTGTTTCCGTGTTTTTCTTTTATGTGGTTTAATAATTATTCCGTAATCTGGGCACATGCTTGGAGTGCAAAGAATAGGACCACTGTCCCCTACCAAACATATTAGTAGAAGGCAACTAAGGAGGGTTCAACATGGGACCACTGTCCCCTACCAAGCATATTAGTAAAAGGCAACTAAGGAGGGTTCAACATAGGACCATTGTCCCCTACCAAGCATATTAGTAAAAGGCAACAAAGGAAGGTTCAGCATAGGACCACTGTCCCCTACCAAACATATTAGTAAAAGGCAACTAAAGAGGGTTCAGCATAGGACCAGCAGTCTCATCTGGCTAAAAACACCAAACTGCTACATAAACAGAAGCAGGGGAAAAAACAAATGCAGGTGGAGGGAGAGATGCATATCAGGAAACTGAATTCATGAAGGTTGAGAATGAAAGCCAACCACTGGAAGTACCCAGCCTGACAAGCAGACCTCCTGCAGCTTAAATATGCAATGCATATTGAGGAAATACATTGGCAATGGCTGGGGCATATACTCTGGATGACTAGTAACTCATTACCAAAAATAGCACTGAAGTGGAAACCTCAGGGGAATAGGAATAATACCTAAGAGGACATGGAGAAGAACAACAGAGAGGATATTAAGTAATAGAGATAATCTGGATAAGAGCAGAAAATAAAATGCGAAGGACAGATGTGGAAAGTCTTTATGGAAACCCCCATGTGCTTTGGGCACCTAAAGGGTCACAGAGAGAGAGAGAGCATAATAATTATTCCAGTATTTTTTTCTCTGTTTTCTTTTTAATGTAATCTGTATTACCTTTTAGTCATTATATGAAGTTATTTTTTCCGTGAGATTGTACTAGTTAGATGTTTTTGTAAAATTAGGAAATGTTTGTGACATGACGAAAGGTTACTTGGCTTAGAGAGCAGTCTAGCTTGAGAAGTAATGTATGGTATGATGTTGTCTTTGGTTTACAGATGTTTTTTTTTTTAAATGAAGGTCACTGCAAACTGAGGGAGTGTTTCTGCCATTATCAAAATAGATTATGCTGCAGTTTTATAGTGTTTGCAGACAGATATGCTGGAAACCAGTGCATGAGAGAACCTATCTGGCCGCTAGTTTTAGAAAAAAAGTACCCTCAAGATGAAAATATTCCTGGTGAACCATGCAACCAAAAACAGGAACTTTTTTTTTATCTGAACTGAAGTGAATGTGGATCTGTAGTAATTGTGCTTGCTTTCAGTTAATTTCTAGGAATGCACACACTGGAAATTATCCAAAGTTTAGTTTTATGACATTTTTGTTGGACATTCTTCCAAGTCTTTTAAATTGACTGACCATTTGTCTGATTACTTCAGGTTGGCTACTGTATGACAGAGAATGCCTCAGACACCTTGCGAAACATCAAGCAGCAGTTGAAGGAGGAATTTGACATGGCAGGACCAGATTGGATTGGAGCAGTAGAGAAGATATGGAGTTTTGGTCCCAGAAACTGTGGTCCAAATATACTGCTAAATTGTGTTAAAGGATACAACAGACCATCTGTGTGGCAGCTGTTTGAGAAAAATTCGTCAGACAATGACAAGGTTGCACCTCTGGACAATAGTATTGTTACCGGATTCCAGATGGCAACTCTGGCTGGACCTTTGTGTGAGGAACCCATGCATGGTGTTTGTTTTATTGTAGAAAACTGGTGGTATGAGGACAAGACAAAGCTTTTATTACAGAGCACTGAGTCTAAAGTCACAGTTGATGAAAATTTAGGAAGTAAAGGAAACTTTGATAGTTTGTCAGAGGATTCTGCAGTCAGGGCATCATTATCAGGTACTGCTCAGACTGAGCCTGCAGATGATGATGCCAGGTCCTGTTCTTCCCATATTGTGCCTGGGTATGAAAGTTTTCAGGCACAGAAGAGTGCATATGGTCCCTTATCCGGTCAGCTGATCTCCACAGTGAAGGAAGGCTGTCGTCAGGCATTCCAGGCACAGCCTCAACGATTAATGGCTGCCATGTACAGGTGTGAAATTCAAGCCACTGTGGAAGTTCTGGGTTTGTACCTTTCTTTTTTCTCTTCCTATTTGTTGACCAGCTCTGAACTTGGGTGATGTCATGGGACTAAACTCTTCATAATACTTTATTTTTCCTTCATTGGCTGACAGCGAAGCATGCAGGCTGGTGTGCCTTGCCATACAGGCAGATGGCATACCTAATGTTAAAGTACAGCATTTCTCTACCAGAGTTCAAGCTAAACAAAACATCTTTTGAAGGACATGGTAAAAATATGGTTTCCAGAACCATTGGTGCTTGTGTCACAGAGTGTAAAAGATATCCAGTCTAAATATGTTTCTTAGCTGAATAGTTCTAGTCAGAACAGGTGTTACTTGTGTTTTGTTTCAAATGGGACTGTCTTGGTTTCTTTCCCTCAGATATTTGTATTGTCCTGTTTGTTTTCCTCATTATCCTGTTTCCTCATTTTTTAATCCTACAGAAACTCAGATATATAAAACTGAAGAAAGCAGACTTCAGATTTTCATAAGATCTTTCAGTGAAAAGGGCAGTTCAGTGTACCTTTTTGTTAGTTATTCTATGTTTCTGTATTCCATATCAGGATCACGCTACAGTGTATGATGTTGAAGGTCTCGGAGTATCTGATGGAATGAAAATGCTGACTTGGGTGTTTGTGGTCAGTTTTTATGCACAGAGTGCAGGTTTGCTTTGTTATGAATCTAGATAGTCCTATAGATATGTGACTGATTTTAACATGAGTATCCCTTTTCTAACCAGATAGACTACATATTAATCAACAAATGATTCCGCAATGCATTACTGACAACAAAAACCATGCCAGGAGCTGATTGCAGTAGTGACCATGATCCACTATGTGGAAAAGTTAGAATAAAGCTAAAGAAAGCAGGCAGAAAAGTGAGAAACATCAAACTGAATACAGAACTTCTTAAAAATGACCAAGAACTGCGAGAACAATACAAAGTTATTATAACAAATAGATACAATGCAATAGCAAAGATAAATAGTATAGATGAACAATGGGAAATGTTAAGAGATTCTATCCACCAAACTGTTAAGGAGATAATACCACCGAAAAAAGAAGCCCCTAAAAATAAATGGATGACAGACGACATCTTAGGACTGATGGACAAGAGGAAGAGGAGTAAAAATAACGAGGACAAATATAGCAAGATAAATAAAGAAATAAGACGCAAATGCAGAGAAGCAAAAGAAGTGTGGTTAAATGAACAGTGCAGACAGATAGAGGACGCTCATAATAAAGACAGCAAAAACATGCATAAACGAATTAATGAACTCACAGGCAGGAAAACAAAATATACCACAGGATGCCTGAAATCGAAAGAAGGTAAAATGTTAATGGGAAAAGAAGACATTGTGGACAGGTGGACAGAGTATATCGGTGAGCTATATGGAGGAGAAAGACCAGAATTAACACCAGATACTGAAAACTGTGATGGACCGCCAATACTTGAAGATGAAATCATAGATGCTATCAAACACATGAAGAAAGGAAAAGCGACTGGGCCTGATAATATAACAGTAGAAGAAATAGAGGCACTAGAGGAGACAGGAATAAAAATAATAACCAAGTTACTGAATGATATTTACAACAGTGGTTATATTCCCAGTGACCTGATTAAATCCACATTTATAGCACTACCAAAGAAACCAGGTGCAAAGGAATGTGACGACCACCGGACTATCAGCCTCTCATGTCACATAACGAAGCTACTTCTGAGAATCATTATGAGAAGAACAAGGAAAAAGATAAAAATGGAAATAGCAGATGAACAGTTTGGATTTGTTGAAGGAAAGGAACACACAATGCCATTTATGCTTTACGAACACTAACAGAAAGAGCTTGTTGAAAATAGAATTGGAAAATACCAACCTATAAAACAAGGGGTGCGACAAGGATGTGTACTATCTCCAGATCTTTTTTCTCTGTACAGCGAGAATATTCTAAGAACAATCATCACAGAACCAGGCATAAAAATTGGAGGATACAATATTAACAACCTTCGGTATGCTGACAACACAGTACTGATAGCTGAGAACCAACAAGACCTGCAAAATCTCTTGGATAAAGTCGCCAAAGAAAGTGAACAGAAAGGCCTTACTTTGAACATCAAAAAGACAGAGACTATGGTTATATCTAAGAAACAGAATCCACCAGCATGCAGTATTAAATTAAACGGAACCATTCTAAAGCAGGTGCAGAAATTCAAATACCTTGGAGCAGTAATAACTTCAGATGGGAAATGCAGAACAGAAATTAGGAACAGAATAGGCCAAGCAAAGACTGCATTTCAGAGAATGAGAAACATATTAGCTAACACATCTTTATCAATGAATGTTAGAAAACGAGTCCTAAAATGCTATATTGAACCTATCTTGTTATATGGAAGTGAATCATGGACAATAGGCAAGTCTGCATAAAAATCATTGGAAGCAGCAGAAATGTGGTTTATTAGAAGAATGTTGCGAATCCCCTGGACAGCAAAAATAACTAATGAAGAATGTATGAGAAGAGCTGGAGAGACAAAAAACCTTGTCAGAAAGATAAGAGAGAGACAATGTACTTTCATAGGACATGCAATGAGAAGAGGGGGCATTGAAAATATTATAACAACAGGAAAAATAGAAGGAAGAAGATCAAGAGGAAGACCAAGAGAAATGATACTGGACAGTCTGACGGGATGGTGTGAGAGGAGATCACCAACTGAACTGATGGCCTGCATGAAGGATCGGGTACTCTGGAGAAGCATAATAGCCAACGCCAGTCGGCACAGCACCTGATGATGATGATCCCTTTTCTCTGTTAATACAGTAACAACTAGCATACAGTGTTGTCTTGTGTGCCATGACCTGCAGGCAGACATCAGTTTTGTTTTTTTTTTTAAGAGGCTGGCATAAAGTTGATCCATAAGTAAAGAAACTCTTCTAAGTATGGAGGAAAGAAATATTCTTATAGTTAGGTCAGTGACAAGTTGTACAAAAATGGTTTATAAAACCAGACTTGTATGGGAACCTATTCAACACACATATATATATATATATATATTTTTTTTTTTTTTTTGCAGTATGGGCAGTTAGGTTAAATGTTGTTGTAAGATCTTTCAGTGGCTATGAACTTAGATTTTTTGGCAGATGATGTTGTGGCAGTCTTGAAATAAAAGCATTAAACTGTACAAAGTTTGGGCTGCAGTAGCATCCATATTTCCCAGACTGGACATTCACGTTATTCTTCATCATAATGGGAGGATATACTGTATCTTACTCAGTTGACCATATCAAAGTCTAACAAATATGTCATACCAGGTGTACTGCGTGGAGGTGACCATCTTGTGACAGTGCCATATCTGACAGAATCTTCTAATCTTACTTTAGATTTGATGAACAACTTAAAGTTGAAGCCCCTGCATGTTTTTCAGGCAAACTTCATGGTGTGCTATCGAAGAGGTGTGGCCAGGTTCTGTCTGAAGAGATGCAGGAAGGTACAGCAACATTTATTGTGACTGCAGTTCTGCCCGTAGTAGAGAGTTTTGGCTTTGCTGAAGACATGAGGAAGAAAACCAGTGGTTTGGCCAGTCCTCAGCTAAAGTTCTCTCACTGGGAGGTAAGCTATAATTCTTATGTTGGCTTTGTTGTGGGATCTCCTTGTAACAGTAAGCATAAGTTTGTGACAGTGGATGATTTGATGATCTCCTCGATGATAGAACATACAATAGCTTGCCCAGAAGGACAGACATATGAATAGCTTGCCTAGAGAGGCAGGTATATGATAGCTTGTCTAGAGAGGCAGGTATATGATAGCTTGTCTAGAGAGGCAGGTATATGATAGCTTGTCTAGAGAGGCAAGTATATGATAGGTTGTCTAGAGAGGCAAGTATATGATAGCTTGTCTAGAGAGGCAGGTATATGGTGGCTTGCCTAGAAAGGCAGGTATACAGGTATGATAACTTGTCTAGAGAAGCAGACATATGATAGCTTGCCTAAAGGGTCAGACATATGATGAATTGCTTAAAGGGACAGACTTTCCTGAAAGCTCCACCACCATAATGAGCATGTTTATCCATGTTTGTTTAGCAGAATGAAGTAACACAGGCCTATGTGTGAGATCATCACGAGAAGGTAGTATGATTTGTAAGGTCTTCTTAACCATGCTGTCTCTCCGTTAGAATCTTTGCCCACAAACTCCTTAAGAATGTTATTATATTTGTAGTTAAATATAAGCATGGAAGTGTTACAGAAATTTTTTTAAAAAAAAGGAGGGGGGGGGGGCACATGTCAGCTGGCATAGAGTATGACACTCCACTTCAACTTCTTGTCCAGAATTATGGTTCACTTACATTTTTTAACAATTTAACTGTATTTGTCTGGTTGTACTTGATTTAAATTTGTAATGAATATGTTTTGTCCATGTTCACTCACTTCTAACAAATTTTAATAGCCATATCCAATTTTGTTTGGTGAGCTGCTTCATTTAAATGGAAGATCTGCTCTAATACATTTTGGGTAATGTCTGCTGCCTAAATTTATCATAGTAAATATTGCTTGATAGCTTTTGTGAGATCCTGTTCTCTGATGCAGGTGTTAGCGGTGGATCCCTTCTGGGTCCCGACAACAGAGGAAGAGTACGCTCACTTTGGTGAAAAGGCAGACGCTGAAAACAAGGCCAGGGCGTACATGAACAAGGTCAGGAAGCGCAAGGGGCTGCCTACAGATGAGAAACTCGTGGAGTTTGCAGAAAGACAAAGGACTCTAACAAAGAATAAATAGGCTCTTGAAAGATGGAGGCTATAGCTGGTTTAACAAATGAAGCTAAAAGAAAAAAAAATTTCCCTAGGAAAGATCATGTGCCTTGTAATTTCTGTTCTAGAGACTGACTATGAAGAATCTCCTTTCCTAGTTCTTACAGACCTTAGAATATCTGAGTGATTGCTGGATATTTGTTAAGAATACACATTGTATCAATGATGAATGTCTCTTTTATAAAGTAACATGGATCTGTAGCAAGATTTTCTATTTTATAATTAATTTAAAACAGTCATTGATGTGGTCACATGTGGTATAGAAGTATATGACAGCTGACAATAGAATGGAGCACACAAAAATAAGCAGAACAGTAACTTGGTGAAACCTTTAAGGTGGAGCTTTGAGACAGAAGAAAGACAAAATAGGAGAGAGAGAGAGATACCCAAGTCAAAGTTACGTGAAGTTTTAGTGTTTCCTTTGTGCACCTTTTTGTGTGGGATTATTATTGATGATGCTAGTATTGGTTAATTTACTGCAGTATCTGAGACTTATCTTTGAACTATCATCATCATCAGGTGCCTGACAGATGTTGGCAGACTTCTCAGCTCATGAGCTCAGCTGAAGACTGTCATGCCACATGCCATTTCATTAGACTGTCCATGATCTTCACTTTTGGCCTTCTGCTGCCTCTCTTCCAATTTAGTCTAAATGTACTATGGAAATCCCTAACAGTGTAGGGTATTGAATCCTAGGCTGCACCAAGAACTCTGGGTCTATCTCTGACACAAGGAAAAAAACATATATTGATATTAAAGTCAGTCCTTCGTCAGTATATGAGACTGTGCCTGACTTGAGAGCAAGCAGCCACAGAAATAAAGCATCCATGTCCTTGAAGTTTTTTTATTGTATAGCTAAACTCACATGTACCACAGCAGTTTACCCATGTCTCAAGACCACAGTACATGTTATTTGTTCTTGTAATTAGTTGTGAGATTTTGCATTATATTTTAAATTCACAGCTGCGCTTGTTCTACATTTGGGTTCTTGATCTTCATGGGTTTTCATGCATATTTAAGTAATTCTTATAGTTTTTTTATAGGCAGCTGTGGTTTAAAAAAAAACAAAACACAATAGTAGTCTATACGAGGTGTATCTAAAACGTTCGGTGAGTGGTATCAGAAAACAAACAAAACAGAAGATGTAAACAAATTACCTTTATTGACCTTCAAAATAATCACCTTCCTTCACACTTTCGACAATTTTCATAAAGCTTCAGGAAACTGTCAGCAAAGGCCTCTTTAGGAACTGATCGCTCAACTGCTGTCACGTGTTCTTGGATTTCCAGCACTTCCGCAAAACGTGCGCTTTTCATGACACTTTTCAGGCTGGGAAACAGAAGATTCCAGATCAAACTGGTAGCACCAGATCTCATCCCCTGTAACGATGGTTCACAGAAAGGATGGATCCTGGTCACACATGGTAATGAAATCTCCAGAGGCTTCCATCTGTTTTGCTTTCTGTTCGTCTGTCAGTTTGTGCAGCACAGACCAGGAACAGATCTTCTACTTACTCGTTTGAACCAGTCATAAACACATTTTCTGCTCACGGTTTCCATTCTGTACACTTGCACCACCATTTCATGCATCTCCGTCGCCATTTTCCCCACTTTGTAGCAGAACTTGATGTTCTCTCATTGCTCCATTGCACTGTGACTTTACCTCTCACACTGACTACATTCAACTGCCCGCGGCGGGTTTTCCCTGATGGTCACCTGCACTCCATGCTAGGTAGCACTTCTCAGTGTGTCCCTAGATAGCAGTGTGCATGGCCACGCACCTGGTCCATGTTGCTGCTGAGATATCGGACCATTCACTGAACTTTTTTGACTTACCTCATAAAGGGCAGGCGACTTTGAATCATAAGAGACATATATATGTTCTGATTGTCTTGGGACTGGGCTTTTGGCTCTTCTGCCTAATCACCCAATTTCTCTGAATCTTATTACCAAAGAGCATTGGATCTGAGATACTAGGAATCAAGAGAGAGCTAGATGATGGCAGGTTAGTGTGACTTGTCATATGTCCAGCAGTCAGTTTAAACATTGATACGGTACCTGCCTAGTAGAAAGATGGTAACCCATAATGCAAGAAAAGTTGGTAAATTTCTAAATGAAATACAGCCTTTTGATCTACATACATTTTACCTTTCTTAATTAGTTTGTTGTTTGACATTTCTATAGAGAAATAGGAGAAATAGAAATTATTGGCATAAAAAAATGTCAAAGTTTAGTGTTTGTGTTATATATTTATTACAGCAAAGTGTTCACTTCTCCTTGTGAAGTGAAATTCATACACAGTGTAACTTAATAGAAGTGTCAAGGAGTATGAGGCATTCTTGTTGACAGGACACTAAGTTTGGATGCCCTGTTCTAGTTCAATAATGAACCAATAAAACCCAGTGAAGGATTTATGAAGCCAAGATGGGCAGTATGAAGCATATACAAAGGCTACCTAGGCATGAGAATAAAATAAGAAAACAAAGGCTACCTAGGCACCAGAATAAAATAAGAAAACAAAGGCTGCCTAGGCACCAGAATAAAATAAGAAAACAAAGGCTGCCTAGGCATGAGAATAAAATAAGAAAACAAAGGCTACCTAAGCATGAGAATAAAATAAGAAAACAAAGGCTACCTAAGCATGAGAATAAAATAAGAAAACAAAGGCTACCTAAGCATGAGAATAAAATAAGAAAACAAAGGCTACCTAAGCATGAGAATAAAATAAGAAAACAAAGGCTACCTAAGCATGAGAATAAAATAAGAAAACAAAGGCTGCCTAGGCACCAGAATAAAATAAGAAACAAAAGCTGCCTAAGCATGAGAATAAAATAAGAAAACAAAGGCTGCCTAGGCACCAGAATAAAATAAGAAAACAAAGGCTACCTAAGCATGAGAATAAAATAAGAAAACAAAGGCTGTCTAGGCACAAGAATAAAATAAGAAAACAAAGGCTACCTAGACACCAGAATAAAATAAGAAAACAAAGGCTGTCTAGGCACAAGAATAAAATAAGAAAACAAAGGCTGCCTAGGCACAAGAATAAAATAAGAAAACAAAGGCTACCTAGACACCAGAATAAAATAAGAAAACAAAGGCTGCCTAGGCACAAGAATAAAATAAGAAAACAAAGGCTGCCTAGGCATGAGAATAAAATAAGAAAGAGTTGTAAGTAAACAGCAAAAAAAAAAAAAATGGTTGTTATCATCATCCCAGTGCTCTGAAGGAAGTTGGAGCACTTAATGGATTTGTCCAGAGTGAGGCTATGATCTTAATCTGCCATGGTTTTCTCAACAGTGCCAAGCATGAGCAAGAAGATGGAATGATGGCCTTCCAAGAGAATTACCCGAGCTCCCAGCTGGTTTCAGAGATCCAGAATTACAGGACAAACACATCTTTCACCAGGCTGATGTGGCAGTCTGTTTCTGGGACTACCACGGGGAAGTTGGGGCAGTCACGTGGGTGCTGTAGAACACACAGTAATGTTTAACAAAAAAATGGAGCACTTAGCTGTGACTTGTAAGACGCTGTGTCCATGAGTGAGCACATGAGTGTGACAGTGCTGAGAACGTTTAAATGGAGACTTGGGATATGTGATAGGTTGGTAGTAACCAAGGGATGGGGGTCGCAGAAAGGAGAGAGTGATACAGTAGTTACCTAGTTGGGAGAAGGCTGGGCGGAAAAGGTGAATGTGACTGGGGTAGATGGTTAGTAATCTGAGACAGTGGGGAGGTTCTGAAAATATGTGCTACGGGCGTGGAAGAAGTAGAATTTAGTACAGTGGGAATATCATTGTAGCTGAATTTCGAGTTCAGGCCTTGGGGTTATAACGTCCCATATTCTTGAGGGCTTCCTCTATTTTAAAGGACTGGAGGCTTCCTTTTGTTTTGATAGAGGAAGGGCTTCCTCTGTTTGGGGAGGGGCGGGGGGGAGACTGTAGTGGGTAAAAGCAGAATAGCTAATCAGAAAGCAAGCGAGGGGGTGGGAGAACTAGTTTTACCCCATCTTACAGGACTTTTGAAGGTTCTGCCCTCAAGTATCGGTCAAAGGTCAGGAAAGCGTCACCAGCGGGGAAACAAAAAAAAAATCTTTTCGTGGCGACATTAATTAACGTGTTTACAGTAGTTTAACAGCCATATTTTCTGTATCAAGACAGAATGTCACAATTATTCTTTTCTACTGGCTGATCAGCAGATAAAAGATAGGTCTATCACGTAAAAAAGTGACCTGTAAGATACGGTATTAGTGCACGTTTTTTTTTTTTTTTGCGTTGACTAGTCGGCACACTAGAGGGCGATGCGGTCAACAGCAGCAGGTCAGATCGCCCCTCGTATTTCTCCACCTCTAACATGAGCCGGACTTGAACCATAAACCACACAGCGAGAGGCCAGTGCAACAACCACTTCGTGATCGGCAAACTTACCTGTAGGTTTGTTTTGGAAGTGACAGATAAAAGGGATGGCGACTGCGGTAAAACTGGTTTTAAATAATAAAGTTAGATAGAGAATAGTTTTAGAAAGTGGCAGAGGGAGTGAGTAAAGTGAGAAAAAAACGAATAGAAAGTATGAGAATGTATAAATGAAATACATACAACATCCGATATTTCGGCGTGAGCCTTTTTCGAGGATTACATGCACAACGAGACAAAAACAAATAACTAAACGAAGAACTTATCTTAATATGGCCTCCTCCAGAAGTAGGAAACAGAAATGCGTTTTGATTAGAAGATGCATATGGACCACGCGGGCAGTTTTGGAAGTGAGGTCGACGTGAAGTAATAAACATTCAAGGAGACATGATCCGAAAGAAAAGGTAGTTAAGAAAACTCGTAAGCGTTTATTCCTGTGTCACCTTATAATATCAAATTGTATAGTAAGGATGTCGTTACAAGAAAGAGGAGGAATATATGAGAAAACAGCTCTACAGCCTAGTTTTGTTTTTTTTAGTAAAATAACGATAAAGTCACTGAATGGAGAGGTATAACAGGAAAAAAAAAGTAACTTGAGATCGTGGATGATCGAGACATATTTCCACAGAAGGAAAAAAAAGGTGCAGGTAGTTCTGCCAAACCGTAGATGTAACTAGAAGTTATGATGTGTATGTGCTCATACTTTCCTTGACTTGCCTGCAGACAGTACAGTGATGTGGGTCACCATCAACAGTAATCATGCCAGGTTGTCTTTTCTTCCCCACTTATAAAGAAACCAGGTGCCCATTTCTAAAAGGTGACCTTAACTGAACTCGTCCTGAGAGGCTAGTGCACTGCCATAGTTTTCCTCATAGTTCTTTCATTCTTGATTCTTCTGTCTCTGGCATCATATCTTGAAGCCTGGATCATATTGTGTCTTACGAGAATCTTACTGCACATTTTACTGAAGATCGTCATCCAAAAAGTGGAGAATCATGTATGGTGTTCTGGAGATGCCCCCCCCCCCCCCCCCCCCCCGCAAAAAAAGCTGTAACAACATTAAAACGAAGGCACACAGAGTCATAAGAATAGTCGTTACATGCTAAACAGTTTAAAGAATAAAAATCATTCATTTATGTACAAGGAACTCTTCAACTCCATGTGTGACGTGCGCTAGTTTTGGGATCATGAACATAAAGACCCACCTACAGAGATACAAGTAAACTACAACTTTCTGTCAAAGAATGGAACACTGCAGACTCGTAAACCACGTCTGTCGTCTTAAAACGTCACACACAAACGAATGTCTCCTCGAGTTTGGTATTCAGACGGCAGAGAATATCCTACAGACCTGCCCCCAACCTGATCAAACCCCCGAGTACAGATCTGGCCCGAAGGAGAGGAGCTGTAAGAAAAACTGTGAGACTCCCACTCCAGCCTGGAGAAAGCGGCAGACTTCGTCAGGACAACGAGGCTGTAGATATAGCATGAGCAACCAAGAAGAAGAACATGAGGAATACCTGAGCAGTACCCAGTGAGCATCAAAGCAAGCTAGTCAACGAGGAAGAATACCTGAGCAGTACCCAGTGAGCATCAAAGCAAGCTAGTCAACGAGGAAGAATACCTGAGCAGTATCCAGTGAGCATCAAAGCAAGCTAGTCAACGAGAAACTGCAGTTAACGCAAGAAACGTGAATTATGTCAAAAAGATTTGAAGCTGGACAGTAAATACATAACTCAGATTTTTTTTAAAAAGTCACTGACAAATTCAGCAACAGATCAAATAATGACAAAGTTTGCTTATTCTGTGAAACAAAGGTTGAAACGGTGGAAAAATCTGGTGCTTGGTATGTTAAGTTAGCCAACTTCAGACTTTGTACTACAGTACTAAAAAATAGGTCGAAGTTATGTTATTTTCTACCTTAAATAATGGATGTCCTAATAATCCCCAGGTTCTAATTCTTCAACCTTTATCAGTCTGGCCATCTGAAAACTGTATCAGTTATGCGTGAACGAACAACAATTTGCAATTATTACAAGAACAACAGTAACCAACATAAATAACAACACTGAACTAGTTACTTGTGATCCAAGAGTCAAAACAAACTGTTTATTACACAAACAGCACGAGAGACACTTGACAACATCACTATATTAGACTGCAATACATAATACGTAAAACAGCTGCAATTATCTCCAACACATAATGATTGCTCAACATATTACTAATCCAATTAATTACTCATTTACCAAGTTCTACCATCTAACTAATAACTGAAATAGCTCATGTGAGTCAACCAACCTTCATAGCTATCATTGCTTACGCAACCTTCTTCATAGTCACTACATATTATTCATATCTACTCAGTGGGACTATATCTGGTCTCCATGACTCAGTACTCAATTCTTGGTGCAAAACACAAATATTTAGATGCACCAGCACATTGATGAAACACACATAATCAAATCAATTTAATCCTCATAACTACAACATGGTGACAACAAAACTTATGATTCTTCAGTATGAATCATGACTCACTCTTGTGTTATGAGAGCAAGCACAGCACACGTAATTAACATTTATAAAAGTCAAAATGACTGAAAGGATAAAGGACATGATGAATTAATACAATGCAATAGCACAAAATGCATAACAAAGGACAAAAATGGAAAAACTAATTATGTCAGTCCGTAAGAATAGCGGAGAGCAAAACCTCTGCTTAACGCGAAGACAACTAAATTGATGACAACCGACAAAACAAACAAGACAGCTGAAATATGTATTAATGATGAAAAATTGGAAGAAGTGAAGAGTTTTAAATATCTTGGATCACTACTAACTAATAATGGAGATACAATGAGGGAAATTAAAAGGAGGACATCTGTCGCTCTTTAGAAAGTAAAACTAAAGAATCTGTGGAGAGGAACAGACAGAACCACAAAAATAAGATTTTTAAGGGCATGCATCTTTCCCATCGCAACATATGCCTGTGAGACCTGGACACTTAACAAAACAGCTGAGAAACACATAAATGCCTTTGAATGTAAATGCTACAGAGGAGTTCTTCAAATATCATGGACACAAAAAAAGAACAAATATATCCATACTACATGAGCTTAATACTGAAGAAGGCTGGCTAGTAAAGAGGATTAAAGAGAGAAAACTTGAATATTTTGGACACATTAAACGTCATGATAATTTAGAGAAGACCGTTTTGGAAGGATACATAATGGGAAAAAGAAAGAGAGGAAGACCAAAACGAAGATGGCTGCAAGACATCGTTGCCGATCTGCAAATGGATGCATCAGCACCAGGCCATCTTGCTCACAACCGAGAGGCCTACAGGAGTGCTGTTTGGGAGGCAAAGTTCCCCAAGGGACATGCAAATGAATGATGATGATGAATGAAGCTACCTACAAACTTAACTCTCACATTTTAATCTCTGCTGCTGATTCTCACTTAATTAACTACACGGTTATTTCGTACATCAAATATTTACACTCACAAAACATCGGCGACATACAATAACTTACTTTACTGAGGATGGCCCGGAAATAAACACAACATAACGCAACATCACGAAACATATCACAACAAAACGTCCAGGACAACACAATCACAGTTTGTTTTTTCCGGCCGTACCTCACGAGAACAAACGTAGACTGACTGTTGCCTCTCAAACTGCACAACTCTTACACACTGGACAATCACATGACCAAATAGCGAGGCGCTGACCCTGACCCTTTCGACCTGCCGTAATCGAAAAAGCCCCCCCCCCCCCCCCCCAACCTGACCATCCTCACAACAGAAGTATAATCTGGGGGGGGGGGAAGAGAAACGACGACGACGTATAATCAAGAAAAAATCAAAAGCAGAACAGACCAGCCAAAAACAGAATCGTATCTAAAATAGAACATCCAAACAGTCAAAAACAGAAGAGTAACGAAAACAAAACAGAACAGAGCAGCAGATAAATAAAGAGAACAGAGCAGTAGAAGTCACGACATCAGATTAATTAGAGGCAGAGAAGAGCAGCCAAACCAAATAATAATAATAATAATAACAATAATAATTTGAATTTAAAAAGAGAAGCCAGAAGGAAAATTGAATAGAGCAAACAAAATTAAATAACTGCGGAATCAGAAAACAAAACATGACAGCCCATAACGAGCAGAGTAAGAGGGAGACATAATCAAAAGCTGAACAAAGTGTTGTTTTTTTATAAGTTATCGTATGAAAAGATATGAAAGACAGAAAAACTATTTTTAATGGGGGGGGGGGGAGAATAAAAACACGAACACACAGACACACACACACACATTTCAGTACTCATTCGATCACATTTGATCAGAATCTAACAAAAGTTCAGCCCTTCTTCCATTCACGACACGAATAGTTGAATGCATAAACCTCCATGATAAACGCCTATGCTAAGTATACCACAAGATGTTTCTCGAGACAAGAAAGTTAAGACTGGGTTTTCAGGCAGGGAAGTTGTGATAGGGTCTTGAGGCAAGATAGCTGGAATTTGGGATGGAGCCTCGAGACAAGGGAGCTGGGATAGGGCCTCGAGACAAGGGTGTTGGGATAGGGCCTCAAAGGAGCTGGGATAGGGCCTCGAGACAAGGGAGTTGGGATAGGGTGCTGGGAATCTTTTATTTTTCATCTGCAGGCCTTGATACTGTATCATTGCTCTAGAAATGGCATCATGGAACGAAATGGCCCTGGGAACGAGTTAAAGTATTATATATATAACATTTTAGAAGCCTAAAAAGGAGCAAATATTTTAGAGGTTTCTTTATGGAATAATGTCGAATGTGAACCTTTGCTCTAGGACAAAGAATGAGTCCTGTATACAGTATGCCCTAAATTCATACGTGACCACATCACAGGATATAATAGATGGAATGTGTCAAAACATGAAATAAATGATTTTTTGTTTCTAGAAATCTTTGACATGACATTCAAATGAAAAGATACATATTTATATACAAGCATAGTTGCAATATAAAGGATGTTTTGAAGCTAATACATAAAAGTTTGTGATAAAGTGAGGTGTATGTTAATGAGATACAATTTTGATGGGAGTGTAGTTCTAAGCAATCATGTGACTTGTTTTGTGTCCGGGGATAGCGCGAACGCAGCCCCCTCTAAAAAAAAATTACGCACTCGAGTCACCGGCACGTGTGGCTGATAGTAGGGGTCAGCCTAACCGGAGTGCAACGGAAGGTTGTGTACAAGGTAAATCTCGTGAAAATGACGCGAGTTGAGGATGATTGCCGGTGAATTGAAATAATGAAATGGTGGGCGTTAACAAAACATGAGATGAGAGTGAGGTACAATCGAGTTTGACCACGATTTTTTTTTGGGGGGGGGGGGGGGTGCATAAATTTCATGTATATCTTATACTGAAAAGTGGAGAAAAGCATACAGCTTCGATAGGAGTAGGTGGTTTAGATTAGCCAGGGGATGGGCACAAACACACACGGGGAACAAAGACCCGCGTCACGCCAAGGTCATGCTGCACTTGTGCCACAATGTTATGATTCTTGACCGTCAACTACTCATAAGTAGGGGGGGGGGGGTTGTTGGAATATACTTTCTTAATCTTTTGTTCGAAAATGATGGGGTTTCGCGTCGACTGCTTGGAGAGAGTACATTTTTGAAAATTATTGGAATAGTGTCATTCATCAAGGACATTCCATAAATCTCTCTCTCTCTCTCTCTCTCACACACATACACATACATACACACACATTCATTCTCCCTGAGACCTTTTTTTTTTCTTCCAACATTGCTTCTGGCAGGATCACGTCATAATTTTTGATTCCCTTTGTCGAAACAGATCTGAGAAAATTCTAGGACTAAACCTGCAGAACCTAAGTCTAGCTTTGTTTCTGCAAGTCCACACCAAGAACCTGAACTCTGCGAGCAAGGCCAGTAACTTGGTGTGTGTGTCCGGTTGAGTTCGAGGAATAATATTGAGCATAATAGCTTTGTATATGTCTAGATTTTATGCTACGTGTGTTTCTATTATGTTCCGCAGTGTTGCTATAATGGGTGTGATTGTAGTGCACTCGTAAAATGTGTGCTCTTCTATTTCTTGTATGTTGTTTCTGCATAGTAGACATAGTGCTGTCTGTTGGGATCTGTGTGCTCCTCTGTGTGTGGTGGGTGTCATGTCGTAAATAAATCTAAATGTAATTTCTCTCGCTTTCGGTGCGATATTTCTAAGATGTAAGTTTGTATAAAAACGCGAACACACAGACACACACATTTCACTACTCACATTTGATCAGAATCTAACAAAAGTTCAGCCCTTCCTCCGTTCACGACACGAATAGTTGAATGCATAAACCTCCATGATAAACGCCTATGCTAAGTATACCACAAGATGTTTCTCGAGACAAGAAAGTTAAGACTGGGTTTTCAGGCAGGGAAGTTGTGATAGGGTCTTGAGGCAAGATAGTTGGAATTTGGGATGGAGCCTCGAGACAAGGGAGCTGGGATAGGGCCTCGAGACAAGGGAGTTGGGATAGGGCCTCGAAACAAGGGAGCTGGGATAGGGCCTCGAGACAAGGGAGTTGGGATAGGGCCTCGAGACAAGGGAGCTGGGATAGGGCCTCGAGACAAGAGAGCTGGGATAGGGCCTCGAGACAAGGGAGTTGGGATAGGGCCTCGAGACAAGAGAGCTGGGATAGGGCCTCGAGACAAGAGAGCTGGGATAGGGCCTCGAGACAAGAGAGCTGGGATGGGGCCTCGAGACAAGGGATAGGGTGCTGGGAATCTTTTATCTTTCATCTGCAGGCCTTGATACTGTGTCACTGCTCTAGAAATGGCATCATGGAACGAAATGGCCCTGGGAACGATATATATATATATATATCACAGTTTAGAAACCTGAAAAGGAGCAAATATTTTAGAGGTTTCTTTATGGAATAATGTCAAACGTGAACCTTTGCTCTAGGACAAAGAATGAATCCTGTATACAGTATGCCCTAAATTCATACGTGACCACATCACAGAACATAATAGATGGAATGTGTCAAAACATGAAATAAATGATACTGCACTCTCTAAAGGTGCTCGTCAAGTACCCTTAACATCTTAAACTGGGTTATCACTTATAAGCAAACAATAAGTGCAAACAGTGGAGTCTTTTCAGCCTGAATTTAGCTTACTCTGGGGTAGTACTTTATAAAGGGGAGTTCACAGATGGGTTGTGTTAAATGTTACAAGAATAATGAACAAAGAGGGTTTAGAATGATAAAGAAATGTATTAGAATCTACCCACTTCTCTTAGTTTTTTTTTCTAGCTACTTTGCCTTATATCAAGGGTATCTTATATCTTATGTCCTTCCTGTGTCGTCAAACGTCACATAGGGCTCGCAATGTAGTTCGCCAATTTTTCCTGTTTTGGGCGAGCTTTTCTACCTGATTCAAGAGATTTTATGCCTATTAATTTGGCCTCTCTTAACAATGTCCTCTTTAGAGTTTCACATGGTCTGCCTCTTATTTTCTTCGGCCTGTTGTGTTCCACTTGATAGCTTGTTTTGGAATTCTCTGACTGTTTCTTCTCATCACGTGATCAACATATGTCCATATCTTTTTCCTGATCACCCATGAGACTGGTTGTTGTTCAGTCATCTGTCTTAGCTCTGCATTGTTCTTGAATTCGTTCCACTTGATGCCGAATATTTTCCTTAAGCATTTGTTTTCAAAACAGTCTCATTTCTTGTCTATTTCTTTCGTTGTTTTCCAGCTTTCGCATGCATAAATATTACATTTGAATTGAATAGTCTTAACTTGGTTTTTGTGCTTATAACTTTTGAATTCCATATGTTCTCAAGATTCTTGAAGATCGATGCTACTTTTGCAATTCTAATTTCCTTTCTGGTGTCACCATCCTGGTCTATGTAGCTGCCAAGGTATGTAAATTGATTGACTTCTTCAACATCTGTCCTTTCTACGTGTATTTTTTCCATTTTGATTAATGGGAAGTTTCATTATTTTTTATTTATCCTTGTTAATTTCAAGTCCTATTTTGCTAGCCAGTGAAGATAGGATATCTGCTTTTTCTTGCATGGAATTCACACTGTTACTGATAAGAGTTGTGTCATCAGCAAAATCAAGATCTTCTAGTTGGATCCCATATACCCAATCAATACCTGTGTTACCTGTGCAGCATTTTTTTCATTATAAAGTCTATTGCAATTCCAAAAAAAGCAAAGGAGACAGTATACATCCTTGTTTCGCGCCTGTTTCAATCTGGAACCATTCGCTCATCCCTTCTTCTGTTTTGACTGCACAAACATATCCATTGTAGAAGTCCTTAATGATGTTGACAATTTTAGATGGTATTCCATATAGACTTAAGATTCTCCACAATGAATCTCTGTGTATGCTATCAAATGCCATTTAAAGTATATGAAGTTCAGTATTAATGATTTCAGGTTTTCAATATGTGCTTCAAGTATTATTCTTAGAGTAAAGATCTGGTCGAGGCAGCTTCTTTCTTTTCAAAATCCTGCTTGTTCTTCTCTCATTTGCGGTATCCACTATATCATTAAGTCTATTCAAAATGACATTGCAAAATACTTTTGTGGGGTATCTACATATAAGCTTAATCTAGGGACGAGAGAACATGCGGAATGTGATATTTAAAACGATTTTTGGTTGACGTTTATCACATTTTAATAATCGTAGGTAGAACTGGTTATACACTGTTCTAATTCTGTTCTGCTTATTTCGTATGTCTGACTTCTCAGCCACATATTTCACTAGTAGTATGCCTTAGTGACTCTGAGTTTAAACCTCCACTGTAATTTGACTCCACAGTATTAACCAGTGTATCAACGACAGACAGTCAAGATTTCTACCTCTTTCAAACAGTCTAGGTCCATCTCTTTCGTCGTTGCTTCCTTGTCGGCTTTAGTGCCTGTTTGGAGTCTAGTGGGTGTCTGTTAGTGTCTGCTTGGTGTCTGCTTACTGTACGCTTACAGATGAACTCTTCCAGGTACGGCAGTCACTCACTGGCAACGCGAATAGCAGCTGTGTAGATTATGATGGCTTTACTCGGTGCAAGTGGTGACATAACGGCGATGACGATGAGTGGAAAACAGTGACAGTGACAATTCTAAATAACACGACATGACGTTACCCCACCAAGACAACATATGTGAATCCAGGCGTCTATTAACATCAAGAAGACGTCGACGCCAACAGAATCCTACCACATACTAGATTCACTATTCGATACTACAAAAAAAAAAACTACCTACAACTAAGACACAGACAAAGTTCCTGCACAACAAACTACGTCCTACTCTAACAAAACTAAGACTTAGACTCTAACGAAAGCAAAACTAAGACTGACTGACTCAAAGCATAACTTTCCTTTCTTAATCAGCTGATCTGTCTCTACCTCCACGAGCTCCACGGCCAACACGAGACATACAAACACAAGGTTAAAAGGGACTGAACGATTAGTTAACAAATCTGCGGGACCTAACCTTGTTTATACCCAACTTTTAGATTCCGAAATGACTTACCTAACTTTCTATGTTAAAAAATCCCATATACTATTATATACTGTATATGGGGTTTAAAAAAATTATTATTTTCGTTGTCACTCTTGACAAAAAGCACTAATAATAACACAAACAGTATTAGTAGCATGGTAGTAGAGGTCAGGCACAAAAATAACGAAGTACAGTTGGTGTATTGTTATGAGGGCCAGAGGTTTCCCCCGTTTTTTGATTTTAAAAAAAAAGGGGGGGGGGTGTTGTATCGGATGAAGACAGAATGTCTAATTAATGCATTGGGCCCGAAAATGGTTTTGCACCACCTTATAAAATTGTTTCAAAGGCTCTGCTGGGGTGGTTGTGGTAGACAGAAAAAAAAGACAAGAACCGCAGTAAAAGTGGTTCTAGTAATACAGGTAGATAAAGGTGTATGGTTCAGTTTTGCAAAGTGATAGAGAGAGTGAGAAAAACAACCAAAAAAAATGAAAAACATACAATATCCAATATTTCGGCGTGAGTCTTTTTCAAGGATTCAAACACAACATATAATAAAAGAAAGAAAATTTTTTAAAAAACTTAGCTTTGTGGCATCCCTCTTTGTACACAATACAACAGAATGCGCCGTAAAGGAAGGGAGACCACAAAGGAAAACAAACTGAACCAATCGGTTGTTAGCAGCGGCGAAAAGGGGGGGGGGGCGGCGGAGCTATGGAAAGAGATCAGGAGGCAATAAATACCTCTAAACCGCTAGAGAAGAAGGTGGGGGAGGGGGGAAGAAAGGAAGCTGGGAGATAACGAGAAACTGATGAATGAAGAAATGTAGCGAAATGCACGGGGCTAAGACAAGAAAACAGAGTATAATTAGCAGAGACTATGTGGAAATCTAAAGAAGTTTAAAGGAAGATAAATATATTGTTAATTCCAGCTGGGTGGAGACAGCCGGCCTGGAAAATAAGGCGCTGTTCTAGAGCCTTCCGAGATCGTACATCAGAAGAACAGGAGCGAATTGCACTAACAGAGATATCACGTTTTCCCTCGTGGTTTCTTTGGCAGAAGTGTTTTGCCACAGGGGCCCATGCCCTCTTGGAAATATCATTAAGATATTGATGAAAACGGTATCCTACGAGTAAACCACTCTCCCCGCTATACTTCATATTGCAACGTTTGCACATAATGGCATAAATGACATTGCGTGAAGTGCAGGTGAAGCCCTCCTGAACTGATAACGTGGACTTAGGGAAAGAGATCTGGCTGGCCTCATCAACAAACTGGCAAGTATTTACATCTACGACGTCTGGAGGGGGGGGGGGTGGCGGTGTTCCCCTAAGAGTTCACGTATATCAGGCTCGGCCTGGAAGAGATGGAGATGGCGAAACAGTATGTTCTTAACTGCCAAACGCTGGGGGTGTTGCATGAGTACAAGTCTGACTTTGTCTGAGCTACAGGGCAGTTCAGGAGTGAGGGCCTGTTGCCGCGGTATATGACCGATGCGGTTCCAAGACGACGTGAGAATATGTTCTGGATAATCACGCTGGCGGAAGAAATCTAACATCCTGTGAGCTTCATCATGAAAATAGCCATCC
This sequence comes from Achatina immaculata, assembly GCA_009760885.1. Taxonomy (NCBI): domain Eukaryota; kingdom Metazoa; phylum Mollusca; class Gastropoda; order Stylommatophora; family Achatinidae; genus Lissachatina; species Lissachatina immaculata. The sequence goes on from CM019691.1 coordinate 9,830,680, forward strand.
TCAGTACATAAACGTCGCAACTTAAGAAGCTGGGAGAATAGAATAAAGTTCTTACACGATCTGGGGTGGGAGGAAGAGTACAAGAAATATCTGTGAGAGTCCGTAGGTTTATAGTGGACAGAAGTAGCAAGTACGGTAGCACCGACAGTAACGACGATGTCAAGAAAGAGAAGGATGTAGGCATATTCGTCCCCGTCACATTATTGCCTTTGTAGGCAATACTTTAAGGTGACAAAAGTGTCTGTATAGGTATTACATTCAAGTGACAAGGTTGTGTAAGGTAAGACTTCCAGGTAATAAAAGTGTTTCTGTATGCACTACTTTAAAGTAGCCTGACTGTTTCTGTAGGGAAATATGTTCAAGTGACAGGACTGCTTTTTTCTGGATAACACTTTCAGGTGACAGGACTTTTTTGTGGATAACACGTTCAAGTGACAGGATGTTTTTTTTTTGGTTGGATAAAACATTCAGATAATAGGACTGTCTCCGTAAGCATGCTCAAGCGATAAAAATGTGTTTATAAATACACTCAAATGACAGGACCGTATTTCTGATAGCTCAAAGAAAAGCAGAAACCATATCTCTACGACGTCAAAGCCACAGAATTCTTGTTCCTTAGAAGATACATCCTCTGACATTTGATAACTTCCTTCCGCTGTATGGATTGCGACCGATAGATACAAACAGCAGAGGAAGCATTATGTGAACACAACAACGCAGAAGTTATCGGATGCCATTAGCAACGAAATAGCAGATGACGATGCTTAAGTGGGCTGAACAAGAGCACACAATCCAGTACCACAATTGAGAACACCTGGAGGAAGAATCCACATAAATGCTCAAGACCTGATTTTTACTCGCCGAAATCGAGAATGGCGGAATCGATTTTCATGAGGCTTTCAGTGGTCACGAAGGCTGTGACCACTGTTCATCTCGGCTTCCGGAAATTCCTCAGGCTTCTCACTATTGCTACAAAGTCCTTTACCAGAGAAGATCAGAGCAACTCTGGAATTGTCAGAAGTGCAGAGTCCCTCAGTATTTTCGCTTGCTACATTTTCGAAGGATGTATATTTTCTTGCAACTTACAAGACTCTCATTATGTCCATGCTGCATCTGCTTTGCGGTAGTGAAGATGCAGGATTGGATTTTTTAAACACAAGCATTCTCTGACAAAAAGAAGAAAAAAAAAGAAGACTGAAGTGATGGTCATCTCAAAGAAAAGAATAACAGCAAAATGTAGCATTACCATCAATGGCACAAATCTGAAACAAGTTGATAGATTCAAGTACTTAGGAACGACTATAACAGCTGATGGGAAATGTCACAGTGAAATAAAAACCAGACTTGCTCAGGCCAAGTCAGCATTCCAGAAAATGAAACACATCTTGTGCAACAGATCCGTATCAATGGAAACAAGATTCCAAGTACTTAAATGTTACATGGAGCCAATTTTATTTTATGGATGTGAAGCATGGTCTATGAATAAGAGAGTACAGCGAGAAATGGGGGCCAATGAGATTTGGTTTATAAGAAGGATGTTGAAGGAACCATGGACAGCCAAGAAAACCAATGAAGAAGTCTTAAGAGAGGCTGGAGTTAAAAAGCAAATTATAGCAAAGATCAGAGGCAGACAAGCGAGATTTATAGAACATTTCCTGAGAAGAGGAAAATTGAAACACTGTGGCAACTGGAAAAAAACTGAAGGAAAAAGAGACAGAGGAAGACAGAGAGAGAAGTTACTGGGTGGGCTGTCAGTGTGGCTAGGAAGAAAGTCACCGGCGGATCTCATAATCAAGCCTAAAGACAGGGAATTGTGGAGAGAAATGATCGCCTATACCACGCGGCATGGCACTTGAATTTTCTGACAGCAGTTTCAACACTAGATATATAAAAAAAAGTATTGAAAAGTAACTTAGATGGAGGTGTATGGTGCAGTTTGACAAAACTGGTTAAGAGAAGAAGGAAAGAAGGTAACAGGTAGAGACAGTGAAATGGTTATGAAAATCAACAATAGCAACAATCCAATATTTCGGGAATTGTGCCTTTTTCAAGAACTACATAATAGATTAGACACATACATGAGCACACAACAAGTTTATCTACGGTATGTTTTGTAAGGATCTGAAGCCCGTTCTCTGTGTATAACGTAATGCAGTGTAATATGCTGTACAGTAGAAAGAAATGCAGTACAATACAGAACAGTGCAGTCCAGCACATTACAGTACATTACAGTTTAATGTAAAGAGAACCACATCGTTGAACAGCGTCTAAAATGACACTCATGCACTTGGTGACCTCCTGCAACACAGCATTCATTAACAAACAGAATCTGCAGGTAATGGTCGTGAAGACATCAGGCACTTCATCAGCAAACTGCTGGTATAGTTACCCGAGCAAGATCTGGACTGAGACCATAAATCCATTTATGGATTACATTTAAGAGTTTGACCCATTTCAGTGCACTTATTGCTTCAATCTCTTTTTCTGACCAGTTTCAGTGCTATCTAATTGATTGCGTTAAAGTGGTTTGGCCCGTTTGTACATCCCCTCTCCCTTTTTTGATTGTACCCAGGAGTGTTTGACCCATTTATGTATTTTATTTATTGCACTAAAACGTTTCATCCATTTCATCCTCATTTTTTTGATGAACTAAAGTGTTTGACACATTTCTATATTTTATAGATTGCATTAAAATGTTTGAGTTCTTTCTATGTTTTATTGACAGCACTAATGTGACCACATCCTTCCGCGTTTTATCGAGAAACTGTTTCGATATTTTACTGGCTGTATTAAAGCGTGTGACCCATTTTTTTTACATTTTATCGATTCCATTATAGCGGTTGACCCATTTCTGAATTTCATTGATTGCACTAAAGTGGTTGACAAAGTTAATTTTAAAAACACAGTAACTTTGTCAAACTGTTGTCAAACATAAAGATCGATGGCAAAGTTGTGGTATAGTGAACAATCACAGACAGGAAAGTCATGAGCCTACAAAATAAAATGACACGAGCTGACATTTGTCTTTGTGTAATAAATGTGGAAACCGCCAATTCTTCGGCTATAGAAATGAAAGCATGCGGGTACATCTAAGCAACCACTATGTACGTTTTACTTTTTTGATTGTGAAAAGACATTTTTGTCCCATTGGGTACACAAAATAAAATTCTATTTATCATTCGCGTGATAATGGTAAGGTCATCGTGACAACTAGAAATATTGTATGCAGCTCGGACTTTGTGGAACGCGCTGACGCCATGCCAATACTGCACTACGGCTAGAATGAAGGTGTGATTTCTTGAAAAAGCACAGTGGTGCAAATTTATTACAGAGAGACAGACGGACGGACAGTATAGATGAATGGATCATTATCGATCTTTCGATCTACCATTGTTACTAAATAGTCACAGGTTTCAGCGTGTATTTAAGCAATCACCTGCAGAAACACCGGCTGCCCTTGCAAGAGTAAGACAAGCTCTCGCCAGATTTTTTTCAACGGGCAGTGAAAATATTAGAACGATTATCAACAAGTTTGAAATAAGAAAAGAAGACATGACTACATAGCATTGGTGACATCATCATCAGGTGCCGTGCCGACTGGCATTGGCTGTTATGCTTCTCCAGAGTACACGATCCTTCATTCAGGCCATCAGCTCAGTTGGTGATCTCCTCTCACACCATCCAGTCAGGCTGTCCAGTATCATTTCTCTCGGCCTTGATCTGGATCTTCCCTCTATTTCTCCTGTTATTACAATATTTTCAATGCCCCCTCTTCTCATTGCATGTCCTATGAAAGTACATTGTCTCTCTCTCTCTCTCTTATTATTATTTTTTGACAAGATTTTTTTTGCCTCTCCAGTTCTTCTCAAAGATTCTCCATTAGTTATTTTTGCTGTCCAGGGAATTCGCAAAATTCTTTTAATAAACCACATTTCTACTGCTTCCAATGATTTTAGTGCAGATCTGCCATGATTCACTTTTTACATAATAAGAGAGTTCAATATATCATTTTAGGACTCGTTATGTAACATTCATTGATAAGTATGTGTTGGATAATATGTTTCTCATTCTCTGAAATGCAATCTTTGCTTGGCCTATTCTGTTCCTAATTTCTGTTCTGCATTTCCCATGTAAAGTTATTACTGCTCCAAGGTATTTGAATTTCTGCACCTGCTTTAGAATAGTTCCGTTTAATTTAATACTGCATGTTGGTGGATTCTGTTTATTAGATATAACCATAGTCTCTGTCTTTTTGATGTTCAAAGTAAGGCCTTTCTGTTCACTTTCTTTGGCGACTTTATCCAAGAGATTTTGCAGATCTTGTTAGTTCTCAGCTATCAGCACTGTATCGTCAGCATACCGAAGGTTGTTAATATTGTATCCTCCAATTTTTATGCCTAGTTCTGTGATGATCGTTCTTAGAATATTCTCCTTGTACAGAGAAAAAAGGTCTAGAGATAGTATACATCCTTGTCGCACCCGTTGTTTTATAGGTTGATATTTTTCAGGTGACAACCATTTCATTTCAAATAACCAATGATGGAAATTACACGCGGGCATCTCCTAATTGTTGTTGTTGTTGTTGTTGTTGCTGCTGTTTTCAGTTATAATCAGAACTTAGGCTAGTGACTGCGCGGTTTGTTCTTTCTACCGAATTCGCCTGTCTTCCACGAGCGTGGACAAACAAGACGCTTCGAATCAACTGGACTCGGCGGATCATCCCGTTTGTGCTGACAATACTGTACTTTGATATCTGTATTTATAACAGTGATCAGGTGCAGCGGCGATCTCGTGGCTAGTTCATTAGCTTGCCCATCAGGTCTCCAGCTCGATTTCCAACTGAGGCGGAATTTTGTCGGAGTGACAGGCACCGAGGTTCACCCAGCCTCGAAAAACTGGATACCCGGGGGGCTTCCATAGGAAAACTAAGGCAGCAAGGACAAGTGCTGGCGTCCCTATCTCAAATGCTGTAGTGGCCTAGAAATGTGAAGGCATTAACACTCCACACCCCCTGCGGCATGCAGATGCTACAGGGCATAGAGAACATTTAGTACACCTCTTCATTAGATTCTCAGTTTGCAAGAAAAGCCAGAACTAATAAATAAAACTTAGTGACCAAGGGCATGTCCAGTGAGTACCTTGCTTGTGTTAACGACTTTAATCGATACAGTCGCCATCAAATACTATACGTGGTCCACCTATGTGGGAATCTACTTAAAAGGAAGTTTATATGTGTTTTGTTTATTTAGATTTAAGCTTTTGTTTTATTTTTGTTTACTTATTTATCCTTCTCACGAATTCACAAGTAACATCAAGTTATTTTTTTGTGTGGAAAAAAAATGCACTCGAAGGCTAAAAAAAAAAACAAAACAATAACAAATTCGACTCCTCTTCTCTATCACTTCTGATGTTTGACCTTGTCTTTGTTCTTTCCCCTAACTAGTCAAATAAACAGAGGATGTCTGTGTAAAAGTTGTTAACAGTACAAGAATTTTAACCAGAAAGTACGGACAAAGATTTATTTCTAGGGAACTGACTCAATCCAGATGCGATGTAAAAGTGCACGAAACTATCTTGGGGAAGGCACAGACACATTCAGGCACATACGTACACATATACACACATACACATAAGATGTATACACATCCACACGTACATATACATCCACACACATACACATCCATATGTTTTATATGATATATAATCATTCATACACACATATAAGCATACAAACACACATACATAAATATACACATACATACACACATACAAACATACATATACACATAAACTACAAACATACACACAGAAATAACTACTGTCTGTACAGTATATACATATACGCAGACACACATATTCATTCATTCATTCATTCATTTGCATGACCCTTGCGGAACTTTGCCTCCTGTAGGCCTTCTCGGTTGTGAGCAAGATGGCCCGCTGCTGCTGCTGCATCCATTTGCAGATCGTCAACGATGTCTTGCAGCCATCTTCGTCTTGGTCTTTCTCTCTTTCTTTTTCCCATTATGTATCCTTCCAATACAGTCTTCCCTAAATTATCATGACGTTTAATGTGTCCAAAATATTTAAGTTTTCTCTCTTTAATCCGCTTTACTAGCCAGCAGACACACACACACCACATATATATATATATATATATATATATATATATATATATATATATACATTCATGTACATATACATACATATACACATACATCCATATAGAGACAGAGAGAGAGAGAGAGAAAGAAATATCTGTGCTATTTACTCTCTTTAGACAGAGAAGCCGTCATGGAAGATAAAAGGACAGGAAGGTGTCACAGTAAGCAGGAATAAGTAGTACAGTCGTTGATGGACTGTCTTCTCATCCCCAGAGTTACAGCCTTGAGACCTATTTGGAGACGGGAAGAAGAGAAACTGTCTGTGAAGACTAGAGAATATCCTCTGAAGAGCCAGGCGCACTGGATTACACTGTTCATAAAGTAAACCTTTTACAATATTAAGGAAACAGTATTAGGTAAAAGTTAGTCATAAAATCCAAAGCGAGGGAATTAAAAACCTACACTTCATGAACAAAACGAAAGTACCAATACATCGCTATATAAGAATCGAAACGAAAGAAACGTTAATCTAATCCACTTTTCTCCACGGCGTGAAAACTAGGTGATGCATAGAACAACAAAACGATCTTTGAAAGCAATCAAGGCATGCTTTCCCACAGTAATCAACACTGACGCTAATGATGGAAATGAGAAATGAGGAAAAAAAAAACATAGCTTGTATTAAAGCTAGTAAAAGGCAATATTAAAAAAAAATACGAAACGAAACTGATATGGGTTGAAAAAAAAATCGCAACATTATCGAATAGTCATTTTTAGCGTAGTAGAGAAATTCAGAACTAGAGAGAAAATGGAGGGAACATATAATGGTGTTTAAAAAAAGGAATTATTAGTCTTGCAAAAGCTGCAAGTGAAGACGAAATAACGGGCGAAATGTTAAAAGTTATTAACAGTGACACAGAGAGTGTTTAAATAAAGTTTGGAAAGAAGAAAAGGTCCCTTGTAAACGGAAAAAAGAAATCAATTTTTAAAATACCGCCCCCCCCCCCCCAAAAAAAAAGGCAACCTTAACAACTGCAATAATTAGATGTGTCAAAAATATTTTTACAAAGTCAGTCTGAATAGAATTAAAGATATAGTGGATACTGTAATGAAAGAAGAACAAGCAGGATTTCGAAAAGGGAGAAACTGTCTCGATCAGATCTTTACTCTAAGAATAATACTTGAAGAACATATTGAAAAGCAAAAAACCATTAATCCTGAACTTCATAGACTTTAAAAAGGCATTTGATAGCATACACAGAGATTCATTGTGGAGAATTTTAAGGCTATACGGAATACCATCTAAAATTGTCAACATCATTAGAGATCTCTACAACGGATCTCTGCCACTGACTTCATAATTAAAAAAATGCTGCACAGGTAACACAGGCATTGACTGGGTACATGGGGCCCAACTAGAAGATCTTGATTTTGCAGATGACATAACTCGTATCAGTGAAAATGTGAATTCGATGCAAGAAAAAACAGATACCCTGTTTTTACTGGCTAGCAAAACAGCAGTTGAAATTTAACAAGACAAACAAAAATAATGATACTTCACATTAATCAAGGAGGAAAAATATACGTAGAAGGAACAGCTGTTGAAAAAGTAAACTAGTCTGCATACCTTGGCAGCTACATAGACCAGGATGGTGACACCAGAAAGGAAGTTAGAATTAGAATTGCAAAATCACCATTCAAAAATCTTGAGAACATACGACAATCAAAAGTTATAAGCACAAAAATCAAACTAAGATTATTCAATTCAAATGTAATATCCACCCTCATTTACATGTGAAAACTGGAAAACACTAAAGAAATAAACAACAAATCAGACTCTTCTGAAAACAAATGGGTAAGGAAAATATTCAATATAAAGTGGAATGAATTCAAGAACAACGCAGAGATAAGATAAATGAGCGAACAACAACCTGTCTCATGAGTGATCAGAAAAAGATATATATATATATGAGAAGAAAGAAGAAAAATCAGAGAATCCAAGTGGAACACAACAGGGCAAAGAAGAAGTGGTCAGCCACGTAAAACTCTAAAGAGGATATTATTATGAGAAGACAAATTGGTAGGCATAAAATCCCTTGATGAGGTTGAAACACTCACGGGAAGGATGTAAGATGCACTCTTGCAAAAGGAAGGCTTTAAAGATAGAAATCTTGGATAAGTCTGATCATCCAATCCACTCGGTACGGCGCTTATTGATGGTGGCTATTCAAGACATGCAGGCGCCGCCCACTGTCACCGCACGCACACCTCTTGCGCTGGGCGCGCGAAAACATGGCCCAAACTGTGACCTCGCAAGTTCAAGGACTTATGAGCCGCCATGAAGTAAAACAGCAGGAAGATGTGTATGTTTATTGTTGTGATTTACTGTTAAATGTTTTCATATTTTTCAAGATTTACGTAACATTCTTGCTCGCATATGTTCACGAAGGTGCTGCTCGTGTGTCTTTCTTTGACATCTCAGTGCAGAACGCGAGGTTGAAGCGAGTGAAGTGAGACAACGACCGCTGCTTACAGAACAGCGCTGTTCTAGTCTTATAAAATAGTCGGCCAATGTTTAGGACAAGATTTGCCCTGGGGCACTTTTTAGTCATCCAGTATTTTGAGATTAAGTTTTTATCCTTCGGTGAATCATTGTGAAGTTCAGATTTATTTGCGGTTGCTTTTTTTTTTTAAAGAACAAAAGTGTATATTTGACTTGTTTCCCCCATCAGAAGCCATAGATTCCGTTGTTCCAAGCATCAGATGTTTCTGACACAGTTCCAGAATGTACGGTCCCCCCCTCCCCCAGCATAGTTTGTTAGACACATTTCACCCAGCAAGCAGCCTGAACAAACCTCCCAGCTCCCACCAAACCCGCAATAAAAACATTACAAGTTTTGAACAACTTTGAATAGTTCATAAATACAGCGGCATGGTTATTTCATATAGCCTTTTAGTAATAAATCATGAAGTTTTTTCACTTCAAGGAAAAAAGAAAATGAAAGGCTTGAATTACTATGTTTGTTTCATGAAGTATAACTCAGGGATTGGAAAAATTCTTGAGAATTGTTATTAGATGGCAGTGTTTGTCTCTTGTGTAGAAAATGAATTACTAGTTTTTTTGTTTGTTTGTTTTCTGTTTACAAAAAAATTTAAACATGATTTCTAGGATTCCACATTTCATTGGCTTTAAAAGTTGTCTTTATGACAGCTATTTTTAGTAGTTAGCAAGATGATTACTTCACAGCCTGGGTTAACAGGATATATGATTGCTTTTTAATCTGGGCTAACAGGATTGAAGCCTTTTCTAAAGGGGTTTTTCTTTGTTTATTTATGTATTTTTTTATGTATTTTTTTTTAAAACCAAAATACACAGGAGGATCAAAACTTATGTGTCCTTCTGTTTGCTTGTGTGTGTTTGTTGCTGTAGCCTCTCATTCAGTTGCATGTTGTATCTTCTGTTTTCTGAGTGCTGACATAGATGCTCTGGGCAAGAAGACACAATTCTATTAGTGCAGAGATGACTGTGTTGGGGAGAAGACAGTTTTCTTTGTGGAGAGATGACCGTGTTGGGGAGAAGTCACAGTTTGAGAGTGCAGAGAGGACTATGTTGGGGAGAAAACAAGTTTTTCTTTGTGGAGAGAGGACTGTGTTGGGGAGAAAACAGTTTTCTTTGTGGAGAGATGGCTGTGGTGGGGAGAAGACAGTTTTCTTTATGGAGAGATGGCTGTGCTGAGGAGAAGTCACAGTTTGAGAGTGCAGAGAAGGCTGTGCTGGGGAGAAAACAGTTTTCTTTGTGGAGAGATAATTGCATTGGAAAGAAGACACAGTTTTCTTGGTGGAGAGATAGCTGTTTTGGGAAGATGACAATTTCCTTACAGCTTATATGGCTGTATTGGGGAGAAGACATAGTTTTTTGACTGGAGATGTCTATGCTGGGGAGAAGATTGTTTTCTGAGTGCTGGGGAGAAGACAGTTGTCTGAAATCTGAGATGGCTATACTGGGGAGGAGATATAGGTGTCTGAGTGCTTGATAGGTGTCTGAGTGCTTGATAGGTATCTGAGTGCTTGATAGGTATCTGAGTGCTTGATAGGTGTCTGAGTGCTTGATAATGTCTGAGTGCTTGATAATGTCTGAGTGCTTGATAGGTGTCTGAGTGCTTGATAGTGTCTGAATGCTTGATAGGTGTCTGAGTGCTTGATAGGTGTCTGAGTGCTTGATAGTGTCTGAGTGCTTGATAGGTGTCTGAGTGCTTGATAGGTGTCTGAATGCTTGATAGGTGTCTGAGTGCTTGAGAGCACACAGTTTTTCTGATCGTGGAGGTGACTGTACTTGAGAGAAGAGTTTTTTGAGGGAGATGGGTGTGCTGGAGAGATGACAGTTTTCTTTTTTAATGCTGGGGAAAATTACAGTTGTCTGAGCATGGACATGGCTGTACTGAGGTGAAGACATATTTGTCTGAGTATTGGAGAGAAGATACAGTTTGCTGAGTGGGGGGATGACTATAATTGGGAGAATCTTACATCTTACATCCTTCCAATGCTGTTAGATGTCACACAGGGCTCGCATGGTAGCTCACCAAGTTTTCCAGTTTTTCCACTGAGCTTTTCAACCTCATCAAGGGATTTTATGCCTGCTAAATTGGCCTCTTTTAACATTGTGCTCTTTAGAGTTTCATGTGATTGACCTAATTTTCTTTGACCTATTGTATTCCACTTGATAGCTTGTTTTGGGATTCTCTGACTGTTTCTTCTCATCACATGGCCGACATATGTCCATCTCTTCTTTCTGATCACCCATGAGACAGATTGTTGTTCGATCACCTGCCTTATCTCCGTGTTGTTCTTGAATTCATTTCACTTTATACTGAGTATTTTCCTGAGGCATTTGTTTTCGAAAGAGTCTAATTTGTTTTCTATTTCTTTAGTTGTTTTCCATCTTTTGCATGTATAAAGGAGGCTGGATATTACATTTGAATTGAATAATCTTAGGAGAATGGACAGAGTTTTTTTGAGTGCTAGAGAGAAGACACAGTTTGCTGAGTGTGAAGGTGCTTGTACTGAGGAGAAGACATATTTGTCTGAGTGTTGGAGAGAAGACAGTTTTCTGACAGCTGAGATGGCTGTACATGGGAGAGGACAAAGTTGTCAGAATTGGCAAACAGTACCAGCCTAGACCATATTCTACCTGTTGGCAATGCTTTTGAAAATAGACCATAATGTTACCACAGACTAGACAAAGGGTTGAGATCCACATGTTCCCCAGGTGATAGAGCTTGCTAAGCAGCCTGTTTTTCAAGTAAATTATGAATGTTTTTGGTGGCTGCTATAGCCAACCCCACAATATTTGATTTCTTTTTTACCATGGCAACAGATACAAAGGACTAAGTCTGCAGTTACAGGAAGAACCATTGTTCAGTATTCAGCCATTTATTGTGTATTTTTTAAATGTTTCTGCACATACATTGAATTGTATGTAATGAATCTTTCACTGAGGACTTCAGAGAAGTTTAATATTCTGTGTACTGTATATGCTATTGCTTGCCTGAGAGAAATTATGGCAAAATTCAAAACATAACAATCAGATTTGTAGGATGAAACATAACAGTCAGATTTGTAGGTTGAAACATAATCAGATTTGTAGGATGAAACATAATCAGATTTGTAGGATGAAACATAACAATCAGATTTGTGGGATGAAACATAACAATCAGATTTGTGGGACATTTTTTGAGAAGAAGCAGATTAGAACATCTTGTGACAACAGAAAAACTGGAGGGCAAAGGAACAAGATACTTGATGGAATAGAAGAATGGTATGGAGCACAGTCCAGCACAAATATTATTGTACTTGTACAAACTCCCTGTAACTGCGAGCTGTTGTTCTTTCCAGCCGATGCTGTAGAGGTGTTGAGGCACACCATCGTATTGGCGTGGGAATGGGTTATGGCAGCTATTTTTTCAGTCCCAGAGTACAATTACAAAACAGGGGATGTGCAGTGCTTCTTTAGCAGGCTCCACCACCATGGGGACTATGACGATCCCTGCCCCGTTAGCCAGGCTAGGCCTGTTACTGGGGGTACCACTGAGAGGTGGGACAGGGTCTTGATCAGCTATGGTTTGCTGACCCTGATGCTGTCATATCAGCTATGGGTTGCTGATTGCCTCATTGGACAGGCATCTTCACCCCTGCACACATGTTATAGAAAGAGCAAAGGATAGATGGTTGTGGAAATCAGTGATGACCACAGAGAGAAAGAGAGATTACTATGTACAAAATCTTTATTCATTTATAGGTGGAAGGGACCCTATGAAATTTAATGGAAAATTTCTTTCTTATTAATGTCCTGGAATTCTTTGCAATGTTACAAAATTATTAGATATATGGACATTGTCCTTCTCTTGTGAGCTGATTGGCAGAGTTAGGAGAAGTTAGTGGTCATTTGGCAAGGCACTTGATGTACAAAACTTCTCAGTCAGTGTAGCAGTGGCAGAGTTAGGAGAAGTTAGTGGTCATTTGGCAAGGCACTTGATGTACAAAACTTCTCAGTCAGTGTAGCAAACATTTCAGCCATTATATAAATTGCTTGATACAACAGTGCTTGGGTCTGGTGTTTGCCTGGTTGAAAACCTTCTTCTGAGACAAAAAGAAGCTGTTGTTCTTTTGTTGAAGCTGAGAAAAAGTGGAGTAACATAAAATAATATATCATTTTGTTTTATTTTATAAATATAATATTGCAATATGAATGACACAGTATTAAAGCCAGAAAAGGTTTTATATAACATTTGTATATAACAGAACCAGAAATAATCTTAAATGTCATTCTTAGAGTTGTTGTTCCAGAGGTCATTGGCATTAAAAGTTGTCTTTATGCTGTTTCAGCGCATTTTTAGAGTTTTATGTTTACTTTTCTATCACTGTTAGTCACTGTACATGTTCTGTTTCTGCCCTTATTTGCTTGCCTTATTGTTAATATTCATTTTCTGTTGTGATTCTTCTCATTATATAAGAATATAAGTGTAACTCTCAACTTCAGCTGACATGTCAGCTTCAGCCTGAATAATGCTGCATTCAACATGCATATGATGGTAATGCTTCTCCCACAATCCCTGTCCCCCCACCTCTTTTATATCTTATTTAATCATGTTTATCTTCTCGAATAAATGCCTAAGCAGTTTAGTCTTAGTGTCTTTTGCAACCATCTTCAGAAGTTCTGTCTTAACTATCGGGGTTATGCTTTATTCACGGGCGCAGAATTTTGTAGCGTGCTTCAAGGAGTCGTATTGACTTGTTAATTCAAGAGCCAGTTACATAGTTCATACAGTATCTTTCAAAATATTTATTACTGTGCATTTATTACATAAAACTGTAATTATTTACAAATCTCTCTTCCTTTCACACATTTGGTTTTAATTACCATGTGGTTTAATTGATGTCTCTTGTGTAGTTGGAATAAGAGCATTTATTTTTACTTTTTACCATGCAAAGAACACAATATGAAAATTAACCTAGGCAAAACAGAAATCATGACCATCGCAAGAGTAGACACACCAATAAACATTACACTGGAAAACCATACTATGAAGCAAGTAACACATTTCAAATATCTCGGAAGCATTTTCTCAACAAAAGGAAAAATAGACATAGAGATCGAAAACAGATGTAACAAAGCAAACCAATTTATTGGGCAAATGGCTCCTATACTAAACAACAAGCATGTCTCACTGGAAACCAAAAGAACTATCTATAAGACAATCTTCTTGCCAACTTTGTGCTACCAATGTCAGGCATGGACGCTGACAGCAAAAGACAAAAGGAAAATTACAACAACTGAAATGGGATTCTTGAGAAGAATTCTTGGAATATCAGGAATGGACAGAATCAGAAATGATGTCATTAGAAATAAAGTAGGAGTCAAACCCGTTCTGAACTATATTAAAAAATAGCAAATAAAATGGTTCGGTCATGTGTCACGACTACCAACAGAACGTGTACCACAGAGCAATGTTTTACAGACCACACAAAGGCAGAGGAAACGATGGACCGATGGTATAACAGGGTCCCTGAACATCTCATTGTACGAAGCCAACAGGAGAGCCATTGGAAGACAGTTGCACTTCACATCTACACCTAACAGTAAATGAGGAAGGACAAGACAAGACCATGCAGTCACAAAAGTTTTGTACTTGAACTGGGATTTAGTTGTAATTTTATTGTCTGCATAACCATAGTAAGTTGTCTTATGAGTATGTACCTCAGTCTGCATTCACTATGTTTGTGGTTATTATTTGTGCATCTCTTTATTTCCTCATTTATGGGAATGACCTGTTATATTAGTAACTGTGTGCAGAAACACTTTTCAGTTTTCTAAAGATGCTATGGAACAGACTTTTGTTTGTTTTTTGTTTGTTTGTTTGTGAGAATCACTAGAAGATGATGGATTAATCTGAGGGCCAAGTATACAGGCAGGGTATTGCAATTTTTCTTTTCTTTCTTCTTTGTTTTCAACATTTTTTGTATTTTTATGTAGAGTGTAATAAACATTTATCAGCATGGAATATTTAAGACCAAACAAGAAATTCATTTCCCTTTTTATATCCTGTTCCTTCTTTATAACTGAATCACAAGAAACAAGCTTCAGTGTCCTGTTCCCATTTTATATCCTGTTCCTTCTTTATAACTGAATCACAAGAAACAAGCTTCAGTGTCCTGTTCCCTTTTTATATCCTGTTCCTTCTTTATAACTGAATCACAAGAAATAACTTTCAGTATCCTGTTCCCTTTTTATATCCTGTTCCTTCTTTATAACTGAATCACAAGAAACAAGCTTCAGTGTCCTGTTCCCTTTTTATATCCTGTTCCTTCTTTATAATCTAGGATTGATCTGTTGATAATTAGCGTGGAATACGTTGCTGGGCAACACGGTGCTGTCCTCTTACAAGCCCCCCCCCCCTTTCCACCACTGTACTTAGTATTGAGTGCTATAACTGTATAGCAGATAACGATATTGGTCACTATGCTAGAGTATGCGCAGGCACTCTTTGGCTTTATTTGTACTATGGTCACTAACAAGTGATTTAGACACGCATCTTTTTTTTTCCAAGTACTGCGTGTTGCTTGAGAAATGGAAATGTATGTCAGTTAAGGACGGGTATATAGGGCATAAAAGCACGACCTGGGAGGCGCGACAGGGGGTGGGGGGGGGGGAATAATAGCGCATCATTTTCCCGCCAGCCCCCATGCGCACACAGACAACAAGATGGAGGCCGACTACCACGGACAGAGGTGGACTGCGTGATTTCTTTGGAAGAAAAGTGAAATCGCAGCGGATACCCATCGTTGTTTAGCTGGTTAAGAGTCATGGTTTTACTACCATACACCGGAGACCAAGCAACAGTCGATGCAGTGGAGACAAAAGAAGCCTCACACCAAAGAAATTTCGCGCAACTCCTTCAGCTTGAAATGGCAGTGGATTTTTGGAATGACCGTGGCGTACTCTTGGTTGATTGGCTTTCGCGGGGCGGGGGTGACAATCAACAGCGCACGTTATTGCTAGCAAGTACGAAGTTTACGCCTCAAAACCCAACAGCGACGTAAGAGAAAGTGGCCCTGTCACGTGTTGCTCTTGCAAGACAAGGCACAGCCACACACGAGATGCGAAATTGTTGCTGAGTTGGGGTCCTTGGGATTTACGGTGTTGCCACATCCACCATATTCTCCCGACTATGCACTGTTTGGGGCTATAAATAAGCCGCTCAGAGGTCAAAAGTTTCAAAGATAACGAAGAATTGTCTGTCAGTGAGTGTGCAGTACCCTCCCTCTCCCCCCCCCCCCCCCAAAAAAAAAATATAGATTCCGCAAGAATATGCGGAAATTACCAGAACGCAGGCAACGGGGCATTGAACTTGGGGGTAGATAAGTACATCAAAAATGGGCTCCGAGGGCGTCCATGGTTACGTACTAGACGTTAAGTCTCAATCATTTGTTGATGACGTAGTATATTTTCTTTCTGTATGACCCCCCCCCCCCCAACCATGACATCGTTGTTTTAGATTTCCATAGTTAGACTTCCTTACAAAGCAGGAACATTAGATTATCATAGTTAGACTATTCCCAACATAGCAGGAACATTAGATTACCATAGTTAGACTATTCCTTACATAGCATGAACATTAGATTATCATAGTTAGACTATTCCCAACATAGCAGGAACATTAGTTTACCATAGTCAGACTATTCCTAACATAGCAGGAACATTAGATTATCATAGTTAGACTATTCCTTACATAGCATGAACATTAGATTATCATAGTTAGACTATTCCTTACATAGCAGGAACATTAGATTATCATAGTCAGACTATTCCTTACATAGCATGAACATTAGATTATCATAGTTAGACTATTCCCAACATAGCAGGAACATTAGTTTACCATAGTCAGACTATTCCTTACATAGCAGGAACATTAGATTACCATAGTCAGACTATTCCTTACATAGCATGAACATTAGATTATCATAGTTAGACTATTCCCAACATAGCAGGAACATTAGTTTACCATAGTCAGACTATTCCTAACATAGCAGGAACATTAGATTACCATAGTCAGACTATTCCTAACATAGCAGGAACATTAGATTACCATAGTTAGACTATTCCTAACATAGCAGGAACATTAGATTACCATCGTCAGACTATTCCTAACATAGCAGGAACATTAGAACCGTTGACACCGAGTAGGTAAAAAACATTAAAATTTGTTACACTTCGTCACTATCATCATCATTGTCATCATCATCATGATGCTGAGGTGGCCATTAAACCTCTAGGCATATGTTGATTTTCGACGCTTTGAATTTAGCATAGATTGTGATTTTTTTTTGTCTACCATCCTGTCCTCTTGGACTGCACGTTATCTTATCTTATTGCATACGTCAGTTTCTAAGAAACATCCATGTTACTTTTTTTCCCCCAAGTCTCACCCTTCTCGGAATTTGTCCAATCAATCTCGACTATCTTCTTCATAAATTCATATTTTCATTGTCTTTTTTTTCCATTGTCTTTTTTTCTTTTGTCAGACAATCTTTGTTGGTATGTGGATGAACTATACATAACAGAAGTTTTTCACGACAAAATTAAAATAAATATTACAGTAAAATGATGGATTGGATTCAATTTCTTTTAATAATTTCAGTATATGTATATTAAATATACAACATTCAGGGAACTTTGTTGCTTGTTAGTACAAATGGAGCTTATGTGTTGTAAAAATCTCTGAAGAATTGTAAAAGTCGAGTGTGTATGATTGTTTATGGGGATACATTTGAGATTAATTGTGAGGCCTTGCAGTTAGAGAGGGGGACTGCAGTCAGTATCCCAGCACGTGTGGTGTACATTAAATAATTCTAATTATTCCAGGCCTGTAAAGAATCAGTCTGTTTCAGCGCTTTGTGTGTTAAGAGCTGAGTACATGAGCATTTGTTTTGCTTGTTACCTTTGCGGTTTATTATTAATCACATAATGTCAAAAATACAATCAGTCCACGTGATAATTTTGAAGATAAGAAATAGTTTGCTTGCTTGGAAATAGCTTCCATTGTCGTAGCGCCTTACTAAAATAAATCGATGTTTGTTCCAGAGCTTTTTTTTATTAGATTGAAATGACTTCCGTTTTTTACAATTATTCTTAACAATAACTTCGCTGTTTGGATACAAGACGTCCGATCATATGTGACAGAAGTTCTTGCTTGTGAGTTTGAAAAATAGAAAGTGATGGAGTTTTTTCCACTGAGACAACACGTCAAGGAGAACGCTGAAATGTGGCTTAGCGTGGGCACTTTAGAATGCCGTAGAAAAAGATCTGTGTAGTGCTTCGATCACAGCTGCAGTCATGGGGAAAGGTAAGTTAATTTGATGTAACTCAATCCATCTGCCTCTCTCTCTCTCTCTCCCCTCCCCCTCTTTTGTTTTTCATTGTTTTGTTTTTAAATCCAGGTTTTTGTTGTTGGAAACTCTTATGTGAAGTTTCTGGTGAATGTTTTTCAGTGAAGAAGTATTACACACGCACACACACACACACAGAGTACACCTTGAGTACACAGAAGTGAGCGCTTGACAGGCAAAGAAAAGTTAGAGATAAAAGGAAGACAATGGAAATTATCAGATAAAGAAAATTAACAGTAAAACAGAATGAAATCTTCAGTCTTTTTTCACATTATTCATTTTTTTTTCAGAATTAAATTTAATACTGAAAATACATTTTCTATTGCAAACAGGAAATTGTATTGACGCTATAAAGCTGTACAAACAAACATTACCTACAGCATGACGTTTGGTTTTGTTTCTTTGTGCACAGAAATTATTTTAAAACACTGGCTTGCAGTTCGTTCATTAAAAAAAAAGACTGATATGTATGGTTCAGTTTTATAAAGAGATAAGAGGAGTGAGAAAAGTGGGCAGGAACAAGAATGGCAGAAAGTAAGATGAGCAGGTATAAATGAAGAACATACAAGAATCCAATATTTCGGCAGAAGCTTTTTCAAGAACCACATACAAAGACAATACAACAGATAAACACTCTAAGAAAAAAAAAGAGGTGAAGAATTAAACTCTTAATTCTTTTTTGTATGCTTCTTTAGAAAGACTGGCACAGCATGTCTCAGATACAAAAGGAAGATACCAAATGTCTAATTTTCATCTATTTTTCGTGTTTTTTAACTGATCTGTTGTTTTTCTATGTGATCATTGAAAAAGGCTTTTGCCGAAATATTGGATCGTTGTATGTTCTTCATTTATATGTTCTCATCTTACATTCTGCCGTTCTTGTTCGTGTCCACTTTCCATCTTTTTTTTTTTTGTGTAAAACTGAAGCATACACCTCTGTCTAGCTTTGTCTAGCTAAAGCTAGAACCAGTTGTGCTGCAGTCGTCATTTATCTCTTCTCTCGCTCACTACAGAAGCGAACTGACAATATGGAGGCCAAGACGTTTTGTGGATGTAGAAACCGGAAACTATGTTAATGTTCAGCTTTTTCTTTTATTGAAATTCAAACCACATCTGGTGACATTTCGCAGAAATGTTATTTTCAGAATTTAATTCATTTACTTGTTATTCTGGCAAACAAATCGCTTTCAGCTGAGATCATCAAAAATAATTATGACCTTGTCGCACATTTATGGCCGGAGAGGGGGGAGGGAAAAAAAGAATGCTAATCAGAGTCCATTTTTTGTCAGTGATCCCAGGTGACAGGACAGACATGTAATGGGTTGAATTTTTTTTTTTTGTTGGTGTAATCTTTCAGATGCTGAAGGAGAGACAGTCTTGGCAGCTTTTACCTGTTGTAATAGAAGGATAGTCATCTCCCCCTACCCATATTAAAAAAATACATGAAGTTTATTCGTCGTTAAAGAAACTGTTGTCATTGGTAGTTAGAAGACTGCCATGTTGCCCCGGCATGCTGGCCTCCAGCTGTTGCTGAATAGAGAAGTTGAATAGTCAGTTCAGATCAGAAAAATCCGGCATTATGATTATTATTCTTCGTATCGTCTGTGAATCAAGTCAGTAAACTTCTCAGCAGATAACATACTACTTTACGGGGCAAAACCGAGCTAAATAGTCGCAGCTTATGAATTTTGGGTTTCTTGGGCATTATTTATGTTCTCCTGTTTTTCATCCAGTCGACGTCTTTTATTTCATTCTATACTCTGTGCTATATAGAACCTATCTTATTATATGGAAGTGAATCATGAGCAAGCAGGTCTGCACAAAAGTCATTGGAAGCAGCAAAAATGTGGTTTATTAGAAGAATGTTGGGAATTCCCTTGACAGCAAACATAACTAATGGAGAATGTGTGAGAAGAGCTGGAGATACAAAAAAAATCTTGTAAAAAAAAAATAATAAGAGAGAGAGAGAGAGAGAGAGAGAGAGAGAGAGAGAGAGACATTGTACTTCGTAGGACATGCAGTGAGAAGAGGGGGCATTGAAAATATTATACAACACGAAAATTGCGGGATTGATTGATTGAATGGTTGATCTTTATTTCCAAAAGGTTAAGAATTGGGCACGTAGGCCCGTCTGACATTCTGCCCTTTATCATACAACTTTCATTCTGTTCCAGACATTCTACAAATATTCTGTTCATATAATCAATCATAACTAACATTGGGAAGCTTAGAGACATAAAATAAAATTAAAGTATAACATTCACGTCTCACTCTTATCCATGCACTCAATACAGAAAGTAATTACATACATATGTAAATGACAACAGAAAATAAACTACATATATATATATATAAATGACTACACATCAACCATAATTTTTGTACTATTCATAATAAACAATTCCGTGTCTGCAAGAGCAGTCTAGAATATTTTTGTGAATCATGGAGGGATGTAATCGATATCAAATAAATATTGGAAGAGTTTATAGTTGTAGGAAGTAGTATAGTTTATATATTTTTTTATATAGGATGGGAGGGTATTCCAAAGATGAGCAGCAGAATAAGTAACGCTTTTCTTGTAAAGATCAAGTCTAGGTTTTGGAAGACATATGCTGTTTAAGCGTTGGCTACACTTTGGGCTAAATTTAAACATGTTCCATAGATAAGGCGGAGCATGCTGTGAAAGAATTTGATGTACCAACTTGGCTTTGTTAAAGAGGAACCTGTTCTTTAGAGGCAGTATTCTAATACATTTGTGGTGATTAGTTGTTTGTGCTTGATCTTTGTCACTGATAAGTTTTACTGCTCGCTTTTGAAGTGAGTAAAGCCTCTTTGTATTTGACACTGAGCAACCAATCCAGATTGTTGAGCAATAGTCTAAATGTGTTTGTATATGTGATATGTAGTATGTCTTCTTTGTGTCTTGATCAATGAAGTGTTTAATTTTGGCTAATTTTTGCTTTATGAGTTTTGTTAGGCCTTGCACATGAGAGTTTCAGGTCAGATGTTGGTCAATAATAAGACCTAGTGTTTTGTGCTCGCTAACGTTTTCTATCTGTGATGTTTCCGTGCAGAGCTGAAATGTTGTTTTCTTTGCGTTTCGTAGTTTCTTCCTTGTTGTTATGAGCATTGATTTTGTTTTATCGGTGTTTATAATCATGCCATTGTTGTTGTTTCATTTAATTCGATGATTTAACTCGACCTGAAGAATTGATTCTAAGTTAATACAGTCGTAGTCACTTGTGTAGACTGTGCAATCATCGACAAAAAGGTCACAAGAAGAGTGTTTAAGATGAAGTGGAAGATCATTGATGTAGATAGCAAAGAGCAACGGGCCTAGAATAGAACTTTGTGGAACACCAGTGTCACCTATAGCGTATTTGATAGAGAATTGTCGAAGAATACTACCTGTTGTCTATCTGAAAGAAATAATGCAATTAGGTCAGGGTGCAGTCTGTAAGTCTTTATTTTTCTTACAAGAATATCATGGTCTATCATATCAAATGCCTTTTTAAAGTCGACGAAGATGGCACCACATAGTCTGTCGTCATTTATGTGTACTAACCAGTCTTCTGTCATTTTGTTGAGAGCTGTGTGGCAGGAATTATTGGGTCTAAAGCCTGACTGACTGTCTATGAGTAAATTGTTCTCTTGTATGTGTCGTAGAGTTATTTTTATGTGTTTTTCGAGTGGTTTTGATAGTAACGATAGTATGGATATTGGTCTGTAGTTGGTAAGATTGTTGGATGAACCAGATTAAAGAGAGGATACACTTTAGCCTCGGGGAAATAACATTTTGCAGTTCATTGGTTGTAAATGTATGTTAATGTATGTGAAATGACAGGTGCAGCGTAACGTTAAGATCTTATTGCTAATATCATCAAGTCCAGCTGTATTGTTGTTTTCTAAGGATAAAAGATAACTGTAAACTTCACTAACTGTTAAAGATTGGAATATGTAACTGTTTAAATTCAGTACATGTGCTGTCCAGGAATGTTTGTAATTTACAGCACGGCACATGATGATGATGATGATGAACTATATCTAGGCGCATTTTGTGCCCAACTTTCATAATATGAAATATCTCTGACAGCAAAGCTCTGCATTTCTTTGCGTGTATTTATGTATTATTTTGTCATTTTTGTCGTCCTTGGCAAAATCATATTGCCGAAATATTGGATTGTTAAAGTTTGTTTGTCATCTCAGCGTTCGTCTGATCGTCTACTGCTGCCTCCCCTGCCCCCCCCCCATTTTGTGTTGTAAAAGTGACCTACACCTGTGTGTCTACTTCAGTTTGATCACAGTCCTAGCTACATTTATGTACTTCACCTCCTGTCTTATTTTCTGCACAGCATCACTATTACCTCTACATTTTGTTGTTTAGTGGTAGCAGAAACTGACCGCGCCCGTTGCTACAGCCAGAAGAGGCAGCTTTCTAAGTTGTTCCGAGTAATTTTAGAAGCAAGGACGCCTGGACTGACGGAGCAGCGAGTCCTGTTGTCATCAGCTCTCTCTCTCTCTCTCTCTCTCTCTCTCACCACATACACACACGAACATACACGAGCTGACGTAGTTCATTTTTGAACTCGATTAATCTTTGATGAAATATCATACTAATCATGACTGTAACATCTTCTCTCTCGTCCGCTCTCTCTTTCTCTCTCATTTTGTCTCTCTCTCTCTCTCTCTCTCTTATGTTTGTTATATGAACAGCATATTTGTAGAATGTCTGGAATAGAGTGAAAGATGTATGATAAAGGGCAGAATGTCAGACGGGCCTGCGTGCCCAATTCTTAACCCTTTTGAAATAAAGATCAATCAATCAATCAATCAATCAATCTCTTTCTTTCTTTCTTTTTCTTTTTCTCTCTCTTTTTCTTTCTTTCTCCCTCCCTCCCTTTCTTTCTCTCTCTCTCTCTCTCTGTCACATTGTTTATATCCGCATTTAATCTTGGCACAGATGTAATGTTAAATAACTAGGTTAGAATGAAAGCTTTGAGGTGAAGGTCAGAGTGTCAGAGAAGCGAGAAGCCTGCCAGACTCTCCACACTTGGAAAAATAAAGTTCGTTCTGTCGTACTTGCTTCATTAAAAGCCGAACTTACTGCTGGGCGGGGGCAGAGAATCATAAAGACAGTACAGTGGTTTTCACTTTGGGTTCTCGATGAAGTACCGTAGGTAGCCAGGTTGGGGAACACTGACAACACAAAGACTCTCGTGTAACAGAAGTACAGTACTTTTAATTTTTTGTTGGTGTTTGTTTTTCTTGTGTTTCATATGTGCATAATAAACATTGCACGCTCACGTGATCTCAGATATAAACAGAACTAATGTTTTTTTTTCATGTTTTCTTTTTATCTGACTTTTTATCCTCTCTCTCTCTCACACACACACACACACACACAAACAAACAAACAAACAAACAAACAAACAAACAAACAACGTTCATTATTATATTAGGGAGAAGATGTTAATACGATGTCATTTCAGGTTTTAAAAAGTTTTTTAAAAAATATTTTTTAACTGTTAAAGGATATAATGTGAATACTGTATATCCAGTCCTTTATTTCGTCTTTCGTGGAAACACGATTCGACAGTTTTTAAATGTACTCAGCCGGAGTTAAAAAAAAAATTGCTTCGTTACGCGCTAGTTTCATTTTCGTGTGGGGGAGATGATATAAAATAAAATACACTAAAGCGCAAAAATTATCTGTGTTTAGAGGTACATTAGTTTGCCATGACAGCCTGATGTGGGGTCTGCCAGTCTTCGTCTAGGTTAGCTTTCTTACAATGGTGAGAGGTAAACAGATTGCTTTTTTGTTTTTTTTTTTCGTTAGCGATTAACAAAAATAAGATTTCTTCTTTATCATCATGGTTAAAAAAGGAGAGATACCTCTCTTTTCGTCAGCGATAAACAGAAACAGATTTCTCTTTCCGTCAGCGATAAACAGAAACAGATTTCTCTTTTCGTCAGTGATAAACAGAAACAGATTTCTGTTTTCGTCAGCGATAAACAAACAGATTTCTCTTTTCGTCAGCGATAAACAGAAACAGATTTCTCTTTTCGTCAGCGATAAACAGAAACAAATTTCTCTTTTCGTCAGGATCAACAGAAACAAATTTCTCTTTTCGTCAGCGATAAACAGAAACAAATTTCAATTTTCGTCAGCGATAAACAGAAACAGATTTCTCTTTTCGTCAGGGATAAACAGAAACATATTTCTCTTTTCGTCAGGGATAAACAGAAACAAATTTCTCTTTTCGTCAGCGATAAACAGAATCAAATTTCTATTTTCGTCAGCAATAAACAGAAACAGAAAACATATACATCTCTTTTCGTCAGCAGTAAGCAGATACATATATATCTCTTTTCATCAGCGATAAACGGATGCATATATTTCTCTGTTCGTCAGCAGTGAACTGAGACATATACCACTCCTTTCGTCATCAATAACGGAGACAGATTTTCTTTCATTGTCAGCGATAAGCAGAAGCAGATGTATCTCTTTTCATCCACGATAAACAAAGACAACAGATATCTCTCTACGTCAGCTGTAAACAGATTTCTCTTGTTTTTAGCAGTTAACAAAGACAGGCTTTTCTATTCATCCACAACATGCATGTAGTTTTTTGTTTTTTCATTTCATCAGCGATAAACTTACTTCAGTCTTAATCAGGGATAGACTTATTTTACTCATCATCAGCGGTAAAATTATTTCAGTCTTCATCAGCGATAAACTTATTTCAGTCTTCATCAGTGATAAACTTATTTCATTCTTCAGCAGTGGACTTATTTTAGTCTTCATCAGTGATAAACTTATTTCAGTCTTCATCAGCGATAAACTTATTTCAGTCTTCATCAGCGATAAAATTATTTCAGTCTTCATCAGCGATAAACTTATTTCAGTCTTCAACAGTGATAAACTTATTTTAGTCTTCATCAACGATAAATGTGTTTTTTCCTAAAGTCACCAAGATAAAACTGAACAGTTCTGTCTTTATCAATGATAAACATAACCAGTTCATTTTTTGTCAGCGATAAACAGAAACAATTCATTCTTCATAAACGAAAGATGCAAACAATTCGCTCTTTATAGACGATAAATGGTTAATTCTTCATCAGCGATAAACATAAACAGTTCATTCTTCATCAACGATAAACATAAACAGTTCATTCTTCATCAACGATAAACGTAAACAGTTCTTTCTTCATCAGCGATAAACATAAACAGTTCATTCTTCATCAACGATAAACATAAACAGTTCATTCTTCATCAACGATAAACGTAAACAGTTCACTCTTCATCAGCGATAAGCATAAACAATTCATTCTTCATCAACGATAAACTTAAACAGTTCTTTCTTCATCAATGATAAACATAAACAGTTCATTTTTCATCATCGATAAACACAAACAGTTCATTTTTTATCAACGATAAACGTCAGCAGTTTTTTTTAAAAATCTGCATTCATTGCTGATAAACACATACATTTCACTCTTCATCAGCAGTGAGCATGGAATTTCAGATCTTCAAAAGGTTGATTATATTTTCCTGTTGGCCTGTTTTCGTTAATCGCTAGAGAAGCTATTTCGTCGGGAAGATGGTTTGTAATGCGTGGTTTATTGCCGTGTTTGTGTGTTTAAGCTTTCATGGCGCTTAGCTTGACGTGAAAGGTGCTCTCCAAAGCAAAAAATAAATATTAGCGTATATTTAATCTTTATACTTTGTTGGCTATTTTTTTCTGACAAAGAAAACGAGTCCTAAAATGCTATATTGAACCTATCTTATTATGTAGAAAGTGAATCATAGCAGGTCTGCACAAAAGTAATTGGAAGCAGTAGAAATGTGGTTTATTCTTCTGAATTTTTGCGAATTCCCTGGACAGCAAAAATAACTAATAGAGAATGTTTGAGAAGAGCTGGAGAGACCAAAAAAAAATTCTTGTCAAAAAAAAAAAAATAAGAGAGAGACAATGTACTTTCATAGGACATGCAATGAGAAAAGGGGGCATTGAAAATATTGTAACAACAGGAAAAATAGAGGCAAGAATCTCAGAAGAAGACAGAGAGAAATGATACTGGACAGTCTGACGGGATGGTGTGAGAGGAGATCACCAACTGAGCTGATGGCCTGCATGAAGGATCGTGTACTCTGGAGAAGCATAATAGCCAACGCCAGTCGGCACGGCACCTGATGATGTTAGTGATGACACTTTGTTTAAAAAAAAAAAAGGGATTAGTAAGAGAAGTGGTATTCAAGTAAATGTAATGAGGAATGCTTGAGACCGGACGCATTTTAGATAAGTTGAAGGGGAGGCAGTCCCTGTAGCTCGCACAGTCGGTGCTGGATTATGATTCTTACTTGGCAAGTTGCAACAGATGTTGTATGAGCAATAACTTCTTTCATATATATATATATATATATATATATATATATATATATATATATATATATATATATATATCCTACACACAATCAGTCACATATACACGCACGATAAGTGTAGACTTTGCTCAGTTTTTCACTGAGAACAATACACGT
Source organism: Achatina immaculata (assembly GCA_009760885.1). Classification (NCBI taxonomy): domain Eukaryota; kingdom Metazoa; phylum Mollusca; class Gastropoda; order Stylommatophora; family Achatinidae; genus Lissachatina; species Lissachatina immaculata. Next base: position 9,857,269 of record CM019691.1, read on the forward strand.
ATATATTACATTGTTGTTGAAAGCTTCTACAGCTTTGTCTTAGTTCAACTTGAAAATACTAACACATGTGTGTTTACACCGAAAGCCGTCTTAAATCAATCGTATAGTTCTGTAGCAGATAAAATGATTGAAACATTCTAATGGAGCATTGCAGAGGTTTAAATCGACCGTGATGCAATACAGTACTATCATTACATACATACATACAAGCACGCATACACCCGCATACATACATAAATGGACTCTGGGCAGGGCTCCACGATTCCAGTATTGTAGTGAAACCTTTCTTTGTGTAGGTATGATTAAGGGGAGAGTGCCCCAGTGCTGGTAAGACGGTCTTATTCAGTTTTGCTGAAGTTGATATTATTATTATTATTATTGTTATTTATGTTCCAGAGTTATTTAAAATGCTGCAAATGGGGAAAAATGTGCCTCTTTCTAATTAATTGAAAGTGTGTCCGTAAGTTGACTGTTATAGTTCTTCTGTTCTCATTGTTAGGCTGTTGAGTGTCTTATTACAAGCACAGTGAATGTAGTAATGCTTTATCTAAGCGTTTCTGCAGCATAGTGAATGTACTAATGCTTTATCTGAGCGTTTCTGCTGCATTTTTTAAAACTGAAAATCATGACCAAAGGCAGTCCGGCACAACATAATACGTCTGCTAATGCTGGTATTTGTAGACCCCACAGGTATATACATCCTTAGGATTTATTTAAAACAAAAACAGTCACTCACAAACATAACGAAACAAAGGCTGTCAGGAAACTCTCTACCGTAGAGAGCGGAACAACAACACAACTCCTTCAGATCATCAGAGGAAGTACCCCCCCCCCCAGACAAGTGTTTCGGCCATATTAAACTCATGACACTCCAAGGGGGTGGGCCCCTCTGGGTCATGACTCCCAGAGGTCTTGTGAGTTGTTGCTTTTTTTTCCCCGGTCCCGGGATTGAACTCATGATCTTCCAGTTGCCACTGCACATTTTTGAAGTGCGTCTTTAGCGATTTAGCTACAGAGGATTGGTTGCGGCAAATGAAGTTACTTATGTTCCCAATGCTTGTTTCGCATACTCCACAGCCAGCATGAGGCCTTTTCTGCTGTTTCTGAAAGGCTTCTTGCTTGTCCCTTTATGCCCATTTGCTTACATAGGTCATATCCTTGTGTATGTGTGTGTTTTAAAGAGATATTAAACCTTCGTTATCCAGGAGTACCAAAGTGAGCACGGTAGTTCGACAGTGAGGCAGTATAATCTGTGACATGAAAGTGTTTTCCTGCACATGGTTTTATGTTCTATTTGATATTTTGTGCTGAACTGTACATGTGATTTCTAGCTGGGTTTCAGTTCAAACACACGTGTATGTAGTATTCTGAGGTTGAAGTTTTTTGTATAACGTGAATACTACACCACCAGCCTCCCCCAGCATCGCAGTACAGTAATACTACACCAGCAGCCTACCCCAACATCTCAGTACAGTAATACTACACCACCAGCCTCCCCCAGCATCGCAGTACAGTAATACTACACCACCAGCCTCCCCCAGCATCGCAGTACAGTAATACTACACCAGCAGCCTACCCCAACATCTCAGTACAGTAATACTACACCAGCAGCCTCCCCCAACATCTCAGTACAGTAATACTACACCAGCAGCCTCCCCCAACATCTCAGTACAGTAATACTACATCAGCAGCCTCCCCCAACATCTCAGTACAGTAATACTACACCAGCAGCCTACCCCAAGATCTCAGTACAGTAATACTACACCAGCAGCCTCCCTCAACATCTCAGTACAGTAATACTACACCAGCAGCCTCCCCCAACATCTCAGTACAGTAATACTACACCAGCAGCCTCCCCCAACATCTCAGTACAGTAATACTACAGCAGCAGCCTCCCCCAACATCTCAGTACAGTGATACTAGATCGAAAGTTAAATTGTAGAAAAGCTGCATGCCCTCCATGCATCTGGTTGAAGCGGAATGCTAAATTACAGCCAACAAGGAAATTTTGAAATTATCTTCATAACAAGATTTGCAATATTTTCTGGCCACAGACAGTAAACAACAGAGACTTATTTGTCCAGAGTGAACAAGAAGACATACATGTAATAATAGCAACAAAAAAAAAAGCGCTGAAATGGATTGATTGTATACACCGAAAGGAGCCCAGCAGCATCGCTAAAACGGCCATGTGATGTAAAGGAAAAGAGAGGCCGACCAAAACCTAGCTGGTGGAAACCTGGAGAAGTTGAGAGGCCGACCTAAATCTAGCTGGTGGAAACCTGGAGAAGTTGAGAGGCCGACCTAAACCTAGCTGGTGGAAACCTGGAGAAGTTGAGAGGCCGACCTAAACCTAGCTGGTGGAAACCTGGAGAAGTTGAGAGTCCGACCTAAACCTAGCTGGTGGAAACCTAGAGAAGTTGAGAGGCCGACCTAAACCTAGCTGGTGGAAACCTGGAGAAGTTGAGAGGCCGACCTAAACCTAGCTGGAGAAGTTAAGAACAATATCAAATAGCAGCCGGAGCATTATGCAAGGAATGACTACAGGCTATGAGGAGTGAAGTTGTTGCTGTCCTGCAAGGCGCCACAAATTATATTAGGACAACTTACTTCAACCATCGGCCACTGACATAGGCATGTGTAAACTTATTTGGTTGAGTTGTTTTACACGTTGACCATACTCAGAAGTCGCTCACTCCCAACACCCCGTCACTCTCCTCCATACACATCGGCATTCTTCAGAATTAGAGATACAATAGAAATATCTCACTCTCTATTCCCCCCCCCCTTCCCTTTCACACACAGCTTTGTGAAGGACTAGTGGAATTTTTCTTCGTCATCTCATACTTACCCAACTTTTACCACCCTTCTCCCATCCCCCCAACCACCACCACCCCAACTCACATATTAACCTGAAGACCCCCCCCCCCAACCACCACCACCACCCCAACTCACATATTAACCTGAAGACCCCCCCCCCCCCCCAACCACCACCACCCCAACTCACATATTAACCTGAAGACCCCCCCCCCCCCAACCACCACCACCCCAACTCACATATTAACCCGAAGACCCCCCCCCCCACCACCACCACCCCAACTCACATATTAACCTGAAGACCCCCCCCCAACCACCACCACCCCCAACTCACATGTTAACCTGAAGACCCCCCCCCCAACCACCACCACCCCCAACTCACATATTAACCTGAAGACCCCCCCCCAACCACCACCACCCTCCAACTCACATGTTAACCTGAAGACCCCCCCCCCAACCACCACCACCCCCAACTCACATGTTAACCTGAAGACCCCCCCCCCAACCACCACCACCCTCCAACTCACATGTTAACCTGAAGACCCCCCCCCCAACCACCACCACCCTCCAACTCACATGTTAACCTGAAGACCCCCCCCCCAACCACCACCACCCCAACTCACATATTAACCTGAAGACCCCCCCCCCCCAACCACCACCACCCCCAACTCACATGTTAACCTGAAGACCCCCCCCCCCCCCCCGCCCGACCATTAAACTAAACGAGAAACTGTTACAACTAAAGAAAGACAGGAAAGCGACGTACCTGACATTAAAGTGCGCACCCCGAAAGCGCGTATTGTATAGTACGTGGAAAAATGAGTTCGGCACAAAGAAGAAGGTAGAAAAATACATAAAAGTCAACCTTGCGGCGTCCTTGGTGTTGGCCAACTCCCATGTCGGACACGCGTCGTTGCGTTTGTGCAGCAGTCATCCACAACTGCAAGCAATGAATCAGAAAAAAAAAAATTGGTCCAAAGTTTGCAGTCCTGGCAATATAATATATTTATATGTAAAAATGTAATGCCAGAATTTTTATAGCGTTTTGCTCAGTTTATTTAACTTTAATGCCAGTGTTGGAAATTTGCCAAAAGCAAGTGTCGTACGAGGCACAGTTTAAAACATAAAGCACAGCCACAATTGCAGAAAAGTATATTTTTCATTCTAAAGTCAGCGACGTAAGTGAGTGAACAGTTTGAAAAGTGATAGTAGTATGCAGGATTATGACAAATAAAAGATACCTTTATTGAGCCATCAGCGGGCAGATAAAAAAAAGTTTGTTTCTTTTCTTCGCGAACTTTTCATTTACAGCGATGATAAATGCTTCCGAAGAATGATCCAGAAAGTAATGCAAGTGGTTGATATGCAGGTGGTTGGTATTATTCTTTCCAGTATCAGATATGCTTTCAGTGTTTTAGATGTTTTATAGATAACTAACAAACAGCTAGCATTATATGGCAGGCAGGCTGGCTTTTTACACTATTGTTAGCATCCGCAATTTTAGAAACATAGCTGTAAGCTGTATCTCTTTTGCATATAATGTATAATTAGAGTATAAATTAAAATCATGCGCTGAAAAATAAACAGGTTAATGTTTGTTATTTTAATTTTTTTTCCGGAAATGGAGTTGTCCTGATATAGACTTTATTTTAAAGTTGATATACCCAGGATTCTATATTTGTGCCACTCTGTTTGCTATCCTTGGTAGTTATTTTGATAGCACTGTTACCATTCTGTGTGAAAACATCAGGTGGTTAACTTTCTGTTGTTGTATTGTTGTGTAAGCCATCAGCAGTTCCCGTGGTTTTATAGGCTTTTGTGCTATAGAGACATTTCTCACTTTGCCCACTGTCCTTACAAAAATACACCGTGCACATACTAACATATAGTTCAGAGTTCGTAGGCTACATGCTGCTCTCCGGGTCATTTTATCCTACTGTTGGTGGCCGTGTAAGCGACTTCATCAAAATTTCAAATAAAAAAATAAAATAACTAATCATATAATTTTGTTCCGTAGTTGGGTGTCGGTATTTTTGAATTAACCGCAAACTCTTAAGAGTGGGCGTGGCGTTGTTTCCGGGTAGGACATGCCAGCCGTGTTGTTTGATTACAAAAAACGTTCGTTTAGTCTTGGTTACTCGTTAGTTAGGACATGATATGCAGATGACCGTTTTTCGAAGTGAGCAGTGTTTGTTTAGGAAAATATGACTCATTCTACTCATTATAGATCATTGAAATGTTATATATATATATATATATATATATATATATATATATATATATATATATATATATAACGCTAATACATATCCCTCATTCAAGTATTTTGTTTCACCTTAAGTCTGGACATCGCGAGCTTGCAATATTTCGACCTCTGAGCATTAAATGGATTCCTTAGAAATACTGAACGTCCCGATGTAAGGTTTATTCATAGCTCTTCAAAACAGAAGGTTCAAATTTAAGGTCTAGGGTTTTTTCCCCACTGTTAAGCCCTGTTTCATTCATTGAAAGCACCAGCGACGCGGTAGTAAGTGTGGCACGTATATTGGACAAGTTTTCCTTCTTAGGAGATGGAACTCTCGTTGATTGCTTGTTAGGTTCGTATATAGCTAACAATACTAATATGTAAATAATAGCCTTGAGAGATCCCAGTTATCCTTGTCAGTGATAGACCTATAGCTCTGTTATATGTGTCAGTGATATGCCTTATAGATCTCATTTATCCGTGTCAGTGATAGACCTTAAAGATCTCATTTATCCGTGTCAGTGATAGACCTGATAGGTCTCTGTTATGTGTGTCAGTGATAGACCTGAAAGATCTCATTTATCCGTGTCAGTGATAGACCTTAAAGATCTCATTTACCCGTGTCAGTGATAGACCTGAAAGATCTCATTTATCCGTGTCAGTGATAGACCTTAAAGATCTCATTTATCCGTGTCAGTGATAGACCTGATAGGTCTCTGTTATGTGTGTCAGTGATAGACCTGAAAGATCTCATTTATCCATGTCAGTGATAGATCTGATGAAACTCTGTTATCTGTGTTAATTATAGATCTAATAGATGTCATATCTGTGTCAGCGGTAGATCTGATAAATATCACTTATCAGGTAGCAAAAAAGGCAAAAGTGTATATCGGTCAGATGTTACTGTCTTTCTCACTTCTCAGTTCCGTGTCAAGCCACAAGCCATAGTTCTTACACCAAAAGCTGACTTGTGAAAATCATCTGAAGTCCTTACATCACAGACATCCTGGGTTTTCCCCATCTGTTTGCCCTTATGATTGCGGGCTTTTTTTTTTTGGTTTCCTTTGGAAAGAAGAGGGGAGGAAAAAGGAGAGATCTTAAGGCAGCCTCGAGGGGTGGGGTGTTCTTGTGGTTTGTGTCGCCCAGACATTTCCAGCTCCTGATCCTGATCTCTGGGGGGCGGAATTACTGTTTCGTAATGTCGCTGAAATGTCTGCTTCTACATTTTAAGTTTCCTGCTGTGAAATTGGGTGAATTTTTCCTAGCAATTTTTTTTTTTTATAGAAAGTGATTTCAGTGTTTTGCGTATTTTTTTCGATAATTAAAAAGAAAAGACTGAGTTACAACAGCTTCTAGCAAAAAAGAAAAAAGGTGGACAGATGTGTATTGTTCAGTTTTACAAACTAAAAAAAGAAAAAGGTAGACAGAAGTGTATTGTTCAGTTTTACAAACTAAAAAAAGAAAAAGGTAGACAGAAGTGTATTGTTCAGTTTTACAAACTAAAAAAAGAAAAAGGTAGACAGAAGTGTATTGTTCAGTTTTACAAACTAAAAAAAGAAAAAGGTAGACAGAAGTGTATTGTTCAGTTTTACAAACTAAAAAAAGAAAAAGGTAGACAGAAGTGTATTGTTCAGTTTTACAAACTAAAAAAAGAAAAAGGTAGACAGAAGTGTATTGTTCAGTTTTACAAATTAAAAAAAGGTAGACAGAAGTGTATTGTTCAGTTTTACAAATTAAAAAAAAGGTAGACAGAGCTATATGGTTCAGTTTTACAAACTAAAAAAAGTAGACAGAAGTGTATGGTTCAGTTTTACAAACTAAAAACAAAAGATAGACAGAGGTGTATGGTTCAGTTTTACAAACTAAAAAAGGTAGACAGGTGTATGATTCAGTTTTACAAACTAAAAACAAAAGGCAGACAGAGGTGTATGGTTCAGTTTTACAAACTAAAAACGAAAGTTAGACAGAGGTGTATGGTTCAGTTTTACAAACTAAAAAAAAAGGTAGATAGAGGTGTATGATTCAGTTTTACAAACTAAAAAAAGGTAGATAGAGGTGTATGATTCAGTTTTACAAACTAAAAAAAGGTAGACAGAGGTGTATGGTTCAATTTTTTACAAACTAAAAAAAAAGGTAGACAGAGGTGTATGATTCTGTTTTACAAACTAAAAACAAAAGATAGACAGAGGTTTATGGTTCAGTTTTACAAACTAAAAAAGGTAGACAGGTGTATGATTCAGTTTTACAAACTAAAAACAAAAGGCAGACAGAGGTGTATGGTTCAGTTTTACAAACTAAAAACGAAAGTTAGACAGAGGTGTATGGTTCAGTTTTACAAACTAAAAAAAAAGGTAGATAGAGGTGTATGATTCAGTTTTACAAACTAAAAAAAGGTAGATAGAGGTGTATGATTCAGTTTTACAAACTAAAAAAAGGTAGACAGAGGTGTATGGTTCAATTTTTTACAAACTAAAAAAAAAGGTAGACAGAGGTGTATGATTCTGTTTTACAAACTAAAAACAAAAGATAGACAGAGGTTTATGGTTCAGTTTTACAAACTAAAAAAGGTAGACAGAGGTGTATGGTTCAGTTTTACAAATAAAAAAAAAGATAGACAGAAAGGTAGACAGAGGTGTATGATTCAGTTTTACAAAATAAAAAAAGGTAGACAGAGGTGTATGGTTCAGTTTTACAAATTAAAAAAAAATTTAGACAGCTGTATGGTTCAGTTTTACAAACTAAAAAGGTAGACATAGGTGTATGGTTCAGTTTTACAAATTAAAAAAGGGTAGACAGCGGTGTATGGTTCAGTTTTACAAACTAAAAAAAGGTTGACAGAGGTGTATGATTCAGTTTTAGAAACTAAAAAAGATAGACAGAGCTGTATGGTTCAGTTTTACAAACTAAAAACAAAAGGTAGACAGTAGTGTATGGTTCAGTTTTACAAACTAAAAAAAAGATAGACAGAGGTGTATGGTTCAATTTTACAAACTAAAAACAAAAGGTAGACAGAGGTGTGTGTTTCAGTTTTATAAACTAAAAACAAAAGGTAGACAGAGGTGTATGGTTCAATTTTACAAACTAAAAACAAAAGGTAGACAGAGGTGTATGTTTCAGTTTTACAAACTAAAAAAAGGTAGACAGAGGTGTATGTTTCAGTTTTACAAACTAAAAAAAGGTAGACAGAGGTGTATGGTTCAATTTTACAAACTAAAAAAAGGTAGACAGAGGTGTATGGTTCAATTTTACAAACTAAAAAAAGGTAGACAGAGGTGTATGGTTCAATTTTACAAACTAAAAAAAAGGTAGACAGAGGTGTATGGTTCAATTTTACAAACTAAAAAAAGGTAGACAGAGGTGTATGGTTCAATTTTACAAACTAAAAAAAAGGTAGACAGAGGTGTATGGTTCAATTTTACAAACTAAAAAAAAGGTAGACAGAGGTGTGTTTTTCAGTTTTGCAAACTAAAAAAAAAAAAAAGATAGAGTTGGGAAAGTGAGCAAGAACGAGAGTGGCAGAAAGTAAGACTCGTAAATAAAGAATATACAACCGTCTAATATTTAGGCGAAAGCTCTTTTCTAGGTTCCCATACATAAAACACTATAAAAAAGACGAAAAATCAAACACTTAGCTTTTTTGGCATCCACCAAAGGATACCAAATGCTTTCAAGGAGGATACCAGAAGAGCTAGGTGTTTAATTTTTCGTCTGTTTTTCCTCTTTTTATAGGGTGTATTCTTTTATGTATGTGAACCTAAAAAAAAAAGTTTTCGCGTAAATATTAGATTGTTGTATATTCTCTATATTCAGTTTGTTGACTGATTTACACGTGCTCATCTTACTTTCCGCCACTCTCGTTCTTGCTCATTTTATTCACCCTTTCCATCTTTTTTTTTTTTTGTTTTTACTTTGTAAAACTGAACCATACACCTCTGTCTACCTTTTGTTTTTAGTTTGTAAAACTATATATTTATTAGTAATGTAAAATTAAACACGCTTTACAAACAGCGGGAAGTATTTTAATTGTTCGTGTGAGATTTTTATTTCTTATTTGCTGCGTTATTTCATCTTTATAAAACGCTTACACGCTGAACCGAAGTCAAAACTGGCTGAATATTCTCCATACAGAGTGAGCATCATCAACCTACTGTCTCGATTATCCTACAGCCATTTTCGCTGGTTGCCTTTTTTAAAACTAGGTTTTACTCATTCACTCCGGAATTATTTTCCATGTCCTGACAGAATAAATTTTGGTTAGAAAGTTTGGTAGAGAGAGACTGGGTGGAAAGTATAGTTTAAAAATGCGAGCCGAAATAGAAATGTGCTACTTTTCACTTTATTCAGACTTTGCTTAAAGATCCATATGAACGTTGATTCTCTAAGATCTACCAACACTGCCTGTGTTGTTTTGAGTGATTGAGTTGGTAGTATTAACCGGCCACGGTAACCGATGACCTCTAAAAAGTTTCGGGTTTTTTTTCCTTTGTCATCGGTAATTTGCCGGTAAAAACCGGTTAACACCATCACTGACTTTCGCTTGCCCATTTCTGTTTCATATGTTTATTGTGAAGCAATAGTAGTATTCAGTCATTGTATTGATTCAGGGTTTCGTTTTACCAGTCTTCGTATGGATGTTAGGTGAGGTCCTAATGGAAAAGTAAAATGCAGGACAGTTTACTGATGTGGAGTACAATGTGGCCAGGCTATTTTTAGCGACTGGGTGATCGTTGGCCGTCAAGAAGTGGAATGTAGGAGTATCTTTCACACTTTGTGCAAAATTTTTTTTTCCACTTTCGTTGACTGGAATTTTCAGTGTTATTGCTACTTCCTCGCCTTCATTTTTTCAAACGGTCTCTTCCATTAGTTTAAAATTTAAGAAAAAAAAAAAAAACTCCCATGTAAGTATAAATCGAATAGCTACTTCAGCATGTTTCTTGAAGTATATTTTTGCAGACAGGGATTTGTATGGATTAACCTTGTCTAATTTCGGGCGGAATTTACATGTTTATTTTTAGATAAAACATTTTTTTTAATGCTGGAAAAACTGAGCTAGCATTGTTTCCGTCTGCGGAGCAAAGAAGCACAGAAGACAAACAGGGGAGAGAACAAAATTAACTGAAAGTATTATTGTAGTTAGATGTGTTCTACACGCCATGGCGAGACTACTGATAAGGAGTCATATAGATGCAGAGCATGATGATAAGCAAATGGTTGCCACAGATTTTTTAATGCAGTTTTTATAGTTCAGGCAACATATTTTTTAATGGAGTTTTTATTGTTCAGCCATTTTCTAGACATCCTACAAGAAAGAAAGAAAGGAAGAAAAGGAAATAAAAAGAAAGAAGAGAAAAAAAGAAAGAAAAGGAACGAAAGAAAGAAAAGGAAAGAAAGAAAGAAAAGGAAAGAAAGAAAGAAAAGGAAGAAGAAGAAAGAAAGAAAGAAAAGGAAAAAAAAGAAAGAAAGAAAAGAAAGAAAAGGAAAAAAGAAAGAAAAGAAAGAAAGAAAAGAAAGAAAAAAAGAAAAGGACAAAAGAAAGAAAGAGGGAACGAAAGAAAGAAATAGAAAGAAAGAAAGAATCTTTAAAAGATGGAGATAAGACAGCTGAACGCCAGAAGAAAAAAAAAAAACCAAACGTATTCCAGAAGTAAATACGTTCGATATACATCCAGCAAGGCGATATGAATGATTACTTCGTCTCTTAGTACAGTACGTGAAGCGCTTTTCTGTTCTCAGATACTGTCTAGGGTTATTGATCTGACCTAAAATGGTTAAATAAGGCCTCTTCCTTCAGGATCCTATAGAATTCAGTTGTTGACTTGAAGAAATGGTGCTATTTTTATGTATAAATGTAGCCAGTACAAATGGTTCTCTTCTTCATTTTGATTGTTTTGTATATCCAAAACAAAACCAAAAAAAAAACATAAGGATTGGTGGGTTGACATTTATAAATAATTTATAAATAATGAATTTTTAATTCAGTTTTCATAAAAGAATAATGCAGTTTGTTGAATGATTTCTGTTCAGCATTCACTTGATTGTTTCTGGAGGTTGTTTTTCAGCATCTGGATACTTGTTGCGTTACTGTGATTGTTGTCCGATCATTTTGTTCCTATTGTAAGTGTGACTCTCATGTTGTGATTGTTTTTCGGTCATTTTCTTCTTATTGTAAAGTGTGACTCTCATGTTGTGATTGCTGTCCGATCATTTCCTTCCTATTGTAGGTGTGACTCTCATGTTGTGATTGTTGTCTGATCGTTTTCTTCCTATTGTAAGTGTAACTCTCTTGTTGTGATTGTTGTCTGATCGTTTTCTTCCTATTGTAGGTGTGACTCTCATGTTGTGATTGCTGTCCGATCACTTCCTTCCTATTGTAGGTGTGACTCTCATGTTGTGATTGTTGTCTGATCGTTTTCTTCCTATTGTAAGTGTAACTCTCTTGTTGTGATTGTTGTCTGATCGTTTTCTTCCTATTGTAGGTGTGACTCTCATGTTGTGATTGTTGTCTGATCGTTTTCTTCCTATTGTAGGTGTGACTGTCATGTTGTGATTGTAGTTCGATCATTTTCTTCTTATTGTAAGTGTGACTCCCTTGTTGTGATTGTTGTCCAATCATTTTCTTCCTATTGTAAGTGTGATTCGCTTGTGATTGTTGTCCAGTCACTTTCTTCTAACTGTAACTCCGTTATAGACTGTTGTCTGACCAATTTCTTGTTACTGTGTGTCTGTTATGTTGTGATTGTTTTCGGACCAGTTTCTTCGTATTATAAATTTGACTCTCTTGTTGTGACTGTTCGACCATTTCTTCTGAACTTTCTTGCTATGATTGTTGTCCGCCCATTTTCTTCTCATTGTAATTGTTGTCCGACCATTTTCTTCTTGTTGTAAGCGTGACTCTCTTCTTGTGATTGTTGTCCGATCATTTTCTTCATGTTGTAAGCGTGACTCTCTTCTTGTGATTGTTGTCCGACCATTTTCTTCTTGTTGTAAGCGTGACTCTCTTCTTGTGATTGTTGTCCGACCATTTTCTTCTTGTTGTAAGCGTGACTCTCTTCTTGTGATTGTTGTCCGATCATTTTCTTCATGTTGTAAGCGTGACTCTCTTCTTGTGATTGTTGTCCGACCATTTTCTTCTTGTTGTAAGCGTCACTCTCTTCTTGTGATTGTTGTCCGATCATTTTCTTCTTCTTGTAAGCGTGACTCTCTTGTGATTGTTGTCCGACCATTTTCTTCTCGTTGTAAGCGTGACTCTCTTCTTGTGATTGTTGTCCGACCATTTTCTTCTCGTTGTAAGCGTGACTCTCTTCTTGTGACTATTTTTCGACCATTTTCTTTCTGTTATTAAGTGTGATGCTCTGATAGAAAGATATCTAGAAAGGAAACACAAGTTATCTATATACATGTTCCCCAGAATAGAGTTAACACATTTTTGCCAATGTTTCGTGCTTGTTCGATCTATCATAGTTTGTAGGGCAAGAGCATTTGTATAGCGCATATCCAGCGTAGTTGCTGAAATAGGCCTTTTGTAGAAAAGAAAATTTCTTATATAGAAGTATAGAGCAGAGGATAAACATGGCTGGTATAGAATTTGTTGTTATTGAAAGGTAGAATTAAGCATTTTAAACACGCTTAATGTTGTTGCCTTCAGCCATGTTAGAACATGCTCTCAAGATTTGCTAGCCTGCGTCAGTGTTCCAGACCTCAGGTCGTAACCCAGAGTGGGTCATGGAGGGTTCAAGGTAGGGTCATGGAAGGTTCAAGTTAGGGCCATGGAGGGTTCAAGGTAGTCGTAGAAGGTTCAAGGTACGGTCGTGGAGGGTTCATGGTTGGGCTGTGGAGGGTTTAAGGTAGTCGTGGAGGGTTAAAGGTAGGGTCGTGGAGGGTTCACGGTAAGGTCATGGAGGGTTCAAGGTAGCTTCGCAAGAAGATATTACTGAAAAAAAGGAATACTATGTTAAAGTTTAAAAAAAAAAGAATTATAGGAGTTTTTCATGGTCCTACTATTTTATATTTTCAAACAAAGATTGAGAACCGTTGGTCTACATGTTGTACATAAGCCTCATAAGGCTTGCGAGTGCATGTCTGACAGCCTTTGGTGGTAAGCTCTAGTCTACATCATGTTTAAATTAAACGAGGGAAACCGTTTCGTCTTGCGGATATAAATTTTGTGTTCTGCGCGGAGATTATACATACATTTCGTAGCGTGACTTAGTTTCCGTTTAGTGTTCCTGTAGCATCATGTTCACTGTTCTCTGCTTGTAATTACATGCAGGATAATATATTTATTATAACGTTTTTATGTGGGCTCTTGTTTTCGTGCACAGAGTTTTTCTTTTTTAAATTCGTGTAGTTTTTCGACATGTTTTGTACAGTATTTGTATTGTCCGCATTCCAGCTGTAAGCGTTTATTTCTTTTTTTTTTTTTTTGCAGGAAAAATGTTTTCATTTCTGTAGAAAACTTTTTTTTTTGTTTTTAATAATGAGGATTATGACACGAATTTTCTGTTAAGTTTCTTAATAACCAAACTTTTAAAGTTGCTGTCAGTGTTTAAATTGCTTCTCTAAATGTATTGGGTGCGTTTCTTGACGAGAAAGTAGGAGGAGCTTTCTTTATTAACGAGCAAACAGGAGTTTTGGTTTCATCTGAGCCAATGAAACAGTAGGAAGATGAAAAAGTAGGAAGAAAAAAGAAAGAGAAATGATAAATTAATATGTAAGATATGTAACTTCTTCTTCTTGGCAGCTGTTTTTTCTTCAGTCCCTAAGTGGGGGCCAAAAATCAAAGGACGTGCAGTACTTCTTTATCAGACTTCATCGCCACGGGGACTGTGGCGATCCCTGCCCCGTTGGCCAGGCTAGAACTGTTACTGGGGGTACCAACGGAGAGGCGGGACAGGGTCGTGGTCAGTTCACCAATACGTGTCAGCTACGGGTCGTTGATTGCCAGACCAGACAGCGTCTTCGACCACGATGTGTAACTGATAAAGAAGGGATAAAAGTGATGACTTATCCCGTAACTTGTATTCATCAGAGTATGGTTGTGAATTGTTGTAAATGTTTCTGTGATGAGCTGTGGGAGGAGAGGGGGGGGGGGAGGGTTGATACTACTCTGATTGGTTAGCAGTAAAGAAGGGGTGGAGGAAGTTTAGATAAGGATGAGCAGAGTAGATCAGTTGGAGTGAATGATCTGGTATATAGTGAGGCGAGGAAAGAGTAAATAAAAGCGTAGAGTGTGGTAATCAGGTCATCAGATTGGAGAAGTGAAAGGTTAGGTTAGGTGAAGCTGAGTTTAGCGTTGAGTCCATGAGGTTCAAGAGTCCCATATTCATGTAGAAACGGTTTTCGATGGCCAGACGGGTCTGTCATTAGAGGGACATTGTTTGATGGCCTGTAACTTAGAAGTCCGAGTTGGACTATACTCCAAATTTTTCTCTCCGTTTATAAGATTTATCTCGGAATATAACGTTTTTCGGTAAATACAAGAAAATATAAGGTTGACTTGCTTTCACCAAGAGTCTGTTAAGATGGTTTTACGTAATTTCAGGAAAGAACTGTCTTGTTGTTGTCCTCCGTATCTTATGTTGTCCTGCTTTGTTGTTGTTGTTGTTGTTTTTCAAGGTTCAGTCTTTTAAGTGGTATGACCTCTATGCCAGTTGTGTAGTTGTGTTCTCTCATAGATTAATCTAAACTGAAATGGTTTTATTATGTAGAAGATGAAAGCGTGTACTCAGTTATAATCTCTGTTTTAAATTCACGAATAATTATTGTGCTTCGGTATCGTTTTATCTATAGGTGCAGATGCATTTTCTGGGATATTTAGTGTCATTTAAAAAAATCTTTGGAGGGGTTCTTAAAATTTTTATAAACAAAGAATTTGATATGTTGTGATTTGTGAAACTTCTGTTAGTGCGAAAACAAAAACAAAAAACAAACAAACAGACACACAAACAAACAAACACTCAGAAAACAGAAGTAGGCTCGGTGAATTTATTGAAGTGTCATCATTTGGCTGACATTGTCAGTCAGGTGAAACTGTTGGAGATATTTGGAAGAAGTTTATACATTTTCGTAATGTCTGAAAATTCATTTGATTTATTGTGTGATTTCTCACGGAACCCTTGATGATATTCATTTGAATACAAAGGTCCGACGTAAGCAGATGTGAGAAACCTTGCTATCA
Source organism: Achatina immaculata (assembly GCA_009760885.1). Lineage (NCBI taxonomy): Eukaryota > Metazoa > Mollusca > Gastropoda > Stylommatophora > Achatinidae > Lissachatina > Lissachatina immaculata. The sequence goes on from CM019691.1 coordinate 9,872,508, forward strand.
GAGGGAAATTTGTTTTTCAGATTAAAGCTGAATACAGCAGACTGATATCATCATCATCATCATCATCATCATCATCATTTGTATTTGTTAAGTAGCCACCATTTTGTGTGTCACGGTATTACAGAATGTGGGTTACGTCTTTCAAATTGGTACACACATTATGTGGTCCACATCCCTACGTCGCTAAAAGATGGACAGATGGGACATTTCCATATTCCCAGAAAAAACTGAATTTGCTGCACCATTTATTTAGATTCAGACCGAAATAAAAGTGTTTTACCCAGTGTAATCTTTGCAAATTGTGCTCATCAATCATTCGGTCTAGACCGTGTATCTTGACGTTAAAATCTAGGCTCCTGGCCTTCATAAGGTTTTTCTAGTCACATTGAGAGTAAGACGAGGAAAGTAAGACCGGGCGTGTGTCAGAATGCTGGTAGGGTTGTATGTGATCACATTAGCAGGCGACAGCGATCAGCTGATGGGATAAACTATGGCCTGAAACAACAGGGATATGGGCCAGTAGTCTACCTGGATTGCATAAACAGCGTGTACTCATTTTCACACATATCCGAACATTCAGTTCTTTCTGGAGAAAGTGAGCTTTCTTTATAAGTCAATTCTGCGCGGATAATCATGCAGGAGAACTTTGTTTATAAATACATTCTAAGCAAGTGATCTTGGTTTATAGATAAATCCTGCGCGGATAATCGAGCAGGTAAACTTCGTTTTTTTTAGGTAAATTCTGCGCAAATAATTGAACAAGTGAGCTTTATTTATAAATGAATTCTGTCCGATTAATTGAGCAAGGAACTTTGTTTATAAGTAGATTCTGCGCTGATAATTGAGCAGGCGAACTTTGTAGGTAAATTCTGCGCGGGTAATCGAGCAAGTGAACTTTGTTTATAGATAAATTCTGCGCGAATAATTGAGCAAGTAAACTTTGTTTATAGATAAATTCTGCGCGGATAATTGAGCAGGCGAACTTTGTAGGTAAATTCTGCGCGGGTGATAGACAAGTGAACTTTATTTATAAGTAAATTCTGCGTGGATAATTGAGCAAGACTACTTCGTCTATAGGTAAATTCTGCTCGGATAATCGTGCATGAGAATTTTATTTTTAGGTAAATAATAACTTTGATTGTAGTTAAATTCTGCACAGGTAATAGAGCAAGTGAACTTTATTTATAAGTAAATTCTGCTTGGATAACTGATCAAGTCACCTTTGTTTCAATTCTTGCTGATAATCGAGCAAATCAGCTTTGTTTTTAGGTAAATTCTGCGCAGATAAATTGGAACTTTAATATTCTAAAGTAAGAGAACAAATATTGTAGGATTAAACCTCGAAAAAATCGTAGACAAAGCACTTTAGTGAGACGTCTACGATTTTTTCGAGGTTTAATCCTACAATATTTGTTCTCTTACGTACCAAAACCTCGTAGTTTCCTATTTATAAAAAATTGTTCCTTTAATATTCTAAGTGTTTTAAACTGGGCTGTTTTCTTGAACGCTATTTAAACCTTTTTAAAAAATATTATCTTTCCTTTGTTTTTTTTCTTATAGCATTTTAATATCGTAGTCAGCCGAGAGTGAGTTAATCAAGCATCAGACACATAGGATAGTAAGCTTATGGCCTAGTCTTTGAGTGTCTGGAAATGTTCTTTTAAGTTCACTCTGTTACTCTATTACACAAAGCAGAACTACATGCCATCTGCATTGTTTTATATAGTTAAAGAAAGTGTTATGATTGACGAAGAAACATATATTTTTTCTCACAAAACGTGCTTGTATTGTTTGGAATGACGATCTAGGAGAACATTTCTGTAGCGTCACGTTATTGTACGTTTATGACAAAGATCCGTTTGGAGGTTTACACCAGATCACTCGTTTGTATGTGTATGTTTCTCGTCCCCTCGATTATATTGCAACCTAGTTCATTATTTTTGTTTATGTATTATTTTGTAGCGTTATTTTTTGCCGATCCAACTTTTGTAGACTGGAGACCACGCCAAAGATAGTTTTTATATGTTCTTTATGAAAATATGATTGATCGCTGTAATATTTAAATTGGAAATAATTTTCACTCTAAATGAGGTTTTGTTACTTTCCTCTGGGGGTTATGAGGTTGTGTGCTTTTATGAAAGACATAAAGTAACGCGTACAAGCAGAAGTAGTCAGAATCTTTGTAATGGAAAACAATGATGATGATGATAATAATAATAATAGTAATAGTAATAATAATAATATATCCGTTTTTCTCACGTAAGGTGTGAAAATTTGAGAAATATGAAATAACCATACGTAGAAACTATTTACATTTGAATATGTATGTGCATTCCTTCTAAACGTCCCCATTATTATTATTATTACTATTATTATTATTATTGCTACTACTGCTACTACAGAATAACAAATCAGACACATGTGGCTATTCGGTATTTCATACTCCCCCCCCCCCCCCCCGCCCTCAAATCCTAGCTGGCGCTAGTACAGCGATAAAATGTCACACTCAGATTTCGCTTACACGTAGAATTCTTCTGTCTACTGTGGCTCTTCTTCCGCAGTTTTTCTCAATCTCCGCCCCGCTCCATCATTCACTCATGCAACATAAGCATACGCCTGGACGTATATCCCCCCACCCCCACCCCCCCCCCCCCCCACTCCTCCATAATCCTGGGAGTTTTTTTTTTGCAAGGTTTCCTGATCGCGTAGCACTTTCATCAGGCAAGACATGTGAAACCTGCGCCAAGAGAGGGAGAATCACAGACAACTGCAGAGGGCAGGAAAGTGAAGTCACAGGTTTCACGTTACCTGTCAACCATATTTCACATTTTGCTTGTTTTTGGAGTGTTTGGGTAGTGTAGATGTGAAGTGGCTTGCCCGGTTTGTATCAGATGAGATTATCCGGCATTGTTATCATTGAAGTGTTGCTGTCAGGTATTGTTATCATTGAAGTGTTGCTGTCAGGTATTGTTATCATTGAAGTGTTGCTGTCAGGCATTGTTATCGTTGAAGTGTTGCTGTCAGGCATTGTTATCATTGAAGTGTTGCTGTCAGGCATTGTTATCATTGAAGTGTTGCTGTCAGGTATTGTTATCATTGAAGTGTTGCTGTCAGGCATTGTTATCGTTGAAGTGTTGCTGTCAGGTATTGTTATCATTGAAGTGTTGCTGTCAGGCATTGTTATCATTGAAGCGTGGCTATCCGGCATTGTTATCACTGAAGTGTTACTAACAGACATAGTTATCATTGAAGAGTTGCTGTCCAACATTGTTATCACTGAGGTGTTGCTATCCGGCATTGTTATCATTGAAGTGTTGCTATCCAGCATTATTATCATTGAAGTGTTGCTATCCGGCATTGTTATCATTGAAGTGTTTCTTTGTTCATCAAGATGGTTGTTGCTAATAAGAATATTGTGAAAAGTAAAAAGTTCTGTTTGCAAACTCGTGTGCGAAAGTTTGATATTTTCACATTCGCGATTTCACCATGCGGACATCACATGTTTCTTACACAAGTAATCATTGCGCTGGATTTACTTTGCTAACTACCAGACTGAACGTCGATAGCAATCATGTAATGTCCTCGTTGCTAAACACAATCTACATTGGTTTATACTGCAATCTACCATCCAGATAATGTAGTTATTTACACTGCAATCTACTATCCAGATAATGTAGTTATTTACACTGCAATCTACCATCCAGATAATGTAGTTATTTACACTGCACTCTACCATCCAGATAATGTAGTTATTTACACTGCCATCTACCATCCAGATAATGTAGTTATTTACACTGCCATCTACCATCCAGATAATGTAGTTATTTACACAGCAATCTACCATCCAGATAATGTAGTTATTTACACTGCCATCTACCATCCAGATAATGTAGTTATTTACACTGCCATCTACCATCCAGATAATGTAGTTATTTACACTGCCATCTACCATCCAGATAATGTAGTTATTTACACTGCCATCTACCATCCAGATAATGTAGTTATTTACACTGCCATCTACCATCCAGATAATGTAGTTATTTACACTGCCATCTACCATCCACGGTATTCAAAGCGTCATTTACATCCACTGTCTTAATGTTCTTAATCCTCTTTGAGTAATAAATGCAGTATGAAGACTTTGCATTAAATGTTAGATAATACGTAAAGCTGTATGAAAGTTAATTATAAACAAAAACTCTATGAAAGTTAATAATAAAAAATAGACTCCATGAATGTTGGTAGATTCTAATGAAGATTCTGTAAAAAAAAAATCTAATTTTTCAAAAATGCAACAAGACTTTTAATGATACAGCATTAAGTGTCTTTTTAAAAATATTTCAATAATACACGAATACTATAGAAATAAATGATAATATATTTCCAGAATACGCCTTCTGCACTTGACGGAAGTATTTAATTTCTAGCAGGAGTTCCAGTGTGAGACTGTAAAATCGCTGTGTTGTCAGTCAGTCAGTCAGTCATTTGCATGTCCCTTGCGGAACTTTGCCTCCCTAACAGCACTCCTGTAGGTCTCTCGGTTGTGAGCAAGATGGCCTGCTGCTGCTGCATCCATTTGCAGATCGTCAACGATGTCTTGCAGCCATCTTCGTTTTGGTCTTCCTCTTTTTCTTTTTCCCATTATGTATCCTTCCAATAGGTCTTCTCTAAGTTCTAATGACGTTTAATATGTCTAAAATATTTAAGTTTTCTCTGTTTAATCTTCTTTACTAGCCAGCCTTCTTCAGTATTAAGTTCTTGTAGTCTGGATATATTTGTTCTTTTTTGTGCCCATGATATTTGAAGAACTCTTCTGTAGTATTTACATTCAAAAGCATTTATGTGTTTCTCAGGTATTTTATTAAGTATCCAGGTCTCACAGGCATATGTTGTGGTAGGAAAGATGCATGCCCTTAAATATCTTATTTTTGTATTTCTGTCTGTTCCTTTCCACAGATTCTTTAGTTGTTTTAGTTTTTGGAGAGCGATAGATGCCCTCCTTTTAATTTCCCTCATTGTATCTCCATTATTAGTTAGTAGTGATCCAAGATATTAAAAACTCTCCACTTCTTCCAGTTTTTCCTCATTGATACATATTTCAGCTGTCTTGTTTGTTTTGTCAGTTGTCATCATTTTAGTTTTCTTCGCATTAAGATAGAGGTTTTGCTCTTCACTATTCTTACGGACTAACATAATTAGTTTTTCCATTCCTTTTTGTATTTTGGACAGTAATACCGTGTCATCAGCATATCTGATCTCTGGTATTTCATAACCTTCAATTGTTATGGCATCGTAATATTCTTTGTCTACATCTTCTCTAACATTCCTCATTACAAAATATTAAAATATTATTTATTTGTATGCTTAATGATCACGCCTGTTTTTTGAAAGACATACCTCTTCATTGATAGATAGTTTTTATAGGAAACGAGCTTTATTTAGACTTTCAGAAGTAAACGTAATGCCAGGCCAAGTAAAAAGAAGCACGTGGACTACCCAAACAGAACTTGCTTGCGATTAACGAACAAGAACCTGCAGTTGGAAAATGAGAACATTACTTGAACAGAAAAAGAGAACGCCGAAGAAGAAGATCGATTGAGAGAGTGAGTAGAGAGAGAGAGAGAGAATCTTAATTATCGAAGTCATATATATTATAATCTGTAATATACATTATGTAACACAGCATATGTTACAGAAGGGCACATAGAATATCATGGATAGGACGAAAATCAAATAAAGAGATATTGATGGGATTAGGTGTCGCAGAAAACTGGCTCGTTAACATCATAACAATGAGAAAGCTGAGATACTTCGGCCACATCAAGAGTTACAACAGCTTGGAGAGGTTGATAGTAGAAGACATAGTACCCGGCAAAAGAGAAGAGGGACGACCTCGCCACAGATAGACTCAGGACAACAGAGAAAGTCTGAATATATCACTGCAAGATGCTGGTCAACTTTGCGCAGATGACCTTATTGCATTTAGGGAGGCTGTGAGAGGGACAGTGTTCTGGAAAGGACACGTCACATGAATGAATGAAAACACAGCAAATCCAAGGTTTGAATGTATAAACTAGGAAAAAAGTAGGAGCAGCTTTATTACTTAGCGACTGCAAAGTTGTGACGTTTCGGCGTGAGCCTTAATCATACAAAAACATACAGGACGAAGAAATAGAGAGAGGAGATAAATTATAGATTCACATGAATACTATTTTTAAAATGTAAATAGAGTGCTTAGCTGTAAATTGTAAGATGTGACTTGTCTGGCGGTGTGTGTCAGGAATGGATTTAGTGGAAAGTGGAGGCTGTTTTAATGGAGACCTGTGATATATGGTCGGTGGGTTGTAGCTGGGGGTGGAGGATGGGGAACCGTGGAAGGGAGAGAGAGTGATACAATGTTGACCTACCTAGGAGAAGGTGAAATAGATGATTAAGGAAGTTGCAAAGTGATGCTGTGAGGAAGTTTTGAACTATGTGTGACAAGTAAGAAGGGGGTGGAGCTTAGTGGAGAGATACTATGATGATTGAAGAGAATGTTAAGTGTAGCTGAACAGCGAGTTTAACCCGTGTGGCTCCAGCGTCCCATAATTTTGAATGCAGCGATTCTCAAGTGCCAGGCGGCTTGTGTCATCTGCGTGACATTGTTTGATGGCTGTTAACCAGAAAATCAGATTTGCCTCTGTGGTTGGGGCCATTGAAATGATTTGGGACTGGTTTCGAAGCATACTAGGCGATGTCGTACAGATGTTTTTGCATGCGGTCCCCTAATCTGAGGCTAGTCTCACCAATATACGTTATCCTGCATCTTTTGCAAACGATGACATATATCACATTACGGGACTCGCATGTGAATTCCTCATGAAGAGTGAGGATAGTTGTGGGAAAGGTGATTGGTTTCGTTTCCCAGACTACAAGGCAGGTAACGCAGCGGGGGCGGTTACATTTTCTGGTAACAACATATGTAAGGCTCTGCTTCAAGTGGCTGTGGACGAGGATGTCCTTAAGGTTTGGCTCACGTTTGTATGCCAACAGGGGTGCATCAGAGAAAATGTCGCGAGTGTCGAGGTCAAGTTGGATTATTGTGTGTATCCAGAGTTTGAATGATTGTGCCGGGCACTATGTGTTCACAGTAGCACGTCAGAACTACTTGAAGACGTAAAACGCATGTAAGTTTCTGGAGGAGAGCAGGCTGAACTTGGTTGGGGAGGGGGGGGGGGAGAGGGAGGGAATTAGCCCTTAGCTTCATCGCCTGCGTATCAGTTTAACTCTTTCATTCCCCATTTAATTTCCATGCTCTGCCAGAATACATTTTGACAGAGAGAAACTACTCTGTAGTTAAATATAGATTTGGGTAGAAATATGCTACTTTTCATATTACCTGCGTAAATATCGCTATGAGAATTGATTAGCATAGGCGTGCAAAATCTACTAAGAGTGTCAGTGTTGTTTTGGAAGGAAAGAGTTAAAACGGACGCTCGACTTACTCGGCGACCGATCAGAGTTATGTCACGTGAAAGGGAGATGCGTCATCTGTTGTCGGTGTTGTATCTCCAGTGTTGTTTCAGCTGAAAAGGGAGTTGAGTTGACATGTTCATGCGTCGGTAAATGGAGCATTTGGGGGGGGGGGGGGTGTTATATGGATTGAAAACAAGACACTTGTTGATCGTAATTCGTCATGAATGTTGTAAAGGTTGAAAACAAATCTCTACTTGTTTCGGTGGTTGGTTGTAAATCATAATGAATGTTGTATGGTTTGAAAATAAGGCTTTGGAGGCTGATGGTATATAATCAGACATGTTGTATGGGTTGAAAGCAAGACTCTGCTTGTTTCGTTGGTTGGTCGTAAGTCATCATAAATGTTGTATTCACTGAAAACAAAAGACTGGTTGTTTCAGTAGCTTATTGTTAATCGTCATGAATTTGTATAGACTGAAAGTAAGGCTGCTTTGCTTGTTTCAGTGCTTGGTCGTAAGTCATCATGAGTGTTGTCTGGGTTGAAAATGAGGCTCTGCTTGTTTCGATTGTTGGTCGTATATCATCATGAGTGTTGTATTGGTTAGAACCAAGACTCTGCCTGTTTTGATTGTCGGTCGTAAATCATCATGAGTGTTGTATTGGTTAGAACCAAGACTCTGCTTGTTTTGATTGTCGGTCGTAAATCATCATGAGTGTTGTATTGGTTAGAACCAAGACTCTGCCTGTTTTGATTGTTGGTCGTATATCATCATGAGTGTTGTATTGGTTAGAACCAAGACTCTGCTTGTTTTTATTGTCGGTCGTAAATCATCATGAATATCGTATTGGTTAAAACCTAGACTCTGCTTGTTTGGATAGCTCCTCGTAAATCACGAATGTTGTATTGCGTGAAAAGAACGCCAGCGGCTGATGACTCACACTAACAGTACACGTCGTGGCTGCTGTCTCGCCCAACTGTTGCTGTCATACCTTGCACTTACAGAGTAACATTTGGGAGCGAATGCGTGCCTTAGGGTAACGGCCCAGTTGTTAAGAGTCAGCGAGCTATAGCCGGCCAAGACCATGCCTTAGCTCTCTGTTGGTGCCCCCAATAACAGCCTGAGCTTGCCCAACGGGGCGCGTGGACCGCTGTGACTGCCGTGGCAGTGGGGGGTCTTTGCCATTGTACCTTTCCTTCTTTCCAGCTTTATTCTGGGTCTGCAGAAAAAAAATATCCGCCGTAACCCGCTTCTCATACGACACGGTGCTTGAGCTTCAACATCTGTACCACATCCCGTGCAGAGAACATCCTATAGTATAATATTGTTAAAATACGTATAAGGAGAGGCGGCCAGTCGTGATACTGACCATATCACCCTCTAGTGTGCTGACAGGTCAAGGAAAATATGGCCACTAACACCACATCCATATATGCCTCTAAGGCATGGCAGGATTACCTGTACCTTTTTACCTTTTACGTATAATACTATAATACATACATTGTTAAATTACATATAATATTATAGTACATATATTGTTAAATGACGTATAATATACGTATGACATTGTTAATTTCATATATTATTATATGTATAATATTATTGAATTACATATAACAGTATTGTTAAATTACATGTGATATAATGCATATATTATTGTTACATATAAGAGTAAAGTATAAAGATAATTTAAAGTTTATTTTTAATAGAGGCAAAATATGTACAGGAAATCTGCATATACATACATAAATGTACATATTAAAGCCTTTAACACACAAACCCGGAATATATTTTGTATTCATGATTGCGTAAAGCGTTATTTAGATAAGGTTTGCACAAATAACTATTCAGACTGAAGTGAAAGGTGTGCAGAATGGTGAGATACAAAGCAGCCTTGTAAGATCAACAGCCACACTTAGTGTGCTAGATGACAAATATCCATGTGACACCTGGATACGTGTGTATACAGACGGATCTGCACATAATGCCATAAAGAATGGAGGGGCAGGAGCACATGTTGAATATCCAAACAACACCACTGACAAGATTTCCATACCCACTGGAAAATACTGCAACAACTTTGATGCAGAAGTTAGGGCAATTATTGCTGCAGTTGAAAAACTATTAGACTCCAGAATTGATGCATGTCCTGTAGTACTTCTCACAGATGCAAGATCAGTACTGGAAGCTCTTCAGTGCAACAAACTACCAGACCTTAAGGATGCCTTGTCAAAAATTAGCTTACGACATGGAGTCACTTTGCAATGGATTCCCTCCCACTGTGGGATACCAGGCAATGAGAAAGCTGACCATCTGGCTAAAGAGGGCACTGAAATGGAGCAACCCGACATACCAGTCACCTATAATCAGAAGAAAAGCATGATAAGAACCTACAGGAAGCCACAAACACCACCACATGATGACTATCACATGCTAAACAGAAAGGAACAAGTCACCATCTTCCGTCTCCGAACAGGACACATCCGACTCGGAAGTCATATGTATACAAAGTTTAAGTTTGGTACTACTAATCTATGTACATGTGCCCAGGTGCCCCAAACTGTGGAACATATCCTCCAGAACTGCACCAACTATGAAACACTGAGAAATAATTACTGGCCCAGTGAAACCACTAAAGAAGATAAGCTCTACGGTTCCATACATGAATTACAAAAAACAGTGAAATGTATCCAAGAGACAGGACTACAGGTATAGACAGACAATGCGAACGAAGAAGAAGAAGAAGATAAGGTTAGTCTCCCCTTTTCGGAGTTGGCATCCCTGATGCTCTGTTGGTTTCTTTGCATGAAACTGAAACAGCAGTGAATTTAATGGCTACCAACAAAGCTGCAGGTGAAGATGAAATAACACCCGAAAAGTTAAAAGCTTTCAATAGTGACAACATGAGACAATTACAGAGAATGTTTAATAAGATTTGGAAAAAAATAGGTCCCTTCTAAATGAAAAAAAAGGAATCATTGTTAAAATACCAAAAGGCAACCGTAGTGACTGTAACACTTGGAGAGGAGTAACCTTAATATCAGTTGTGTCAAAAGTATTTTGCAAGGTCATTTTGAATAGACTTAAAGATATAGTGAGAGAAGAACAAGCAGAATTTCGAAAAGAGAGAAGCTGCCTCGACCAGATCTTTATTCTGAGAATAATACTTGAAGAACATATTGAAAAGCAGAAACCATTAATACTGAACTTCATAGACTTTTAAAAACACATTTGACAGCATACACAGAGATTCATTGTCTAAAATTTTAAGTTTATATGGAATACCACCTAACTATGAGCGAATGGTTCCAGATTGAAACAGTCGTGAAACAAGAATGTATACTGTCTCCTTTGCTTTTTGGAATTGCAATAGACTACAAAATTTTAAAAAATGCCGAACTGGTAGCACAGGTATTGATTGGATACATGGGACTCAACTAGAAGATCTTGATTTTGCTGATGACATAACTCTTATCAGTAACAATGTGAATTCTATGCAAGAAAAAGCAGATATCCTGTCTTCACTGGCTAGCAAAATAGGACTTGAAATTAACAAGGACAAAACAAAAGTAATGAAAATTCTCATTAATCAAAATGGAAAAATACACGTAGAAGGAACATATATTGAAGAAGTGAATCAGTTTGCATACCTTGGCAGCTACATAGACCAGTATGGTGGTATCAGAAAGGAAGTTAGAATTAGAATTGCAAAAGCAACATCGATCTTCAAGAATCTTTAGAACATATGGCATTCAAAAGTTATAAGCACAAAAACCAAGTTAAGACTATTCAATTAAAATTGAATATTCACCCTCATTTATGCATGCGAAAGCTGGAAAACAACTAAAGAAATAGACAAGAAAATAGACTCGTTTGAAAATAAATGCCTAAGTAAAATACTTGGCATCAAGTGGAACGAATTCAAGAACAATTCAGAGATAAGACAGATGACTGAACAACAAATAGTCTCATGGGTGATCAGGAAAAAGAGATGGACATGTGTTGTTCACTTGATGAGAAGAAATGATCAGATAATCCCAGAACAAGCAATAAAGTGGAACACAACAGGCCAAAGAAAGAGGCAGACCTGTGAAACTCTAAAGAGGACATTGATAAGAGAGGCCAAATTAATAGGCATAAGATCCCTTGACGAGGTTGAAAGACTCGCCGAAGACAGGAAAAATTGGCGAACTACCTTGAGAGCCCTATGTGACGTTTTGACGACACGGAAAGGATATAAGCTAAGTTTCCCCTACATCTTATGTACATCACACATTTGACAGTTTTTAAAATTCTTTCTTTCTTTCTTTCTTTCTTTCCAAACAAAAGAGCCTTGCTGGTTCATCTGGTGTTGTTTTTCTTTCCAGAAATTAAAAATGAATGAGAGCAGACGGACGGAAAACTTTGGTAACTCTTGTATGTGATCTAAATATGTAATGATCATAACATGCAAGCTCACAGCACAAACCGTTATATATGCAAACCTTCTTCTTCTTCTTCTCCTCTTCACCCCCCCCCCCCTCTACCTCATCTGTTGTATTAAAGCCATTGAAATAGTTACAATTTTGTTGAACTTTAGTATTCTCTTGTATTTTTTCATGGACCATGTACCTTCGCTGGTTCAGGATCGCGTTCATAAAAGTTTGGAAACAGCTGATCTGATCATTTACAAAAAAAAAAAAAAAGGTTTGCAGCCTTCCTTTTCTTCGTTGACCTGAACAAGCAGAGGATGTCTCCATTTCAGCTCTCCCCTCCCCCTCCTTTTTCCTCCCTGGAACTGGTAACTGGTGTTGTTTGCAGCCGATGCTGTGGATGTTTTGAGGCACAGCATCGTATCAGCTTGGGAGCGGGTTATGGCCCCTGAATGCTGCTAACACATCAGGGAGCTTTGCATTGCTTCTTATAACCCACTCCTCCGGTTTGAGTACTGTGGCGATCTCTGTTCCGTCAGCCAGGCTGGGCCTGTTACTAGGGGGCACCACCCTACCCCGTCAGCCAGGCTAGGCCTGTTACTAGGGGGTACCACCCTGCCCCGTCAGTCAGGCTAGGCCTGTTACTAGGGGGTACCACCCTACCCCGTCAGCCAGGCTAGGCCTGTTACTAGGGGGTACCACCCTGCCCCGTCAGCCAAGCTAGGTCTGTTACTAGGGGGTACCACCCTGCCCCGTCAGTCAGGCTAGGCCTGTTACTAGGGGGTACCACCCTGCCCCGTCAGTCAGGCTAGGCCTGTTACTAGGGGGTACCACCCTATCCCGTCAGCCAAGCTAGGTCTGTTACTAGGGGGTACCACCCTGCCCCGTCAGTCAGGCTAGGCCTGTTACTAGGGGGTACCACCCTGCCCCGTCAGTCAGGCTAGGCCTGTTACTAGGGGGTACCACCCTACCCCGTCAGCCAAGCTAGGTCTGTTACTAGGGGGTACCACCCTGCCCCGTCAGTCAGGCTAGGCCTGTTACTAGGGGGTACCACCCTGCCCCGTCAGTCAGGCTAGGCCTGTTACTAGGGGTACCACCCTGACCCGTCAGTCAGGCTAGGTCTGTTACTAGGGGTACCACCCTGACCCGTCAGTCAGGCTAGGTCTGTTACTGGGGGTACCACCCTGACCCGTCAGTCAGGCTAGGTCTGTTACTAGGGGTACCACCCTGACCCGTCAGTCAGGCTAGGTCTGTTACTGGGGGTACCACCCTGACCCGTCAGCCAGGCTAGGTCTGTTACTAGGGGTACCACCCTGACCCGTCAGTCAGGCTAGGTCTGTTACTAGGGGTACCACCCTGACCCGTCAGTCAGGCTAGGTCTGTTACTAGGGGTACCACCCTGACCCGTCAGTCAGGCTAGGTCTGTTACTAGGGGTACCACCCTGCCCCGTCAGTCAGGCTAGGCCTGTTACTAGGGGTACCACCCTGCCCCGTCAGTCAGGCTAGGCCTGTTACTAGGGGTACCACCCTGCCCCGTCAGTCAGGCTAGGCCTGTTACTAGGGGTACCACCCTGCCCCGTCAGCCAGGCTAGGCCTGTTACTAGGGGTACCACCCTGCCCCCTTCAGCCAGGCTAGGCCTGTTACTAGGGGTACCACCCTGCCCCGTCAGTCAGGCTAGGCCTGTTACTGGGGGTACCACCCTGCCCTCTTCAGCCAGGCTAGGCCTGTTACTAGGGGTACCACCCTGCCCCCTTCAGCTAGGCTAGGCCTGGCCTGTTACTAGGGGGTACCACCCTGCCCCCTTCAGCTAGGCTAGGCCTGGCCTGTTACTGGGGGTACCAAGAGGTGAGAATCTTCGCCAACCATCAGCTGGTGGTCGCTGGTTGTCAGGACTGACTTTTTCCCCGAGCTCGATGTCACACAAGAAAAAGTCACCAACTGAGCTGATGGAGAATATCAAGGAAAGAGACCTGTAGAGAAGCGTTTCCGCCAACGCCTACCGGCACGGCACCTGATGATGATGATAATGATTTAAAAACTCTCATCCCCTTCCCTTAAAAAAAACAAAACGTTTTTGACTGTTTTAGTTTCTTTAATAACACGCCTTCGTTAACCTGCTTTGTGTTAGTCGCCTGCTGATGCTGTATTTTCTTCCCGAGTTACAGGGCGGCATATTGTATTTCACAATCTCAGAAATGTCGGTTAACTCCATCTATTTCATTTAATTTAAATCAGTTTCGTACGTGTCTTAAATTGATATGACGAAATAACGCAGGGGTGTGCCGGTAGGTTGCCTGTAAGAAGTTTTACGTGTAAAGATGGTGATGGCAGCGACGATGCAGATGAGTGTGATGATGGTAATAATGATCCAGCCACTAGGGAGGCGGTAGACAGCATCTGATAGCAGACGGTTTACAATGTTTCATCATTAATATCTGTTATTTGTAGTCCTAACAGTTTGCTTTTTTTTAAAAGATGTTTTCTTTTTCAGCTTATCAGTTTTCTGATAATTTCCAGCGAGGTTTCTTCTTATTTTCACGAGCGCTGCTTTTCCACAGCTGTTTTTACATCTTAGTCTTAAAAAAAAATAATAAGGGCAATAAAAGAAGAAAGCATGTGGACGGACGAGTGTACTCTGGTATGCTGTGGTCCAGCTGGCAGGAGAGTCTAAGACGTTTCAGATGTCTTTCCGAACTTACATGAAGCAGTGCAGAGAGTGGAACTGACAGTCAGCCATAATAACATAGAATATATGGTCATAGGAAGAAACAGGGATGAGAGCCTGCAACATCAAGAAACAAGAAGAAAAACGGAAAGAAACAGGGTTTTAAATATCAGGGGAACGGTTTTCAGTGTCTACAAGAAGATGAAAGATGAGAGTAAAGCCAGAATAAAATCAATGATAACATTTTATATAATACTTATTGCGCTCCAAAAACTGGCATTTATACAGTAGACGGAAGGGGGTATGAAGTAAGAGCCAACCTAAGACAAAGATTTAGAGAGACAACTTAGAAGATGATCAAAGAGAGTTTAGGAGTAAACAAGACCTTGGGAGAGAAAGCTAGGAGCCGGAATGAAAGGACAAATATTATATCTTTAACAGTGAACTTTGTGGGTTTGGAAAACTGAAGAGAGAGAGAGAGAGAGAGAGAGAGAGAGAGAGAGAGAGAGAGAGAGAATTTCTTCTAGCTTGTTTCTTTTCAAATGACCATAGAAAGGGAGTTTCGCAGTGTTTATTGTTACTGTTAGCAGGTCCTATAAAGTAGAAGGGGTTGGGGAGAGGGAAGCAGCCAGGACATCACTCTGGGGGCAGAAAGGTTGTTTTCTGTTTTAAAGTTGGGCCCGTAGGATCTTGGAGGGGGGGGGGGGCGTGGTGGATTAAAACAGATAAAAATGGTGGTGGAGGTGGGGGGTGGGGGATGTGTTCTTCACCAGGTGACATAACTTCTCCATGAAATCCTGGCTGTTGGCAGTAGCTGTCTGCATGGTGGCCTACATGCTTCATAGAAATCCTGATTTCCTTATATCTTACATGATCTTTATATGATATTCCGCCATTCTCCTCCCACGTGTCAGTTGCTTAGCTTCACAGTTCTGTTTACCAGTCAGTGTCTGGTGTTCACATGCAAGGTCTGCGGGAACATGGAGGTAGCTTTCAGTCCAGCTCATAAGCGCCGTTGTCTGCGCGGTCAGAGACTTGGCCACATTACGATAAGAAAGTTTATCAAAATCCACTGAACACACAGTTAGGAACTTAGGTAAGATCACTGAACATACAGTTAGGAACTTAGGTAAGATCCACTAACCACACAGTTAGGAACTTAGGTAAGATCCACTGAACACACACTTAGGAACTTAGGTAAGATCCACTAACCACACAGTTAGGAACTTAGGTAAGATCCACTGAACACACAGTTAGGAACTTAGGTAAGATCCACTGAACACACACTTAGGAACTTAGGTAAGATCCACTAACCACACAGTTAGGAACTTAGGTAAGATCCACTGAACATACAGTTAGGAACTTAGGTAAGATCCACTGAACACACAGTTAGGAACTTAGGTAAGATCCACTGAACATACAGTTAGGAACTTAGGTAAGATCCACTAACCACACAGTTAGGAACTTAGGTAAGATCCACTGAACATACAGTTAGGAACTTAGGTAAGATCCACTGAACACACAGTTAGGCTAGGCCTGGCCTGTTACTGGGGGTACCAAGAGGTGAGAATCTTCGCCAACCATCAGCTGGTGGTCGCTGGTTGTCAGGACTGACTTTTTCCCCGAGCTCGATGTCACACAAGAAAAAGTCACCAACTGAGCTGATGGAGAATATCAAGGAAAGAGACCTGTAGAGAAGCGTTTCCGCCAACGCCTACCGGCACGGCACCTGATGATGATGATAATGATTTAAAAACTCTCATCCCCTTCCCTTAAAAAAAACAAAACGTTTTTGACTGTTTTAGTTTCTTTAATAACACGCCTTCGTTAACCTGCTTTGTGTTAGTCGCCTGCTGATGCTGTATTTTCTTCCCGAGTTACAGGGCGGCATATTGTATTTCACAATCTCAGAAATGTCGGTTAACTCCATCTATTTCATTTAATTTAAATCAGTTTCGTACGTGTCTTAAATTGATATGACGAAATAACGCAGGGGTGTGCCGGTAGGTTGCCTGTAAGAAGTTTTACGTGTAAAGATGGTGATGGCAGCGACGATGCAGATGAGTGTGATGATGGTAATAATGATCCAGCCACTAGGGAGGCGGTAGACAGCATCTGATAGCAGACGGTTTACAATGTTTCATCATTAATATCTGTTATTTGTAGTCCTAACAGTTTGCTTTTTTTTAAAAGATGTTTTCTTTTTCAGCTTATCAGTTTTCTGATAATTTCCAGCGAGGTTTCTTCTTATTTTCACGAGCGCTGCTTTTCCACAGCTGTTTTTACATCTTAGTCTTAAAAAAAAATAATAAGGGCAATAAAAGAAGAAAGCATGTGGACGGACGAGTGTACTCTGGTATGCTGTGGTCCAGCTGGCAGGAGAGTCTAAGACGTTTCAGATGTCTTTCCGAACTTACATGAAGCAGTGCAGAGAGTGGAACTGACAGTCAGCCATAATAACATAGAATATATGGTCATAGGAAGAAACAGGGATGAGAGCCTGCAACATCAAGAAACAAGAAGAAAAACGGAAAGAAACAGGGTTTTAAATATCAGGGGAACGGTTTTCAGTGTCTACAAGAAGATGAAAGATGAGAGTAAAGCCAGAATAAAATCAATGATAACATTTTATATAATACTTATTGCGCTCCAAAAACTGGCATTTATACAGTAGACGGAAGGGGGTATGAAGTAAGAGCCAACCTAAGACAAAGATTTAGAGAGACAACTTAGAAGATGATCAAAGAGAGTTTAGGAGTAAACAAGACCTTGGGAGAGAAAGCTAGGAGCCGGAATGAAAGGACAAATATTATATCTTTAACAGTGAACTTTGTGGGTTTGGAAAACTGAAGAGAGAGAGAGAGAGAGAGAGAGAGAGAGAGAGAGAGAGAGAGAGAATTTCTTCTAGCTTGTTTCTTTTCAAATGACCATAGAAAGGGAGTTTCGCAGTGTTTATTGTTACTGTTAGCAGGTCCTATAAAGTAGAAGGGGTTGGGGAGAGGGAAGCAGCCAGGACATCACTCTGGGGGCAGAAAGGTTGTTTTCTGTTTTAAAGTTGGGCCCGTAGGATCTTGGAGGGGGGGGGGGGCGTGGTGGATTAAAACAGATAAAAATGGTGGTGGAGGTGGGGGGTGGGGGATGTGTTCTTCACCAGGTGACATAACTTCTCCATGAAATCCTGGCTGTTGGCAGTAGCTGTCTGCATGGTGGCCTACATGCTTCATAGAAATCCTGATTTCCTTATATCTTACATGATCTTTATATGATATTCCGCCATTCTCCTCCCACGTGTCAGTTGCTTAGCTTCACAGTTCTGTTTACCAGTCAGTGTCTGGTGTTCACATGCAAGGTCTGCGGGAACATGGAGGTAGCTTTCAGTCCAGCTCATAAGCGCCGTTGTCTGCGCGGTCAGAGACTTGGCCACATTACGATAAGAAAGTTTATCAAAATCCACTGAACACACAGTTAGGAACTTAGGTAAGATCACTGAACATACAGTTAGGAACTTAGGTAAGATCCACTAACCACACAGTTAGGAACTTAGGTAAGATCCACTGAACACACACTTAGGAACTTAGGTAAGATCCACTAACCACACAGTTAGGAACTTAGGTAAGATCCACTGAACACACAGTTAGGAACTTAGGTAAGATCCACTGAACACACACTTAGGAACTTAGGTAAGATCCACTAACCACACAGTTAGGAACTTAGGTAAGATCCACTGAACATACAGTTAGGAACTTAGGTAAGATCCACTGAACACACAGTTAGGAACTTAGGTAAGATCCACTGAACATACAGTTAGGAACTTAGGTAAGATCCACTAACCACACAGTTAGGAACTTAGGTAAGATCCACTGAACATACAGTTAGGAACTTAGGTAAGATCCACTGAACACACAGTTAGGAACTTAGGTAACATCCACTGAACACACAGTTAGGTAAGATCCACTGAACACACAGTTAGGAACTTAGATAGGATCCACTGAACACACAGTTAGGAACTTAGATAGGATCCACTGAACACACAGTTAGGAACTTTGGTAAGATCCACTGAACACACAGTTAGGAACTTAGATAGGATCCACTGAACACACAGATAGGAACTTAGATAGGATCCACTGAACACACAGTTAGGAACTTAGGAAAGATCCACTGAACACACAGTTAGGAACTTAGGTAAGATCCACTGAATATACATCTAGGAACTTAGGTAAGATCCACTGAACACACAGTTAGGAACTTAGGTAAGATCCACTGAATATACATCTAGGAACTTAGGTAAGATCCACTGAACATCACTAAACACACAGCTAGGAAGTTTGGTAAAATTCACTAAACATACAGCTAGGAACTTTGGTAAAATTCACTAAACACATACATCTAGGAACTTTGGTAAAATTCACTAAACATACATCTAGGAACTTTGGTAAAATTCACTAAACATACAGCTAGGATATTTGGTAAAATTCACTAAACATACATCTAGGAACTTTGGTAAGATTCACTAAACATACATCTAGGAACTTGGTAAGATTCACTAAACATACATCTAGGAACTTTGGTAATATTCACTAAACATACATGTAGGAACTTTGGTAAAATTCACTAAACATACATCTAGGAACTTTGGTAAGATTCACTAAACATACATCTAGGAACTTTGGTAAGATTCACTAAACATACAGTTAGGAACTTAGGTAAGATCCACTGAACACACAGTTAGGAACTTAGGTAACATCCACTGAACACACAGTTAGGTAAGATCCACTGAACACACAGTTAGGAACTTAGATAGGATCCACTGAACACACAGTTAGGAACTTAGATAGGATCCACTGAACACACAGTTAGGAACTTTGGTAAGATCCACTGAACACACAGTTAGGAACTTAGATAGGATCCACTGAACACACAGATAGGAACTTAGATAGGATCCACTGAACACACAGTTAGGAACTTAGGAAAGATCCACTGAACACACAGTTAGGAACTTAGGTAAGATCCACTGAATATACATCTAGGAACTTAGGTAAGATCCACTGAACACACAGTTAGGAACTTAGGTAAGATCCACTGAATATACATCTAGGAACTTAGGTAAGATCCACTGAACATCACTAAACACACAGCTAGGAAGTTTGGTAAAATTCACTAAACATACAGCTAGGAACTTTGGTAAAATTCACTAAACACATACATCTAGGAACTTTGGTAAAATTCACTAAACATACATCTAGGAACTTTGGTAAAATTCACTAAACATACAGCTAGGATATTTGGTAAAATTCACTAAACATACATCTAGGAACTTTGGTAAGATTCACTAAACATACATCTAGGAACTTTGGTAAGATTCACTAAACATACATCTAGGAACTTTGGTAATATTCACTAAACATACATGTAGGAACTTTGGTAAAATTCACTAAACATACATCTAGGAACTTTGGTAAGATTCACTAAACATACATCTAGGAACTTTGGTAAGATTCACTAAACATACATCTGGGAACTTTGGTAAGTTACGGACTTGAACATCCGATTAGTTTCTTCAGCCTCTTAAACCAACAACTCACAGGCCTCAAGAAGTCATGACACAGAGGGGTTCACCCCCCTTAGAGCGTCAGAAGTTCTAAAAAGCCGAAACGCTTGCCTGAAAGGGAGTGGGGGGTGTGTTTGGGGGGGAGGGGTTACTTCTCTGATGATCTGAGGAGTTGTGTGGTTGTTTTGCTCTGCAACAGAGTTTCCTGCCTGTGTGGTTATCTCCGATAACGAGCAACATATTAAAAAAGATGACATGACTGGTATAATTTGTTCTGTTGTGGCTTCTCTGGGTTTCTGCAGAAAATGCAGGAAAATGGCAGACACATTTGGCTTGCTTGCCAGATTATACGTCCTCTCTTCCCTTCGTCCTGGAAAATTGTACATTATCATACCAATTCAGTATGTGGCCGAGGTACTACGGTGTTTTTTTTTTCCTTTCTTTCAGTTTAATGCATTTGGAGCCTTGCAGTTAGTGATTGAAATAATCTGACAAGTTCTGTTCTTTCTTTCTTTCTGTTTTATTATCTTCAGAGCACGCGGTGAAAAGACTGACTCATTTTTTTATTGTTTACGTAGGTTTTATTACATTCAGAGCACGTAATAAAAATATGGAAGTCATGTTCCTTCTTTGACTTTTTACTGTTTTTTTTTTTTTTTGAGAACGCCGTAAAATACCTGATTTAGTTTTGTTGGCGCTTTCTCATGTTGTTAGTCTCTTGGTCGTTTCTCATGTTTTTAGTGTGTTGACACTTTCTCATGTTTTTAGTGTGTTGACACTTTCTCATGTTTTTAGTGTGTTGACACTTTCTCATGTTTTAGTGTGTTGACACTTTCTCATGTTTTAGTGTGTTGACACTTTCTCATGTTTTTAGTGTGTTGACACTTTCTCATGTTTTTAGTGTGTTGACACTTTCTCATGTTTTTAGTTTGTTGACACTTTCTCATGTTTTTAGTGTGTTGACACTTTCTCATGTTTTTAGTGTGTTGACACTTTCTCATGTTTTTAGTGTGTTGACACTTTCTCATGTTTTTAGTGTGTTGACACTTTCTCATGTTTTTAGTGTGTTGACACGTTCTCATGTTTTAGTGTGTTGACACGTTCTCATGTTTTTAGTGTGTTGACACTTTCTCATGTTTTAGTGTGTTGACACTTTCTCATGTTTTTAGTGTTGACACTTTCTCATGTTTTTAGTGTGTTGACACTTTCTCATGTTTTTAGTGTGTTGACACTTTCTCATGTTTTTAGTGTGTTGACACTTTCTCATGTTTTTAGTGTGTTGAAACTTTCTCATGTTTTTAATGTGTTGACACTTTGTCATGTTTTTAGTGTGTTGACACTTTCTCATGTTTTTAGTGTGTTGACACTTTCTCATGTTTTTAGTGTGTTGACACTTTCTCATGTTTTTAGTGTGTTGACACTTTCTCATGTTTTAGTGTGTTGACACTTTCTCATGTTTTAGTGTGTTGACACTTTCTCATGTTTTAGTGTGTTGACACTCATGTTTTTAGTGTGTTGACACTTTCCGATGTTTTTAGTGTGTTGCCGCTTTATCATACTTTTAGTGTGTTGACACTTTCTCATGTTTTTAGTGTGTTAATACTTTCTCATGTTTTTAGTGTGTTGACACGTTCTCATGGTTTTAGTGTGTCGGCTCTTTCTCATATTTTTAGTGTGTTGACACTTTCTCATGTTTTTAGTGTGTTGACACTTTCTCATGTTTTTAGTGTGTTGACACTTTCTCATGTTTTTAGTGTGTTGACACTTTCCATGTTTTAGTGTGTTGACACTTTCTCATGTTTTTAGTGTGTTGACACTTTCTCATATTTTTAGTGTGTTGACACTTTCTCATGTTTTTAGTGTGTTGACACTTTCTCATGTTTTTAGTGTGTTGACACTTTCTCATGTTTTAGTGTGTTGACACTTTCTCATGTTTTAGTGTGTTGACACTTTCTCATGTTTTAGTGTGTTGACACTCATGTTTTTAGTGTGTTGACACTTTCCGATGTTTTTAGTGTGTTGCCGCTTTATCATACTTTTAGTGTGTTGACACTTTCTCATGTTTTTAGTGTGTTAATACTTTCTCATGTTTTTAGTGTGTTGACACGTTCTCATGGTTTTAGTGTGTCGGCTCTTTCTCATATTTTTAGTGTGTGACACTTTCTCATGTTTTTAGTGTGTTGACACTTCTCATGTTTTAGTGTGTTGACACTTTCTCATGTTTTTAGTGTGTTGACACTTTCTCATGTTTTAGTGTGTTGACACTTTCTCATGTTTTTAGTGTGTTGACACTTTCTCATATTTTTAGTGTGTTGACACTTTCTCATGTTTTTAGTGTGTTGACACTTTCTCATGTTTTTAGTGTGTTGACACTTTCTCATGTTTTTAGTGTGTTGACACTTTCTCATGTTTTTAGTGTGTTGACACTTTCTCATGTTTTTAGTGTGTTGACACTTTCTCATGTTTTAGTGTGTTGACACTTTCTCATGTTTTTAGTGTGTTGACACTTTCTCAAGTTTTTAGTGTGTTGACACTTTCTCATGTTTTAGTGTGTTGACATTTCTCATGTTTTAGTATGTTGACACTTTCTCATGGTTTAGTGTGTTGACACTTTCTCATGTTTTTAGTGTGTTGACACTTTCTCATGTTTTAGTGTGTTGACACTTTCTCATGTTTTTAGTGTGTTGACACTTTCTCATGTTTTTAGTGTGTTGACACTTTCTCATATTTTTAGTGTGTTGACACTTTTTCATGTTTTTAGTGTGTCGGCTCTTTCTCATGTTTTTAGTGTGTCGGCTCTTTCTCATGTTTTTAGTGTGTTGACACTTTCTCATGTTTTTAGTGTGTTGACACTTTCTCATGTTTTTAGTGTGTTGACACTTTCTCATGTTTTTAGTGTGTTGACACTTTCTCATATTTTTAGTGTGTTGAAACTTTTTCATGTTTTTAGTGTGTCGGCTCTTTCTCATGTTTTTAGTGTGTCGGCTCTTTCTCATGTTTTTAGTGTGTTGACACTTTCTCATGTTTTTAGTGTGTTGACACTTTCTCATGTTTTTAGTGTGTTGACACTTTCTCATGTTTTTAGTGTGTTGACACTTTCTCATGTTTTTAATGTGTTGACACTTTGTCATGTTTTTAGTGTGTTGACACTTTCTCATGTTTTAGTGTGTTGACACTTTCTCATGTTTTAATGTGTTGACACTTTCTCATGTTTTTAGTGTGTTGACACTTTCTCATGTTTTAGTGTGTTGACACTTTCTCATGTTTTTAGTGTGTTGACACTTTCTCATATTTTTAGTGTGTTGACACTTTCTCATGTTTTTATTGTGTTGACACTTTCTCATGTTTTAGTGTGTTGACACTTTCTCATGTTTTAGTGTGTTGACACTTTCTCATGTTTTAGTGTGTTGACACTTTCTCATGTTTTTAGTGTGTTGACACTTTCTCATGTTTTTAGTGTTTTGCCGCGTTATCATACTTTTAGTGTGTTGACCCTTTCTCTTGTTTTTAGTGTGTTGACACTTTCTCATGTTTTTAGTGTGTTGACACTTTCTCATGTTTTTAGTGTGTTGACACGTTCTCATGGTTTTAGTGTGTCGGCTCTTTCTCATATTTTTAGTGTGTTGACACTTTCTCATGTTTTTAGTGTGTTGACACTTTCTCATGTTTTTAGTGTGTTGACACTTTCTCATGTTTTTAGTGTGTTGACACTTTCTCATGTTTTAGTGTGTTGACACTTTCTCATGTTTTTAGTGTGTTGACACTTTCTCATGTTTTTAGTGTGTTGACACTTTCTCATGTGTTTAGTGTGTCGGCTCTTTCTCATGTTTTTAGTGTGTCGGCTCTTTCTCATGTTTTTAATGTGTCGGCTCTTTCTCATGTTTTTAGTGTGTTGACACTTTCTCATGTTTTTAGTGTGTTGACACTTTGTCATGTTTTTAGTGTGTTGACACTTTCTCATGTTTTAGTGTGTTGACACTTTCTCATGTTTTTAGTGTGTTGACACTTTCTCATGTTTTAGTGTGTTGACACTTTCTCATGTTTTTAGTGTGTTGACACTTTCTCATATTTTTAGTGTGTTGACACTTTCTCATGTTTTTATTGTGTTGACACTTTCTCATGTTTTAGTGTGTTGACACTTTCTCATGTTTTAGTGTGTTGACACTTTCTCATGTTTTAGTGTGTTGACACTTTCTCATGTTTTTAGTGTGTTGACACTTTCTCATGTTTTTAGTGTTTTGCCGCGTTATCATACTTTTAGTGTGTTGACCCTTTCTCTTGTTTTTAGTGTGTTGACACTTTCTCATGTTTTAGTGTGTTGACACTTTCTCATGTTTTTAGTGTGTTGACACGTTCTCATGGTTTTAGTGTGTCGGCTCTTTCTCATATTTTTAGTGTGTTGACACTTTCTCATGTTTTTAGTGTGTTGACACTTTCTCATGTTTTTAGTGTGTTGACACTTTCTCATGTTTTTAGTGTGTTGACACTTTCTCATGTTTTAGTGTGTTGACACTTTCTCATGTTTTTAGTGTGTTGACACTTTCTCATGTTTTTAGTGTGTTGACACTTTCTCATGTGTTTAGTGTGTCGGCTCTTTCTCATGTTTTTAGTGTGTCGGCTCTTTCTCATGTTTTTAATGTGTCGGCTCTTTCTCATGTTTTTAGTGTGTTGACACTTTCTCATGTTTTTAGTGTGTTGACACTTTCTCATGTTTTTAGTGTGTTGACACTTTCTCATGTTTTAGTGTGTTGACACTTTCTCATGTTTTTAGTGTGTTGACACTTTCTCATGTTTTTAGTGTGTCGGCTCTTTCTCATGTTTTAACTCCTGTACGTGCAGAAACTGATTTAGTTTATTCTTGCAATCTTTAATTTGGATTTTACTTAATTAAAAAAAATGTAATGGCTCTTTTTGATCCTAGAGAAAATGTTCTAGTTCTTGACGTAAACTGTTCCTCGGGTTTTACATTTCCTGCTGCATGCTGGAATACATCGCAAACGATGACAGCGACAATAACAACAACAGTGTAGAGTGTCTTCAGTCCGTCTCTCTTTATCAAGCATTCTTTCCGCGCTTGTACTATAAGAAAAACACAGGCACGACCTCATGCAGTGGTTCCCTATCTTTGTGCATCTCAGTACCACTCAATTCATGTATCGTCAGCAATACCACCAGCCCTTAATTGGTTTTATACAGTAGGTGACACTTGACACATACGATAACACAGCCACAGACCGCCTGACAGTGCGCCTAGGACCACACGTATTCGCCGGATTGAGAACCACTGACCGAATGAACCAACATGACCATAACTTTTATACCCTGTCCCGCGGCCCGTCTTTCTCTATATACGTGGAACAGTTCGCTTGTGAGAGCCACTTATCAGACCCAGTAATCAGAAGTGACCTCTCCATGACGCTGCTTATACAAGGGGCGTTGTTAGTTTTTATGTATCTTCAGTGAAATCGATATTTTACACGATTTTAAGATGAAATCTCCATGTTTCGGAAATGAGAACAAACCTCGTTTTATTTATTTATTTAGGTTGTAGTGTCTGAAGTCCAGGACATCTAAGTCATTCTCTGGAGCTTTGTACTGAGACAAGGTTGATGTAGAGACATGGGCATTTTTAATTTGTTTTTAGTCTTCCGTTTTGTTTAGTGAAACGAGACGGAAAAACTCAAGTGTCTGCTTCACTGTAATGCTAGGACTGGCGAACAGAAGCTGACATCCTCCAAACCCCAGACCAGGTGAGAACTGTGGAATTTATAAAGGAAACAGGCTGTCATAGCAGCTTGGTGTACAAGGTCAAGATCCACCTGGCCACACTTGATTTGGACCTTACAGAAAAGCTTGGAATTGTGCTATCTTTATGAAGACCGCGGCATAGAACATGAAAAGGCGGTGATATCATCTTTCGTTCTTCACTGATATGTTAACTTCAGAAGAGTGGAAACAGCTTTACTAGTCTTGAAAGTAAATAGTGTCCCCTGTGCTGTTACTTTATGACTCGATTCTTTTTTTTTTTCCTTCACAAATGATGCGAGCTCGGCAGGTGAGTTTCGGGGCGTTAGTTTGTTTCTTTCAAAACTTTGGCAGGGGCACAGCGCATGCGCCATAGCTGACTACCATTCATTCATTTCATTCATTTGCATGTCCCTTGAGGAACTTTGCCTCCCAAACAGCACTCCTGTACGCCTCTCGGTTGTGAGCAAGATGGCCTGCCGCTGCTGCGTCCATCTTCGTTTTGGTCTTCCTCTCTTTCTTTTTCCCATTATGTATCATTCCAAGACGGTCTTCTCTAAATTATCATGACGTTTAATGTGTCCAGAATATTTAAGTTTTCTTTCTTTAATCCTCTTTACTAGCCAGCCTTCTTCAATATTAAGCTCTTGTAGTATAGATATATTTGTTCTTTTTTGTGTCCACGATATTTGGAGAACTCTTCTGTAGCATTTACATTCAAAGGCATTTATGTGTTTCTCAGATGCTTTTGTTAAGTGTCCAGGTCTCACTGGCTTATATTGCGATGGGAAAAATGCATGCTCTTAAAAATCTTATTTTTGTGGTTCTGTATGCTCCTCTCCACAGATTCTTTATTTGTTTTACTTTCTGAAGAGCGATAGATGTCCTCCTTTTAATTTCCCTCACTGTATCTCCATTATTAGTTAGCAGTGATCCAAGATATTCAAAACTCTCCACTTCTTCCAATTATTCCTCATTGATACATATTTCAGCTGCCTTGTTTGTGTTGTCACTTGTCATCAATTTAGTTTTCTTTGCATTAAAAAAGAGGTTTTGCTCTTGACTGTTCTTACGGACTGACATAATTAGTTTTTCCATTCCTTTTTGTGTTGTGGACAGTAATAGTGCTGACTACCAGAATACACCAAATTAAACAAAACTGTCGGTGTTCCCTACGTTCTCGCTAGGACCATGAAACAGTCAGGCTATAATTTTTTTTTATCTACAGGGGCCGTGGAACAATCAGGCTATAATTTTTTTATCTGCAGGGGCCGTGGAACAATCAGGCTATAATTTTTTTATCTGCAGGGGCCGTGGAACAATCAGGCTATAATTTTTTTATCTGCAGGGGCCGTGGAACAATCAGGCTATAATTTTTTTATCTAGGTTGTAGTGTCTGAAGTCCAGGACATCTAAGTCATTCTCTGGAGCTTTGTACTGAGACAAGGTTGATGTAGAGACATGGGCATTTTTAATTTGTTTTTAGTCTTCCGTTTTGTTTAGTGAAACGAGACGGAAAAACTCAAGTGTCTGCTTCACTGTAATGCTAGGACTGGCGAACAGAAGCTGACATCCTCCAAACCCCAGACCAGGTGAGAACTGTGGAATTTATAAAGGAAACAGGCTGTCATAGCAGCTTGGTGTACAAGGTCAAGATCCACCTGGCCACACTTGATTTGGACCTTACAGAAAAGCTTGGAATTGTGCTATCTTTATGAAGACCGCGGCATAGAACATGAAAAGGCGGTGATATCATCTTTCGTTCTTCACTGATATGTTAACTTCAGAAGAGTGGAAACAGCTTTACTAGTCTTGAAAGTAAATAGTGTCCCCTGTGCTGTTACTTTATGACTCGATTCTTTTTTTTTTTCCTTCACAAATGATGCGAGCTCGGCAGGTGAGTTTCGGGGCGTTAGTTTGTTTCTTTCAAAACTTTGGCAGGGGCACAGCGCATGCGCCATAGCTGACTACCATTCATTCATTTCATTCATTTGCATGTCCCTTGAGGAACTTTGCCTCCCAAACAGCACTCCTGTACGCCTCTCGGTTGTGAGCAAGATGGCCTGCCGCTGCTGCGTCCATCTTCGTTTTGGTCTTCCTCTCTTTCTTTTTCCCATTATGTATCATTCCAAGACGGTCTTCTCTAAATTATCATGACGTTTAATGTGTCCAGAATATTTAAGTTTTCTTTCTTTAATCCTCTTTACTAGCCAGCCTTCTTCAATATTAAGCTCTTGTAGTATAGATATATTTGTTCTTTTTTGTGTCCACGATATTTGGAGAACTCTTCTGTAGCATTTACATTCAAAGGCATTTATGTGTTTCTCAGATGCTTTTGTTAAGTGTCCAGGTCTCACTGGCTTATATTGCGATGGGAAAAATGCATGCTCTTAAAAATCTTATTTTTGTGGTTCTGTATGCTCCTCTCCACAGATTCTTTATTTGTTTTACTTTCTGAAGAGCGATAGATGTCCTCCTTTTAATTTCCCTCACTGTATCTCCATTATTAGTTAGCAGTGATCCAAGATATTCAAAACTCTCCACTTCTTCCAATTATTCCTCATTGATACATATTTCAGCTGCCTTGTTTGTGTTGTCACTTGTCATCAATTTAGTTTTCTTTGCATTAAAAAAGAGGTTTTGCTCTTGACTGTTCTTACGGACTGACATAATTAGTTTTTCCATTCCTTTTTGTGTTGTGGACAGTAATAGTGCTGACTACCAGAATACACCAAATTAAACAAAACTGTCGGTGTTCCCTACGTTCTCGCTAGGACCATGAAACAGTCAGGCTATAATTTTTCTTTTATCTACAGGGGCCGTGGAACAATCAGGCTATAATTTTTTTATCTGCAGGGGCCGTGGAACAATCAGGCTATAATTTTTTTTATCTGCAGGGGCCGTGGAACAATCAGGCTATAATTTTTTTATCTGCAGGGGCCGTGGAACAATCAGGCTATAATTTTTTTATCTGCAGGGGCCGTGGAACAATCAGGCTATAATTTTTTTATCTGCAGGGGCCGTGGAACAATCAGGCTATAATTTTTTTTTATCTGCAGGGGTCGTGGAACAATCAGGCTATAATTTTTTTGTTATCTGCAGGGGCCATGAAACAATCTGGCTATAATTTTGTTATCTGCAGGGGCTATAATCTTTTATCTACATGGACCATGGAACAATCAGGCTATAGTTTTTTATCACCAGGGGCCATGGAACAATCAGGCTATAATTTTTTTTATCTGCAGGGGCCATGGAACAATCAGGCTATTTTTTTTTATCTGCAGGGCTCATGAAACAATTAGGCAATTAGGCTATAATTTTTTTTTATCTGCAATGGCCATGAAACAATCAGGCTACAATTTTCTATCTGCAGGGCCATGAAACAATCAAGCATAGTTTTTTATCTGCTGAGGCTATGGAACAATCAGGCTATAATTTTTTTTAATCTGATAAGGCTATGGAATAATCAGGCTATACGTTTTTTCTGCTGAGGCTATGGAACAATTAGGATGTAAGTTTTATCTGCTAAAGCCATTGAACAATCAGACTATACGTTTTATCTGCAAGGGCCATGGAACAATCAGGCTATACGTTTTATCCACTGAGGTTATGGAACAATCAGGCTATAAGTTTTATCTGCTGAGGCCATGGAACAATCACGATATAAGTTTTATCTGCTGGGGCCATGGAACAATCAGGCTATAAGTTTTATCTGCTGAGGCCATGGAACAATCACGATATAAGTTTTATCTGCTGAGGCCATGGAACAATCAGGCTATAAGTTTTATCTGCTGAGGCCATGGAACAATCACGATATAAGTTTTATCTGCTGAGGCCATGGAACAATCACGATATAAGTTTTATCTGCTGAGGCCATGGAACAATCACGATATAAGTTTTATCTGCTGAGGCCATGGAACAATCAGGCTATAAGTTTTATCTGCTGAGGCCATGGAACAATCACGATATAAGTTTTATCTGCTGGGGCCGTGGAATAATCAGACTATAAGTTTTATCTGCAGGGGCCATGGAATAATCAGGCTATAAGTTTTATCTGCTGGGGCCGTGGAATAATCAGGCTATAAGTTTTATCTGCAGGGGCCATGGAACAATCAGGCTATAAGTTTTATCTGCAGGGGCCATGGAATAATGAGGCTATAAATTTTATCTGCTGAGGCTATGGGACAATCAGGCTGTCCGTTTTATCTACAGGGGCCATGGAACAATCATGCTATAAGTTTTATCTGCTGAGGCCATGGAACAATCAGGCTATACTTTTTTTCATCTGCAAGGACCATGGAACAATCAGGCTATAAGTTTTATCTGCTCAGGTTATGGGACAAGCAGGCTATAAGTTTTATCTGCAGGGGGCATGGAACAATCATGCTCTAAGTTTTATTTGTAGGGGCCATGGAACAACCAGGTTATAAGTTTTATCTGTTGAGAACTAATATAGATGGACAGTTCTTGTTGGCTACTGAACTCTCTAATTCCTTCTTCTTGGTTTTTTTTTTTCTTATTTGAATTTTTTTTCCGCCTCCAAACGCGTCATTCGTTCCCTAGAGATTTCCCTTTTTTTTATTTTCTTCAAAACTACTTGTTCTTGTGATGATTCTCCTTTGAACCTTTTGACATTTCTTTCTGGTTCAAGATTTCGTCGATTCTCCCACGTTTAGCAGAATACACAGATTTCCTTGTATTCAGCAATAAACAGAAGAAAGGGGTGGGGCGTGGGGGCGTGGGGGAGAGAAAGGAAATTGTGTAGACAGAGCTTAGTTGGAGAGAAGAAAGAAATGACTTTGATGGAAATAAAATCACAGCTTCGGATGGCAGAGACGTCACTGTACAACTGAGAAACAAACACTTTATGAAAGTTTTTTTTTAACAGATCTAGACATAATCACGACACAGTTCAGCTGTTTTTACTTGACGTTTGCGTACTAATAACTTTGTTAACAAATGTTGATTAGAGGAGTCGAATGTGCTCTGATATCTAACCGTAACATTTTACTACTTACAGCTTCTTGAAGCCACCACGCTGTGGTTTATATAGAGGCACGGTCTTGTCGATTCATGTTCTGTAATTCCACCATAGAGCACCCCCCACCATAGAGCAACCCCCACCATAGAGCAACCCTTACCATAGAGCGACTCCCACCATAGAGCTACCCTTGCCATAGAGCGACCCCGCCATAGAGCGACCACCACCATAGAGCGACCCCCACCATAGAGCGACTACCACCATAGAGCAATCCCCACCATAGAGCGACCCCCACCATAGAGCGACTCCCACCATAGAGCGACTCTCACCATAGAGCGACTCCCGGCATAGAGCGACCCCCACCATAGTGCGACTCCCACCATAGAACGACCCCCACCATAGAACGACTCCCACCATAGAACGACCCCCACCATAGAGCGACTCCCGGCATAGAGCGACCCCCGCCATAGAGCGACTCCCACCATAGAGCGACCCCCGCCATAGAACGACCCCCACTATAGAGCGACCCCCACCATAGAGCGACTACCACCATAGAGCGACTCCCACTATAGAACAACCCCCACCATAGAGCAACTCCCACCATAGAGCGACTCCCACCATAGAGCGACCCCCGCCATAGAGCGACCCCCGCCATAGAACGACCCCCGCCATAGAGCGACCCCCACTATAGAGCGACTACTGCCTTAGAGATCGGGAAGACGGGGTAAGAGAAAAGTACTTCACTGACCAATATTTCAAAAAAGTACCCCAGCCAGTTACGTATTTAAGCCATATTTACGGACGTAGGCAGTTTTTTCAGGGGAAAAGAACTCAAATTTCACGTCGCTGATTGCCAGGTTGGATGCGCCAGCTTTACCGAGTTGTTTCTAATTTGGCGTAGAAAACCTGGAAACCTTATCCCGTTGGCCGTAGACTGAGACGAGCGAAGATGCTTGTAAATCTTTTCTCCTCTTCTTGTGGCACGCAGCGAGTACATTTAGTTGTTTAGTGCCTGTATCTGTGGATAACTTGTGTTACCGACTCCTACCTGACATTTGATGCGGGTATCTACGTTTTGTGATGAAGACACGGGCATTTAATGCATTTTCTTTGCGTTTTTATCCAATTGAGGCCATTTGCAAGTTACGTTCGTATCGGCACTTTTTTGAGTGTGTGTGTGTGTGGTCATTCACAGAAGTGCGTACATTTAGTTGAGTGTTCCTGGCGATGTTGAGATGATATTTTTGTTGGGGGGGGGGGGGGGGAAGAAGTGAAAACATAAAGTGGAAAATAATTCCGGCAAAAACTTAGTTGCGGGAGCGGGCGAATATTTTCTTTCGTTGTTTTTTTTTTTGTGTGTGGATTTTTAGTTGGTGTTTGTGCAACGTTGCGTTTCTTTAAAACTTCCCGGGTAGACATCTTTTTACTCTGTTTTACTGTTGTGCTGGATTCAGTTAGAATGAGGGCGCTTTCTGTTTTAACAGCGGCTGGCGATTTTGTCCGGTTGGTAGAGTGTTAGGAGCAGGTGAAGGTTGCTGGCAGCAGACCGCTCATGTCTTTACTACTAATACTACTACAACTACTATTGCTATTATTACTATTATTATTATTATTATTAAATAAGACTCATGTAAACAAGTATGACATTTACAGACGAGTAACATAACGGGAAAAGTTTGTGACATTTTATTTTATGCGTACAGGGTTTCCCTCAAAAAATATATATATATATAAATCTCATATTTTAAACTCATTTATTTAAAAGCACACACACACACACTGACACATACACATAATACGTATATACATACACGTCACTGACGCGGATTGTTTCGTTCTGTTTCACGAATGTCCAAACGTAACACATATAACACTTAAACGTGAACACTTGCAGTCCCGCAAGACCACATACATGGAACCTGGGCAGTGGTGGGCGCGCTCGGGTGTTGTTCTGTCAAGTTATGGTTGACGGGCATATGAGGTTCAGGTTTATGGTTGACGGACATATGAGGTTCAGGTTTATGGTTGACGGACATATGAGGTTCAGGTTTATGGTTGACGGACATATGAGGTTCAGGTTTATGGTTGACGGACATATGAGGTTCAGGTTTATGGTTGACGGACATATGAGGTTCGGGTTTATGGTTGACGGACATATGAGGTTCAGGTTTATGATTGACGGACGTATGGGGTTCAGGTTTATGGTTGACGGACATATGAGGTTCAGGTTTATGGTTGACGGACATATGAGGTTCAGGTTTACCGGCGCAAGGACAGCCTGTTTGCCACCCCTGTCTTTTATGTTTCTGTCCTCTTGTAAAAATAGACCATGCACCTCAAACTATGATCCTCCTCCTCCTCATTATTATTCTTCGTCTCCTCCTCCTTATTCTTCTTCTTTTCCTCATCTTTCTCCTCCTCCTCCACCTCCTTCTTCTTCTTCTTCTTATATCATTCTCAGACGTCGACTTGTGAAGTAACCAGTGATCAGCTGGACTTGGATGATCTACATAATTATTTGTTAACTCTTCCAACCATTAATTGATCGCGTTCTTCAAGCTCTCGCAGTCTTCATATGACATCTTATTTCACATGTTATTTAACTCATCCCAGACAGAAAGAGAAACAAAACAAAACGAACCAAACTGCTCAGTATCCTATACTGACATATGCTAGGCAGGGAAAAGTAGGAAAACGTAAAGGTCTTGCTGTAATTAAGCACTTGTATGTATCAGCAGGTTACCTATAGTGGGGGAAAAATATATGCTTGAAATTTCGAGTACTCGCTGTTTTTTCGGCCATCAAGCGGTGTAGTTCTTGTAAGAGATGAGAGAAATAACGACTGTGGTAAAACTAGTTCTAGTAATAAAGGTACTGTTCTCTCTCTCTCTCTCTCTCTCAACCTTAAATGCCCAGTGCACATGGGTCTTCCGCAAGGGTTTTCCACAAATGCCTGTCCTTTGCCTTTTTTTTTTCTGCTCTTGCCCAGGTGAGCCCTCTATTGCTCAACATCCTTTCTGTTGTTCTTCTCCATGTCTCTTTTGGTCTACCCTTACTTCTGTTCCCCTGTGGTGTCCATCTTAGTGCTATTTTTGGTAGTGAGCTGTCAGTCATTCGGAGCACATGTCCCAACCATCGCCAGCGTCTTTCCTCAGTAATTGCTGTCAGTGGCTTCAGTTTAACGAAAAGATAGAATGAGGAAAGTGGGCAGGAAGGAGAGTAGGATTGTTTTTTTCTACCCACTTTTCTCAATCTTTCTGTCTGTCTTTGTAAAACTGAAACCTTACACTTATATCTACTTTTAATACGTCTTGTAAGGTCTAATAACACAGACTGTTACTGAATTTTGTGTGTATGTGTGTGGTCTTTGAATGTATAATGAATGACTTATATACAATGAGAAACCTCATTTTTCTGACCTTCTGGAAAAGTACTTTTCTAAAAATAATATGTAGGCGAAAATAGTGAACTACTTTGCACGGTGTACACCTGGATGTGCAGCCCGTTTCACGTACATAACCACTGTAATATATGTATATACACGAGAATGTTCGGACGTGAAACAGTGTTTCGGGTTCTTTTGTTGTTAGTGTCGTCTCTGATTTAATGACAAAGCTCTTCATTTAAATATAAGATTATAACTGTTCAAACATCAAAGAACTGTCATAGGGAGAGTAACGACGTTATAATCATTGTCATGGAATGTCTTGTCGCTGGAGGCGGCTCTTTAATGCTCTCCGTTAACCCAGTTTTGGGACTGTTTCTAGCGTGCAGTCTTGCCAGAATCTAGGTTTTCAATGAAGATCTTTCTTAGTCTGTCTGCTCGCACTTCTTTCCCCGCTGTTACGCGCATGTCTTCTCCGTAACGTTACATGTTCTTCAGCATTAATTGCTTCCTTTTTTGTAGCTTTCATTAAACTTAGGAGGATTAGCGCCATAGAAGTCAGACTAAAAGTGTTGGATATATTCTGGTGGATTTGTAATTTAATTTCTTTCCTGTGGGGGGGGGGGGGGGGGGCGGGCGGAGGGCGGCGTCGCCACGGGGGTTGAAAAAGGGGGAGGGGGAGGCTAACATCCCTGGACCCGTGAGGTTTTACATTTCTAACCCGCAGCGCTGTGAAGTAAGAAAGCCAGTAGCTGTACTTGCTGTCTTTACTTTCCCAGAGATTTCCCTAGTACCCATTTCTTGATGCTGCGTCAACTCCGATGTTGGTCGGTCCAAGAAGATTCTACTCAGGACCTTAAAGGAAGCCAGCCGTGTGCGTTAATACTGAGCTACCGCGGGACTACGATTTATAGTTGCCATTACATTTACAGGTTGAGGTAGTGTCATCTGTCACTAGGAGGAGACTCTTCTGTCGGAAATCCTTGGGTTTTTTTTCCCTTGTTTTCCCCTACCTCTATCCTCTCACCAAATTGGACTGTATAGATCTGTCACTATGATGAGACCCTCACTCTTCAGTCGGCAGTCCTTGTAGGTTTTCTTTCCTAGCTCTAGATCCTTTGGCCAGGTGGCACTTTATAGATATAATTATTTTTTCACCCATGGAGTTAACACTAAATCCCATAGATTCAGTTATGGCATGGCTGTTTTAGTGCAAGTTAGTTTCTGCATAGTCGGTTGTTGATGAGGAGTATCTGCATTTGTTAGAAGATATAAGGTCACGAAAGAAGGAACACATGACACTGCTGGCATGATCTCTTATATATTTACCTGTTATTTACCTACAGCTTACTGGGTACATTATTAATCAATCAATGCCCGTAGTTGTTCTTCCGGAGCGAAAGCCGCAGACAAAGTCTTTCCAGTCATTCTTATCTTTGACTTTGTTCTCCAAGTCACTCCATGTGAGTCCCTCTGCTTTTAGAATCTTTATTGCATGCCTTCTCTATGTGTTCTTTGAACTCTCTCTTTTCGCTTCCCCTTAGAGTTCCGTGCCAAAGCCTGTCTCGTCTCTCTGCTTTCTCATTGTGGCTCCAATCTGCCTCCGATTTCGAGATGTGATCTGTACATTGATTGGTTCTTGTTTTGTTTTTCTCCGAATCTCCTCCTCATTTCTGATCTTGTTCTGTTGGCTGCTTCTCATGCAATGCCTGCACTTTTTGCTGTGTTGTCTTTGCCACTTTCCTTGTCTCTAATACAGCTGTGTTGAGAAATGTTAGTTTTATAATAGCATCGTTGTTTTTTTCCCATATTTTATTTAAGACACATGAATACTACCCCGGCCTTTGTTATTATAGACTTAACATTCATCCTTGATCCTTCTTTGTCAGTAATGCTACCCAGATATGTCTTATTCTCTGCTTCTTTAATCTGGTGACTTTTAGCATTTACTTGGCTATCATACGTACTCGGATTTTTTCATTATCTTTTCTTTGTCGATGTTGAAGTGCAGTCCATGTTTTTCTGAATCTCAGTCAAGCATCTGAAGTATCTCTTGCATTTGACTGTGGCTGTCTGAAAGAAGTGCTGCGTCATTTGCGAAGTTCAGGTTCTCTAACTGCCTCCATAAAGTTTTTTAAATCCCTGTTTTCTTCTCATGTGTAGCCATTATAATTGTGTTTTCTTTGTCAATTTCCATGTCTCTAAGCCATAGAGTCATTTGTGTCGTCTTTGTCACTTTCCATGTCTCGAAGCCATAGAGTCATTTGTGTCGTCTTTGTCACTTTCCATGTCTTTAAGCCATAGAGTCATTTGTGTTGTCTTTGTCACTTTGCATGTCTCTAAGCCATAGAGTCGTTTGTGTCGTCTTTGTCACTTTGCATGTCTCTAAGCTATAGAGTCATTTGTGTCGCCTTTGTCACTTTGCATGTCTCTAAGCCATAGAGTCATAGTTTCTTATTCAGGCCACACATTATTAAGGACAATCGTTAATTCAGCAGATCTATTTCGTAGCTTCATTCGTTTATAATCCGTTACTTCTTCACGGGAAAAAAATATTCTTTATACTAATCAGCTACTTTGTAAGGATCCATAGTTTAATCATTACTTTGTAATGATTTGCTTGTAATTCAGGTAATCAATTGCTTTAGTGATGGATATTAATTCGCTTCATTTCCAACTAATTAGTTACTTCGTTTGTTTTTTTTTGTGTGTGTGTAAATTCTCTGATACAGAATATCGGCAGCCTAATCGGCGGATATCTGTTTCCTCGATTGTGATAACTGTTTCCGTACGGGCAGTAAATTTGTCGTTGTTATGGAGATGTTGGCTGCGGGCAGGCATACTAGGGCGCTGTACGGTCGTCACCTGACACGTCTTGATGGGAACCTGGTGTGTCTAACTAAACACTTTATAGAACAGTGCCAAAAGTATCATTGCGCAGTCCGAAACTGAGGGCCCTTTTGATGCCTTCCGTCTTTTCATGCTGGTTTTATTTATTTATTTTTTCTTTTCAAGAGTTGCGTGCTGGGTGTGGAGGGGATGTCCAGTGGGGGGGGGGGGGGGGGGGAAGAAGGCTAAAATGATAAAAGATGAGGAGGGCATAAATTCTTATCATCGGGAAGTTTCTAGAATGTTCTTGCTTGAGAGATTGAGTAGCAAGTCTTGTCATTACAAAAGGGGGGGGGGGGAGTACTATTATTTTTCGAGATAGAAGAAATTCTAATATAATGACTGGGGGAAAAAACCAGTATTAATATAGAGATTTAGAAGTAAGAATGACTGATACAGTGATTGTGAAAGAAAACATTACTAATATAATGATTGAGGGGAAAAACAAATATAATGATTGACCAAGGGAAAAAAAACAAATACAGTGAGTGAGAAACAAACAATCGATACATGAATTTACATAATAATATCATAACTTGTGTATAAATTATTACACTTATTAGTTCAGTTTACACTTAACTACCATAACTTGTTCAGACGTTATTACACGTATCACTTCAGTTTACAGGGTGTCTGAGTGGCGAAGTGGTTAGTGCACTAGTCTCTCATGGCGAAGGTCAGGGGTTCGAATCCCCAGTCACTCAGCTGTAAAAATGGGTACCCGACTTCTTCTGGAGTTGGGGAAGGAAAGACGGCCAGGCGTGATACTGAGCATATCACCCTCTAGTGTGCTGACAGGTCAAGGAAAATATGGGCACTAACACCCCATGTGTCTCTAAGGCATGACAAGGATATCCTTTACCTTTATCTACTTAAGTTTACATATAACAGTCATAACTTTTTCATACATTTACAAAGAAAAGTTTTATATTCCTCAGAAAAAAGAACAAGATATATATATATATATATATATATAATATATATATATATAAAGATAATGAGATAGTTTAGATGCTTAAAATTAACGAGAGTCGTTCCCAAAAGTAAGGTTGTTACTTCAGGAGCAAAACTTACTTGGACATAACACATTGTAAACTGTATACTGTTATATTTCCACGTAGTTGCCACGATGACTGAGACATTTGTCTAAACGTAAGACACATTTTTCGATGCCAGTCTCGTAAAATATGGTGTCTTGGGCATGAGTCAGCGAGCCACCGCTGTTTTGACATGCTCATTATTCTGAAACCTGTGGCCACCAAGATGTTCTTTGAGAGCTGGGATGGAGTGAAAGTCGCTTGGAGCCAGATCGGAGCTCTACTACGGATGGTCCAGATTCTCGACGACATCTGATGGCAGCTCGTAAACGTTCCAGTGTTGCACCTCACACAAGTGCATTAATTGTTGCTCCCCTTTCCAGGAAATCGACCAGCAACACGCCTTTCTCATCGCAAAACATATCACAGCTCGAACTTAGTGTTTGGACCACTGCTTCAGTTGGCCCTTCATCTTTAACTGACGGATGCCGCCTAGATGGTGCTGCACAGTGCTGCCATCTGGCGTGGCGTTGCCAGTTGATGGTTACACAAAAGTCCCTAGTCATGCCCATTAGTCCGACATCAAGGATGTTACATGCCTTGTAAACTTACTTTTGGGACGACCTTCATATTAATAAGCATAATCCGTTGCTACCAGACTTTGTCTTGTCATATAACGAGACAGTTTACTTACATCCCGAAACTATTTCCGTCTGATTCCTCATGTCTTTTCATTCTGTCTCTCTTTAGAAGCGTAGAACACCGTTGGTAACGTCTGGTCCGCGGACAGCAAGCGGCCTTCTGAGCATTATTTGACGATCTGCGGTTGCATTATCAATTTCATATTAAATGTCATCTGTTGAATACAAATAAAAATGATTAACAGTTCATCGCAGTGCGATACTATATACAAGTTAGTGGTCCTCAAGTTATATGTTCCTGGAAAAGAGGTCCTTGGTTGCAAGAGGGTTGAGAACCACTGGTGTAGGATGTTTGGTATGCAGTGAGGGTCAAAATGATAAAGATGAGAAGAGCATACATTTTTATCATGATGATAAATGATCCAGAATGATCTTGATAGACAGAATAGCAAGACTTGGCGTTAGTGATATTATGTTTGAGAAACACAAAGATACAATGCTCACAGCCTTTTAAGAATCAGTTTTTTCTCGTGCTCGTGTCCAGATATCGTGAGTTGTTGTCACCGTAAATTGTTTGTATCTTCATCACACAAAACGTTTTGTCATGTAGTTATAAAAATCTGGGTCGCTTCAACCACTTTTACATGCACGCAGCACGCGGATATCGTTACTCCCAAAATAATTCAACACATGGCAAAATCTGATCTTCGAGATGTGTAAGCAAGGTGGTCATTTGAAGTGCTCACACAACATGATGGTACATTGGCAAGTGATAAGAAGACAGTTTGGTCGATATTGAGATGAGCAGAGGCATAGCAGTGCTGGAAAATAGGCGCCTCAAAACGATAAGTTGCTACAGCCCTAAATGTCAGTCAAAGCGTGATTTCCAGGATGTGGAACAGGTACCAGACAGTGGATTCTGTACACGGAATGCTGTCTGGAGATAGACAACGCTTGACGACATCCAGAAGTATAGACAACGCTTGACGACATCCAGAAGTATAGACAGCACTTGATGACATTCAGAAGTTTAAACAACGCTTCACGACACCCAAAAGTATAGCCAACGCTTGACGAGACCCAGAGGTATAGACAACGCTTGACGACATCCAGAAGTATAGACAACACTTGATGACATCCAGAAGTATAGACAACACTTGATGACATCCAGAGGTATAGACAACGTTTGACGACATCCAGAAGTATAGACAACACTTGATGACATCCAGAAGTGTAAACAACGCTTCACGACACCCAAAAGTATAGACAACGCTTGACGAGACCCAGAGGTATAGACAACGTTTGACGACATCCAGAAGTATAGACAACACTTGATGACATCCAGAAGTTTAAACAACGCTTCACGACACCCAAAAGTATAGACAACGCTTGACGAGACCCAGAGGTATAGACAACGTTTGACGACATCCAGAAGTATAGACAACACTTGATGACATCCAGAAGTTTAAACAACGCTTCACGACACCCAAAAGTATAGACAACGCTTGACGAGACCCAGAGGTATAGACAACGTTTGACGACATCCAGAAGTATAGACAACACTTGATGACATCCAGAAGTTTAAACAACGCTTCACGACACCCAAAAGTATAGCCAACGCTTGACGAGACCCAGAGGTATAGACAACGTTTGACGACATCCAGAAGTATAGACAACACTTGATGACATCCAGAAGTTTAAACAACGCTTCACGACACCCAAAAGTATAGACAACGCTTGACGAGACCCAGAGGTATAGACAACACTTGATGACATCCAGAGGTCACCGCTTTTTCACTCTTCAGGCACGACAAAATCCTTTCATGAATGCTACCCAGCTCAGAATTCATCATCAGATTGTAAGAGGCTTAACGAGGCTGGCCTTAGTCCTAGAGCAGCTGCAGTTCGCACCATTTTGTCAAGAAACCATGGGCAAAGCGGGCTGGCATGGGCAAGGCGGGCTGGCATGAGCAAGGCGGGCTGGCATGGGCGAGGCGGGCTGGCATGGGCAAGGCGGGCTGGCATGAGCAAGGCGGGCTGGCATGGGCAAGGAATCATGCCAGCTTGGGCTGCTGTAGTAATAATTTATGATATATTTTCTATTTATTGTTCTATTGTTTATAATTTTACAGGTATAGTTGATTGATGATTACACAGATTACACATCAACACTTTACAACAAAGAAGGAAAACAAAGGATTCTTTATCAAAGGATCATCAATTTATATTATTAACAACAAAATTAGTCTCTTATCAATTTCTTAACCATTTAAGGTTTCTTCATAAAAAAAAAAAGCAATGGAATAACAGAAATCAATTAATATTTTGTACATATTATTGGGGTTAACATGTTTAAAACAAAATCGTCCCATACATAATCTCCAACTGCCATCCTTAATGATTGAATATCTGACTGTAATCAAAGGAACTAATTGGCAAGAAATGTACAACAAAATTCATATACGTAAAATTCAGTGATACATACATTTATGTTCACATAATAACCATCAAAATGCATATTAACAAAATACCAGAATCTTACATGGAACATATATATTATAAAAATATAACTATTCGTGTATCCTTCATCTACACACAACTATACTGTGTGGGTCGTCTACAAACAACTATACTGTGTGGGTCGTCTACACACAACTATACTATGTGGGTCGTCTACACACAACTATACTGTGTGGGTCGTCTACACACAACTATACTGTGTGGGTCGTCTACAAACAACTATACTGTGTGGGTCGTCTACACACAACTATACTGTGTGGGTCGGGATGAATCGGAGGAACCGACAGCACAACTCCCATGGGTCCACATCACAGAATAGAAATCATGATCAGAGCATGCATATGTTATATCGACGAAGTACACACTCATTCGCGCGTAAACGAAAACATAATTTCCCTCTGATCCGTTTTGTACCTTCCTATGAGGTGATTACGTAAAAAAAAGTTTGAAGTCATACTAATATAATGATTGAGAAACAATAGATTAATAATATAATGATTGAGAAACAATAGATTAATAATATAATGATTGAGAAACAATAGATTAATAATATAATGGTTGAGAAACAATGAATTACTAATATAGTGATTAAGAAACAATAGATTACCGCTAATATAGTGATTAAGAAACAACAGATTACTAATATAATGGTTGAAAAACAATAACTTAGTAATATAGTGATTGAGAAACAGTAAATTGCTAATATAATGTTTGAGGAACGGGCTGGTAGTTGTTGTATTTGCTGTCTGTTGTGACTCTTTCACTAACGGTTCCGCGGTAGCAAATTCACAAAAGTGGAAGTCTTCGCGTGGAGGACGGCTATTGCTGTATGCATTACACGTGTAATGTCAGAAGAACCCGGTCAGGGAAGATCTAGAGGACACGAAGATTTATAGTTAGTTGATGACGACCTGGCATTTATAAATGTCCAGGTCAGACAGGCTGTCGTTGTTTGCAGTTTCTCATTAACCGAATTTTTCGAAATACTCTCATAGTTTACTCTCCATAAAAAATACTGGGAATATGCTCTGCTTTCTGATAATGTTTTTGTTTTCTTGTGAACATATACACATCTTATGTTTGGTTTGTAGAATGTTTTAATGCCCGCGTGTTGTTCATAATAATCCCATTTCAGAAGTAGGAATGTGCAAGAAAATGGCGTCTTCTCTGTTTGGAAAAGGCATTTGCTTGTTTTATTTTCTCTTGACGCTGCAGTCAGAGCTAGTGTTCCTCGCCATGCAGGCTTTATTTTCCGCTGTACACTTGTGTTAAGATGTGCGCATTTGTACAGATAGATAGCATGAAGGAATACTGACATTGTTACACGTATTAGTTCAGTTTACATATAACTGTCATGACTTGTCCAGGCTTTGTTACACTTATTAGTTCAGGTTACATATAACTATCATGGCTTGTCCAGGCTTTGTTACACTTATTAGTTCAGTTTACATATAACTATCATGACTTGTCCAGGCTTTGTTACACTTATTAGTTCAGGTTACATATAACTATCATGGCTTGTCCAGGCTTTGTTACACTTATTAGTTCAGTTTACATATAACTATCATGACTTGTCCAGGCTTTGTTACACTTATTAGGTCAGTTTACATATAACTATCATGACTTGTTCAGACAGTTATACACTTATCAGTTCAGTTTGCATATAACTATCATGACTTGTTCACACTTTGTTATACTTATTAGTTCAGTTTACATATAACTATCATGACTTGTTCACACTTTGTTATACTTATTAGTTCAGTTTACATATAACTATCATAACTTGTCCACGCCGACTGGATGGGCAAATATTTGTGAAGATACAGACTTTCACACACCGTGAGACACGATACCTTTTCTGCGGACTCATTAACATGCATGTTACAGACATGCATGACTGATTTTTTACAAATCATCTGTGACCATATACGTGCGCTGTGATAGGTGTTTATTTGCTGGAAATAGGTTTATTCAGCCTACAAATGTTGAAGCCGGGCGGTTAAGACTGAGATAGGGAACATTTGGGTTTAGCTGGGCCAGAATTGATATCACTGATGAGATAATTCCGCGCCGCTGCACTGCTCTGTCTTCTTCGCTGGAGACATGAAATAAAGAGCCCTTTCATTGTTCGTTTATTACAAGAGGTGACAGATGCATTTAATTTAGTCTTTTATTTCCAGTGAG
This sequence comes from Achatina immaculata, assembly GCA_009760885.1. Taxonomy (NCBI): domain Eukaryota; kingdom Metazoa; phylum Mollusca; class Gastropoda; order Stylommatophora; family Achatinidae; genus Lissachatina; species Lissachatina immaculata. The sequence goes on from CM019691.1 coordinate 9,915,970, forward strand.
GATATCATCATCGTCGTCGTCATCGTCCGTCATCATCATCATGTGCCATCTTCTCAAGAAGAAGTGTTGGCTAAACGTGTACTGTCTCTTGCTTTCGTAGTGCACCCGCTAAGCCGTCCATGTCGTCCATATCTTGTTCATCCATCTGTTTATGTAACATAAATATTTAAACAAACTTAAATATTGAGTTATACATAAAAAGTCATACATCGTGGATACATCGTAACGAAGAATGAAATCTGAAAAAATTAAGTATAGGTATATAAATAACTAAATGCACATTCAGCAGATTAGAAACAGTATAATGATGTTGAAACTCATAAAAAAAAACCAACAAAAACCAAAGCACTTGAGAGTTTAACACTTTCACTTGAAAACAAGACTGCCAGCGCTGGGAATTCTTGCTGTCCTATGCCTGTTAATGCTAAGAGCGATATTTACGCAGTCTAAATAAAATAAAAGGTAGAACATTTCTGACCCGAGCCATATTTTTCAGTTACGCAATAACTTCATTCCAGTTTCTTTCAACCTAAATTTATCATCACGTTTTGTTCTGTCAGACCTTGGAAACTAATCACGTGTGTGTGTCTCACAGAAATGAGACTCTCATGGTACTTAGACTGCGTCCTTTAACTGTCAGTCACTTGGTGATATTGATTGCATTAGGTTGTTTTAAGAAAATCATAGAAGAGAAACTGTATTAGGTACTACTTTGTTTCTGCTCTAGCTTTAACTATATTGTACAATATTGGGGGCTAATATACAAGGTATTGTGATATATCTAGGGTGTTTAATTGATATCCTCGAAAAATATAAAAACACTTTAGACGTGAGAGAAAGAACGAACGAACGAACGAACATACTTTATTTTCACAGGGTTAAGAAATGGGCACGCAGGCCCGTGTAACATTCTGCCCTTCATCATACAGCTTTCACTCAGTCACAGCCTGTCTAACATTCTGCCCTTCATCATACAGCTTTCACCCAGTCACAGACATTCAGCCTTTGTTAATGAGCATAATAAGCATAAAGAAACAATTAAATGAATGCATACATAAGTAATAAACTTTCTCTTAAGAAGAATAATAAGAGGATGATCGAGACTCGAACCACGGACTTCAGTATTTTAAAGCGAGGAGATTTGGACACCGAGGAAGCTGAAGCTATGGGGATTTGAGCCGCGAGTGAGGTAGAAGAGCAGTTTTTTTTTTTCCTCACGGTAAAGCTACTCTATTCGCTGCCCAGGCATGCTTCAGTCAGTTAAACCGTAAATGGTTACCTGACACCTATGTTATGGAATCAGGGGAGAAGAATAAAAACATGCTCTTCATCAGAAATAACCGATATGCAGCATAGTAAAAATACAAGACTTTACTTAGCAGAAATAACCGATATAGAGCACATTAAAAATACAAGACTTTACTTACCAGAAATAACTGATATAAAGCACAGTAAAAATACAAGACTTTACTTACCAGAAATAACTGATATAGAGCACAGTAAAAATACAATACTTTACTTACCAGAAATAACCGATATGGAGCACAGTAAAAATACAAGACTTTACTCACTAGAAATTTACAGGCAGAGAATTTTATTTCTTAAAATGAGATGTTTTATGTGTGCAGAAAAAGTCGGGGTGTTCTTGAAAACCAGACAAATAATATAGTGACAAATAACTAAAAAGACAGTACTGATACTTCTGATGAAATAGGTAGCGTAACTCCAGTGTTAGAGCATACTTAGTGGTCATATCATGGGTCGCTGGATACTTTAATTATGTCAATAAACGGAAAACCTTGCTAGCAAACTTTGTGACAGAAAACAAGTTTTATGAAAGAAATAACACATTCTGTAGCTTCTGTGAGGAAAAAAAAAAGGTCAATCCAGTAATTATAATAATTTTTCTTTTCTAAATTGTAACCAAACCTACCAGTGACAAAACTAAAAAAAAATCCATTTTCCGCCAGTGTTTGATGCAGTGAGGCCGATTAGTGATACTGTAGAAGTTGTAATAATGTCGTGGAAGAGAGTTAACATAATTGATAGTTGTCCATGACTAGCTCGGGATGCGGAGAGTTAATGTTGAAAGTTTGTTTCTTCCGGCCATGTTTCTCTCTCTCCCCCCCCCCCTCCCTAATCCCCTTCTTCGTCGTCCCTGACTATACACTGCTGTATCAGTGACGTGCTGTACGGTCGATGTTACGTATAGCCCTGTTACAACGCGCATAGATCTCCGAATGCGTCAGATTATGTTACAGTCTTTCTGAGAGCTCAGATCGTGACAGGCTATTTCCAGTCCTTGAAGGACCGCAGGCTGCATTAAATCTGCTGTCTCTGTCTGGCAGAAATGAGACTCTCCTAGTGCGAAGATTGCGTCACTTTAACTGTCAGTCACTCGGAGGTCTTAAGATTCCACCTGGCTGTGTTAAAGAAATCGCAAAGCGTATGAGAAGGAGAGCTCTCTCGTTATTAATATTATTATTAATTTTGTGATTGATTATTCGTGGCAGAACTTGGACTGCGTCAGGTGACTTCTTACAGTTTTCGTGAACTAAATCTTGAGTCATGTTACTGCGTCTCACATTGATCAGAATTTGTAATTCTACATTTCTTTTTATGAAATTCAGTTTAAATTTAGTGCTGGGTTGTTTTTTTTTCAACAATTCATCAGATTTTTGAGGGCATAATTTGTCAGCGGCGGACAACATTGTTGAGACAGCCGCGTCGGCTTGTACACAACAGCGGACAGTTGTTGTTGATCACACAGTGTGCCTGGCTGATGTTAGTTTAGCGAATAACTGCTGGAGCAGGGTAATTTAGTGTCCAGAAACGAGCAGGATCAAACCTGGAATGCTAATCAACGAGCAGATTGTATAAATCACACAGGCCAGAAGCTTTATCGCGTCGACTGTCATGAATTATGCAAGCAATCTTTTGTTATTGTAGGGAGATATAAAATCTCAGTGGATATGAAATCGTACAGTCGTTATGTAAATTTGAGCAGAGGTAGATTAGCAATGGTAGTCCGGCTAACGGCTAGAAGACGTTGATAAATTCTTAGCCAGATAATCCTCATTAATTTTGCATTACATGCTCGCTGGTACGGACATAGTTGACAGAACCACGGTACTGCATTAATCGTCGCCGTAATCACCGCGCCGAATCGCGTCGTCATCATTATCAATATCAGCATCGCCAGGCAGTGACAGTTATGGTATTCGTGCTGCAGTTTTTCCTCTATGTAGGCGGTTGGCGTTTGTTGTTGATGCGAGATAATTCTTCAGAATTGTTACTAGAAAACAAGAAGAGCACTATATAGCACGGAAAGAGCTTAACTGAAGGACGCAAGTCATTAAGATGCAGGTTCCACGGACAAGAGATTTGTTTCTGAGTGCGCCATTTACAGTTTTTAACAGCGACAAAGATTAACAAGCGAAGTGTGAGCATCGATAAAACAGAAAACGGCCGCTGCTGGAAAATGTGAATGTTTTCTCATGAAACCTGCCCGCTTTTATTGGCTACCGGATTTAATTTAGTAGAAAAATAAACAGACTGTGAAGTTTATATTTGTTACGGGTGCTGTTTGGTGATCTTAGGTTATCTATTAATTAACTGAAATATCCCCAGTAAGAAACTGTTTTGCAGTGCTCCCGTTTTGAAAGTTTTTAGGACGACACATTTTTCGAATTTGTATTTACTCTGTGCCCTGGAACAGTAAATGCAGGATTGTAAATTTTAAGTGTTAATTTTTTTTTTTAAACTAGGTTTTAGATTCTGATCTTTGATCGCCCTTCTTGGCATCAGAAGGTCTGGTCTCCACAAGACGAGAGATAGTGGGGTTTGTGTGTGTGTGTGCTCTTTTTGAATTAGGCCCCACCCCCCCAAAAAAAAGATTGAACTAATGAACAAACACGAGAGATGGTAATTATAGAAAGAGAATACACGAGAAAGTGATAAGGGCATTAATGATTTGGCGAGTGAGTGATTATCAACTTGAGCGAGCAGGCCATTCTGAGATACTTGACAGTTGTAATCAAGAAGACCATTGTTTCCTGAAGGCATATCAGACAGTTTTGTTCAACATATGACATCAGATGGTCGGATTCTCCGTGGAGTGTGTCACTGACTGAAACAAGACCAGGGCTGTGGAGGAAGAAAATAATTTACAGACTGTTACGATGGCAGACAGCATGTAACTTGCTGATAAAATTCTCAGTTTGGCCAACAAGTAATTTGAAACACATGTTGAGCACCTGGACGTGGAAGTTTTATCTTGTTGGCTTACAGTTCGTTGTGGTTTCTGTGGGAAGAGCAGTCGACGAGGTTGTATCATTGTGACGTATTGGGTGGTTGTCAGCGAACAATACATCACGGAGATTCAACGTGTGCTGTACACGAGTGTCTCTCTGACCGAGATGTGGCCTGCAGAGTGGGAGCAGGATCTTCTTCAGAACGACTATGGCAGTCTTGACTACAACAGCCAGGAAGAAGGTAGGTAGAACAGCATATGTATCTTGGTCGTCTGTGTTGTTGTCCTCTTCATGTTGAACTAATGTCAAACTCTGGACTCCTGATTTCGTAAACTGGCGTGTTTTACTGCTACATGTTGGCGTTCTCTTCAGTCCTAGCGAGACCTCGGCTCTGATTCCACAAAACCACTTACAGAAACAAGTTTATTATCTTCTTGCGACCTTTCACCATAATGAGGTTGATGCGCACGCAAAATTGCAACATTTACTTCGCTTACATGGTCATGTTCTACCCTGCGCGAAGCTCTGTGTGCTCTGCCAGTCTTCTTCTTCTTCTTCTTCTTCTGTTTTTTCCAACTGCTTGCCTTGGTTTTTTTCCAGTCTTGAAGCTAACCTCAGAACAGTTCTTTCTCTTCCTCTCTCTCGCTCTCTTTCTGTCTCTCTCTCTTCCTGTCTCTCTCTCTCTTCTGCACCTATAATTCACCTTGGAACAGTTTCTTCTGTAGCGTTATCTCGACATATTCCAGCACAGATCTTCCTTGTTATCAGAGTACGTGGCAGTTTTTTCATGCCGAAAAACAATTCCAAATATATTAATATCCTAAACAGAGAATGCTTAATAAAGTTTAGAAAAAAAAAAGAAAAGCTCCCTTCTAAATGGAAAAAAATGAATAATTGTTAAAATAGAAAAAAAAGAAAGAAAAAAAGGCAACACTAGCGACTGCAATAACCGGGGAGGAGTAACTTTACTATCGGTTGTGTCAAAAGTATCTTTGCAAAGTCATTCTCAATAGAAGTAAAGATATAATGGATGCTGCAATGAAAAGAATAAGCAGAATTTCGAAAAGGGAGAAGCTGTCTCGATAAGATCTTTACTCTAAGAATAATACTTGAAGAACAGAAAAACCATTAATCCTGAATTTCATAGACTTTAAAAAGGCATTTGATAGCATACACAGAGATTCATTGTGGAGAATTTTAAGACTATACGGAATACCATCTAAAATTGTCAGTATCATTAAGGGTCTCTACATCGGATATGTTTGTGCAGCCAAGACAGAAGAAGGAATGAGCGAATGGTTCCAGATTGAAACAGGCGTGAAACAAGGATGTATACTTTCTCCTTTGGTTTTTTGGAATTGCCATAGACATCATAATGGAAAAAATGTTGCACAGGCAAAATTGGCATTGATTGGGTACATGAGACCCAAATAGAAGATTTTGATTTTGCTGATGACATAACTCTTACCAGTGACAATGTGAAATCAATGCAAGAAAAAACAGATACCAATGTTCACTGGCTAGTAAAATAGGATTTGAAATTAACAAGGAAAAACAAAAATAATTAAAATTCCCATTTATTAAGAAGGAAAAATAAACGTAGAAGGAACGGCTGTTGAAGAAGTCAACCAATTTGCATACCTCGGCAGCTAAATAGACCAGGATGGTGACACCAGAAAGGAAGTTAGAATTGCAAACACAGCACTGACCTTCAAGAATTTTAGAACACTCAGAAGTTATAAGCACAAAAACCAAGCTAAAATTATTCAATTCAAATGTAATGTCCACCCTCATTTATGAACGCGAAAGCTGGAAAACAGTGGAACGAATTTAAGAACAGAACAGAGATAAGACAGATAAGTGAACAACAACAGAGATAAGACAGATGATTGAACAAAACCTGTCTCATGGGTGTTCAGAAAAAGGAGATTGACATATATCGGTCACAGGATAGAAGGAACAGTCAGAGAATCTCAATAAACAAGCTGTCAATCGGAACACAACAGGCCAGAGAAAAAGAGGTCGAAACTCTAAAGAGGACATTGTGAAGAGAGGCCAAATTAATAGAATGAGGTTGAAGGGCTCGCCGAAAACAGGAAAATTTGGCGAACTACCTTGCAAACCCCGTGTGGCGTCTAACAGCAAGGGAAGGCTGTAAGAACATTTTCAAAGGAAATGACGTTGGCAGTAAATGACAGCTACCATATATGCGCTTTTATATTTACATTTCCTTCTTGATAGATTCCTCATTCAACATACACATACACAAATTTGACGAGTTTTTTTTTTTGTTTTTGTTGTTAAGCTTCTGTATGAGAGCTTTGGGAAATAAATTATTGACAGTGTTTAAATTTTTAAAAAAGTTTTGTAATATTGTTGGTATTATTTCATGTCGGGTTTGAATATCTGTCTGTCTAGTATTGTCCCAAACATAAATATCATGTTTGTATTTTATGCAATCAATGGAGAAGTTTTTTTTTTCAAATCTCTCTTTCTTAGAAACTACTCGTGTATTATTCTTTTATTTGTGCTGGTTTTGTTGACGTAGTTGTCATGCGAGGAGTTGGTAAGATGTCGGTGATCCAAGACGTTCACAATGTGTTTATGAGGAGAATACCGCGCCTGTCAGCAAGTATTTGTTGACGTAGATCTGTCAGAAAGTATTTGTTGATGTAGATCTGTCAGCAAGTATTTGTTGATGTAGATCTGTCAGCAAGTATTTGTTGGTGTAGATCTGTCAGAAAGTATTTGTTGATGTAGATCTGTCAGCAAGTATTTGTTGGTGTAGATCTGTCAGAAAGTATTTGTTGGTGTAGGTCTGTCAGCAAGTACTTGTTGATGTAGATCTGTCAGCAAGTATTTGTTGGTGTAGATCTGTCAGCAAGTATTTGTTGGTGTAGATCTGTCAGCAAGTATTTGTTGGTGTAGATCTGTCAGCAAGTATTTGTTGGTGTAGATCTGTCAGCAAGTATTTGTTGGTGTAGGTCTGTTAGAAAGTATTTGTTGATGTAGATCTGTCAGCAAGTATTTGTTGATGTAGATCTGTCAGCAAGTATTTGTTGATGTAGATCTGTCAGCAAGTATTTGTTGGTGTAGGTCTGTTAGAAAGTATTTGTTGATGTAGATCTGTCAGCAAGTATTTGTTGATGTAGATCTGTCAGCAAGTATTTGTTGATGTAGATCTGTCAGCAAGTATTTGTTGGTGTAGGTCTGTTAGAAAGTATTTGTTGATGTAGATCTGTCAGCAAGTATTTGTTGGTGTAGGTCTGTTAGAAAGTATTTGTTGATGTAGGTCTGTTAGAAAGTATTTGTTGGTGTAGATATGTTAGAAAGTATTTGTTGGTGTAGGTCTGTTAGAAAGTATTTATTGGTGTAGGTCTGTTAGAAAGTATTTGTTGATGTAGATCTGTCAGAAAGTATTTGTTGGTGTAAATCTGTTCGAAAGTATTTGTTGGTGTAGATCTGTTCGAAAGTATTTGTTGGTGTAGATCTGTTCGAAAGTATTTGTTGGTGTAGGTCTGTTCGAAAGTATTTGTTGGTGTAGATCTGTCAGAAAGTATTTGTTGGTGTAGATCTGTTCGAAAGTATTTGTTGGTGTAGATCTGTCAGAAAGTATTTTTTGGTGTAGATCTGTCAGAAAGTATTTTTTGGTGTAGATCTGTCAGAAAGTATTTGTTGGTGTAGGTCTGTCAGAAAGTATTTGTTGGTGTGAATGTGATAGAATGCTATCTAAGGGATATAATCCAGAATAATTTGGTATTTTTGACAGTATGATTAAAGCTTGCCCTTAATTATGACGTAGATGGTCAGAAAGGTCAGTTAGTACCTGGGGGGGGGGGGGGGGGGGGGGGGGAATCATGAATTTTATCCTGACATGTTTTATGAAAGTTAAATTTGGAATGTCCAGTTTATTTTGTCATTGAAGGTAATTTTTGGGCAGCTTAAAATCCCGAGATTTATGATAATGTTGGATGAACTTTACCTTGACATGTTTTTATAGCTAAATTTAGGTTGTTTTTGAGAGAGTAGTCCAAGGTCTGGTAAATAGGCGATTATATGAAGTTTACTCTTTCTTGTGAAGGAATGTTCACGAACAAAGAGAAGTAGAAATGGTGGTTGATATTTAAGCTCTGGACTTTTACGAGATTAGAATGAGGATTTTAGAATGTGAATTTTGATATGTATCAGTTGAGTGCGATTATTATTATGAGAATGATTTTCTGAGGACGATCTTGTTTAGCGAGGCTTGTATCATAGGTTAAAACGTGCTGGCAGTTTAGACAGAGAGTAATAGTTGATCGTTGTGAGGTTTTCTGATGGAATGTTGGAACTAGTATGAAGTGAGTTTTTGTTCTAGCTAGAGAGTGCTGCTACTAAATGTCGCCCCGTGTTACTGTGCAAGGAGTACTCAGAACTAACTACTGTTAGTAAACGTTGTGATTCGTGTGTATTCACTGAGATGTTCATAAGATGTAAGTAGTTGATTTTTTGCAATTCCATGTTGTGTGAGCACTGTCGCAACCTTGTTTTGTGTGCGTGTGTGTGTGTGAGAGAGAGAGAGAGAGAGAGAGTTGTCTTCTTCCTCCTTATGTGGCTAACAATTGTTCTAGCCGGGGAGTGCAGCCTCAAAGATGTTTTTTTTTGTCTAAACAATTCATCAGCATCACTCATCTGTCATTATTTGTCATGATAAATCTGTTGATGTTTTCAGAGTTGTCCATGTGGAGTTGTGGAGAATCTGGGGATGTTCAGTTTCTTGGGAATAACATTGAAACAATTGATAAGACTTCCAGACAGAACCTTTCCTGTCTGAGTAGTAGTCTGATGAATTTAACTACAACCTTTTTTACTCCACTAGACACATACATAAACAGCTTCATCGTCTGTTCTTAATCAGACAGCAGAGCATAACTATTGTCAGTGTTGCACGTGACCAGTCTTATCGGTCACAACGATACTATTTTATAGATCTGTCACCAAGTATTTGTTGATGTAGATCTGTCACCAAGTATTTGTTGGTGTAGGTCTGTCACCAAGTATTTGTTGGTGTAGGTCTGTCACCAAGTATTTGTTCATGTAGATCTGTCAGAAAGTATTTGTTGATGTAGATCTGTCAGAAAGTATTTGTTGATGTAGATCTGTCACGAGTATTTGTTGATGTAGATCTGTCACCAAGTATTTGTTGATGTAGGTCTGTCACCAAGTATTTCTTGGTATAGATCTGTCAGAAAGTATTTGTTGATCTAGATCTGTCAGAAAGTATTTGTTGATGTAGATCTGTTACCAAGTATTTGTTGATGTAGGTCTGTCATGAAGTATTTTTCCCGCGTAGGTGAAGTAAAGGAAAACACAGTTTTCTGTTGGCTAGTGGCAGGTTTCTTTTTTTTTCTTTTGCAGTGACAGTGTTACAATCTGAGGAAAAAAAAACAGAAAACAATATGGTCAACTTTATGAGTATTTGAAAAACTGAAACAGAGATTTTAAGAACTAAAAACTGAGATGCAGAGAAAACAAAAAGAATTTAATCTCAAACAAGATTTAATATTTTTCTAACTGCTGACACTGCAGTGAAATTGTTAACATTAAAAAAAAGACATCTGTGGAAAAAGAAGACGGTTGAAAAGATCCAGTTTATTCTTTTTACGTTGTCGGTGTTGATAGTTCCAGTTTATTCATTTCTTTTTTTACGTTGTTGGTGTTGATAGTTCCAGTTTATTCTTTTCTTTTTTTACGTTGTCGGTGTTGATAGTTCCAGTTTATTCTTTTCTTTTTTTACGTTGTTGGTGTTGATAGTTCCAGTTTATTCTTTTCTTTTTTTACGTTGTCAGTGTTGATAGTTCCAGTTTATTCTTTTCTTTTTTTACGTTGTCGGTGTTGATAGTTCCAGTTTATTCTTTTCTTTTTTTTTACGTTGTTGGTGTTGGTGGTTCCAGTTTATTCTTTTATTTTTTACATTGTCGATGTTGATGGTTCCAGTTTATTCTTTTCTTTTTTACGTTGTTGGTGTTGGTGGTTCCAGTTTATTAATTTTACATTGTTAGTGTTGGTGGCTCCAGTTTATTCTTTTTACGTTGTTAGTGTTGGTGGTTCCAGTTTATTTTCTTCTTTTTACGTTGTTGGTGTTGATGGTTCAAGTTTATTCTTTTTACATCGTCTGCGTTGGTGGTTAAGACAAGAAAGGTTTTCAAGAAAGAAGTCAGTGGCGTAAAGGATATTTAGTTAAGTCGATGACAGTTTTTGTAGAGAGCAGGGAAATGATCACAGGTTTGGTCCCATAAATAAAAGTTTGTTAAACCACCACACAACATCCTCATCAGATGAGAAAGAAAGACAAGACCAGGAATTGATATAATTTCCATAAATAAGTGTAGCATTGTCACCTGCGAGTACGTCATAAGAGTAAAAATCTTTTTTTTTTTTTGCATACATTTATCTTTCTTTTGTTTTCTCAGTTGTCCTTCTTTGAGGCATATTTGCCGAAATTTTGAGCTATTTTTTTCACAAACATTTCGCTTAAAAAAATCTTATTGCTGGTTTTTCCTCCTTCCCTTCTTCTTTCGACATTTTCTTTCCACCAGACACCTCCCAACTCATCTTTCCACCAGACACCTCCTAACTCATCTTTCCACCAGACACCTCCTAACTCATCTTTCCACCAGACACCTCCTAACTCATCTTTCCACCAGACACTTCCCAACTCATCTTTCCACCAGACACCTCCCAACTCATCTTTCCACCAGACACCTTCCAACTCATCTTTCCACCAGACACCTCCTAACTCATCTTTAGAACCAGTTCTATCTGAGCCGTATCGTCTTTATTATTCCTGTGAAGATGGCTCTGCGTTCAGTGATTGATATTACGAATAATTTTTCCCTTCAAAATCCTGCTCTTCCAGGAAAAAAAAAGCAAAAATTATGCCACAGTGATGTACATCTCTTATAGAAATTAGAAACTTCCACCACTTCACGTTGATGAAGTAGTTTGTCACAGATAACAGTGAAATAAGAAAAAGGCAGTTTTTGATAATTCTTATAAAGAAAAAAAAAAGCTAGGCAGCGTGAATTGACAACAGTAAACTTTGTGTCATGACAAACTATCAGCGGAAGTAGATATATTTTGACAGTGCTAACTCAGCCGTATTTTAGGCAGAATGTCATAGGTAATTATGATATTTTGATAATGCTGACTCAGCCATACTTTAGGCAGAATGTCACAGGTAATTATGATATTTTGACAATGCTAACTCAGCCATACTTTAGGCAGAATGTCACAGGTAATTATGACAAGCAGAATAGAACTGTGTACATGATAAACAACAGATGAAGTATTTTAGTTCAGCCGCTTAATAAAAAAAAAAAAGATAAAAGAGTTTCAGTACTAACACTAAGATAATGTATTTAGAAAAGTCCTTTTTGTAGTTGTAAATATTAATACCTTCTGTTCCTAGGCAGTAGAAATTAATAAACTGATTTTTGAATGATAATTTATCCTGTTTTTATTGTGTATGATGTAGTAACGACCGATTAATTTATTCCAATTTTTACTTTCTACTGTTGTACAGAAAATCGACCTTGTACTTTACATAATGGTTTCACTGGTATGTTGATCTGAAAAAGTGTATCTGTGAGTTGAGCACTTAGCTCCTTGATATACATACAGCAGGAACATATTACTTATTCAGCAGATTCTCGATCTTTGAGTGATCCATGTTTTATGGTAATTAATGTGATTAGAAAAAAAAGTGATGTTATCATGCTGTTATCTAAAGTGATGTTGTCTATGGGATATGGTGTTTTTGCTATCTTCAGGTTGATAGCGAGCAATAACATCATATCCCATAGAGTCATCTACAGAATATTGAGGCAGGTAGAAGTGTTTGGTTCAGTTTTACAAAGCGACGTAGAGAATGAGGCAGTGAGAAGAATACATATGGTAGAAAGTATGAAAGTAAGATGATTGGTTGGAGTTGCTTTCCTCTGTGGTGTCCCAGTCTCGTCTTTAGGGCGCAGCTTGTATTCTGTACCAGGAGGGAAGCTACGCAGCGAAGTTGTTTCATTTTTATTTTTCTTCTTTTATTTATGTGTTGTGTTGTTTTTGTGTGTAATCCTTGAAAAAGCAGGCTGACGCTGAAATATTGGATGTTGTGTATTTTTTCATTTATACATTCTCATCTTATACTTTCTGCCATTTGTGTTTTTTTTATTTATACATTCTCATCTTATACTTTCTGCCATTTGTGGTTTTTTTTTCATTTATACATTCTCATCTTATACTTTCTGCCATTTGTGTTTTTTTTTTATTTATACATTCTCATCTTATACTTTCTGCCATTTGTGTTTTTTTTATTTATACATTCTCATCTTATACTTTCTGCCATTTGTGTTTTTTTTTATTTATACATTCTCATCTTATACTTTCTGCCATTTGTGTTTTTTTTATTTATACATTCTCATCTTATACTTTCTGCCATTTGTGTTTTTTTTAATTTATACATTCTCATCTTATACTTTCTGCCATTTGTGTTTTTTTTTTTCATTTATACATTCTCATCTTATACTTTCTGCTATTTGTGTTTTTTCATTTATACGTTCTCATCTTATGCTTTCTGCCATTTGTGTTTTTTTTTATTTATACATTCTCATCTTATACTTTCTGCTATTTGTGTTTTTTCATTTATACATTCTCATCTTATGCTTTCTGCCATTTGTGTTTTTTTCTCACTTTTTCTCAGTGTCCTCATTCCCTCTGTCACTTTGTAAAACTGAACCATACACCTCTGTCTACCTTGATTACTACAACCATATACCTCTATCTACCTTGATTACTACAACCATATACCTCTATCTACCTTGATTACTACAACCATACACCTGTATCTACCTTGATTACTACAACCATACACCACTATCTACCTTGGTTACTATAACCATACACCTCTGTCTACCTTAATTACTAGAACCATACACCTCTATCTACCTTGATTACTACAACCATACACCTCTATCTACCTTGATTATTACAACCATACACCTCTCTCTACTTTAATTACTGGAACCATACACCTCTATCTACCTTGATTACTAGAACTGTACACCTCTGTCTACCTTGATTACTAGAACCAGTTTTACCACAGTCCTTATCTCTTTTTTTAACTATGTGATATTGTGCTGTTGCCCCCTATCAGGCTGTAGAGTCTTCTGCGAGATTTGGTGCTACTGCATATATCTTCCCTGATCTGCCGGCATACGAAAGGATGGTATAGTCCGTTATCCAAAAAAAAAAAAAAACACACACACACACACACGCACACACGCACGCACGCACGCACGCGCGCGCGCACACACACAGAGAGAGAGAGAGAGAGCATATTTTGCAGAACATGAGAATCTGGTGTTTTGTATCCATGAAGATGGCGGATATGATGAAATTAAATGTGCTAAAACGTGAAAAAATTATCTCACTTACAACACTTTTGAAGTCTACTCACTCAACCCCCCCCCCCCCCCCCAGACTAGAACAGAAGATATTAATATGTTAATCCGTACAGCGACTTTATCATCTCTCTCCCTCTCTATCTGTCTCTCTCTCTGTCTCACACACACTCTCACACACACATATATACATATACATTCTCATCGTTTGGGTTCCCCTGACGGCAGCTGTTTTCATAAGAATCCAATTTTTGTTGACTGTTGTTAGAAGGAGCGTTTCATATTAGTTATCTGTTGCTCTTGGTGGAAGATCTGTTACGATCATAGTAAAAGGATTTTACTTCCATGAAAAGAAACTGCTGTTTCTAGAACTCGGTAAAACATTTGGAGTATAGGGGAAGAAAACAAGAAATATGAACAAGAAAGCAGTGGAGCACTATATATATCTATATATATGATTTTCTAGGATATTCCTATCTATTCCGTTCGCTTACTTTGTGGAACAGAGCGCTGGTGTATAACTTTTTTTTTGACTGGTTGAAATATAGACCTCATATTTGCAATTTGAAGACTGTTTAGGTGCAGACATATGTTTGCTGTATTTAAAACCTGCCGATCTCCTGTAGCAGAGTAGCTTATCTCTTGGTAGATTCTACCAGTCTGTTTGGTTGGTATAGACGGCCACTATAGCAAGAGACTGTGTATGTGTTTCTCTGATAACTCCTGTTAGGTCAGGTTCATCTACCGTCATATGACAGGAATACATCTTCTGTCATCAAGAAATTGTTGGTTTAGGTCTGTCAGCAAGTATTTGTTTGGTTAGATTTGCCAACAAACATTTATTGATGTAGATCTGCCACCAAATATTTCTTGGTATATGTTTGTCAGCAAGTATTTGTGCGTGTATGTTTGCCACCAATTATTTGTTGGTGTAGATCTGTCACCAAGAACTTGTTGATTTTGATCTGTCACCAAGTATTTGTTGATGTTGGTTTGTCACCAATTATTTGTTGGTGTAAATCAGTCATCAGGTATTTGTTGGTGTAAATCTATCACGAAGTATTTGTTTGTGTAGATTTGTCACCAAGTTTTTGTTGGTGTAAATCTGTCACCAAGTATTTGTTGGTATAGTCTTTTAACAAAAGTCTGACGGAAGGAAACTGCGGAACAGAATGTGACAGAAATAGTCAGGGATACGAACATTTAAAAGACTGAAACAGATTATAAAGCCTGTAAACTAAAAAAAGCTCAGAAAATAACCCCACCCCCCCAAAAAAAAAAAGTTAAATCTCGCACAGTATTAACATTTTTCTATCTGTCGACACTAAGATGAATATTTCAACATTTCAAAAAATATTTATGAAGCCAGAAAACCAGAAACTTGTGGCTTTTTTTTTTTTTTTTGGTGTGAGTCGAGATAGTCAGGTTTTAAAGGTGGGAGAAAAAGGCAGGCAGAAATATATAGCAGGCAAGTACCTGGAAAAAGCTGTTGGCAGGGTGGCTCATCTTCTGGCAGGTTTTCAGATGGTTGAACCATCCTTCCTTCGGAGTTGAGTGGCCAAAGCGTAGGGAAGATAGAGCAGCAAGAACTCGGCAGGCACCCACCTGGGATAACCCGGGCGATGTCGAAGCATTAGATTTAATTTTCACATCTGTTCTCTTCTAGAACAGAACTTGTACATTGTAAGGGACAGCACATTGTAAGGAGACAGCACATTGTAAGGAGACAGCACATCGTAGTGAAAGTATAATATGAGTGCTTTGTGTTCAGTTTCGAGAAAAGGGTGGAGCATTTATCCGTTAATTAATACTCATTGTTTAACACAGAGATTTCAGCTTGTATTTAAAATAAAAATAAAACAGTCCCCAGAGTACTTCACTAGAGAAAAAGATTTCGAAATCAGTGACTATAGGGGAAGTCTTGGGATTCAGGCCTATATAAGTTACTCTGTAGAGACCACATATATTAGAAGGTGACAAAATAGTATTTTATTATTAACCCAGCTATTCGTACCGGCTCCAAGTTTGTTATATGGGATTTTGGGGGTAATGTGGGTTATATTTTGTCAGGAAATTTTCATGTTATTACTGATCTTAAGTTTCATTACTATCATATATTTGTAAACATCTTTAGGAAATGCTTACCGAGAGAAATGAGAATGTACTATTACAAGATACTTTTGTTCTAAAGGAAAGTTCTTCGCGATCGCATTCTCCCATTCTTGGAGAAAACCATGCGGACACTTATCATAGGTTAATCCTACGGCTTATAGAAAATACATACCCAGCTATTCAGATTTTTCTTTTTTTTTTCCCCACCGATATAATGTACTTTTGTTCTAGAGAAAACTCCCTGTATACTGTTGTACTGGAGAAAACGCCTATACAGTGTACAGTTGTACTAGAAAAAAATCCCATCCATTGTGCAATTGTACGGGAGAAAACTCACAGTGTACTATTGTACTAAATAAAACTCCCGTACATTGTACTTTTGTACCAGAGAAAACTCACACAGTGTACTATTGTACTAAAGAAAACTCCCGTACATTGTACTGTTGTACCAGAGAAAACTCACACAGTGTACTATTGTACTAAATAAAACTCCCGTACATTGTACTTTTGTACCAGAGAAAACTCACACAGTGTACTATTGTACTAAAGAAAACTCCCGTACATTGTTCTTTTGTACCAGAGAAAACTTGTTGTAGTCACAGATCAGTTGTTGGTTACATTATATTGGGAAAATTACTTTGTCATTATATTGTAGATATCATTGAGTACAATATTGTTACATACTGTCTGGTAGTTATGTTATCATTCTCTTCTTATCAAATATTCCTAGTGTTCGTTGACAACATGCGTATTACGTTGTTGTTTTAAACATCCAGATTTGTTGGTAATCACTTATATCCAGAAAATCTGAACAGTTCTTTGATCACACAGGCCTTATGTTGTATTAAAATAATCCCCAGTGGTTGTTATTTACGAGATCGTTATGTTGTATTCAGAAAATACCAGCAGTCTTCCGTCACAGATGTCTTTACTAAACTAATCCCAAGTGATTGTTAATCACAGGGTTGTTATGTTGTATTCAGAAAAATCCAAACAGCATTTAGATCATAGACGCCTTATGTTGTATTAAAATAATCCCCAGTCATTGTTAATCATTGAATCCTTACGTTGTATTCAGAAAATCCCTGCTGACGTTTTTTTTTTAAAATCACGAGATCTTATTGTGAACGGAAATAATTTGTTAATAAAAGTTGATGAGATGGATGTTTTTTTTTGTCGTATTAAAACAACTCCTGGTTGTGGATGATAATAAGGTTCATCAGTTTTTTTCAGTCCTTGATTAACTGATTCTTCTTCATCACATACTCATTTTCCTGGTGTATTTAAAACACATACTGCTTTAAATAGCTACACGTTGGTTGTTGTAGCAAAGTAAACATTCATAATGATCGTTGATAGTAAGGCTGCTGTGCCGCTTTAAAAATGTCGAAGGTGATGTATCTTCTACGATGGTCTGACAGATGCGCTCTTGTTTATCCTCGTGAAGACAAGCCTAAGTCCCGTGGCATTTGCGTACCGTAGGGACGTGGAATGTTAGTGCCTTCACATTTCTAGGCCACTACAGCCATTTGAGGTAGGGATGCCAGCACCTTGCCTCGCTGCCTTTGTTTACCTAGGGGGGAAACCACAGGTACCCATTTTTTTTAGGCTGGGTTGACTCAGGCGTCGGTCGGTCCGAAAAAAAATTCCGCCCGAGTGCAAATCGAACCAGGGACCTTCTGATTGACAGGCGAGTCCACAAACCACTACACCACCACGGAACCATCAAAAAGCAGAAGAAAATGCCCAGCAGCACATATCAGATGATTGGACGCCTGGAAGAGATAATGATAGTGGGTTTTTTTTCGTAATAGAAAACTCGTTTGAAAGTGGCAGATGTTTAACTTTTGTTGTGGGTTACCAAGGGTGATCCGGCTCCGCAACCACCTTCAGGGCTGGTTTACTCTTTGACGTGGTCCTCACAGCGACAGCAGCTTATGCACATGTTTCAGTGTCCTTTCTCTTTGCGTTGGTGTCTTCTGTTTTCAAGTTTGAATGACGTTTCATTTTCCATGGACGTAGCGCCTCTCTCTCTCCCTCTCTCTCCTTCTCTCTTTCCCTCACTCTCTCCCCCTCTCCCTCTATCTCTCTCCCTTCCTCTCCCTCTCTTTCTCTTTGTCAGGTCTTGCACTTATTCCTGAAAGCTGCTGCAGTTGTTGAAAAAGAAATTCAGTGATGCATTCGAAATATCTGAGCTTTGGTCTCTCTCCTGAACTCTCTACCGCTTCAAAAGTTTGCCATAGAAGTATTGCTTCAGAATGTGAATGCTGTCCTTCCGTATACTGGCTTCAAAATGTGAATGCTGTCCTTCCGTATACTGGCTTCAAAATGTGAATGCTGTCCTTCTGTATGCTGGGTTCAGAATGTGATTGTTGTCATTCCGTATACTGGCTTCAGAATGTGAATGATATCCTCCATATACTGGCTTCAGAATGTGAATGCTGTCATTCTGTATGCTGGCTTCAGAATGTGAATCCTGTCCTTCTGTATAATGGCTTCAGAATGTGAATGATGTCCTTCCGTATACTGGCTTCAGAATGTGAATCCTGTCCTTCCGTATACTGGCTTCAGAATGTGAATGATGTCCTTCCGTATACTGGCTTCAGAATGTGAATCCTGTCCTTCCGTATACTGACTTCAGATTGTGAATGCTGTTCTTCCATATACTGGCTTCAGAATGTGAACGCTGTCCTTCCATATATTGCAAGGAGAGAAAATACCTGGTTATAGTGAAAATATGGACTTCGTGCGCTTCCATTAGATTTGACTGGTAAATTCGAATGGAGAACTAGTGGAAGAACAGGATGTTAACCTCATTGTGATTGCTCGTGTAGTCTTCTGTAGTATAATAGTTGGAGCTTTCTCTAGTACAGTAGTACACTCTATGAGAGTTAATTCAAATATAATAGTACACTGTATGGGAGTTTTCTGTAGTACAATAATGCACTCTATGAGGTTTTTCTTTAGTATAATAGTAAACTCCATGGGAGAGTACAGGTGTAGACTGTGTGGGAGTTTTCTCTAGTACAGGTGTAGACTGTGTGGGAGTTTTCTCTAGTACAGATGTAGACTGTGTGGGAGTTTTCTCTGGTACAGATGTAGACTATGTGGGAGTTTTCTCTGGTACAGATGTGGACTATGTGGGCGTTTTCTCTAGTACAGGTGTCGACTGTGTGGGAGTTTTCTCTGGTACAGGTGTAGACTGTGTGGGAGTTTTCTCTGGTACAGGTGTAGACTGTGTGGGAGTTTTCTCTGGTACAGGTGTAGACTGTGTAGGAGTTTTCTCTAGTACAGGCGTACACTATGTTGGCGTTTTCTCTAGTACAGGTGTAGTGTGGGAGTTTTCTCTAGTACAGGTGTAGTGTGGGAGTTTTCTCTAGTACAGGTGTACACTGTGTGAGAGTTTTCTCTGGTGTACCTCTTGTGTTATGCAAGAATACATAGGGCCGAAACGCTTCCTGTAAAAATGGAGAAGGGGTACTTCTCTGATGATCTGAGGAGTTGTATTAGTATTTTGCTCTCTGCAACAGAGTTTCCTGCCTGGCTGTGTGTAGACGTGGCTATTGTCTCGGAGGAGTAGATGAGACAGCGGATAATATTCTTGTTTCTTTGAGTTGCTCCTCTACAAGTCAGACAGATCACCCAGCTTGTGTCTCACACACATACACACACCTGAGCTGTATGCCAGTGTAGGATAAATTATGTGTGCTAGAATACTTAAGGAGTTTGTTTTCTACTTTTTTGGAGAATTTTTTTCCCCAACAATCCTGTGTGACAGTTTGATGAACTCCTCAGAAAAGGCTTTACGGGTAGCTGTTTAAACAGAGCGCCACAGCTTGCCTTGGGTGCACTTCATGAAATCTGTGTTTGTTCGCGTTATCTATCCATTAGAATTTGCTAGAAATAGTGTTTTCATCTTTTCAGATTTAGGTCCTGTGTTCTTTAACGTGCCAGAATGGCAGGAAAGGTGTAGATGTGTCAGAAGAAAATAAAGTACATTTATGACTCGTGCTGTATGGAGTCCTTATAAATTAGTTATGCTGAGATATTGCTTAAAGTAGTTTCACTGTTTGCTCTGGATGATTTCAGTACAGTAGCAGAAGTTTATGATATTCGTGCATGCGGTTGAAACGTTTATGTTCGTAGTCTCGACTTTAGGTCCAGATGATCGTGGAAGGTTATGTTAATTAATTCATGCATTGCTATAAACGTTGCTTTACAACAGCGCATGAAACTGCACTTCTGCTGTCGTTTATTTTGAAACAATTATCTGTAACAGCGGTTCTCAAACTGGTTGCAGACCAGTATAGCCAGTAATAATTACCCTACACCCTTTCGTCGGTTGGTATTTAATTTTTAAGAATCACAAAAATATCGTGTTTTCTGCTTAAGGCATTTAAAAATTATATTTAAAAAAATTATACACGTTTTTAAGTAAATTAAATTAATTTTTAAAAGTAAATTACGTCAGTTTTAAAAATTACTTTCAAGAGCCTGAGCTCTTTGAAAGGTCCTCAGTGGACCTCGGTATGAGAATCACTGAGGAAAATAGTATTTCTTTTTTTTCCTTCTTGCTATAGAAGATTCATTGGACTATAATAATATTTCTTTTATCGAAGATTCTCTCATCTTCTGGCAATACCTTCTTCCTTTCTGAGTACAAAATATAAACTTCCTAATATCCTCTAAGTTGCTGTTATATGTGGCAGATCGTAAGAGCAGGAAGGTTTAGATAGCAGAACTTAAAGTAAGAGCAAGCAGGTTTAGATAAAGCATTAGAACACAGCGTAAGAGCAAGCAGGTTTAGATAAAGCAGTAGAACACAGCGTAAGAGCAAGCAGGTTTAAATAAAGCAGTAGAACACATCGTAAGAACAAGCAGGTTTAGATAAAGCAGTAGAACACAGCGTAAGAGCAAGCAGGTTTAAATAAAGCGGTAGAACACAGCGTAAGAACAAGCAGGTTTAGATAAAGCGGTAGAACACAGCGTAAGAGCAAGCAGGTTTAGTTAAAGCGGTAGAACACAGCGTAAGAACAAGCAGGTTTAGATAAAGCAGTAGAACACAGCGTAAGAACAAGCAGGTTTAGATAAAGCGGTAGAACACATCGTAAGAACAAGCAGGTTTAGATAAAGCAGTAGAACACAGCGTAAGAACAAGCAGGTTTAGATAAAGCAGTAGAACACAGCGTAAGAGCAAGCAGGTTTAAATAAAGCGGTAGAACACAGCGTAAGAGCAAGCAGGTTTAGATAAAGCAGTAGAACACAGCGTTGTATTGTTAAACCTCAAACAAATCATAACCAAAGACTTTCACGCGTTTCCCTCTCTCACGTCTAAAAGTACTTTGTTTATTATTTTCCCCCGAGGTCTAACCATACAACACCGTGCTATTGCTTTATTGTGCGAAAGCCTGGGTTTTTTGGTATTTGTTTTCCTATTTGTAAAAAAAAAATTAGAAATACTTCCACGTGATCAGACGATTGGGAGCTTTTGGGAGCTGAGTTTGTTTATATAGGAACGACTTAACTATTTTATCTTCACAGAATGAAGAGCTAAGCAGGCAGGCGCGCCTGGCGTTTCGGTCCTCACTCTTCAGTAGTCGTTCTAATGCGAGTATTGGCATCGGTATACTAGCAGTGCTAGTAGTACTGTACTATGTCTAGTGCTGATCATTAGACTGTTTTACTGTGTGTTATTTATATATACCATAAAATAGTATAATTACCAGCGGATATGGTGTTAGTGTCCATATTTTCCTTGACCTGTCAGCACAGTAGAGGGTGATATGGTCAGTATCACGCCTGGCTGCCTTTCCTTCCCCAACTCCAGAAGACGTCGGGTACCCATTTCTACAGCTGGGTGACTGGGGTGCCTCCGGCCGGATTCGAACCCCCGACTTTCGCCATGAGAGACCAGTGCACTAACCACATAGCCACGCAGACACTATATATATATATATATATGTGTGTGTGTGTGTATATATATTATATATTATATTATATTATACCTCGGATTATATATATATATATAAAATTCACAAAATCAGAATATATATATATATACGCAGGCCAGAGATATCTTAATAACAACAGCAAAAGACATGGTTCCAGTAAAGAAAACACAAAAGAATGGATGGATTACAGCAGGTACACTAGAACTGATAAAACAACGTAGAGAAATGAAGAGGAAGTGGAAACTGACAAAAAACAACAATGAGGAATATAAATCCTTAACAAAAGAAGTACGAAGAAACATACGAAAAGACAAAAAAACAATACATACAAGATTGTTGTGAAAGAATAGAAGGACATCAGAAGTGTGGAAGAGATAATGAAATGTTTTTAAAAATGAAGACATTGACGAGAATTGTCACACCTAAGCTAAATGTAATTTGTGACGAGATTTGGAATACCTTGACAGAGACAGAGGAAATTATAAAAAGATGGAAGAAATATTGCAGAGGAATGTATGAAACAACCGACTGTGAAAGCAGGAATCAACAGTGTAAATTATTATTGGAGAAGAAAGAACCCGAACCGACAATAGAAGAAGTTTTATTGCCAATAAACAATCTGAAAAATAATAAATCACCAGAATGTGATGAGACAACAACTGAACTTATTTAAGCAGGAGGAAAGGAATGTGCAACAATCTGTCATGCACTATGTAAAAAGATATGGCATTCAGGTATTTGTCAAAAGAATGGAAAAGAACTGTACTCATCTCTCTCTCTTTCTCTGAACCTTAAGTGCCCAGGGCACATGGGGCTTCCGCAATGGTTTTCCACAAATGCCTGTCTTTCGCCTTTTTTTCTGCTCTTGCCCAGGTGAACCCTCTATTGCTCAACATCCTTTCTGTTGTTCTTCTCCATGTCTCTTTTGGTCTACCCTTACTTCTGCTCCCCTGTGGTGTACTCATACCACTGCCAAAAAAAAAGGGTAACCTGAAATTATGCACAAACTACAGAACTGTTGCCCTGATTAGTCATGCCAGTAAAATTCTGTTAAAAATCATAATGGGTAGACTTCGTAAGAAAATAGAAGAAGAAGTCAATATGGTCCAAGCTGGTTTCAGGCAAGGAAAAGGATCAAGAGATCATATATTCAATATAAAATTAATAATAGAGAAATGCAGAGAATTTAATGTGAATCTATATTTATCTTTTATAGACTACTCAAATGCATTTGATTGTGTACAACACCAGAAACTTCGGGAAATAATGGAAAAAATGGGGTTTCCAACACATTTGATACAATTAACATCACTGTTGTATCTAGACCAACAGGCAGCAGTAAGAATAAATGGTGAAACAACAACTTGGTTTGACATAAAACAAGGGGTCCATCAGGGATGTATATTGTCACCTTACTTATTTAACTTGTATACTGAAAATATAATGAGGAATGTTAGAGAAGATGTAGACAAAGAATATTACGATGCCATAACAATTGGAGGTTTTGAAATACCAGAGATTAGATATGCTAATGACACAGTGTTACTGTCCACAACACAAAAAGGGATGGAAAAACTAATTATGTCAGTCCATAAGAACAGCGAAGAGCAAAACCTCTATCTTAATTTGAAGAAAACTAAATTGATGACAACTGACAAAAAAAATAAGGCAGCTAAAATATGTATCAATGGAGAAAATTGGAAGAAGTGGAGAGTTTTGAATATCTTGGATCACTACTAACTAATAATGGAGATACAATGAGGGAAATTAAAAGGAAGACATCTGTCACTTTTCAGAAACTCAAACAACTAAAGAATCTGTGGAGAGGAACAGACAGAACTACAAAAATAAGATTTTTAAGGGCATGGATCTTTCCCATCGCAACATATGCCTGTGAACATTTTTTTTTATAAATAGGAAACAACGAGGCTTTGGTACGGTGAAGTAAGAGAACACAGTTTTGTAGGATTAGACCTCGAAAAAAATCGTAGACAAAGCACTTTAGTGAGACGTGAGAGAAAGAAAAATCACAAGAGAATTACCTGGGATTCGAACACGGACTCCTGTATGACGAGCAGCCGTCGAGCCACGAGAGAACAGCATAGTGTCGACTTAGCCAACTAGCAACATATGCCTGTGAGGCTTGGACACTTAACAAAACAGCTGAGAAACACGTAAATGACTTTGAATGTAAACGCTACAGAAGAGTTCTTCAAATATCATGGACACAAAAAAGAACAAATATATCCATACTACAAGAACTTAATATTGAAAAAGACTGGCTAGTAAAGAAGGATTAAAAGAGAAAACGTAAACATTTTGGAGACATTAAACTTCATGATAATCTAGATAAGACCGTATTGGAAGGGTACATAATGGAAAAAAAGAAACAGAGGAAAACCAAGGCGAAGATGGCTGCAAGACGAAATGTTAATTGACCGCATCAGTCTCTTTTTTGTGTGTGTGTGAATGTTCGCCACTGTAACTGATGTTGGATGTATAGCTTCTCTGTCTTTTTCAGCGTTCTGTTAGACTCTGTCTAATTGTGTCTGACCTTCTTATGTTTTCTAAATAATGTTCATTGTGGTCCCCACCCACCCCCCCACCCCCATTGTTAATGTTGTACCTTCTATGAACATTTAAATCAATATTCTGTGACGAATCCTTGAGCAGGCCTCGATGTAGGAAGAAAAAGTAGACAGCAGAAAAGAAAGGACATTTGATTCGTCTTCAAATAGACAATTCTGCTTGTTAATATTATTCTGAGAGCGTGTTTCTTTTGCGCGTCCACAGACATAAATATTTGGTCTACTGTTGGGCTGTCCTGGTATAAAACTGGCGTTTTAGTGTTGTTCCTTTATTAAATATGTCCATCCGAGTGTTTTGTGTTTGCTTCTCAAATTACATGACGATTGAAAACAATCATCATCTTTATTTTCAGCTAGTCGATCGCCTGTCGTGTTTACATTATTGATATTTGTTCGCGGAACTGAATTGTAGATTGTCTCATTAATCTGCGTGATCGTTAATTTTTGTTTCTTCTGTATATCAGTTCATATCTTGCCCGTACCTTGGTGAATGGACGTCCATCTACTTGATACTTTTTATTAATATTGTGCTTCTCTGAGCGTTTTGCCCTCTTCTGTGTCGTCTCGTGTATCCAGCGCTATGAATGTTGCTGAATCATGTAGCAACGACGGAGATAATAGTAAGGAAACAAGAACATTCATTTCTCTTTCACCTGAGATGGATGAAATGAAAGGAGGGATGTATAATTCTGACTCTTGTGTTAAGACAAGACAGGACAAGACAACTGAAATATGATTTGATCTGGGAAGTGAAGGACCAGGTAAAAACGTTTGTGCTGAAATGAGACAATATTAAGTGCAGAAATAGGGAGACTGGAAATTTCTGGCGTGATCTCTGTCACTACAGAGATTAGATTAAAGCGGAATCAGTTATTTAAGAAATCACGCTCAAGTGGGATCTGTCACTGCATTTATCATATTCTAGTAGAATCTTTCATAACAAAGATTATATTAAAGTAGACTCTGTCACTACACATATCACGTTCAAGTAGAATCTGTCAGTACAGATATCACTTTCAAGTTTTTATCACTACACAAATCATGTTCAAGTAGAATCTATCATTACATTTATCACATTCTATCCACTGCTGGCGAGATCCTTCGGCTGCCGCGCGTGGGGTGAAACTCATCCCGGTCAGTGGCGAAAATGTGATTAGGGTTGCCGTGCGTCGCCGTTGTGAAAAGGTGATGGAAAGAATAAAGTGAAGTTTAATCGGTATGTCTAGTAGTCTCACGGCGAGAGCTACTCATACCACGGCACCTCTGCTCTAGAGGCCGGCCACGTCAGATATACACCCATACTGGTGAAATATGCCTTAACCGGCTTAAACCAGGGGTGAAACTTGATGACTACTCATGTCACAGTACCACTGCTCTAGAGGTCGGTCACGTCCTTACCACGTCCATACTGGGATAATACGCCTAAACCGGCTTAACCCAGCGGGGAAACTTACTAGTGGCGAGGATTCGTCCTCCTGGAGAAAACATCTGACCTGGTCACAACTAGGAAGGGTAGGGGCCACGACCACAAACTGCTGAAGTCGGAGACATTGGACCAGTGCAGTCTAGATAGGCAACCACCCTCAACCGGGTGAGAACCCGAGGGGGATATATACGTATCCTAATCACGTTGAGGTCTTCCGGTGAGAAAGTCTAACACTAGGCTGGATGGGCAACCACCTCTCCCGGCGGGGATATACTGATATCCAAAACACGTCGAGGTTTTCTGGTGAGAAAGTCCAACTCTTGATTAAACTGGTGCAATGAAAACCACTGTGTCATGCAATCCCGCTTCTGAGACCCACCGAGAATACAGGCCCAAGCCCTGCGATACTGTGAACCTCTTGTGGTCCTCTCAGGGATCTCGTGTGGTCCTCTCTGGGATCTCGTGTGGTCCTCTCGGGGACCACAGGAGGACCACATGACCTATCAAGGACAACAGGAATAAATTCAGTAGGATCGCGAGGCGTTCTTGGTGGTAGAAGCGAACGAAGAAGAGGAAGAGTTCACATTCTATTAGAATCTTTTTCACATAAATTAAAGTAGAATACGCCACTACAGATACCAGGTTCAAGTGGAATCTATCACTACTAAAATCATATTCAAATGGAATCTCTCTCTCTCTGTCTCTGAACCTTAAGTGCCCAGGGCACATGGGGCTTCCGCAAGGGTTTTCCACAAATGCCTGTCCTTCGCCTTTTTTTCTGCTCTTGCCCAGGTGAGCCCTCTATTGCTCAACATCCTTTCTGTTGTCCTTCAAATATCATGGACACAAAAAAGAACAAATATATCCATACTACAAGAACTTAATATTAAAAAAGACTGGCTAGTAAAATGGAATCTGTCACTACTAAAATCATATTCAAGTGGAATCTGTCGCCGCAGAAATCACATTCAAGAAGAATCTGTCACGACATGCAGTATCCAGGTAGAAAATATCACTAGAGTTTATTTTTACGTTTATTTGACGTTTATTTTATTTTACATTTATTTATTATTTATTTTATTTTACCTTTATTTCGTAAAATGTGTGTGTGTGTGAGAGAGAGATAGAGATAGAGAGAGAGAGAGAGAGAAAGAGAGATAGAGATACCTATCTGCTATCTGACTTTGTTAGACTGCAGCAGTGCAGGCAGTTTTCTGTTCAAGTTAGCTCTGATTTTTGGTGTGGACTCTCCTTGAAGCGTTGATTCTAACCCGCAGTTTACAGCAACAGCACATAACCAGATATGCAGAAGAAACAACTTTGCGGCACTCGGGGAAGGGGTGAGGGAAGGGGGTCAATTTTCACTGGGTAGTCAGGAAGGAGTTTTATGTTTGGGAGATCTTAATTATTTGTTTCAAAAATATTCCGCACAGACAACTAGCATGTAGCAGTAGATCAGCTTCACATGTGCATACAAGAGAAACACGTAACAGAGAAACTTGCTGGAGAAGACGTGACGACCTGCACCAAAATGAACCTAAGCATTGTCATCTGACTACAGTGTATCTTCTGTCTTGTTGATCAGTAATATGTTTATTAAAGGGCATTGCTATTTTAAAATCTTTACAAAACAAAATCACTTTGTTGTTATTTTATCTGTTAATATAATGTATCAAGACGTTATCTCCCTCGAGATATGCTGCTATAAATGTCCTTTTGTCCCGGAATGTGGTACAAGAGTACAATTCTAGCCGTAATTAACGTTTTCATATTCATGGAAACAACAGGAGATTTTATATTCTGAGTCAAAATCGAGTCTGAAAAAAAAAAGAATGAAGAAAGTACAGTCGGAAAAAATTATTCTTAGTAAATTTCTTTTATTTATGACACAATTGTTTGTCGCCCGCTGTGTGTGTATACTTTATATGTGTTTTCGTCTTTACTGGATATTTTGTGTGTTTATCTTTGTTAGGGAGGCAAAGTTCCACAAGGGACATGCAGATGAATGAATGAATGAATGAATTGTCCTTATCACAGGTTTATTATTCTAAAATAAATGCCAGTTTTATTGGTAATTGTCTCATTTTAGATTTATTTAAAACAAAGTTATCACGCCTTTTTTTCTCATAGAGGGTGAAGAGTTTTGTGTATGTCTGATACGATGAAGTGCTGAAACGTTATGGGCCCGACTAAGAAGGAAATGAACAAGAGCCACGAAACTTGCATGTTATTCTACATATTCACCTCCAAGTTCAATAAACTTTTAAAAAGTTTAATGAAATTGGCACATGGTTTCTCAAGTTCATTAAACTTGGCACATGATTAAGTTCAATAAATTTGGCACATGATTTCTTAAGTTCAATAAAATTAGCACATGATTTCTTAAGGTCAGTAAACTTGGCACATAATTTCTTGAGCTCAATAAAATTGGGACATGGTTTCTTAAGTTCAGTTAAATTGGCACATGATTTCTTAAGTTCAATAAAATTGGCACATGATTCCTTAAGTTCAATAAAATTGGCACATGATTCCTTAAGTTCAATAAAATTAGCACATGATTTCTCAAGTTCATTAAACTTGGCACATAATTTGTTAAGTTCAGTAAGCTTGGCACATGATTTCTCAAGTTCAATAAGCTTGGCACATGATTTCTCAAGTTCAATAAAATTGGCACATGATTTCTTAAGTTTCTTTAACCCTTGAAAACCCCTGATATCTGCTCACTGAAACACTGATCTCTTGCCGCAGCCACCTCCCAATCATTGGAACATTATCGCCCCTTTCACACACTTTTCAAGGTTGGGAAACAGGAAATAGATGGAGCAGGGTCTGGAGAAGTTGGTGGGTGTCTTATGTTTTCAGGCCCCAAATTCTTCATAACACGCGGCGTCTTGTGAGTACGCGGATTGTCCTGTACAAAAATGAGAACACTTTTCCTCGCTGTTGCTCTTTCATTTCGTCCTTTTTAAAAAAAAATGTTACGAGAAATAAAAATCTCTTCAACAGGTTGTCAGTATTTCTGTGGTTTTTTTTTCAGCGGTTGTTTTATAGAGTATTCCGTAACAGTAATTCATTCTCTTATTGTTTTTTTCCTTTTTTACCTTACAGACATATCTAACGTCTACGTGCTTAAAAAGTGTGTTCTTAGGTCTAATGTGCCATTATTATTATTATTATTATTATTGTTATTATTATTATTATTGTAGTGATCAGAGAAATAGGTACTGATTTTTTAAAAATCAGGATGACACTTTCGGCCCTTGTCTTTTATGTTTCTCTTAGTTGTTCTGATGAGGTCTCTTTGTTTTAAAATTATTCAGGCATGTTTTTTTTTTAAGGATAGACCACGTTGATCGTCCTTTTTTATTATACATCTCGCTGATTATAATTTTTGTTTTGTTTTAGGATACACATCACTGATTAACCCCTTTTTAGAACACACACCACTGATTATACGTTTTTTAGGATACACATCACTGATTATCCCATTTTTAGAACACACGTCACTAATTATCCCTTTTTAGGATACGCATCACTGATTATCCCTTTTTTGGGATACGCAATATTGATTATCCTTTTCTTTAGGAACATTTTTTTATGATACTTATCGCTGATTATCGTTTTTAGGATGTATATCACTTACTATCTTTTTATATATTGGTTTGGAGAGGTTGATAGCAGAAGGCACAGTGCCTGGTAAAAGGGAAAAAGGAAAAGACTCAAGGCATCACGGAAAGTCTGAAGATGTCATTGCGAGGTTTCAGTTTGCTCAAGGCCACGCTGCATCCTCTGGTTATCGGAGGAACAGCGTTCTGGAAGGACACATCACATGACAGACATTTTTTTTTATTTAGCTGATTATCCTTTTTTTAAAAAAGATTCATCTCACTGATTACCTCTTTTTTTAAAAGAAAAAGATTCATTATCCCACTTTTAGAAAGCATTTACATGTTGACCCCCCCCCCCCAGAGATCTATTTTTAGTGACTGTCACACTACACAGCACGTTGTGCACGACCTGGACGCAAGATCCTCCCACGGTCAAGGCCATGACTCCACATTTCTTGTCACATTCCTCGTCCGAAAGGCAAAAAACTGTCAGATTTACTTAAGATGGATGTTCTTGCTCTCACGGAAGCGACTTGTAGCATGTCGGACATTGCGTTTGTAGGAAACACGTGGAAAGTCGTATGCTTTCTCTGACCGTGAGTCACGACATACACACACTGGAAGAAAGTATATGCGTAAAACAGTGTGTGTGTGCTGTGGTTATGTTTGCCTTTGTGTATGTATTACTGAAGATATTTCTGGCCATACTGTCATTCTTATCGTTATGAAGATATCAGCGTCCTTGGTGCACACACTTTCGTCAGATATGGTACATTTTTTTTATTAACTGATCGTACCAGCTCTCTCTCTCTCTCTCTCTCTCTCTCTCTCTCTCTCTCCTATGAGTAATAATGGAGTAATAAAAATGGTATGTTGATAAACACCAACAAAACAAAATCCATGCTCATCACAAGACAGAAACTGCAGAATGCAACAAAAACTTCACTACAGCTTTGTGCTGGGACTAAGGCAATAGAAAATGTTCATGAACATAAAACTCTAGGACTCATCATTGGTCAGCATTTAACTTGGAATTCTCACGTGCATAACCTAACAAACTTGATTGCACAGAAAGTTTACCAATTAGCCAAAATTAAACACTTTATCGACAGAGACACAAGAAAGATATACTACATATCACACATACAAGCACACTTAGATTACTGTTCCACAATCTGGGATGGATGCTCAGTCTCAAACACAAAAAGGCTCCACTCACTTCACAAGCGAGTGTTAAATCTGATTTGTGACAAACACCCAGTACACAACTGTAGATCAATACAAACAATTCAAAATTCTACCCCTCAAAAATAGAATCATTTTTAACAAAGTTAAGTTTGTTCACAGAATTCTGTTGCACAGTGCTCTGCCTTACTTGTGGTCACTGCTTACGTATAACACTAAACATAGCCAGCGTTTAAAAAACTATCTTCTTCCTAAACTCAGGATTGATCTGTACAAGAAAAGCCTTGCATACTCTGCAGTACAGCTCTGGAACACCCTCCCCTACCATTTAAAATCCATTGGTAATACTTCATCCTTTAACTCAGACCTGTTTCATTATTTACTTGCTTGTAATTATATGCCTCCATAGAATAACCAGCGCTTTCTCAACACATGACTCGCTAACCATCAAGTACTAAAATGACATAGTTAGAAAAATAACTTGTTAGATATTGTTAACAATTATTTTAATGTTTGTTAAAAAACATATGTTAGAAGATCTGTATTTACAATGTATTTTTGTTTATGTATATGTCTCTGTGTGTATGTGTGCGTGAGAGCTATTTTATTAGGTTAATTACTTCTTCTCTTTTACTTTGAATGCAATAGTTAAATCTTACACTCTTTTGATATGTTTTTTCCTAATTTAATTTATATATTTGTACTAAATCAAGTGTGTAGGAAGAATGAAAGATGGAGTGATGAAGGGCAGAATGTAAGAAGGGCCTGCCTGCCCAATTCTTTACTCTTTAAAAATAAAGATGATTAATTCATTCATTCATTAATTCCTGTCTCTCTTTTTTCGGTGCCATCATTTTTCTTCATAGAATATCTAGAGCAAGGTGGAAGTTGAATGATAAAAGGATGAAAGAAAGAATGTCAAAGGAGTCTACGTAATCAGTTCTTCCGCCATTTTAAAATAAAATACATTCCGTGCATGTGTTTCTGTCTTCTCAGTTTCCCTGGGCCAGTCGGGGTGTCTTACATCAAAATCTACAAGAAATATAAAGTAGCGTATGTTTAACTATGCACGCTGTCCCACTACGGAAAAAGATCACATTTTCAAGTGTCTGGCATATCTTCAGAGCATATCCTCACTTCATCAGGAAAAAGAGACAGATATTATATAGCATAGTCTCTTGTAATCTAGAATTATAATTATGAACATATTATAGTTATAAGGGTTAACATTAAATAAGAAGAGAAAAGTTAGATAGGAAGCTTTGAGAACAAGGTAGAAAACCGATTCCCACGATGCTAGCCAAAGACCATTAAGAATGGACGCTGACAAGTTTAAACAGATGGGTAGAAAGGACAGACACAGTGACGTCGAGGAAGAGATAGGCTAGAGAAAGACGGTCATAAGTACAA
The DNA here is from genome assembly GCA_009760885.1 of Achatina immaculata. Classification (NCBI taxonomy): domain Eukaryota; kingdom Metazoa; phylum Mollusca; class Gastropoda; order Stylommatophora; family Achatinidae; genus Lissachatina; species Lissachatina immaculata. The sequence continues at coordinate 9,947,937 of CM019691.1, forward strand.
TAGATTGGCAATACCATCCCTGAAGTGAAATATCAGGTGACTACAAACAGTTGGCGCACGGAACTCTAAGAATAAGATGACAGATTGTCCGACAGACTCCAAGCGCTCGAGAACTTGCCCGAGGTGTGATAACTGTGTATAGACGCTAGAAGGATTTTTAAAAAGCCAACAGTCTTGTTGCCGACTGATAGTCTGCGAAATGGACGCAGCGAATAAAGAAACCGGACTAGTAATCAGTCAGTAGGTACAGGTAGAGAAAGTGGCAAGGGCAGGATGTGGACATTCGACACCACTAAACTGGCTTGTTATGAACCGGGAACCAATCGGTACGCGTATCGAAACCAATGGACCAGTTAGAGGCGGAGCAGACATACCGATTGTTTAGTTCACCAAACCGGACTCCGAGATAAAACGAGGGACCGAGAGACAGGAGAGATACGCACTCAGAAGTGCGCGCAGACGTGCGCGCAGATGTACGCACACAGAGTCGGAGGCAGCACTAAAACTCCGACACTCAGAGACGAAGATAACAAGATACACAGAGACGAAGACACTAAGATACTCGGACATTCAGACAAAGACTCAGATAGATGTAAACCAGGAAAGATGTGCAGATAGCAACAGACAAACAGCTACAGCTAGATGTAGCAGGAGATTTAGAGAGATAGATTTAGTTGAAGTGCACCTTTCGAAATAGAGAGAGATCTGGAATAAGATAGTCATGCTGATGTGATGAAACTACGAGCTAGATTGATATGTAAGATACTTAGGAGTGCTAGGGAATAGATATCAAGGTCATGAACAGAGAAAACTCGACTTATATTTAGCCAAAGGCTCTCTGTCTGTCTCTGTCTGTCTGTCCTTCTGAACTTTTAGGTGCTGAAATGCACATAGGGCTTCCGGAAGGATTTTCCACAAACACCCGTCCTTCGCGTTTTCCCCACTCTTTCTCCAGGTGAGCCGTCTGTTTCTCAGCATCCTGTCTGTTCTCCTCCATGTCTCTTTTGATTTGTCCTTGCTCCCGTTTCCCTGTGGCGTCCATCTCAACGCTTTTTTTTTTTAGTAATAAGTCATCAGCCATCTTAGATATAAAGATACTCTTTCCTTTTAAGGAAAGAACGATTAAAAATGGCTATTATGAATCCAAATTTTCGTTTCGTTATCTGGTGTTAAGCGACTTAGTTGGCTGACTGGTTAGGCGCTGGGTCTACTAGTTATGTGATACCGGGTTTTAAGTCCCAGCATTAGGTATTTTTTCTGGTACCACCACACCAGAAAGGCCTCTGTGTCCACCCAGTCTCTTAAAAGTGGGTACCAGAGAAATCTGGGAAGGTAAATGCGATCAGGCGTGATACTCACATTATACTTTCATGTACCGAAGGTCTTGAAAATACGGGCCTAGCACCGTATCAGCTATATGTCGTAATGACATGGAAACGGGATTTTTATCTATTTATTTGTCTGGTGTTAAAACCTAGTGCATGCTTAACCACGGCAACAGAAATACCATACAAGGAATACTGTGGTGTAGGAGGTACACCTGGTCGTTTATTTGTGTTTGCCTGGCTACTGATGCATGTCCGTATGTTGGAGTCGTAGGTGAAACGTAGAAACACACGCAACACCATTTCAGTGACTGGATATATTTTTAGATATTTGAGCTGACCAGGTAGTTAAGTTGCTTAAATATCTCAGATTTGTTGTTGCTGTCTTTTGCGTGCTGTCCTTTCATGCCCTAAAGCTGTATTTCGTGCTATTTATTGCCTGTTATTTTTGGAGCAGAGAATACAGTTGTGGGTTAATTTTGTCGGTCATGCCGGGGTCTGGTGATGCGAGGCGGGGTTCCTCTGCTCTTATCAAGATGCCCAGCTCTACGACAGACTCCATGCCCGGTCGTGCAGGTAGAAGCTAGATTAATGTGAAGAAACGGCTCAGCCTGCTTTCACTTTTCCTGGGTGGTATTTTGTGGATGAAAAATGCGACAAAGAGTTTTATCAGCTAGGCAGTACACGACATTTTTACCCTTTGCCATCTGAAAGGAAGACTTTAACAGCATGAAGCTGAAGTATCACACAAACTTTAACAGTATGAAGCTGAAGTATCACTTTTCCTCTTACAAACATTAACAGTATGAAGCTGAAGTATCACTTTTCCTCTTACAAACATTAACAGTATGAAGCTGAAGTATCACTTTTCCTCTTACAAACATTAACAGTATGAAGCTGAAGTATCATATTTCCCTTTAAAAAATTTAACAGTATGAAGCTGAAGTATCACATTTCCTCTCACAAAATTTAACAACATGAAGCTGAAGTATCACATTTCCCTTCACAAGCTTTAACAGTATGAAGCTGAAGTATCACATTTCCCCTGACAAACTTTAACGGTATGAAACTGAAGTATCACATTTCCTTTACAAACTTTAACAGTATGAAGCTGAAGTATCACATTTCTCCCCACAGATTTTAACAGTATGAAGCTGAGATATCACATTTCTCCCCACAGATTTTAACAGTATGAAACTGAAGTATCACATTTCCCCTCACAAACTTTAACATTAAACAGCTGAAATATCACATTTCCCCTTATAAACTTTAACAGTATGGAGCTGAAGTATCACATTTCCCCTTATAAACTTTAGCATTATGAAGCTGAAGTATCACATTTCCCCTTATAAACTTTAGCATTATGAAGCTGAAGTATCACATTTCCCTTCAGAAACTTTAACAGTATGAAACTGAAGTATCACATTTCTCCCCACAAACTTTAACAATATGAAGCTGAAGTATCACATTTCTCCCCACAGATTTTAACAGTCACATTCCCCCCCCCCCCCCACACACACACACAGATTTTAACACTATGAAGGTGAAGTATAACATTTTCCTCCACAGATTTTTGTACATAAACTGATGGGCTTTTTGAAACCGGAGTAACTATACCCACCTTTCACCGTGCACGAAATACTTTCTGATATACTGGTTTTCTCAGCACACCGCTCGATACTTTATACTTTTTTTTTTAATATAAAAATTATAATACTATTTTATAACACTCGGTACTTTATACTTTTTTAAAATATAAAAATTATAATATAGTAATATTTTTATAACACTCGCTACTTTATAATTTTTTTTTAGATATAAAAATTATAATAGTATTTTTATAACACTCGGTACTTTATACTTTTTCATAATATAAAGATTAAACAAACTTGACAGCGAAAATAAATATTTGTGAAGCTTTTTTTTTTTCTGTCTTATTTGTGGCGAGGTTTAGTCTCGGCAAAGTGCTCACATGCTGGACCAAAGTCAAATTGACTCATTCTCCTCTATGAAAGTTGAGTACCATCAGTTTAATGGCCTGATTATCCTCAACCGATTTCGCTGGTTGCATTTTACTAGGTTTTCTTTTTTCTATACTATAAACCAGTTACGGTAACCGACGACCTGTAAAAGTTTCGGTTTTTCTCACGTTTTTTAATGGGTAATTTACATGTAAGTGCCGGTTAACGCGATGACTGGATATAATTTACCGATCAGTTGTTTCCGCGTCTCTCATTGGGTCTTCTATCTAATGTCAGTTGTTTCCGCGTCTCTCATTGGGTCTTCTATCTAATGTCAGTTGTTTCCGCGTCTCTCATTGGGTCTTCTATCTAATGTCAGTTGTTTCCGCGTCTCTCATTGGGTCTTCTATCTAATGTCAGTTGTTTCCGCGTCTCTCATTGGGTCTTCTATCTAATGTCAGTTGTTTCCGCGTCTCTCATTGGGTCTTCTATCTAATGTCAGTTGTTTCCGCGTCTCTCATTGGGTCTTCTATCTAATGTCAGTTGTTTCCCCCATCTCTCATTGGATCTTCTGTCTAATGTGGAATATTTTTGTCCTTTATTCTTTTGGCCATCTAAGATTTTCTCTCTTGGTCTACCTCTCCCTTTCATGCCTCTCATTTTCCCTGTTGTACATAACCTAACAAATTTGATTGCACAGAAAGTTTACCAATTAGCCAAGATTAAACACTTTATCGACAAAAACACAAGAAAAATATACTACATATCACACATACAAGCACACTTAGATTACTGTTCCACAATCTGGGATGGATGCTCAGTCTCAAACACAAAAAGGCTCCACTCACTTCACAAGCGAGCATTAAATCTTATTTGTGACAAACACCCAGTACAGACTGTAGATCAATATAAAGAACTCAGAATTCTACCCCTCAAAAATAGAATCATTTTTAACAAAGTTAAGTTTGTTCACAGAATTCTGTCGCACAATGCTCCGCCTTACTTGTGGTCACTGTTTACGTATAACACTAAACATAGCCAGCGTTTAAAAAACTGTCTTCTTCCTAAGCCCAGAATTTATATGTACAAAAAAAGACTTGCATACTCTGCAGTACAGCTTTGGAACACCCTCCCCTACAATTTAAAATCCATTGGTAATACTTCATCCTTTAACTCAAACCTGTTTCATTATTTACTTGCTTGTAATTATATGCCTCCATAAAATAACCAGCACTCTCTCAACACATGGCTCGTAAACCATCAAGTACTTCAGTGACATAGTTAGAAAAGCAACTTGTTAGATATTGTTAGAAATGTTTAAAAAAATATGTTAGAAGATCTGTATTTACAATGTATTTTTATTTATGTATATGTCTCTGTGTGTATGTGTGCGTGAGTGCTATTTTATTAGGTTAATTACTTCTTCTCTTTTACCTTGAATGTAGTAGTTAAATCTTACACTCTTTTGATATGTTTTTACTAATTTAATTTGTATTTTTGTACTAAATCAAGTGTGTGGGAAGAATGAAAGATGGAATGATGAAGGGCAGAATGTAAGACGGGCCTGCGTGCCCAATTCTTTACCCTTGAAAAATAAAGATTATTCATTCATTCATTCATTGTTGTCACGATATTTTCATTCCGCCTCTTCTCGTTGTATGGCCAATGAACCTGGACTGTCTCCCTCATAGTGCGTTCTTAGATGGCTTGATAGAAAGCGTGAAAGATCGGAAACTGTGAAGAGACAAGATTGCCCTAAGTCTCCTGGCATGATGATGATGATGATGATGGTGATGACTCATCGAATAACTGCTTCTGTCGTGAACACGTGACATATCAGAGTACAGTGTACAGTTAAGTGAAAAAAAAGCGACTGAAAATTACTTGCGTTCTAAACCTGGCTGCGCTGTATCGTTAAATTGATCATAGAAAGAAACAAAGAGCAGACGACAAGGTACTATGAAGAAAAAATGGCTAAAACAGCAGAAAATCTCAAAAATAGACGACAGGTACCATCACAGACTGTCAAGAAACGACAAAGTTATAATCTTCTGTCTGGGAAGAGGGCACTGCAGACTGAGACACCATCTTTACTACAAGCTGAGACACCATCTTTACTACAAGCTGAAAATTGACTCACCAGACCTGTGTGTTTATCGGAAAAGAGCCACAGACGACACATGACATCCCCCAGAATTACCAGCTGCACAACCCAAAAAGAAAAATGGCCTGGCCAAACTCCAGCTTCGAACAGGAGAAACTGTAGGGCGATGTTTTTGCTGGAAACCAGACTCCAACTGTACATTCGTAAGAGAGAATGGCGCCGATGTGTGGGCGAAAAAAGAAGTAGTTAATTTTTTAAAAATCTGAGCATTTGAGGTATTGATTATTTTCAGTGTTATTTATGTCGAGACAACTGAAAAATTACCATGAAAATAGAAGGGAAAAGGCTGAAAGAAACCATACAAACTGGGACGTTTGGGTCACTCCCAATTTAATCGAGTTTATTCAGGGAATCACACAGTCGAGACATTTTGTTTGTCCCGGGAACTTTGGGAAGTACACAACGAAGACATTTTATTGTCCCGAGAATATTTCTCCAGACATCATTACTTTCCGCTAGAAATTGCACCACCTGGTGGTACTAGCAATTTTAGACAGGTTACTTCTTCTTCTTCTTCTTCTTCTGTTCAGATTGCTTTTCTTTCTTCCTACATTGTTTTTTGCATTTTCATCCTCCTTTTAGAGGTTTTTCTTTCTTGGTACATTGTTTTAATATTAGAGATTGTTTTACTTTTCCCTTCATTGTTTTTATATTAGAGATTGTATAAACATTGTGTTTTTTAATTTTTCTTCTTTATTTATAAATTGTTTTTCTTTCTTCCTACATTGTTTTTGCATTTTCATCCTCCTTTTAGAGATTGTTTTACTTTTTCCTTCATTGTTTTTATATTAAAGATTGTTTTACTTTTTCCTTCATTGTTTTTATATTAGAGATTGTTTTACTTTTTCCTTCATTTTTTTATATTAGAGATTATATAAACATTGTGTTTTTTATGTTTCTTCTTTATTTATAAATTGTTTTTCTTTCTTCCTACATTGTTTTTGCATTTTCATCCTCCTTTTAGAGATTGTTTTACTTTTTCCTTCATTGTTTTTGTATTAAAGATTGTTTTACTTTTTCCTTCATTGTTTTTATGTTAGAGATTGTTTTACTTTTTCCTTTATTGTTTTTATATTAGAGATTGTTTTACTTTTTCCTTTATTGTTTTTATATTAGAGATTGTTTTACTTTTTCCTTCATTTTTTTATATTAGAGATTGTATAAACATTGTGTTTTTAATTTTTCTTCTTTATTTAGAAATTGCTTTTCTTTCTTACTACACTGTTTTTTGGTTTTTCTTCCGTGTTTTTCTGATGTCCTACATTGTTTTTGCATTTTCTCCCTTTCTTTTAGAGATTGTTTTTCTTTCCTCCTACATTGTTTTCACATTTTCCTCCTGTTTGCTTTCATCCTGCATTGTTTTTGCTTTTTTCACCCTGTTTTTCTGTATTTCTACATTGTTTTTTTTTTACATTTCCCCCTTCTTTTACAGATTGTTTTCATATCTCCCCACATTGTTTTACAGTTTCTTCCTTCTCTTAGAGATTGTCTTCTTGTGTTCGTAGTGTTTTTTTTTTACACACCCCCACCTTCTTTTAGGGATTTTTTTTCTTCCTACGTTTTCTTTTACATTTTCTTCCTCTTTTTTTTTTAAAGAGATTGTTCCTACATTGTATGAGATTTTCTTCCTTCTTTTAGAGATTGTTTTTCCATTCTTCCTACATTGTATGAGATTTTCCTCCTTCTTTTAGAGATTGTTTTCCCATTCCTTCATTTTCCTTCCTTCCTCCATTGTTGTTATATTTTCTTCCTTCTGTTATCACTGCGTTGGCTACTACTTGATACTTTATTTCATATGTTTGCCACGTGTCAGTTGTTAACAAACGTGTTTGTCTTTCTTTTCTTGTGAAAACGTCAGCGGTTACATTTCTCTCTCTCTCTCTCTCTTCCACCCTCCACCCCCACCACCCCCAGTTTCTTTTTAACAAATCTTTGTGAAATAATGGACATGAGTATTTGGAAGGGAAAAGGACATATTTGACTTTCATTTCAAACATATGGCATAAATTGTCGCTAACTTTCCTGTCTGCGAAAGGATTCGTGTTTGCTTCTCACCCCTTTGTGATATTGTGCGTTATATTTTAGTTTCTCCCATGTTTTCCTTATGTGTGTGTGTGTGTTGTATTTGTTTTTTTGTTGTAAAGAAAGGATAAAGAGCAGTAGAGATATGATGCCAGTATAGTTTCCCACCCATTCAGATTGTAATTGATTTTTATGAGTCAGAGCGTATGAGTATAGATAGGTAGGCGTGGTAGTTTGGTAAACTTTGGTAATCAGTTGATTATCTGACAGCTCAGCCAGAACTTTCCTGATTGTTAATGAGAAACATGTGGTTTTGTTGTCAGTCGTGTTGGCTCTAAGTAAATTATCGCGGTATTGCTACGCGAATTCTTGCAACTGGTTAATAGGAATTAGTTCCAAAAAAAAAACCTGTGATAGAACTAATCGTTTCTGTACAGTAGATGTAATGTAGTAATACATTAGCTATGAAGTAGATATGAGGATACATTGGCTGTGAAGTAGATATGAGAATACATTAGCTATGAAGTAGATATGAGAATGCGTTAGCTATGAAGTAGATATGAGAATACGTTAGCTATGAAGTAGATATGAGAATACGTTAGCTATGAAGTAGATATGAGAATACGTTAGCTATGAAGTAGATATGAGAATACATTAGCTATGAAGTAGATATGAGAATACATTAGCTATGAAGTAGATATGAGAATACGTTAGCTATGAAGTAGATATGAGAATACGTTAGCTATGAAGTAGATATGAGAATACGTTAGCTATGAAGTAGATATGAGAATACGTTAGCTATGAAGTAGATATGAGAATACGTTAGCTATGAAGTAGATATGAGAATACATTAGCTATGAACTAGATATGCTTCAGTTTTACTTTAAAAGAAATAGAGGGAGGAAAGTTGGCAGAAATAAATGGCAGAAAGTGAGACGAACGCGTATATAATGAAGAACATACAACAATCCAACATGTCGGCAAAAGCCTTATTCAAGGATTATATTACAAAAAATAACACAACAGATAAAAACACGAAAAATTAAACACTTCGCTGTTTTGTATCCTCCTTGTGTGGTAGATGGGCACAAAATGCCTGAATTAGATACAGTAAGTTACTCGAAGGGGCTCTGTCCTTAGATCTTTTATTAATCTGTCAGTAGAACTTTTATTAATCTGTCATTAGATCTTTTTAATAGTCTGTTAATCTGTCCTTAGATCTTTTATTAATCTGTCATTAAATCTTTTATTAACCTGTCCTTAGATCTTTTATCAGTCTGCCATTAAATCTTTTTTTTAACCTGTCCTTAGATCTTTTATCAATCTGCCATTAAATCTTTTATTAATGTAGGCAGGAAACTGTTGCAGAGACCACAACAACAACAACAATAGCAATAGCAGCAACAACAACACTCTTCAGATCGTCAGAGAAGTACTCCCATTAGGCAAGCGTTTCGCCCCTTTAAACTTCTGACGCTCTAAGAGAAGTGGTCCTCTGTGGACCATGGCTCCCAGAGGTCTGTGAGTCATGTCTACCAGAGGTCTGTGAGCCATGTCTACCACAGGTCTGTGAGCCATGTCTACCACAGGTCTGTGAACTATGTCTACCACAGGTCTGTGAGTCATGTGTACCAGAGGTCTGTGAGCCACGTGTACCAGAGGTCTGTGAGCCACGTCTACACTGGTCACCAGCTTCAGTTCGCGGCTTTGTACAGCACGCGCTTCTTAACAGAAACAATTTTCTCTGCGCACGGTCCTGGTTTGGTCACTGCTTCAGTCGGTCACGTCAAGGAAGAACTGGTCTACATGGGTTAGAATAATCCTTTTGTTATTGTTTATTAGCCCGGAGCTTCTCATTCCGTCATGCGCAGAGCACTTGCTACCGCACGAAGTTCAGTTGTTTTACAGCGGTATAAAAGAATTAAGGAGGAAAGAACGGGCAGAAGATTAGAAACTCGGTGGAGCGCATCCTCCAAAGCTGCATCAGCAGAGATGAACCTACAGGCACGGTGGAACCACGTAAGAAGCTAAGCTCTGCAGCGCTGTACAGGAGTTACAAAAAAAAAAAAAAAAGCCCAGTTTATGCAGTAGACAAAATGGCAGACGTAGCTGTAGCTGACGAGGAAATAGAACAGTATTAAAAACGAACTTTACATTAAATGTAATTATCATTTGAAAATCGAGCAAGAATTTCCCTTGACAGAGGAAAAAAAAACTCCCCGGATACGGTAAATTTGTTACTTAAAATGATGTATAACAATATAAATGTTTATCATGAAAACAGTTTACCAGAAGTATTAAGGGCAAAATAAGGGACGACTTCTGCTAGGAAAACAAATAACAATCTTAACACATCATCATCATCATCCCATGTTGGAGCTTGGAATACTAAGACATGACTTAACGACAGTGACTATGTCAGGTTACTGGGCGGAGTCTGTTATAAAGTGATATCTGAACCGACAGAAGATTCATTACGGCAAGCCATCAAGTGTGAAAATAGGACCAGATATTGATAATGAAACACCAAAGTTCAAGTACACGAAATTGCTGATTACAAAATAACAATAATAACAAAAACTGGCTGCAATTAGTCAGAGAAACTCACGCATTTGGCATTCAGAAGACTTCCTTCTCATCATTGGAGACTGCAGTAGATATTCCCGGGCTCTCGTATTTGAGTTTAAGATAGGTTTAGGTATTCATGTTTGGGGAGGCTTCGAACGTTAATACTTTCATTACAGATTCATCGTTTAGCTACGACTGTGCTAGTGACGTCTAGATTTGTGCAGCAGAGGGAGGTGCAATGCTGAAGTTCAGACGTTTTTCTAGTCTTACATTGACAGGGGTTGTTGATAATCTAGACGTTTTGTTAATCTTACATGGACACGGATTATTCATAATCTAGACGTTTTTTGTTTTTTTTTAAAATGTTACATTGACAGGGATTGTTGATATCATTGCTAGTATTGTTGCTGGAACATACAAGGACTTTGAGTTCAACATTTTCTTGAAAGGATACCGAAGAAAGTTTAAATCGTGGGGAAGTCAGAGTTTAGCTACCTGTCAGTTCTGTCCGTCTTTAAGGGCCTGCGTGCTCAGTTCTTCACCTTTTGAAATAAGGTTAGTTCGTTCGTTCTGTATCTGTCTGTGTGATCGAACCAATGACATAATCTCCCAGAGAATATCACTCATATTCTTGTCTGGTGTTGGCTTCAGAACCTTTTGAGACATAATATCCTGATGCCATCCTCATGCAGCTCAAAGATCTCAGAGTTCTGGGTTTATTATTATTATTTTTTTTAAAATTTTCACAGAAACTTTCTGTGTTCTTTGCACGCGCAAGTCGGTTCCTTTTGATGTTCCTCGCTGCTGTGCTCCACGTTGTCCAAGCATCCCTACACATACAAACCCGCGACTTACAGCAAAGCCGTGTTAGTCTTATCCCGTCTTTGTAGCCTGCCTTTGCCACACAACTTGACAGTTTTTGGTTGTTTTAAACACAAAATAACTCAAGTCTCTTTTAAAAGTCTGTCATTTTTTTTGGGGTGTTATTTTGTATGTGGGTTTTACTCTTCACCCACTGTGACTAAATCAAAGTCCTTTTTTTAAGGGGCGGATTTGTACATGACAGCGTCCTTTGTCTTTCACAAACTGACTGTCCTGTGTGCGTAGTGCAAGTAAAGCAGCTTCACCAACCAGACAGATGTTCTCCGTTTGCCCTCAACACATCGTGTCGGTCACCCATTTCTGCAGTTTTAGCCGACTGAAATGTAAGGGACGAGTGTCGATCCAAGGCTGACCCCTTGAGCATGATAATAACGATACAGCCAGTCTTAAATTCTTGTCTTAGTATTCCTGGTCTCTGGGTTACGTTAACATTACTCTTTTACACACTTTGTGCTTCTAATGCCAGGCATGGACGATGACAGCAAAAGACAAAAGGAAAATTACAACAACTAAAGTGATATTCTTGAGAAGAATTCTTGGAATATCAAGAGTGGACAGAATCAGAAATGATATCATTAGAAATAAACTAGGAGTTCAACCCTTTCTGAACTATATTAAAAAACAGGAAATAAAATGGTTCGGTCATGTATCACGACTACCAACAGAACGTGTACCACAGAGAGCAATGTTGTACAGACCACACAAAGGCAGAGGAAGGGGCCGCCCATGCAAACGATGGACCGATGGTATAGCGGAGTCCCTGAACATCTCAGTGTACGAAGCCAACAGGCGAGCCATTGGAAGACAGTTGCACTTCACCTCTACACCTAACAGTAAGTGAGGAAGGACAAGACAAGACAAGACAAGAGAAGACTCTTTTACACGTTAAAAAAACCGCTTGTGCGCTGCTCTATATAGGTAGAGAAATAATGAGATTAGCACAATAATTTGAAAACAAAATTGTCAGCATAATTTCTTCTGTAAAACCCGTTATTTTCTCTGTAGAAGAGGTGTCAGATTCAGCGTTTCATGGCAGTCATTAATTAGCTCGGCGGTTCTCAGAATATAACGCGAAGGGTTTGCTTATTGATTTGGTCTGGCATTTATATTTTGTTTTGTTAACCTGTTCACTAATATGGCGTTCGTTTGTGACATACTCCAGGAAAAAAATTGCCTATCCATGAGTTTCAAAAGCACCTTAAAATTAAAAGCTCTTTACATTTGCTAAAGGGCTTAGTAAAAAAAGCGCACTTCGTAGTGTCAAAAGCACCTTATAGTTTGAAAAACACTGAGTATGATTATACTTCATTGTGTTTTGAGATGAAGGTACCAGAATAATATAAGTGGTCATAATAAAGATGTCAAATATTCTGATGTGTTCTGTCGATGATGGCATATCACAGAGTTATGCCACGTCAGAAAGTATTGATAGCTTAAAAAAAACAAAAAACGGGAGGTAATCATGAGAAAAGATGATAAGTGTTCATACCTTGTGCGTGCTAAAGTAACGGCGTAACTTCAAATGTCGGCATCGAGTGTGAACAGTGAGACGATATGTGGTGATTATCTTCCCCTAGTACAAGACTTCTTTGGGAGAGATGTTGTAAGCAGTACTGGGAGTCGTAACTTAGAACAGACCTCTGGGAGTTTAAGGATTACTGGGAGTCGTAACTTAGAACAGACCTCTGGGAGTTTAAGGATTACTGGGAGTCGTAACTTAGAACAGACCTCTGGGAGTTTAAGGATTACTGGGAGTCGTAACTTAGAACAGACCTCTGGGAGTTTAAGGATTACTGGGAGTCGTAACTTAGAACAGACCTCTAGGAGTTTAGGGATTACTGGGAGTCGTAACTCAGAACAGACCTCTGGGAGTTTAAGGATTACTGGGAGTCGTAACTAGAACAGACCTCTGGGATTTTAGGGCCCAGAGAGGCTAACACTCACCCACTCCACCCCGTTTAAACTGTCAGGAGTTTTAAGGGCCGAATTTTCTGTCTTTGGGGATAGAATGGGGTAGGGGGTTACTACTTCTGATGATCCAGAGAGTTGTGTGATTGTTTCCCTGTTTATATTGATAGATGGTATTAAAAACTTAGTCATTTTCTGTACGTCTAGATCTTAATGTTTAATACAGTATCTATTTACTTCTATAACTTACTCCAACAGAAATGGACTTAAAACATTTGTTAGTAACTGTTCTGTCGCAGGGTAGACTAGTATTGGGTGTTATCTGTCTTTTATGGTGTTTCATAAAAACAGTAAAGATTTTGCACAAAAAAAAAAAACAAATCGAACATTTGGACTCTACGTCATATCTGATTGGTTATAAAAATATTCGTCCTCCCATACTGTTGCTTGTCTGATCTGATTGGTTAAACTAACGTTGGTCTTTCTTTAATACTGATGGTACGTCTGGTCTGATTGGATAAAATAATATTTTTGGTGGATAACATATTATTTTTGGTACTCGCATACTGATGCTACATCCGATCTGACTGGATAAAATAGTTAGTCCTCGCATACTGATGCTACATCTAATCTGATTGGATAAAGTAATAATCTTCGTACTCGCATACTTGTCTTATAGCACAGCCTTTAGGTGCCGGGGGTTACCTTTGCTTTGCTTTGATGTTGTATTTGTCTACCGTGACTCCATATATATGTGTGTGTGTGTGTATGTATGTATGTATGTATGTAGACGGGACTTTATTGTGGTGATGTTGTAACGAGTACACGTGGATACACTGACCCAAGTAACATAAGACGAAGTTGCTCTGCTGGTGGGGGCGGGAGCGGTGACAGCACCTGCCTCTGCACACACAGAGTACTCGCCAAGTGATGTACCGCTTCTATGCCGGGGTAAGTCCGGCTATTGGGGCACTCTTGAGAACACATAAGACCACCACAGACCACCTATCAACAGATAAGACCACCACAGACCATTTATCAACAAATAAGACCACCACTCAACAGATAAGACCACCTATCAACAGATTAGACCACTACAGACCACCTATCAACAAATAAGACCACCACAGACCACCTATCAACAGATAAGACCACCTATCAACAGATACGACCGCCTATCAACAGATACGACCACCACAGACCACCTATCAACAGATAAGACCACCTATCAACAGATAAGACCACCTCAGACAAAACCACCACAGAACACCTATCAACAGATAAGACCACCTATCAACAGATAAGACCACCTATCAACAGATAAGACCACCTCAGACAAAACTACCACAGACCACCTATCAACAGATAAGACCACCTATCAACAGATACGACCACCACAGACCACCTATCAACAGATAAGACCACCTCAGACAAAACTACCACAGACCACCTATCAACAGATACGACCACCACAGACCACCTATCAACAGATAAGACCACCTATCAACAGATAAGACCACCTATCAACAGATAAGACCACCACAGACAAGACCACCTATCAACAGATCAGACCACCTATCAACATATAAGACCACCTCAGACAAAACTACCACAGACCACCTATCAACAGATAAGACCACCTATCAACAGATCAGACCGCCTATCAACAGATAAGACCACCACAGACAAGACCACCTATCAACAGATCAGACCACCTATCAACAGATAAGACCACCTATCAACAGATCAGACCGCCTATCAACAGATAAGACGACCTCAGACAAAACCACCACAGGTCACCTGTCAACAGATAAGACCACCACAGACCACCTATCAACAGATAAGACCACCACAGACCACCTATCAACAGATAAGACCACCTCAGACAAAACCACCACAGACCACCTATCAACAGATAAGACCACCTCAGACAAAACCACCACAGACCACCTATCAACAGATACCATGGACGAACAACAAACAGCAAGGCTCCAGTTGTATAATTCAGCAACTTTATTCACCGCCTGTTACTTCTCGCGCTCTGTTCTGTTTACAAGCCGGTATCGATTCCACAATAACGCTTTCTCTCTCCCTTGACCAGTTCCGACTCGTCCCATCGTAACTGAAAAATAGTATATTCACCGTTAGCCATCTTCCCTTATCATTCATCTTGCTTCGTCACTCTCTTCCTCTCCCTCTCCTTATGCATCCTCTCAATTTAGGTTCTTAATTTTATCATTTTATATATAATTTTATAATATAACCACTGATCTGAGGTATCTGTCTTCATTATAGTAAGGTGCTGCTCCTGCACCTTTCATTCCCCCATTCTCTCTCACTGGCGCTCCCGAGCGGAACGATCTCTCCTAAGATCTACAGCAGAATTATTCGTGTATGAATATCCTTTAACTTTCCTTATCCTGCTGCTTCGTTCACCCTACTCCAGTTATCTGCCACTAAGTTTATCTCAAATATATTCTGTTGCTGCTTAGTCTGTTTGGAAATTCAACTCCGTCACTTCCTGGACGGACACTTTCTCTTCCCGGCAGTGTTGTTCCTTCTCTCTCACGTGACTAAGCCCCACGCCACCTGCCCCCGCCGGACCTTGTCTGGCCCCGTACGGCTACGCCCATGATGCTCGTTCGATGCCGTGTTCAAGTTTTCTAAGATTATTCGTATATCGCTTGTAGAAACATTTCTTCAGCTTTTTTTTACCTTTCTTCTCTGGTACGTAAATAAATATGAAGTTACGTGGTTATACGGGCTAAATGTTTGTCATGTTCTTATGTTTGTTGCTGTCATTTTCTTGGATCCCAAGTTTCCAGTCTGTGCTTGATCTAAGTACAGTGCACGATAACTGGGGTAACATGTTCGCTGTTGTTTTCTTGGATCCCAAGTTTCCAGTCTCTGCTTGATCTAAGTACAGTGCACAGTAACTGGGGTAACATGTTCGCTGTTGTTTTCTTGGATCCCTAGTTTCCAATCTGCGCTGATATCTATGTACAGTGTTAGAAAGTGTGTTAACATATCAATAGACATTGACAAAATGAAGTTGGATATATCAAAGTTCTCTAAGTTCCCAAGATTCCAAATTACATTTAATTTGCTGACCACTATCATCTCTTGTGCAGTATAATAATACAGTAAACCTCTAATTGTCTTTATGCAGTATAATAAAACAGTAAACCTCCAATTGTCTTTATGCAGTATAATAAAACAGTAAACCTCTAATTGTCTTTATGCAGTATAATAATACAGTAAACCTCTAATTGTCTTTATGCAGTATAATAAAACAGTAAACCTCTAATTGTCTTTATGCAGTATAATAATACAGTAAACCTCTAATTGTCTTTATGCAGTATAATAAAACAGTAAACCTCCAATTGTCTTTATGCAGTATAATAAAACAGTAAACCTCTAATTGTCTTTATGCAGTAGATGGCACTGAATGCCAGAATGATAACAGCCGCAGAAAACCTGATAATGCGCCAAGGATCTCTCATGGTCAGCGGACAAAAAGTTGAGAACCGCTGTTCTAAATGACAGCCAAGCTGCAAGCATGATTCTGGATGCTTGTTTCACCATGTTTAGCTGTACTTTATGACATTTTCCCAGTAATGGACAAATAAAATAGCGGGCGTCATCTAGAGATAAAGTTACATCTTGCTTTCTCCAGGCAAATATAAACTGTCCGCCTCCATGGAGATCTGAGACGCGGTTCGCTAGGTCGTAGAAACCTTACATGCGCAGCGCATAAAACCAAAATATCGGTTAAGTCACTTTTCTGTCAGAATTTATGCGCATAGAAAGACAGGTCATTAGTTTAAATAGGGGAAGAAAGCTAGTCCAGAAATAGCATATTGCCTAGTAAAAACAGAACGCTGCTTTTAAAACCCCTGCTGTGATCTCCAAGGATCATTGTTGTTTGAAAACAACCAGCATCATGCTGTGGTCTGTACTGGTGGCTTTGCCTTTTTGAACAAAGTTCTGTTTTGACTGCGGAGGAGCTGAAGTTTTCATGACGCACATAATAAAATTAACCCACAGACGATATAAAGTACCAAAATGTCAAGGAAAATACAGAATCATGACACCAAATCTCTTAGGTGCCTTCATTGCATAGCAGGGCTACCGTTTACCTTTACCTTGCCATATACTTGTATGTGAACACACAGTATTTATTTGTCATTCTTCGGACAATATTATTTGGTACAGAGATGTATTAGAAGTGATTTCTCGTATATCAAAAGTCGCAGATTGATATTGATGCCATAACTTGAAAGCGCCCGTAAGTCGAAGCATTTCCTTTTTTTTTTTTTTGCACATGTCGGTGCATGTTTTGCTGTGAATGAAATCTTAATCACGAAGCGTTATACAAGAACACCAAGAGACGCAGAGCCAGTCATCATTGTAAGCAAATTTTACGAAAGCCACCCTAGAAACGCCGTAATTCGAGTAGCCGTAACTCGAGGCGTGCCTATATTGAGAGGGACGGCAACGTGGAAACTGATACGGGACTACAGTTATTCATAAATTGGTTCTAATTTATATATATATATATATTTTTTTTTTAAAATGAGAGGCAGTGTGAACTGCCTGAAATCTGTAAATACGACAGCCTACCTAGAAATACACTTGAACTTGTGGTGAAATCTAGGCAGACTTGTCAAAGAAGTGCTCTGCCGATGGCAGAAATGATCTAGCCAGTTGTTGTATGGTTAGAATTGGAGAAATAGTAGACAAAGCAGGATCGATGAACAGTTAGACAAGAAAAGTGGTTAGATTTTCTTGTCAGTTTGTTCCCTTCCTGTCTGTCCTCATGAAAACTGAAGCCAAACAAGCCATGCTTGTGTGATATTTGTGGGAGCAGTGCTGCCCGATTTGGCAGTGAGCGATCCATAGCTGACTTGGCTAGCGTCAGGGTTGGCGAATAATAGCTGACATGCTAGTGTCAGGGTTGGGGAACCATAACTGACTTGCTAGTGTCAGGGTTGGGGAAGCATAGCTGACATGCTGGCGTCAGGGTTGGTGAACCATAGCTGACATGCTGGCGTCAGGGTTGGAGAACCATAGCTGACATGCTGGCGTCAGGGTTGGCGAACCATAGCTGACATGCTAGTGTCAGGGTTGGAGAACCATAGCTGACATGCTGGCGTCAGGGTTGGCGAACCATAGCTGACATGCTGGCGTCAGGGTTGGAGAACCATAGCTGACATGCTGGCGTCAGGGTTGGCGAACCATAGCTGACATGCTGGTGTCAGGGTTGGAGAACCATAGCTGACATGCTGGCGTCAGGGTTGGCGAACCATAGCTGACATGGTACCTCCGGCCAGGCTAACGGGACGCCATAGTCATTTTTTTAAGCGGTGGAGTCTGCTAAAGACGTACCTCGCACCCTCTGCTTCTCTAGCTCCACTGTGAGACTGGGGAAAAATTGCCGCCGAAGCACGGTCCCAATCCGACCCGATACTGTGCTTCACCATCTCCACAGCATCGCCTGCAAAGAACACCAGCCCGCAGTTTCAGGAAGATAGAAGAAGAAGAAGAAGAAGCCATACTAATATCTAATATAACTAATGATGATGGCTATTTTTTTGACATTCAGTAGAAGGGGACACAAGAAAACACAAAAGAGTGGATGGATTACAACAGGCACGTTAGAACTAATGAAACAACGTAGAGAAATGAAGACGAAATGGAAAGTGACAAATAACAACAGGGAGGAATATAAATCTTCAACAAAAGAAGTAAGAAAAGACAAAACAAAACAAAACAAAAAACAAAAAAAACAGCAACAACAACACATGCAAGATTGTTGTGAAAGAATAGAAGGGCATCAAAAGTGTGGAAGAGATAATGAAATGTTTAAAGAAATGAAAACATTGACGAGAAATGTCACACCTAAGCTAAATGTAATTTGTGACGAGATGGGAAGATCTTGACAGAGACAGAGGAAATTCAAGAAAGATGGAAGGAATATTGCAGAGGAATGTATGGTACAACTGTGAAAGTGAAAATCAACAGTGTGAATTATTATTGGAGGAGAAAGAACCCGAACCAACATTTGAAGAGGTTTTATGGGCAATAAAGAGTCTGAAAAATGGTAAATCACCAGGATATGATGAGATAACAGCCGAACTTATTAAGGCAGGAGGAAAGAAACGTTCTACAGTATATCATGCATTATGTAAAAAGATATGGCATTCAGGTATTTGGCCAAATGTATGGAAAAGACCTGTATTCATACCACTGCCGAAAAAGGGTAACCTGAAATTATGCACAAACTACAGAACTGTTACCCTGATTAGTCATGCCAGTAAAATTCTGTTAAAAATCATAATGGGTGGACTTCGTAAGAAAATAGAAGAAGAAGTCAATATAGTCTAAGCTGATTTTAGACAAGGAAGAGGTTCAAGAGATCATATATTCAATATAATATTAATAATAGAGAAATGCAGAGAATTTAATGTGAATCTAACACCAGAAACTGGGAAATAATGGAAAAAATGTGATTTCCAACACATGTGATACACTTATTATCACGGCTGTATCTAGACCAACAGCAGAAGTAAGAATAAATGGTGAAACAAGAAGTTAGTTTGACATAAAACAACGGGTCCATCAGGGGTGCATATTGTCGCCTTACTTAACTTGTATACTGAAAATATAATGAGGAATGTTAGAGAAGATGTAGACAAAGAATATTACGATGCCATTAAAAATTGGAGGTTATGAAATACCAGAGATTAGATATGTATTACTGTCAAGAACACAAAAAAGGAATGGAAAATTAATTATGTCAGTACGTAAGAATAGTGAAAAGCAAAACCTTTATTTTCATGCACAGAAAATAGAAATGATGATAACTGACAAAACAAATGAGGCAGCTGAAATATATATCACTGAGGAAAAATTGGAAGAGACGAAGAGCTTTGAATATCTTGGATTATTTCTGATACAATGGAGATGTAATGGAGATATAATGGAGATCATCATCATCAGGTGCCGTTCCGACTGGCGTTAGCTATTATGCTTCTCCAGAGTACACGATCCTTCATACAGGCCATCAGCTCAGTTGGTGATCTCCTCTCACACCATCCCGTCAGACTGTCCAGTATCATTTCTCTTGGTCTTCCTCTAGATCTTCTTCCTTCTATTTTTCCTGTTGTTATAATATTTTCAGTGCCCCCTCTTCTCATTGCATGTCCTATGAAAGTACTTTGTCTCTCTCTCTTATCTTTCTGACAAGGTTTTTTTGTCTCTCCAGCTCTTCTCATACATTCTTCATTAGTTATTTTTGCTGTCCAGGGGATTCGCAACATTCTTCTAATAAACCACATTTCTGCTGCTTCCAATGATTTTTGTGCAGACTTGCCTATTGTCCATAATTCACTTCCATATAAAAAGATAGGTTCAATATAGCATTTTAGTACTCGTTTTCTAACATTCAATGATAAGGATGTGTTGGTTAATATGTTTCTCATTCTCTGAAATGCAGTCTTTGCTTGGCCTATTCTGTTCCTAATTTCTGTTCTGCATTTCCCATCTGAAGTTATTACTGCTCCAAGGTATTTGAATTTATGCACCTGCTTTAAAATAATTCAGTTTTATTTTATATTGTATGTTGGTGGATTCTGTTTCTTAGATGTAAAGGTAGAGGTGTATGGTGTAGTTTTACAAAGTGGCAGAGGGAGTGAGTAAACTGAGAAAAAAACGAATAGAAAGTATGAGAATGTATAAATGAAAAACATACAACATTCGATATTTCGGCGTAAGCCTTTTTCGAGGATTACATGCACAAACGAGACTAAAAACAAATAATTAAACAAAGAACTTATCTTGATATGGCCTCCTCCAGAAGTAGGAAACAGAGAAATGCGTGTCCACTAGAAGATGCATAGAGACCACGCGGGCCACGCAAAGGATAAGCCGATAGAGCCAATCCTAAAGAAGAAGTAGAGAGAGAGAGAGAGAGAGAAAGAGAGAGAGAGAAACAGGAAAACAGGTGGTTGAAAGGGGGGAGGGCAATAGAAACATGGTACCCGCTGGAGGAGAAGGTTCGGGGGGAGGGGGAAAGAGGAAGCGGAGAGATAATGAATGAAGAAATAAACACCTGCAGGGAGAAAATGTGAAACTGGTGAATAGAGCAAGACCCTATATACACCAATATGTTGCCAGAGAAGAAAATAGGGTTGTGGTAGGGAGGGGTGGCTACGAGAAAGAAAGTAGAGTAAAAAAAAAGAGGGTGGAAAACTAAAGAAGTTGCAGAAAACTGAAGACATTGTTAATTCCAGCTGGGTGGAGACAGCCAGCCTGGAAAATAAGGCGCTGTTTTAGGACCCTCCGAGATCGTACATCAGCAGAACAAGAGCGGATCGCACTAACAGAAATATTTCCAGGATCAAGGCCATCAAATGCTTGATTTCTTCCGTCAACGCGGCTATCCAGAACATGTTCTCTCGTCATCTTGGAACCGCATTAGCCATATATCGCGGCAACAAGCCCTCACTCCTAAACCGCACTGTAGCTCGGACAGAGTTAAACTGGTACTCACGCACCACCCTCATAGCTTGGGAGTTAAAAACATACTGTTTCGCCATCTCCATCTCCTCCAGACCGAGCCTGATACACGTGAACTTTTTCGGGAACCCCCGTTGGTGGCCTACGGACGGGTCAAAAACCTTAGGGACCTTTTAGTTCGTAGTCGCCTTAAGACAGATGACACTTTTTTATGGTACCAGACGTTGCGGACGCCACAACACTTGTCCGTTTGTTGTCGAGGCTAGTCAGATCTCCTTCCCTAAGTCCACGTTATCAGTTCTGGAGAGTTTCATCTGCATTTCACGCAATGTTATTTATGCTATTATGTGCAAACGTTGTGGTATGAAGTACATAGGGGAGACCGGTTTACGCATAGGAGATCGTTTTCGCCAACATCTTAATGATATTTCTAAGAGGGCCTGGACACCTGTGGCTAAACAAACATTAGTAACCACAGGGAAAAACAGGACATTTCTATTAGTGCGATCCGCTCTTGTTCTGCTGATGTACCATCTCGGAGGGTCCTAGAACAGCGCCTTATTTTCCAGGCTGGCTGTCTCCACCCAGCTGGAATTAACAATGTCTTCAGTTTTCTGCAACTTCTTTAGTTTTCCACCCTCTTTTTTTTTACTCTACTTTCTTTCTCGTAGCCACCCCTCCCTACCACAACCCTATTTTCTTCTCTGGCAACATATTGGTGTATATAGTATCTTGTCCTGTTCACCAGTTTCAAAATTTTCTCCCTGCAGGTGTTTATGTTCTTCATTCATTATCTCTCCGCTTCCCCTTTCCCCCTCCCCCACCGACACCTTCTCCTCTAGCGGCTGTCATGTTTCTATTGCCCTCCCCCATTTCAACCACCTGTTTTCCTCTCTCTCTCTCTCTCTCTACTCCTTTAGGATTGGCTCTATCGGCTTATCCTTTGTGTGGCATGCGTGGTCTCTATGCATCTTCTAGTGGACACGCATTTCTCTGTTTCCTACTTCTGGAGGAGGCCATATTAATATAAGTTCTTCCTTTAGTTATTTGTTTTTTGTCTCGTTTGTGCATGTAATCCTCGAAAAAGGCTTACGCCGAAATATCGAATGTTGTATGTTTTCTCATACTTTCTATTCGTTTTTTCTCACTTTACTCACTCTCTCTGCCACTTTGTAAAACTATACTATACACCTCTGTCTACCTTTATTATTTAAACCAGTTCTGCTGCAGTCTCCATCCCTTCTTAGATATAACTATTGTCTCTGTATTTTTTATGTTTAAAGTAATGCCTTTCTGTTCTCTTTCTTTAGCGACTTTATCCAAGAGATTTTGCAGATCTTGTTGGTTCTCAGCTACCAGTTCTGTGTCGTCAGCATACCGAATGTTGTTAATATTGTATCCTCCAATGTTTATGCCTGGTTCTGTGATGATAATTATTAGAATACTCTCGCTGTACAGAGAAAAAAGGTCTGGAGATAGTACACATCCTTGTCGCGCCCATTGTTTTATAGGTTGATATTTTCCAGTTCTATTTTCAACTCGAATTGCTGCTTCTTGGTGCCAATATAGATGTTTTACAATCCTTATATCTTTGATTTCTTCAAGTATTTTAATAATTTCATTATGTTTAACCTTGTTGAATGTCTTGGTGTAATAAATGAAGCATAAACAGAGATCTTTCTGTACTTCTGAAGCTCTTTCTATTAGAGTTCGTAAAGCATAAATAGCATTGTGTGTTCCTTTTCCTTCATTAAATCCAAACTTTTCATCTACTATTTCCATTTTTATCTTTTTTCCTTGTTCATCTGATAATAATTCTCAGAAATAGCTTCGTTATGTGACATGAGAGGCTGATAGTCTGGTGGTCATCACATTCCTTTGCACCTGGTTTCTTTGGTAGTGCTATAAATGTGGATTTAAGCAAGTCACTGGGCATAATAACCACTGTTGTAAATGTCATTCAGTAACTTGGTTATTATTTTTTACTCCTATCTCCTCTAGCGCCTCTATTTCTTCTATTGTTATATTACCAGGCCCAGTCACTTTTCCTTTCTTCATGTGTTTGATGGCATCTACGATTTCATCTTCAGGTATTGGTTGTCCATCACAGTTTTCAGTATCTGGTGTTAATTCTAGTCTTTCTCCTCCATATAGCTCACCAATGTACTCTGTCCATCTGTCCAGAATGTTTTCTTTTACCATTAACATTTTACCTTCTTTTGATTTCAGGCATCCTGTGGTATATTTTGTTTTCCTGCCTGTGAGTTCACTAATTCGTTTGTGCATGTTTTTGCTGTCTTTATTATGAGAGTCCTTTATTTGTCTGCACTGTTCATTTAACCACACTTCCATTGCTTCTCTGCATTTGCGTCTTATTTCTTTATTTATCTTGCTATATTTTTATTGGTTATTTTTACTACTCCTCTTGTCCATCAGTCCTAAGATGTCGTCTGTCATAAGTATATTTTTAGGGGATTCTTTTTCGGTGGTATTATCTCCTTAACAGTTTAGTGGATCGAATCTTTTAACATTGCCCATTGTTCATCTGTACTATTTATCTTTGCTATTGCATTGTATCTATTTGTTATAATAAGTTTGTATTGTTCTCGCAGTTCTTGGTCATTTTTAAGAAGTTCTGTATTCAGTTTGATGTTTCTCACTTTTCTGCCTGCGTTCTTTAGCTTTATTCTAATTTTTCCACAGAGTGGGTCATGGTCACTATTGCAATCGGCTCCTGGCATGGTTTTTGTTGTCAGTAATGCATTGCGGAATCGTTTGTTGATTAATATGTAGTCTATCTGGTTAAAAGTCTGTTTGTCTGGGCTGCACCACGTTGCCAGTCTTCGGGGATGTTGTTTAAACCAGGTGTTTCCTACAAGCATGCTAGGTATTCTTGCCCATTCAATTAATTTACTACCTCTGTCATTCCTCTCCTCCAGTCCATAGTCACCAACGATGTCTGAAGTTCTTCCTTTACCAACTCTGGCATTAAATTCTCCCATCACTAAAGTAACTTTATATGATTGTGTGTGTTTGGGGCTGTCTCTATGTCATTATAAAATAATTGTACATCTTCTTCAGAACTTTCAGTAATGGAGATACTATGAGGAAAATTAAAAAGAGGACATCTATCGCTCTTCAGAAAATAAAACAACTGAAGAAGCCGTGGAGAGAACAGACAGAAGTATAAAAATAATATTTTTAAAAGCATGCATCTTTCCCATCGCAATATATACATTTGAGACCTGGACACTTAACAAAACAGCCGAGAAATACACAAATGCTTCTGAATGTAAATATTACAGAAGGGTCTTCAAATATCATGGACACAAAAAGGAACAAATATATCCACACTACAAGAACTTAATATTGAAGAAAGTTTGCTGGTAAAGAAGATTAAACAGAGAAAACTTGAATATTTTTGACATTAACGTCTTGCGAATTTAGTGAAGACAGTCTTTGAAGGGTACATAATGGGGAAAAGAAAGAGAGGAAGATCAAGGCGAAGATGGGTGCAAGACATCGTTGATGATCTACGAGTGGATGCATCAGCAGCAGACTAACTTGCTTACAACTGAGAGGCCTACAAGAGAGCTGTTTTTGGGGGAGGGGGGGGGCAAAGTTCGGCAATATTGCAAAAGACTATAGAAGAGGATATGAGGAAGTCCACTGAGGCTGTATAATCATAAAAAGATTGAGAACCCCTGTAGAGGTCGGCTGGGCTGTGTGTACAACTAGAACCAGTGCTCTCTAGTTCATATAACTAACCAGTCTTCAACTTATCAGCTCTGAATGGTGGGCCCTATGCGTAGCGTAAGAGATGAGTAGGGAGATTATGTGTAAAGGTCTGCAATCTACCTTGTTAGGCCCGGGTGAAAAGTTATCAAGAGGTTAAACTGTAAATGATGGTCATGCGGTGTAGAGTAGTCTCGTTTGATAGAAGAGATATGATAAGCGATGTGGGAGGAAATAGAGGAGTGGGGGCTCCTCTGTCTGTCCAAGATCGGAAGGCACAGCACGCAGGCTCTGACAAGACTTGATGAAAGAGGAGGTCAAGGGAGGTAACTACAGGGAAAAGTGAGAGTGAAAGAAGGGGGAGAGATTGAGAGATGAGGATAGAAGTGACCTGTTAAAGAACACTTTACTGTTAAGGAGGAGACACGCATTCTCTCTTACAGAAGACTCGAATGACGGGAGTGACCGTACACACTAGAATATTCTTTCGATGAAACATCCCACACGTGATCTATGTGAAGCTGTACACCCCCCCCCCCCAAACCTTTCTCCTCCATTCACTTTTCATACCTTTCGAGTCCGGACAGTCCATTTCTTAAAAGGAGAAGGTCAGGGCACAAGATTATGTTTCACTCGTGTTTCATCACTCCCAGTGCCCGCTGTAGAGGGAAAAGACGCCTGAGAGAATTGCTATCTCCTGAGAAATGTAGCCATAGTTGAGCACAACCGTGACCAGATACTCACATATTTTGGCTCTCTTTGTTACGTGGTCCGGTCTGTGTATTGCTCAATAGATAATTCGTGGAATATACCTTCAGCGAATCAAGGCGATTTGTAGAATATATTTGCAGTGAGTCAAGATGTTTTATGGAATATACTTGCAGAGAGTCAAGATGATTGATGGAATATACTTGCAGTGAGTCAGGATGGTGTATCTCAGTGAGTCAAGATGGTGTATGGAGTATACTTGTAGTGACTCAAGATGATTTATGGAATATACTTGCAGTGACTCAAGATGATTTATGGAATAAACTTGCAGTGACTCAAGATGATTTATGGAATATACTTGCAGTGAGTCACCAGAAACATATGTTTCACTGTTTTATATCACGGTGACTGAAATTGCTGCAGTAGTAATTATTATTTGATTCCGAATGTTCAATTTATGTACCTTTATGGACCTATTTGTCCTGGATTTAACTGTTTTTGATGTCACAGGGAACCATAAAAACAGAGGTAACGTTACATTTCGGATTTTAAAAAAATGTGGTCGTGTACTTTAAAAGGAAATTATTCTTTCATAGTTGTTTACCGCTGTCTTGAATCAACCGTTTGAGTTAAAACATATTTTTGTATGGCTATATTCTTGATGATAGCACTAAACAATGATAGCCAAGACTGCTTGCCATTATGTTGGTATTTTATTCATCTATGTCACGTAGTCGGAACTTGCTTTATACATAAAGTACCGTCTAAACTTGTCCGCGACCTGTGTCGAGTTTTGCTTTTTGGGGTCACATCAAGAGCACACCTGATGTCACTTCTGCAGCATTGTTACAGCTGCTGTTAAAAGTGTGTGTGATTGGAACAAAGATGTTACAGTTCACCTTGACACAGACAAGGAAAAGATGGCTGACGCTATGTGACTCGCATTAAGAAATGACCTTTTACTTGTCTCAGTTCACTTTTTTCTTGGCAAAAAAAAAAAAAAGAAATCTGTTACTCTTTGTTGTTCCGCAATATGAAGACATATAATTGCGACTGGTCTGATGCATAGTGTTGGCTGGTGACGGTGTTTTGTCTAAACTAGGGCTCGGCTCACATGAAGGTCTGACTGGCCTCTAGTGTTTGGTGTTGTTATGGTTATTTCCTAAGAGGTTAACTCTTTAACTCCTGAATTAATTCCCATTATCCACGAAAATAAATTGTAATGGGAAGATTTTATAGAAACTATCATTTTAAAATGTGGGTTGGGTTAGAAATGTGCTGTTGTTGTTGTTTTTTTTTCATTTGATTTAGACTACAGCATAAGGCTTTGAGTATTTATTCGCATAGGTATGCAAGATCTACCAGCGCTGCCAGTGTTGTTTTGAAGAGTTAAGTTTTAGGAGGTGGTATCGGAAAGTTCCCGGACTGGTCCCAATTCTGACTTACTTTATATACATTTCGTCGCTATCCTCTTCGAAATAGTACCCTTGGAAACGCACACAACGATGTCAGCATCTCCTTCACGCCATAGAAAGCACAGCGGAAGTTCTTTTCTTGAAGGCCGTCCAATACCGCCTGCGATGCCATTTGAATTTCATCTGAGGGGTCGAAGGGGTCTCCATTCAGCCTCAGTTTCGGTTCGTTTTGGGGAAGAAGCTAGGTCAACTCAAATTTCATCGCCCATGATGATCTTAGAGATGAAGATTGAGTCGTTCTTAAAACGAGTGTCAAGAGCCGGGGGACAGGCTTCATAGGAGCACGAGGCATGTTCATATTTTCCGTGAGGATCTCTTGGCAGACTGCATAAAGTATTCCAGCCACGTGATGGAGTTGATGGATTATCCAGCGACGGTCCTTACGGATGAGACAGAGAGAAGGAAATCATGCTCTCGTGGCTTTCCTTACAAGAACAGCTGTGCGGGCACGGTCGCGTTATGAAATGAATATTTATACAGCTCATAGAAACTCTTCACTTTGTTGTAGTGAACAGTCACGTGCTGTCGCCAGAACTCAAGGCGTTTCAGCCTGTAGAACTGCGTACCTGACTTCTGCCGAAGCTGGAGAAGTAAAGGCAGTGAAGCGAGATGCTGACACCATCACTCTCTGGTAGTTGGCAGGTCAATGAGAATGTGGGCACAGACATCATATTCTCTGGTGGCCGTTCCCAAACTTTTTCGATCTTCCGCCTCTTAGCCTTACAGACCACACCCTTAGCGCTTCCAAAAACTCCCCCCCCCCTTTTCAGTTGGATATGATGTCCCTTGCCGTCCCTTTCCCCCTCACACCTCCCCTCCCCCTCCCTAGATCACGCCTCCCCTTCCCTAGATCACGCCTCCCCCTCCCTAGATCACGCCTCCCCCCTCCCTAGATCACGCCATTACTCTTTTTTGAGATTGCACCACCAGTTTTGGGAATCATTGTTGTATGACATGACAACATTTATCTCAAATCATACTCGTTACCACTTCTTGTTAATGTGGGCAGTGCCGTGTTAACGCCCAACTAGCCCATGGAATTCTATGAATTCCTAACATTACTTGCATAATTTAGACAGAAATGGTGGGGGCCCAGTGCATTACTTTGCCCAGGGGCCCCCGATGCTGTTAAGGCGGCCCTGAGTGTGGGTCTATGTTACCACGAGCAGTGGCGCAGGCGATGTAGTGGCGCAGGCGATGTAGTGGCTACTTAAATACTTTGTTGGGTTTTCCGTTATCGACTCGGCATTTCCAGGCGTTTGAATGTTTTTCTGCCACAAGCTGTTCACAATTTCTGAGCAATGAAAATGTGAAGATTGTGGTACGGTTCACTTAAACTTCCTACAGTTTCTTTTTTTCTTTTTATTTTGTTAAGAAATTTGTTTTAGTTGTAGAAAGACATTTTTTAAATGGAAATTGTGGTTCACCGTGTATGTTATCATGTAGAAATTATGTCGCGACAAATAATCCTTTTCACGCTGTATGTGTTCTGTGTGCGCTGTTTGTCCGTTGCCATTCATTTTCTTTTTGAGATGTCATAATAATTACCAATTGTTCCGTTTTGCCAGTTCCATTTTTTTCTTTCTTTCTTGCTTTGGTCTTGTTGAATCACGTGGCTTCAGTTTACCTGCAATATAATTCAGCATTCTTGCGTTTGCTTGTGATACAGTTCCGTTCCGTGGTTGCCGAGTTGCAATGGATTTATTGTTTCCAAATATTTATTTGTTTTGCATTTCAAATAATTATTCATGTTAATCCGGCAGGTCTCATTTCCTTAGTCTTTGAGAAATTTTTTTTTTCTTAAACGTTCAGCCTTAGAATTTCAGTGCTTTTAAATTTTGTTTGAGTTGTTTCTTTCTTTGGCCCCCAGAGCATCAAGAATAATACGTTGTTCATGTCTCTCTTATTTTATTGTTTTTGTACAGCCCATTACAGTGGTATGATTAAGCATTCTTTGTTTCTCTTGAATACTGTTATATATATATATACAGTTTGTGTTTCTAATAATTGGTGGCGGTTACATTTATCATATTTTCTTGGCCCTAAAAGTTGTAATTGATTCCTTTTGCAAATTGTGGCACCTCATGTCTCTCCATGTTCAGTAAACAGTTGTGTCAATGTGATAGTAATATTGTGCTTTCCGCATTATTCTGTAATAAAACTATTCATTAATATTGTTATCTGCGCATGCTTTCCTTTTGTTTCGTTTACCACAGCAGCTCTCTTGTTTCTTTCTTGTCTGTTTCCTTCGCTAAATACTTTTCGTAGCTGTACTTTGTTTTTTTTTCTTACGAGATCTCTGTATTTGTTTTCTAGGCCCAAGTGAACGTGATAAAACTGTTTATATTTTGCTTGTTAAAGTTTCAGTAACATTAACATTTATCCGTTCCTGTTTGAACTTGTGACGCTTCACAAATTGTAATAAACAGACTTTACTGGAAGTGATCCCAAATCATTAACGATAGGCGGGCGACATATGATTGTATATTTTAGTGTTTACATCTTGAAAAGCTTAGTGCCACAAGAAACAGTGTGGTCAGGCGGACAGGATGTCATGATTCACATATTGGCAAGACTTACTTCCGTCATCTTAAAATGTTACACCGAGAAAAGTACAGAAAAGAACTTACTATATAAAGGACAGAAAAGAACTTACTATATAAAGGACAGAAAAGAACTTACTATATCTTAAAAATGATATACATAGAAAAGGGCGGAAAAGAACTTACTATATAAATGACAGAAAAGAACTTACTATATAAAGGACAGAAAAGAACTTACTATATAAAGGACAGAAAAGAACTTACTATATCTTAAAAATATGGACACCACAGGGGAGCAGAAGTAAGGGTAGACCAAAAGAGACATGGAGAAGAACAACAGAAAGGATGTTGAGCAATAGAGGGCTCACCTGGGCAAGAGCAGAAAAAAAGGCGAAAGACAGGCATTTGTGGAAAACCCTTGCGGAAGCCCCATGTGCCCTGGGCACTTAAGGTTCAGAGAGAGATATCTTAAAAATGATATACATAGAAAAGGGCGGAAAAGAACTTACTATATAAAGGACAGAAAAGAACTTACTATATAAAGGACAGAAAAGAACTTACTATATCTTAACTAGTAAATGACAGGAAAAAAAAACTTACTATATCTTAAAAGTGATATGCCTAGAAAAGAACAAGAAAGAACTTACTACATCTTAAAAGTGACACGCCTAGAAATGGACAGAAAATAACATTGTCAGCAACAAAATGTACTTTAATGCTCACATGGTGATAAAAGCAGCCATCAGCACTGAGCAGAGACTGGAAATGACTTGACAGTCACTGGAAAACTGACAGGGGAAAGACATTTCAGCCGAAAATATAATTATGTCAGCAAGATTAAACGGAATAGAGAAGGAAAATAAAGACAGTCGGCTTGATTAGATATAGCAAAGACCACACAAAACATGATCACCAAAACCTGTCGACATGCTATAGTGTGGGTGATTTGAGCCCTTGCACTATTTAAGCGGTTATTCTTTCTGGAGAAGAGGAGAGTGTCTCAGTGGAAATTGTAGGGAAAAAAGGACATGAAGAGCTTGTAATATCAGTAATATTTACTGTGTGTTTATCTCATATCATAAAATATGATGTTATCGACGTATCACATTTGTCTAACAGAGGTAAAGAGCAGAATAACCAAAGCTTAATGTTGCAGAAATATGAACAGTATTTTGTACAACAAATCACGATCACTGAGTAAGGAAAAGGGTGCTCCGGTGCTACATAGACCCAGTTCTGATCTTTGGGTGTGAAGCCTGGATAGTTACTAAAGAGATGACACCTGAAGCTACGGAAATAGTTTCTCATAAGAGTGTTCAAGACACCATGGACGGTTGGAAAATCAAATGAAATTTTGAGAGAGACCGATTCGAGAAGACATATAGTTACAACAGTTAGGACAAGACAGTCTAGATTTATAGGACATATCATGAGAAAAGGCAAACTAGAATATACTGTGACAGCAGGAAAGTTAGAAGGGGAAAAAAGGCCGAGGTAGAGGAAGAGAGAAAATCCTGGATGGAGTGGCAAGATGGCATGGAAAGAAGACACCAGGTCAACTCGTAGAGGGAACGTAGAACAGAGAGTTGTGGAGAGTCATGACAGCCAACGCCAGTATGCACTGCACTTGATAGATAGATAACACAGATAACACCTACCATTATTTTTTTTAGGCGTCGGTGTATATTTGGCATCGTTCTTCAGTATGTGTGTACTTGTGAAAGCTACGTTTACTTTCAACACAAAAAGAAATGTAACATTATTGCACTTCCCTTACTGTGTGTAGCATAAATCGGTCGAGACATCAGTTGCCATTTTTCGCCAGATATAAACAGACCTTTGAAAAAAAAGCCTGTTTTCCAATCTTTTTTTTTTTCTTTTCTTTAAAGCTGTTGCATTTTATTTCAGAAAAAGCTTGTTTCATTTTGTGTTCGTTCGTTGTAAAGAGATCTTTAGTTGCACTGGTGTAATTTACATCTCTTTTACCTTCCCTTCCGACGAAAATGCTGAGTTTATTATCTGTAATCATCAGCGCGGACTCTTTATCTCTTAATTCGTCTGTTGTTTGTTTGTTTGTTTGTTTGTTGCGAAACGTTCACCGAGTTTTTCAACTTTCAGACTTAATAAATGGGCTCGGTTTGTTGGGGGTTTGTTTCCTGAACTATTCGTTTTCTGTTTAGAATCAGTTGTTGCACAATGAAAGCAGAGAGTGTGACTTACTGTATTTTTTTTAAATCTGAAGATAATCTCAGTAATGCTAATAGTGATAGTTCGTATGGTTGTGTTCATTCAGTTGTCTATCTCTTCTCTCTCTCTCTCTCTCTCTCTCTTTCAAAAGATCCCCGCCCGGTCTCTCTCTCTCTCTCACTTTCACAAGATCCCTGCTCTTTCTCTCTCTCTTTCACAAGATCCCTACCCTGTCTCTCTCTCTCACAAGATCCCTACTCTGTTTCTCTCTCTCTCTTTCACAAGATCCCTACTCTGTCTCTCTTTCTCTCACAAGACTCCTGCTCTGTCTCTCTCTCACAAGACCCCTGCTCTGTCTCTCTCTCTCACAAGACCCCTGCTCTGTCTCTCTCTCTTTCACAAGATCCCTGCCCTCTCTCTCTCACACACAAGACCCTGCTCTGTCTCTCTCTCTCTCTTTCACAAGATCCCTGCCATCTCTCTCTCTCTTTTTCACAAGATCCCTGGTCTCTCTCTCTCTCTCTCTTTCACAAGATCCCTGCCCTCCCCTACTCTCTCTCTTTCACAAGATCCTTGCCCTATCTCTCTCTCTTTCACAAGATCCCGGCCCTGTTTCTCTCTCTCTCTCTTTCACAAGATCTCTACTCTCTCTCTCTCTCTCTCTTTCACAAGATCCCTACTCTGTCTCTCTCTCTTTCACAAGATCCCTACTCTCTCTCTTTCACAAGATCCCTACTGTCTCTCTCTTTCACAAGATCCCTACTCTGTCTCTCTCTCTTTCACAAGATCCCTGCCCTGTTTCTCTCTCTCTTTCACAAGATCCCTGCCCTGTCTCTCTCTCTCTCTTTCACAAGATCCCTGCCCTGTCTCTCTCTCTCTCTCTTTCACAAGATCCCTGCCTTGTCTCTCTCTCTCTCTCTTTCAAAAGATCCCTGCCCTGTATATCTCTCTCTATCTCTCTGTCACAAGATCCATGCCCTGTCTATCTCTCTCTCTCACAAGATCCTTGCCCTGTCTCTCTCTCTCTTTCACAAGATCCCTGCCCTGTCTCTCTCTTTCACAAGATCCCTGCCCTGTCTCTCTCTCTCTCCTCTCTTTCACAAGATCCCTGCCCTCTCTCTCTCTCTTTCACAAGATCCCTGCCCTGTCTCTCTCTCTCACAAGATCCCTACTCTGTTTCTCTCTCTCTCTTTCACAAGATCCCTACTCTGTCTCTCTTTCTCTCACAAGACTCCTGCTCTGTCTCTCTCTCACAAGACCCCTGCTCTGTCTCTCTCTCTCACAAGACCCCTGCTCTGTCTCTCTCTCTTTCACAAGATCCCTGCCCTCTCTCTCTCACACACAAGACCCTGCTCTGTCTCTCTCTCTCTCTTTCACAAGATCCCTGCCATCTCTCTCTCTCTTTTTCACAAGATCCCTGGTCTCTCTCTCTCTCTCTCTTTCACAAGATCCCTGCCCTCCCCTACTCTCTCTCTTTCACAAGATCCTTGCCCTATCTCTCTCTTTCACAAGATCCCGGCCCTGTTTCTCTCTCTCTCTCTTTCACAAGATCTCTACTCTCTCTCTCTCTCTCTCTCTTTCACAAGATCCCTACTCTGTCTCTCTCTCTTTCACAAGATCCCTACTCTCTCTCTTTCACAAGATCCCTACTGTCTCTCTCTTTCACAAGATCCCTACTCTGTCTCTCTCTCTTTCACAAGATCCCTGCCCTGTTTCTCTCTCTCTTTCACAAGATCCCTGCCCTGTCTCTCTCTCTCTCTCTTTCACAAGATCCCTGCCCTGTCTCTCTCTCTCTCTCTCTTTCACAAGATCCCTGCCTTGTCTCTCTCTCTCTCTCTTTCAAAAGATCCCTGCCCTGTATATCTCTCTCTATCTCTCTGTCACAAGATCCATGCCCTGTCTATCTCTCTCTCTCTCACAAGATCCTTGCCCTGTCTCTCTCTCTCTTTCACAAGATCCCTGCCCTGTCTCTCTCTTTCACAAGATCCCTGCCCTGTCTCTCTCTCTCTCTCTTTCACAAGATCCCTGCCCTCTCTCTCTCTCTTTCACAAGATCCCTGCCCTGTCTCTCTCTCTCTCTTTAACAAGGTCCCTGCCCTGTCACTCTCTCTCTCTCTCTCTCTTTTACAAGATCCCTGCCCTGTCTCTCTCATTCACAAGATCCCTGCCCTCTCTCTCTCTTTTTAACAAGATCCCTGCTCTGTCTCTCTCTCTCTCTCTCTCTTTAACAAGATCCCTGCTCTCTCTGTCTGTCTGCCTCTCTCTTTCACAAGATCCCTGCCCTGTCTCTCTCTCTCTCTCTTTCACAAGACCCCTGCTCTGTCTATCTTCTCTCTCTTTCACAAGACCCCTGCTCTGTCTCTCTCTCTCTCTCTTTTTCACAAGATCCCTGCTATGTCTATCTCTCTCTCTTTCACAAGAGGCCTGTCATCTCTATCTCTCTCTCTCTTTTTCACAGGAGCCCTGCTCTGTCTATCTCTCTCCTTCACAAGATCCGTGCCCTGTCTCTCTCTCTCTCTCTCACAAGATCCCTGCCCTATCTCTCTCACCCTCTCTCTCTCACAAGATCCCTGCCCTGTCTCTCTCTCTCTCTCTTTCACAAGATCCCTGCCCTGTCTATCTCTCTCTCTTACAAGATCCCTGCCCTGTCTCTCTCTCTCTTTTACAAGATCCCTGCCCTGTCTCTCTCTCTCCCCGCTCTCTCCTCTCACAAGATCCCTGCCCTGTCTCTCTCTCTTTCATAAGAGCCCTGCCCTGTCTATTTTTCTCTCTCTCTCACAAGATCCCTGCCCTGTCTCTCTCTCTCTCTCTCTCTCTCATAAGAGCCCTACCCTGTCTATCTCTCTCTCTGTCACAAGATCCCTGCCATGTCTCTCTCTCTCCCTCTCTCTCTGTCACAAGATCCCTGCCCTGTCTCCCTCTCTCTCTCTCTCTGTCACAAGATCCCTGCCCTGTCTCTCTCTCCCCCTCTCTCTCTCACAAGATCCCTGCCCTGTCTCTCTCTCCCTCTCTCTCTCTCTCTCTCACAAGATCCCTGCCCTGTCTCTCTCTCTCTCTGTCACAAGATCCCTGCCCTGTCTTTCTCTCTCCCTCTCTCTTTCTCTCTCTCACAAGATCCCTGCCCTGTCTCTCTCTCTCCCTCTCTCTTTCTCTCTCTCACAAGATCCCTGCCCTGTCTCTCTCTCTCTCTTTCTCTCTCTCACAAGATCCCTGCCCTGTCTTTCTCTCTCCCTCTCTCTTTCTCTCTGTCACAAGATCCCTGCCCTGTCTCTCTCTCTCCCTCTCTCTCTCACAAGATCCCTGCCCTGTCTTTCTCTCTCCCCTCTCTCTTTCTCTCTGTCACAAGATCCCTGCCCTGACTCTCTCTCTCCTCTCTCTCTCACAAGATCCCTGCCCTGTCTTTCTCTCTCCCTCTTCTCTCTCTCTCACAAGATCCCTGCCCTGTCTCTCTCTCCCTCTCTCTCTCACAAGATCCCTGCCCTGTCTTTCTCTCTCCCTCTCTCTCTCTCTCACAAGATCCCTGCCCTGTTTCTCTCTCCCTCTCTCTCTCACAAGATCCCTGCCCTGTCTTTCTCTCTCCCTCTCTCTCTCAAGATCCCTGCCCTGTCTTTCTCTCCCCTCTCTCTCACAAGATCCCTGCCCTGTCTTTCTCTCTCCCTCTCTCTCTCACAAGATCCCTGCCCTGTCTTTCTCTCTCCCTCTCTCTCTCACAAGATCCCTGCCCTGTCTTTCTCTCTCCCTCTCTCTTTCTCTCTGTCACAAGATCCCTGCCCTGTCTCTCTCTCCCTATCTCTCTCACAAGATCCCTGCCCTGTCTTTCTCTCTCCCTCTCTCTCTCTGTCACAAGATCCCTGCCCTGTCTCTCTCTCTCCCTCCTCTCTCACAAGATCCCTGCCCTGTCTTTCTCTCTCCCTCTCTCTCTCTCTCACAAGATCCCTGCCCTGTCTTTCTCTCTCCCTCTCTCTCTCACAAGATCCCTGCCCTGTCTTTCTCTCTCCCTCTCTCTCTCACAAGATCCCTGCCCTGTCTTTCTCTCTCCCTCTCTCTCTCACAAGATCCCTGCCCTGTCTTTCTCTCTCTCCTCTCTCTCTCACAAGATCCCTGCCCTGTCTTCTCTCTCCCTCTCTCTCTCACAAGATCCCTGCCCTGTCTTTCTCTCTCCCTCTCTCTCTCTCTGTCACAAGATCCCTGCCCTGTCTCTCTCTCCCTATCTCTCTCACAAGATCCCTGCCCTGTCTTTCTCTCTCTCTCTCTCTCTCTCTGTCACAAGATCCCTGCCCTGTCTCTCTCTCTCCCTCTCTCTCTCACAAGATCCCTGCCCTGTCTTTCTCTCTCCCCTCTCTCTCTCTCTCACAAGATCCCTGCCCTGTCTCTCTCTCTCCCTCTCTCTCTCTCACAAGATCCCTGCCCTGTCTTTCTCTCTCTCCCTCTCTCTCTCTCTCTCACAAGATCCCTGCCCTGTCTCTCTCTCTCCCTCTCTCTCTCTCACAAGATCCCTGCCCTGTCTCTCTCTCCCTCTCTCTCTCTCACAAGATCCCTGCCCTGTCTTTCTCTCTCTCCCTCTCTCTCTCTCTCACAAGATCACTGCCGATAGACGTAAGTTATCGTGTCCTCCCATAACCCCCGGTTCTTTATGCATCCCGTGCCAGAATGGCAAACCATCAGACATCTTTTCTCTCTGTCTACCTCTGCTTCTTTTACCTTCCGTCTTCCCTGTTGCAGTTAGATGCTCTAGGCCGCCTCTCCTCCAGACATAGCCCACAGATTTGTCCATCTTTAGTAGCACAGTTAAAACTGATGCCCAGTGGAGAAGTGACTGTCGAGCAGAAGTTGTCTTTGCCCCCCCCCCTCCCCGTCCGGTCCCTTTTTGCTTTAGAGACATCTCTCTGTCTTTCTCGTTCTCTCGCTCCATCATCTCTCCCCATCTCTCACTTTCTTTCTTTCCCCTCTTATTCAGACCGTACGCTCGCTGTGCTTTGAGAAAGCATTTGGAGCATAGGCAACTCGTGTGGGTAACTTTAAGTGGCTTAGTAATATCACCTTATAAATTTCCCGATTTCGTCTTCTGTACATTTCTATCAGTAAGTGTATAGAAGGAGATTTGGGTAAATATTGCACGCAGGACTAATTCACAAAGTCGGCAAAAACCAAAAAACAAAAAAAAAAAATGATGGTAGAAGAAATGAAAATGTATATTTTACTTCTGCCAGCATCACGAAGCTTTTGGGAGCATAAAATAAGCAGATCTCCAAATTCTTTATATTCTGAAGGTCATGAAGGCCTGCGGATTCAGATATATTTTGACCAGTTGTCAGAAAACTTTGACTTAATTTCTTTTCTCATGCACTGCTAAGTAATATTTAAAAAGTGTCTCAAAACTTACACATACACACGCAAATAAGCGTCATCTGACTGAAAATTGCGCAGATACAGGCCGCAGACAAGCGTAATTTAACTAAACTAATGTTTAAAAAAACCAAAAGAAAAGAAAATTTCCCCTGCCTAAGATTTAACTAGCAACCTTTTGTGTCGTGTCCGGACACTTTATATCACTGCAACGTTTTCATACACTTTATACCACACATTTTACCACTACGCCATGTGCTTGACACGTGAACAAAAAGATCGAGACATAAATTTTGGCCACTGATCATAATATCAGAACTCAGGTAAATATAGGTTCTTTCGCTTGGAAGTATTTCATGTAAATTTCTATTCGATCAAATATTGACCAAGATTTAGATATTGATTTTTGAATTGTGGAATTTTGGACATTTCAACAAGTATTTTTTTTAACTTAAAGGAAATTAGTTTTGCGCGTTTATTTTTCTTTCTTAAGAGTGAGAAACACTTGTAGATTTTGTATCAGATCTGTATTAATATTTGTGATATCATTTTCACGTTAAAACATTTCCGTTAAGCTGGTGTTTGTATTTGAGTTCAAATTCAGTGGAAAAGAAAGAAAATTCTTATTCAGCCGAAAACGCAAAACACGAATATTCCGCCGGTAGAAAGGCGGCCAGGCGTGATACTGAGCATATCACCCTCTAGTGTGCTGACAGGTCAAGGGAAAATTTGGACACTGACACCATATCCGCTGTGTACCTCTACGGCATGACAGGGTTACCTTTACCTTTTACTTTACCTTTATTATAAACTAACATCCGAGAACATGCGCCAGCGTCTCATTTTGTTCGTTTTGTTTTTTAATAGCACTGACGTGTCTTGTGTCTTGTCTTGTCTTGTTTTCTGTCTTCTTGGAACTGCGAACAGGTGTGCTTTTGTAGCAGATGCTGTAAAGGTGTTGTGACACCACCACCGTGTCGGATTGGGAGCGCGTCATGGCAGCTATTTTTTTTTTCAGTCACTAAATGCAGCTGAAAAAAAAGCAGGGGGCTGTGCAGTACTTCTTTAGCAGTTTCCACCACCGTGGGGACTGTACAAAAACTTAAGTATGATTAGACTAAGTGGTACAAGCAGTACAGAGTGATCTCCCACTGTCTTTATAAAACACGCACACACACTTACCTACACACACACACCCACACATATACACACACTTACTTTTCTTGTATAAAATAATAATTAACGTTGCTTTTATTTATTTATTTTTTTTTTTTGTTGGTAGTTTTTGAAAATAAGTTTAGAAGTTTTAGGTTTCTGACGTTTTTGTTTCGAAGAGATATGAGGACCATGCAGGTGGTGATAATGGGGAGATAATTACGCAAGTGCAGTTAGGGTACTGTCGGGAAATATGAACTTGAGGTAGAGGTCAAGGACGGAAAACAGGATGAAGAATTAGAGTCGACAGCAGGTCAGGGAGAGAATTGGTGTCAGGGGAGATGAGTGCAGAAAAGCCAGCGCAGGGAGCTGAAGTATTTCAACAACAAGCGTGACGGAAGATATTTATAGCATAACATCATGTTACCATCTGCCTGGGGGGGGGGGGGGGGAAGGTTTGCTGCACTGGATCTCTAGCTCTCTGGATATCATGGCACGCCAGGCCAGACTGGCTCTTGGTGCGGTCTGCCTATATTATGGCCGCTTTACCAGTTAACTTTTATCCGTCTCCGTTCTTCTTCTTCTTCGTCATTCGCTCGGACGTCGACGCTTCTCTCACAGAGAGCTTTTCATGTAGGGAGCTGAGGTATGTCCAGGTCCGATTCCTGTGCGGGCTGTATAGCAGACATGCCTGGAGGATATGTTACACTGTCTATGCATCTTTTCCGCGAGCACAGAACTGTTGAGCCAGTTTTTAGCTGGTGACACAGATGGCGTCTCTGCCTGTAGCGTCCTGTTCTCAGACAGAAGATTGATAACTTCGTCGTGTCTATTTTTTGCTTTTGAAACTTTTCGTGTGTGTTTTCTCATGCTGATAAGAGCCGGGTCAACATAGACTTAGATCATTAACGCCAGAACCAAGCCACAACTTATCTTCAAGCTCTGGCGGCAGTCACTTAGGTTTTTTCCCCCCTCAACATAAGCCCATTTACCAGGGTTTGAGTCAAGGATTGCCAGACAGAAGTAATGACCGCTACAAGCGACCGTTGTGATCTGCGGCATTTGCCGGCATATCCAGATGAAGCAAAGATATCACTGCCACTGTGTGGACGTTCTCGAGACACGAGTCAGACTTCTCAAGTAGAAGGAGATCGATCTGCAAACTACCCGAGAAGATCTGTAGACTACCCAAGAAGATAAGTAGACTACCCGAGAAGATAAGTGGACTACCCGAGAAGATATGTAGACTGCCCGAGAAGATATGTGGACTACCCGAGAAGATCTATAGACTACCCGAGAAGATATGTAGACTACCCGAGAAGATATGTGGACTACCCGAGAAGATATGTGGACTACCCGAGATGATATGTGGACTACCCGAGAAGATATGTGGACTACCCGAGAAGATATGTGGACTACCCGAGAAGATATGTGGACTACCCGAGAAGATATGTAGACTACCCGAGAAGATATGTAGACTACCCGAGAAGATATGTAGACTACCCGAGAAGATATGTGGACTACCCGAGAAGATATGTAGACTACCCGAGAAGATATGTAGACTACCCGAGAAGATATGTGGACTACCCGAGAAGATATGTGGACTACCCGAGAAGATATATATACCAGAGAAGATCCTCATGCTCAATTCTTAAGTCTATGAAAATAAAATTTATTCGTTCGTTACTTCAGTCCCCCTTGTTGATGGTTCTCCAAAGTGAAGGAAGTACGAGACTGAGTAGAAAGAGAGGTATGAACAGTTTTTCCGTATGCGCTGTGAGTGGTGGTGGTGGTGGTGGTGGTGGTGAAACATGCGAAACAGACCACAGACTAATACTTTTGACTGTCATAAAGTTCTCCCACCATAGAATCATTTGATCGCTAGTCTGATTAGAATCAGTTGATCGCTAGTCTGATTAGAATCAGTTGTTTGCTAGTCTGATTAGAATCAGTTGATTGCTAGTTATATTAGAATCAGTTGTTTGCTAGTTAGATTAGAATCAGTTGTTTGCTAGTCTGATTAGAATCAGTTGACTGCTAGTCAGACTAGAATCAGTTGTTTGCTAGTTAGATTAGAATCAGTTGTTTGCTAGTTAGATTAGAATCATTTGATCGCTAGTCTGATTAGAATCAGTTGATTGCTAGTCAGATTAGAATCAGTTGTTTGCTAGTCAGATTAGAATCAGGTTATTTTTTTTGTTCTTGAAAGAACCTTGTGATATCGGGAAGAAGATGCTGACCGATTTAGCAGTCAGCAACCCATAGCTGGCAGGTTAGCATCAGGGTTGGCCAACCAGTATTGACTAAGACCTCTACCACCTCTCCATTTGTGCCCTCAGTAACAGGCCCAGCCTATCAAATATAGTCCCCATGGTGGTAGAGTCAGCTAAAGAGGTATTGCATACCCCCTGGTTTTTTTTTAAACTCCACTTAAAGACTGAACAAAAAAGCATCTGTAACCGTCTCCCAATTCAAACGATGCTGTGCCTCAACACCTTAACCACATCGGCTGCAAAGAACATCAAGCTGGTTGTTCCAAGGAGACAGAAGAAGAAGAGGGAGACCTAGTATTCAATTACTGTCCAGTGACTGCATGAATTCAACACGGTAAGAGCACGGAGATGAACTGAATAATGTAAGTCAGTACAGTGTTCCAGTCGCTCACGTGTGGCGCACCAGACGTAATGTCGGAGTATTAAGAGAAACCGAGTTTGTAAACAAATAGTCTTGGCATTTGGGGCGTAGCAAAAAGTAATCAACGGTTCCGTTGTTTCTGATGAAATTTGATGTACAGTTGGATGCTTCTAATTTATACTGTGTAATTCAAGTAAGATTAAACTGAGGAAACGGCACACCAGTTTGTCAAAAGTAGTATTTCAGTATCATGTAGGCATGATCAAAAGTAGTATTTCAGTATCATGTAGGTATGATCAAAAGTAGTATTTCAGTATCATGTAGGCGTGATCAAAAGCTCGACTGCAGCAGCGTGTTGAAATGCTATCACAAAAAAAGTCTCGTTTTCTGGGTTACACCGTGGAAATTAACATGAATTCCTAACACTAAAAAAAAAAAAAAATGCGTTTACACTTTTCATTCAATGAAATGTTTGTACTTTAAGAAATAGAACACGAACATGTTATTATATCAAACTGCAGCTTCATTCCAGGTCGTTGCAAGTGAATAGCAGGCATAATTCACATACAATAAAAGTTTGGTTTTGCCGTTAACTTTCGCTTGCGCTGTGCGTATATTTTATGTCGTTGTTTGTTTATTTTCAGCCCGATCATGTTTTATGTCATTCTCAAAGGCGACCTCGTTCAAATACTCTCGACCTTGTCCACATTCTGGAACAAGAGACCTGGAATCCAGATATTTTACCAGCTACATATGCCCTGTCGTCCTTTCCGTGCTGTTCCCTCTTGCTATAATGACAGATTTTCACCAGGTCTTATATTCTCTAAATACATCTTAGATTTGTGTTTAGATTCTTAAAAATATGTTTTCTTAAAATGAGGATTAAGACTCGCATAGTGTTTTTTTTTTTTGTGGAAAAAAAGGTTAATCTTCCCAGGAGCGTTAAAGATGAGAAATTAATACTGTCTGGGTAGCTGTGATGAGATCTTCAGAGCTGATCATTTGTTGCCGTTTTTTTTTCTTTTTTTTTTTGTGGGGCTTTTATTTATCAAGATCTGTATCTAGGGCAGAGGTGTTCAACCCATGGCCCCTTGGATCCTTACTTGTTGGCCGCGAACGAGAAGCTTCCAAAAATTTTGTTGTTGTTGTTGTTTTGTTTTTGTTTTAATATTGCAGCTGTTTTAATGCTGCAACAATTTTTTTAAAATGTAAGTTAAAGCAAGGGGGAAAAATATGAATCATGCCACATATTATGTTGTCTCCTTCCTCATCTACCTTTCTGTGTTGAGGGGACAAATATACGTCTTGATAGGGCTAGGCGATTTGCTTTTCATATTATGGGACATTAATTCTTCTGTAGTCTCCTCCCCACCTGTAAGGTAGGTAGCACGCCTGGCACTGCATCCAGCAGTGTTGGGGTCGGATATCTTCTGTTTGGAGAAGTGAAAGCAAAAGTTAGTAGCTTGCCGATGTCCCGTGTACACACAGGCCAACCCCACACCCTCGCTTGTACAGGCCGTGAACGGTGGCCGTGAGACGCAGGGTAACGGGACTCTGCACCAAGGGAGATGTGTTCCCTTGTGTTAAATTCTGCCCTCAAACCACGACCAGCCGAGCAAGCCGGCGGTGGGTCTCTTCACCATTCATAGAAAACACTGGGGGGAAAAAAAGACGGGCTGATATGCTACATATATCCAGCGCAAAATAGGAAACTAAAGAAACTGAAGAAAGAGCTAGATGGTCGCCAGTTTGCCACGGAAGATGACGCAACTACCTGGCAAGCTACCTTGCGAGCCCTGTGTGACGTTTAACGGCACGGGAAGGTTATAAGATATAAGATGACGTTATTGATGCCGTGAATCAGATTACAGGATCCCCGGATCTGTATGCTCCACGACCCCTGATCTAAGTGTGTACAACGAAAAGTGGACTATATTGAAAACTGAACCAGATTGCCTCCCGATCCATCCGGCCCCACTTAGGTATGATTAGGATAATTGGAGGGTACACAAATAATTATAATTCTAGTGTAACATATTTGTCTGTATAAAATGTAGAGGTTTTGGAAATGGGCAATGATGGCTCATGGGGCCCATAAATACGTATGGCTGAATTTTATGAACATGTATATTATAACAATTATTGCCAGTTAGTTCCTTATAATAATTATTGCCAGTTAGTTCCTTATAATACATCAGATACTCAGTCATTTAATGATGAAGGTTAGATATTTTGTATGAGACGATTACTGTCAAATCATACGCAAGATGTTATGTACAAGGGGATAAATTGATTCTTTAGAAGTTCCACTGTCGATAAAGATAATCTAGAATTCTGAATATTTAAGGAAATCATTTTAATGACCTGAATATTTAAGGAAATCATTTTAATGACAATGTTGTTAACGATATAAGATGAAGAATAACATATAGATTGATGATTAATTTGTTGATTTTGCTAAATGTGTAAACTGATAAATAACAATATAAGTTCGTGATATTTTGAAGAAGAATTTAATTGTTTAAATTTAATAGTTTAATTGTGTTTTCCTTTCATTTGTGTAATATGTCGATGTCTAGTTGTATAATAATAACCTTCCAACCATACAATAAATATACAATATAAATAACAATATAAACAATATTATAAATTACTAACAATTATTAGCCCATTTGAAATATTTTTTTTATTCCTACATGTGCAATTTTATAATCTGTCAAGCTAAATGCATATAGCAGCTAATGTTCTGATGATGAACGTGATATGAAAGCATTGTATGGGATGTTTAGTGTATGGCATTTATTTTTTAACTCATGTCAGTAGATGTGAAAAAATGGCGTCATAGACTTAGGAACGGAACTCGTTTGTAACTCAGAGACTAACTGTAGACAGGTTTCATGAGTGGCCTGGAACTGGTAAGGATCCTCGATAGTTTGACGCTGTGTAGATCCTGGGTTTCATGAGTGGCCTGGAACTAGTAAGGATCCTCGATAGTTTGACGCTGTGTAGATCCTAGGTTTCATGAGTGGCCTGGAACTGGTAAGGATCCTCGATAGTTTGACGCTGTGTAGATCCTGGGTTTCATGAGTGGCCTGGAACTAGTAAGGATCCTCGATAGTTTGACGCTGTGTAGATCCTAGGTTTCATGAGGTGACCTGAAACTAGTAAGGATCCTCGATAGTTTGATGTTGTGTAGGTCCTAGGTTTCATGAGTGGCCTGGAACGAGTAAGGATCCTCGATAGTTTGACGCTGTGTAGATCCTGGGTTTCATGAGTGGCCTGGAACTAGTAAGGATCCTCGA
Organism: Achatina immaculata; assembly: GCA_009760885.1. Taxonomy (NCBI): domain Eukaryota; kingdom Metazoa; phylum Mollusca; class Gastropoda; order Stylommatophora; family Achatinidae; genus Lissachatina; species Lissachatina immaculata. The sequence goes on from CM019691.1 coordinate 9,992,371, forward strand.
TAGTTTGACGCTGTGTAGATCCTAGGTTTCATGAGGTGACCTGAAACTAGTAAGGATCCTCGATAGTTTGATGTTGTGTAGGTCCTAGGTTTCATGAGATGGCCTGAAACTAGTAAGGATCCTTGATAGTTTGATGTTGTGTAGGTCCTAGGTTTCATGAGGTGGCCTGAAACTAGTAAGGATCCTCGATAGTTTGATGCTGTGTAGATCCTAGGTTTCATGAGTGGCCTGAAACTAGTAAGGATCCTCGATAGTTTGACGCTGTGTAGATCCTAGGTTTCATGAGTGGCCTGAAACTAGTAAGGATCCTCGATAGTTTGACGCTGTGTAGGTCCTAGGTTTCATGAGGTGGCCTGAAACTAGTAAGGATCCTCGATAGTTTGATGCTGTGTAGATCCTAGGTTTCATGAGTGGCCTGAAACTAGTAAGGATCCTCGATAGTTTGATGCTGTGTAGATCCTAGGTTTCATGAGTGGCCTGAAACTAGTAAGGATCCTCGATAGTTTGACGCTGTGTAGATCCTAGGTTTCATGAGTGGCCTGAAACTAGTAAGGATCCTCGATAGTTTGACGCTGTGTAGATCCTAGGGAGATGTGTTCCCTTGTGTTAAATTCTGCCCTCAAACCACGACCAGCCGAGCAAGCCGGCGGTGGGTCTCTTCACCATTCATAGAAAACACTGGGGGGAAAAAGACGGGCTGATATGCTACATATATCCAGCGCAAAATAGGAAACTAAAGAAACTGAAGAAAGAGCTAGATGGTCGCCAGTTTGCCACGGAAGATGACGCAACTACCTGGCAAGCTACCTTGCGAGCCCTGTGTGACGTTTAACGGCACGGGAAGGTTATAAGATATAAGATGACGTTATTGATGCCGTGAATCAGATTACAGGATCCCCGGATCTGTATGCTCCACGACCCCTGATCTAAGTGTGTACAACGAAAAGTGGACTATATTGAAAACTGAACCAGATTGCCTCCCGATCCATCCGGCCCCACTTAGGTATGATTAGGATAATTGGAGGGTACACAAATAATTATAATTCTAGTGTAACATATTTGTCTGTATAAAATGTAGAGGTTTTGGAAATGGGCAATGATGGCTCATGGGGCCCATAAATACGTATGGCTGAATTTTATGAACATGTATATTATAACAATTATTGCCAGTTAGTTCCTTATAATAATTATTGCCAGTTAGTTCCTTATAATACATCAGATACTCAGTCATTTAATGATGAAGGTTAGATATTTGTATGAGACGATTACTGTCAAATCATACGCAAGATGTTATGTACAAGGGGATAAATTGATTCTTTAGAAGTTCCACTGTCGATAAAGATAATCTAGAATTCTGAATATTTAAGGAAATCATTTTAATGACCTGAATATTTAAGGAAATCATTTTAATGACAATGTTGTTAACGATATAAGATGAAGAATAACATATAGATTGATGATTAATTTGTTGATTTTGCTAAATGTGTAAACTGATAAATAACAATATAAGTTCGTGATATTTTGAAGAAGAATTTAATTGTTTAAATTTAATAGTTTAATTGTGTTTTCCTTTCATTTGTGTAATATGTCGATGTCTAGTTGTATAATAATAACCTTCCAACCATACAATAAATATACAATATAAATAACAATATAAACAATATTATAAATTACTAACAATTATTAGCCCATTTGAAATATTTTTTTTATTCCTACATGTGCAATTTTATAATCTGTCAAGCTAAATGCATATAGCAGCTAATGTTCTGATGATGAACGTGATATGAAAGCATTGTATGGGATGTTTAGTGTATGGCATTTATTTTTTAACTCATGTCAGTAGATGTGAAAAAATGGCGTCATAGACTTAGGAACGGAACTCGTTTGTAACTCAGAGACTAACTGTAGACAGGTTTCATGAGTGGCCTGGAACTGGTAAGGATCCTCGATAGTTTGACGCTGTGTAGATCCTGGGTTTCATGAGTGGCCTGGAACTAGTAAGGATCCTCGATAGTTTGACGCTGTGTAGATCCTAGGTTTCATGAGTGGCCTGGAACTGGTAAGGATCCTCGATAGTTTGACGCTGTGTAGATCCTGGGTTTCATGAGTGGCCTGGAACTAGTAAGGATCCTCGATAGTTTGACGCTGTGTAGATCCTAGGTTTCATGAGTGACCTGAAACTAGTAAGGATCCTCGATAGTTTGATGTTGTGTAGGTCCTAGGTTTCATGAGTGGCCTGGAACGAGTAAGGATCCTCGATAGTTTGACGCTGTGTAGATCCTGGGTTTCATGAGTGGCCTGAAACTAGTAAGGATCCTCGATAGTTTGACGCTGTGTAGATCCTAGGTTTCATGAGTGGCCTGAAACTAGTAAGGATCCTCGATAGTTTGATGCTGTGTAGATCCTAGGTTTCATGAGTGGCCTGGAACTAGTAAGGATCCTCGATAGTTTGACGCTGTGTAGATCCTAGGTTTCATGAGTGGCCTGAAACTAGTAAGGATCCTCGATAGTTTGATGCTGTGTAGATCCTAGGTTTCATGAGTGGCCTGAAACTAGTAAGGATCCTCGATAGTTTGACGCTGTGTAGATCCTAGGTTTCATGAGTGGCCAGGAACTAGTAAGGATCCTCGATAGTTTGATGCTGTGTAGATCCTAGGTTTCATGAGTGGCCTGAAACTAGTAAGGATCCTCGATAGTTTGATGCTGTGTAGATCCTAGGTTTCATGAGTGGCCTGGAACTAGTAAGGATCCTCGATAGTTTGACGCTGTGTAGATCCTAGGTTTCATGAGTGGCCAGGAACTAGTAAGGATCCTCGATAGTTTGATGCTGTGTAGATCCTAGGTTTCATGAGTGGCCTGAAACTAGTAAGGATCCTCGATAGTTTGACGCTGTGTAGATCCTAGGTTTCATGAGTGTCCTGGAACTAGTAAGGATCCTCGATAGTTTGACGCTGTGTAGATCCTAGGTTTCATGAGTGGCCTGGAACTAGTAAGGATCCTCGATAGTTTGACGCTGTGTAGATCCTCAGTCACGCACTGTGTAACATATGTAGACAATTATTTGCTTGATAACATCTCACCGCCATCATCAGTCCTCGTCACTCTTTGAGATAAGGCACAGACGAACACTCTCCATCTGACCCGATCTTTAGCCTCATATTCTGTTTGCGGTATAATCTTTTGCTTGTATCTTACAGTTCCGTTTGAAAGATTCGTTTACGCATGTCTCTAGGCACGCTTTCCCTTTTCTTCTTTTGGCCGCTGTACATTGCTCGTCTCGGCTATCCGTTCTTCATTCGCAGTATATGCCAAACTCATACCTTCTGCTCTATTGTGTGTCAGTTTATTTCTCAACCTTAGTTATTGCGTATGCTTTGACTCCATTTCTGTTCATGTAAGCGGTCACATTAGTAGCACACTCAGTCGTTTAATCATTGGATCTTTTCGATTTGCCAGTCAGCGACCCATAGCTGACATGCTAGTGTCAGGATTGACAAACTACAAGTGTCCCACCTCCCCGTTGCTATTCCCAGTAGCAGCTGGTTAATAGGCGGGGGGGGGGGGGTCTCCGTAGTCCCCATGGTGGTGGAGTCTGCTAAAGAAGCATTGCACGCCTCCCGCCACCCAGCCGCTGTTTTAGCTCCATTCAGAAATAGCCGTCGTAACTGGTTCTCAAGAGAAAGAAGAAGAAGATGCAGGAGAACAAAGTCTTATAGACTTTTCTTCAAATAATTTCCTCTCTTTTGCCAATTTTACCCGCCCCCCCCCCTTTTTAAGCAACTTTAATACAATCCCGTTGTGTATACCATGTATCGTTTTGTTCCTGTCTGTTTAACCCCTTTATTCCGCTGGCCAGCATTTTTACAAAAGTATCCCGTTTCTCTATCTCTCTCTCTCTCTCTCTCTCTCTCTCACACACACACACACAAGCTCGTCTTTCTCTATATTCATCATATTTTTTAGCTCTTTGTAGACGATGGTTTTTATTTTTACTGTTTGACGTAAAACTTTGTTATCAGTTTAAATTTATCAGTTTGTAAGCCCTTTAACTACTCTTCATAATTTTACAAACATCCCCTCTAGTCCTGAACGCGCCAAATATATATATATATATATTAATTAATGTGGCGAAAATTGGAAGAAAAGCTTGTGGTTTTGTTTTTGTTTTGTTAAAAATATGAGATTAATTAATGAATACATTTTAAAAACATCTTGAAGCCCCAAATCTCAGTGGATAGAAGTATCGGTTTTTTTGGTTTTGTTTACATTTTTAAAAAAATGTTCAGTATAAAATTAATGAACGAATACATTGTAGCGGCATTCTGGTACTGTAAATCTCTGTGGATATATAGATCTTACTCTGGTATTTTGGCTCAGTTCATCTCAGATTTTGCGTGCAGAAGTTGTATTCAGGGATTCTTTTCTTGTGCGTAGCTAACCCTGCAACCCATCTCGTCTGTTCCATGTGTTTGTAGCCGTGTATTAAATTGTTGGCGAGTGTCAAGGCGACAGATTGCAGTAAGAATGTACTGAGTGTGCCAGACTGTGAAGCCGTCTAAGATCACAGGTCGTCGTGTTTCTTTCTGTCGTTTTTAACCCTGAGCTGATTAAAGATAAGACATTGTCTGAGCCAAGTGCCTCCAGGTCATGGTCTACCACGCTCACGAGCTTGCGCTATTTTGGCATTCTTTCAGAGATTGTTGCTTAGTTTGTTTTTGTTTTTTTTCACCTCCTCCTCCTTCTTCTTGTTGTTAATAGCTGATGTTCTGCAACTGCTGCGGTAAGTTGTTGAAACAGAGCTACATGTGTGCTTGGTAGCGGGGTTACGGCGACTTTTTTTTCAGTCTGTGAGTGGAGTTAAACAAAAATCAGGTTGCGTGCAGCGCTTCTTCAGCGGACTTCATCGCCATGGGGACTATGGGGATCCTTGCTCCGTTAGCCAGGCTAGGGGGTTCCAGCGGAGATGTGAGACAGAGTTCTGGTCAGCTGTAGTTTGTCAGCCAAGGTCCAAAGATGTCCAACACAAAATGAGACTGACCCTATAGCCTGGGAACCGACAGTGGAAGTGGAGAGACAAAGAGGTGCTTTCAGAGCATGTTCTAACCTGCCACTGGAAAGACTAAACTTCATCGCTTTACTCAGCACCAGCGGGCACGTGTTCAAATTCGAGACGTATACCCACGGTTAGTGGGAAAGCAATGCAGTGCACACTGAACAGCCAGTTAATCATCAAGTTTCTTGTGAAGCCGAAGAAATCTGCGACAGAAACTTTTCCATTATTGACAGAGACTTACAGTGATGAGTGTCTCGTGCACGCACTTCTGAATATCACAAACGATTTTCGGAAGGCAGAGAAAGGGTGAAAGATGATGACCATCAGCACCAAGACAATGCGCCAGCCCTAGCGCTTTGTCTGTGAGACTGTTTTTAGCAAACCACAATGGCACTATGCTCCAGCACTCACCATATTCACCATACCTGGTTCCCTGTGACTTCTACCTATTCCAAAAGATGAAGTTGGTGGTCACAAGAACGAATTTTTTTTTTTTTTTTGGTCAGTAGAAGATGTGAAAGCAAAAACAACGGAAGTCCCCAACAGCCTTTCAAAATAATGATATGCAAAATTGCTAAGAACTTTGGGAGCATCATATGCTGCTTTGGTAACTATTCTGGAGGAGATCGAATTTGATTTTCTCAAGTTCCTCAGTAAAATGAGATACAGGTACAGTCTCTCTCTCTCTCTCTCTCTCTCTCTCTCTCTCTGTATGTATGTTTGTGTGTGGCGCGCGCGCGCTTTGTACTGTGAGGGAGAAATAAAACAGAACAAGTTCCTGTCGCAGGTTACACATGATATTAATCTAACAGTAGATAGATAGAGATGGCTAGAATTATAGATTAGCGACTATGTTGACAAAACTAATTAAAATCTGCTTTTTCTCAACACTTGAAACAGTAGCGTACATATAAAAAAATAAGATATATTTAATTGCAGAATGAAGGACGCTTGAAACATAATACATACACGGCCGTCAAGGTGTTATATGATATTAAATATCAAGTAGAACTGGGCCGTTCTATTCCTGTATGTCTTGAACTAACTGTGAGAGAACTCAGGCAGAAATGTTCATATTAGTCCATACACACCATCTGGTCATTCTCTAATAACACAGTAAAGGCATTCCCAGAGGTACGAAAGTCTGATTTAAGTATAGCCCCCTAGTTACGAACGACCTCTGTAAAGTTTATTGTATTAAAATTTCTTTCCCGAGTTGAGTGATAGTTCCTGTATAAAAAATACACATAACATTATCTTTTTCTTGCATGAGATAATCGCTTGCTGGTATATGTGTACAACAAACATTCTTTGAATGAAACTCAAGTCTACAAGCGGATAGAAGCTGCTACCGATCGTTCTCGGCTGAAAAACACAAAATGGCGACCGGACCCTTGGGCGTCTCATTAGACTAAAACTGTGTAGGTAGCAGATATCGAATATGTTACATTGAGGGGGTTGAGGGGTCATGCTATAGGGTGTTTGGTGATTAAAATAGGGATGGAAAGTGGGAGGAGAGTTCTTGGCCATGTCTCATCGGCGGAAGGTGACGCTGTCTTGGCTTCAGCTTGCCAGGGTAAACTATGGGGGAAAAGTTCTATATTATAATACAAAACCAGGGTACAAGAGTCACACTGATTCTGGCAACATTACTCCCGGCCCGAACTCTTGTTCAGCTTTTCCGGTACAGTGTCCTCAAAAGATCCTGCTCAGCTTGTCGGGTAGAATGTCCTGAGTGTCCTCAAAAGATCCTGCTCAGCTTGTCGGGTAGAATGTCCTGAGTGTCCTCAAAAGATCTTGCTCAGCTTGTCGGGTAGAATGTCCTGAGTGTCCTCAAAAGATCTTGCTCAGCTTGTCGGGTAGAATGTCCTGGGTGTCCTCAAAAGATCTACTGTTTCGTTTGTTTATTGATCCAAACTGTTTCCACTCCCGCTTCCGTACATTTTGGTTGCTCACCAATAACTGTATTCTTCTTCTTCTTCTTGGTCTTCCTCTTGTTGTTGTTATCCTCCTCCTCCTTCTGTGTGTCTCTCGCCCCCAAATCACGTCTGACGGTTTCTCCATGTCCCTACCGTTTGCTTTCTCATGGAAGGATGACCTGAAATAGATTCTCAGAAAAGTGTGTTAAAGGCGCAGATCATGCTAGCATACTAAACAGAGACATAGCAGCGAGCAGACGATGGCGCAGGGGTTCAAGCCTTGTTCCCGGCAGAGAGAGAATAAAATATGGTTGAAATACTTTTTTTTTAAGTGAGAGAGAAAACGAGAGAGAATAATTTTTTCACGGTCATAGATTCTCTGAAATACGAGAGCGAGTCAAAAAGTAACCACAAATCGAGGGACGTAACCATTGAAAATATAGGAAATGAGTTTGTCTCGCTCGTTCTCCCCCCCCCCCCACCAAATCTTTTGATATATATTTTTCAGTGGTTACATCAAGATTTGCGGTTAATTTTTGACTGCCTGTCGTATATGTATTTGGTACACTTTTGATAAATGAATGGAACTAAAAACAATCTCCAATATATATATATATAAGCCAAGGCTAGGTTTCAGATAAATGAGAGACATCTTGTGCTATGCATCTCTGTCATTAAGCGCCACAGAGTTCTAAAATGCTACATTGAACCTATACTACTCTGTGGAAATGAGTCATGAACAATCAGCAGATCAATGCAGAGATCACTAGACGCAACAGATCAATGCAGAGATCACTAGACGCAACAGATCAATGCAGAGATCACTAGACTCAACAGATCAGTGCAGAGATCACTAGACGCAATAGATCCATGCAGAGATCACTAGACTCAATAGATCAATGCAGAGATCACTAGACTCAGCAGATCAATGCAGAGATCACTAGACGCAACAGAAATGTAGTTTATTACAAGAATCTTAAGAGTACAGTGAACAACTAAAATGACAAACAGGAAGTGTCAACCGAAAGAAAATGTACAAAGGAACCTAATTAAAACCATAAGAAAATCGTTCATTGGACATACAATGAGAAGGAGAGGGCTTGAAAACATCGTGACAACAGGAAAGATAAATGGGAAGAGAGGCAGGGAAGTCCAAGAGAAAAAAAAATCATGGACAGTAATGGCATGACACAGTAATGAGTCACCAACTGAGCTGATAGAGAATACCAAGAATCGAGATCTCTAGGAGAAGCATGGCTGCAGACGCCTACCAGCACCACACCTGAAGATGATAGTGAAATAAAAAGAAATGTCAGAAGAATAGAAGCCCTCAGCTTGGCGGTCTTAAGACAGAAAAGATGAAGTGTAATATTGTGCTCATGAACAAGTGTCTGTTTTCAGCTGCTTGAAAACAAGTGTCTGTTTTCAGCTACATGAAAACAGGTAGCTACATGAAAACAAGAGTATATTTTCAGCTACGTGAAGGCAAGTGTATGTTTTCAGCTACATGAAAACAGGTAGCTACATGAAAACAAGAGCATATTTTTAGCTATGTGAAGGCAAGTGTCTGTTTTCAGCTACACGAAGACAATTGTCTGTTTTCAGCTGCATGAAAACAAGTGTCTGTTTTCAGCTACATGAAAACGGGTAGCTACATGAAAACAAGAGTCTGTTTTCAGCTACGTGAAGACAAGTGTCTGTTTTCAGAGACAAGTGTCTGTTTTCAGCTACATCAGAAAAATCGAGGAAAACAGTTTATAACTTAAAACAGATTTTAAAAAAAGACGAATTCAAAAGCCATAAAAAAGATCCGCCAAAACAGAGTAATGATTTTATTGAGTTTTATTTTTTTCTTAATTGTAAGTTTATGTTTGTGAGATATGACCAACAAAAATAAACAAAAGTTGAATTTAAACAACGCGTGACATGATCTTGCTTTGCACAAACGATAGAAATATTTTTGATGTATATTATTTTTTTTTTACCTTGATAATCAGTTTCGTTTATTGTTAAGATTATTTTTTGCAACTGTATATTATGTTTCATGTTTGCATACCTTATGTTAGATATCAATTTTGTTTACGGAATAAAAACTACAAGAAAAACGACACTTCTTGGCCAGCCCGGCGGTTCTCATGCCTTGAAATGCTGTGTGAAACTCACGGACTCTGTCTAAAATATGCTATCCGTCAATAACAGCGCGCCACTTGATCGAACTAATGTATTGTGAAGCGTGAAATGTGAACGATTTTCAAGCTCCCAATGGGTGCAAGTGTGATAGTTTAATGTAATGACAGTATCTCCTGGCGATGTGACGCTTACTTTGAATTTGGCGTTCAACACGTGCAAATCAACTTCTTCTTCATATATGTTTGTTACAAATCACATGGGTCTGAATTTTGGCATCCACATTAACCAAGCTTAAGTAAGTCATCTGTTTCCATCGAAATGAAGTCTGTTAACAGTGTTTTTTTGTCATGCCCCGATTGTTGTCACATGAGCGATGGCAGGTTGTTGGTATGTTCAGCAGTGGACTGACGACCAGAGATGTCGCCAGACATTTTCATTGTGACCTTTCGACTATGGTGAGGCCGGACCAGCGAGTTCAGGCAACAGGTAGCACGAAATAACCGTCCCAATCTTGGCCGACCTCGTGTAACAACGCGAGCTCAAGATCACTAAGTGCTGTTGATACATCAGCCCAGGCCTTTCCAAACAGGGCAGCAGCAGCAGCACACACACCTGACAGTCTGCAACAGCATGAGTCGCCGATGCCACCAAACCTGTACTGGCACATAGGACTTTAAGACTGTAAATGTGGATTTTGTTCTTAAGCCTAGAGTAGACATCAGCTTATAAGCCACATCCGAATTGTGTCATAAACCTGATGTATTCTTAAATTTTATGTCAGTAAATGGACGGGAAATGTGAAATATCAGTGGTTTTATGTATTTTAAATCTGGTAAAATGACTTATAGCTCAAGGAAAAACAAACAAACAAACGAACGAACACACATACGCTGGTAGGTTTTTAGTGGCTGATAGTATATTTGAACTCCTATACTCATAAAATGGGCTGTAAAATGTCATAGTTTTTTCTTCTTATAGTTTCTGTTAAATGTCTATACTAAAAGATGTACCATATATTGGATTTGTATTCGTCACTGACTAGATTCGAACATCAATACTGGACAAGAGAAGGGAAATTTGAAAAACTGAGACAAGTGTTTCTTCTGAAAATGAGAAGCAAATTAATGTTTCAGTCTGAAGACGAAAATCTGAAACCTTAAATTAGAAATGCATAATCATTGGCAACTGTACCAGAGTGTTTGAGAGAGTGTATGTATAAATATCTTTGTGTGAGAGAGAGAGCGTATGTATGTATGTATGCCTGTGTGTGTGAGAGAGAGTGTATGTATGCATATCTATGTGTTTGTTTGAGAGAGTGAGGGAGAGAATGTATGTATGTATATCTATGTGTGAGAGAGAGTGTATATACAGGGCCCGGCATAAAGCATAGCTCGATTCTAAAAATGGAAAATAAATATAAGCGCTGTACATGTTTTTGGTAAAAAAAAAAAAAAAGTGAAATGAAACTCAGAAAAGTGGATATTTTTTATTATTACTGACAATCATATTTAGGTTTTGAAAATTACGCCGGTTAGATGACCGCCATTACATTTGATACATTCAGCCAGGTTTCTGGAAAATTCCTGCATAACACCATTTAACATGTTCATAGGGATATTTTGAATGCAGTGTCGGATTCGATCCTTTAGGTCTGCATTTGACTGTGGTCGACTAGCATACAACGTTCTCTTGAGGTACCCCCCCCCCCCCAAAAAAAAAAAAAAGAAGTCTGCGGCCGATAAATCCTTGCCGGCCAATGAGTATCCCCAGATCTGGAAATAAGACGATTGGGAAATGCTTGTCGCAGCATGGCCACGGACTGACGGGCTATATGGGCAGTTGCCCCATCTTGCTGAAACCACATTAGTTTTTTAGTTATATTGGCCAAGTCTGGAATGAAGCACTATTCAGTTAGCATCTGCACATATAGATCGCTATTAACAGTAAGAGGATGCCCGTCTCCCTCTTCCAAAAATATGAGCCAATGACGCAACACCACAGCACACTGTTACTCGGTCACTATGGAGCAGTTTCTCATGCAGTAATTGTGGATTTTCAGCTGACCAGTATCTGAAATTCTGCTTGTTCACACTTCCTGACAACTCAAAATGTGCTTCATCAGACATTATGAGGTTACTGAGCAAATTCGGATTTTCTTCAATGCGCGCTAGAAAATCGGTAGCAAAGTCAAGTCCGCTAATGTTATCCAAATCATTCAGTTGCTGCACAACTTGCAACTTGTAAGGGTGGAAATGCAGATGGTTATGAATGATGCGACGTAGCGAGCGATCCGACATACCAAGTGCCAAAGCGTGCCTAACAGCTGATCACCGAGGGCTACTCAGCAATGCGTTGAGGACTTCTTGAATTCGTTCAGGTGTCTGTTGAGCTCTTGGACGACCAGTAGAGTTGTTATTAAGGCAGTTGGCGGTTTCTTTAAATTTTTTGACCCACCTCAAAATTGTTTTGTCCTCCGATCGGGAACATTATCACGGGGATGCAACTCAAAATGGCGACGAAACTTTCGTTGTACAGTAATAGACGATTCTCCACTTTTAAAATAAGTTTCAACGGTGAATGCACGATGTTGTGTTTGCCGAGAAGCCGTTGTTAAAAATGACCGTTTGTCTGCTTCATCTCTGCCGTCATGTTTTTTTTCCACACGTATTTCTGCGCACTACATCAGTTAAATCCAGCTATGCATTATGCCGTACCCTGTATATCTATGTGTGAAAGAATGTGCGTATGTATATCTATGTGTGTGTTTGAGAGAGTGTATGTATGTATGTATATCTATGTGTGTGTTTGAGAGAGTGTATGCATGTATATAACTATCTGTGTGTTTGAGAGAGTTTATGTATGTATGTGTAGGCATGTGTTTTAGAGAGAGAGAGTGTTAATATGTTTACCTGTCTGTGTGAGAGAGTGTCTGTATGTTTAGCTATCTGTGTGAGAGAGTGTATATATGTATATCTGTGATAGAGAGTGTGTATGCATTTATATCTGTGTGTGAGAGAGAGTGTATACATGTATATCTATGAGTTTATTTATATATGTGTGTGTGTGTGAGAGAGAGAGAGAGAGAGAGAGCGTGGGTATGTGTGTGAGTGTTTTTTTAAGACGACGAAGTTTTATACTTCTAAAATCTTTTCGTCATAATTGATTTACTTTGGTTCTAAGGACTGCAAACGCGCCACAAACAGTCTCTGGCAGTCAAGTCCAGCTCCTGGCCTTCCCGTGGCAGAACTGTTTAAACTGACAGGAGAAGGTGCGAGGGCGAATATCTGGCGCCTGAAAACCAGTTACTTAGGGTAGATGAGTGTCACGTTTGGTAGCTCATCTGCCGCTGTTGGCGAGATCTTCAGCTGCCGTGCGTGGAGCGGTGCTCTTCCCGGCCAATGAAGAAATTTGCAAATGAGGTTGCCGCGCAGCATCACTGCGGAAAAGGTGGTTGAAAGAATAAAGCGAAGCAAACAGTCAAATCACGGCACCTCTGGTCTGGAGGTCGGCCACGTCCTGAGTGCAGTCATATCGTGTGAAATGCATGAACCGGTTTGTCCCAGAGGCTAAGTCACTGCTGGCTTGACTTTTCAAATGCCGCGCGTGGAGTGAAGCTCCTCCCGGTTAAGGAAGTAAATGCGGAAATAAAGGTTGCTGTGCGGCGCCGATGGGAAAAGGTGGTGGAAAGTGAAGTTTAACCTGGTATGTCCAGTAGTATCGCTACGAGAGCTATAACACGGCACCTCTGCTCTAGAGGCCGCCTACGTCCGAAATACACCTACACTGGTGAAATATGCCTAAACCGGCACACACCAGGGGTGGAACTCGATGGCTAGACATGTCATGCCACCTCCGCTCTAGAGGTCGGTAACGCCTGATAAACACCCATACTGGTGAATTTTGCCTAAACCGGCTCATACCAGGGGTGAATCTTGAAGGCTATGAATGTCACAGTACCTCTGCCCTAGAGGTCGGTCCCGTCCCAAACATGCCCATACTGGGAAATGCCTAAACCGGCTCAACCCAGGGGTAGAAGTCACTAGTGGCGAGGATTCGTCCTCCTGGACAAAAGCTCCATCCTGGTCACAACTAGGAAGGGTAGCGGCCACGACCGCAAAATGCTGAAGTCGGAGACACTGGACCAGGGAAGTCTAGATAGGCAACCACCTCTCACCCGGCGGGGATGTTTGCGTATCCTAATCACGCTGAGGTTTTCCGGTGAGAAAGTCCAACCCTGGACTGGATGGGCAACCACCTCTCACCCGGCGGTGATACACGGGTATCTCATAACACGTCGAGGTTTTCCGGTGAGAAAGTCCAACTCTGTCCTGGGTGGGCTAACGCCTCTCACCCAGCGGGGATGCACTGATATTCCAAACACGTCGAGGTCTTCCGGTGAGAAAGTCCAACCCTAGACCAAACTGGTGCAATGAAAACCACGGTGTCACGCAATCCCGCTTCCGAGACCCACCAAGAATACAGGCTAAAGCACTGTGATACTCTGAACCCCTTGTGGTCCTTCGTGGAACTCATGTGGTCTATTTTGGACCACACAGGGGACCACCGGACCTAACGAGGACCACATGTGTGAATTCAGTAGGTTCACAGTGCGGTTTTTGGTGGTAGAAGTGAACGAAGAAGAAGAAGAAGAAGAAGATTTACTTTGTTGGCTACACATATTATGGGCTCGAAGCTAATTTCAGCTTAGAAAGGTGCCATTTCTTTCCCCGCCTACCACTTTTTCTGTCCAACACCCTGCTAAAATCTGCCCCACAGAGTGTCAGGGAATCTGTCAGGAAAGCCAACCTGCCAATCACTGTATTAGAAGCATGTATGAAGACGTAGCCAATCACTGTATTAGAAGCATGTATGAAGACGTAGCCAATCACTGTATTAGAAGCATGTATGAAGACGTAGCCAATCACTGTATTAGAAGCATGTATCTTCTTCTTCTTCGTCGTCGTTCACTTCTACCACCAAAAACCGCACTGTGAACCTACTGAATTCACGCCTGTGGTCCTCGTTAGGTCCCGTGGTCCCCTGTGTGGTCCAAAATAGACCACACGAGATCCACGAGAGGACCACAAGGGGTTCAGAGTATCACAGTGCTTTAGCCTGTATTCTTGGTGGGTGTCGGAAGCGGGATTGCGTGACACCGTGGTTTTCATTGCACCAGTTTAGTCTAGGGTTGGACTTTCTCACCGGAAGACCTCGACGTGTTTAGGATATCAGTGCATCCCCGCTGGGTGAGAGGCGGTAGCCCACCCAGGCCAGAGTTGGACTTTCTCACTGGAAAACCTCGACGTGTTTTGAGATACCCGTGTATCACCGCCGGGTGAGAGGTGGTTGCCCATCCAGTCCAGGGTTGGACTTTCTCACCGGAAAACCTCAGCGTGATTAGGATACGCAAACATCCCCGCCGGGTGAGAGGTGGTTGTCTATCTAGACTTCCCTGGTCCAGTGTCTCCGACTTCAGCATTTTGCGGTCGTGGCCGCTACCCTTCCTAGTTGTGACCAGGATGGAGCTTTTGTCCAGGAGGACGAATCCTCGCCACTAGTGACTTCTACCCCTGGGTTGAGCCGGTTTAGGCATTATCCCAGTATGGGCGTGTTTGGGACGGGACCGACCTCTAGGGCAGAGGTACTGTGACATGCATAGCCTTCAAGATTCACCCCTGGTATGAGCCGGTTTAGGCAAAATTCACCAGTATGGGTGTTTATCAGGCGTTACCGACCTCTAGAGCGGAGGTGGCATGACATGTCTAGCCATCAAGTTCCACCCCTGGTGTGTGCCGGTTTAGGGATATTTCACCAGTGTAGGTGTATTTCGGACGTGGGCGGCCTCTAGAGCAGAGGTGCCGTGGTATAGCTCTCGTAGCGATACTACTGGACATACCGGTTAAACTTCACTTTCCACCACCTTTTCCCATCGGCTCCGCACAGCAACCTTTATTTCTTTTCCGCATTTACTTCCTTAACCGGGAGGAGCTTCACTCCATGGCGCGGCATTTGAAGAGTCTCGCCAGCAGTATCTTAACCTCTGGGACAAGCCGGTTCATGCATTTCACCCGATATGACTGCACTCAGGACGTGGCCGACCTCCAGACCAGAGGTGCCGTGATTTGACTGTTTGCTTCGCTTTATCCTTTCTACCACCTTTTCCAGAGTGATGCTGCGCGGCAACCTCATTTGCAGATTTCTTCATTGGCCGGGAGGAGCACCGCTCCACGCACGGCAGCTGAAGATCTCGCCAACAGCGTAGAAGCATGTATGAAGACGTAGCCAATCACTGTATTAGAAGCATGTATGAAGACGTAGCCAATCACTGTATTAGAAGCATGTATGAAGACGTAGCCAATCACTGTATTAGAAGCATGTATGAAGACGTAGCCAATCACTGTATTAGAAGCATGTATGAAGACGTAGCCAATCACTGTATTAGAAGCATGTATGAAGACGTAGCCAATCACTGTATTAGAAGCATGTATGAAGACGTAGCCAATCACTGTATTAGAAGCATGTATGAAGACGTAGCCAATCACTGTATTAGAAGCATGTATGAAGACGTAGCCAATCACTGTATTAGAAGCATGTATGAAGACGTAGCCAATCACTGTATTAGAAGCATGTATGAAGACGTAGCCAATCACTGTATTAGAAGCATATATGAAGACGTAGCCAATCACTGTATTAGAAGCATGTATGAGGACGTATTCCACAGTGTGTGTGTGTATGTATGTGTGTGTTTCTGGTTTGTTTCTCCATCCCTCTACCCCTACTTCTCTCTCTCTTTGCAGTTTTTCTTCAGCATTTTACAAATTTTAAAGGGGGGGGGGGGGAATATACTGCACTTTATAGCATATTTTATAGTTAAACTTCTGCACTTTTAGCATGTTTTGTAATGAAAAACATTGCAAAACATGGTTCTGCACTTTTAGCATGTTTTGTAATGAAAAACATTGCAAAACATGATTTGTAGTCAGACTTCTGCTGTTTTTAGCATGTTTCGTAATAAAACTTCTGCAATTTTTTTAGCACGTTTTGTAATCAAATTTTTCTCCGCTTTATCATATTTTATAATCAGACTTCTGCATTTTTTTCAATGTTTTAAAATCTGAGAATAATATTCGCAAACCATTTAAAAATAATTTTAAAGTAAAAAAAAATAACACCCTTTGTACAATTTTGCCAGAAATAATTAAAATTACGGACCGAGTGTTTTTTTCCAAATCGTAAAAGTTTCAAAATGTCATGCACTTAATTTTGAGCAGCAGCAAAAAAAAATAAAAAAACTATTCACGCGTCGCCTTGTATGAACACATTTCCATATAAAGTCTTTACAAATTGTCCATGAATACCTTTTTTATTTTAAATTTCATGGAAGTGAAATTACTGTTATGAGAAGCTGAAAGTTAAATTTTAGTTATAAAATTATGAACTTTGTTTCATACGTAGAGCAGAAAAGGACCTTGCAACAGATTTAAAAACCAAAAGTTAAAAAAAAAAAAATTACTTGATAGACATCTTTGAGGTCTGGATTAAACATGGTCGAATATATTCTTGGGGGCAGTTGAATACACAGTTTTGTCCTGTTTTTTTTTTTTTTTTGTTCCCCCTGATGAAGGCTTAGTCGTCGAAATATTGAATTATTGTTGGTATTTTTAATTTTCGCTTGTTCTTGTCGTTTTTCTCTAGTTGCCGATTGTAACTATTCCCACCTCATTCTTTCTATGTTTTAGCATGCAGCTGTGACCTTAATCTGTCAATCTCTGCTCCTGTAGTCTCAGTTAACATATTTATTTTTAAGTTTTGAAATTATGAACGTGTATGAGGCCATATCACAAAAAGTGATAACTAAGTCTAGAGCGCGCATTGTGATAAGTGCGGTGCATGCCCAAAAAAATTGTGCTGTAATCAGTTTTGATATTTTCTCTTGCGGCGTTAGTTACACAAAAAAAGCTTTCTTTGGAAAATACAATCTGTTGTCCTTAACCGAGATAGGCTTGTAAGCCATATAATAAATTTCCCTGATTATCATGTTCAGGATTAAATTACATGCGTAGTTTGCAAATGAAAATGAACAGCTATATTCACACCTGCGTCTGGAATTTTGTTTTTGTTTTTTGTTTTTGTTTTTTTTTGTCTAAAACTGGGAAGAAAAAATAAGAAAAAGATTCACAGCACTAGTCACTTGCTAACAAAGCTGTCGAAGTATATGTATGTCTGTCTGTCTGTCTGTCTTTCTTTAAGTTATCTTAAGCTGCTCTTACAGACACCGAATACAATTAATTGTTTTCTGAATAGTCCCGAAAATTTTGTTCAGTAGATAGTCATTTATAATGTATGTAGTTACTTCTGTACTGAGTGAATGTTTAAGAGCGAAACGTAAATGTTATATTTTATTTTATGTCTCTCAGCTTCAATGTTAGTTATGTTTGTTATATGAACAGCATATTTGTAGAATGTCTGGAATAGAGTGAAAGATGTATGATAAAGGGCAGAATGTCAGACGGGCCTGCGTGCCCAATTCTTAACCCTTTTGAAATAAAGATCAGTCAATCAATCAATCAATCTTTCTTACTTTCATATATACTCTTGGCGTCCCTGAAGCAGCTGTCTGTCAGCCTGATCAGAGCCGAGAAGTCTTGAGTCCATCCACAGAATTAGAACACTAAACATTGTATCAGACAGTATCGGAGTCTTCATGGCAGCGCCGGCCTCGAAGAACTCACGCCCATGTTTACAGAGAAATAAGAAACTAACCACTCACGTTTGCTGTTACCTGTAAATAAATTTAAAGAAAAAAAAATACTGTCACGTTCGGTATTACAACTGGAAGGGCACTGAGAAGCCTTTCAGAAACAGCAGAAAAGGCCTCATGCTGGCTGTGGAGTATGCGAAACAAGCATTGAGAACATAAGTAATTTCATTTGCCACAACCCCTCCGTAGCTAAATCGCTAAAGACGCACTTCAAAAAAAGTGCAGTGGCAACTGGAAGATCACGGGTTCGATCCCGGGACCGGGGAAAAAAAAAGCAACAACTCACAAGACCTCTGGGGGTCATGACCAAGAGGGGCCCACCCCCCTTAGAGTGTCAGGAGTTTAAAGGGCCGAAACACTTGTCTGAGGGGGGGGGGGTGTACTTCCTCTGATGATCTGAAGGAGTTGTGTTGTTGTTCCGCTCTCTACGGTAGAGAGTTTCCTGCATATAAACTGATCAGTCGCGTTCGCTGTTACATTTGGTTAGTAGCCAGCCGACATCAGTCGTAAAAGATTCAGGAATCATTGTACAAAAGACAGTGCACTGTTTTACATGTAATTTACGTGTAAGTTTATTTATTTTGTACAGTAAAGTAAGAGAGCGCAGTATTGTAGATGGTTAGAGCTTGAGGAAGTCGTAAAGCACTTTAAGACACGAGAAAAAGAAAAATGGCAAGAGAATTACCCGGGACTCGAACCCTGTACTCCGGTACATGACACCCGAAAAGGAAACTAGGCCATGACACAGAAATTCCGTCGCAGGTACCAGACTTAAGACACAAACACACACACCTGGTCTCCTGCAAATGTCTGGTGCACAGTGGGCAGCAGTAACAACAGACAGACACTTTTTTTTAAACATAAAGGTAGTTTCAGATAAGAATTTTCACAAATAGGAAGCAACGAATTTTCACAAATAGGAAGCAAAGAATTTTCACAAATGGGAAGCAACGAATTTTGACAAATAGGAAACAATGAATTTTGACAAATAGGAAACAACGAATTTTCACAATTAAGGAAAAACGAATTTTCACAAATAGGAAACAACGAATTTTTACAAATAAGAAACAACGAATTTTCACAAGTAAGGAAAAACGAATTTTCACAAATAGGAAACAACGAATTTTTACAAATAGGAAACAAGGCCTGTCCTAGTTTCCTTTCCAGGTGTCACGGTTCTCGTTTCATTCAGACAGGCGTAATGGCTTAGCTTTCACATTTTTTTTGGGGGGGGGGGGTGGATATCTGGCTAAGTTGATTAATGCGGTTGCTCGTCCTGCCGGAGTACGGGGTTCGAGTCCCAGGTAATTCGCTGATCATTTTTCTTTCTCTCATGCCTAAAAGTGCATTATTTACTTGCTATGTATCGTTTGTTTTTTCCCTTGCTTCCTTTTCTGTAGCAGTCTGATAGTTTGTTTTTTTTACCAGATAGGGTTGCTAGCCCTATGCCGAACAACAGAAAGGATGTTGAGCAATAGAGGGCTCACCTGGACAAGAGCAGAAAAAAAGGCAAAGGACAGGCATTTGTGGAAAACCCTTGCGGAAGCCCCATGTGCCCTGGGCACTTAAGGTTCAGAGAGAGATGTATCGTTTCTTGCCATTTGTTGCTGTTTACATTTCATGTTTACAGTTATTCCGCAGTTGTTTGTATGCTGTTGGAATGCTGTTACGGTACATCAGGTTATTCCGCAGTTTTGTATGCTGTTGGAATGCTGTTACGGTACATCAGGGCGCATCACGTGTTTAGTTCGAACAAGAAGAATAAAAATGTCTACCGAATATAAGGTGCACACCAGGAAGAAGACAAAACAAAACAAAACAAAAAACGCTTAGCTGTTGTTTTACCGTTATAAACTACTGACCGAGATTCCATTTTTTTATTTTAATATTTCATTTTTATTTTTCAAAAATGAGGTCATTTCTTGTACGGAACCAAACTGACTTTAATCAAGTTTATATTGTAATTAAAAGAAGTCGAGTTTTGGTTTTTCTTTGTTGTTTTTCCGACACAGCTTGTCTGATATCATTTTCTTCAAAAAAAATATTTTGTAATCTATGTTTACATATTGCCTTCTCATCTGTCAGCAGTTTGCTATTCTTCCGTCATGGTTTCTACAGCCTTCGCAAACCCTGACAGGGAAAATGTACCGAGGGAAATAAAAAAACATCAGTCCTACGTAACTTGAGATGATTTTGTCCATGAATGTTTTGCTATATTCCAGTGTGTGAAGTCCTATGTGCCATGTGGTCTGTACGTGGCCAGATAATGATGTGGTGTTTATATTATCTGCTAAATATTGCATATCTTCATTTTGTCGACAGATTATGTCTGGCATTTTTTTTTTTTGTGTATTTTTTGAAAAAATGGTTTTGTATCAAATATCGGAGATTAAATTTTTGAGGCCTTTTTCAGATTTTAAATGAACATCTGTCGTCGTAGTCGCTATGGTAACAACGAACTTATTGTATTTTCAAATGATGAAGAATTGAGTACGCAGGCCTTACCCACTTTCTGTCCGTCATTAATCAACTGTCACTGAATTTTCAAACATTCATTTTAGTACATCGCACTAGAGAGAGAGAGAGAGAGAGCGAGGGAGAGAGAGAGAGAGAGGGAGAGAGAGAAAGAGAAAAAAGTGACAAAACTTTTATTTTCAGTCTCTAATTCACACCTTAAATAATATTTTTAAAATACTCTGTACATGAGATTCTCTCATATTCACAAACATCACAGTGACATTGGCTGTACATGAGATTCTCTCATATTCACAAACATCACAGTGACATTGGCTGTACATGAGATTCTCTCATATTCACAAACATCACAGTGACATTGGCTGTACATGAGATTCTCTCATATTCACAAACATCACAGTGACATTGGCTGTACATGAGATTCTCTCATATTCACAAACATCACAGTGACATTGGCTGCGCATATTTATATATGTTAAAGGGATTGTTGCAAGGACTTTGTAAATATAACTTCCTGAATGTAAAGTAAGTCAGAGGCTGTAAAGAAAGTACACATATTAAAGGGGCATATAGTCGAGTTCAAACGGATATTGAAAAAAGCATGACAGTTGAAAGACGTAATAATTACTATGAGTTTTATGTGAGTTGGAAAGGTGTTTCAAAAAGTGAGAGGCGGAGTAAGCATGGCTCATCTTGTACAAATCAAGCCCAGGGTTGGAATAAGAGAATTGTTTAGACGTAGACTGTGTTTAGGATTATATTTATTTAGACAGTGACCACAAATTAAGTAGAAGTACTGTGTGGAGATAGATGCTTCATTTACAGTTGGTCTGAATTATTGTCCCTACAGGACGCACTGCAGTAGCACTGTTTTGGAATAAGATGTAGATCATCTACATCTTATTCCAAAACAGTGCTACTGCAGAGTTGGTCAAACAAACAGAAAAATGACAGCAATATTGAAATGATTTACAGCTTCATCATAGCTATTTGTGCCATCACTACTTCTATCCTAATCTTATTTTGATTACAGAAATAACAGATATCAGATGGAGAATAACTTCCTTAGATTAAAAAAAAAAAAGCGTAATTTCTGTTGTAAAGCGAAATTAAATCTGAAAGATTTCGTTGTTCAGGGTATATATTATCATTTTTAAGGCCAGTAATCACGTGCGAGGTTCCAGTTACTCCCCCTTTTTCAACTTTATTCTCCCTCTGTAAGAAGATCTTTCTCGGCCTGACTTTCTGTTGTCCTGTGACTTGAAAGAATATTATTGATAATACCGATGATACCATCCCCAGCTTTCCCATGCAACTCACCTACAACAGTTAATGCTAGCTGAACCTGTTAGCTTGGGCGGGTAAGGTGTCATCTCATGCAGTCAGGACCAATTGTATCCCATCACTGCAGGTAAGGTGTTATCTCATGCAATCAGGACCAATCGTATCGCATCACCGCGTGCTTCAGATCTTGTATACTGTCCAAAAAAAAAAAAAAAAAGAAATGCATAGCTTATGTAAGCATAATTTTTTTATATGTTATGACAAACATTTTTCCCCCGGGTATCGCAAACCAAACCAAAAATTGTCACCAAGATAACAGGTCCATGATTTAGCGTGAATTTTGCTATTATCGTGTATAGTTAGAACGCAGTAGCTGCCCTTGCTAATCACGCATTTTTTTAAAACCATAACTCACGCTGCGTTTATAGAAAAGTCGTGATTTTTGTGGTGAGCACAACTCACTTCCCACGCAATGAAACCCTATAAAAGGATGAGGTTACACAAACAAATTCAGTTAATTTTCAAACAAATTATGGCGCGTCTATCGCAAAATTTACGAAACATTGCTATTGGTCGCCTGCAAGCAGGCGAAAGTCAAAGTCAGGTTGCCAGGCATTTAAACGTGCAACAGAATACCATCAGCCGACTTTGGCACCGTTTCCAAACCACTGGCTCAACTGAAGACCGGCACCGCAGTGGACGACCCAGGGTGACAACAGCAGCTGATGATAGCTTTATTCTGGTTCATCACCTTAGAAACAGTTTTACAACAGCTTCCTCAAGTGCCTAGTCATTGCTTGCAGGACATCGTGTGTCTGATCAAACTGTCCGGAATAGACTGCACGAAGCTGGACTGGTGGCACGACGACCTCACCGAGGTCCTGTCTTAACGAGACGCCATCGCCAAAATCGACTTGTTTGGGCCAACCAGCATCGGCCCTGAACAACTGACAATCAGTGGAGACGTGTCTGGTTTAGTGAGGAATTTTCATTTTTGTTGCACCACCATGATATGCGGAGAACGAACGAACGAACGAACATACTTTATTTTCAAAGGGTTGAGAATTGGGCACGCAGACCCGTCTGACATTCTACCCTTCATCATACAGCTTTCACTCAGTCACAGTCATTCAGCATTTGTTAATGAGCATAATAATCTTGAAGACACCATTAAATGATTACATAAATAAATAATAAACTTATCTCATGTCCATACACTCAACACTCTGATATATGCAACAAAATGAAATAAACTTGCATTCTTACATTCATTCAAAACTAACAAATTTATAGAAAAGCAGTATTTTTAAAAAATTACAACACTTAAACCATACTTTAAACTACTTTAACTATGCTTAGGAAGGCATATAGTCCACATCAAACAGATGTTGACAAAGTTTAAAGTTATAAGAACGATTATTACTTATAAGTTTTACGTGAATTGGTAGGGCATTCCAAAGGTGGGCAGCTGAGTAAGAGAAACTTTTTTTAAACATGTTAAGTCTTGGTTTTGGGAGAATACATTTGCTTAAGCGTTGACTATGTTTTGGGTTGGATTTGAACAACGACCACAGATAGGGTGGGGCATTGTGCGATAGAATTTTATGAATTAACTTGGCCTTGTTGAAAAGAAATCTCTTCTTGAGGGGTATAATATCAAGATGTTTGTCCTTACTTGTAATACGTGCTGCTTGTTTGTCATCTATACGTTTTGCTGCTCGTTTTTGAAGTGAGTAAAGTCTTTTCATGTTTGACATGGAACAACCATCCCAGACTGTGGAACAATAGTCCAAGTGTGTTTGTATCTGTGATATGTAGTATATTTTTCTGGTGTCTATGCCAAGAAAATGTTTATTTTTAGTAAATTGGTAAACTTTTTGTGCAGTGAGTTTGGTAGTCTACATGATGATTCCAGCTGAGGTGGTGGTCAATCATAAGACCTAGAGTTTTATGTTCACTAACATTCTCTGTCTGTGAAGTTCCAGCATGGAGCTGTAGTGTTGTTGTTGGTGAAATTGTTAATTTCTGTCTTGCTGTAATGGGCATGGATTTTGTTTTGCTGGTGTTAATGAGCATTCTGTTGTTCCAGTTAATTAGACTTTATTTCAATTTAAGAGTTGACTCAAGGTTGATACAGTCATTGTCACTAGTGTAAACTGTGCAGTCATCAGTAAAGAGGTCACAAGATGAATTTTGTAGATGAAGTGGAAGATCATTGATGTAGATGGTAAACAGGAGAGAACCAAGAATAGATCCCTGTGGAACGCCATTATCAACCACAGATGAACTCGACTTAGAGTTTTTGAGGCAAATACCTGTTGTCTGTTGGAAAGAAAAAATGTAATACATTTTGTCAAGTCAGGGTGTAATCTATAAGTCTCAAGTTTTCTAACTTGGATTTCGTGATCAGTCATGTCAAATGCTTTTTTAAAGTCAACAAAGACAGCACCACATAATTTATCATCGTTTATATTAGATAACCAACATTCTGTCATTTTTATGAGAGCTGTGTGGCAGGAATGTTTTGGCCTTAAACCTGACTGACAGTCAACAATCAGATCATTTTCTTGCATGTGTTGTAAGGTTGTTTTTTTATGTGTTTTTCTAATGGTTTAGACAAAGTTGATAGAGTGGAAATTGGTCTATAGCTTGAGGGATTTTTCTTCCAACCAAATTTAACAAGGGGATATATTTTTGCAATTTTAAAAGCCTGAGAAAAATGACAATGTACAATGCACTGATTGTAAATGTATGTTAGTGTATCTGTAGTTACTGGGGCTGAGTAGCGTAATATCTTGTTGCTGATTTCATCAAGTCCTGCTGTGCTGTTGTTCTTTAAAGATGAAAGATAATTGTAAACTTCACTAACTGCCATGAAAGGAATACTGGGTTGCTTTAGATTTGCACATTTGCTACCTATAAATTTGTTGAATTCGCTTAAATCAAAAGTAGGGGTTGGTAGTGAAGATTTTAAGATATTGACTTCTTCTCTGAAGTGATTGCTGAACTCTTCACATGCAGGCATATAATTATAACTCTGCAAGTCAGACTGTTTTCTCTTGTTTTGCTAGAATGTTAATTGCTTTCCAGACAGACTTACTGTTTGATTTATTCTGAACTAGGTTCCTAAAGTAATTTCTCTTTTCTTGCCTAATTAAATACTGAACTCTATTTCTAAGTAATCGATAGCTAGTGAATTCCTTAATTTTGTGGGCCTGATCCCTTTCCCTCATAACTTGCAATATCTCAGGTGTTATCCAGGGGGACTTCACTTAATGTTTAACTCTCACCTCTTTAATAGGAACATGCTTGTCAGATATATCCCTGAAGGTTTTTTTCTAGTATTCCAGGGCCTTATCAGGGTCAGTTGGTACACATGATATGGAGGTGCTGCTTGTAACTCTTTCAGAAATGATTCTAAGCTGAATTTGTTAAAACTTCTAAATTTAATACTGGTATGTTTATTTTCTGGGAATTTTCAAGCCATGTCGTGTCCATGTGCAACAGACCGGATAGTGATCACTCAGTGATGGGTGAGGGACTTTACATTCCATAATGTTTTCTAGATGAGCTACATATATGTGATCTATTAGTGTGGATGATGTTTCAGTTACTCTGGTAGGTTTAGTGATAATTTGGGATAAATTGTATGATAAAACAATATCATCCCATGGAGAAGGATCTGCTGTAGGCCAAATGAACGTTTTTCCCAAAATTGCGTTGATGAAGCTCCATCGCATGGTGGTGGAGGTGTAATGGTATGGGCAATGATCAGTTTCAACGGAAGGAGTCCATTGGTGCAGATTGAAGGAGACATGAATGCCCAACGATACGTCATTGAAATTCTTCGACCCCATGTCCTTCCATTTTTGGCTGCACAAAGATCTGTGTTTCAACAGTACAACGCCAGACCCCATTCTGCACGGTTTACCACACAGTTCCTGTCTACCAACAACATTCTCACCCTTCCCTGGCCATCCGTCTCCAGACATGAATGCGATCGAGCACCTATGGGATGAGCTGCAAAGACATGTTTGTCGCCGAAATGTTTCTCAAGCCAATCGTCGTGATCTGTGGCAGGCACTCCAGGAAGAGTGGGCAGCCATCCCACAGGCGCACATCAGACATCTGATCGCATCTAAGCCCAGGAGATGCCAGTCGCTGGTCGATGCAAGCAGAGGCCAGACACCATACTAATTTGAGAACCCCTGGGACTAGCAAATTCTCGCCACACAGATGCAAGAAACTGTCAAGTGAGTGTTTAAACCCTTAGGTATTATTGTGTGCAATTTGAACATTTTATTCATTCAATTTAAAAGCTATAGAATATCAAAGTTATGGCTAATATTGGGTCATCAGTAGTTACGCTGTTTTTTTTTTTGGGGGGGGGGGGTGGACAGTATATACTGAAATAATAATTCCCTGGAGTTCAAGGCTGCAACAGCCCAGTCGATGAACATCCAGAGGTTTGGTTCGGTCAGTGCGAAGTGAGTGTTATGTTGATGCTTTCTGTCGGCTTTGATGGCGAGTCTTGGAATTTGAAGCGAGCGTCAAATCAGAATGAAAGTGGGCGATTAGCAAGCGCTTGTTTGTAAACGCTACATTCTGCAGTGGTCGAATTAGGTTATGTCCAGTATGCAGAATCTCCGAGCGAAGTTTTATAATCCAGTGCAAAACTCCTCCTCTCTCTCCCTCTCTCTTTCTCTCTCTCTCTCACCCCCCCCCCCCACCCCCTCGAAGTCCTCCGAGCCCGCTCTTAAAAAACAAGGGAAAAATCCTCCTCTCTCCCTCTCTCTCTCTCTCACCCCACCCCCTCGAAGTCCTCCGAGCCCGCTCTTAAAAAACAAGGGAAAAATCCTCCTCTCTCTCCCTCTCTCACCCCCCCCCCCTCGAAGTCCTCCGAGCCCGCTCTTAAAAAGCAAGGGAAAAATCCTCCTCTCTCTCCCTCTCTCTCTCTCACCCCCCCCCCCCTCGAAGTCCTCCGAGCCCGCTCTTAAAAAGCAAGGGAAAAATCCTCCTCTCTCTCTCCCTCTCTCACCCCCCCCCCCTCGAAGTCCTCCGAGCCCGCTCTTAAAAAACAAGGGAAAAATCCTCCTCTCTCTCTCCCTCTCTCACCCCCCCCCCCCTCGAAGTCCTCCGAGCCCGCTCTTAAAAAACAAGGGGAAAATCCTCCTCTCTCTCTCTCTCTCCCCCCCCCCCCCACCTCGAAGTCCTCCGAGCCCGCTCTTAAAAAACAAGGGGAAAATCCTCCTCTCTCTCCCTCTCTCACCCCACCCCCTCGAAGTCCTCCGAGCCCGCTCTTAAAAAACAAGGGGAAAATCCTCCTCTCTCTCTCCCTCTCTCACCCCACCCCCTCGAAGTCCTCCGAGCCCGCTCTTAAAAAACAAAGGGAAAATCCTCCTCTCTCTCCCTCTCTCACCCCCCCCCCCCACCCCCTCGAAGTCCTCCGAGCCCGCTCTTAAAAAACAAAGGGAAAATCCTCCTCTCTCTCCCTCTCTCACCCCCCCACCCCCTCGAAGTCCTCCGAGCCCGCTCTTAAAAAACAAGGGGAAAATCCTCCTCTCTCTCCCTCTCTCACCCCACCCCCTCGAAGTCCTCCGAGCCCGCTCTTAAAAAACAAGGGAAAAATCCTCCTCTCTCTCCCTCTCTCACCCCACCCCCTCGAAGTCCTCCGAGCCCGCTCTTAAAAAACAAGGGAAAATCCTCCTCTCTCTCCCTCTCTCACCCCCCCCCCCACCCCCCCGAAGTCCTCCGAGCCCGCTCTTAAAAAACAAGGGAAAATCCTCCTCTCTCCCTCTCTCACCCCCCCACCCCCTCGAAGTCCTCCGAGCCCGCTCTTAAAAAACAAGGGGAAAATCCTCCTCTCCTCCTCTCTCTCTCACCCCACCCCCTCGAAGTCCTCCGAGCCCGCTCTTAAAAAACAAGGGAAAAATCCTCCTCTCTCTCCCTCTCTCACCCCACCCCCTCGAAGTCCTCCGAGCCCGCTCTTAAAAAACAAGGGAAAAATCCTCCTCTCTCTCCCTCTCTCACCCCACCCCCTCGAAGTCCTCCGAGCCCGCTCTTAAAAAACAAGGGAAAAATCCTCCTCTCTCTCCCTCTCTCTCCTCTCTCACCCCACCCCCTCGAAGTCCTCCGAGCCCGCTCTTAAAAAACAAGGGGAAAACTCCTCCTCTCTCTCTCCCTCTCTCACCCCACCCCCCCGAAGTCCTCCTAGCCCGCTCTTAAAAAACAAGGGAAAATCCTCCTCTCTCTCCCTCTCTCACCCCCCCCCCACCCCCTCGAAGTCCTCCGAGCCCGCTCTTAAAAAACAAGGGAAAAATCCTCCTCTCTCTCCCTCTCTCACCCCACCCCCTCGAAGTCCTCCGAGCCCGCTCTTAAAAAACAAGGGAAAAATCCTCCTCTCTCTCTCCCTCTCTCACCACACCCCCTCGAAGTCCTCCGAGCCCGCTCTTAAAAAACAAGGGGAAAACCTCCTCTCTCTCTCCCTCTCTCACCCCACCCCCTCGAAGTC
The DNA here is from genome assembly GCA_009760885.1 of Achatina immaculata. Taxonomy (NCBI): domain Eukaryota; kingdom Metazoa; phylum Mollusca; class Gastropoda; order Stylommatophora; family Achatinidae; genus Lissachatina; species Lissachatina immaculata. The sequence goes on from CM019691.1 coordinate 10,020,504, forward strand.
CTCCGAGCCCGCTCTTAAAAAACAAGGAAAAATCCTCCTCTCTCTCTCCCTCTCTCACCCCACCCCCTCGAAGTCCTCCTAGCCCGCTCTTAAAAAACAAGGGAAAAATCCTCCTCTCTCTCCCTCTCTCACCCCCCCCCCCCACCCCCTCGAAGTCCTCCGAGCCCGCTCTTAAAAAACAAGGGAAAAATCCTCCTCTTCTCTCCCTCTCTCTCTCTCTCTCTCTCACCCTCCACCCCCTCGAAGTCCTCCGAGCCCGCTCTTAAAAAACAAGGGAAAAATCCTCCTCTCTCTCTCCCTCTCTCTCTCACCCCCCACCCCCTCGAAGTCCTCCGAGCCCGCTCTTAAAAAACAAGGGAAAATCCTCCTCTCTCTCCCTCTCTCACCCCCCCCCCCACCCCCTCGAAGTCCTCCGAGCCCGCTCTTAAAAAACAAGGGAAAATCCTCCTCTCTCCCTCTCTCTCTCACCCCCCCCCCCCCCCCCCTCGAAGTCCTCCGAACCCGCTCTTAAAAAACAAGGGAAAAATCCTCCTAGCCCCAAGGCAGTGTACCGACTGGACCCCACGCCCCCCCGTTTCCCCCACACGCAGGGCCTATCTGAAAGTCTTGGACCGTGTCCAGCGTCGTGACATAAGTAAAATAAAAATATCAGAACACTGGTTGCCTACCTGCAGTCTTCGGGGCATTGTCAGGTGGTCAACAGCTGCGTATTGACGTGATATTAAATGTTATCTGCTGAAAAAAAAACCCAATGAATGATCTATAACACTTCGATATTACATATACGGTGATGGTCTGCAACTTATATGTAGTTGGAAATGTGGTCCTTGGGTATGAAAAGGTTGGGAACCACTGACTTAGAAGAAAAAAATAGCGCTTGATCAAAAGACATGAACACCGGTGGTACGGCTTTAAAGTCGAGATGAAATGGCAAAAGAGTGTGAGAAGTGCGTAGGTAATCCAGTTTAGTTAGCAAGTTCATTAATAACAGCAGAACAGCACTTTAACAACAGGGAAACTAACCCCAGAATTAAAAAAAAAAAACAACAACCAAACAGTAGGAACAGTGTCTACTTTGTAAGGAGACAAAATGAATGTGGCCACAAAAACGTGTTCTCATGCCATAAAGCCAGTTTACGACATTGCTGGGCCGTAGCAAGAGGTAAGTGTTGATTTATTAATACTCTTTCACTCCAAAACGACACTGAAAGTGCTGGCAGATCTTACGCACCTATGTAACTCAACGCATAGAGCATAGAACGACATTGTTGTAGAGGCTAAATACACTGAAAAATAGAACATTCAACCCAGCTCACATTTTTTTTTTTTATTATAAGGTACCTTCCTTCCAGTTTCTTTGTAGTAAAATCAAAATTTATTCTGGTAGAGCATGGAAATTAATTCGGGAGTGAAAAAAGTTAAACTTGTTATAATTTTACATTTGCCTTTTCTTTCTTATAGCATCAGTTGTTCATCTTTTCTCTGTGTCCTGTTGTCTGATGGATCCTTTGTTGTGGACATATTGCGTTCTTGTCATCTTACACAGTAAGATTTACTACTGCCGTTTACATTTTTATTTTTCATTTAAAAATAGATAGTCATGAAATTAGTTATATATAATTCCACATAAATTGTTGGTTATCTTTATCTTTCTTTATGACCCATAAATTCCTTGTTGTGTTTAATCTGTCACATATAAACAACTTTTTCTGGTAAAAATGTTGGCATATGATACGCGCCTAACTATAAACTGTGACATAGCTACATTATAAAACTGAGATGACACGCAAAGGAAGAATACTTTCAGCTGCCACGTGGTGACATGTTTACCTTATGTTTTATATATTATATGCTTTCACTAATGCACGCTTTATGTCATAACATATACTTGTTTCTTTCCATTTATAGGAGATGTGCTTTTCAGAGATACATATGTCTTGTCTTGTCTTCTATCTGCTAGAATTGCGAGCTGGTGTTCTTTGCAGCTCATGCTATGAAAGTATAGAGGCACAGCATCGTATGGGCATGGGAGCGTGTTATGGCAGGTTGTTGGTTTTTTTTTGGTTTGTTTTGAGTTGAGTTGAAAAGTAGGGGGTGTGCAGTAGTTCTTTAGCAGACTCCACGAGGACTGTGGCGATCCCTGCCTCGGGAGTCAGGCTAGGCCTGTTATTGGGGGTAACAGCAGAGATATGAGACAGGGTTTTGGCCAGCTATTGTTCCCCAGCCCGAACACTGGCATGTTATCTGTGAGTCATATTGTTCGCTGGATTGCCAAAACGGATATATATACATATACACACATATATATACATACACACATATTTAATTTCCCTCGTTTTTCCATGCAGAAAGCCATTAGATTGTCACCTGCCTCATATCTATGTCCTATGCTAAATTTCCGTACAACATGTCCTTCATCTTCTGTTCTTTCCGTACCAGTCTTTGCATTAAAATCCCCCATTATTAATACAATATCATTTTTCCGTACCTGGTCTATCGTCGTTTGCAGTGTGTCTTCTACTTCCTCTTCCTCTGCTGCTGATGTAGGTGCATATATCTGGATGATTGTTACATTTCTAGGAGTGCCCTTAAGTCTGATTGTGAGGATTCTGTCACTTACTGGATTGTAACCTAGTAATGCTTTTGATGTTCATTTGTCCAAGTAAAAAGCCACTCCATTCTTTCCTCCTAATTCTCCACCAGAGTATATATAATATTATCATTCTCGCTCATGAAGCGTCCTGATCCTTTCCATCGACGTTCGCAGATTCCCAAAATGTGTATCCCCGTTCTTTTCATCTCGTCACTTATTATTTGATACTTTCCCTCATACATACTTCTCACATTCCATGTTCCTACTCTTATTTTTCTCTTTAGTTTGATGCAGGGGTTTTCCTTAGACGGATTTTGTCCGTCATCACAATTACTAGTACTGACCTCTGTCTCACACTCTTCCCCGGTGTTAAAATTAGATCTATCTGGCCTGGGGGCCTTACCACCAGATCTTTTTCCTGTGTTACCTTTCATGTTGCTGTGTGGGTTTCTTGGTATATTTCCAGAAGGTAGTTTACCGTTGCTTTCCTTCCGGGCAGTGACTGTACTAGTCAGTGATCGTAGCCATTGTCCCTACAATGAGATCATCTGCCTACCATCATAGAATGGTGACCATAACCAACATTATCTGTCGGCTGCTCTCCAATTCCATCCACCACCTGCTCCCATGGCTTCACGTCACCCTGATCGGGGGGCTATACGGGTACTCCACCTTGCCCAAGGGTGTCCCGTAGACTGACGGAGGTAAAGAGGCGTCTTACTTCTCCTTTGATAGGGGATACCCCTGCCCCGCTAACTATATATATATATATATATACACATACACATACAGATGCACATGTTACATTTTCGCTTTCATGACATGAGCCACGTAAAGTGAAAATCTTTCGTCCGTTCTGTGCTAACGCGGAGGAACTCACCTTTGATGCCGTTTTCGAGGCTTTTCCTGTCTCTTTCGCACTCAGTTTCATGATTAAAAGTGAAGAAACTACACCAGCCACTGTCATGTTTGGCCAGCGTTTCAACTCGAGATAAAAAAAAAAAAGATTCCAGTGAAGCTTATTTTCAGTTCTAAGCTTACATATATTTAGTTAATTGACAGACACGCACGCACTCATACGCTACCTCACGGGTGTGTCAAAAAATAATCTTAATTTTTAAAAAAATGAACAAAATGTACAAATATGATTGAAATTGTTTAGCACTTTTCAACCTAGTCCCGACCAACTTCAGTCCAGGTCAACCACCGCCTCATTAATGCCTAGAGGGAAAAGAAATCTTCTGGCTGGTCCTATAACCAAATGTCCGTACTTAACTTTTTCCCACATAGTCTCTTCTTGAAAGATGCAAATACATAATAATCACATGATGCTAGGTCGGATGAATATGTTGGATGTGGAAGACACTCCAAACACAGAGCTGTAATTTTTTTTTTTTTTTGGTGCTGTTGCACGCTGTTTGAGGTTGCGTGTTATCATGCTGTAACAGCACACATTTTTTAATCCGGTATGCTGACGTCATATTCCCAAAATGGCCGACGTGCCTCGCATACATGCACCCAGAGAGGGATGGCATAACATATGTATAATACAACTGTCTGCTACTCGATTTAGATTTTCTTATAGCAAAATTAAAGTTTCTGTATATATGATTGCGTGTATGCGTGCGAATATGTGTATCAATTCTCTTACACACAGAAGGATATTGCCCGTGTGTGTGTATTCACCCTCTCTTGAGAGGAAATACTTGTATTCATTCACCTACACATAGCAGGAAATATGTATGTATGTGCATTACACCTTCACAAGGGGGAAAATATATGTGTGTGTTCTCCGTCACATGGGAGAAAATATTTTCCTGCATGTATAAGAAAACATATGTTTATTTCTCCTACATATATAACTAAATATATATTTTTTTATTTCTCCTACATATAAAAGAAAATATATGTGATTATTCCTGTTTATTTCTCCTGCATATAAAAGAAAATATATGTGATTATTCCATCTACATATATAAGAAAATGTGTGTTTATTTCTCCTTCGTATATAAGAAAATATATGCGTTTATTTCTCCTACGTATATAACAAAATGTGTGTGTTTATTTCTCCTACATATATAAGAAAATATATGTGTTTATTTCTCCTACATATATAAGAAAATATGTGTGTTTATTTCTCCTACATATATAAGATTATCCGGCGTGACGTGCAAGATGGCGGACGTGTTTTTAAACGCTCTCGCCGGCATGCAGAAATCAGCGGAATTCCGCTTGATCTGTTACATATCTTGCACCGGGAGTTGGACACAAGGCTAACAACCTTATCCTGGGACCTATCTAGAGGCGACTCCAGATGGGAAAAAAAGATATCGTTATGGAAACTCGCAAAGAAACCAACCGAGAATCAGGGATGCCAGCTCCGAGGAGCTCATTCGTCGGCCCCAAACATGTGACAAGGATTGGATTCTGGAATGTGAGAACAATGGCAGCACCAACAAAAACTACTCAGGTCATCAAAGAAATGGAGAGATACCATCTAGACATACTGGGCATCAGCGAAATGCGATGGCCAGAAGCAGGTAAAAGATCGGCGGAAAACGGTAAGTTAATAATACATTCAGGCAGAAATGACGGTAAAATCTGGGATGGGGTGAGCATTATTATGTCAAATGTAGCTGCAAAGAGCCTTGTAGAATGGGAACCGGTGAACAGTCGTATAATAAGAGCACGATACAACCTACGACACGAAAGAATGACAATAATACAGTGTTATGCACCCACGAATGATGCAGATGATGATGTGAAAGACGACTTCTATCACCAACTACAACAAATCATCAACAAAGTCCCTAAACACGGCATGCTAATTGCTATGTGGGACTTCAATGCTAAGGTAGGGAAAGATAATACCGACGTTGAAAAAGTGATGGGGAAAGAAGGAATTGACATGGTTAATCAGAATGGAGAAAGATTAATTGAAGTATGTCTAACAGAGGGCATGGTCATTGGAGGCACAATATTCCCATACAAAGAGATACATAAAACAACGTGGATATCTCCAGATGATAGAACTAGAAACCAGATAGACCATTTTTGTATTAGAAAGCAATATAGAACATCTCTCATGGATGTAAGGGCTTATAGGGGTGCAGATATCAACAGTGATCACAACCTGTGCATAGAGAAAATAAAACTAAAATTGAAAAGTCAACACAAGAAATCAGTACGCAGAAAGATAAACAGCCACAGCCTACAAGAAGAAAATACTAACATTAATTTCAATCAGGAACTTGCCAATCATTCCAAAACACCCAGTGAAGTTGAGGAAATAGGTATAGATGAGTTATGGAATTCTTACAGCACAGCCATAATCACAGCAGCAAAAGTAAGCACTGGACTGGAAAGACCAAATAGAAAAGCATGGATATCAGATAAAACATGGAAGTATATACATGAAAGACGAGCAGTCAAATTAGACATGTTGAATTTGCAAAAACAGACCATGAAAGAGATTTGGCGAAAGCAAAATACAAAGAAATAGACAAGAAAGTAAAAAGTTCAGCTAGAAGGGATAAAAGAGAATACATAGACAATATGGCGAAAGAGGCAGAAAAAGCAGCAAAAACAGGATACAGCAAAACTTTATATAACATACAAAAGAGGGTAACAGGTACTATTACATCTAAAGAAAGACCAATCCTTAGCAAAACTGGAACACTATTAACATCAAATAAAAACCAAAAGCAAAGATGGGCTGAACACTTTCAAGAAATACTTAATCGACCACACCCAAAAGAATTGTTAAACGTTGAAACTGACTTACCAGCCCCACAATTAAATGTCAACCTAGATGAAATTAAATTGCATGAAATTGAAACAGCAGTGAATTTAATGGCTAACAACAAAGCTGCAGGTGAAGATGAAATAACAGCCGAAATGCTAAAAGCTATCAATAGTGACAACATGAGACAACTACAGAGAATGTTTAACAAGATTTGCGAAGAAGAAAAGGTCCCTTCTAATTGGAAGAAAGGAATCATTGTTAAAATACCAAAAAAACGGCAACCTTAGTGACTGTAACAACTGGAGAGGAGTAACCTTAATATCAGTTGTGTCAAAAGTATTTTGCAAGGTCATTTTGAATAGACTCAAAGATATAGTGGATACTGCAATGAGAGAAGAGCAAGCAGGATTTCGAAAAGGGAGAAGCTGTCTCGACCAGATCTTTACTCTTAGAATAATATTTGAAGAACATATTGAAAAGCAGAAACCATTAATACTGAACTTCATAGATTTTAAAAAGGCATTTGATAGCATACACAGAGATTCATTATGGAGAATTTTATGTCTATATGGAATACCATCTAAAATTGTCAACATCATTAAGGACTTATACAATGAATATGTTTGTGCAGTCAAGACAGAAGAAAGGATGAGTGAATGGTTCCAGATTGAAACAGGCGTGAAACAAGGATGTATACTGTCTCCTTTACTTTTTGGGATTACAGTAGACTTCATAATGAAAAAATGCTGCACAGGTAACACAGGTATTGACTGGGTACATGGGACCCAACTAGAAGATCTTGATTTTGCAGATGACATAACTCTTATCAGTAATAATGTGAATTCCATGCAAGAAAAAACAGATAGCCTGTCTTCACTGGCTAGCAAAATAGGACTTGAAATTAACAAGGACAAAACAAAAATAATGAAAATTCCTCTCAATCAAAATGGAAAAATACACATAGAAGGGACAGATATTGAAGAAGTCAATCAATTTGCATACCTTGGCAGCTACATAGACCAGGATGGTGACACTAGAAAGGAAGTTAGGATCAGAATTGCAAAAGCAGCATCAATCTTCAAGAATCTTGAGAACATATGGAATTCAAAAGTTATAAGCACAAAAACCAAGTTAAGACTATTCAATTCAAATGTAATATCCACCCTCATTTATGCATGCGAAAGCTGGAAAACAACTAAAGAAATAGACAAGAAATTAGACTCTTTTGAAAACAAATGCATAAGGAAAATATTCGGCATTAAGTGGAATGAATTCAAGAACAATGCAGAGATAAGACAGATGACTGAACAACAACAACCAGTCTCATGGGTGATCAGGAAAAGGAGATGGACATATGTTGGTCACTTGATGAGAAAAAATGATCAGAGAATCCCAAAACAAGCTATCAAGTGGAACACAACAGGCCGAAGAAAAAGAGGCAGACCGCGTGAAACTCTGAAGAGGACATTATTAAGAGAGGCCAAATTAACAGGCATAAAATCCTTTGATGAAGTTGAAAGACTCGCCGAAGACAGGAAAAATTGGCGAACTATTTTGCGAGCCCTATGTGACGTTTAACGGCACGGGAAGGATATAAGATATAAGAAAATATGTGTGTTTATTTCTCCTACATATATAAGAAAATATGAGTGTTTATTTCTCCTACGTATATAAGAAAATATATGTGTTTATGTTCTCCTGCACGTCATTCATTCCTTTGCATGTCCCTTGCGGAACTTTGCCTCCCAAACAGCACTCCTGTAGGCCTCTCGGTTGTGAGCAAGATGGCCTGCTGCTGCTGCATCCATTTCCAGATCATCAACGATGTCTTGCAGCCATCTTCGTTTCGGTCTTCCTCTTTTTCTTTTTCCCATTATGTATCCTTCCAATACGGTCTTCTCTAAATTATCATGACGTTTAATGTGGCCAAAATATTTAAGTTTTCTCTCTTTAATCCTCTTTACTAGCCAGCCTTCTTCAATATTAAGCTCTTGTAGTATAGATATATTTGTTCTTTTTTGTGTCCACGATATTTGGAGAACTCTTCTATAGCATTTACATTCAAAGGCATTTATGTGCTTCTCAGCTGTTTTGTTAAGTGTCCAGGTCTCACAGGCATATGTTGCGATGGGAAAGATGCATGCCCTTAAAAATCTTATTTTTGTGGTTCTGTCTGCTCCTCTCCACAGATTCTTTATTTGTTTTACTTTCTGAAGAGCAATAGATGTCCTCCTTTTAATTTCCCTCATTGTATCTCCTGCACGTATAAAACAGATATAAAGCTCGGGCGACCATCCTTAACCCAGCGCGTCACAGGTGGCGGATGGTGAAAGTCCGGCAGATATGGAGGATCCCAGTGAATAAGGATTTACCCAAATAAGCAGGCGCAGACCAACTGGCATTAGTCTCAGAGAGCGAGGTGGGTAGTCGGTGGCTCTACTACTTCTATAAAGTGCCTCATGTGCTCAGTGAAGGGAATACTAGGCGGGTAAGAGGCGCCTTAAAACCTCTCGCTCCCGCTGCCTTGTGGGTAGGACAGGGAGTCCAAAGACTAGCGGAGAGTCCGTACACAAACCGACAGAAGGCAATGGGAAACCACTGTTGTAGCTCCCAAGAATAATTATATTTATTCAGAGTAATAGATTTGTCATGAACGACGTTAATGGATGTTCCCCTGGAACACCCTCGTCCGGTATGGCAGCTCACGAGCCACAGGTGAGGCCAGATCGTCATCAGGCTACTGGTGGTAAAACTAACATGTTCAAAATAGCAGCATGGAATGTTAGAACTTTATTCCAGGCTTGAAAATTAGAAAATGTAAAGATGGAAATGAAAAGGATGAAGATCAGCATATTAGAAATGAGTGAAGTTAGGTGGACAGGTACAGGGAAGGTAAACTCTGATAAATATACAATAATATATTCGGGAAGTCAGAAACATGAACGAGGAGTAGGAATAATATTTGACGAACGAACAGCAAGGACAATTGTAGGATATTTGAAAATCTCGGACCGAGTCCTGCTAGCCCAATTGAAAGGTAGCATTTACATTCAAAGGCATTTATGTGTTTCTCAACTGTTTTGTTAAGTGTCCAGGTCTCACAGACATTTGTTGCGATGGGAAAGATGTATGCCCTTAAAAATCTTATTTTTGTAGTTCTGTCTGTTCCTCTCCACAGATTCTTTAGTTGTTTTAGTTTTTGAAGAGCGATAGATGTAAAAAGTAAAAGTAAAGATAGTCCCATAGCAATTATGCCGTAGGGGGTGAAGCGTTAGAGGCCTCATTATGCTGGGTCGTCAGCGTGTGAGGTAGGGTGACCAGTTCCTTTCCTCGCTGCCTTTACTTCCCAGATTTTCTCTGGTACCCATTTTACGAGGCTGGGTCGACCTCGGGGCCGTATTGGTCGGAAAAAAAATCCTGCTCAGCTGGGGATTCGAACCTTCGACCATTTGGTTGCTAGACGAGTGCTCTAACCACTACGCTAGCGATAGATGTCCTTCTTTTAATTTCCCTCATTGTATCTCCATTATTAGTTAGTAGTGATCCAAGATATTCAAAACTCTCAACTTCTTCCAATTTTTCCTCATTGATAAATATTTCAGCTGCCTTGTTTGTTTTGTCAGTTGTCATCAATTTAGTTTTCTTCGTATTCATATAGAGGTTTTGCTCTTCACTATTTTTACGGACTGACATAATTAGTTTTCCACTCCTTTTTATGCTGTGGACAGTAATACTATGTCAAAAGCATATGTAATCTCTGGTATTTCATAACCTCCAATTGTTATGGCATCGTAATATTCTTTGCCTACATCTTCTCTAACATTCCTTATTATATTTTCAGCATACAAGTTAAATAAGTAAGGCGACAATATGCACCCCTGACGGACCCCTTGTTTTATGTCAAACCAAGTTGTTTCACTATTTATTCTTACTGCTGCCTGTTGGTCTAGATACACCAGTGATGTTGATTGTATCAAATGTGTTGGAAATCCCATTTTTTCCATTATTTCCCAAAGTTTCTGGTGTTGTACACAATCAAGTGCCTTTTAGTAGTGTATAAAAGATAAATATAGATTCACATTAAACTCTTGCATTTCTCTATTATTAATCTTATATTGAATATATGATCTATTGATCCTCTTCCTTGTCTGAAACCAACTTGGACCATATTGACCTCTTCTTCTATTTTCTTACAAAAATGATTTTTAATAGAACTGTACTGGCATGACTAATCAGGGCAACAGTTCTGTACGAAAGGACGACCAATAAACATAAATATTATACAAGTTTGCGCTCAGACATCTGAAAGTTCTGAAGAAGATGTACAACTATTTTATAATGACATAGAGACAGCCCTGAAACACACACAATCATATAAAGTTACTTTAGTGATGGGAGAATTTAATGCCAGAGTTGGTAAAGGAAGAACTTCAGACATCGTTGGTGACTATGGACTGGGGGAGAGGAATGACAGAGGTTATAAATTAATTGAATGGGCTAGAATACACAGCATGGTTGTAGGAAACACCTGGTTTAAACAACATCCTCGAAGACTGGCAACGTGTTGCAGCCCAGACAAAAAGACTTTTAACCAGATAATCTACGTATTAATCAACAAACGATTCCGAAATGCATTACTGACAACAAAAACCATGCCAGGAGCTGACTGCAATAGTGACCATGACCCACTCTGTGGAAAAATTAGAATAAAGCTAAAGAAAGCATGCAGAAAAGTGAGAAATATCAAACTGAATACAGAACTCCTTAAAAATGACCAAGAACTTTGAGATCAGTACAGAATTATTATAACAAATAGATACAATGCAATAGCAAAGATATAGATGATATAGATGAACAATGGGCAATGTTAAGAGATTCTTTTCACCAAACTGTTAAGGAGATAATACCACCGAAAAAAGAATCCCCTAAAAATAAATGGATGACAGACGACATCTTAAAACTGATGGACAAGAGGAGAGAAGGAATAAAAATAACTAAGAAAAATAAAGGAATAAGACACAAATGCAGAGAAGCAAAAGAAGTGCGGTTAAATGAACAGTGCAGACAAATAGAGAACTCACATAATAAAGACAACAAAAAACATGCACAAACGAATTAGTAAACTCAAGGCAGGAAAACAAAATATACCACAGGATGCCTGAAATCAAAAGAAGGTAAAATGTTAATGGAGGAGAAAGTCCAGAATTAACACCAGATACTGAAAACTATGATAGACCACCAATACTTGAAGATGAAATCATAGATGCCATCAAACACATGAAGAAAGAAAAACGATTGGGCCTTATAACAATAGAAGAAATAAGGACTCTAGAGGAGATAGGAATAAAAATAATAACCAAGTTACTGAATGACAATTACAACACTGGTTATATTCCCAGTGACCTGATTAAATCCATGTTTATAGCACTACCAAAGAAGCCAGATGCAAAGGAATGTGATGACCACCAGACTATCAGCCTCTCATGTCACATAACGAAGCTACTTCTGAGAATTATTATGAGAATAACACTAACAGAAAGAGCTTTAGAAGTACAGAAAGATCTCTACTTATGGTTCATTGATTACACCAAGGCATTAGACAAGGTGAAACATAATGAAATTATTAAAATGCTTGAAGACATCAATATAGACGGCAAAGACCTGAAGATTGTAAAACATCTATACTGGCAGCAAGAAGCAGCAATTCGAGTTCAAAATAGAACTGGAAAATATCAATCTATAAAACAAGGGGTGCGACAAGGATGTGTACTATCTCCAGACCTTTTTTCTCTGTAATGCGAGAATATTCTAAGAACGATCATCACAGAACCATGTATAAAAAATTGGAGGATACAATATTAACAACCTTCGATACAGTACTGATAGCTGAGAACCAACAAGACCTGCAAAATCTCTTGGATAAAGTCGCCAAAGGAAGTGAACAGAAAAGCCTTACTTTAAACAACAACAAGACAGAGACTATGGTTATATCTAAGAAATAGAATCCACTAAAATGTGGTATAAAATTAAACGGAACTATTCTAAATCCGCTGCAGAAATTCAAATACTTTGGAGCGTAATAACTTCAAATGGGAAATGCAGAACAGAAATTAGGAACAGAATAGGCCAACCAAAGACTGCATTTCAGAGAATGAGAAACATATTATCCAACACATCCTTATCAATGAATGTTAGAAACAAGTCCTAAAATGCTATATTGAACATATCTTGTTAAATGGAAGTGAATCATGGACAATAGGCAAGTCTGCACAAAAATCATTGGAAGCAGCAGAAATGTGGTTTATTAGAAGAGAGTTGCGAATCCCCTGGACAGCAAAAATAACTAATGAAGAATGTATGAGAAGAGCTGGAGAGACAAAAAAAAACCTTGTCAAAAAGATAAGAGAGAGACAATGTACTTTCATAGGACATGCAATGAGAAGAGGGGGCATTGAAAATATTATAACAACAGGAAAAATAGAAGGAAGAAGAACCAGAGGAAGACCAAGAGAAATGATACTGGACAGTCTGACGAGATGGTGTGAGAGGAGATCACCAACTGAGCTGATGGCCTGCATGAAGGATTTTGTACTCTAATAATAATAGCCAATGCCAATAATCACGGCACCTGATGATGGTACATACATACACGCACACATACATACATACATACATACATACACACACATACATGCACACACCTACATACATTTCTCTCTCTCTCTCTCTCTCTCTCTCTCTCTCTCTCTCTCTCTCTCTCTCTCTCTGAACCTTAAGTACCCAGGGCACATTGGTCTTCCGCAAGGGTTTTCCATAAATGCCTGTCCTTTGCCTTTTTGTCTGCTCTTACCCAGGTGAGCCCTCTGTTGCTCAACATCCTTTCTGTTGTTCTTCTCCATGTCTCTTTTGGTCTGCCCTTACTTCTGTCCCCATGTACATACGTACATACATGTTACTAATCAATCAAATCTTTTTTTCTCAGAGCTGCAGAGAATTGTGACACAGAAATTTTGTATCAGAATTATAAGAAAATATATGTGTTTATTTCTGCTACAAATATAAGAAAATATATGTGTTTTATTTCTCCTACATGTATAACTAAATATATGTGTTTATATTCTCCTGCATATATATGAAAATATATATGTATGTTCTCCTGCATATATAAATAGTATGGTTGTGTATTCTTGTGCATATAAACACAGAATGCGTTGGTCTCCTGCCAGTAATATTTTAAACTGACACTTTTACATGCCTGGTTGGATTTGAAAAAAAAATGCACAGTGAGATACGGCTGAGCAAAATGTAAGGGGAAAATATACGGAGAGTCTGTTAATCATTAGCGTGAAGTTTCCTTGTTTTGAGTTGATTGAAGAAGCTATTGTTTTAAAAAAAACCTGGAATCCTCTCATTTTTGTCTCCTGAATGAGATAAATGTAGGAATATTTGTGTGTAATGATTTTATATTTTAGGGTACGGGAGATAGATGTCTGTATGTCCTTATATGGGTGATTATAGATGTCTGTATGTCCTTATTCGGCTGATTAACAATATTATGTTTGGCCTGTAATCTGTTCTTAACTTTGTTCCTATCTCTCACTCATTCATTGGCATCAGAACATGATAATAGGAAAACACAATTAACGAATTTTATCAGAGATCATCACTTATATTATAAATGACAAGGTCATAAAATATAAGCACAAAACAATGAAACAACTGAAATCAGTTAACATCTTGTACATATTTATGGGATTAATGTGATTAAAACAAAATCGTTCCATATATAATTTCAGACTATTGTCCTTAGTGATTAATTTTTTATGGTAACCAAAATTATATAACTATAATAATAAATTATATAATTATAGTATATTAATTCTGTTTGCAAGAAAATATAACAAAATGCATATGTAAAAGTCAGTGAATACATAAATTTGTGTGCACGTATAAACCTTCAGTGCGTATTATACGATATCACAATCTTGCATGGAATATGTACATTGAAAAACTATGTCTATTCACAATCATTCATCTATATACAACCATACCTGGGTGGGTCGGGATAAATTAGAGGGTTCGGCAGCATAACATCATAACTAAACCAACCAACCAACCAACCAACCAACCAACCAAACAACCAACCAGCCAACCAACCAACCAACCAACCAACCAACCAACCAACCAAACAACCAACCAGCCAACCAAACAAACAACCAACCAACCAAACAACCAACCAACCAACCAACCAACCAACCAACCAAACAACCAACCAACCAACCAACCAACCAACCAAACAAACAAACAACCAACCAACCAACCAACCAACCAACCAACCAACCAACCAACCAACCAACCAACCAGCCAACCAACCAACCAACCAACCAGCCAAACAAACAAACAAACAAACATCGACGAATAACATAACTCATTCGTGCTTAAACGAGAACATATTTCCCTCCGATCCATTGGCACCTTCCTACATACTCAGCGTACATATTCCCGACTGATTTGAACTCTACATCTTTCCTCTTTCATGCTAGATCATCTGCGTGTCCGCCCGATGTTTCGCGACCATCGGCCGGACTTGTGTTGGCCCTGTGTTGTTTTGGCATAAAAAAAATAAAAACAAAACTTGCGGTCAGTGGCCCATTCCTGCATATACTGTATCAAGGTGAAGTTTTTTCGTGAAATTTTGCAGGCTTGAGTTTACAGATTTTTTTTAAAGCGTATATTTCATAGACAATGAGAACTTAAAGATAATAATTGCTGTTAACGAATAAACAAAAAAAAATCGCCTGCTAATGTGGTGTTTTGTAAATTAAAACTTGGCTCTTACTCATTTTTCACTCATTTAATAATTTTGTGAAAACTTCTGGCATTTTCCGCTGTCGTCGTTTATTTCCCTTTGATAAATGATCTAATAGAAAAAAAAATATGCCAACATAATTTGTTTTGTCACAGTGTCCAAATATCTCGAGGTGAACAAAGAGGATATAATCATTCACAGATTTGGTATAATAATTTTCAGAAGTATTTTTTTTAATGGATAACTTGCGCGCGCGTGTGTGAATGTAATCGTATGTTTAGTTGTTTATTTAAGAAAGCATACTTATAGAATAAAATAGCGCACAAGTAAAGTAACATATTGAGTTTTGTGATAACTCGGGGGGGGGGGGGGGGGAGAATAGCATCGAGACTCGGGGGTTGTTTGACCCCAGAATATGTGACAAGGACTGGAGATTTATCTGTTTTATTGAGTCGAAAGGGTCGTAGCATTGTTAGGACTAAGATTCAGATTTTCGTTTCTTCTCTCGTCATATTTTCTCGGATTACAACGTCTCTTGTAATGGGACAGGACGTTCTGAAAAGATGCACAGTGTGCGGGAAATGCATCTGTGAACCTCAGAGTGTGGGAAAGTAATTGCACCATTCGGATAAGTAATCGCCAGGAAAAGACAACTCTGGCGAAGTCTGAGATGTTAAAGATATTCTTAAAATCTGACAAACATCCCTAATCATTAGCAACATCATTAACAGCTGCTAACCCCCCACCCACCCCCACCCCCCCCCCCCACACCCAAAAAAAAAAGCTGTATAACGATATGATTTATAGTACAAGGCGTCATTATGTTTTCGTTCAGAGTCAGTTTTTAATATATAAAGAAATAGTTTTGCAGTCTAAGGAAGCACATTGGCACAGCCATTATTAGAGTCAGATTTCAGACTGTTTTCTTGAGTCAGATTTCAGACTGTTTTCTTGATTCAGATTTCAGACTGTTTTCTAGAGTCAGATTTCAGACGGTTTTCTTGAGTCAGATTTCAGACTGTTTTCTTGAGTCAGATTTCAGACTGTTTTCTAGAGTCAGATTTCAGACTGTTTTCTAGAGTCAGATTTCAGACTGTTTTCTAGAGTCAGATTTCAGACTGTTTTCTAGAGTCAGATTTCAGACTGTTTTCTTGAGTCAGATTTCAGACTGTTTTCTTGTTTAGCGGAAGACAGTAGAAAACAAAACTTCTTTCTTGATCACCCCAAAAGCTATAAGGAAGTCCTTTTTGTACTTAGAAAATGTTATTTCCATTGTTGAATTATATTTTCTTCCATAGCGGAATTTTTGTTCAGTTCTAACATACTTCCATAGCGGACTTGTTCATGAATCTTATTTATTGTTCAAATACTCGAATGTTCACAAATGATATTCATATGGATATATCCACCATTCCACTGTTTCTGCCAGGTCATTCGCTTTGTCATATCATGTTGAGCTTGCAAATCATAAATATTTATTTAACTCTCAAACCATAAACATTTATTATGTGACTCTAAAATCATAAACATTTATTATGTAACTCTCAAATCATAAAGATGTATTATGTAACTCTCAAATCATAAACATTTATTACGTGACTCTCAGATCATAAAAATTTATTATGTAACTCTCAAATCATAAACATTTATTTTGTAACTCTCAAATCATAAACGTTTATTATGTAACACTCAGATCATAAACATTTATATGTAGCTGTCAAATCATAAACGTTTATTATGCAACTCAAATCATAAACATTTATTAAGTAACTCTCAAATCATAAACATTTATTATGTGACTCTCAAATCATAAACATTTATTATGTAACTCTCAAATCATAAACATTTATATGCAACTCTGAAATCATAAATATTTATTATGTAACTCTCAAATCACAAACATTTATGATCATTTATATAACTCTCAGTTTAACAGACGAAACAGGGAGTGGGTATTCCCGTTATTTTGTAGCAGTCATTGGAAATCAGAACAACAGCATGATGAACTAAACTCAGCGTGGCATTATGATGAACTAAACTCAACGTGGCGATACGATGTGCTGAACTCAACGTGGCGATATGATGAATTAAACTCAGCGTGACGATACGATGAATTGAACTCAACGTGGCGATGCGATGAATTGAACTCAACGTGGCGATACGATGAATTGAACTCAACGTGGCGATACGATGAATTGAACTCAATGTGGCGATACAATGAATTGAACTCAACGTGGCGATACGATGAATTGAACTCAACGTGGCGATACGATGAATTGAACTCAACGTGGCGATACGATGAATTGAACTTAATGTGGCGATACAATGAATTGAACTCAACGTGGCGATACGATGAATTGAACTCAACGTGGCGATATTCAGCTGAAGATTTGGGCTGAGAGAGGCTCTCGCTTCTAGTATTCAAATTCGCAAATTTTATTCACGACTTCATTTCGGTGACAGCCTTGTTACTAAAACCTGACCACTCAATGGTCGACTGAAGTCTCCCTAGCTCCAGCAGTCATGCTCAACTTCCCTGATACAATCAGGTTACCTGACGTGTATGTTACTGCATTATTTAGATCAGAACCGTAGAGAGGTGCGAACTTTTGGTCCCTAATTTAAAAAAAAAAAGGCATACAAAGGTCTTTTGTTCAGAATCTTGACCAGTGACGTCTGTCAGTTTGAGAGACACGCATGCTTACCGCCACAGCTTCCCCCCCCCCCCCCCCCCCCCCCCCCGATCAGTTACAATTTTACCAAGCAGCTTCGGCTAAATATAAATTTAAGATCAGAAAATATCAGATTCATGGGAAATATTCGAAATAATGACATTTAATACAGGAAGACGTTTCAGCGATTGAAATGCACACTTGAGTTGACATAAGCCTCATAAGTAACGAGATTAAAGGCTGGAGATATGCTCTTCAGAAAATGAACTACAGACAAGTGAAAAATATTAGTTCTTTCCATATCCGAAATAAAATTTCCGGAGAGACCAAATAACAAATAAGGACAGTAGAGACACTGTGGGGGGCGGGCGTCTTGGGTTATGAGCTGAAAATTCACCAGCAGTGGGGGGGGGGGGGGGGGGGGGAGAAAGGAACACTTTGTTTTCTTGGTGAACTTTCGAGATGGAGTCTGGCAAAGAGCTTGATTCAGGGTAATTTGCCCTAGAAAACAGGAACAGAAATGTCTACGGAGAAATTGTGCGTTAAACATCACCATTTTTGGCCAAACACTGACGGCTTCGCTATCAAACGCCTTTTTTTAAAACAAGGGGGTCCGGGGGGGGGGGTTGCAAAATAGGGAATTTGATTAATGCGCTGTTCTCTCATGGTGAGGCAGTTGCTCGTCCTACCCAAGTCCGTGGTTCAAGTCCCAGGTAATTCTTTTGTCGTATTTTTGTCCCGTCTCACGTCTACAAGTACTTTGTCTATGATTTTTGTCAAGGTCTAATCGTACGTGCACACTATTTTTTCTAATACTTCACTGCGCCAAAGTATCGTTTCCTATTTTGAAAAAAAGTTTATATCAGAAACCAGAACCTAAAACTACTTTTTATGTGAAAAGTTTTCTTTTATTTGAGTTATTGTTGTCCAGTATGGACGAGAGACCACTGCAGGAGACCCGCGCGCGCGCGCGTGTGTGTGTCTTCAAATTTTGTTACTGGCGAGAGAATGAATCTTAGCGGAAGAATTTCCGTGTCATGGCCTCGTCCCCATTCCGGGTGTGACGATTTTCGGCGGCCAGACAGGTAGGTATTGACAGCTTCGCTATGAAGGGGAGAGAGAGAGAGAGAGATAACGAAGTTCATGTGGTGCGTTGCTCTCTCGTGGCTAGACGGCTGCCCGTCCTACCAGAGTCCGTGGTTCTGTCCCAGGTAGCTGTCTTTTTTTTTCTTATTCTCACGTGTGCAGTCCTTTGTGTATGATTATTGTCCAGGTCTAATCCTGCGTGACTGTGTTCTTTTTACCTGGCATGTTTCACCTGGTAGATTTGGTGAGGAGAACACCATCACAAAAATTCTATAAGATAGATTTGTTAAGGAGAACACCATCACAGAAATTCTGTAAGACAGATTTGTTAAGGAGAACACCATCACAAAAATTCTATAAGATAGATTTGTTAAGGAGAACACCATCACAAAAATTCTATAAGATAGATTTGTTAAGGAGAACACCATCACAAAAATTCTATAAGATAGATTTGTTAAGGAGAACACCATCACAAAAATTCTATAAGATAGATTTGTTAAGGAGAACACCATCACAAAAATTCTATAAGATAGATTTGTTAAGGAGAACACCATCACAAAAATTCTATAAGACAGATTTGTTAAGGAGAACACCATCACAAAAATTCTATAAGATAGATTTGTTAAGGAGAACACCATCACAAAAATTCTATAAGATAGATTTGTTAAGGAGAACACCATCACAAAAATCCTATAAGATAGATTTTGTAAGGAGAACACCATCACAAAAATTCTATAAGATAGATTTGTTAAGGAGAACAGCATCACAAAAATTCTATAAGACAGATTTGTTAAGGAGAACAGCATCACAAAAATTCTATAAGATAGATTTGGTAAGAAGAACACCATCACAACTCTGTAAGATAGATTTTGTAAGAAGAACACCATCACAAAAATTCTATAAGATGGATTTGGTAAGAAGAACATCATCACAACAACTCTGTAAGATAGATTTGGTAAGGAGAACACCATCACAAAAATTCTATAAGGTAGATTTGGTAAGGAGAACACCATCACAACTCTATAAGATAGATTTGGTAAGGAGAACACCATCACAACTCTGTAAGATAGATTTTGTAAGGAGAACACCATCACAAAAACTCTAAGATAGATTTGGTAAGAAGAACATCATCACAACAACTCTGTAAGATAGATTTAGTAAGGAGAACACCATCACAAAAATTCTATAAGGTAGATTTGGTAAGGAGAACACCATCACAACTCTATAAGATAGATTTGGTAAGAAGAACACCATCACAAAAATTCTATAAGATAAGATTTTGTAAGGAGAACACCATCACAAAAACTCTATAAGATAGATTTAGTAAGGAGAGCACCATCACAAAAATTCTACAAGGTGGACACAGATGGCGAAAGTTTTCTGAACTTCTAGTATCCGAACGTTAACTTTTTCTACCATCACGTTCAGGTTGTGGGAAATGATGATGATGATGATGATCCAGTTTTTCACTGTGCAAGGACACAGATTTAACACACCGTTAAAATAAATAACTATAGCATACCGTTAAATAAATAAATAAATCTAGCACATTGTGCTGGTCAGTTGCATATGTTAGTAACCAGTTAAGAACTGTTGCTGCTTCTTTATTCCTGCCCAGTTGTATATGTTAGTAACCAGTTTAGAACTGTTGCTGCTTCGTTGTTCCTGTCTAGTTGTATATGTTACTAACCAGTTTAGAACTGTTGCTGCTTCGTTGTTCCTGTCTAGTTTATATGTTAGTTAATAGTTTAGAACTGTTTCTGCTTCTTTATTCCTGCCTAGTTGTATATGTTAGTTAATAGTTTAGAACTGTTGCTGCTTCTTTATTCCTGCCTAGTTGTATATGCTAGTTAATAGTTTAGAACTGTTGCTGCTTCTTTATTCCTGCCTAGTTGTATATGTTAGTAACCAGTTTAGAACTGTTGCTGCTTCGTTGTTCCTGTCTAGTTTATATGTTAGTTAATAGTTTAGAACTGTTGCTGCTTATTTATTCCTGTTTAGTTGTATATGTTAGTTAATAGTTTAGAACTGTTGCTGCTTATTTATTCCTGTCTAGTTTATATGTTAGTTAATAGTTTAGAACTGTTGCTGCTTATTTATTCCTGTTTAGTTGTATATGTTAGTTACCAATTTAGAACTGTTGCTGCTTATTTATTCCTGCCTTTAAATTTATTATTTTTCATTCTTCCAATCTCACTCTCTCTCTCTCACTCTCACTCTCTCTTCTCTCTCATACTCTCTATCACTCACTCTCTCTTTCTGTTTTCTCTCTCTCTCTCATTTACTATCTCTCACTCACTCTCTCTTTCTCTCTCTCTCTCTCACTCACTCACTCTCTCTTTCTGTTCTCTCTCTTTCTGTTTCTCTCTCTCTCTCATTTACTATCTCTCACTCACTCTCTCTTTCTCTCTCTCTCTCTCACTCACTCACTCTCTCTTTCTGTTCTCTCTCTTTCTGTTTTCTCTCTCTCTCTCTCTCATTTACTCTTTCTTTCTCTTTTCTCTCTTTCTGCCTCCCTCCCTCACTCTCACACCTTCACTCTCTCCCTCACTCTTTCTCTTTTTTCTCTCTCTCTCTCATTTACTATCTCTCACTCACTCTCTCTTTCTCTCTCTCACTCTCTCTTTCTCACTCACTCACTTTCTGTTCTGTCTCTCTCTCATTTACTCTTTCTTTCTCTTTTCTCTCTTTCTGCCTCCCTCCCTCACTCTCACACATTCACTCTCTCCCTCACTCTCTTTCTCTTTTTCTCTCTTTCTCTCTTTCTCTTCCCACCCCCCTCTCTCTCTCTCTCCCATTGTATGATAAAAGGCGGAATGTTAGACGGGCCAGAATGCCCAGTTCTGCACCCTTTGGAAATAAAGTTTGTGTGTTCTCCCTCTCTCTGCTTTCTTTCTCTTCTGCCCCCTATGTTCAAATATAAGAGGACTTTCTCTTCTTCCCCCTTATGTTCAGATATAAGAGGACTTTCTCTTCTGCCCCCTATGTTCAAATATAAGGGGACTTTCTCTTCTGCCCCCTATGTTCAAATATAAGGGGACTTTCTTTTTTGCCCCCTATGTTCAAATATAAGGGGACTTTCTCTTCTGCCCCCTATGTTCAAATATAAGGGGACTTTCTCTTCTGCCCCCTATGTTCAAATATAAGGGGACTTTCTCTTCTGCCCCCTATGTTCAAATATAAGGGGACTTTCTCTTCTGCCCCCTATGTTCAAATATAAGGGGACTTTCTCTTCTGCCCCCTATGTTCAAATATAAGAGCACTATTGCCAAAACACCTCCCCCCACCCCATCCCCACCCTCCGCCAGACTTTAGATATTTGTAAAATTTATAACATAAAGAAATGTTCTTCATTGCTCTAGTCCTAGGTTTGCCTCATCATGTTCCCCACCCCCACCCCCTTCTTCTCCTGTTTTCTTGGAACAGTAAGAACAATTTGCTGATATTGGAGATATTTTTTAGTTTTTAACATTCACGTCTGTTTATGCCTGGAGTTTTGACAGCCAACAGGAAACATGCTGTCAGGCCATGAGAGAGCATATTTATGTCCTCATTTCTGTTTACTGTCTTGGTGTCCAGAATTTCAGAGCTATGGTCATACGAATAAGCGTGTATAAAATGGGTGGCCTGATTCTTGAAAACGTTTATGCCTTGTCTTGCATTTGCTTTCTAAAGTGTCTTCAGCTTTCAGAGCTGGTGTGTGTGTGTGTGGCACAATGGCAGTTTCTGAGCCAAGTACGCAGGGAATGTTGAGCTCACTGTCTCTTGCTGGCACCATGGACCATTCAGATCTGATTCTCTTGCATTTCTTGATGTTGTCCACCATTTCTTAATGTTTTCCACCATTTCTTGATGTTGTCCATCAATCTTTGTGTTGATCACAATTTCTTGACCCTGTCAACCATATTTTTATGTTGTCCTTGTGAGGTTTTCCACCATATCTTGGTATTGTTCACTATATCTGTATGGGGCCCACTATTTTTTTGATGTTGTCCACTATATATTTATGTTGTCCGCCATTTCTTGGTATTGTCCGCTATTTATGTTGTTGTCTTGCTTCTCCAACTTTCCCCTTTTTTCTGGTTTTAATTATTTCATTATATCTCGTTAAACGAGCGTGTGATAAAATTGTTTTTGTATATCTCGTTACATGATCAAATTATTTCATTATGTCTCGTTATATAATCAGGTTAGCTTGTTATGTCTCATATTATAAAATTTTTTTATTAATTTTATTATTGTATATATATTTTTTTTTTAGTGCATTTTCATCTTCCTTTTTTGTCTGTGCACGAAGTACTTCAGTTCTTGTGTCCATATTTCATTAATCTTTGGTTCAATTACTTTTTTAAAAAATTATTATTCTACACACAATGTCTTGTCATCGGCGAATCCTGGCCGACAATTTTCTTCTGTTTTCCACTGTTTGTTACACACGGCAGGTTACAATCAGCTGCCAGAGAGCTGTTTGTTACACACGGCAGGTTACAATCAACCGCCAGAGAGCTGTTTGTTACACACGGCAGGTTACAATCAGCCGCCAGAGAGCTGTTTGTTACACACGGCAGGTTACAATCAGCTGCCAGAGAGCTGTTTGTTACACACGGCAGGTTACAATCAGCTGCCAGAGAGCTGTTTGTTACACACGGCAGGTTACAATCAGCTGCCAGAGAGCTGTTTGTTACACACGGCAGGTTACAATCAGCTGCCAGAGAGCTGTTTGTTACACACGGCAGGTTACAATCAGCCGCCAGAGAGCTGTTTGGTACACACGGCAGGTTACAATCAGCCGCCAGAGAGCTGTTTGTTACACACGGCAGGTTACAATCAGCCGCCAGAGAGCTGTTTGTTACACACGGCAGGTTACAATCAGCCGCCAGAGAGCTGTTTAGTACACACGGCAGGTTACAATCAGTCGCCAGGGAGCTGTTTGGTACACACGGCAGGTTACAATCAGTCGCCAGAGAGCTGTTTGTTACACACGGCAGGTTACAATCAGTCGCCAGAGAGCTGTTTGGTACACACGGCAGGTTACAATCAGTCGCCAAGGAGCTGTTTGGTACACACGGCAGGTTACAATCAGTCGCCAGAGAGCTGTTTGGTACACACGGCAGGTTACAATCAGTCGCCAGAGAGCTGTTTGGTACACACGGCAGGTTACAATCAGTCGCCAGAGAGCTGTTTGTTACACACGGCAGGTTACAATCAGCTACCAGAGAGCTGTTTGTTACACACGACAGGTTACAATCAGCTGCCAGGGAGCTGTTTGGTACACACGGCAGGTTACAATCAGCTGCCAGGGAGCTGTTTGGTACACACGGCAGGTTACAATCAGCTGCCAGAGAAATGCAGTTGGTTCTTCTTGGCAAGAGCTGTGGCGAATCGGGGTTTGAGAGAAACTTGGGGGGAGGGGGGGACCCGATGGCGGTACATGAGAGGCAGGCAGTAAAACGACCAGCAAAATGAAAACAGCAGTAAGATAAAGATAAGAAATTGACAGAAAAGGGTGGGGGGGGAGATAAGATATAATGAAACAAAATATAAAGCGAAATAACAGTGTTGTAGAAAAGTAGGACAGGTCATATAACAAAATGCTGATAAGTTAGGCTGGGAAACGATTACATACTGGAGATAATTAGAGGAGAGAAAAAAAATGGTGGCTAGAGGGTGAGATAATAAGCTGTATTTGACAATCATTCGAAACAGCGAGATACAGGACAATGGCAGGAAATTTATGAAGGTGACAACAACAACAACAAAAATGAAAATGCGGGTAGATGTTTATTGTCGCCTGAAGCTGTTGTTTGCAAGTGTCACTTAGCATTCTTCGACATAGCATATATCTCACTTGATTTATTATTGTTACTCCTGCGGGAGCTATGCTGGATTGATACCATAAACTCTAGTACTGTGTTTTCGTTAAATAAATGGGACGGTCGCCCAGGCTTAACTGGTAGTGTCTATACATGGATCTGTCGCAGGGAAAGAGTTTTGTGCAGTAGTGGATCATCAGCATGTTATGGGGCACCATCCTTTGATCGCCTTCACTGGCGTGACAAGGGATGTAGTGTCCCTGTTAGCCACGCGTCTAAATTAGACGAGCCGTCTGCGTTACAAAAGGGGTTAACAGAAAAATATCGGAAAAATATGTTGCGGAAGATTAACAGAATAACAATTTATATATCGTTTAAAGTATTAATAAATTCTCAGCCTGGCCCTTTTCTCAGTTTCCCAACTCCCACCAGTTCT
Source organism: Achatina immaculata (assembly GCA_009760885.1). Classification (NCBI taxonomy): domain Eukaryota; kingdom Metazoa; phylum Mollusca; class Gastropoda; order Stylommatophora; family Achatinidae; genus Lissachatina; species Lissachatina immaculata. The sequence goes on from CM019691.1 coordinate 10,045,658, forward strand.
TCCAAATTCCTACTATAAACTCTTCTTATTCTTTCTTCCAGACATCAACATCAATCTCTCTCATAGATACAGCGGTTCGCCTAAGGCCTTCAGTATCACCCCAGAGCTTTACCTGTAGGTGCGCGGGGTTCTGGCCAGGTCCTTTGCCTGAGTGGCTGTTAATGCATTCAAGATCGTTTCTGTTCAGTACGAAGTCTTTTGGAAGCCTTACCAGTTTTCAGTGTTAATGTCCTGAGATGTGTTAAAATTTGCCTCAGTTGTAGTGCTGTAATCCTCTCGTGAATCCACATGGTTTGTGCTAGGATATATAAGAAAACCGGAAGCAGTACTGTACTTGTGAATCATGATTATCCCAGGTTCTGTTATCACTGTAGTAAGCCAAGCACAGACTGCCTGCTTTTTATTTTCAGTGGTTTTTTTTTTTTTTTTGGTCTCATTCATTTTATAAGAGAATTTTTGTTCATGCACTATAGGGGACTGAAGGCAATATTGAAAGAAATAGCTTTACGGCTAAATTCTTCACTGTTTTACCTTGATGGCTAAATTTTTCACTGTTTTTTTTTCCCTTTACGGCTGAAATATTCCGTTTTCCCATCTGCTCAATAAACATGCTTTTTTGATGTTACCTAAATGTTGTTTGCTGCCACTTAAGCTTGAACTTAGAAGTGCTCATATAAGTACAGAAGACGTTGCTAAATATAGAATTTCGTGTTATGAGCTCATTCTTCTGTTACTTAAACATCCCTGTTGTTACGTCCATAAGCCACAAGACAACTCAGGGACTTTATAAAACAACAGTTATAAAATTCATTCATTCATTCATATATATGTCCCTTGTGGAACTTTGCCTCCCTAACAGCACTCCTGTAGGCCTCTCGGTTCTGGGCAAGATGGCCTGCTGCTGATGCATCCATTTGCAGATCATCAACGATGTCTGTCAGCCATCTTCGCCTTGGTCTTCCTCTCTTTCTTTTTCCCCATTATGTACCCTTCCAAGACGGTCTTTTCTGGAATATCATGACGTTTAATGTGTCCAAAATATTTAAGTTTTCTTGTAAAATACAAAGATAAATATTTTGCCAACAACGGAGTGTTTTATACCCGTACTTCGGATATTAGAGACACCTAGTTGCAGTTAATTAAAAGCAAACAGGAACCAGGGCTTTCAGGGGCTAGTTACACTCTATATTTTGCAGATCTACTCCGTGATGTAAGAAAGTAGACTCGTAGATACACAAAAGAAAATATAGCAGTCTATACAGAGTAAGTGGCGGCCTGGTTGGCTGAGTGGTTAGACGCTCGGCTTACTAATCTGGTGGTACCGGGTTCAGTCCCAGCAGTGGGATTTTTTTTATGGCGGGCGCGCGCGCGCACGCACACACACACTCTCTCTCTCTCTAAAAATGGGTACCAGAGAAATCTGGGAAGGTAAAGCGACCAGGCGTGATACTGACCACATCACACTTTCATGTGCCGAGGATCACGGAAAATACGGGCCTAACACCGTATTCCCCAGTATGCCTTTATGGCATGAAAACGGGAATTTTACCTTTTACCTTATACAGAGTAAATGGGCAGTTTTTCGATAGGTAAAGTATAAACAAGAAAATAACAGGCAGCAGCAGCAGAATGAAGGACACGTGAAGTATTTAAGGAGTGTACTGAGCTTTGGTGGAAATCATTGTGTTATTTGCAGACAAGAAAGGGTAAAGATGGGGAGACTGCAAACTGGAACCAGCGTATCCTTATGTGGCACAGCAGTGAAAGACAGCTCTTTTACTTTCCTGCAGAACCAGCCTTAGTGCGGAGAGATCATATGTTGATGATGAGTTACGAGTCTTATTGATTTCACAATTTCACAACAGAGCGACACATTTAAGAGTCTTTAATGGCTAATTTATTGAATACTTTCCTTGTATCACATGTCACTGTATCAGATATGTTTCTTGTTCCATTTACGCAGTAGTATGACAAGTGCAACTTACACCTGTGTATATTTGCACAGTTATTACTTCATTAGTTTTCTTGTCCTTGTATATTTGGGCACCACCACCACCAGAGATAGTTCATATGTGAGTGAATAAATCGAATGCATCGCGATATCTGATTGGCTACATTATTGTGTGGTGGATTTGTATTTGCTGGCAAAGTACTTGCTTCGATAAATAACAGGATAAATATCTGGGAAACCGTGACGAATGGAGTGATAATGAAAGTCATGTTTTGAAATAATTCGGCTTAAAAGATATTTGTTTTCAGGAGATGTGGATGAAGATTAGGAATATGTGACGAAACAGACAAGGACATCAAATCTTAGAGTGCTCCATCTCCTCGCCTTCTTCACCCATGTCTGGGGCATAGGGCATCAACAAGAGCTCTTCATTTGTTTCTATCCTGGGCTGTTTCATCCGTACGTCTCCATGTGTAGTCGATCATTTTATTATTATTCGTTTTATCTCTGCTTCAGGACTCCTTCGCTGCGTGTTTCTAGGTCTTCCTTGTTTTCTCTTTCCCTAGGGATTCCTGGTGATAGCTTGTCTGGATATGTCTGTGGTAGGTTTTTCAAGTGTATGTCCTATCCGTCTTGAATGTCATTTCATTATCATTTCTTTCACTGTGGGTTGGTTCGTTTTCTGGCATAACTCTTCATTACTGATGGTATCTAATCATCTGATCTAAAGGATCTTTCTTAGATAAAGGTCTACAGGCTGTTCTTGTGTGCTCCTTATATGAAAATACTCCAGCAAACTGGTGTTGAAAGAGGATAAGAATCACACTGGCAAAAAGCCCACATCTTTGTGCTGAGGTATAGTTCTCTCAGCTTGGACGACCTTCACAGAAGCACACGAAAGTCATTTGTTACTGGAACAGCTGAGTGATTAGTTATCATGACTGATAATGCCAGTGTCTGACGGGCATAATGAGCCGCACAGTACCATCTGGATTTGATCCTTTCTTTCCGGGTTGTATAGAGAAAATGTAAGAGATTTAACTTTGCTAGAATTTGCTTTTGGATGCTTGTCGCTTACTGCCCGCCTTTGAACATTAATGCAACGCGTCAAATGCTCATTTTCAGTTCACTTGATCACAGCGCTTAAAGTAACAGATATAGATTTCGCATGTGTAGTACATGCAATGCTGCGGCCGGAATCGTTATTTCATCATAAAACATCAGCGACAATCAGCAAATGTACCTCCTTCTCAACCCAGATCAATTTAAGGACGTGTGTGGCTGACAAAATACAAACTGAATGGAAGTTTTAAAAAGAAGAAAGGGAAACAACGATTTAATTCACAAATTACTTGCACAGCATTTAATACAAACTAAATGGAAGTTTTAAAAAGAAGAAAGGGAAACAACGATTTAATTCACAAATTACTTGCACAGCATTTAATACAAACTAAATGGAAGTTTTAAAAAGAAGAAAGGGAAACAACGATTTAATTCACAAATTACTTGCACAGCATTTAATACAAACTGAATGGAAGTTTTAAAAGGAAGAAAGGGAAACAACGATTTAATTCACAAATTACTCGCACAGCATTTCGCTTTTCTTTGTCTGTATAAATAGATTTGTGTTAAGTGCAGAAAATGTCAAAGACAAAATGTGATGCACTCATTAATAATGAAAATATTCATGCATGCCTTGTCGTATTACAGTTAACTGAAAGAGAGGGGGGAAAAAGAAGTTAATGGGAAGAGACTGCGGGTGTTGGAACGGAAGGCGGAACATATATGGGAATTCCCGGAGTCCGCGGGTGTCAGTCTATGATTACTGCTACAGTTGCAGTTATAGATCTTTTTTTTAAAACATCGCGATAATTTTAACTGAAATTGAAAAAGAAGCAAAATAAACCATTTTTCCATATTGTGGTTCTGAAAAATAAAATATCGAGTTAAATTGTCAAATCATTAGGAAAACAAAGTATCAGACTTGTACACAGAAAGTCCCGACAGTATATGAGTGGGCAGAATAATCGCTAGATGAGTGGGCAAAATAATCAGTATATGAGTGGGAAAAATAATCAGTACATGAGTGGATAAAGTAATCAGTACACGAGTGGGCAAAATAATCAGTATATGACTGGGCAAAATAATCGGTATATGACCGGGCAAAATAATCAGTATGTGAGTGGGCAAAATAATCGGTATGTGAGTGGGCAAAATAATCGGTATATGAGTGGGCAAAATAATCGGTATATGAGTGGGCAAAATAATCAGTATATGAGTGGGCAAAATAATCAGTATATGAGTGGGCAAAATAATCAGTATATGAGTGGGCAAAATAATCAGTATATGAGTGGGCAAAAGAACACAGTGAACGCCAACAGCAGATCATAATTACGAGTGTTCCACACACACACACACACACAAAAAGTTTTCTGTTTTTGACAATTTCTTGAGTTAAATAAACTAATAAGATTTGCATTCTTTTACATCATGTACTGGACACAGTTGAAGTACTTGTTGTTAACATTGGAAAGTGATTGCAGTTCTAAAACGGCTTATTTTAATATGGAAAAGCGACCCAGGTTTTGCAAAAAAGAAATTGAAGAAATTTCATAAACTTGTGGAATTTTCAGAAGTAAGCTATTTCACCGCAGGGAAAAAAACAAACTCCTTTAATGAGTTAACATGATGTTTGTACTGTTGTTTTCTAAAGAGCAGGCATGTTTTATGAAGGATGAATTAACATGGTATTTGTAGTGTTGTTACTTTTAGAGAACAGGCGTGTTTTATGAAGGATGAGTTAACATGGTGTTTGTAGTGTTGCTACTTCTAGAGAGCAGGTATATTTTATGAAGGATAAATTAACATGGTATTTGTGTTGTTGTTATTTATAGAGAATAGCCATGTTCGATCATGAATGCAGTTAAAATAAGAAACATACAGCTGACGCAGAGACACTAAGACTAATTATTTCTTAAACTCACTAGTCATCACATGAAATTATTTCGTAAGCAGTGATTATAAAATTGACACTCGGTGAAATAAAGAAAATGTGAAGTTTCAAAATAACAGTTTGTAAGACCTGAAAAATGAACATTGGGATATAAAGCCTGTCTGTAAAATATGAGTATAAACTGTACCTAGGAGAGTGTTGAATAATACTGAATCAAAATGAGAAATACTGAAACAGAATGAGAAATACTGAAACAAAATGAGAAATACTGAAACAGAATAAGAAATATTGAAACAAAATGAGAAATACTGAAACAAAATGAGAAATACTGAAATGGAATTAGCGATGAAAAAAGCGTAACTTCTTTTAATAATAATTTATCTGGAAGCTTGCAGAAGTCACCAGCCCATCAGAATCTGTAACAAACCGACTTCACATACGAGGGCAGTGAGTTGGAGCTGCTGTAACACGCCACTCAGTGCAGGTGTAATAGTACATATTGTCACCTGTTTTGTGGAGAACTGCCTTAGAAACAGCAGGGGATATATGCTAGCATTTCAGTGCACTCACCAAACAGGTCTGTCATTATATGAAAGATAAAAGATTTTTATGCAGATATCAATCCCATATATATGGGACTACACTTCAGCTGAAAGTGGTTGAACAGGGAGAAAATAAGAGGTTAGACTATGGATATTCCTCTTCTTCAGCGTTCAGTTTCATATGCTTAGCTTTCTAAACAGGGGGATGGGTTACCTTCATGAATCCTACTATCAGCAGGAGGTCTACGTAGAAACCCCCAAGCTTCTCCTGCATGCTTTTCACTCGAGTCCATACATAAGCTCTGAGGTCTCTGCATATGATGCAGGTCTGCAGTAGGTATTCAAGAGTTTGGGGAAGAGCTATTTTTGACACATGCATTGAGCTGTTGGCATAGCCTTTATCTTGTCGTAACTTGGTTTGTTGTTGTTTGTTTACTCTGAGTAAGAGGTCGTGTTGGGTATCTGCCGTTTGTCCTCTGCCCCCAGGCGTTTTGGTATTTCCTTCTAACTAGTGTATCCACTTCCTTCTAACTAGTGTTTCCACTTCCTTCTAACTAGTGTTTCCACTTCCTTCTAACTAGTGTTTCCACTTCCTTCTAACTAATGTTTCCACTTCCTTCTAACTAGTGTTTCCACTTCCTTCTAACTAGTGTTTCCACTTCCTTCTGCAGCATTCTGTGCCTGAATTGTTCTTTATTTGTGCCTTCCTTTGCCAGTCAAGATCTGTGGATATAAATGTCAACAGATCACTTACTTGACATAAGTGATTATTCGAAGCAGCTCATCCCTTTTGAAGCATCAAGAATTCAAAGGTCTAGAACGGTGTATGAGGGGGAGGGAGATGATGATGGAGTGCCCTTTTGATCAGGTGTATCCTCTATTCGCTTTCGAGTTTACTGTCTGCTGGTGGAGTTAACTTAAAACAGTAGGGAGAAAAATGTGGACTTGCACTCTGAAACAGAAGTTTAATATAGAAAATTGCTGGCGAAGAATTAAATTGTTAGGAGCGAAGACAAAAGGGAATAAAGCTAATAAATACTGAGCCAACACTCCAAGACAAAGGAACATCAATTACTGGGTTTCCAGGCGTAAGAGAGTTAATGGATATAAGTGAATAAATTACAGAGTGCACTGCCCTTATCTCACTAACAATTTGCACAATATGAAGGACGAGAGAGGATCACTATATTGTAATTAGGATAAACGAATTTAGACCGCGTTGAAACAGTCAAAAATAAATGAGAAAGAAATAATTCGCAAGAACTCCCGCTAGATGTTCCAGTTTTTCTGTCCTGTTTTTTCATCTGTGACTTTGATCCTGTTCTGAAGTTCACAGAATACAGACAAAATGAACCGTATCAGAGGTTCCCAAAAATTTTTGATCGTAGGACCCATTGCACCAGAAAAAGAAGTACATGCTGGAGTCCGCTTAAAATTTATTACATCAATGTTTTGAACATTCAGTTAAGATAGTTAAATTGTACGTCTCTTAGAACTTCATACTTGCCTGTGTTCTCGGAGAGAAAATACACTTCACATCCGTCTACTAGTGTAAAAAGTTTTCTCGCAAAATGCAAAATTTAAATCAGTAAATTTATATTTATTACTAGCTCGGCTGACTTTGCTTTTGATCCCAAAGTTCTTCAGGATTTGGAGTTACAGTTGTCACGCGTTAGCGCGGATCGTCTTCCGTATGTAGCCGGTTTCTAAATTTAATCTTTGTGGTTGTATACGCTGATGTTTTGCTGGCAAGGATATTTTGTTGTGAGATGCATTAAACATTCCAAAGTTTGATTGCTTATTTCAGAGTGTTCCATGGATATTTGGATTGAAAATTGTGTGGCTTCTCTTCATCCTCTCCCTTCTCCTCTTTCCCTCTCCCCGTACCTTTGGTTTTTTTTTTAAGTATAGTCTATTGAAATGCCCGTTCAGTTGTTCTTTCTCCTCCTTGGAAGAGTACATAATGGGAACAAGAAAGAGAGAGAGAGAGAGACCAAGGCGAAGATGGCTGCAAGACATAAGGATAATCTGCAAATGGATGCATCAGCAGCAGGACATCTTGCTTACAATAGTGAGGCCTACAGGAGAGCTGTTAGGTAGGCAAGGATCCGCAAGGGACATGCAAATGACTGACTGACTTCGATTCCCCCGGCAGATTCAACAGAGTACTTTTTCTGAACTGGGGTGGGAGTGGGCTGGAGGAGTATGAGGAGGGCTCCACCAATACAAGAGTACGTAAAAACGTAAGATACGTGCTTTCATTCTTGAAACTTTAGCATTTTATTATATCCACTATAATAGAAAGTACTTCAGGGCTAGAAATATATTGAGTATAACTGAGGGTTTGTGTGGACAAGAAATATATTGAGTATAACAGAGGGTTTGTGTGGACAAGAAATATATTGAGTATAACAGAGGGTGTGTGTGGACAAGAAATATATCGAGTATAACTGAGGGTTTGTGTGGACAAGAAATATATTGAGTATAACAGAGGGTTTGTGTGGACAAGAAATATATCGAGTATAACAGAGGGTTTGTGTGGACAAGAAATATATTGAGTATAACAGAGGGTTTGTGTGGACAAGAAATATATTGAGTATAAAAGAGTGTCCTTCAGAGCTAGATAGATATATAGTATCTGACAGAAGATAATAATTTCTCCTGTGAAGTATAGAACAAATGGACAGTCTTACATGTTCTGCCTGCTACGTTGACATTGTTCTTTATTCAAATTTAAAAAAAAAAAACGAGCAGTCCTAATAAATGATGCTGGATGCTCTTCTGTATCTTAAATTTGGTTCAAGAATCTTGGGATAGCTATGGCGGTGCCCAGGAGCTCCGCGGAGCACAAATAGAAAACCTCTGAACTTCGCCGTGTCAGTGCTACCTACGCTACAGCACACAGGTGTAATAATGCGCCAAGTCTAGGCGCTTTTACTCATTTAATGTATGGGGAGAAAGGAAATGCAAATAAAAATTGGCAGTTCTTCATATGAAAGTAACATAATTTCTCTGTGTGTGTGTGTGTGTGTGAGAGAGAGAGGATTAAACTGCATGCAGTCAGAAGATGTAATAATAAGTGCATACATCAAAAGATGTAATAAGAGAGAGAGAGTGAGCGAGGGAGGGAGGGAGAGAGAGAGAGAGTGACTGAGAGAGAAAGTGAGTGAGTGAGAGAGAGAGAGATCCTGAATGCACAAAAGACACATTTGCTGACTTCTAAAAAATGAAAATAAACGCGCTAGCATTTCCTTTCTTCTGCACGAAAAATAACACGATGCCCCCACCCCCCCACCCCGTCTGTGTATCCTGTTGTGATACGTACAAAGTAATATTTCAAAACTGTAATTATCATATCACATTAGTGAGTGTTGGAACAAATTAGAAGGAGTTGATGCAGATAGAGAAGCCTCGAAATTGGACCGATAAAAATGGATCTTAGAAAAAAAAAAATGAAATAAAAATGACCTTAGAACGCCAAAAATATTATGAGATTTGGAATTGGTGTCACCGACTGGAGAGAGAGAAGGTTAGGAACAGAGAGGAACTTTATCTGCAGCAATGAGCCTTAATGGCTCGGACGGCTGAGGAAGAAGAAAGGGAATATGGCACTTAATCCATCTTAAAGGACTGCAGGCAAAAGGGGGAGGGGGCATTGGTTGAAACATGCGCATATCCCCCAAGAGAAATTAACACCAGCTGATTTTACTGTTTAAAATTATCACAGTTGCCTAGGTGATATAAAAACAAAACTAAAAATTTCAAGATCGAAGACCTGGAAATGTTTAAAAAAGCAGGAATTTCAAGATTGCAAAATTGCAACACTGGGGTTGATATAGAGGCACATACCCGTCCTTAAAGAGATATTTTTACGTCGTATATACGTCCAGCTATTCATTAACCCAGTTTGTTGTCTGCTCATTTAGCAAAGTGTCTGCTTTTGTTGAGGAAGTTGAAAGCAAAAAGAAAACAAATATACTTCAAGATCAGTCATTGTTATGACGGAACTTTTTTTTGTTTGTTGTAATTAAAATAAAACAACATACCAACACTCCTATCTTAATTCCCGCCAGGGCGTCATATCGCCGTAGAAGTTTCACAACCACATGCTAGGTTTTAAGCAAGAGCCGCGCCTGATAGAACTTTCTAACCTCCAGTTCTGCCATGCTGTGATAAACAGTTATAACGCCTGGTATTTCCTGTTTCCTAGATGATGTTTATTTTGTAATATTGATCAGTGCATAACTTACCGCTGATATGTGTTGTCAATCTTAACACAACATTTCGTTGAAGCAATTCGTCTCCGGTGCGCTCTTTTGGGGGTCCCTTAAATGTTACTGTTTCGACTGTTTCAGTTGTTACTGAAGACTCAGTGTTTCGACTGTTTTAATTGTTACTGAAGACTCAGTGTTTCGACTGTTTCAGTTGTTACTGAAGACTCAGTGTTTCGACTGTTTTAATTGTTACTGAATACTCAGTGTTTCGACTGTTTTAACAGCTACCTCTTACAGCATTTATGGCTCTGCTTCGGACCTAAACTAGAGCTGTCCTATGATCCTATGCACTTATTGTATCTACTTATTGTATGCACTTATTACATCTTCTGATTGTATGCACTTATTACTTACATCTTCTGGTTGTATGCACTTATTACATCCACTGATTGTATGCACTTATTACATCTTCTAATTGCATGCACTTATTACATCTTCTGATTGTATGCACTTATTACATCTTCTGATTCTGTGCACTTATTACATCTTCTGATTGCATGTTCTGTGTGGAGAAAGTGGTGTGACGGATGTAAGAAGTACGTTTTCAGATGACTGCAGCAAGAAGACAAGGAAGTAGATGAATAGTGTGAAGAATGTCAGTCACGCTTGGAGGACATGTAGGTCAACGAAATGCCAGCCTCGATCTGTCTTCATTTAATTAAACCAAGATATGCAGCCGGGGGGGGGGGGGGCTAGAAAACATTTCGGGGCATGGTTGATTACCAGATGAAGTGGGATATGGAGCTGGACTCCTGAACAGATTTTTTTGTTAGATTATAATTCTTTTTCAGTGGTTTTGTTCCAATGTGTGTGAGAGTCAAAGCCAAGCTTTTGACATCTTTTCAAGTCACATTATAGTACCTAATAGGACTGATGATGATGATGATGATGATGATGATGATGATGATGATGATGATGATGATGATGATGATGATGATGATGATGATGATGATGATGATGATGATGATGATGATGATGATGATGATGATGATGATGATGATGATGATGATGATGATGATGATGATGATGATGATGATGATGATGATGATGATGATGATGATGATGATGATGATGATGATGATGATGATGATGATGATGATGATGATGATGACGACGACGACGACGACGATGATGATGATGATGATGATGATGATGAAAGAATAGTGGGTAGTCCATGGTGAGGGAAAAGGGGCTGGTCTGTAATCATAAAAAAAAAATGTAAGAACCGTTGGTTTAAATCTTCCCCATCGCCTAGAGTCACGGCGCCCTGCCTGTTTAACCACCAGAAACAGCCTTGCGTTGCTCCCCTGGAACATCCTAGAAACCCGTTGTGTAAGTCAGCACGGCTTTGATTTTTGTTTCCATACACACAAATAAACAAACAAGGAACAGATCAGCTCTGTGCGCGTGGACACAGCTAACAGTGCACCGGTCTAGAAATGAGTAAATAAGGTTAGTCTTTGAAAATATCTTTGAAAATGCAACTTCATTGTTTTTTTCTTTAGGACACATCGTGATCGATTAATTCGCTTTGTTAGTCCCAAAAGTTTGTGAAACTTGGTCACAGTTCGCTGGCGTACTTGGTAGTCTGTAATCCTTGTAGTGACGTGGCTTGCGATATTAACACACTGACCCACAAACGTCTTTCTTTATGCTGCGATCCAGTTTGTGTGTGTGTCCCCCTTCCCACGCGTTTTAAAACAGTTCTTGGTGCAAGGCAGGTCTTAATCGCAGTTAAAATGGATGCGGAAATTATCAGATCTGTGCTATTTATTATCTGGGCGCTCATTGTTGTCGATCCGGAAATAATGCGGATATAAGTTGTAATCGAGTACTGGTGAAAATATCGAAGGTGACGTGCAGGGAAAAAAAAAAAGAGAATGATGAAAGAATGAATTGTTAATCGGAGAAGAAATTTAGTGCACGGATTTTAGATGAAATAAAGCGCCTTCGGGAGACAAGAAGAAATCTTATAAACAGGAAAAGTAGTCGTGAAACTCTTAGAGGAATGACTTAAATCAGGATGTTCTCCGGAAAAGATGTGCGATTACCAACGCCACTTTCAGGTTTATTCTTGCGTTATGTAAACATTCGCTAACCCGGCTCATCCGAGCTGTCCCAGTCGTAAACTTCGGTCATTTTCCTGCATTCAGTGACCAGTAGCGCCGATTTAACGACCGGCCATCTGGCCGTAGGTCGGTTTGGCCTTACGTCGGCCGTTATAAGGAGAGGTCAGGCAGTAAGTAGAGTTCACTGCTGTGGCATGTCGCAGGATGAATAGATATGTTTACCAGGGCAAAATACTATCAGTAACTGTGTAGAAATTAATCATTCATTTATTCATTCATTTTGCATGTCCCTTGCGGAACTTTGCCTCCCTAACAGCTCTCCTGTAGTCCTCTCGGTTGTGAGCAAAATGGCCTGCTGCTGATGCATCCATTTGCAGATCGTCAACGATGTCTTGCAGCCATCTTCACCTTGGTCTTCCTATCTTTCTTTTTCCCCATTATGTACCCTTCCAAGACGGTCTTCTCTAGATTATCATGACGTTTAATGTGTCCAAGATATTTAAGTTTTCTCTGTTTAATCCTCATTACTAGCCAGCCTTCTTCAGTATTAAGTTCTTGTAGTATGGATATATATATATTTATATATTCTGGCGGAGAAGTAGGAGGAAAGAATGGAGTGGCTTTTTATTTGGACAAATCAACATCAAAAGCATTACTAGGCTACAATCCAGTAAGTGATAGAATCCTAACAATCAGACTTAAGGGCATTCCTAGAAATGTAACAGTCATCCAGGTATATGCACCTACATCAGCAGCAGAAGAAGATGAAGTAGAACATTTTTATAACACACTGCAGATGACAATGGACCAGGTACGGAAAAATGATATTGTATTTATAATGGGTGATTTTAATGCAAAAATTGGTACAGAAAGAGCAGAAGATGAAGGACAAGTTGTAGGGAAATTTAGCATAGGACACAGAAATGAGGCAGGTGACAATCTAATGGCGTTTTGTATGGAAAATGAGCTAATGATCGCTAACACACTTTTTAAACAACATCCAAGAAGACTTTACACATGGACATCACCTGATGGGAAAACCAGGAATCAAATAGATTACATTTTAATGCAGAGAAGGTGGAGGTCAAGCATAACATCAGCAAAAACTTTACCAAGTGCTTATTGTGACACGGACCATGAGTTATTAATAGCAGACATGAAGATAAAGATAAAAAAGATAGTTATGGGATCAAGACCACTCCGCTTGGACCTTACAAATATACCAGAACAATACGGTATAGAAGTGAAGAACCGTTTCGAAATCCTGATGGCTGTACAGGAAGAGATGACACCAGATGAATTGGCTACGCAGGCCAAAGATATCTTAGTAACAACAGCTAAAGACATGGTTCCAGTAAAGAAAACACAAAAGAATAGATGGATCACAGCAGGTACACTAGAACTGATAAAACAATGTAGAGAAATGAAGACGCAATGGAGAGTGACAAACAACAACAAAGATAAATATAAAACTTTAACAAAAGAAGTACGAAGAAACATAAGAAAAGACAAAAAACAATACATACAAGATTGTTGTGAAAGAATAGAAGAACATCAGAGGTGTGGAAGAGATAGTGAAATGTTTAAAGAAATGAAGACATTGACGAGAAATGTCACACCTAAGCTAAATGTAATTTGTGATGAGATGGGGAATACCCTGACAGAGACAGAGGAAATTCTGGAAAGATGGAAGGAATATTGCAAAAGAATGTATGAAACAACCGACTGTGGAAGCAGAAATCAACAGTGTGAATTATTATTGGATGAGAAAGAACCCGAGCCGACAATGGAAGAAGTTTTATGGGCAATAAAGAGTCTGAAAAATGGTAAATCACCAGGATGTGATGAGATAACCGCTGAATTTATTAAAGCAGGAGGAAAGGAGTGTGCAACAATCTATCATGCACTATGTAAAAAGATATGGCATTCAGGTATTTGGCCAAAAGAATGGAAAAGAACTGTATTCATACCACTGCCAAAAAAAGGGTAACCTGAAATTATGCACCAACTACAGAACTGTTGCCCTGATTAGTCATGCCAGTAAAATTCTGTTAAAAATCATAATGGTTAGACTTCGAAAGAAAATACAAGAAGAAGTCAATATGGTCCAAGCTGGCTTCAGGCAAGGAAGAGGATCAAGAGATCATATATTCAATCTAAGATTAATAATAGAGAAATGCAGGGAGTTTAATGTGAATCTATATTTATCCTTTATAGACTACTCAAAGGCATTTGATTGTGTACAACACCAGAAACTTTGGGAAATAATGGGAAAAAGAAAAAGAGGAAGACCGAAACGAAGATGGCTGCAAGACATCGTTGATGATCTGGAAATGGATGCAGCAGCAGCAGGCCATCTTGCTCACAACCGAGAAGCCTACAGGAGTGCTGTTTGGGAGGCAAAGTTCCGCAAGGGACATGCAAAGGAATGAATGAGTATGGATATACTAACGAGTCCTAAAATGCTATATTGAACCTATCTTGTTATATGGAAGTGAATCATGGACAATAGGCAAGTGTGCACAAAAATCATTGGAAGCAGCAGAAATGTGGTTTATTAGAAGAATGTTGCGAATCCCCTGGACAGCAAAAATAACTAATGAAGAATGTATGAGAAGAGCTGGAGAGACAAAAAACCTTGTCAGAAAGATAAGAGAGAGACAATGTACTTTCATAGGACATGCAATGAGAAGAGGGGGCATTGAAAATATTATAACAACAGGAAAAATAGAAGGAAGAAGATCAAGAGGAAGACCAAGAGAAATGATAATGGACAGTCTGACGGGATGGTGTGAGAGGAGATCACCAACTGAACTGATGGCCTGCATGAAGGATCGGGTACTCTGGAGAAGCATAATAGCCAACGCCAGTCGGCACGGCACCTGATGATGATGATGAGTATGGATATATTTGTTCTTTCAAATTAATGATAAAATATAAATCACAGCACATTGGTACTGGGACCGCATATGTAAGTACGAACGGCCGTAACTTGATCGACCGTAAGTCGGTGCAGGACTCTATGTGTCATAGTCTACAGAGTTCAGAAAAAATATAACAACTTCCTGTGGCCGGCGGTGAATGAAAAAGTTTTCTCCGGTCGAAAGGCACGAAATAATGTCTGCACTTGAACAGAGGAAGCAAGAATTAACCTGGGAAACAGCTGAAATGACCAGGAACAGACAAATAAACATGAAACTATATGAAGTGCTATAGCTTTATCAAGCAAATAAAAGCATGCACTTTCTGTGCCTGGCCCCTTGTAGGTCTTCTCCCCATTTTTTTCTGCATTTCTTAAATTTATTGATTTTGCTAAAATCATTTTTTATGTACATCAAGAAAGAGTATGTCGGTCAAGAATTCTGTGACATGAGCACTTATCTTGATTGTCGATGCGTCCATGTGGCGACAGTGGCAGACTTTAATTGTGCTTCTTCGCGATAATGGAAGATGATTGGCGTTATCAGAATAAAGTAGCTAACTGTTACAGGCGTTCCTTGTTTGTTTATAACCAGCTTTCCTTTTAGGAGACAGTTTTGAAGCGCCGGGTGCTCGCTGTTAGTTTAATCTCACGGTAGATTTTGCTGTTAGTGTAATCTTCTGGTGGATTTTGCTATTAGTTTAATCTCACGGTAGATTTTGCTGTTAGTGTAATCTTCTGGTGGATTTTGCTATTAGTTTAATCTCCCGGTAGATTTTGCTGTTAGTTTAATCTCCTGGTAGATTTTGCTGTTAGTTTAATCTCCTGGTAGATTTTGCTATTAGTTTAATCTCGTGGTAGATTTTGCTGTTAGTTTAATCTCCCGGTAGATTTTGCTATTAGTTTAATCTCACGGTAGATTTTGCTGTTAGTGTAATCTTCTGGTGGATTTTGCTATTAGTTTAATCTCACGGTAGATTTTGCTGTTAGTGTAATCTTCTGGTGGATTTTGCTATTAGTTTAATCTCCCGGTAGATTTTGCTGTTAGTTTAATCTCCTGGTAGATTTTGCTGTTAGTTTAATCTCCTGGTAGATTTTGCTATTAGTTTAATCTCGTGGTAGATTTTGCTGTTAGTTTAATCTCCCGGTAGATTTTGCTGTTAGTTTAATCTTCCGGTAGATTTTGCTGTTAGTTTAATCTTCCGGTAGATTTTGCTGTTAGTGTAATCTTCTGGTGGATTTTGCTGTTAATCTCCCGGTAGATTTTGCTGTTAGTTTAATCTCCTGGTAGATTTTGCTGTTAGTTTAATCTCCTGGTAGATTTTGCTGTTAGTTAAACTCCCGGTAGATTTTGCTGTTAGTTTAATCTCCTGGTAGATTTTGCTGTTAGTGTAATCTTCTGGTGGATTTTGCTGTTAATCTCCCGGTAGATTTTGCTGTTATTTAAACTCCCGGTAGATTTTGCTGTTAGTTTAATCTTCTGGTAGATTTTGCTGTTAGTTAAACTCCCGGTAGATTTTGCTGTTAGTTTAATCTCCTGTAACAGTATTTGTTTGTGTTTGTGCCATCCCTTCAGCATCCCCGGGGTGAACCTCGAACCCAAGGATGCAGGAGCCCCGCTCAGGGAGATTTGTAACGTCAGAAAAGAGAAGGGAGACATGACAGGACGGTTAGCTTCTAGAGGAGGCAGGAGACATAGGCAGAAGGACCAACTGGGAACAAGTATTGTTTTGACAGTGGAAGATGGTGAAATCAGCGTAGTCTGTTCTCCACCTTGGAAGTGCCGCGGACCACGCGGATCAGAAGTGCTGCCTCTAGATCCCTTCCTCGTCTTCTTTACCCCAATCTGGGGCAAAGACCACCAGCAAGGGCACTCCATTTATTTCTATCTTGGCCTGTTTCTTCTATACGTCTCCAGGTAGTTTCTAGATTTTCAGTGTCTCTACCTTCCCTGGGGGATTCCAAGTGAGAACTTGCCTGGTTATGTCTGTCGAAGTGTGCGACGTATCCATGTGTAACATTTGTTCATTATCAGAAGATCCTCAAGAAAGTTGTGTTTTTGCTAATCGGCCAAGGCTGACACTGACAGGCCAAAGTCAGTGGAGCCTTGATTCCGTCTCTGGTTGACTTCAAGTTATGGCCGGGCCGAACACTGACTGCATACTGACGATTGGTCATTGACACGCATGTTTGAGGTTTAATTAACGTTCTCCATTTGCTTTCTTTCGAACGTGTTTCGCTAAATATGCTCAGTCATAACTACGCAGAAAACAGCATTGTCTTACTATTTGCGTTCTTCATCGTCCTATAATCAATTAAAACCTGCGACATCAGCTGCAAGATCTTGTCTTTTTTTTTGGCTTTGTCGTTTCTGTCGTCAGTACAGACGACAATCCCATCTTTAAAAGACGTAGAGCCCCTGTCTAGAATTGCTCTCCTGTGGAACTGCATTTAGCCAAGTCTTTCCAGTCCTAATGGCAGCCTGGAAAATCTCTCACTGACAAATGCCTCTGGAGTACTGTGTGTGTGTGTGTGCGTTCGTGCGTGCGTGCGTGCGCACGGATTACAACTATAACCTCCATTAACGTGGTACTGCTCACTACTGTATGTATGCGTGTCTGTGTTATTTCACTCTTTGAAATGCATAACATCATTTTTCACAGAGCAGATTTGCTTAATTGCTTTACAAGTGACAAGAAGACGTTACATTTATGCACCATGCAATACAAAACACCCAGGACACAGCATTACACCACACTTCGGTGCACGAACATGACCAGTTACAGTTGTAACTATTCAAGTTTAACACAACAGTTGGCACAGATAACTTAAATCCTGTTTACTACAGCATTCCATCACTTACAAAATATGAACAAAGTTTAATGATGAATCCTGATTTGTGATGAGTATTGTAAAAGAGCGTGGTGTGAACTGATGGAAACAGTCAGCAATGAATATACACTGAAACTGTCCGGGGGAATACCATCACCATAAAATAGGCACACTCAGACAACAAAGAAAAACATTCTACCTTCGTGTACACAGAAAACTCAAAGCTAACCTCCGTCTAGAATCTCAACCATTATATAAAAAAGGACAATCAACTAACAAGTATTACATGACAAAGTTCTTGACAATTTTTGTCCTGAAAAGGACACGTCAACTACGGCAAACATCATCATCATCATCATGTGCCGTGCCGACGGCTATTATGCTTCTCCAGAGTATCCGATCCTTCATGCAGGCCATCAGCTCAGTTGGTGATCTCCTCTCACACCATCCCGTCAGACTGTCCAGTATCATTTCTCTTGGTCTTCCCCTTGATCTTCTTCCTTCTATTTTTCCTGTTGTTATAATATTTTCAATGCCCCCTCTTCTCATTGCATGTCCTATGAAAGTACATTGTCTCTCTCTTATCTTTTTGACAAGGTTTTTTTTTTTTTGTCTCTCTGGCAAACACTGTGTCCTAAAAAGGACAAATTGACCACATTTGCTGCATGCTAGACTCTACAACAATTTTGTCCTGAAAAGGACAACAAAGCACAAAGCTTACATTATTAACCAAGCAGTCGAACAGCCATTCCAGAACAGGACCAGCTGACATTCTTATTCTTTCACATTTGGAACAGTCTCAACACATGTCCTATCGGCCCAGCGTCTCAAACAGAACTCTCATTCATACACCTCGGCAGCTCAGATCTCGTGACCGACCAGCCAATCAGAACACGGAGATATCACTTTCCCCCCGAGCTCACTTAAACAGCTGAGCTGTGGTCAATACTTTTGACCATAGCAAGCTTGTGTCAAGGCCCATTTTGCAACAGAAGAAATATTCTTTTACGCTTTGTGGCTTTCTTCTTCTGACAAGGAGCTGTATAATATTTACTTGGAGACACGAGTGTCATCCTTTCGTGTAACATGCCCTCTCTATATTAATCTTCTGCCGTTGAGTGTTATCATCATTGATGGAAATTTAACTCGCTGCAGTGCCTTAAAATTGAATGCTTTGTCCTGCCACTTGATGTTCACTATTTTGCGAAAATTAAAAGATAGTCTTTAAGTGTTTATTTTTGTTATGCATAACGGCACCTAGAAGATAGTGTTTATTTTTGTTATGCATAACGGCACCTAGAAGATAGTGTTTATTTTCATTAAACATAACGACATTTTTCTGTCACACGACTGTTCTGAACCTGTTGTGTGACGAGCTAATAAAAATCGAAAATGATCCACGGCTACCTCCCATTCGCCAGTTTGGTAAGATTTATATCCCACAACTGACATTTTCCTTGTATATCTTAACTGGCGACAAAAAAGGAGTTTGAAATCTCCAGGTGTGGTGAAACTGTCTTAAATGTACACAGATACATACATAATGCTGAAGCATTACTATTAAACATATTGGGAAGTAAGAAAAGAGCTTCTTGTCTGTCACACACAAATAATTAGTGCTCTTCTGAACACAGCCTCTTGCAAGTCACAGCTGCTTACAAGTCACAGCTAACTGCACCATTTATTTTATTGCATTCCATTTGTTCCATTCCTCTGTGTGTGTGTTTTTTTTTCCATAGCATTCAGGTGAATTCATACTTTTATCTTCTCTCTCTCTCTCTATTTCTTCGTCCTGTGTGCTTTTGTATGATTAAGGCGCAAACTGAAAAGCCACAACTGTGTACTCGATAAAGCTGTCCGTCCCCCCCCCCCCCCAACCCTTGTTTACAGATTTTGCTTTGTCTGTCAAATCAAAGACATATCGCTTCATGTTTCCAAAACACCGCCCTTCCCATGCCTGCTGTTTGTATGTACTTTAAAAATTTTTTTTCGAAAGAAAAATAATTTTAAAATATGAAGAGGAGTGACGAAAGGATGTATTTTCCTCTGTCCTCATTCCTCCTCTACCCTCATTCTTGCTTTCCCCCCCCCCCCCCAACTCCCACTCCCCAAACATAAAACTGCAAGTGACAGCTTCCTCCATTCTGTTGTTATCCCGTTCTCCATTTCCAAGGTTGTACTACTTGTACGATTAAGTAAAAAATAATTTTTTAAAAAACGCGAGATGGGTGTGTAGGTAAAAGAACTGGGTTAAGACAGTACAACGTCTCAGCCCTCTGTGAGAGTAAAAACGTGTGCCCCCCCCCCCCCCCCCCCCCCCCGGGCAAGAATTTGAGGGTCGCTTCCGTGAAATGCGGCCCCTCAGTGCATCATATTTAGGTTAGCTGGTGGCATTCCGTGACCTACTTAGTTATTTATAGATCGTTTTGTGTGGCTGCCAGGATATCCTGTTTCACAATCGGACAGATAATGGAGTCGCTGTGTTGAAATTCAGCTGACAGCGGAATAAAGGAAACAAATGAAAGCAGAGGGATGCAGATGCAGTTTTCAGACCAGATCTGTGATTTTTCTTTTCTTTCCCACCGTCCGTGATGGCTTTACACGGAATACTTTGAGAAAATTGGTTAATGGGGCCTGATTTTTTTTTTCTCAACATATTTTTTCATGTAAAAACAAGATGTACTGGCATAAGATTTATTTATGGAAAAGTTGTTATTATACGAAGGTGTGGCTCACGTGTATGTGTGTGTGTGTGTGTGTGTTTATGGAGAGGGAAGAGCAGGCTCTCTGACACAAAAGAGGATGCTGAATCTAGGAGAGGAGAAAAATAGAGACAAATTTGCTTTTCAGAACTAAGGCAAAGTTCTACGGGAAAGGAAACAAAACAATAACAAGATAAATTTGGAGCAGATATCTTCAGGGTTAAAATATACACACAAGTCAAGGAGAGACCATCAGAGGGGATGTTTTTAAAAAGTATTTGCAGGTAAAACAAAGATCTTCAGATACAAAATACACACAAGTGAAGCAGGTACCTTCATAATTTAAAAAAAAACTCATACAAATTAAACAAAGACCTTCATGCGAAATAAAGACCTTTAATGGTCAAAACATGCACATCAAGCAAAGACTTTCATAGTTAAAAACATGCATGCGAAGCAAAGACCTTCATAGTTAAAAACATACATACATATGAAGCAAAGACCTTTCAAGGCTAAAACATACATGTGAAGCAAAGACCTTTCAAGGCTAAAACATACATGTGAAGCAAAGACCTTTCAAGGCTAAAACATACATGTGAAGCAAAGACCTTTCAAGGCTAAAACATACATGTGAAGCAAAGACCTTTCAAGTCTAAAACATACATGGCAAGCAAAGACCTTCATGGTTAAAAAAGTACAGACCAGGCAGATATTTTTAGAGTTGAAATATACGTATTGAACAAGCCATGTATTTAGGACGTATTGAAGAAACCATGCATTTAGGACGTATTGAACAAGCCATGTATTTAGGACGTATTGAACAAGCCATGTATTTAGGACGTATTGAACAAGCCTTATTTTTAGGACGTATTGAACAAGCCTTGTATTTAGGACGTATTGAACAAGTCATATATTTAGGACGTATTGAACAAGCCTTGTATTTAGGACGTATTGAACAAGCCTTGTATTTAGGACGTATTGAACAAGCCTTGTATTTAGGACTGAAAACGGCTAGAGAGAGAAGCAGTTTGCCATATGGTGTGGAAAAAACCCTTCATAACACATAAGGCTTCTGCAACAATATCTGCTAAGAGCTTGTAACTTCCTGGCTATTTCGCCTTGATATATTGCCTTTCAAGTATGTTCTTGTTCCCCATTATTAGCATTATTTTATGTTTTATGTGAGAGCCGCGATCTCGGAATGTTAATTTTTTAAAATACCACAAGCTCAGACATCTGTGGTTAAAAAACTGCTTGTCTTTTTTGCATATGTAAGTTGTCTTTTATATAAAATTACAGCTCATATTGCCCGCGCGGCAGATTGTAATTAAAATATTTGAGAAATCTGCTTAAATATGATTCTTGTGAGAGAAAAAAATGAACTGCTTCCGCTTACGTTAATGTTGGAAGTTGTATTTGTGGAGTTTGGAGAGTCTGTTTCTTCTGTTCGTCTGTTTCTTCTGTTCGTCTGTTTCTTCTCTTTACGCTTGTTAACGTCCGGTCGTAATGGTCTGTCAGTAGTGTCGCGGGAATCTGTTTTCTACCTTGTTCTCGAAGTTTTCTGTCTAAGTTTTCTCTTAATTTTAACTCTTATAACTAAAATATGTTCATAATTATAATCGTAGTTCTAGGCTAGAAGGGACTATGCTATAAATGCGCTGCGTTCCTTTTTGTTTAGACGTTGCCTAAATTCCGCTCTGGGCATTGAAGACGTAGTAACGCACAATAATCAGTGTGTAGGCATACAGCTATACACAAAGTGTATAGGCATACAGCTATACACAAAGTGTATAGGCATACAGCTATACACAAAGCACTGCAGCAAAGCTGTAATACCAAAATGTATAAACTAGGAAAAAAGTAGGAACAGCTTTATTATTTAACGATAACACACAGGTGACGTTTCGGCGTGAGCCTTCTTCAAACAAAAAAAAGCAGGACGAAGAATCAGAGAGAG
The DNA here is from genome assembly GCA_009760885.1 of Achatina immaculata. Classification (NCBI taxonomy): domain Eukaryota; kingdom Metazoa; phylum Mollusca; class Gastropoda; order Stylommatophora; family Achatinidae; genus Lissachatina; species Lissachatina immaculata. The sequence continues at coordinate 10,067,858 of CM019691.1, forward strand.
GAGACAAAGTATAGATTCACATGTAAACGAAATAACCAAAAAAAATGGAAAGAAGTTAACGAAAAAAATTAATGAAAAATTGTAACTGAATGAGAACTTGTCCCAGTCCTTGTAAATGCACAAAAGTGTCGCTTGTGTGTATTCAGGAACATAAACAGTGTGTGTCCGTTACCATGGTTATAATGCGTTCGTGCTGAAAGGTGCAAAATAGTGTAAGGTTGAGTGTAGAAAATGTTAAGAGACAAGGGATGCGCATAGAAGGAGCAGAGAATTATACAGAGAACAGGGGTGAGGCAATATCCGTGGACAGTGCTCTTAAGGGAGTAGAAAGTGATGCTTCATATGAATAATTCTCAGCTTCTTCTATGCGCACTGAGTGACATAGACCTGCAAAATCTGCCAACTTTTTTTTTTCTTATTGTTTCTTTATTCTGTGTTCTTCTAAAGCGCAGTGCAGTTACAGGTGTGCCGTTGTCGTCTTTTCATCCATGTGTGCCCCAATATTGTGCAGTTAATACTGGCTTTGTTTTCCAGCACGTTTCAGTAGAGGTTTAAAGATTACAGTGCATAAGGATAGTTGCTCAGTCGTCTCTCTCTCTCTCTCTCTTTCCCACGCTCCCTCTCTCACTCTCTCTCTTTCCCTCTCTCTCTCTCTTTCCCTCTCTCTCTCTTTCCCTCTCTCTCTCTTTCCCACGCTCCCTCTCTCACTCTCTCTTTCCCTCCCTCCCTCTTTCTCTCTCTCCATCCCTCTCTCCCTTCCCTCCCTCTTTCCCTCTCTCCCTCCTCTCTCTCCTTCCCTCCCTCTTTCCCACGCTCCCTCTCTCACTTTCCCTCTCTCTCTCTTTCCCACGCTCCCTCTCTCACTCTCTCTCTTTCCCTCCCTCCCTCTTTCTCTCTCTCTTTCCCTCCCTCCCTCTTTCTCTCTCTCCATCCCTCTCTCCCTTCCCTCCCTCTTTCCCTCTCTCCCTCCTCTCTCTCCTTCCCTCCCTCTTTCCCTCTCTCCCTCCTCTTTCTCCTTCTCCGTCTCCCACTCTCCCTCTCTTTCTCTCCCTCCATCCTTCTCTCCCTCCCTATCTCTTTCTCTCCTTCTTTCTTCCTCCCTCTCTTTCTTTCTCTCCCTTCCCCCTCTCTCTCAGCCTCCCTCTCTTTCTCTCCCTCTCTCTCCTTCCTTCTCTCCCACCATCCTTCTCTCCCTCCCTATCTCTTTCTCTCCTTCTTTATCCCTCTCTTTCTCTTCCCCCCCCCCTCTCTCTCTCTCTCTCTCTCTCAGCCGTCGTTTTCTTTGATCTTGACTTTCCTTCAGATTTTCTTTCTTCCTGTAGTGATCCGTTTGAGGCTCGTTCATTCTGCTCGTGCTGCAGGAGCTGCAGGCAGACAGCGCTAGAAGGAGACAACTAAGGAGAGACATGTTGGTATTAGAGACTTGTCAAAGACTCATTAAGGTTGATGCACTTCCTTGTCCATTTTGTGACACTATGAACATTTCTGGGTCACAATTTATAATCTAGACATTGTCATGCGCGGACAGATTATGCAAATGCCAGATGTAAGTCATCCGGTTATGCTAGAAGTTGAGAGAAGAGCTGTCTCATAACCATGCACGTTTTCGGTACATTAGAGGGTAGTTAGTACATATCAAAAACAAAGGCGGTGATACAGGAAATGAGCCGGTGATGAGGTCTGTAATCTTTAAAGAATTGGTTCCTGTTGGAGAGCTGAGAGATAAAGTTCTTTGCGTGCTTTGTGGAATGAAATAGGGATTGCAACACAAAGCAGTTGCTATAAGATTGTCTCAAAGCTTCTCTGTATGATTGTATTGTATGTATATTTTTTTCATGACGTTTATTTCACTCAATAAAGAATTGTAATGCAAATGCATTATCATAGGCTGTAACTTTGAACAGGACGGGAGAATCAGTCATTTTACACCGCTGAAGAGGAGATCAAAGCAGCTTTGGACATGTCCCAGGTGCCCACATTGTTACAGATTTGTTTTTTTAGAAACCCTGTTGTTGTGGTCAAACAGTTATAGACCACAGCTCACCTGTTTATGCTAGCACGGAAACAAAAAAAATAAAACTATCCCCATGTTCCGATTGAGAACTCAGTCAAGTAAATCTGCTCTGTAAATAGTGACGTTTGTAACAGTGAATGAAGAACATTCAGTTCTGTACTTCCGTACTCTCACTCTCTCTCTCCACACGCACGCATGCATGTATGCAAACTAGCACAGTGTGTGGGCAAAACACGTGTTTAGTGGTTAGTGGTAATACACTAATACTAGTTTAACATGATAGTACTTTCTAACTACCTGTGGGTGCGAGTGCAGTTGTCTGAGTTTTTGAAAGAGCAGTAAAATCATAGGGATACCAGGAATCAAATCTGAATGAAATCGGAGAGCTTTAGAAGGGTGCATTCTAGCAAGCTTGACCACCACCAAGTCGAACGCAGTGACATTTTCTGTAGGTCAGGATTGTTTCAAAAAGTGGCGAATGTAGGTCGTCATTGGTTTCACAGAGTGGAGAGTGTAGGTCATGATTGGTTTCACAGAGTGAAGAAGAGAGCATCTTGGATTTGATGGCCTCGGTTCCCCTACTATTCATTTCTAACACTGAGACCTCAGAGCATGGAAGTCAATGCTCCCCAGTTTCAAGTTGCTTTCTTTAAGTTCCCAGATTTTTTTTTTTTGGGGGGGGGGGGGGGGGGGGGGGAGGGAATATGTTCATGATATGTATGTTCAAAGTTGGCGAACTACCTTGCGAGCCCTATGTGACATTTAACGGCACGGGAAGGATATAAGATAAGATATAAGATAAGGTATTCATGAAACTACGCGCATGCGCAGTCTTGCACTGCGGAAAAGTTAACGTTAGTGAAGGGCCCAGGTTGTGACACTTGGCTATGACATAATGTGGCGGAACTTGTTATTTATCATATAGCTCTCATCGCGGCAGTGTTTAAGAGCAAGTTTGGCTCTGATCAAGCTTTTGAATAACGGAGGCCAGATCCTATGCGCCACGATCTTACTAAATGGTGACTGTTTCTTCGATCGACTGCAGGGGGGACAAGAACGGATCGTCTGAAACGAAAGTAACTTATTTTCAGTGCATGTGCAATCATTTGCGTGTGATAAAGTTCAGTTTATCACATCTAGACTATCGCCTTGTTTTGAAACTAGCCGATTTATGCATGATTAGTTATCAGACAGCTGACACCTCTGAGAACGAAATATGTTTATAAACCAGATACAGTCTGTGCATCTAGGACTTGTGGGTAAATGTTGACAGGTGTTGTTGTTTTCTTAACCTGGCCGTAGCCACATTGTCAATCAAGCGTGACCGTATGAAATCATCACATTGTATTTGTACAGTAAGTAACGAGTGGAGGTTTTCAAATGCTTTTATTTAAAAATATTAGTTTGTTTTTTTTTTCCAGCTCATTTTAAACATGAGACATCAGAATATTTTTAGTTATCGATTTCCTATTTTCGGTCGTACACACCCCCATTGTTGAAAGAATGGAAATATCACTCTTGTTCTTGTATGCATTCTTGGTTCAGTTTATTTCTTTCTTCCACCATCACCATCAAAACTAAAAAAAAAAAAAAGCTGTTACAGTGCCATAAATAGGCACACAAGATAATCTTCACATTACAAAATTCTGCGCAGATGTCGTTTGACTGCAATTTTTCAACTCACAGAAACGTCATTTACGTTCAGAAAGATCGTGTTTGTAGGCAGGTGGGAGGTGATAAGAGAATATGTATCACAATATACACCCACGGTTCTCTCCTGTTGTTAGCTTAGGTCTGTAATTAGCATGTTTGTATGCAGAATATCTCAGGGGAAAAACATACAAATATGTCTGAAGTAAGAATTATCATTTAATAATAATAAAATACTAGACGAATAACTAACACACGGCAAATTGCACATTTCAGGAAGTGTATATAACCTTGCAGTGTGGGCCCGGAACAAATGACGCATGTCAGAAAGTATACGTAACCTTCTTATGTGGGCCGGAACAAATGTCATATGTCAGAAACTGTTCGTAACATTGTCATGCAAGCCAAAGCAAATACCACGTGTCATGAAGTATGTGTAATATTGTCATGTGGGTCAGAATAAAGTAGACATGTCAGAAAATATAAGTAACCCTCAAATGTTGGCCGGAACAAATGGCACATATCAGAAAAAAAAATGCGTGACATTGGCATGTAGGTCGAAACAAATGCCACATGTCAAGAAGTATAGCAGCATATTTATGTGGACCAGAGCAGGTTACATAGGTCAGAAGGTATACATAGCATCATCATGTGGACTAGAACAAATTATACAGGTCAAAAGGTATACATAGCATTGCCATGTGAGTCAGAACAAATGACACAGGTCAGAAAGTATGCGTAGCATTGTCTTGTGGGCCGAAACAAATGCTACATGTCAAAAAGTATACATAACATCGACATGTGGACCAGAACTAACCCACTAACAATTCAGGACCAGACAGCAGGAAGACACTGCAGTATTTTCTAGTTCCGAAACCCCGGTATCGTAATCACCGAGTCTGTGGAATGACAGTCAAGAGACCATTAGAAGAAGAGATGATATCAGGAAAGCGAAGAAAACTTTGTCTGTGCTAGAGTGCTATGAGCTTCTCTCCGGAACTCGTGTGTTCTGTTATGGTTTCACTGAGAGTAAAACACATCAGGTCAGGGAGATTACTTGGAAGATAATAGAAGGAAGCGGGCATAGGATATATTAAATTAGACCCTAGATCAAGGGCGGTATCGATTACATCAGTCTGAAGCCGGACTTGCAGGATTTGTCAGAAGAATAAGCTCGTTATCTGCAAACATAAAAAGCTGCTAATGTTAAAGTTAATGAAGACCAGGATGATGTGTATTTTTTTTTTATTTCTTGACCTGGAACAGTTACATGTCTGATGAAGCCCTTAGTGATGTAAATATCGGCGGGGTGTCATCTATTTTTAACAAGAGTAATCTCGTGCTATATATGGAGTGATGCAATGCTGGAAATTGTGCTAAAGCTGGCGATTTTTTGTTTCTATAAGACGTGTTAACGTTCAGTGTCTTGTAGTCGTTATGTTTTTCCTGTTTTATACATTTTTTGTTATCACAGCTTTACTGCAGTGGCTTCATGTATAGTTGTATACTTAGTTTTTTATACTTATAATTATTTGTTTAGTCGGTATGTAGTTCTTGTGCAAGCGGGTATTATTTTACCTTCAGAAATGACTCAACTTTCAGATTAACCTCAGCATTTTTCGACATCGATTATTTCCTTTATTTTGATACCACAAAAGGTATTTCTTTCTTTTCTTTCTTTCTTTTTCTTTCTTTCTTTCTTTCTTTTTTCATGTTTTATCTTATCCGAAATTTCATAACAGGCATAATCATAAAATTGCTGCTTGCTGTAACTCGTCATAAAATGACGGGAAACAAAAATCTGAATAAAAATATTCAAGAACCCCAAAAACGGCAGTCGAGTGAACATATTGTGAGAAATCCCATAAAGTGAAACAATCTACATGCATGCACACATGAGCCGCACTCTACTTTCACTATGTTAAATATCGATTTACAGTGGCGCAAACTAGTTTCGCTGTACTTCCGATTCAAAAAAGGGGTTTAAAAAGTTTCCCAGGTTTGTTTTTTTTCCACATTCTGAAACTAATCAAGATCCTTTCATCTGTATCATTTCCCCGAGAGTTACAGCAAACCCAAAATTTTAATCCAGTACTACACAAAACATGATGGAAAAGATCTCATAGATGGTCTGTTACCGGAGATGTCTACGCAAAATGTGCTGACATCACGAATCACTATATAGTAGCTTTTTGTAGCACGTCATTGGTCGATTGTTGTGTGGTGGACGCTATTTTGAACTTACGCAGGCATGCAGCAGCGCTAAAAGTTTTATGTACTTACAGATTCCGTCCGTTCAATTGGCCATTTTTTAAATTTTCCATCAGAGTTAAGATCTGATCGATTTGTTTGAAACTTTTTCCAATTTCTCATTTATTGCATAATTTTGTTTTTAAAAATCTGTGAACTTCAGCGCCAACCCACAAATATTTGATCTTTGATACATACTTTCTACTCTCTCACCGCTTTATGGGCTGTCGTGTATGTTCAGAGAGCTTGCTACTCATACACAGTATCTCTTTACCAAGCAGTCGGATCTGGCACTTCAGTCTCACTTGTGATCCAAGAAATATCTTGCTCTCTTTTCTTAAAAAAAAAAAAGGTAATCTTTTCTAGACGAGACATGTCTAGATCATCTTTTCTAGACGAGACGGGTCTAGGTCAGAAATTTTCTTTCATTTTTTTTTTTTTTTCATAACAAGAACTTAAACATTTCAGTAGCACAGCAACACTATCATAAACTGCAGGGTGGTCATAAAGTCCCTGAACACTTAAAAAAAAGTTATTACTGGCGTAGCCGACACCTATCGTCGTAATAATTGATACGCCATTTTGAAGAGAAAGTCTGAAAGTTTATCATCCAAATTTTCGCGCCCCGTTTGTTTTGCTGCTAGGTGACACTAAGTCGAACGTGACGGCTCTGGGAGGCGAGAAAGCAATAGAAGATGCTGCCATGAAGTGGCCTGCAGACTCTTCTGATTTGACACCGTGTGATTTCCTTCTTTGGGGGCGCATCAAGGTCTTTGTGCCACCACTCCAGTCGACATTGAAGACCTGAAACACGTCAAGATAGCAGTAGTGGCTTCTATCACACCAGACATGCTGTGGCGCCAAGTAGGGCTGTTGTTGGGATGTCACGTCGACGTCGGACATGTCACACGTCGGGCTCCTACCGATAACATGTGAACTCAGAGTAAACTTTCAAATTGTCTCTTGACAATGAGATAGCCATTATTACACTAGCTGTTACGTCACGCCAGTAGTACATTTGTTAAAGCGTTCAAGGACTTTATGTACTACATATTTCGTCGATTCCCAATCTTTATTTAGCGCAATCCTAAACCAGTCTTCGAACAAGACCTGCGACTTATTAAGATTTTTTAAAATGTAATTGACACTGTATTAATGCGTTAAGGCCAATATAAATTTGGCACTGATCACGGAAAACCCTAAAATTATGAATAGGGTCACTTGCTAAAGATTTAACATTTTTCAAGATATTATGAAGTGCTCGAAATATTAAGAAGAAATGTCTTTTCAAAAATTGTTAATGAGTAGAAGTTGTGTAGTCTCGGGTTTAGACGTTCGCGTCGGGTGTTGGAGGCCGCGGGTTCTAATCCCAGCCAGAAATGTTGGGGGATTGTGTGCTGGTAAATCCTTCTAGTCACCAGGTGGTCATTGTCACAGTGTCTACGACTACCGTTCTCATGTGTGGTGGCTGTACACGTTCTCAGGTGTGATAGCTGTACACATTCTCAGGTGTGATGGGCTGTACACGTTCTCAGGTATGATAACTGTACACATTCTCAGGTGTGGTGGCTGTACACGTTCTCAGGTGTGATAGCTGTACACGTTCTCAGGTGTGATGGGCTGTACACGTTCTCAGGTATGATAACTGTACACATTCTCAGGTGTGATGGGATGTACACGTTCTCAGGTGTGATAGCTGTACACGTTCTCAGGTGTGATAGCTGTACACATTCTCAGGTGTGATGGGATGTACACGTTCTCAGGTGTGATGGGATGTACACGTTCTCATGTGTGGTGGCTGTACACGTTCTTAGGTGTGGTGGCTGTACATGTTCTCAGGTGTGGTGGATGTACACGGGCGGCCGAGCAGGTATAGAGTGGGATTGACTACCATGAAGCCAGTACCGAACAAATGAAAAGTTATTTGATTTTTCGGGTTAGAAGACATGTGATAGTAGCATTTTCATACAATCTTTCATTTTTAAAATGTAATAAAAACATTTTATATCTTCATGCGGCCCTAACTTAGTGGGCCCTCCTTCCTTCTCCCCTCCCCCCCCCCCCCGGTCATGATGGGGTTGGGAACAATTGTTGGTAATTTGTATTTCTTTCAGTCTCTCTACTCCTTTCCTTTCCATCCTTAGTCTTCCTCGACAGCATGTCGCCTTTGTTAACGTAAGACCCCTTTCAGTTGTTTCTGTTTGGTTTGTTTTACATATGAAAAGAGAATTAAGCTTGTAGGGGTAAGGGTGACGGGATATATAAAGAGTCAAACACATGTAGCTGTAGGCTGAACAAAAAAGTGAGGGGATATATAAAGAGTCAAGCACATGTAGCTGTAGGTTGAACAAAAAAGTGAGAGGATATATAAAGAGTCAGACACATGTAGCTGTAGGTTGAACAAAAAAATGAGAGGATATATAAAGAGTCAAACATATGTAGCTGTAGGTTGAACAGAAAAGTGAGGTGATATATAAAGAGTCAAATGCATAAAACTGTAGGTTGAAAAAAAAATGAGGGGATATATAAAGAGTCAAGCGCATAAAACTATCAAAGTAGAAATAGCTGACCTAATTCAGTTTTTATTTTAATGAGAAGATTGCAAAGTCAGAAAAAATCTTCACGTTAACGAAAACAGTGCTTCTGCTAAAGTAACTGTGCCGTGGTCGTGTAGCGATTTTCCACATATATACGATACAGACTCTCATTAACACAAAACAAATTATGTCTGCTTTAAAAGTATACTTTGATTAGACCGAGAGACAGACAGACAGAACGAAGAGAGATGGGGAGAGCGAGAAAGAGAGAGTAAGACGGAGAGACAGACAGGCAGACAGAGTGAGAAAGACAGAGAGAGGCAGGCAGAGACAAAAAGACAGAGAGAGGGAGAGAGACAGAAAGAGACAGGCAGAGACAGAAAGACAAAGAGACAGACAGACAGAGACTGAAAGACAGAGACAGATACAGAATGACAGAGAGAGACAGAGTGAGTCAGACAGAAAGACAGAGAGTCAGAGACAGGCAGAGACAGAAAAACAAACGGGGCAGCGTCTCAGGCAGATGATGGGTGGGTGGATGCTACAGGTTGGTAGGTTAGCACTTTGATTGGTTGTTTGATTTATGAGTTCTGTATGGATTTCGTTAACCACTATTCGGTAGAGCAGTACTATTCGGATTTAATTATTTATTCTACTTTTCAGCTATCTCTACAACTCACATAATACAACACGCTGTATGATATAAAATAAGGAATCTTATTCAACTCATGTTGAAGCCTGCCGTACAAGAAATCTTGCTCACCATACTCCATACAGCTATATTTAACCTTATAATGCTCACCGGGGAGTCAGTCGTAGAAAAAAAAATATCGGTAAAATAAAAACATGAATTAACAACAACAACAACAACAAAACAAAAATCTGACCATAAATAAATTTGACTGGACCTTGTGTTTTCATCACGTGGCCGAATCTGTGTCATTAGCGATTGGCCTATGAGTATACGGCAGGTCCTTTCTGAGCACGTTTCCGTCTCGGCGGTATGTGATTACCTTGAGCGCAGTTCCCTCGCTTTCCTTTATCATTAGACATAATGTCTACTGTTAAATCGCATCGCCGATGTATTCAAGGCGTACTCCCAAATGGAAGGCGGGAGATGGCTCGTTTTTCTTTTCCAAATCAGAAGTCATAATTATGTAATGCATGAAGCTATACTTTCATCTATTTCTGCTGTTCTCAACATCCTTCACACAATCCCTGAAGCAGCTGTCAGGAATCACGAGTTAGTGATCAATAAATGTGAATATGTCTGCTCACCCACGTCCGATTGATGAAAAGATTGCAGGTGTTGCAGTTGGGACAGAAACAGTTAAAGTCAGTGTACCTTAACGCTGACGTGTTGCTTGTAAAATTTCCTAAACTGATGTGTGTTTGATCTGGCAGGGAGGCTGTGGACGGGGGGTTGCGGGTCGGAGCTGCGTTTTACGTTTCTTTTATTTGACAAAAGTGAAAGAAAAACAAAATGTCCCGAGTTTTGGGAGATTTAGATTTACAGTAAACTTTCTGAGCTTCAAAACAAAATGGTTTTCTTACTTCGTTATGACGTGCTGTAGGACAGAATGTTTGTTACAGGCAGTCAAACTGAAGGCAAAATTCACTTTGTATCAAGGATTTGATGCTCTAGGAACACTTTCCAGAGTGTTGTAAATTACCGACCGAATATGTTTCTGCTGGCTGTGAGTCGACCGAATATGTTTCTGCTGGCTGTGAGTCGACCGAATATGTTTCTGCTGGCTGTGAGTCGATCGAATATGTTTCTGAATGCTGTAAATCTAAATTCAGCTTTTTTCGGCCTTCAAGTTCTTGGTCAGGCTAAACCAGAGGTCCGGCCTCCAGGATGGAGTCCAGTCTTCTCCAGCCCCCCCCCCCCCTTCCCCCCTGCATACACACAGCTTGTGTCTCAGGTCTGGGCCCTGTAGCCATATCTGCTTGCGTAGGCCCGTATAAGTTTGGCGTTCTTGGAGAACATGCTCTGGAGTCTATATTCCACCAGTACACGGGCATTCATCATCTGTGTGTGAGATCTTGAGTCGGTAGAGATGGCTCAGCAGCCTGCAACGGCCGGTACATATTCGGAGCAAGGCCGTTTGTTGCTTCTTTTGTAGTAAATTCTTGGACGGAATTTATTTCTACATATTGTAAATGTAGGTTCGAGTGAATGCGTTTTGACTTCTTGTAAATCTAAATAGCTATATCTATTCTGCAAGGTTGGCCCAATCAAATTACAGATGTAAAGGTCCGACAGTTAAGTAATGAGATTGATTTTATTATGGCCAAGACAAAAATGTCATCTGTGAAGCAAAGCATGGAATCCAAAGAGGCAACCTTCATCTGTGATCTGGCAACTTTTCATCTACGCCCGATAAGCAGACGACAAACAAGCCACCATTTTGTTGACCTAGTTAGAAGTGCATTATACGTAATCAGCATGGAGCAAAAAGCTAACATTAAATTCTGCTTAAAACTCGGAAAAAGTGCCATTGAGACAGTTGAATTGATGCGATAAGTTTATGGTGATTATTGTTTATCTCGTGTACAGATATTCAGGTTGTATTCACGATTCAAAAGTGGCGTAGAAACGATTACAAATGCAACTAGACATAGACGCCCAGTTTATGTTCGTAATGACGAATTCATTGCAAAAGTCAGAGAACGGATACAAGAAGATCGTTGTTTGACTCTGAGGGTGATGGCAGATGACTTTGGTGTTAATTTAATTCGTAAAATTTTAGTGGAAGATTTAGGCAAGAAAAAAGTTGATTGCCGGTTTTTACCACATGCGGTGTCTGATGACCAAAAACATCAGCGTGTTGAGTATGCAAAAAACATCATCAAAACCTGTCGCAGAAATAAATATTTCTTAAATTTGATTGTTGCAGAGGATGAAACATGGATTTTCCGCTATGGTCCCACAAGTAAACACCAGAGTGCTCAGTGGAAGTCATCATCATCACCAGAAGGCAGAAAATTTCGTCTTCAAAAGTCGAAAGTGAATACAATGTTGGTGTGCTTCTACGAAAGCAAAGGAGTTATTTACAAAGAGTTTATTCCAGAAGGACAGACTGTCACTGCCATAATTTATTTAAGTATTTTGGAACGCCTATTGAAAAGGATTCTCCGAGTCCGACCCGAGTATTTAACACCTGGCAGTTTTTTGCTTCTTCATGATAATGCACCAGCTCACCGGGAATTCTTGGCCCAAAAATAAGTGTGTGTTATCAACCATCCACCCTATTCCCCAGATATGTCTCCCTGCGATTATTTTCTGTTCCCAAAATTAAAGTTACCATTGAAAGGACGCTTCTTTGACGATACTGATGACGTCCAAAGGGTCATAACATCGAGTTTAAGGGCCATACCAACAGAACTGCAGGCGTCGTTCTAGTGTCTGTTAGATCGTGCCACTCGCTGTATCAATGCACAAGGGTCTTACTTTCAATAAAATACAGGTTATATTTTCAACTGTTGTTTATTTTATTTTTGTGTAATTAGTCTCATTACTTAATTGTCGTTTTTGTATTATTTAGAAACTAGAAGAAAACCACTGGGTAGGACTCGGCTACAAAAGTGTCCTCGATTTAGCTGAGTGTTGTTCGCCATCAGTGTCAGGTGGATATCACCCCGCAGATTTTCAACAACGAAGCAGTCTCTTCTGTTTTCGCCCAATTAACCTCCCGGAGGTTCGCGGACAAGTGACAAGTTTAGTCACACGGCAAAGTTTACATACCTGTCTCCTGTGATTCAGCGGTAATATGTTTACCGATAGAATTAGCTGGATTGAACCGCGTATGTGAAACACGTGTGACGGGGCCAATTTGTTCGCCCTGTGATTCTCTTATTACCCGCTTCACTCGAATGTGACCAAGCGGGGGGGGGGGGAGGTTCAATAAGTCTAATTGTATAAACAGCTAATGTGTTGGCGGACAGTATAAAGAAGGTAGGGAATGGACGATGTCACAGCTTAAAGCAGAGAAACGGTGGGTGGAGGGTGGGGTGGGGAACCGGACTAAATCACTGGCTGTCAGAATGGGAGGGGGCCTTCAGAGCGAAAAGTGTTAGGGGCTCTAGCCTGAGAATAGGACTAGCGATGGGGGGGGGGGGGGGAGGTCGCGTCCAGCTGGTGCTTTGTCCCGGGGCCCGGGGGAATGTTAAGGATGGGCCTGAAGTGAATGGAAAACAAGAGGAAAAAAAAAGGGGGGGGGGGGGGCAGTTATACCAGGTTAGAAAATTTCTCCTAGAGACAAGGTAGTGACTCTTCGGGGTAAAGTTTCAGAATCACTGTACCAAAGTGTCTGTAATTGCTCTGCCCTACTTTCAGGTCTGTGGACTAATTTGTACCCTTTTTGTTTATTCTCTGACCACAGGGGCAGGTTAGAGCAGTTTATCTTTGACATGGATTCCTACTCTGAATAGCACAAGATGTCGCAAACACTGGTTCTGGTAGAGTTAGATGAAGATGTATGGTGCAGTTTTACCCCCCCCCCCCAAAAAAAAAAAAAAAAGATAGGAAAAAGCTATGAAAAGATTCAAAATAAGAGAAATTAGATGATTGTTACGGTAAATAACCAAATATGTCAGCAATAATGCCTTTAATAAAGACACCGGATGAGGCGAAACAAACAGACACACACGAGAAAGCTGAGTTCCACTCTGATTAAATATCAGGTACAGTCTGTCGCAGAATTTGAGGGCTCTTGAAAGCAAATAAAATAAACGTTTTGCAAAATGTCCACGAAATTATTATGCGTTTAAACACCTGCCATTTTTCTCCCTTTATTGTTTGCAGATTTGATTTCTCTCCATTCTTCTGAACATATTCTTCACTTTTGACAGCTGCATGTCATGAAGTTGTGTTCCTGGTGGTTGTATGTAAGTCCTGAGATGCAACGCGTTCTTTTTCTCAGAGTTCAAAGCAAAGTGTCACGTGGCCGTAGTTGCTTCTCTTGTAAGTGTCGTGTGGCTGTAGTCGTTCCCCTTGTAAATGTCACGTGGCTGTAGTCGTTCCCCTTGTAAATGTCACGTGGCTGTAGTTGTTCACCTTGTAACTGCAAAGTGTCACGTGGCTGTAGTTGTTCACCTTGTAACTGCAAAGTGTCACGTGGCTGTAGTTGTTCACCTTGTAACTGCAGAGTATCACGTGGCTGTAGTTATTCACTTTGTAACTGCAAAGTGTCACGTGGATGTAGTTATTCACTTTGTAACTGCAGAGTGTCACGTGGATGTAGTTGTTCACCTTGTAACACCAAAGTGTCACGTGGCTGTAGTTGTTCACCTTGTAAATGTCACGTGGCTGTAGTTGTTCACCTTGTAACTGCAAAGTGTCATGTAATTGTAGTTGTTCATCTTGTAAATGTCACGTGGGTGTAGTTGTTCACCTTGTAACTGCAAAATTTCACGTAACTGTAGTTGTTCATCTTGTAAATGTCACGTGGCTGTAGTTGTTCATCTTGTAAATGTCTCGTGGCTGTAGTTGTTCATCTTGTAAATGTCACGTGGATGTAGTTGTTCACCTTGTAACTGCAAAGTGTCACGTGGATATAGTTGCTCACCTTGTAACTATAAAATGTCACGCGGCTGTAGTTGTTCACCTTGTAGCTGCAAAATGTCACGCGGCTGTAGTTGCTCACCTTGTAACTATAAAATGTCACGTGGCTGTAATTGTTCACCTTGTAACTATAAAATGTCATGTGACTGTAGTTGTTCACCTTGTAACTATAAAATGTCATGTGGCTGTAGTTGTTCACCTTGTAATTCGGCGTCCAATCGTGAGGATGATCTTGGAAAACAGGCGCCAGATTAAATGAAGAAATGTTTGGCTAGAGGACCTTGAAAAAAAAACATCGCTTAGCAACAGACTGCAGCCAAGAGATAGAGGGTCGTACACAGTGGATCCATGTCTTGTTTTCTTCATGCTTTATTACTTGCGCTAGTCTGCTTATCGCGAGCACTGCCTAAAGTTTGCATGAGAGTGTCTCCACAACAGTTCTCTAACATTGGTGGACAACAGTCAGTTCCGTAACACATTCATATTTTGAGCTCAGAATTGAATCAGCAACGTCTTTCTCGAGCTGCGCCACCCAAGCCATATCCATAGCCCCCCCCCCCCCCGTGGAGTTGGGGGGGGGCGTTGCCCCCCTCTCTATGAATCAGCGAGCTACCATTAGTTTCAGTGAACATACCGCAGCAAAAACAAAGGAGCATGATTTAATTTCTTTGTAAACGCCAGAAAGATATTAAAGTCCAGTCAAAAACTCTTACTCTCATATACAGTACGTTCGGAAAATAACTGTTCACTAACCCAGTATCGATTCCGATATCGTAGTGATATCTTAATGACTACGGCAGGTAGATGTGCCTAGATGCCGCAGACATTAAGTTATCACTATGATACCGGAATCGATACTGGGTTAGTGCACAGTCACTTTTGGAACATCTTGTATATCTAGACACAGCTACTCCCATATATATAGCTAGACACAGCCATCACAAACACCCGCTAGCCATGAACATGGTCTGGCGTTATCTTGCTGATTTTAACACTCTTCGTTCGGTGGATGGATGTGTGGATTAGCTTATGTTATGCCCATAAGTATCAGCAGCCGCATTGATTTACTTTTTCTGGGAGGTCTTGTAAAATACCTTTGATGTGATAAGTCTTTGATCTAGCTAAAATGCATAAATCTGAGAGAGAGAGAGAGGAGAGAGAGAGAGCGAATTAGAGGCTGAGAGATGAGTGATTGTAAATCTGAAGCCGATGGGTGTATATTGTGCTTCCTACAAAGAGGATGAATAATTTGCGTCCTGACACAAACTGGAGAGAAAGGTGTTAATAAACGTGCTTAATTGGAAATAATGAATGGATTGTCATTGGGTAGTTCCAGGATAGTCCTAATTGTGGTGCCTCATTTAGCAAGGCTTTAAGCTTAGTTTTCATTGCTAAGATCTCATTTGCTTACTTCGACTGGTGGCGTTATTGCTTCGTTTGTTCGAGAACAAAGGTAATTGTGTCTTCATTATGTACTTTAAGTGTCACGTGATCTCTTTCTCTCTAACGTGTTCTCCATCATCCGCTTCAGAGCCACAGCATATCCCTGCCCTCGGGCATCACACTCGGGTGATGTTTGACGACAGCACGAGTTTCATAGATTTCATATACCCAGGATGTGGACATGCTTTCACCTGCTGAAGCTTTCATATCACCTCTGCATACTTGCTCAGCTTCAATAACACGAGCTCTTGAATGGTGCGCCATACATTCTAGGTTTCGTAGACATAGGAAAACTGGAGGGACAAAGGAACAGAGGAAGACAAAGAAACAGGATACTTGACGGGCTATAAGAGTGGCATGGTGCATCCAGCACATGTCTTAAAGAAAGAACAAAGGATAGATGATGGTGGAAATCAGTGACGATCAACGCATGATTGGCAATGGACCAGAGAGAGAGAGAGAGAGAGAGAGAGAGAGAGAGAGAGATCCTGTAAAATTGGCCCAAAAAAAAATTTGCAAACTATAGCCAAATTACTTGAAGTATATTTCAAAATAAACCTTCTCAGAATAAGACATGTAATATACAGTGTAGTCATCAGAGTAACATGGCATTTATGCTCGGCTGACACAAGTGCCTCATACACTTTGACAGATCTGCCGCAAACAAAACGATTAATGAGATCATGATAAGGTTTCGCTAAGCCACCACAAACATATAATCAACCTGTCACACACATATAGTCGCAGATACACATTTCGCAAATAGGAAACAGCAAGGATTTCGCGCAGTGGAGTAAGAGAGAACAGCGTTGTATAGTCAGACCTTGAGAAGGTCATAAACAGCGCACTTTTAGACATGAGAGAAAGAAAAATGACACGAGTCCGAGGTAATTATCTTGTCATTTTTCTTTCTTTCCTTCGTGTGTAAAAGTGCTTTGTTTATGATTATCTCAAGGTCTGACCATACAGTGCTGTGCTCTCTTGCAAACATATAGTCAAGTTATCACAGGCATAAAAGTCATAACAGAAATATAGTCAAACTGTCATACACATATAGTCAAACTGTCACATACATGTAATTAAGCATTAACACACATGTTGTCAATCTGTCACAAATGAGTAGTCAAACAAGGATGTAGCTACACTGTCGCAGCGTGCTCCCAGTCTTGCAGATACATATAAATTTGCTGGTGTTAATGTGAGGCGTAAGGAATCGCACGTGATGTGATCAAGTTAATAACGAATGTAAACAAAAATATAGATACAGAATTAATTTTCATTAACTAAAATATGGCGGCCTGGTTGGCTGAGTGGTTAGGCGCTCGGTTTACTAATCAGGTGGTACGGGGTTTGGTTTTTTTTTTCTGATACACACCAAAAGCCCCCGGGGTCGACCCAGCCTCTAAAGTCTGGGAAGGTAACTACGGCCAGGTATGATACTGACCACATCACACCTTCATGTGCCCAAGGTCGTGGGAATATGGGCTTTAACGCCGTATCCCCAATATGTTTTAATGGCTTGGAACGGGAATTTTACCTTTACCTTACAGCTAAAATATGGAAGCTATACATATAGAATGGAATTAATCCGGATGAAAGTTTTCTCTATGCATTAAGTTATAATTACAAATTTAGCTTGTATGACTGTAATTTAAATGCAGATTGGAACTGTCTTTGATCTGGCGTAACGGTTGTATTCATGGGAATATCAGGGCTCGCCTGCGATGAGCAGACAGTAAAAGATGTCTCAGATAGGATGTCCTGATTTCAGAAGATTGAAAAAGCGAGACATTTGGGGTCTGGACGTGTAGATCTATTAGGGCTTGACTTTGTTTTGGGTGGGGAGGGGGTCGTGTTACTGAATCAGTAATTGTATTTCAATTGAGAAATCGATGGCACAAATCTGAAACAAGTTGATTCAAATACTTAGGAACGATTATAACACGTGATGGGAAATGTCACAACGAAATAAAAAGCAGACTTGCTCAAGCCAAGTCAGCATTCCAGACAATGAGACACATCTTGTGCAACAGATACATATCAGTGGAAACAAGATTCCGACTACTTAAATGTTACATCGAGCCAAATTTGTTTTATGGATGTGAAGCATGGTCTATGAATAAGAGAGTACAGCGAGAAATGGAGGCAATGAAGATATGGTTTATAAGAAGGATGTTGAAGGTACCATGGACAGCCAAGAAAACCAATGAAGAAGTCTTAAGAGAGGCTGGAGTTGAAAAGCAAATTATAGCAAAAATCAGAGGCAGACAAGCGAGATTTATAGGACATTTCCTGAGAAGAAGAAAATTGGAACACACCGTGGCAACTGGAAAATTTGAAGGGAGGAAGACAGAGAGAGAAGTTACTGGATGGGGTGTCAGTGTGGCTAGGAAGAAATTCACCGGCGGGTCTCATAATCAAGTCTAAAGACAGGGAACTGTGGAGAGAAATGATAGCCCACGCCACGCGGCATGGCACTTGAATGAATGAATGAATTTCAATTGGTGTAGTTATTGGGGATGCGTATCAAAGTGTGAAGCTGAACAGTGAGCGCAGGACAGAGAAGAGATGGCAGATTTCAGGTTTAAATACCTCGTGTGGTAGATGAGCGTACTAATAAATGTGTGTGACTTCAAGTTTTATGTAGTTGTGACCGGAGTAATTCATTTATCCTGGATTATTTGCTATAAATTGTGATAAATAGTATTTTTCTTTGGGACAATTCATAACATCATCACGTCTTCATAAATATATTGCTAATGTTTAGAAAATATGGACTAGTTATAAATGTGTTTTCTTTTTCTATCCACTTCTCTTCTCTCTTCACCTATCCTAAATTTGCTCGGCAGTCACACTTCACCTATCCTAAACTTGCTCGGCAGTCTCACTTCACCTATCCTAAATTTGCTCGGCAGTCACACTTCACCTATCCTAAACTTGCTCGGCAGTCTCACTTCACCTATCCTAAACTTGCTCGGCTGTCTCACTTCACCTATCCTAAACTTGCTCGGCAGTCTCACTTCACCTATCCTAAACTTGCTCGGTAGTCTCACTTCACCTTATCCTAAACTTACTCGGCAGTCTCACTTCACCTATCCTAAACTTGCTCGGCAGTCACACTTCACCTTATCCTAAACTTGCTCGGCAGTCTGTGTTACTGTAGCTTTTCCCCTCCTTTTTTTTCCTACAGTGCTTCCAGAGGGCGAGATGCCCCCAGATAGCAGCGAGTACCAGCAGAGTTTTGGGGATCAGATGAGTTTTGTCTCAGGACAGGAAAGCAGCAGCGTCCAACATTCCTTGGACCCCAGTGAAGAGATCGGGGGGCCCTCAGATCCCAAACGGAAGAAAGGCACTGGCGTGGAGGGCAAG
The DNA here is from genome assembly GCA_009760885.1 of Achatina immaculata. Classification (NCBI taxonomy): domain Eukaryota; kingdom Metazoa; phylum Mollusca; class Gastropoda; order Stylommatophora; family Achatinidae; genus Lissachatina; species Lissachatina immaculata. Next base: position 10,086,687 of record CM019691.1, read on the forward strand.
AGTATTGAGGAGGAGTTGTGTCGTATCTGCGGGGATCGTGCCTCTGGATATCACTACAATGCTCTCAGCTGCGAGGGTTGTAAAGGTCAGCAAAGTTATATGTTTATTTCCCCACTCTCTATACAGTAAATCCCGGCCTACACGCGGTAAGCTAAAGTTGCAGGTAATGGCATCATGCTATAGATCACCTAGGACATGCAGTGTTAGTGCAGACGGTGGTGTGGTCAGCATCATCCCCGTTATCTCCCCTACTCCAAGAGGAGACGGGCACCCGTTTGTACTTCAGATGACTGCCACACCATCAGCTGGACTTGAACCTACAGGCAGTAGACTTATATAAATGTAAACCTAGCAACTTGGAATACAGCATCTATCTTATATCAGTATTGTTATCGTATTTTGCTGTAATGCATTTATCTTATAGCAGTATTGTTATTATGTCTTGATGGAATATTATCTTATAGCATTATTTCACAAGGGAACGAAAAAAGACACTTTTCTGATGGAACTTATCTTTAAACGTGCCTGAATCCAGTGACAAGGGAGCCCAGCCTGTGCACTGGTTCGGAGCTGTTTTAAGAGAGGTCCAAAGGACTTATTGGGGGGGGGGGGTCCCCAGTCAGTGGATGAAAACAGAATGAGTAATCAATAAAGTAAGCTGGGGGAGGGGAGATTTTGCAAGGCCTTATTTCATCTCGAATACCCATAACTTGCCCGTGTATACTGTTTTCTTCACAACTGTGTACTTGGTGCAAGAAGCAATGAAAGAGCTAAATTTTCTTGGTGCAATAAGAAGTGAGAGACCTAATTCTTGTTGATGCAAGAAGAAATGAGAGACTTAATTCTTGTTGATGTGAGAAGAAATGAGAGAACTAACTCTAGTTGGTGCAAGAAGACATGAGAGAACTAGCTCTAGTTGGTGGAAGAAGAAGTGAGGGAACTAACTCTAGTTGATGCAAGAAGAAATGAGAGAACTAACTCTAGTTGGTCCAAGAAGAAATGAGACAACTAACTCTAGTTGGTGCAAAAAGAAATGAGACAACTAACTCTGGTTGGTGCAAGAATAAATGAGAGAACTAACTCTAGTTGATGCAGTAAGAAGTGAGGGAACTAAATCTAGTTGGTGGAAGAAGAAGTGAGGGAACTAAATCTAGTTGGTGGAAGAAGAAGTGAGAGAACTAACTCTAGTTGGTGGAGGAAGAAGTGAAGGAACTAATAACTCTAGTTGGAAGAAGTGAGAGAACTGACTCTAGTTGGTGGAAGAAGAAGAAGTGAGGGAACTAACTCTAGCTGGTTGCAGGAAGTGAGGGAACTAACTCTTGTAAACTCACAGATTGGAAAAGTTAAACTGATGATCATGTCGTGCAGTCTTACGATGTGTGTTCACATTTATTTTGTAACCACAGTGCCACCATAACAGACTTTGCGAGCTCCCAACTTAGGCAGGTTATATTCTCACAATCATGAATACAAGCACTGATGATTCTTGCTTATCTGCTGTATAATGTAACTCAAAGTGAAACAGAGTTTGATGTAACTCAAAGTGAAACAGAGTTTGATGTAACTCAAAATGTGAAACAGAGTTTGATGTAACTCAAAGTGAAACAAGAGTTTGATGTAACTCAAAATGTGAAACAGAGTTTGATGTAACTCAAAGTGAAACAGAGTTTGATGTAACTTTTAATGCCAGCAACTGACTGAGCAAATGAACATAGCGGTTATATTAGTTCTCCGCTTAGTCTCCCTGGAGGTGTATTGTTCCACCAGCTCCTTCTTTCTTTGTGAGAAGGTTTATCGTCTGCTCTCGACCAAATGCAGGGCTGCACCGCTTCCTTAACCTCATCATCAGAGGTGAAACTTCAAATCCTCTTTATGTGGACCGAAGACATGATAAACGCATTACGTCAGATCAGGGATGTAAGGTGGACGGGGGAAGACGTTGAAACCGCAGCTCTTGCCTTCACCGTGCGCGCCCCTGCACAGGATCGTGCATTATCATGGTGCAACAGGGCTGGGGGGTTTTTTTTACAGCATTTTCCTCTTATTTTGTTGCAGATTAGTGGCTTCAGTTTTCGCCGAGTCATTCTGTTTTCACGTCCATACTGAGGTTTCACTCTCTTTGCCCAAAGAAGTCTCGCTACAGAGTGATGTTCAGCAGTGGTGCAATCACGCGGCAGAGCGTCCGTGATACTTTGGCTGCAGCTAGACTGATGATGACATAGCGCTGCTTTGTGCGTGTTTGAATTAGCCATCAGACTTTGCAAACGCGTTGCGTTATCTTAGCTTCTGTTAAAAAAGTTGGAAAAGACACAAAGTGAATATAGAATATTAATGTCATATAGACATTTCACTCAGAACCTACGTGACTTGAAACGTTATTGTTATAATACCAGATCCGATAATAACAATGTAATTTTTTTTCACACACTTCTCACAGCTTATGATTTTGCTTACTTTGAATGTGCCATAATGTGACCCTCTTACATTTCCGAACTTTACATACACTTTACATTCTCACTTACCCTTTTACAAACTTAGTGATAAAATATGATTCCACCAGCTTATGTGTCCCTTTAATGATATGTTACCGAGAAAACATTGGTTAGTATATTACAAAATAAAGAGTGTAACAAGGCTGTGGTATGTAATATCTGATCTTACTAATGGGAAATACAGTTGAGAATAAAAGCAGAGGGTACTGCTTCAGACTTCCAAAGTAAACTAGGCATGAGGCATTTTGTTCTTTAAACATTTAAATTTCGTTGTACAGGGACCTGAGAGCTCAGGTATGGGCCTGAGAGAGAAGCACGGAGGAGAAGTTGTGGGCTTTCTACAAAAACCTGCAGACAGCGGGACTCATAGAGGCTGCCCGACTCCCAGTTTAGAAAGATGAGCATGTGAACCTGACTGCAGAAGAAGAAGAAGAGGAAACTTCATTGAAATGCCGAATTTTTGGGGGTTAGCTTCAGTAAGTAATGTTCACCTGGTGACGATATATCATGGACTGATCTGTTTTTGTTACTTTCTTATTATTATTCTTTCTTACCTGTGCAGGATTTTTTCGACGTAGCATCACAAAAACAGCCACGTATGTGTGCAGATATGGTGGAAACTGTGAGATGGATATGTGGATGCGTCGGAAGTGTCAGGCATGCAGGCTTCGCCGGTGTCGAGAAGTGGGGATGAAAGAAGAATGTAAGTCAGAAAGTAAACGCAGTGCAGCAGCTGTTGTTGTATTTGGATACATTTAAAGTCAGATCAAATTTAATTTCGAATTCTCCGACCAGTGAGGTTTATTTTAATAAATAAGTCATATATTTTCTTCTTCTTCACCTTCATCTCTCTGGAACCCCAAACTGGTGTTCTTTGCTGCTGATGATGCAGCGAGGATGTTGAGGCACAAAGGCATGTCAGAGTAAACGTGGGTTATGGAAGGGGGGGGGGTGATTTTTTTTTCAGTCCCAGAGTGCAGCTAACAAACAGGGGATGTGACATATTTCTTTAGTGGGCTCCACCACCAGGAGGAATTGTGGTGATCCTTCCTGTTAGAAGCCCTGCCCCTGTTAACTGGAGTACCATCAGAGACAGGGTCTTGGTTAGCTGTGGTTCACCGTCCTTGACACTAGCATGTCAGCTGTGGCTCACTGAGTGCCAAGTTGGACAGCCTGATATAAAATTTGTTTATCAAACTTTGGAACAGATTTATTTTGATCTCATGTTGGGTCTTTAGACTTACCTCTATATAGAAAGGACCATGTTGTTTTTTTCTTCTCTTTAAACTGTTGTTGTTATTGTTGTTGTTGTTTTACCAAAGTTTATTTATGAAAATTATGTTTATGATGTAAACAAATGTTAAGTTAGTTTGATGTGTGGTAATTACAATTTGAAAAAAAGAGGTCTACCTAGAGAGACCCTAAAGAGAACACTGACAAGAGAGGCTAAGATGATTGGCATAAGATCCCTTGATAAGATTGAGAATCATCATCATCAGGTGCCATGCCATGGCTATTATGCTTCTCCAGAGTACACAATCCTTCATGCAAGCTCAAGATTGAGAAGCTTACTGATAATAGAGACTCACGGCAAGACATTGTGAATCCTATGTCATGTATAATGACAGGGAAAGAATGTAAGATGTAGTTACAGCATGAGTAATTATCTGCTGTTCTGATACAAAAATCTTACAAAGAGAATTCCAAGTGTTTGTCAGTGAAGGATGTGATTCGCTTTCTGTTTTCTTGTTTATTTGTAAAGTCATTACAAGGGTTGCTGTTTAAAATAAAATATTGGCTCAATAAAACATTTGCCAAAATAACTCAGTGTCTCTTCTCTATATGGTTCTTCATCTATCATTTTTTCATGCTTTCCAAATGATTGTTCTTGTTTATAAATGTCCCAAACTGGAACCAGATGAGTAACTTTTGCACATTTCTAAATTGCATATAGTGTGTTGCCAACTTTGTTATCAGAAGTTGCATATTATGTGTTGCCAGGTTTGTTATCAGAAGTTGCTTATTATATGTTGCCAGGTTTGTTATCAGAAGTTGCTTATTATATGATGCCAAGTTTGTTATCAGAAGTTGCATATTGTGTTGCCAAGTTTGTTATCAGAAGTTGTTTATTATGTGTTGCCAGGTTTGTTATCAGAAGTTGCTTATTATATGTTGCCAGGTTTGTTATCAGAAGTTGCTTATTATGTGTTGCCAGGTTTGTTATCAGAAGTTGCTTATTATATGTTGCCAGGTTTGTTATCAGAAGTTGCTTATTATATGATGCCAAGTTTGTTATCAGAAGTTGCTTATTATATGATGCCAAGTTTGTTGTCAGAAGTTGTTTATTATGTGTTGCCAGTTTTGTTATCAGAAGTTGGTTATTATGTGTTACCAGGTTTGTTATCAGAAGTTGGTTATTATGTGTTACCAGGTTTGTTGTCAGAAGACCAATGTAAAGCCAGAGATGCCAGACGTAAGGCCAAGCAGAAATTCGTTCCCAAGAAGGAAGTACAGAGTCCAGACAGTTACGGACACATCCCAGATGTTGAATCAACACAACTGGTGCTTTACAATGACGCAAAGTCTCATCTGTTTTCATTTCCTTCCACGGCATCTACTTCTTCTGGTGGTGGATCTCCGTGTTCATTACTGGAGGAATATTTTGATCCCATGAAGAGGCTGACCCAAGAGCAGCGAGAGCTCGTAGAGTTACTTGTAGCTTTGCAGGACAAGTACGAGTTTGCTGACCCACAGAGTTACGAGGATGCTTTGGTAAGAAGAAACAATTAACCAGTCACATAACAGACCAACAACAGGGGCATAAACTGTGAGATCTTATAAGTTTATAAATCCATATCTACATACACAAATATGAGAAGAAGAAGGGGAAACTGTTTTATATATATCACAGAAAACTACGGAATATAGACATATTTAGATATATAAGACATATTTATATTCTTGTTATCATGATTGAACTCTTGTTTGACTTGTTGTAGAAATTCTCATATAAGAGAAATAAAAGCTAAAGATGGTGAGCTAAATAAAACTTGGATGGTTTTCCTTGAATGACCTCACAAACTTTAATAAATAAGTCACATAATAATGATAAATATCACTAAAACAGCAGTACAGATGAAGTTATTCAAAGACAGTGAGACAGTGGTTCTTAACCTGGGGACCATGGACACTCAGGGGTCCACAGACCAGCAAATGGACTGGCTTAAGTAAAAAAAAAAATCTTCGCGTCATCTGGGTTCTATTTATTGCTTTATTTTTAACGAAGGGTTCACAGCTGTTCTCAGGCTGAAAATGGGGTCCACACCCAAAAAATGTTCAGAACCACTCTTGAAAGATATCTGCTAAGTGTTTAGTTCTTTTATTGCAATGTATAAACAGTGTATGTTTTTTTTTTACTGCAATTTCAGAGAGATTTTGATGTTAGGAAGAATGATTCTCTGGACTCTCAGACATTTATGAGTTCCATGGCTTCAACATTTGTTATCATTACACGGCTCATCGTTGAGTTTGCTAAAGGTTTGCCAGGGTTTCTCACATTATCAAAAGAAGACCAAATTACTTTGCTCAAGGTTGGTTGAAGTTAACTTGCAACATATATTGTAATGAAGATTCATTTTAAGCACTGGTTTTTCTGAATCAGAAGGCTCTTACGTGAAGTAAGCATGAAAGGCAGAAGTGGTGCCCTTGAAATAGACCGTATGTATTTATCCAACCTGAGATATGTTGTAACATATAGGAGGGTGCTGTGGTGGTGTAGTGGTTTGTGCACTCACCTAACAACCAGAAAGTTCAATTTCACACTTGGGTGAAATTTTTTTGTATGGACCTTCTGGCACTGGGTGAACCCAACCTTCAAAAAAGTGGGCACCCGGGTTTCCCTAGGAAAATAAGGACAGCGAGGACAGCTGCTGGCATCCCTACTTCAAATGCTGTAGTGGTCTAGAAATGTTAAGGCACTAACTCTTTACACCCCTACAGCATGCAACTGTCCTTGGACATAGAGAACGTATATGAGATTAGGGTTAATAATATATTTAGAAACCCCAAAATGAGGACATCCCCATATTATGCAACCCCATAATGAGGACACCCCCCCCCCCCATAATGTGAAACCTCAAAATGGGGACACCCCCATGTTGTGAAACTTCATAACAAGGATACCCTTCCACCTCTGTCCACATGTGAAATGGGAAGCTAGCTACTAATGAAGATTGGGAATGGAAATGTGAAATGAAAGGGGTTCTTAAAATGTAATAACAGAGTGGAAATTCTATTCGGTTGCCGATTAATTAGTCAAATTTAATTTAATTCTACGCTGTTACCTTGTCTTGCCTCATCTCTTTAATTCTACGCTGTTACCTTGTCTTGCCTCATCTCTTTAATTCTACGCTGTTACCTTGTCTTGCCTCATCTCTTTAATTCTACGCTGTTACCTTGTCTTGCCTCATCTCTTTAATTCTACGCTGTTACCTTGTCTTGCCTCATCTCTTTAATTCTACGCTGTTACCTTGTCTTGCCTCATCTCTTTAATTCTACGCTGTTACCTTGTCTTGCCTCATCTCTTTAATTTTACGCTGTTACCTTGTCTTGCCTCATCTCTTTAATTCTACACTGTTACCTTGTCTTGCCTCATCTCTTTAATTCTACGCTGTTACCTTGTCTTGTCTCATCTCTTTAATTCTACGCTGTTACCTTGTCTTGTCTCATCTCTTTAATTCTACATTGTTACCTTGTCTTGTCTCATCTCTTTACTTCTATGCTGTTACTTTGTCTTGTCTCATCTCTTTAATTCTACACTGTTACCTTGTCTTGTCTCATCTCTTTAATTCTACACTGTTACCTTGTCTTGTCTCATCTCTTTACTTCTATGCTGTTACTTTGTCTTGTCTCATCTCTTTAATTCTACACTGTTACCTTGTCTTGTCTCATCTCTTTAATTCTACACTGTTACCTTGTCTTGCCTCATCTCTTTACTTCTATGCTGTTACCTTGTCTTGTCTCATCTCTTTAATTCTACACTGTTACCTTGTCTTGTCTCATCTCTTTAATTCTACACTGTTACCTTGTCTTGTCTCATCTCTTTAATTCTACGCTGTTACCTTGTCTTGTCTCATCTCTTTAATTCTACGCTGTTACTTTGTCTTGTCTCATCTCTTTAATTCTACACTGTTACCTTGTCTTGTCTCATCTCTTTACTTCTACACTGTTACCTTGTCTTGTCTCATCTCTTTAATTCTACACTGTTACCTTATCTTGTCTCATCTCTTTAATTCTACGCTGTTACTTTGTCTTGTCTCATCTCTTTACTTCTACGCTGTTACCTTGTCTTGTCTCATCTCTTTACTTCTACACTGTTACCTTGTCTTGTCTCATCTCTTTACTTCTACACTGTTACCTTGTCTTGTCTCATCTCTTTAATTCTACGCTGTTACTTTGTCTTGTCTCATCTCTTTAATTCTACGCTGTTACCTTGTCTTGTCTCATCTCTTTACTTCTACACTGTTACCTTGTCTTGCCTCATCTCTTTACTTCTACACTGTTACCTTGTCTTGCCTCATCTCTTTAATTCTACACTGTTACCTTGTCTTGTCTCATCTCTTTAATTCTATGCTGTTACTTTGTCTTGTCTCATCTCTTTACTTCTACACTGTTACCTTGTCTTGTCTCATCTCTTTAATTCTACGCTGTTACTTTGTCTTGTCTCATCTCTTTAATTCTACGCTGTTACCTTGTCTTGTCTCATCTCTTTACTTCTACACTGTTACCTTGTCTTGTCTCATCTCTTTACTTCTACACTGTTACCTTGTCTTGTCTCATCTCTTTAATTCTACGCTGTTACTTTGTCTTGTCTCATCTCTTTAATTCTACACTGTTACCTTGTCTTGTCTCATCTCTTTACTTCTACGCTGTTACCTTGTCTTGTCTCATCTCTTTACTTCTACACTGTTACCTTGTCTTGTCTCATCTCTTTACTTCTACACTGTTACCTTGTCTTGTCTCATCTCTTTACTTCTACACTGTTACCTTGTCTTGTCTCATCTCTTTACTTCTACACTGTTACCTTGTCTTGTCTCATCTCTTTAATTCTACGCTGTTACCTTGTCTTGTCTCATCTCTTTACTTCTACACTGTTACCTTGTCTTGTCTCATCTCTTTACTTCTACACTGTTACCTTGTCTTGTCTCATCTCTTTACTTCTACACTGTTACCTTGTCTTGTCTCATCTCTTTACTTCTACGCTGTTACCTTGTCTTGTCTCATCTCTTTCCTCACACATCTTTTGACAATGTTGGAAGATTTGCTTCATACAATGGGATATTTAATGCTGCTGTAATCTTCTCTTGTTGTTACCAGTAAATAAAATCTTCAGTTTTTATGCTTGGTTCTGCTAGAATGAGGGAAAAAATATCCTGTTACTGGAAATGTAGACAGTGCAGGGAGTTCACAAAAAGCTATGGAGAATTTTGCCCTCAAAGTGATGGCATAACCGTATAAATAGCCCCTTAGGAAATAATAGCCTTGTAATTAATATAAGAGGGTGTCTGAGTGGCAAAGTGGTTAGTGCACTGGTCTCTCATGGTGAAGGTTGGGGGTTCGAATCCAGCCAGAGGCACCCCCAGTCACCCAGCTGTAGAAATGGGTACCCAACTTCTTCTGGAGTTGGGGAAGGAAAGGCGGCCAGGCGTGATACTGACTATATCACCCTCTAGTGTGCTGACAGGTCAAGGAAAATATGGGCACTAACACAATATCCCTATGTGCCTCTAAGGCATGACAAGATTACCTTTACATTTACCTAATTAATATAAGAAACAGTAGATATCTTATTTGAGAACAAAAGCAGTGCTCCTATTTGAAATTTAAAATATGAAATAAGAGATAGTGTTTTTCACACATGAAGAGACTTGACAATTTATTGGAAATTATCAATGGAGAACTTCAAGAAAACCATGCAGTAGAGGAACAGTGTCAGGAGATGGCAGACAAGTAGTTTGGTATAACCATACCAAGTTTATTTCACGAGACAGTATAAAATAATTAAATAAACAATATAGTCCTGGATGGGAACTGGAGGTGTATGGTCCTATATAGGACTCAGATCAATAGTCCTGTATGATAATTGAGAAATCTGCAATCCTGTACAATAATCACGAAATCTGTGGTCCTGTATGGGCATCAGATACATAGTGCAATTTTTAAAAAAAGAGGAGGGGAACGAACAAACATACTTTATTTCAAAGGGTTAAGGGCACGCAGGCCCATCAAACATCCTGCCCTTCATCATACAGCTTTCACTCAGACGCAGTCATTCAGCATTTATGAATGAGCATTAATAATTATGAAGATGCAGTTAAATGATCACATAAATAAATAATAAACTTGTCTCTTGGCAGTACACTCTGCACTCTGATTTATGCAACAGCATGAAATAAACTTGCATTCTTACATTCATTCAAAACTAAAATGTATAGAAAAGCTCTTAAAAATTAGAACAATCAAGTCATAAACTACTTTTGGGAGGCATGTAGTCCATATCAAACAGATGTTGACAAAGTTTGAAGTTATAAGAACGAATATTACATGTAAATTTTACATAAGTTTGTAGGGCATTCCAGAGGTGGGCAGCTGAGTAAGAGAAGCTTTTTTTAAAGATGTCAAGCCTTGGTTTTGGGAGAAAAATTGCTTAAGCGTTGACTGTGTTTTGGGCTGGATTTGAACAACGACCACAGATAGGATGGAGCATTGTGCGATAGAATTTTATGAGAGAGAGAGAGTATGAGAAGTACAACCTTTGTTCCTTCTGGGATCGGTATAAAAGAATAGTTGTTCAGTGGACCAGCTAGCGTAGTGGTTAGAGCACTCATCTAGCAACCATATGATCGAGGGTTCGAATCCCCGCCTGAGCGGGATTTTTTTTTTCTGACCAATACAGCCCCGGGGTTCACCCAGCCTCAGAAAATGGGTATCAGAGAAATCTGGGAAGTTAAAGCGGCCATGTGTGATACTAACCACATTGCAATTTCATGTGCCGAAGGCCATGGAAAATATGGGCCTTAATGACATGGAAACAAGAATTTTACCTTTATCTAGTTGTTCAGTAGCATCAGATATTGTCTTGTCATCGAACATCAAATTCAGAACTCATTCTTTATTCTTCTGTGTTTTTCTGTGGTTAATTTCCTTAACGTAAGAAAAAATCCTCTATTTCCCAGTTGTCTTCTACTGAAGTTGTGTTTGTTTCTAATTCTCAGTCATTTCCTACTAAAGTTGTGTTATTTCCTAGTCATCTTCTACTGAAGTTGTGTTTATTTCTATTTCCCAGTCATCTTCTACAGAAGTTATGTCCATCAGGGCAGCCAGGTGTTACGATCTTGAATCTCGAGCCATTATTTTTGGTAATGGTCAGCCCTGCACTCTTGAAAATATGAAAGCTGTAGGTCAAGGCCGATACTGCGAGCTAATGTATGAATTCTGTCACAACATGGCCTCTGCCAGGACTGACAATGCAGAATATGCCATGTTTACTGCCATCTGTATTTTCTCAGGTTTGTACATTTTAAGCTTACGACAAGTCATATATTTTAATAAGGTAGCTTGTCCCTTTTATTTCTTTCATGAGGGACTGTGTTCATAGTTTTGTTGAGTTAAAAGATTTCTAATCATTTTTATTTTAGAGTAGTGAGAATGAGATTTTTGTTGTAGATAAGACTTAAATGCCTCATATGTGCAAAAACAAAAACACACACAAAAAATGACAGTTGCTTTCACGTGATCAATCAAAAATAAATAGAAACAAAGAACAGAGAATGGATAGTAGTAGATGGTAAACTTTAAATGAAAGATACAACTTTACTAAGGAATCTTGCTACTTTTAGAATTGTTACAATCATTTCTATAGATATATGTCAGGCATATGCTCAAGCATGTTAAATTTATATTTAAACAAAATTGTTCTCTTAGATCGCCCAGGCTTAGAAGCGAAAACTAATGTGGAGAGAATACAAAGTCTGTACGTAGATTTGCTAATGGCATACGAAACAGCAAAACGGGGGCGTGGAGGCAATGCTCTTGCTCGCTTCTTGTCTCGACTGGCAGATTTAAGAACTATCAGCGTGGAACACTCCAAAGTTTTGGTTGAGCTTGATCTGAATAAGAGAGGTCCTGATGTTCCAGCTATCATCAAGGATATTCTTATGCTACCACCTGAGGGAAGTTAGGTCGTTTATATCACCATTAGATATTAATCATATTTTTGGCGTAAGTAATTTTTTTTTTTTGTATCCTTGGAGAAGTGAAATGTGAAAACACTTTGATGCATAGGATGTAAGAAAATTTGATTTGATTCTAATTATGGTTTTAATCTGGAACGATTAATAGAACCATTACAGTTTTCCTGTATGAGAACTTGTAATGCACACAAATTTCTGTCCAAGCGTGCATGTTATAAGTAATGACTGACTGCATTTGGTTTAATGTTTCCAGTAAGGTAGATTTGCTGTTTGAGGCAGTAGTTTGAAGCAGAGATAAAAAAAAGATGGAGTACACATGGAGAAGGATAGAAGAAACAGCCAAGGACAGAAATAAACGGAGAGCTCTTGTTGCTTGCTCAAGCCCCAGAGAGGGGCAAAGCAGGCGAAGAAGAAGTTTGATGTGTTGAATTATGGCAAAGGATTGATACAAAAGTTTGATGTGTTGAATTATGGCAAAGGATTGATACAGAAGTTTGATGTGTTGAATTATGGCACAGGATTGATACAGAAGTTTGATGTGTTGAATTATGGCAAAGAATTGATACAACTATTGCCTGAGATGTATTATTTATGGGACATGATTTCTTTTCATGTTTGGTGCAGATTCCATAGCTGTGCTTAATTAAATGACTGGAGATAGCATGAGGCCCCTGTCAAAGTTCAGGAGAAGGGAAGTTTAGGGGCCAATTGAAACAGATTCTGTGAAGATACATGTACCTTTTTTCAGAAACGGTTTTTTATAAATGGGAAACAACAAGGCTTTCATACGGTAAACTAAGAGAACACAATTTTGTAGGATTAGATATCATAAAAATTGTAGACAAAGCACTTTAGTCTAATCCTACAAAATTGTTTGCTAGTTTGGTTAGATCACTTGTAGTAAAACCACTTTGCTAATTTGGTGAGACCAATGTAGTTAAACCAATTTGCTAGTTTGGTGAGACCACTTGTAGTTAAACCACTTTGCTAATTTGATAAGACCACTTGTAGTTAAACCACTTTGCTAATTTGATAAGACCACTTGTAGTTTAACCACTTTGCTAGTGTGCAGTAAAAACTAACTGAAAACATATGAGCATGTCTTCCTCAGAACCACAGTCATTAAAATCATAACATATCCATAGTTGTGACACAGAGAGCAGTACTGTAACATGTTTCATAGCTATGATATAGAGGATGAGGTCTTGAACATATTCCATCTCTGTGATATAGAGGATGAGGTCTTGACATATTCCATAGTGGTGATATAGAGGATGAGGTCTTGAACATATTCCATAGTGGTGTTATAGAGGATGAGTTCTTGAACATATTCAATCCCGGTGATACAGAGGATGAGTTCTTGAACATATTCCATCTCTGTGATATAGAGGATGAGGTCTTGAACATATTCCATAGTGGTGATATAGAGGATGAGGTCTTGAACATATTCCATCTGGGTGATATAGAGAATGAGGTCTGAACATATTCCATCTCGGTGATATAGAGGATGAGGTCTTGAACATATTCCATCCCGGTGATATAGAGGATGAGGTCTTGAACATATTCCATCTCTGTGATATAGAGGATGAGGTCTTGACATATTCCATAGTGGTGATATAGAGGATGAGGTCTTGAACATATTCCATAGTGGTGATATAGAGGATGAGTTCTTGAACATATTCCATCTGGGTGATATAGAAAATGAGGTCTGAACATATTCCATCTGGGTGATATAGAGGATGAGTTCTTGAACATATTCCATCTCGATGATATAGAGGATGAGTTCTTGAACATATTCCATCTGGGTGATATAGAGGATTAGATCTTGAACATATTCCATAGTGATGATATAGAGGATGAGGTGTTGAACATATTCCATAGCAGTGATATAGATAATGAGGTCTTGAACATATTCCATCTCTGTGATATACAGGATGAGGTCTTGAACATATTCCATAGCAGTGATATAAAAGATGAGGTCTTCAACATATTTCATAGTGGTGATATAGAGGATGAGGTCTTGAACATAATCCATCTCGGTGATATAGAGGATGAGGTCTTGGCATATTCCAAAGCGGTGATATTGAGAACAATATCCTGCTGACATGGCAGTGAAAGAGTTATAAAAAAATCTTTACCATTTCACTCATTCGTTCTCATCCTCATATCCTGTATGCGATACAGAATATCGTGCTAGAAATAAACGAGTAATTTAGTTTATAATCAGTCATTAAAAGAGTTGTAATTGAAATTTACAAACCTTTAAGACAGAGGAAATAACACCATAGCTAAAAAAAAAAAAGGTAATTGACATGATTTAAGATTGTTATATTAAAAGATCTTATCTAGAAAACTGTGCCATTCTTGACAAAATAAATTGAAAGCAAACTTGATTGTTTGATTGTTAGTCACATGCATCTTTTGTAAGACCATGAGTTCCTCTGCAGCACTGAAGATCTTTTAAATCTAGAAGTATGTAAAAGTTAAGGCAAAGGTAATCTTTTCATGCCTTAGAGGCACATAGGGATATGGTGTTAGTGCCCATATTTTCCTTGACCTGTCAGCATACTAGAGGGTGATAGGGTCAGTATCATGCCTGGCTGCCTTTCTTTCCCAACTCCAGAAGAAGTCAGGTACCCATTTTTACAGTCGGGTGACTGGGGTGCCCACGGCTGGATTCAAACCCCCAGCCTTCACCATGAGAGACCAGTGCACTAAACTATTCCACCACTCAGACACCTCTCATCATCATCAGGTGCCGTGCCGACTGGCGTTGGCTATTATGCTTCTCCAGAGTACCCGATCCTTCATGCAGACACCTCTAGAAGTATGTAATCTCTGTAAAATCAGTCACAGAAAACTACAGAATATAGACATATTTAGATATATGAGACATATTTATATTCTTGTTATCATGAATGAACTCTTGTTTGACTTGTTGTAGAAATTCTCATATAAGAGAAATAAAAGCTAAAGATGGTGAGCTAAATAAAACTTGGATGGTTTTCCTAATAAGTCACATGATAATGATAAATATCACCAAAACAGCAGTACATATGAAGTTATTCAAAGACAGTGAGGCAGTGGTTCTTAACCTGGGGACCATGGACTCTCAGGGGTTGGTCCACAGAAAGATTTTTGGGGGCACACAATTTTGTGGATATTTTCATTCATTTCTCTTAGACTGCTTTATCCTGCAGATTCCCTCCCACACCAGTTGTTAATGCTTGCTTGTTTTGTTTCAGAGTCCCCATCCAGGACCGTCATTTGTTTTGTGTGTTTTGACTTTATCAAGCATTGAGATCACAGCTGCATGTGTTACATTATGGTCATCAGTGCTGAGTGGCATATGCTTTTATTGATGCTCCCTGAAGACTTTTATTTAATCCATCTTTTCCTGTTCCATAGATAGCTTTTTTTTTTTTTTTGTGTGCTTTACTTGGCAACAGCAGATCCACTCCTTGTTTG
The DNA here is from genome assembly GCA_009760885.1 of Achatina immaculata. Classification (NCBI taxonomy): domain Eukaryota; kingdom Metazoa; phylum Mollusca; class Gastropoda; order Stylommatophora; family Achatinidae; genus Lissachatina; species Lissachatina immaculata. The sequence goes on from CM019691.1 coordinate 10,101,898, forward strand.
TATGGTAGAGGTCTCGAACATCAGTATCATGTGTTTCCGAGAGGGTATGCCTTTGACATCATGAAATCTTGATTGTCATGTGCATCTGAGATGTCTCTTCAGTATCATGTACATCTGTATTTTCAGTATCATGTGTTTCTGAGAAGTATGTCTTCAGTATCATTTGTCTGTAAGGAGGTGTCATATGTTTCTGAGGTATGTATTCAGTATCATGTGCTTGTGAGAAATATACCTTCACCACAATATGTTGAGATGTGGTGAACGTGCTTAGTTGTGTACACTGTTACATTTATATTGCATAGTGGTCCCATATATATTACATAGGGGTCCAGCTCTCCTCTTTACCTTTATGGGTTCCCAGAACTGCAGGTAGAGTTCAGGTCAGTTTATCCATGATTAATTATAACATTTATTCATTACTAGTAGTATGTATTCATTGTTACCATAAAGGGAAAGGTTTAGAACAGTATACTTACTTTATTCTTCCTCTTGTACCGTGAAGGGTCAAGGTGAGGTGCAGTTGCTGTTTTTGATCCAAATGGGCAGCCTCGGTGATGGTCGTTCCATAATTAGCAAGTGTTTCTCTGATACCATCTATCCTTCTCTTTCTGGGTCTTCCTCTTGATCTGTGTCCTGTAGTTCTTTGGTTGAAGGCTCTCACCTTCAGTGTACAGTGTACTTGGAATAGTGTACAGAGTGCATTAATTTTTTGCTTTTTAACAAAATAAAATGTTAAAAAACATTAAAATATTAATGGTTATCATGACTGCATGTCACACAAGTCCATATGTGCCCCAGTCTTCTCCTGTGGAAATGGATTTCAGGATGGTGTACACACTGCATAGCACCAGCAAGAACTACAAGCAAAGACAAGCCATAACATTTTGACTGTGAAATAAGAACGTGGGCTTTGGGAGCGAACAAAAACAAAAAGACAAAGTGATGCTGGGCTCACATTAGATTTGGAACTTGTATTTCCAACGTAATGCCATCCCCCCAGGCAACCACATCATTAGGGATTGATCTATTTACACTGTTCCCTCCAGTGTTGTTGTGTGTGCTTTCCCTGGTGATAACCAAAGACAGATCTTTCATGCTTGTCTTATCTTTAAGCTGTCATGCTCACAGACCACTAAATCAACCTTCATTACAGATTAAAATCTGATGGCTGGATGCTGCTTGCAGTTTTTAAACATGTTACTTAGTCTGCTTGCAGTTTTTAAAATGTGTTACTTTTAAACATGTCAGTGCTATTGTCCATCTCACTAGTCTGAGCACTGTATTACAATGAGCTCTCATGTAGGTGTTATTACCCATCTCACTAATCTCAGTACTGTATAACAATGACCTCTCACGTTAGTGTTCCTGTCCATCTCACTAATCTAAGTACTACAAGTGCTGATAAATCCGTGTCTTATTTCCTAACTCATAATAAGCAGGATCTCTCCAAGCAGAAAACAAATCGTAATCAAGAAACTTCTATCTGAACCTTTGTTTACAGTAACAGGACCCTGATAGATTGACCTGTTTATCTTCATACTTTCTTTACTAAACTGTTGAAGTCATCATCATCATCACAAGTTCTTTTAGATACCAGCCTGACTTCAAAAGCTGTCAGTTGCCTGGTTTTACTTTACATACGGACAGTTAGGAACAAAGGAGCTGGAAGAAAACTGAAATCTATCCGCAGTTGTTCAGAGATCGAATTCTGTGCCACAATCATTTGCTTCCTGTAACCTCTGGGTGTACAGACAGTCCAAGATAAGAAACCTGTTCTAAAATAAATTATGTTAAGGAACAATTGCTTAACACATTCTCTAAAATAAGAGTGCCCAAAATGACTGAAAACATTTTTTTTTTAAAATTAACTGTTTCAGCATTTCTGTCTTTGACTGCCTTTTATAATTAGGTCGGGGAGATAATTGACACTTCCACACATTTCATCCGTTTGTTAATTGACTGCTATTCAATAGATAAAATGTTTCTTGACAGAGTTATTTTTTGCAGCAATTGTTCAATCATTATTTGTGGAAATGGTTTGTACATTTCTGAAACAAACAGGTCTTATAAGACTTGATGAAGACATGAAAACATTAGTACAAGGGGTCTTGCTGCTGTAGCCACATACTGAATTTTGATCATTCCATTTTACCAAATTTCAGAATACTTCCTGCATACTTCCATGCTCTGCAGACTTCAAACCTGGCCACGAGGAAAGAATATGGATGGAAAACTGCGGAGCATGCATGAGGATATCATGCTGATGATAGGATTTATGGAAACAACCCAGTTCTTTGTCTAGATAACTGAGCATATGCAACAGTACGAAAGAGTAGAACTTACTCAGGGGCCATTTTTTCGCTACTGTTCTTACAAGATAAAAGTGAAGAAAAATATGAAGGCAGTGACAATGTGAGCTGAAGAAGTGAGAAATAAATGATGATGTTGTGATCTAAACAAGGATAATCATATTGTGATATGACCTAAGCAAGGGAAATCACATTGTGATATGACCTAAACAAGGAAATTTATGTTGTGATATGTTCTAAACAAGGAAATTTAGATTATTATATGACCTTGACAAGGAAAATTACTTTATGATATTACCTTAACAAGGAAAGTTACATTGTGAAATGACCTAAACAAGGAAAATTACATTATGATATGACATAAAGATGAGTAATTAATTAGTAACTGCACAGCCCAGAGACTGGCAACAAAAGGTCATGTGACAACATAATAGATGGGGACGCCTTTCAAGACAGGCTGTACCATAAATGCCGACAGTGCAGTGCTTATAATATCATTTAATCTTAATGACTTAGATGAAGAACATAGTTTCATAAACAGAAGTCAACAAACTCTGACACGTAAGAGACTCAAGTTCAAAAGTAGACTCCAGCTTCATTGCATTCGGGACGACCCCATATATGCTCCGCTGTATGCCACAGAGTATGTTTTCAAAGAGTATGTTTTCTAATAGTTCCTGTCAAATGTTGGTTGTTTACGATGCGTTTTCTGCCACATAATTCGGATTTCCTGCCAGCACCTTTACTTTGTCCTAGCTCCAGCAGTCTCCTCACAGCTACATTGTTTGTCTATTCCTGCTCTTCATTTTCCTGCAGTCTATTCAGTACAGTCCTAACAATGTCCCCTTTGTCCATTGACAGTTGCCATTTATTTTAGCCTGTCCAGCAAGTCTATCTGCCACATCATTGTCATGTACTCCTGCATGCCCTGGACAGTAAAGCCACATTAGGGTTGTCACAGTTGACTGGCTTAACAGTTGAACCCATTCTTTGCGCAGTAAATTCTTCTCAGTCTTACAGAGCATACTCTGTGAATCCATCACACTGACACTTGATCTACAGAATCAGTGCAACAGAGCTCGTGCATTGAGGTTGATGCTGCTGCTGCATCTAAATAAGATTTGAGAATGTTTTATGTATTGCTTTATATGTTATACAATATTTCTTATAGTTTAAAGTTATCATATATGTTATACAATATGTTTTATAGTTTTAAACTATTAGGTTATAACATAATAATGTTCATTTATCTGTTATAAAGTAAAGGACCTCTCTCAGTTGCGGCCATATTGATCAATTAATTCAGGTTCCTGAAGAGAAATGTCAGAAACAGATTATAATTGAACAGAAAAATTTTTATTAACTGTTTCAGCATTTCTGTCTTTGACTGTCTTTTATAATTATGTCAGGGAGATAATTGACACTTCCACACATTTCGTCCGTTTGTTAATTGACTGCTATGTGCACCTCCCAGTTTCTAAATCTTGTTACAATTTCCTGTCTGCATGTGGCCTTTTTCCCGTAATAACTTTCAATTTTGTCGATTTCCTGTGTATGTGTATGTACGTATACATGGATGTATGTAATAGGAGCAAGGGGAGGAGTTTCCTTTCATCTAAATCATTCACTTCCTGCGTTATACGTCTGTCTACTCCACATATGACTACACCATAACTTCCATTGCTTTGTGTTTGCTTTGTGTCTGTAAGTATTCATTTGTTCAGATTTCTGTGAAGAGGGGGAAACGTAGTGGAAATATAGATCAAGGGAAATAATTATATATTAACCTACGGTACAAGTTTCAACAGTTAATCTGTATCATGTTTACTTCCAGCAGAATTTTCCCAGTATGTCCCGGAGGCTGTGAGTTAAATTGATTTTTGAGCAGTGTGAGTTTCCCATTTTCCCCGCGCACTTGTTCTTTCTCTCCTAATCTCCACACCTTCATGCTCTCTCATGTACTTGTGTTGCTGAGCTTTTTTTCTCACACGTACACATCTTCCATTTTGTCTGTCTAGTACCTGTACACTTCTCTTTATTAATTACATCCTTTCTTTTCTTTATTCCACACACTGGGCTTTCTTTTCTTCCAATCTTCACATTTTTCTTTCATTTTCTCATTCTGTGCTCACTGCTCTCTCATTTTTTTTTTTCATTCTGTGCTCATTGCTCCTTCATTTTTTAAATTCTGTACTCGCTGCTCTTTTATTTTCTCATTCTTGCTCAATGCTCTTTCATTTTTTTTCATTCTGTGTTCACTGCTTTTTCATTTTTACATGTTGTCATTTGACCTCGGCACTCTTTCCCACACTCTTTCAGCTACATTTCCTACACCCCCCAAGTTCAATCGTATCTTACACCCCCAAGTTCTGTTATATCCTACACCCCCAAGTTTTATTATATCCTACACCCCCAAGTTTTATCATATCCTACACCCCCAAGTTTTATTATATCCTACACCCCCAAGTTCTATCATATGCTACACCCCTAAGTTCTAACATATCCTACATCCCCCAAGTTCTAACATATCCTACATCCCCAAGTTCTAACATATCCTACATCCCCAAGTTCTAACATATCCTACATCCCCAAGTTCTAACATATCCTACATCCCCAAGTTCTAACATATCCTACATCCCCAAGTTCTAACATATCCTACATCCCCAAGTTCTATCCTACACTCTCAAATTCTATCATATCCTACATCCCCCAAGTTCTATCATATCCTACATCCCCCAAGTTCTATCATATCCTACACCCCAAAATTTATCATATCCTGCATCCTCAAGTTCTATCATATCCTACACCCCAGAATTTATCATATCCTGCACCCTCAAGTTCCATCATATCCTACACCCCAAAATTTATCATATCCTGCACCCTCAAGTTCCATCATATCCTACACCCCAAAATTTATCATATCCTGCACCCTCAAGTTCTGTCATATCCTGCATCCCAAAATTTATCATATCCTGCACCCTCAAGTTCTAACATATCCTACACTCTCAAGTTCTGTCATATCCTGGACCCTCAAGTTCTATCATATCAACCCACTTGTCTCTAATTCTGTCATTTTCTGCATATTTCTCTCATTCCATCTTACATTTTCTAAACTTGGTGAAGAGCAACATTTCTCCATCATGTATTTAGTTGGATGTTTGTTATTATTTTCTTCTCTAGTGTATCTTTCTTTAGACCTCATCTTTGACTTCTTGCATCAAAACTTTCCAACCGCAATATTTTAGTTTTTTTTTCTTCTTTTTTTTTATTATAGTTTTTTTTTTCATTCTTTTTCTGCTGTTTCTTTTTTTGCAGTTTTTGTTGTTGTTGTTGTCTAGGAATAAGTGTTGCATTTTAATTTTAATTTTAATTTTTTTTTTATTTCTTGGTATTGGAGTGTAGGAAGAGAGAAGCTCTATAACTGCTGTTTATTGTTGGTTTTAAAGTAAGAAATCTATTTTTAGAAACTATATACAAGTAATATGTATTTTTTAAAAGATTTCAGATGTGAGACATAAACTATTTCAGAACCGATCTTAAAACTTTGTGATTTTCAAACATGGAATGTATAGCCTGTTTGCAAAAATAAGTGGCCAGTGTAGTCCAAATTTTCAATTCAATTTAGGATTAAAGGAAGTTATGATATGTGAAGCACCAGAAGAGTTGTAACCTACTAACATTTCCTATCAAGGACATGATGCCAGACAAGACGTTTATGATAGCCAGATAATTAGGTACTGCAGGATGTAGCCATGGAATTAATTGCTGCGCAAATGGGAATGGGAATATTGAAACATTGTTCACCGAATCTCCGAACCGTTGGAGTGACTCCCATAGCTATTAAGTTTTGTTTATAGGAGAAGTGTGATTATAGTGATTTTGCTCTTACGGACAGTGGAAGAACGGCTCGACTGTAATTGCAGCTTTTTTTTTATGGAAAATCAGAAGATCTGGAGTGCTGCTGTGTATTTATGGCAAGTGTGCTCATATATTACCTGGTGTAATTAAACTGCTGACAGCGTTACTTAACAGTCATGCAGTTAAAAACTAACATTTGATTTTAGCTGAAGTCATATGATGAGGACAATTAAACAGGAGTGCTTAGGTGTAATGTAAACAGATTTGTGAAAATATCTCCAGCAACTGCTAGTCTTCTAGGGAGCTTTGTTTAAAGCAAACATGAATGGTAGTTTTTTTAATACGCCATACATCTGTCAGTTGTGAAGCAGATATACAGGTGACTAAGTAGATATATGTAATTACTCATACTGTACTACAATAAAATCTAGCACTGGAAATTTGTAATAATACTACAATAAAATCTAGCATTGGAAATTTGTGACAATCAGGTGAAAGAATTATGTTAGATTAGATTGATGCATAGCTTAGTGCAAGAATGGCAGAAATGTTTTCATTTTTGAAAAAAAAAAAATCTATGTCCTGTAGCATTTGTATGTATGACGTGTTAGTGTCTTCACATTTCTAGGCCACTTACAGCATCTGAGGTAGGGATGCCAGCAGCTGTCCTCGCTGCCTTTGTTCTTTCTAGGGAAGCCCCAAGTACCTATTAGTTGAACCTCGGTGCTTGTTGGACTGAAAAAAGTTCCACCTCAAGTGGGAAATCAAACTGGGGACCTTCTGATCAGTAGGCAAATGCACTAACTTCTACACCACTGCAGCACTCCTTCTATAGGAGAAGTATGATTGTTGTGATTTCACTGTTATGGATGCTTTTCTTGAACAGGTCATTTTAGTTGTTTTCCAGCAATCATTAATTTTATACTAGGAACTCGACCTCCTGGCTAGTAATAAATATTGGAAAAATAGATATTTTGTTATTAGAATTTTTAGGAAGTTTTGTTACTTGTGAAAGTTTCATTATGAGTCTCATTTGTGGTGATTTAGCTTGTGTGTGGGTTGTTGCTCATAATGTATGATATCTTTTTCTGTTGATGACTGTATCTGTTGAAGATATATAGGCAACTAGGTCATGGTAAATATAATAGGCTCATCAGAGATAATAACTTAATGACTTTAACTGATAGAAGTTGGTAATAACTGTATTGCTTATACAAATAAGGTGTGGCATCTAGGAGTTGTCATAACAACATGACTTCTACAAATAAGATTCGGTGTCTAGTGACTAATTTGTCATAATGGCTTTCGAACATTTGATAAAGAATTAGAGGCAGGGCATAAGGGCTAATTGCATATTCCTGTGACATTGAATGGACTAGAATTTCCATCATATTTTTCATTCTTTGATTCTGAGAAACAATTTCATTTTCCTTTGTTCCTTGGCTTGTTTTACTGTTTCTTTTTTTTTTATCTTTTCTTTTTTTAATGTGTAGAGATAAGTTTTTTTCTACTTGCAATGAACAATGTGTTCTCCAAGTTGATAATGCCCACTGTAATAACTTGATTCATGAATATTATTTTATTGTGATATAACAGTAAATGCTGTTACTGTTTCTATATATAAAACTAATTTTCACCTCGTCTGTTAGACACTGATTTGTTATGCATAACACAAATTGGTGATCTTGGCTGTACATTGATTTCCTGTGTATAACATATGACTGTGTGGATGGCCAAAATATATTTGTTATATGTAACACAAGTCAGTGGTCTTGATTAAACAAGATGTTAATTTGCTGTATGTAACACAAGCCTATGTGGATGGCTGGTCTGAGAACAAGAGTAAAAAACCCCAGTTTCACCTTAATAAGCTGTTGTCGGTGATTGTTGTAACGTGCACCTTGATGTAGGTGGAAACTAAACTCAGGAAACAAGATTTGCTTGCTCAAGTTTTATTATTGTTGCTTTATTTCACGTCTTTCTTTGTTTTTCTATCTTGTAGCCTTTGTTAACTCCTTCTCAGTAATAATAACTTTCAGCTTTCAGGGATATGTCTTGCATTGGTGTGAAAACATTCACATTTCCTTATATATGATTCTGTTAAATGTTGAGTGACACTAGCCAGTAATTCTTTATTTGATGGTTATGCTTTTTTGTGGCAGTTGATGTGTAAGGTGCCTTCATGTTAAGTGAGAGACTGGACAAATGTTGCATTCCTTTTTACAGTTTGAAATGTGATGATTTGGTAATAATTCAAAGCTGTTAAAAAAAAAAAACATCACAAATGAAGATCTGAAAACAGACTGATCACATCAGACCTCAAAGAAATATTTTGCTGACTTAGCTACACATGCATCAGAATGAAATCGTGAAAAAAAGTGAAGGTGCAGATCTGAGATAAACTAGAAAATATTAAAAGAAAATTTATGTAGAACTATCCAGTGGACAACCAGAAAAATGAAACTTAGATTGAACAAAACTATCTGTGCTATTGATCATCTTATGAGGAAGTATGGTGAGGTGAAGATGACTGATAACAAGTCAGCATTCAAAATTTCATTAGAAAAAAAGCACACATTAAAAAAAAAATGATTGACTGAGAAAGTATACTAAAGGAACCAGAGCAATGCAGGCATAAAAAAGCCACAGCTGCCAGTCAAACCTCAAGACCCTTCAGTCTCCCAAGGACTGTTACAGCAAACTGAAAGTAATGGTACATGTAAGAAACTTACATTTCCAGGATTAGACCAGCATCTCTTTGTCATATTGCTACATAAGTCATCACAAGAATGCCTTTCTATGTTTCTTTTTTTTTTTAAACACTGATATGATCTTATATTTCATTGTTAATCAAGGATCTTGTTATCCGTTGATATCCTCTATATCAGTGAAAATATTTGTCACATTTATACTTTCTTTTTTTTTTCCCCAGACATTTAACTTTCATTTAAAAAAAAACAAAAAACAAGAAAATAGTGAAACTTTGTGATATCTTCATAATGAATGAATATATATTTGTAAATTAATGTTGATAAATTATACATCTACCACTAGCCCTTCATACGAAAGTGTTATATTTTTATTATACTTTAATGAGGCCTTTCCTTCAGATTTTATTGTATGCATGAATAATTTAGATAGTTTGTTCTTAGAACCATCGACAACAAGAAAAAAAAAAATAGGCCTCAGTTTGCATAACTTGAAGTCTGTGTATCAATAAATTACAGTATTTGATATCTACATAGAACATGATTGTTTTGATCTTTATACTTACACCTATATTTTTAATATTATCAGGTTTAGAACTGAAAATCATATATTTATATATATATATATATTGATTACTAAAGAAATTATGTGCATATAGGAAAGATATTCATAATTTATCTGTGAGTTATTTCAGTTATATGTTCACACATAAGATGTGACCGATTTGTTTGTTCGCAATAGAGCATTTTGTTTTGTTGTTTGCAAATCAGTGTATGTGTTTATGTTTAAATGATGTCCACTTGATGTATTTCGTATGTGCTAGGATTTTAGTTTTATATATAAATCTTTGAAGTTTTAGTTTGTGTTGTTATCACTAACAAACTGCTGCTGAATAGTGAAGTACAGCTAACACACAGTCACCTAAGTACTGAGAAAATGCTGAAAGAGGCAAATGTTTGTGAGCAAGGTTTGTTTCTTGAAAACAGAACATATACATGCACATGATTTGAGGTATATGTCAGCCTGGCTTGTAATCAAATCTACTGCAGGTTTTAGTTTATAAAAAAAGCTGATGAGAAATGATTAGTCTGTTAGTTTTCTAGGAGGGAGATAAGATGTTGTCCGGTGTAGCACTCGGTGACCTGTAGCTGATACACAAGCACCAGGGTTTGTGAACCATAGCTGGCCAAGACCCTGTCCCACCTATCCATAGGTGCCCACAGTAACAGGTGTGCCATGTGGCAAATGGGGCAGGAATCATGATTTTTTCATGGCAGTGGAGTTGCTTAAAAACTCTTGCATGCCCCCGCTTTTGTAGCTCTATTCAGAGATTTAAAAAAACATCCACCGTAGCCTGCTCCCAGTGTGATATCATGCTGTATCTCAACATCTTCACTGCATCAGCTTCATGGAATGCTTATGGATCCAAGAAGATAGAAAAAAAGTTTTTGAAGAATTTTGATCGGTCTGTGATGAATTAGGGTTAATCTGTTTGTCAGAGGGGAAAATAGTATTGATTTATTTGTCAGAGATGGACATTGATTAATTTGTTAGTGGGGAATTAGGATTAAATTTGCATGTTAGTGAAGAACTTGGATTAATCTGTTTGTTAGTGGGGAACTGGGATTAAATTTGCATGTTATTGAGTAACTGGGATTAATCTGTTTGTGAGGAACTAGGAGTAATCTGTTAGCAAAGAACTGGGATTAATCTATTTGTTAGTGAGGAACTGAGATTAATCTGTTTGCTAGTGAAGAACTAGAATTAATATATTTGTTAATGAGGAACTAGAATTAATCCATTTGTTGGTGAAGAACTGAGATTAATCTATTTTTTAGTGGGGAATTAGGATTAAATTTGTGTGTTAGTGAATAACTGGGATTAATCTGTTTGTTAGTGGGAAATTAGGATTAAATTTGCATGTTAGTGAAGAATTGGAATTAATCTATCTATTAGTGGGGAATTAGGATTAAATTTGCATGTTAGTGAATAACTTGGATTATTCTGTTTGTGAAGAAGTAGGAGTGATCTGTTAGTGAAGAACTGGATTTGTTAATGAGAAATTGAGATTAATCTTTGTTAATGAAGAACTATAATTAATGTGCTTGTTAATTAAGAACTAGGATTAATACATGTGTTGATGAAGAACTGGGATTAATTTACTTATTAGTGAAGAACTAGGATTATTCTATTTGTTTGTGAGAAATTAGGAGCGAGCTGTTAGTGAAAAATAAGGATGAATTATTTCTTAGCGAGCATGTTGATGTTGGAGTAATGTCTTTTTAGAGAAGAATTTCCATCTGCAAGAGTTCACATATCACTGGACAGAATAAACTTTAAATGTTTTCCAAAACTAACAAGAAATATCCCGGTCTGTTTCCCGCATACCAAATGCTGTTCTGTCTAGAAACAGCAGAATACATTTCACAGTGCCAAAATTGTATATATATCTTGCTGCATAGCTATTCTTGTTTCTTATCATTGGTGAATTTGTTTATTTCATTGTGTTGTTATTTGTTTCTTTTTTTATTCCATATATTTTATAAAACTTTTGAATTTGTACACAGTCATGAAACAATATTATATTTATATACATATATATGTTAATGATATACTATATATAATAAACTGCATATAGATTGTATATGAGATTTAATGTACAGTATTGTTATTTCTTTCAGCTCATTATGTTCAACTGTGCAGTCTGGTGACACATGCTATGAGTTTTTGTTCATATATCATTTCATTCATTTTCTGTTCATTGTCACTTCATGTGTTTTACGAATGTTTATTCGGAGTTAATATTACTTCATTTATTGGTTAATTGTTAATTAAACACCAGAAATGTGATTGTAATTTCGGGTGTATGACATATTTCTTTTCATAATTATATGTGTATTATACAGAGTTGAAAGAATGTATACAAATTTTGTAGAGGAAAAAAAAAGTTTGTACTTTTCAGTGGTTTGAACAAAGATTTTCTTTGTAGGAGAACAGCATTAGAAATAGAGTGACTTTGAAGCATGCTAATGTGAAGAAAACACTCAGAGAATTATGAATGTATTTTTATATTGCATATTCTTCACTTGTTCTTTTTCATTTTGTTACAGCTGTCCCATGAAGAACTTTGGTCAAAAAAAACATTTCAGACATTTTTGGTTTTCTGTCATTCGTATAAACTTCATCTTTTTTTCTTATTCTACAATATTTTTATGAATGTGTTTTGCAGTGGAGTCCCACACAGCTTTTGTAATAGTTGATACCACAGTATTGTGCCTCTTTCATGGACTTTGTTATTTTCATTTGTCACATTTGTTTATTATTGTAAAAGGCCATGAGAATCCACACAAGAAATGTACATAACAGGAGGAGCTGGGAATAGACCCATTTTTTTAGTGGAGAGAATGAGATCATTTGGAAGGAAGGAGCATTTACCTGTCAGTCTGTGACTTATAGGTCCTTTGTGGTGAGGGAAGAAATTACTAAGACAGGTTGGAACAAATTGCTGTATGTTGATTATATCACTGACAGAGATTAGGTTTACTGAATGTAGCAGTTTGTTAGGTCAGTAGATTAGATCTATTAAATGAGAGGGATTGTTGGATTTGCTAAATGTGATAGTTTGTTAGATCTACTGAATGTGATTGTTCTACTTGTTTCTTTTACAAATATTTGAGCTTATTTGTATGTGATGCATTACTCCATATAAATGATCATTTGTATGAGTTTATATGTGCATGTTACTGCTAGTCCTAATTTACATAATCAGAGACCAGCCTACAGGTATGTCTAAATTACACAGTACATATCATATAACTAGACAAATCTAAATTATACACATTATATACCGTGCAAATCGTTACACATTCCAGATATCGGACAAGTTAAATATTAGTCCAGTTTTATTTTTTTTATCTTGTCTCCTTCCTCATATACCTTTCGGTGTTGAGGGAACACATAGACGTCTTGTCAGGGCTCGGTGATTTGCTTTATATAATAAGATATTTAATACTTCTGTAATTTCCGCTCTACAGATCTTAGTGTGAATTTTTTCTGTGATATACTGTCTGGTGGTTACCGTGTAACATAAATCAAACCATCTGACTTACTGTTTCTAGATATAATGTAATGTTGGCGTTACTCCAACCTTTGCCCTGATGGTGTCATTTCTTATTTGTTCTCTTCTTGTCACATTTAGTATTCTCCTTAAACATCTTATTTCTGTTGTGATGGTTTTTCTCTTGTTCTTGGCTGTTGGTGCCCATGTTTGACATTGATAGCACAGAGTTGGGAGGAAAATCTTTTTGTTTCAGTCGTGATGTATTTGTTTTTCAGTAAAAGAGTCAGTTGTCTGATGATCTGATTTGATTTATTGCATCTGTTCTCAATCGCAGCATCAGTTTTCCCTGAGGATGATATTATGCTACCTGGGTATTTGAAATGTTTCACCTTTTTCAAGGGCTGGTTGTCTAGGAAGGTCTTTGTTTGGATTTCTTCTCTTGCTGTGATCATGACTTTTGTTTTTTTCAGCACTGATCTTCATGTTGTTACTTTGACATGCCCTTACTAGATTATCTGTTCTGCCGTAGGTCTTTTTCTGATGTGGCTGTAAGTGCTTGATCATCAGCAATAATTAAGAGTTCATTTATGGTCCTCCTATTGGGTATGTCTTCTGGAAGGTGTTATGTGTTTATCAGCATTCTTTCTGGGTTTGGGCTGTTGGGCAGCTTTGTTGTGGAGTTTTTGCTATGTATGTTAGCTTCTTTGCAGATGTTGTCAGTATATGTTATGAGTAGTAAGGGAGATAGTACACAGCCTTGCCTCACTCCAGATTTTATGATGAATGGTTTAGAGTGTCCTGGATTTGTTCTAAGTTTACGCTGACTGCTTTCGTACAGGTTTTTGCATCAGTCTAGTCTGAAGACAATAATTTACTAGTCCAAAATTATGCACATTAAATACTAAAAAGATCATAAGCACAAGATTAATGTGAATAAGATTAATCTGAACTATTACATTTATAGAATACCAGACATACAGATTTTACCATGCTAATCTTAAAATTATGTTTTTTTCAGATAGTAAGTAGGCAGCCTCTTTTATATCTCAGATACTATGAACACACTCTCCTTTATATCTCAGATACTGGGAACACTCTCCTTTATATCTCAGATACTATGAACACACTCTCCTTTATATCTCAGATACTGGGAACACTCTCCTTTATATCTCAATACTGGGAACACACTCTCCTTTATATCTCAGATACTGGGGAGACACTCTCCTGTATATCTCACATACTGGGAAGACACTCTCCTATATGTCTCAGATACTGAGGAGACACTCTCCTATATATCTCAGATACTGAGGAGACACTCTCCTATATATCTCAGATACTGAGGAGACACTCTCCTATATATCTCAGATACTGAGGAGACACTCTCCTATATATCTCAGATACTGAGGAGACACTCTCCTATATATCTCAGATACTGAGGAGACACTCTCCTATATATCTCACATATAATGGGAAGACACTGTTCTAGATATGTCCTATAATAGAAAGACGCTCTGTATCTCAAAAACTGGGAAGACATTCTCATATATCTCAGATACTAGGATATATATATATATATATATATATACTGTTAAAAAAAAAGAGAAACGCAACACTATTGTATGGACACCAAATTTCAAACTTGCATCAAAATTTTATTTTACGGAATTAATGCTTCAATCTTGGCATGATGAAACTTTAAGACTTTGACAATGAAATGATGTTCATTAAATTTGGTTTGGACTTTTATTCTTTGTGACTGAGGCCTCCGTTTCAGTAAGGTGTATGGCCTCCTCTGGCCTGTATCAGAGAACAACATCTCCTTGACATGGATCCAATTAGTCATTGGATCTGTTGTTGTGGAATGGCTGGCCACTCTTCCCACAGTGCAAGGGACAAATGTCAGAGATTGGTTGGCGCCACTTCTTGCTGGCGGACTTGTCTGTTGAGTTCATCCCATAAGTGTTTTATTAGGGTCATGTCTGATGACATGGATGGCCACTGAATGGTCTGGACATTGTCAGCGAGGAACTAGGTGGTAAGTTGTGCCACATGAGATCGAGCATTATCCTGCTGAAAAATTGACCCTGGTGCAGCCAGAAGTGGAAGGACGTGAGGATGAAGAATTTTAGCGATGTATCACTGGGCATTCAGGCGTTCTTTAATTTGCACCAGGTCACTTCTTCCCATGAAGTTGATCGTCCCCCATACCAGTACACCTCCACCACCATGTGGAGAAGCCTCATCCACACAGTTCTGGGCATAGCACTCATGGACTCTGCAGTAAACTCTTCTCCATCTATCGTATCGCTGGAGCAGAAAGAATGATTCATCACTAAACCAAACCCTACTCCAGTCATTTGCAACGGTCCATTAACGATGCTGGTTCGTCCACTGCAGTCAGTTCTGGTGATGCCAGTCCATAAGAACAGGACTTCTGTAGGGTCTTCTAGCCCAAAGACCAGCGGTGTGCAGCCGGTTCCTGACTGTTTGATCTGAAATTTGACGAGCTGCTGTAATTGATTGGACTGTTGAGGATACAGATGCAAATCGATTCCTGAGGTGACGCAGCCATATGAAGCGGTCTTCAGCAGAAGTTGTGACTGTGGGGTCTTCCAATGTGCAGCCAGTCTGCAGTTGAGCCAGTTTCTTGAAACTGTCTCCAAAGGTGACTTACAGTGCTTCTAACCACATTAAATTGTCTGGCCACTGCACTTTGTGACTGTCCGGTCTGTAAACGTCCAATGATGATGAATCATACTTGCACATTGAATTTTCAAATGAAATGATTCGAGGAGCGTCAATCTTTTATAGGCATTCAATAACATGGTCATTGAGTTTTGTGTTCAGTAAGTTTCACGGGATTCTCATGAACCTGACACTGAGTTATTGTCAAAAATGCTGTTTTGACTAGTGTCACTTTTCTGTGCTCATGAATCATCTGCTGAGTACAATTCAGGTCAGCACTTGAAGTTGATATTCAAGTGAACATTTCAGGCAATTTGCCCTTGTCTGATCAGCAAACTTCAGTTTAAATCGAAATATCATATTTCTTGCATTTCTTTTCTTGAACAAATAAAATACCAGGAAGACACTCTCTTTGAATCTCTGATAGTGGGAAGCAGCTTTGTCTATCATGTCTGTGTCCACAGTCAACTTCAACACAGTGAAATGAGAAAACAACCTTTCCTAATACTATGTATCACTTTTCTGTCATTGTAATGTGCTGTAATCTTGGCCGCATAAAGTACTAATCACGCATAGTTTGGAAAGGTGCTTTGGAAATAAACTAGATGAAAATTGTGGGAGTCTAAATTTAACCATTTGCAAGAATTACACAGCAGCAGTAGAAGTTTAAGAGATGCAGAAAGAGGAGTCCTTGTATTTTATGATTGTTATGTGTGAAATATGAAACATTATAAACAGTTCAGAGAGGATTATTATTGCTACAGCATTGATTTGTTACTTTATTAGCCACAAACTTGAAAGAAAACAAGTGAAAGAAAAAGTTAATGATGTGTATGGAGATTTATGAAGGCATGGATCAGAGCATCTGTTATCTTGTCCAGAGGGAAGGGATGATGATGATGATGATAATTATGAAATAAGAGGAGGTAGCAAAGTGTGGTACTGTGTGCTGTGATGCTGGCAGAGTAATTTGAGAAGGGAACTTTTTTTGCATGCAGTATTTGAATACCATGTTGATAATGTGTATTTTCTAAATTAATTTTTGTTTCATTGTTTGACACATTTGTTGAATGTCTTCACCCGGTTGCTATTGTAATTTTTCTTTCTTTCTTTTATTCTTTGGTGGCAGCTGATTTGAGTTTGTGTAAAATTAATTCAATTCCAATTTTGGAAATAAGTTTTGTATGTACACTTTCTTGTTTATTTATGGAGCCTGCATAATTTGTGAACAGTCCTCTTTTTTTTCATCAAAATTATACTGGATTACAAAGGTGCTTTGTTCAATAATTATATCTTTTTTTTTTACATTATGCCAATGCTAAAAATAAATTCCATTTTGAAAAAAAAAACTACATTTTGATTCATTGGCAGTTTTTTATTTTTCAAGTACAGCCCATATGGCTCACATTTTTCGAAGAACTGCAGTCGTTATTTGTTGCTCAGCTTCTTTAGGATGAGAATAAAATGATGACAGAAGGAACAAAAATGGGTTGTGATCTTCGTTTTGTGATTACTTATATTGGTTGTTTGATGATCATTCCAAACTTGTTTCTTCATCATGTCTTTTTTTTTTATCAAAAATAATTTGAATGATGAAATTGTTATATGAGTAGATGTAACATAACTTGTTTATGAAGGGAGATGCAAGTAAGAGGAATTTGTTGGGCATAAGATGTAAGTAAAAGGAATTTGTTGGACATAAAAGTAGTTTGAAACCGGTGACCTCTTAAATATTCTCCTTCTTTGATGGCGTTGAATCCAATAACTTATATTAAATCTGCTATATCTTCATTGTCGGTCTTCCTTATTACACTATATCTTATGTATTTTTATTTCATTATTTCTATCTTAATTTGTTAGTTTCTGCATGACATGAATGTCACAGTCTTGCGCAGTTCTGTTTTTTTCCCTGTTGTAAGCATTAAAAAAATGATGACATAGGAGAGTAAATGCTTTTTTGTTTTAATTTAGATTGTATCTAGTTTCATATGTATAAATTAGTTAAAATGCAGTAGTAGGACAAGTGAATAGTTCACATATGAGTTAAAATTAGAAATGTGCTGAATATTTGATGTGAATTTGTGATCAGCCAAATAGCGAAGAAATTAGAAATATATTAAAATTAAAATTTGATAGCACAACTTCAGATACTAATCTCCTGTATTGCCCAACTCTGGCATCTAATCTTCTGTATTGCCCAACTCTGGCATCTAATCTTCTGTATTGCCCAACTCTGGCATCTAACCTCCTGTATTGCCCAACTCTGGCATCTAACCTCCTGTATTGCCCAACTCTGGCATCTAATCTCCTGTATTGCCCAACTCTGGCATCTAATCTCCTGTATTGCCCAACTCTGGCATCTAACCTCCTGTATTGCCCAACTCTGGCATCTAATCTTCTGTATTGCCCAACTCTGGCATCTAATCTCCTGTATTGCCCAACTCTGGCATCTAACCTCCTGTATTGCCCAACTCTGGCATCTAACCTCCTGTATTGCCCAACTCTGGCATCTAATCTCCTGTATTGCCCAACTCTGGCATCTAACCTCCTGTATTGCCCAACTCTGGCATCTAACCTCCTGTATTGCCCAACTCTGGCATCTAATCTTCTGTATTGCCCAACTCTGGCATCTAATCTCCTGTATTGCCCAACTCTGGCATCTAACCTCCTGTATTGCCCAACTCTGGCATCTAACCTCCTGTATTGCCCAACTCTGGCATCTAACCTCCTGTATTGCCCAACTCTGGCATCTAACCTCCTGTATTGCCCAACTCTGGCATCTAACCTCCTGTATTGCCCAACTCTGGCATCTAACCTCCTGTATTGCCCAACTCTGGCATCTAATCTCCTATATTGCCCAACTCTGGCATCTAATCTCCTATATTGCCCAACTCTGGCATCTAATAGATCAGATCTAAACAAAAACTGAAATGTTAAACTAGTAATTTGCAGTTTCTACAGCCTCTGCATGTAATAGAAGTCAATCATTTTAAATTTACTGTCACATCTCTAACAATATAGGGCTCTCAGTTTACTAATCAGGTGGTACTGGGTTCAGTCCCAGCAGTGGAGATTTTTTTCTGGTACAAAACCAAAAAGGCCCCCCGGGGTTCACCCAGCCTCTATAAATGGGTACCAGAGAAATCTGGGAAGGTAAAGCGGCCAGGCGTGATACTGACCACATCACACTTTCATGTGCTGAAGGTCATGGAATAAATGGGCCTAACACTGTATCCCCAAGATGCCTTAATGGCATGGAAACGGGAATTTTACCTTTTTTTTTTTTAAAACCTATCTCTAACGATATAACATAACTTGCATATTTATAGTCTTGATAAAATCAGTATTCATATTTTGCCACCCACAGAATAAAATATTTGCATTTGACTAAAATACAGAAAAACTCACTATTCAGTACATTTCTAGTTAAAACATTAGTTAACAGGGGCACGCTTGAAATGTATTTTAAATCTGATCTTTTATCCTCTGTGAGGTTGGACTGATGTGTACAGGCTGAAAGTAAGATGACGGCAGATGTAAACTGGTGCTATGTGTTAGGTATATTTGAACATCTTTGAAGGTAATGGATGCCATCAAGACAAAGGGTTGATTTGAGTTTTTTGTCAGTTTGAACCATCTTTTTCTTGATATAAAATAACCAAAACGTAACTCCGTGTGAAACATTTCATTATGTTAATATTACGAGGGGAAGTCACTAAGTAACTCGCAAATGCCTGTTACAAAAAAAAACTATATGTGATAGTAATTTGAACACTTTTAATTTTCGAACCTACATTATTCCCCTATTTCTCAACGTAATCGCCACCAACATTGATACATTTGTCCTATTGTGTAATCAGTGATGCAATATCCACGGCGTAAAAATCGAGAGTCCGATTTCGGAACAATTTTTTTTACTTCTGTTTCCACCTCTTCGTCACTCAAGAATCTTCTCCCACCAAGGTGGTTTTTCAATGGACCAAACAGGTGAAAATCACTTGGAGCTAAGTCAGGACTATAGGGTGGATGTTCAAGAACTTCCCAACCCACCTGGCTAATTTTCTCTTGGGTTAAATGAGCCGTATGTGGTCTGGCATTGTCATGAAGGAGAAGCACGCCTCTAGTCAGCAGACCAGGACGTTTTCTTTGAATTGCATCCCGTAGCATCGACAGAGCTTCACGGTACGATACAGAATTCACACTGTCACCATACTTCTGGAACTTCTATCAGCTCTGATAATCTCATTCACAAGATGCACAGTCGCTCTGAACAGGACGGCCAAGTCGGACTTTGTCAACAATTTCGGTGCGTCCCTGAGAAAATTCTTTTACCCAGTTATAGACCACTTTACGTGATAAACACTTTTCAGCATAAACTATAATCATGTCCTCAACTGAATGTCCTTTAGCCCACAAAAATCGTACTACACTTCTCTGTTCTTCTTTGGTACACAATAACAGTTGTGTCGCCATTCTGTTATTGCTTTGCGCATGCGCACGTAACTCCCAGCGCCCCCTACATACAACTGTTACAAAGTTAGATGATGGTACTATATATTTAAATACTACCTGATAGCTGCCACTGATAAAATATTTCAATCTGCGAGTTACTTAGCGACTTCCCTTCATATATGTGCCATCACAAATCTTCATTATCCTATTATAAAATATGCTCCACAATTTTGCTCAAACTATTTCCCTTGTATATTAACTGTCATTATTTATCCCCTTTCCTGTGCCTTCTGTTTAGAATGGTTTCATTATGGCAAGCATATTGCTTTTAAATGGCAATTTAGCTACAGATGTTGTTTCTTTTTCCTTGTTAAGTGAAGGCTGTATGTAAGTGAACATTTTTTTAATCAGTTAAAAAAAAACATAAATAATAAACTGTTTATGTCTGAATAACTATGCTAGCTAACAAGCAGGTATTGGGTTCAGTCCCAGCAGTGGAGATTTTTTTCTGGTACAAAACCAAAAAGGCCCCCCGGGGTTCACCCAGCCTCTATAAATGGGTACCAGAGAAATCTGGGAAGGTAAAGCGGCCAGGCGTGATACTGACCACATCACACTTTCATGTGCTGAAGGTCATGGAATAAATGGGCCTAACACTGTATCCCCAAGATGCCTTAATGGCATGGAAACGGGAATTTTACCTTTTTTTTTTTTAAAACCTATCTCTAACGATATAACATAACTTGCATATTTATAGTCTTGATAAAATCAGTATTCATATTTTGCCACCCACAGAATAAAATATTTGCATTTGACTAAAATACAGAAAAACTCACTATTCAGTACATTTCTAGTTAAAACATTAGTTAACAGGGGCACGCTTGAAATGTATTTTAAATCTGATCTTTTATCCTCTGTGAGGTTGGACTGATGTGTACAGGCTGAAAGTAAGATGACGGCAGATGTAAACTGGTGCTATGTGTTAGGTATATTTGAACATCTTTGAAGGTAATGGATGCCATCAAGACAAAGGGTTGATTTGAGTTTTTTGTCAGTTTGAACCATCTTTTTCTTGATATAAAATAACCAAAACGTAACTCCGTGTGAAACATTTCATTATGTTAATATTACGAGGGGAAGTCACTAAGTAACTCGCAAATGCCTGTTACAAAAAAAAACTATATGTGATAGTAATTTGAACACTTTTAATTTTCGAACCTACATTATTCCCCTATTTCTCAACGTAATCGCCACCAACATTGATACATTTGTCCTATTGTGTAATCAGTGATGCAATATCCACGGCGTAAAAATCGAGAGTCCGATTTCGGAACAATTTTTTTTACTTCTGTTTCCACCTCTTCGTCACTCAAGAATCTTCTCCCACCAAGGTGGTTTTTCAATGGACCAAACAGGTGAAAATCACTTGGAGCTAAGTCAGGACTATAGGGTGGATGTTCAAGAACTTCCCAACCCACCTGGCTAATTTTCTCTTGGGTTAAATGAGCCGTATGTGGTCTGGCATTGTCATGAAGGAGAAGCACGCCTCTAGTCAGCAGACCAGGACGTTTTCTTTGAATTGCATCCCGTAGCATCGACAGAGCTTCACGGTACGATACAGAATTCACACTGTCACCATACTTCTGGAACTTCTATCAGCTCTGATAATCTCATTCACAAGATGCACAGTCGCTCTGAACAGGACGGCCAAGTCGGACTTTGTCAACAATTTCGGTGCGTCCCTGAGAAAATTCTTTTACCCAGTTATAGACCACTTTACGTGATAAACACTTTTCAGCATAAACTATAATCATGTCCTCAACTGAATGTCCTTTAGCCCACAAAAATCGTACTACACTTCTCTGTTCTTCTTTGGTACACAATAACAGTTGTGTCGCCATTCTGTTATTGCTTTGCGCATGCGCACGTAACTCCCAGCGCCCCCTACATACAACTGTTACAAAGTTAGATGATGGTACTATATATTTAAATACTACCTGATAGCTGCCACTGATAAAATATTTCAATCTGCGAGTTACTTAGCGACTTCCCTTCATATATGTGCCATCACAAATCTTCATTATCCTATTATAAAATATGCTCCACAATTTTGCTCAAACTATTTCCCTTGTATATTAACTGTCATTATTTATCCCCTTTCCTGTGCCTTCTGTTTAGAATGGTTTCATTATGGCAAGCATATTGCTTTTAAATGGCAATTTAGCTACAGATGTTGTTTCTTTTTCCTTGTTAAGTGAAGGCTGTATGTAAGTGAACATTTTTTTAATCAGTTAAAAAAAAACATAAATAATAAACTGTTATGTCTGAATAACTATGCTAGCTAACAAGCAGGTATTGTGCAGCCAGTTGTATTTTTCATTCAGCTCAAAATTGTGAAACCTGCATATTGTAACTGTGTTCTGTTTTATGTTGCTCATATTTTCTCTGCTTCAGACATCAAATATGTGTTTCTTGTTGAATTTATGGCGTGACATAACATGGGAAAAAATTTATGTATACGTAATCTGTTAAATAGCCTAAAGCTAGCACAACCAACATGACTTACAAGACTGTTGTAGTGAAATGTTATTTCAGAAAATGGCATCGCTGTTTGCTGCTGTTCCAGCTAATTAAGTTTCACATTTTCCAGCAAACGAACACACAAAAATGGTCTTTGTCACTTATTTGTTCCAGCTTTTGACACTGATCAGGCAGTAAAATTTTACTAATGTTCAAAAGAGGGAATATCCTGGCAAGTTGACCAAGTGGTTGAGGGGGGGGGGGGGGGATCCAGCCAGTGCACTGCTCTAGGGCCTGGAGGGTTTTTCTGTTGGGTTAAATGAGCCGTATGTGGTCTGGCATTGTCATGAAGGAGAAGCACGCCTCTAGTCAGCAGACCAGGACGTTTTCTTTGAATTGCATCCCGTAGCATCGACAGAGCTTCACGGTACGATACAGAATTCACACTGTCACCATACTTCTGGAACTTCTATCAGCTCTGATAATCTCATTCACAAGATGCACAGTCGCTCTGAACAGGACGGCCAAGTCGGACTTTGTCAACAATTTCGGTGCGTCCCTGAGAAAATTCTTTTACCCAGTTATAGACCACTTTACGTGATAAACACTTTTCAGCATAAACTATAATCATGTCCTCAACTGAATGTCCTTTAGCCCACAAAAATCGTACTACACTTCTCTGTTCTTCTTTGGTACACAATAACAGTTGTGTCGCCATTCTGTTATTGCTTTGCGCATGCGCACGTAACTCCCAGCGCCCCCTACATACAACTGTTACAAAGTTAGATGATGGTACTATATATTTAAATACTACCTGATAGCTGCCACTGATAAAATATTTCAATCTGCGAGTTACTTAGCGACTTCCCTTCATATATGTGCCATCACAAATCTTCATTATCCTATTATAAAATATGCTCCACAATTTTGCTCAAACTATTTCCCTTGTATATTAACTGTCATTATTTATCCCCTTTCCTGTGCCTTCTGTTTAGAATGGTTTCATTATGGCAAGCATATTGCTTTTAAATGGCAATTTAGCTACAGATGTTGTTTCTTTTTCCTTGTTAAGTGAAGGCTGTATGTAAGTGAACATTTTTTTAATCAGTTAAAAAAAAACATAAATAATAAACTGTTTATGTCTGAATAACTATGCTAGCTAACAAGCAGGTATTGTGCAGCCAGTTGTATTTTTCATTCAGCTCAAAATTGTGAAACCTGCATATTGTAACTGTGTTCTGTTTTATGTTGCTCATATTTTCTCTGCTTCAGACATCAAATATGTGTTTCTTGTTGAATTTATGGCGTGACATAACATGGGAAAAAATTTATGTATACGTAATCTGTTAAATAGCCTAAAGCTAGCACAACCAACATGACTTACAAGACTGTTGTAGTGAAATGTTATTTCAGAAAATGGCATCGCTGTTTGCTGCTGTTCCAGCTAATTAAGTTTCACATTTTCCAGCAAACGAACACACAAAAATGGTCTTTGTCACTTATTTGTTCCAGCTTTTGACACTGATCAGGCAGTAAAATTTTACTAATGTTCAAAAGAGGGAATATCCTGGCAAGTTGACCAAGTGGTTGAGGGGGGGGGGGGGGGATCCAGCCAGTGCACTGCTCTAGGGCCTGGAGGGTTTTTCTGTTTTAAATTAGGCCTGTCTGGGGGGAGGGGGTCCCAATGTTGACTTGGGGGTGGGGGGGGGAGTGGGAGGATCCAGCCAGTGCACTGCTCTGGGGCCTGGAGGGTTTTTCTGTTTTAAATTAGGCCTGTCTGGGGGGAGGGGGTCCCAATGTTGACTTGGGGGTGGGGGGGGGGGGAGTGGGAGGATCCAGCCAGTGCACTGCTCTGGGGCCTGGAGGGTTTTTCTGTTTTAAATTAGGCCTGTCTGGGGGGGGGTCCCAATGTGGACTTGGGGGTGGGGGGGGGGGGAGTGGGAGGATCCAGCCAGTGCACTGCTCTGGGGCCTGGAGGGTTTTTCTGTTTTAAATTAGGCCTGTCTGGGGGGGGGTCCCAATGTTGACTTGGGGGTGGGGGGGGGAGTGGGAGGATCCAGCCAGTGCACTGCTCTGGGGCCTGGAGGGTTTTTCTGTTTTAAATTAGGCCTGTCTGGGGGGGGGGGGTCCCAATGTGGACTTGGGGGTGGGGGGGGGAGTGGGAGGATCCAGCCAGTGCACTGCTCTAGGGCCTGGAGGGTTTTTCTGTTTTAAATTAGGCCTGTCTGGGGGGGGGGGGGTCCAGCCAGTGCACTGCTCTAGGGCCTGGAGGGTTTTTCTGTTTTAAATTAGGCCTGTCTGGGGGGGGGGGGGGGTCCCAATGTGGACTTGGGGGGGGGTTGAGTTTTGTACCAACTTAGAAAATGTCTCTTGGAAGTCCTGGGGTTGAGGAAATGAAAGACACACAACATATTTTATGTTAAAAGCTACACACAGACTGGGCAGTATAGAAGAGCATGATTGTCATACTTGTCAACACAGGACAAGATGATGCCAAATGCTTTACAGAACTGTAACCAAGAGCCACTCAATGTAAAAGTGGCAAAGAGCTGTCCAGGATCTATACTAAATCAATATAAGCACAGTTTCTTAGTGTTCATCACTACAGCCAAGTATATAGTGTGTTTGTTCAGAATGGCCTGAGAAAACATTTGCAGTTTTATTATTCATACAACGGTTTACTACATAAACAATGTATACATCAAAACATTCTGTAGTCTGATTAAACTTTTCTTGATGTCCTTTAATCTTGTGTGCGTGTGCTTTTTAAAGTTGCATAAAAATAATGTACCAGTTCATTTTGATTGTTTTCTCTATGTTCTTAGCAATTCAAATATATGTTTACTCAGTGTGTAGGCAGCATTGGAAGGGGGTGGAGGGGGTGCTGGCCAGTTTGTCAATCAGCAACCTATAGCAGCATGCTAGGCCTGACCAAGTCCCCTGCCCCATTTTTCTCTTGGTACACCTAGTAACAGACCTCAACAGCAGGCCAGGGACTGTCATAGTCTTCACAGATAAAGAAGTAATGCACCTAGTAACAGACCTCAACAACAGGCCAGGGACTGTCATAGTCTTCACAGATAAAGAAGTAATGCACCTAGTAACAGACCTCAACAACAGGCCAGGGACTGTCATAGTCTTCACAGATAAAGAAGTAATGCACCTAGTAACAGACCTCAACAGCAGGCCAGGGACTGTCATAGTCTTCACAGATAAAGAAGTAATGCACCTAGTAACAGACCTCAACAACAGGCCAGGGACTGTCATAGTCTTCACAGATAAAGAAGTAATGCACCTAGTAACAGACCTCAACAACAGGCCAGGGACTGTCATAGTCTTCACAGATAAAGAAGTAATGCACCTAGTAACAGACCTCAACAACAGGCCAGAGACTGCCATAGTCTTCACAGATAAAGAAGTAATGCACCTAGTAACAGACCTCAACAACAGGCCAGAGACTGCCATAGTCTTCACAGATAAAGAAGTAATGCACCTAGTAACAGACCTCAACAACAGGCCAGAGACTGCCATAGTCTTCACAGATAAAGAAGTAATGCACCTAGTACAGACCTCAACAACAGGCCAGAGACTGCCATAGTCTTCACAGATAAAGAAGTAATGCACCTAGTAACAGACCTCAACAACAGGCCAGAGACTGCCATAGTCTTCACAGATAAAGAAGTAATGCACCTAGTAACAGACCTCAACAACAGGCCAGAGACTGCCATAGTCTTCACAGATAAAGAAGTAATGCACCTAGTAACAGACCTCAACAACAGGCCAGAGACTGCCATAGTCTTCACAGATAAAGAAGTAATGCACCTAGTAACAGACCTCACCAACAGGCCAGGGACTGTCATAGTCTTCACAGATAAAGAAGTAATGCACCTAGTAACAGACCTCAACAACAGGCCAGAGACTGTCATAGTCTTCACAGATAAAGAAGTAATGCACCTAGTAACAGACCTCAACAACAGGCCAGAGACTGTCATAGTCTTCACAGATAAAGAAGTAATGCACCTAGTAACAGACCTCAACAACAGGCCAGAGACTGCCATAGTCTTCACAGATAAAGAAGTAATGCACCTAGTAACAGACCTCAACAACAGGCCAGAGACTGCCATAGTCTTCACAGATAAAGAAGTAATGCACCTAGTAACAGACCTCAACAACAGGCCAGAGACTGCCATAGTCTTCACAGATAAAGAAGTAATGCACCTAGTAACAGACCTCAACAACAGGCCAGAGACTGTCATAGTCTTCACAGATAAAGAAGTAATGCACCTAGTAACAGACCTCAACAACAGGCCAGAGACTGTCATAGTCTTCACAGATAAAGAAGTAATGCACCTAGTAACAGACCTCAACAACAGGCCAGAGACTGTCATAGTCTTCACAGATAAAGAAGTAATGCACCTAGTAACAGACCTCAACAACAGGCCAGAGACTGCCATAGTCTTCACAGATAAAGAAGTAATGCACCTAGTAACAGACCTCACCAACAGGCCAGAGACTGTCATAGTCTTCACAGATAAAGAAGTAATGCACCTAGTAACAGACCTCAACAACAGGCCAGAGACTGTCATAGTCTTCACAGATAAAGAAGTAATGCACCTAGTAACAGACCTCAACAACAGGCCAGAGACTGTCATAGTCTTCACAGATAAAGAAGTAATGCACCTAGTAACAGACCTCAACAACAGGCCAGAGACTGTCATAGTCTTCACAGATAAAGAAGTAATGCACCTAGTAACAGACCTCAACAACAGGCCAGAGACTGTCATAGTCTTCACAGATAAAGAAGTAATGCACCTAGTAACAGACCTCAACAACAGGCCAGAGACTGCCATAGTCTTCACAGATAAAGAAGTAATGCACCTAGTAACAGACCTCACCAACAGGCCAGAGACTGTCATAGTCTTCACAGCCCTTGCTTTTTTTTTTAAAGCCACTCAGGGGCTGACACAACACT
This sequence comes from Achatina immaculata, assembly GCA_009760885.1. Lineage (NCBI taxonomy): Eukaryota > Metazoa > Mollusca > Gastropoda > Stylommatophora > Achatinidae > Lissachatina > Lissachatina immaculata. The sequence continues at coordinate 10,129,463 of CM019691.1, forward strand.
GCAACCTGTTAATCTGTCCTGAGACAGTTGCCTGCTTGTGACAGAATACAAAGCAAAGTGAGATCAGTCAGTCCTGAGACAGTTGCCTGCTTGTGACAGAATACAAAGCAAAGTGAGATCAGTCAGTCCTGAGACAGTTGCCTGCTTGTGACAGAATACAAAGCAAAGTGAGATCAGTCAGTCCTGAGACAGTTGCCTGCTTGTGACAGAATACAAAGCAAAGTGAGATCAGTCAGTCCTGAGACAGTTGCTGCTTGTGACAGAATACAAAGCAAATTGAGATCAGTCAGTCCTGAGACAGTTGCCTGCTTGTGACAGAATACAAAGCAAATTGAGATCAGTCAGTCCTGAGACAGTTGCCTGCTTGTGACAGAATACAAAGCAAATTGAGATCAGTCAGTCCTGAGACAGTTGCCTACTTGTGACAGAATACAAAGCAAAGTGAGATCAGTCAGTCCTGAGACAGTTGCCTACTTGTGACAGAATACAAAGCAAAGTGAGATCAGTCAGTCCTGAGACAGTTGCCTGCTTGTGACAGAATACAAAGCAAAGTGAGATCAGTCAGTCCTGAGACAGTTGCCTGCTTGTGACAGAATACAAAGCAAAGTGAGATCAGTCAGTCCTGAGACAGTTGCCTGCTTGTGACAGAATACAAAGCAAAGTGAGATCAGTCAGTCCTGAGACAGTTGCCTGCTTGTGACAGAATACAAAGCAAAGTGAGATCAGTCAGTCCTGAGACAGTTGCCTGCTTGTGACAGAATACAAAGCAAAGTGAGATCAGTCAGTCCTGAGAATAAAACTAATCTAGATGAGGCTGATGATGCTACTATTAACAGAAATGCATACAAGTATTAATGGTGTAGAGCATGAAAATAGATAACCAGAGTCTGATGAGGATAGAAAGAGACAGACAACTCTGAGACAGATGAATGGCTGCACACCCACATTCAGTTTATAATGAGTTGTCAAAATAAGAAAACAAACTAAAATATGTAACTAAAAACAAAAACTGAATATTGGATCTGATCAGTCTTTCATAATTTAAGGAACTGGCTTTCCCTGACGGGGAGAACATTTTAAAAAAAAAAAAGGTATGCAGGAAAAAAAAAGGGTAACCTGAAATTATGCATAAACTACAGAACTGTTGCCCTGATTAGTCATGCCAGTAAAATTTTGTTAAAAATCATAATAGACAGACTTTGTAAGAAAATAGAAGAAGCCAATATGGTCGACACTGGTTTCAGGCAAGGAAGATGACCAAGAGATCCTATATTCAATATAAGATTAATAATAGAGAAATGCAAGGAATTTAATATGAATCTATATTTAGCTTTTAGAGACAACTCAAAGGCATCTGATTGCGTACAACACCAGAAACTTTGGGAAATAATGGAAAAAATGGGATTTCCAACACATATGATACAATTAACATCACTTCTGTATCTAGACCAACAAGCAGCAGTAAGAATAAATGGTGAAACAACAACTTGGTTTGACATAAAACAAGGGGTCCATCAGAGGTGCATGTTGTCACCTTACTTATTTAACTTGTATACTGAAAATATAATTGGGAATATTAGAGAAGATGTAGACAAAGAATATTACAATGCCATAACAATTGGAGGTTATGAAATACCAGAGATTAGATATGCTGATGACACAGTATTACTGTCCACAACACAAAAAGGGAATGGAAAAACTAATTATATCAGTCCGTAAGAACAGCGAAGAACAAAACCTCTATCTCAATGCAAATAAAACTAAATTGATGACAACTGACAAAACAAACAAGGCAGCTGAAATATATATCAACAAGGAAAAACTGGAAGAAGTGGAGAGTTTTTAATGTCTTGGATCACTACTAACTAATAATGGAGATACAATGAGGGAAATTAAAAGGAAGACATCTACTGCTCTTCAGAAAGTAAAACAACTAAAGAATCTGTGGAGAGGAACAGACAGAACCACAAAAATAAGATTTTTAAGGGCATGCATCTTTCTCATCGCAACATATGCCTGTGAGACCTGGACACTTAACAAAACAGCTGAGAAACACATAAATGCCTTTGAATGTAAATGCTACAGAAGAGTTCTTAAATATCATGGACACAAAAATAGAACAAATATATCCATACTACAAGAACTTAATATTGAAGAAGGCTGGCAAGTAAAGAGGATTAAACAGAGAAAACTTACAATATTTTGGACACATTAAACGTCATGATAATCTAGAGAAGACCGTCGTGGAAGGGTACATAATGGGAAAAAGAAAGAGAGGAAGACCAAGGCGAAGATGGCTGCAAAACATCGTTGATAGTCTGCAAATGGATGCATCAGCAGCAGGGTATCTTGCTCACAACCGAGAGGCCTACAGGAGTGCTGTTAGGGAGGCAAAGTTCCACAAAGGACATGCAAATTAATGAAACTACTGAGACAATCTTTGCAGCTTTCACTGCTGTGCTTTTGTTACAAATGGTCATTTAATAGTTTTAAAAAGAATTATTCACAAGAACCTCTCACAAATTCTTAAGCCTGTTAAATACTGAACTCTATCATAGCATAAAGATACTGTTTTACAAGACTTTTACATGCCATAATTAAGTGTGAAGGATGCAGACCATAGACTTCTGGGATCAAGAATGACAATGGGGAGAAAAAAAGGTAGGCTAATGTAAAAAAAATATATACATACACACACACATACATATATACATATACACATATACACACATATATATACATATACATACACACATGCATACATATATGCACATATACATACAGGGTGTTTTTAAATCCTCACTACACTTTCTATGTAAAAATGAAGAAAATGACATCATAAAAAAATGTGCTGCACAGTCAATCGTGAAGAAAAATGCAGTGAATGGTTGCCATCTGCTGAAGTAATTTTTTGCACTCAAAACAGAATGGTGTTATCAATAGAAGAAAGAATTTTTTTGGTTGAACAAATGTTTCCAAATGGCAGTCGACTCACACAGATGTTCAAAGATTTATAGCAAAATTTCCTGATAAACAACCTCCTCATTGCACTACAGTTAGAAATTTATTGAATAAGTTTCGTGATACGGGAACTGTGGAAGATGCTCCGTGATCTGGTAGGCCTGCTGTGTCTGAAGAAAAATGTCTAGATATCCAAGACAGAATCCTGAAAAGTCCATGCAAGTCCTTAAGGAAAATGTCACAAGAAGTGAACATATCACTGAGCACAGTGCACAAAATTCTTAAACATCAGTTAAATTTTCATCCATTAAAGATTTCTGTTGTGTCTGAACTAAAAGCATCACCATCATCATGTGCCGTGCCGACTGGCGTTGGCTATTATGCTTCTCCAGAGTACACGATCCTTCATGCAGGCCATCAGTTCAGTTGGCGATCTCTCACACCATCCCGTCAGACTGTCCAGTATCATTTCTCTTGGTCTTCCTCTTGATCTTCTTCCTTCTATTTTTCCTGTTGTTATAATAGTTTCAATGCCCCCTCTTCTCATTGCATGTCCTATGAAAGTACATTGTCTCTCTCTTATCTTTTTGACAAGGTTTTTTGTCTCTCCAGCTCTTCTCATACATTCTTCATTAGTTTTTTTTGCTGTCCAGGGGATTTGCAACAATCTTCTAATAAACCACATTTCTGCTGCTTCCAATGATTTTTGTGCAGACTTGCCTATTGTCCATGATTCACTTCCATATAACAAGATAGGTTCAATATAGCATTTTAGGACTCGTTTTCTAACATTCATTGATAAGGATGTGTTGGATAATATGTTTCTCACTCTCTGAAATGCAGTCTTTGCTTGGCCTATTCTGCTCCTAATTTCTGTTCTGCATTTCCCATCTGAAGTTATTACTGCTCCAAGGTATTTGAATTTCTGCACCTGCTTTAGAATAGTTCCGTTTAATTTTATACTGCATGCTGGTGGATTCTGCTTCCTAGATATAACCATAGTCTCTGTCTTTTTGATGTTCAAAGTAAGGCCTTTCTGTTCACTTTCTTTGGCAACTTTATCCATGAGATTTTGCAGGTCTTGTTGGTTCTCAGCTATCAGTATTGTGTCGTCAGCATATTGAAGGTTGTTAGTATTGTATCTTCCAATTTTTATGCCTGGTTCTGTGATGATCATTCTTAGAATATTCTCGCTGTACAGAGAAAAAAAGGTCTGGAGACGGTACACATTCCTGTCGCACCCCTTGTTTTATAGGTTGATATTTTCCAGTTCTATTTTCAACTCGAATTGCTGCTTCTTGCTGCCAGTATAGATGTTTTACAATCCTCAGGTCTTTGGCATCTATACTGATGTCTTCAACCATTTTAATAATTTCATTATGTTTCACCTTGTCGAATGCCTTGGTGTAATCAATGAAACATAAGTAGAGATCTTTCTGTACTTCTAAAGCTCTTTCTGTTAGCGTTTGTAAAGCATAAATGGCATTGTATGTTCCCTTTCCTTCAACAAATCCAAACTGTTCATCTGCTATTTCCATTTTTATCTTTTTCCTTGTTCTTCTCATAATTATTCTCAGAAGTAGCTTCGTTATGTGACATGAGAGGCTGATAGTCCGGTGGTCATCACATTCCTTTGCACCTGGTTTCTTTGGTAGTGCTATAAACATGGATTTAATCAGGTCACTGGGAATATAACCACTGTTGTAAATTAAAATAAAAGAGTATGACAATCAAAAAAAGATTTCTGTTGTGTCTGAACTTAAAGAATGTGATAATCAATCCAGAGTCAACTACTCCATGTGGTTTCAAGCATTTTAGCTGAAGAAGATGAGTCAATTCTTGATTTAACATTCTTATTTGATGAGGCATGGTTTCATCCATCTGGATACGATAATAGCCAAAATAATCGTATTTGGAGCAGTGTTAATTCCAATGCATTTCATGAAGCGCCGCTATATGATGCGAAAACTGGGGTATGGTGTGCCGTCATAGAAAACGTTTAATTGGACCAATTTTCTTCAACAACACTATAAATGCCAATCAGTACCGTACTGACATTCTGGAACCTTTTTTAGAACAGCTGAATGAACGTGAAATTGAAGAAGCATGGTTCCAGCAAGATAGTGCAACTGCACACACAGCTAGAGCAACACATGGTTTTTTTGGAAGAAATTTTCGCAAATCGCATTAATATCTCATGAAATTTGGCCTGCTCATTCTCCAGATCTAAATCCATAAGATTATTATCTATGGGGTTTCTTGAAAGGAAATGTTTACACAAATAATGTACAAACAATTGAGGACCTGAAAGAAGCAATCAGAATTACCATTCAAGAAATAATAACAGATACATTGCTCAAGGTATTTGACAATATGAAGAGACATGTACAGTCATGTCTTGAAGCCCGTGGTGGACATTTCCAACACCTGTTATAATGAATATTTCAGTGGTACATTCCAGCTAACCCAAAACAGTGTTGTATCATTGCAGTCACTATTGTAACTAATTAAATGACTTTTTTTTAACACATTTTGTGATGACGTCATTTACTTCATTTTTCAATTTTTTTTCATAGAAAGTGTAGTGAGACTTTAAAAACACCCTTTATATATACATATGCCTTTGAGACCTGGACACTTAACAAAACAGCTGAGAAATGCATAAATGCCTTTGAATGTAAATGCTACAGAAGAGTTCTCCAAATATCATGGACACGAAAAACAACAAATATATCCATACTACAAGACCTTAATATTGAAGAAGGCTGGCTAGTAAAGAGGATTAAAGAGAGAAAACTTAAATATTTTGGATATATTAAACATCATGATAATTAAAAGAAGACCGTATTGGAAGGATACATAATGGGAAAAAGAAAGAGAGGAAGACCAAAACGAAGATGGCTGCAAGACATCGTTGATGATCTACAAATGGATGCAGCAGCAGCAGCAGGCCATCTTGCTCCCAACCAAGAAGCCTAAGGAGTGCTGTTTGGGAGGCAAAGTTTCACAAGGGACATGCAAATGAATGAATGAATGATATATACATACATATATATATATATACACATACATACATACACACATATATATATCAGAAATATGGGAAACAGGAGAACAAAGGTGTGTGACAAAGAAATGTCACAAAAGAATGACCACAATTCAAACACTGTGCTCCCATAGAACAAACCACTGCCAGCACACCATAACCACAAAGCTAAACTCTCATTCATTCCCTGGAACAACTTTTCTTTGTATTTTATTTCATTCTCCTACTTCTCTCCCCCTTATTTCCTCACTCACAAAAGGTTTAATCCTTTAAGTTACCAACAACTTCCATCTTATAGTCACAAACTTTGGCAGCTGTGGAATCCAAAGAAAATGAAACAAACTACATCTGGTGAGAGGTCATGATCAACAGTTTCCTGACATAAAAGTGGTGTCCATACTTGGGTGAAAACAAAGTGGGCTCCAGCTAAACTGAGAGGAGAAGAAAGAAATGGCGCCTGTGCCTGCAGTGAGAGAAAGAAATGGCACCTTTGCCTGGAGTGAGAGAAAGAAATGGCACCTTTGCCTGGAGTGAGAGAAAGAAATGGCGCCTGTGCCTGGAGTGAGAGAAAGAAATGGCACCTTTGCCTGGAGTGAGAGAAAGAAATGGCGCCTTTGCCTGGAGTGAGAGAAAGAAATGGCGCCTTTGCCTGGAGTGAGAGAAAGAAATGGCGCCTGTGCCTGGAGTGAGAGAAAGAAATGGCACCTGTGCCTGCAGTGAGAGAAAGAAATGGCACCTTTGCCTGGAGTGAGAGAAAGAAATGGCGCCTGTGCCTGCAGTGAGAGAAAGAAATGGCGCCTGTGCCTGGAGTGAGAGAAAGAAATGGCGCCTGTGCCTGGAGTGAGAGAAAGAAATGGCGCCTGTGCCTGCAGTGAGAGAAAGAAATGGCGCCTGTGCCTGCAGTGAGAGAAAGAAATGGCGCCTGTGCCTGGAGTGAGAGAAAGAAATGGCGCCTGTGCCTGCAGTGAGAGAAAGAAATGGCGCCTGTGCCTGGAGTGAGAGAAAGAATTGGCGCCTGTGCCTGGAGTGAGAGAAAGAAATGGCGCCTGTGCCTGGAGTGAGAGAAAGAACTGGCGCCTGTGCCTGGAGTGAGAGAAAGAAATGGCGCCTGTGCCTGGAGTGAGAGAAAGAACTGGCGCCTGTGCCTGGAGTGAGAGAAAGAAATGGCGCCTGTGCCTGGAGTGAGAGAAAGAAATGGCGCCTGTGCCTGGAGTGAGAGAAAGAAATGGCGCCTGTGCCTGGAGTGAGAGAAAGAATCACAGCTGCATAATGGGAAAAAGAAAGGGATGAAGACCAAGGCGAAGATGGCTGCAAGACATCGTTGATGATCTGCAAATGGATGCATCAGCAGCAGGCCATCTTGCTCACAACCGAGAGGCCTACAGGAGAGCTGTTAGGGAGGTGAAGTTCCGCAAGGGACATGCAAATGAATGAATAAATGAATGAATGAAACTACTGAGACAATCTTTGCAGCTTTCACTGCTGTGCTTTTGTTATAAATGGTCATTTAATAGTTTTAAAAAGAATTATTCACAAGAACCTCTGACAAATTCTTAAGCCTGTTAAATACTAAACTCTATCATAGCATAAAGATACTGTATTACAAGACCAAACATAAATGCACTAACAAACTTTCACTTTGTGCGAAAAATTGTTCAAAATGTTTTTTAAGACTAAGACTTGTGACTAAGACTTGCTGTCATTTCTCGGTACCATTTTTACAACCTTTTGCATTCAACCATTTCCATACAACACAAATTGTTTCAGAACAATTTTCTGCATAAATCTGCAGAGACTTAGCTCTGCTGGGCACAGTCTAAGACAGTACAATCATTCAGTGCTGCCAAGAACAAAGTCTGAGGCACTTTAGGCAGAATATTTTGTGTTCTTAGAACCAGATGATTTGGGCAGAATATTCAGTGTTCCCGACACCAGCTGATGATAAATAGTTTCAATAGCTAAACAGCATACGCATACATGCATATTTTCCGTTAAACTATTCTTTATTTCTTCTTTTCTGTCTTGAATTTATGAAAATACTAGCAACACAAGTCAAGACCCCCACATGCAACGTTTTTTTTTTTCTCTCTCTCATTCTTATCTCCAAGTTCTGAGTTGACTTTTTTTATTGCTAAATCTTGATATTTCAAGTCTCAAGTTTTTCAGTCAATTATTCTCATTTTGGAACTCATACCACTGTTGTTTCAGCTTCTTTTGAACACTTTCTGTCCGAGGCAGAGCTCCAGTTTCACAGCACACCTGCACTGGTCCCGCCTCCCCATTTGATACATCAACCAAACAGTTTAATAGGCGAACGACAATCTTGTCAATCTCCAGCGCAGAGCAGTCAATCTCTTGACAAACTAAATGTAGCAGCCAGAGATAACTTTCATGTCTACTGGACATAAGACTCTCAGTGTCACAAACTACACTATACTGTACAACTTCTGTCTTATGGACTGAATATTCCTCTTGGAGTCTGCGAAGTCTAGCTTCATTTTCTGGGGCTGTGAAAGGAAATAAAAATTGAAAAGTTTCACTTTATAAGCCATTTCTCAAAAACATTTTATTTGAAATAATGTAATGTTCCATAGAGAAAATGTTTTTTTATTTCAATGAGAAATTTTAGTTCAATAAATATGACACAAACATCATATGTTGTTACTGTGACATATTATGCAAATCATGTATAGGCAGAATCCGTCATGTTTGTTGTTACTGTGACATATTATGCAAATCATGTATAGGTAGAATCAGTCATGTTTGTTGTTACTGTGAATGGTTATGCAAATCATATATTAATAGAATCAGTCATGAGAGAAGAAAAATGCTCTGCAAGTTCTACAGCGGCTAACATTAACCTGTTTTATAACCATCTTTTAAGGGGAAATAAGCCATCAGTACACCATTAACATCATTTATCTACAGACAGAAGACAAACATGATAAAGTCCTATATAAGGCCACAGACAGAAGACAAACATGATAAAGTCCTATATAAGGCTACAAACAGAAGAAAAACATGTTAAAGTCCTATATAAGGCTAAAAACAGAAGAAAAACATGATAAAGTCCTATATAAGGCCACAAACAACCATATTATGACCACTGCCTGCCAAACAAAAATGAACAAGTTACTGCTGCCCATCACAGAACAGAACTGACTACAAACTCTACAAAGTGTATTTAAAGTTTCAAGGTTTGTAATTCTTCTCTCTGTGCATGTGGCCAGGCACCCCAAACTGTGGAACACATCCTCCAAAGCTGCACCAAATATGAGACAAAGAGAAGCACGTGCTGGCCCAACAAAGCGGCCCAAGAAGCCAAGCTCTGCAGTTGTATACAGAAACTACACACACAAAAATCCAGTCTAAGAACTGCAGGCACAGACAGTAAATGTGTACAGAGAAGCAGCCTTGTGAAATAATTATAATTTAGTTTCTTCACCGCACAATAGACAGAACAGAACGTTCACTATCAGCCGCAGGACACTGATGGATATATTGAGGGGGAGATATGAGCACCCGTGGACATGTCCGGAGTGCGATGATGATGATGATGATCCAAACCATAAACAACAGACAGAAGGAACAAATTACTAATTTTATAAATTTTAAATAAACCTTAAGAGCTCAACTTACATATCTGCCCAAACTGTCTGCAGTACAATTCAGTATTCACAATATGGCTCATTGTGCAGTGTTGAAATTCCTGACCCATCATAGTCCAGTCCTGTTTGTTCTCACACGATATGTCTGCGTGACCCAAAAATGTAAATTTGCTATTAATCATCACAAAAATAGCTTCAGCTCAGCAGTCTACAGTAAAAGACTACTCAAACTTCAGTAATTTTTTTTTTTAAATGATTCCTTTCTGACAGACCAAATGAAAACAATGTGAAGATAAACTGAGAGAAAGCTGCACTAGAAACCCAAATCTGAGAAGTCATCTTGTGAGGGCATGAATCACCTTTTGTTAGTGCTGTGATTTATGTGACAAATTTCTTCCAAAATTACAGAATAAAGCCACTAAATATATATATATGTGCATATTAATATCCATATAATGTAGGATTAGGGGGCTTTTACATACACTTGGCATTTGTGCGATGTGACATTTGAAAAGCTGACTTCCAAAATACACTTGGCATTTGTGCGATGTGACATTTGAAAAGCTGACTTCCAAAATGTATATAAATCTCACAAAACATTTTTATCATAATCTCTTGTTCTTGTAACAAGTGTTAACCAGTATAAAGACACCACAAGGGGTCTATATTGTAAAATGTGTTACAGACACATATGTCAACAGAAAAACACTGAAAACATTTAATGTCATTTTCAATCTTTTCTTGACATTAGTAAAGCTGTAAAAGTTCACCACTCAACAGAATAAATCAGCAAATGTTCTATTTAAGATTATATTGCCATTCACTGAGTTGGCAAAATTGTGTTGTGCTGTCAGTAAAGCAGAAATTATGTTCCAGCTGAACTGATTAATCTGACATGCTTCACTTAGCCTAGTCAACCTTTCCCTGGTTGCCTCACTGAAAACAGGCTGTCAGGGTGAATGAGATAAAGACCACCATATTCCCCATCCAGTAGAACTTAGCTGATACTGAAGCTGGCAATACAGAGTCACAGCAGCCAATACAGAGTCACAGCAAACGATACAGAGTCACACACTCAAATTTAATTCACTGAAACAAGATCTCCAACATAAACTTTTAACATGAGACCACGTATATCATATGTACAAGGAAGCTGAAACATTTGCTACCTGAAAAAACGAACAGCAAACTTTCAACTTTAACATTGAAATAATCACTTACCTTGCTTCATTTCATCATCGTACTCAAGTCTCTCTAATGCCATTTCAAGAGGTTTCACAACAGACCTTGCAATTTCAGCTCGGTACCGATGCACTGTACAAAAACAAGCAAGAATCTCACTAGGCGTTCACGCTATTAACTATTCTATACTTCTATCAGAAAAATACCTTTCAACGACTACCTCTTCATGACAAGTCAAACAGCAAAGATCAGGCTTAGAGAACAGAACAGAAACAAACTGCCTCTTTGGGAACAGAAACCATCAGAGAAAGCAAATTCAATACAAAATGTCTGCCGAAAACTGGTAGAAGTCTTCAAAAACACAAAACATAGAAAGATGTGAGAGAAAGAGAAGCCACTAGGAAACAGGTATGAGTTAAACACAACTATTTTATTTCTAGATATAAAATTTTGACACACTCTGTGACATACACTCTCAGTTTTGGATGAAAGAGTAAAAATTAACAGTACCATCATGTTAAAAGCTAAATGAGAATTGTAAATCAACAAAGAACTTTTGTGCCATCAGTCTCTGTACTCTGAAAGATACTCTGAAAAGGTCATCAGTCTCTGTGCTCTGTAGGATACTCTTAAAAAAAAGTCATCTCTGAAGAGTAGAGACTGATGACTGTAAAATCTAATCTGAAAAAAGTTCAGAGTTCAAGGATGATGATTCTAACTAACTCACATAGGACAAGCTACCATTTAATTGTGAGATGATAAAATACTAACCAAACCACTTTACAATGTCCGTGCTTGCAACCCTTCAGCCCATATACAAGAATCAAGTTCACTCTGATATATATGCCCTGTGCATGCGCACACACACACACACATAAGCACATACCTGAATATTTATTTCTTCTCATAATCATGTGAAAAGGAAGTTTCCTTTTGTCGGGCTCAGTGTTAAAATAGCATTCCAACAGCTGATCCAAATGTTGTAGCCTTGACTTCGATCTGGCAATATAAAGAACCAGTCTTTAAATGTAACACCACTAAGTTAGTAACCAGACAGTATCTTTTAAAAACATCTTAGAAAGGTCCCTGCTTGTAACTTGCAAATCTCAGGTCATGTTTTAAAAGATATCATTAGAAATAGACAGTATAATGGCATTCTTCTTAGAAAATGCAGGCAGTTGTTAACAGTGCTCATATCCTGTTCTATCAGGGCAAATGGTGTGAGAAAAGTGCCTTGTCCATGTTACAGTTTTCCCCTCTAAACTCTGCCAATTGGCTACAGAGGAAGACAAGATCCATCTGTGTGAAACTCTAGCAGAGCTGCAGGAAATAGAAGAAAAAGATGGGTATGCTAAAGAACCTTGGCGTCAACTTCTTTTGGGTCCCTCTGGATTTTTATTTCGGTGCCTTCTCTGGCTCTCCTGAGCTAGCCACAAGCTAGCATGCCTGAAAGAGCCTAGTAGTATCACCTGCTATCATACAGTCACAGGCAAACCCTGACAGAGCCTAGTAGTATCACTTGCTGTCATAGAGTCACAGGCAAACCCTGACAGAGCCTAGTAGTATCACCTGCTGTCATAGAGTCACAGGCAAACCCTGACACAGCCTAGTAGTATCACTTGCTGTCATAGAGTCACAGGCAAACCCTGACAGAGCCTAGTAGTATCACCTGCTGTCATAGAGTCACAGGCAAACCCTGACAGAGCCTAGTAGTATCACCTGCTATCATACAGTCACAGGCAAACCCTGACAGAGCCTAGTAGTATCACCTGCTATCATACAGTCACAGGCAAACCCTGACAGAGCCTAGTAGTATCACCTGCTGTCATAGAGTCACAGGCAAACCCTGACAGAGCCTAGTAGTATCACTTGCTGTCATAGAGTCACAGGCAAACCCTGACAGAGCCTAGTAGTATCACCTGCTATCATACAGTCACAGGCAAACCCTGACACAGCCTAGTAGTATCACTTGCTGTCATAGAGTCACAGGCAAACCCTGACAGAGCCTAGTAGTATCACCTGCTGTCATAGAGTCACAGGCAAACCCTGACAGAGCCTAGTAGTATCACCTGCTATCATACAGTCACAGGCAAACCCTGACAGAGCCTAGTAGTATCACTTGCTGTCATAGAGTCACAGGCAAACCCTGACAGAGCCTAGTAGTATCACCTGCTGTCATAGAGTCACAGGCAAACCCTGACAGAGCCTAGTAGTATCACCTGCTGTCATAGAGTCACAGGCAAACCCTGACAGAGCCTAGTAGTATCACTTGCTGTCATAGAGTCACAGGCAAACCCTGACAGAGCCTAGTAGTATCACCTGCTATCATACAGTCACAGGCAAACCCTGACAGAGCCTAGTAGTATCACCTGCTATCATACAGTCACAGGCAAACCCTGACAGAGCCTAGTAGTATCACCTGCTGTCATAGAGTCACAGGCAAACCCTGACAGAGCCTAGTAGTATCACTTGCTGTCATAGAGTCACAGGCAAACCCTGACAGAGCCTAGTAGTATCACCTGCTATCATACAGTCACAGGCAAACCCTGACACAGCCTAGTAGTATCACTTGCTGTCATAGAGTCACAGGCAAACCCTGACAGAGCCTAGTAGTATCACCTGCTGTCATAGAGTCACAGGCAAACCCTGACAGAGCCTAGTAGTATCACCTGCTATCATACAGTCACAGGCAAACCCTGACAGAGCCTAGTAGTATCACTTGCTGTCATAGAGTCACAGGCAAACCCTGACAGAGCCTAGTAGTATCACCTGCTGTCATAGAGTCACAGGCAAACCCTGACAGAGCCTAGTAGTATCACCTGCTGTCATAGAGTCACAGGCAAACCCTGACAGAGCCTAGTAGTATCACTTGCTGTCATAGAGTCACAGGCAAACCCTGACAGAGCCTAGTAGTATCACTTGCTGTCATAGAGTCACAGGCAAACCCTGACAGAGCCTAGTAGTATCACCTGCTGTCATACAGTCACAGGCAAACCCTGACAGAGCCTAGTAGTATCACCTGCTGTCATAGAGTCACAGGCAAACCCTGACAGAGCCTAGTAGTATCACCTGCTGTCATAGAGTCACAGGCAAACCCTGACAGAGCCTAGTATTATCACCCGCTGTCATAGAGTCACAGGCAAACCCTGACAGAGCCTAGCAGTATCACCTGCTGTCATACAGTCACAGGCAAACCCTGACAGAGCCTAGTATTATCACCTGCTGTCATACAGTCACAGGCAAACCCTGACAGAGCCTAGTATTATCACCTGCTGTCATAGAGTCACAGGCAAACCCTGACAGAGCCTAGCAGTATCACCTGCTGTCATACAGTCACAGGCAAACCCTACATGACATAGAGAAAAATGTGTTAATTAATGGCAAAATTCAGCAACTGAAACACCTGGACCAGAAACACTGGACAAGTCATGAAAGTACAGCAGTGAGAGAAAGTGGAAGATCTTTCAATGTACTGGAGGCCAGCTGGAGGATAGTAATATAAGTGGCTAGTAAGATACAATCCAGCTTTTATTCTTGTATGATTATTAAGACACAATCCAGCTTTTATTATATGAGGGGCGTTTAGAAAGTAACGCACCACATCGGTTTTTTTCAGCTAATAATGAAGTTAGAAGCATGAAATTTTGTACACTTTAAATATGGCATGTGCCGATTGAGTTCGGCCGCACAAGAATCCAGCAGACCTGCTTCTCCTTCACAACAATGCATGCCCTCACACAAGTCTGACAACAAGGGAAGCAATCACCAAACTGGGTTGGACTGTACTACCCCATCCACCCTACAGTCCCCATTTGGCACCCTCTGATTTCCATCTGTTTGGTCCACTTAAAGATGCACTCTGAGGGGTAAGATTTGAAGATAACAAAGGAGTGGTTCATGCAGTGAAGAAACGGCTACATAATGAAGAGAAAAATCTGGTACGGCTAGGAATACATACACTTGTTTCGTGCTGGCGTAAAGCCGTACAGGCTGATAGGGATTATGTTGAATAATACCAATGTTTACAGGATATATCCACGTATATTGTGTATAAATTTCAGGCTTTTTTAATACACAGCTCCTGAGAAAACCGATGTGGTGCATTACTTTCTGAACGCCCCTCGTAGTTATAATGCACCGTGATTATTAAGACACAATCCAGCTTTTATTCTTGTCATGATGCACTGTCTACTCAGTTAAACCAGCACTAAACCTTACACGCCACTGGTCAGTGTTCTGAATGCACTGAATTCATGAGCACTTTTCTGTATCATGAAGTTCTTCCAGTCACTCCAGACAAATGGCTTTTTCTCTGTGTACAAAAAAATCAACAAAAATATTAATGAGCAGAAATACTTTATCTCAGAATTTAAGATCATAAACATTTATATGTGCAAATATGATAAAGATTACTCAGATCAGGCAGCATAAAACTAGTGATTGAAAACTTATGATCCAGGAGCTGATAACAACCTTTGATTTAGTTTCATAAGGGAAATGATTTTTGCTTTGCTTCTTCATCAAGACTTGGTTTGGGCACTCTCAGTCTAACTACCATCATGGACTTATCATTTTAACACATTTTATTTTGAAACTAATCAGATCTCAATCTAGAGCTAAGCCCTCTTCCCTTCCATGTGTAGACTAAATGTCTAATTCCTCTCAATATGATCTTACCTGGACTAAGCTCCTTCTGAAGCTCCTTTGAATACTTGGACAACTCTCTGAAAGTCAAGTATGGAACAGTTTATACACACTACACAAAATACACTGTTTCTCTTATTAGTGTCCAGGTATCACATGTTGCTGTGATACTTGCTATCAAACAACTGCGGAGGGCGAAGTAAATGTTTGATTCGGCAGCCATTAACTCACAGCTGACATGCTTGGGTCATGGTGGCACAGTTGCTGTAACGTATTTCTCTACAGTCATCTAAACAGAATGCAGTCTTCAAAGACACAACATTACTATAACACTCACATTTCTCAACAGTAATCTAGACCTAGTACAGTCTTCGTTGACAAAAATATGTAACTTGTAACAGGTTTTTCTACCATCATCTAGACCTAGTGCAATCTTCATGGACAAAACTATGGAACTTATTATAACACTCACATTTTTCTACCATCATCTAGACCTAGTGCAATCTTCATGGACAAAACTATGGAACTTGTTATAACACTCACATTTCTCTACAGTCATTTAGGCCTAATGCAATCTTCACAGCCAAAATGATGTAACTTGCAGCAACAACTTCTTGTTTCCTGTAGCAAGTTTTTCTCCCAAGTAACCAAATGAATGGAACCTTTTTCATTAACCCGTAGCAGAACTGTGCAAATTCACCTGTTGGAAATTATAAAATTATTGTAACAGTTTGAAAAAAAAAAACAAAGCACTGCAAAAATCTCTTGTGCTTTTCAAGTGAGCTCACACTAGTTAAAATCTAAAGTGCACAATTATATTCCTCACTATTACATTTGTTAAACTGATATAAGATCCATAAATGAAATGTAACAATATCTGTCAATAATAAACAGTATATGACAAGCTGACAGTATTTAAATTTGGAACTGAAAAAAATTACTGATGATATGACAATTTTGTGCCAAAACAGCTACTCACATAACAAACCAATAGCCATTTCTAAGAATATAAACCTTCTAAGATATAATCTATATGACAAACCAATAGTCAATTAAGATATAATCTATATGACAAACCAATAGTCAATTCTAAGGACAGAAACCTTTCAAAATACAACCTGAATAACAAACCAATAGTCACATCTAAGAACAGCAACTTTTTAAAATACAATCTAAATAAGAAACAAGAAAATCTGAAATTAAATTTCTGTCCTTCTTGACTAAGCACCAATTTGCAGGACAGTCAACTGTTGTACTCTGCCACGTTAGCTAAACCTAAAATCTGTTACACACGTAACAGAAATAAAGATCAAAAGTTGTTTTTTTTTTTAAGATCACTTTACAGGAAATCATGACCCACATGGATATGAAAAAAATTTTCATTGTTTTAAGCAGAACCAAAAACTATGAAACAGATAAAAAAGCATAAACAATGAGCAAACAAATGAAAGGATTATTGAAAGCCAGAGTCCCTTAGATGAACAAAGAGAAATGGTTCACATTCATCTGCCAATTTCTATGAAATATAACATCTTTGACAAAGAGAAAAACAAACAGAAAAAGATCTGCAGATCAACAGAGTGATCCTTTATTATTTTTTATTTAATATGACAACATATGCATGTCCCTTGTGGCAAAGTTCCACAAGGGACATGCAAATGAATGAATGACAACATTTAGGTGAGTGATAATGTTTTCAAGCATATTCAATATTGTTGCTGAGATATAAATAACAACCTGGTAAACATAATTCCTTAATAAAGCGGGGGATGATGACACCAAGATCTGCCATGGGCATCCCATCAAGTTTCAGGTAGGTCAACAGCCGATTTATCTCCAAGTTAAAGGAGCTTGTGTCAAGTCTGCCCTAACAAAGAAACATTTGAACATGTTATCGAACATTCAACGGTAAAGATGTCTCAAATAACAAACAAAGCTCATGTAAAATCTATCACAATAAAGAAAGGCATACACATGTTATCAACTTTCAACAGTGAGGAGATCTCAAAGATAAAGGAGCT
The DNA here is from genome assembly GCA_009760885.1 of Achatina immaculata. Lineage (NCBI taxonomy): Eukaryota > Metazoa > Mollusca > Gastropoda > Stylommatophora > Achatinidae > Lissachatina > Lissachatina immaculata. The sequence continues at coordinate 10,146,925 of CM019691.1, forward strand.
TGTATCAGATCTACCCCAATTAAGAAAAAATGTCTATATGTGTGATAAAAATTATTCTTTACGCTAGTTTCATAATGTGAACACTTCTTCCCACACAAAGCTTGGTCCGAGAATCAAATTTTTTTCTCTTTCTTTCTTTCTTTTTTTTTTTTTTGGATAAATAAAATGTTGAATATCAATTTTTCTGAATATAACTATTGTATGATTTATCGATGTATGTTACCAAGCACCTGAATCAATTCATTAAAGACAAGTTTAAAATGACAGAAATATTGATCCTCTAGACTTGTATCATTTTTTTAAACCCTAATCATTCGACGTGGACCCATGTGAAGCTCCATATTCATGGGATTTAGTTTTCTCTATGCTGAGACAGCAGTGTGTAGTTTTCTTTGTTACTCTCTCTATGCTTAGACAGCAGTGTTTAGTTTTCTTTGTTACTCTCTCTATGCTGAGACACCAGTGTGTAGTTTTCTTTGTTACTCTCTCTATGCTTAGACAGCAGTGTGTAGTTTTCTTTGTTACTCTCTCTATGCTTAGACAGCAGTGTTTAGTTTTCTTTGTTACTCTCTCTATGCTGAGATATCAGTGTGTAGTTTTCTTTGTTACTCTCTCTATGCTTAGACAGCAGTGTGTAGTTTTCTTTGTTACTCTCTCTATGCTTAGACAGCAGTGTTTAGTTTTCTTTGTTACTCTCTCTATGCTGAGACATCAGTGTGTAGTTTTCTTTGTGACTCTCTCTATGCTTAGACAGCAGTGTGTAGTTTTCTTTGTTACTCTCTCTATGCTTAGACAGCAGTGTTTAGTTTTCTTTGTTACTCTCTCTATGCTGAGACAGCAATGTGTAGTTTTCTTCATTATTCTCTCTATGCTGAGACAGCAGTGTGTAGTTTTCTTTGTTATTCTCTCTATTCTGAGACAGCAGTGTGTAGTTTTCTTTGCTACTCTCTCTATGCTGAGACAGCAATGTGTAGTTTTCTTCATTATTCTCTCTATGCTGAGACAGCAGTGTGTAGTTTTCTTCATTATTCTCTCTATGCTGAGACAACTTTGTGTAGTTTTCTGGTTTGTGTCTGCCTGCATTCATACTTGTATATTCTTTTTCAAAGACAACCTGTCCAACACAAGAATGCCAAGTACTCAATTCTTAAAGATGGGGTCACTGGGAAAGTTAGCAGGTCTTCGGTACACAATATTTCACAAGAAAACAACTTCCTCATCACAAAGATATAACTATTTTGTTAAAACTTACAGAGTATTAACTTAAGCTATTTCTATACTCACAGAAACAAACAATGATTGGTCCTTAGAAGATATGATCATATCTGGCGGAAGCAGGTGAGTAACAGACAGGTATGGAACTTTGCCCTCATATATTAATCTGATGAAAGTTAAGATGAAGTGCATCTGTATTTTATTTGTAAGGATCTTATTTCCAACAAGCTGTAAATAAATTCAGATGTAGCTACCATGCCACCACCTACAGCTGAAACATAATGTTAAGCATCTTTTTCTGTACAATCGCTGTTATGTGCTCACCCTTCTGAACACAACAAATAGACGGCTCACCATCCTTGAAAAAAATCATAAATATGATGAAAGATATATATGCCAGCAACCAGAGATGCCTGAAATGACAGAAAACAAACCACATGGTACCAGATAACAACAAGAGTAAGACAATGTTGCATACTCTCCTCACTTATTTTCCTGACTGTCATGGACTGGATAATGAAGACTTGCCATCAAAGACAGACCTAGTGGATTAACCTGGGGGCTCACAAATCATCCAGATGACTGTGACTTTGCAGACAATACTGGTCTACTCTCACATACCCAAAGAGGCATACAGGAGAAGACAAATAGGGTTTATGAAACAGCCAGATCAGTAAGACTGAATATACATCCGGACAAGACTAAGATCGTGAGAATCAATGAAAAAAAATAAGGAAAGAATCTCGGGTGAGACAAGAGAAGCTGAAGAAGTACAACATTTTAAGTATCTTGGAAGCCTCATTTCAGCAGACAGCAATATTCAGAAGGAAATATCTACAAGAACTGGATGGACAGGCATCTCAGAACTTTAACGAACTGGCAAACAAATGGAAATCTCCCATTCTTCATAGAACCCTCAAGCTCAGGATCTATAAATCTAATGCTCTCCTGGCAGGTGAAACATGGAGAACCAATCAGAGATTGAAAGCAAAGACTGAGAGGATCCGAAAGTTTTAAGAATAAACTGGGAAGAACATGTGACAAGTGAGGAAATAACCACATGAACAAGCAATGAGAACATTACTAAAAAGATCAAAAGATGAAGATGGAAATGCCTGGGCTACATACTACGAATGGAAAGAACAAGACACCCCTATACCACCTTGATTTGGACATCTCAAGGGAAGAGAAAAAGGGGCAGGCCACTGGGGACGCACAATATAGCAAGAGCTGAAGTAAGAGGGGCAGACATGGTTTGGGTATCCCAACTTGCTCAGAACATGACTGGCTGGAGAACCTTTGTTGATGCCTTATGCTCCACTGGGAGTACAGAGGACTGATAACAGTCCTTGCCCTAATCAGAAAACACTGAATTATGAAGCAATAAAATATCACACTTTTCTCACCAACTACGGCCCTCACCCCAGTCAGAAAACAAAAATTCCACCAATTAGTCCTCACTCCAGTCAGAAAACAAAAATTCCACCAATTAGTCCTCACTCCAGTCAGAAAACAAAAATTCCACCAATTAGTCCTCACTCCAGTCAGAAAACAAAAATTCCACCAATTAGTCCTCACTCCAGTCAGAAAACAAAAATTCCACCAATTAGTCCTCACTCCAGTCAGAAAACAAAAATTCCACCAATTAGTCCTCACCCCTGTCAGAAAACAAAAATTCCATCAACTACAATCCTTGTACCTGTCAGAAAACTAAAATTCCACCAACTACAATCCTTGCACCTGTCAGAAAACTAAAATTCCACTAACTACAATCCTTCCACCTGTCAGAAAACTAAAATTCCATCAACTACAATCCTTGCACCTGTCAGAAAACTAAAATTCCATCAACAACAATCCTTGCACCTGTCAGAAAACTAAAATTCCACCAACTACAATCCTTCCACCTGTCAGAAAACTAAAATTCCACCAACTACAATCCTTCCACCTGTCAGAAAACTAAAATTCCACCAACTACAATCCTTCCACCTGTCAGAAAACTAAAATTCCACCAACTACAATCCTTCCACCTGTCAGAAAACTAAAATTCCACCAACTACAATCCTTGCACCTGTCAGAAAACTAAAATTCCACCAACTACAATCCTTGCACCTGTCAGAAAACTAAAATTCCACCAACTACAGTCTCCACCCCTGTCAGAACACAAAATTCCACCAACTACAATCCTTCCACCTGTCAGAAAACTAAAATTCCACCAACTACAATCCTTCCACCTGTCAGAAAACTAAAATTCCATCAACTACAATCCTTGCACCTGTCAGAAAACTAAAATTCCACCAACTACAATCCTTGCACCTGTCAGAAAACTAAAATTCCACCAACTACAGTCTCCACCCCTGTCAGAACACAAAATTCCACCAACTACAATCCTTCCACCTGTCAGAAAACTAAAATTCCACCAACTACAATCCTTGCACCTGTCAGAACACAAAATTCCACCAACTACAATCCTTCCACCTGTCAGAAAACTAAAATTCCACCAACTACAATCCTTCCACCTGTCAGAAAACTAAAATTCCATCAACTACAATCCTTGCACCTGTCAGAAAACTAAAATTCCACCAACTACAATCCTTGCACCTGTCAGAAAACTAAAATTCCACCAACTACAGTCTCCACCCCTGTCAGAACACAAAATTCCACCAACTACAATCCTTGCACCTGTCAGAAAACTAAAATTCCACCAACTACAGTCTCCACCCCTATCAGAACACAAAATTCCACTACTAACTAGTCATGTCAGAAACCACTGAATTATGAAGCACTAAGATCTCAAACATTTCCACTGCTTTTTACAGTCCCCACTCCTGCAGAGGGGGGGAGGGTACTGATTTACAAAGCAAGAAGAGTCCATAATCATTTACTTTATAATTCTCTCAGACCCAAGATGTCTCATTTACAATAAGTTGGCTGTGAGCTACAAAATGATCAGACATTAAGAGGTCTACCTCACAACATCCACAGGCAGGATGTTTGGGTTTGTGAACATGATGCCAATGTAACAGACGGCTATGGTTTTATTCAAGTTGATCCACTCTGGCGAACGTGAAGCCTGAAACATATTCACAGATACAATATGCAAGTCATTACTATAATGGAATAATACACATTTTTAACACACTCTTGATATCAAGAAAGGGCCTTTTTTGTGGACACTAAAACACAGAACTGTAAAAAGGTGATAATATTATACAGCTGAAACAGTGGGCTCTATATGAATGTCTGCAGAAGCAAATTTATGAAAACGAATGTAATACAAAGATAAATGTAATATAAAAAATAAACATAAGGAACAGAGATTAAAAATGACAGCTGAGGAAACACAGATGAAAAAAAAAAATCTACAGTTCTTTAGTTCTTAATCATCACAAATGACAAAACTGAGAAACTGAGTAAGATTTCACTTAAACAGAATATAATCTGATGTTGATTCCTGTTATGAGACATTACAGATGTTCTTTCATTATAAAGTAACTTTGACTCTCCCATGTCCCAGGTTTACAAGCTTTTTAACTCTTTTGCTCCTTGTGCTGGATTAAAGATTATGTAGTCTTCTTCAGCGGATCTGAATCTCTCTACTGTGTGCTGGAGGAGTTTGATGGTAGCTACATCTGAATATCTTTCAATGCACTGCAGTTCAGCTGTACGGCAGGTACTTCTTTTCTCTACTGCAGTATGCATGTGCCATCATGTGTCTTGTGCACAGCCTGAAGTCTCTGCACTTTAAGTTGTTGACGTGGTCTCTGGGCTTGGGTTTTTGGCAAGTGTAAAAAGAGGGATGTTCTGATTGAGTCATTGGCGCAGTGGTTCATCTACTGATGTTTGCAGTTGTGTACAAAGTGTTTTGGTGCACAACCTGGTGGGGATATGAGATTGTAGAATGGTGGCTTCCTTCTTTGCCAGTCTGTGGGCATGTTCATTGCCTCTGATGTTGATGTGCCCTGGTAACCACAGTAGGGTCTTGATGTCACAGAAGGTATGTCTGCTGTACTTAGTATATTGATCGTGATGTGCTCAGCATCTGAGGTCAAGTTTCAGGGGTTTTGAAGAGCATGCTGAGAGAAGATAACAAGATTTTTCTTGTATGTGATGCTGGTTCTATCTCTGGTGGTGATAATGGTTGTCAAGGTTGCTGATGGTTGGAGCAGTAGGACCAGCAGAGGGGAGAGTGCCAGCTTCATAATTTTCTCAGAATCAGAAATTATGAGTGCCTCACACTCTACACTGTCCTTGAAGGTTGACTTATCAGTGTATGCCTGGATCCAGTCCTTATTGTATGATTCTATGGTCTCCAGTGCATAAAGATGACAGTCAAGACAACATCGGTTATCTTGTATTATGGATAATATCACATTTCAACTATCACAACATTAATCTGCCACTCCAAAGAATTATGTTAGCATTTTTATCTTAAGAACACAAGTTGGCTAGTTAATAATGACCCATCTTTTCATGCACAAGCTTCTCAATCCATGACCCACAAGCAGTGCCCTCCAGTCACGTCAACTGCAGAAATAGGTACCTGACCAATTTGTGTTGAAGAAAACAACCCTCAAAGAAGGAGAATATCTGCCTGCAAGACACAGTACATTACAAATGACTGTCATTTAGTGAAGGAAAACAGGATATCAGACCCACAAGTTTAGCCCCACAAATAAGAGACTCCGCCCAGGTCCACTGCAAGTGAAATTTTTTTTTAAAATCAATAAAAATGATTCGAAAAAGATGCAGCAACTTATTTTTCAACTCGGTAACAAACATCTAATGATACTTACCGCCGTCCGTCTCAACCTACGATTACCCCTAGCAATATCACCATCATCACTTTCATCCACAAAAATAACATCATCATGTTGCTGATCTTCTGGCTCATCTTCATTATAGAAATCTTCATTCAAACCATCCAAACCATTTCCAGCAACCTTAGCAGAGAACAAAACATGATTTATATTAAACTAGTTGCTATCAGAAATTTCACAGCTTGAATATGAATAGTTAAAAAAAACCAGATCAAAAAACCTCAAGCTTTTTATATGAACATTATAGTTAACCATTATGAAAATGACTGTGACAAAATCATAACAATTCTTAATGACTTTCACAGCGCTGTAAGGCTCATTTTATTTTCTTAGTATTGTCAGTGCTGGATCAGCAGCTTCTCTGAAACATTTCTGTTTTACATTTTCAGCTCAATACTAGATTATTAATAATAATCTGAAAATCCACATCTCTGTCAGTTTAATTTCTCTTCATTCTTTCAACAAATATCATACTCAAAGATTGTCCATCGTATTTCTCCACTTTGTGCTGTCTTTGATGTTTCCAATCAGTTTGATTTGTCTTTCTTTTCCTGTGCCAATTGGCCTGCCCATTAAATTGTTTTCCTGTCTCCCTCTTTCTTTATCCCTTGAGTTTTCCAGCCATTATCAAATTTTACGACTTCTTCTTCTCATGATATGTACAAAAAAATTTGGTCTTCTTTGTAGTTTTAACTAGTTTATATTGTTCTGTAACTGTTCTAAGATATTCTTCATTTGTTTTTCTGGCTGTAAAGAGCTGTTCTTTCTGATACCTTCAATAAAATTCCTCTTTCTGTTATCTTGGATTAAAATTCAGTTACAAATGGGGATCTAAAACTTTATCTTAAAAAGTTTATATATCTGCACTCTGCGGGAATTAACATGGATGCGCCTTCATTGAAAACAACAAAAAACACATTGTAAACATGTGACACATTCTCATTTTACCTTAGATTTTACATTCTTCCGCTGAGTAAAAGGCCTTTTAAGTCTGTTTAATGGATTACTGAGGTTTCCCCTGTGTAGTTCTCTAGATATAAGAACCAAGGTATTATAATAATGTCTGCAGTCAGAACGTCTAAAATAAAAATAACAGTCAATCTTTCTCGGACATGTCATGGAGAAGGAGGAAGTTACAGAACTTAGTAACGACTAGAAAATTCAAGGCAAACAAGGAGAGAACAGCCAAAAGAAAAATATCCCAACAGGCTGACCATGTGGCATAAAAAAAGAAAAGCATCCGAATCAATCTAAAATACCTAGGACTGCACAAGACAGACGCATAATCATCAACAAAATCTGACAGGGCAGGTAATGAATAAATAAACTACATCATGCAGTATGAATCATTTTCTCTACAGTTTGAAACAGGCTCACTTAATGATCACTTCTATTGTCAAGATGTTCTACAAATAATGTATTTACTATGAGGATTGTATGTGGCTTTTATTTTGCAGCTGACAAGAAATATGTATGTGTATGCATGTGCGGGGTGTGTTTTTTTTTGTTTTTTTTTTACCAAAATGTGAGAATGTTTGGCTTTCCCTTTTCATATCATAGTGTACCAGATTTATGGTTTTATCTTTTTTGTATCACAGTGTACCAGATTTATGGTTTTGTCTTTTTATATCGCAGTGTACCAAATTTATGGTTTTCCCTTATTATGTCACAGTGTACCAGATTTATGGTTTTCCCTTTTTATATCTCTTATATCCTTCCCATGCATTTAACATCACATAGGGCTCACAAGGTAGTTCGCCAATTTTTCCTGCTTTCAGCAATTCTTTCAACTTCATCATGAGATTTTATGGCTGTTAATTTGGCCTCTCTTAACAATGTCCTCTTCAGAATTTCACACAGTCTGCCTCTTTTTCTTTGGCCTGTTGTGTTCCACTTGATAGCTTGTTTTGGGATTCTCTGATCATTTCTTCTTATCAAGTGACCAACATATGTCCATCTCCTTTTCCTGATCACCCATGAGACTGGTTGTTGTTCAGTCATCTGTCTTATCTCTGCATTGTTCTTGAATTTGTTCCACTTGATGCCAAGGCATTTGTTTTCAAAAGAGTCTAATTTCTTTTCTATTTCTTTAGTTGTTTTCCAGCTTTCACATGCATAAATGAGGATGGATATTACATTTGAAGTTAATAGTCTTAACTTGGTTTTTGCGCTTATAACTTTTGAATTCAATATGTTCTCAAGATTCTTGAAGATCGATGCTGCTTTTGCAATTCTAATTCTAACTTCCTTTCTGGTGTCACCATCCTGGTCTATGTAGCTGCCAAGGTATGCAAATTGATTGACTTCTTCATTATCTGTCCCTTCTACGTGTATTTTTCCATTTTGATTAATGGGAATTTTCATTATTTTTGTTTTTTCCTTGTTAATTTCAAGTCCTATTATGCTTGCCAGTGAAGACAGGCTATCTGTTTTTTCTTGCACTGAATTCACATTGTTATTGATAAGAGCTATGTCATCAGCAAAATCAAGATCCTCTAGTTGGGTCCCATGTACCCAATCAATACCTGTGTTACCTGCGCAACATTTTTATATCAGTGTACCAGATTTATGGTTTTCCCTTTTTATATCACAGAATATCAGATTTATGGCTTTCATTCTTTATATTAATGCGATAGTTTTGTGTTTTTTTTCTTTTCTGTATTACAGTATGATTGTATATAATTTTCCTGGGTAATGATTTCTTTTTACTTTCACTGCTGTAAATGAGGACAAAGAAGCTGTCCAACTTGGTAGTCAGTGACCCATAGCTGACATGCTAACAAGGTGGTTTGCAAACCATAGCTGACATGCTAACAATTACTTAACTAGGTCAACAAAATGGTGGCTTGTTTGTCATCTGCTTATCGGGCAGTGATGAAAAGTTCCAGATCATAGATGATGGTTGCCTCTTTGGACTCCATGCTTTGCTTCACAGATGGCATTTTTGTCTTTGCTATAATAATTTTAGTCTCATTACTTAATTGTCTGACCTTGTATATGTTACACTAAGAATGCAAAGAGATGAAGAAAGTATATAATGTACATGTTACACTAAGAACACAAAGATTTGAAGAAAGTATATAATGTACATGTTACACTAAGAACACAAAGATTTGAAGAAAGTATATAATGTACATGTTACACTAAGAACACAAAGATTTGAAGAAAGTATATAATGTACATGTTACACTAAGAACACAAAGAGTTGAAGAAAGTATATAATGTACATGTTACACTAAGAACACAAAGATTTGAAGAAAGTATATAATGTACATGTTACACTAAGAACACAAAGAGTTGAAGAAAGTATATAATGTACATGTTACACTAAGAACACAAAGATTTGAAGAAATTTTATGGTGCAGCCATTACACTGAGTAAACAGAGATGAAGAAAGTTTATGGTGCAGACATTACACTGAGTAAACAGAGATGAAGAAAGTTTATGGTGCAGACATTACACTGAGTAAACAGAGATGAAGAAAGTTTATGGTGCAGACATTACACTGAGAACACATGGAACAATTTTACCTTCTCCTTCCAACTCTTGTCTCAAGGACTATGTCTGGCACTAGTTTTTCCTTTTTACAGAAGGCCACACCAAGTTTTGACAAGTAGTTGGCCCAAATTGTGAATACAACATCCTTAAAAATACAAAAACTTTCTGCTTTAAAACACTGAACATTTTGTTTTTTAGAAAAATTTGTCATGACATTTCACAGCCAGCCACCCAGCCAGCCATTCTCGTCTCTTGCAGAACTTTGCCTCAGGTCTCCTGTAGGCCTCTTGTGATTATCTGTAACTATTCTATCATTTACAGCATCTTTTTACCGGTGTTGTTTGGGGGTTTGCTCTGAGATTTAGACTTCAAGGATGATTGCTGGCATCCAGATGCACGACCAACGCATTATTCACCGTAATTACTAAATTGCTTATTAAAAAAAAAAAAAAACAACATTCTCCTGTCTAAAAGTAACAACATACGTAAAGGTTCTTTGATTGACTGGTGGATGTAAGTTATGTTTTAAGCAACTGGTGTCTAGGACAAAGATTTTGAAGAAAACGAAAAGGCATAAAACTGACTTTAATTCTAAAATAAAAATAAAGGCATTCGGCAAGCATCACTCCTTGTGAAACATTAGGAACCCTGATTCACTGGCCAGCTCAAAGTGAGACAGTATCTTCTTTCTTTGGAGTGCCATAGGGAGGCAAAACAAGATCTAGTCTGCAATGGCTTGCTGGTCCTATAGTAAAGGTAAAGATAATCCTCTTATACCATGGAGGCACCTAGTGGATGTGGTGTTGGTGCACTATTTTCTTCGACCCACTGGCACACTAGATGGTGATGTAGTTGATACCAGGCCTGGCCGTCTTTCCTTCCCCAGCTCCAGAATAGGCCAGGTACCAGCTGAGTGACTGGGGCACCTCTGACCACATGTGAACCATCGACCTTCGTCATGAAAGACTAGTGGTGCACTAACAACTATGCCACAACCCAGCAGCTGCTGATCCTGGTGTATATACCACACATACTTTATCTATAAACAGACAGGTATATACCATACATACTATATCTATAAACAGACAGGTATATACCATACGTACTTTATCTATAAACAGACAGGTATATACCATACATCTCTCTCTCTCTGAACCTTAAGTGCCCAGGGCACATGGGACTTCCACAAGGGTTTTCCACAAATGCCTGTCTTTCGCCTTTTTTTCTGCTCTTGCCCAGGTGAGCCCTCTATTGCTCAACATCCTTTCTGTTGTTCTTCTCCATGTCTCTTTTGGTCTACCCTTATTTCTGCTCCCCTGTGGTGTCCATTTTAGTGCTATTTTTGGTAGTGAGTTGTCAGTCATTCGGAGCACATGTCCCAACCATCGCCAGCGTCTTTCCTCAATAATTGTTGTCAGTGGTTTCATCTGCATTTCTGCTAATAAGATGTTATTTCTTATGGTGTTTGGCCAAAATATTTTTCTAATTCTTCGTAAACATTTAGTCTGGAAAGAATTCAACTTGTTTTCTATGGTTTTGGTGATTTTCCAGCATTCACTTCCATAGAGTAATACACTTAGAACATTACTCTTAATTATCCTGATTTTCATATTTATGCTTAGTTTTTTTTTATTTCCATATAGTCTGCAGCATTGCACAAGCCTGGTTTGCTCTAGTAAGTCTGCTGTTGATGTCCTCTGTGCTGTCTCCATTTTCTACTACTCTGCTGCCAAGGTATATAAATTCGTTGACCTCCTCCACTAACTTGTTATCTACTCTGAGTACATTTCTGTTGTTCACATTTTGCTTCATTAACTTTGTCTTTCCTATGTTGATCTTTAGTCCTATGTTATACCATACATACTTTATCTATATATGGACAGGTATATACCACACATACTTTATCTATATACAGACAGGTATATACCACACATACTTTATATATATACAAACAATACCACACATACTTTATATATAGACAGGTATATACCACACATACCTTATCTATATACAAACAGGTATATACCACACATACTTTATATATATATATACAAACAATACCACACATACTTTATCTATATATAGACAGGTATATACCACACATGCTTTATCTATAACCTACATCTTACATCCTTCCTGTGCCCTTAAACGTCACATAGGGATCACACAGTTGTTTACCAAGTTTTCCTGTTTTCGGCGAGTTTTTCAACTTCATCAAGGGATGTTATGCCCACTAAACTTCATTTATGACCATTTGGACGTCATCAGTATCGTCAAAGAAGCGTCCTTTCAATGGTAACTTTAATTTTGGGAAGAGAAAATAATCGCAAGGAGACAAATCTGGGGAATAGGGTGGATGGTTGAGAACACACACTTGTCTTGGGGCCAAAAATTCCTGTACAACTAATGCCCAGTGAGCCGGTGCATTATCATGAAGAAGGAAAAAAACTGCCAGGTGTTGAATACTTGGGTCAGACTCGGAGAATTCTTTTCAATAGGCGTTTCAAAATACTTAAATAAGCTTTGGCAATGACAGTCTGTCCCTCTGGAATAAATTCTTTGTGAATAACTAATTTTTTGCCTTTTGGTGATTATGATGACTTCCACTGAGCACTTTGCCATTTAGTTGTGGGATCATAGCAGAAAATCCATGTTTCATCCTCTGCAACAATCAAATTTAAGAAATTTTATTTCTGCAACACATTTTGATGATGTCTTTTGTGTACTCAAAATGCTGATGTTTTTGGTCATCAGACAATGAATGTGGTACAAACCGGCAAGCAATTTTTTTCTTGCCCAAATCTTCCACTAAAATTTTATGACTGGTCTCTTAGTTAACACCAAATTCATCTGCCATCATCCTAACAGTCAAACAATGATCTTCTCGTATCTGTTCTCTGACTTTTGCAATGAGTTCCTCATTACAAATAGAAAATGGCGTGTCCATGTCTAGTTGCATTTGTAATCATTTCCACACTACTTTAGAATCTGACTACCACCTGAATATCTGTGCACAAGAAAAACAGTTATCCCCATAAACTTGTCGCATCAATTCAGCTGTCTCAATGGCACTTTTTCTGAGTTTTAGACAGAATGTGATGTTAGCTTTTTTTGCACCATGCTGATTACATAAGAACGCACCTCTGACTAGATCAACAAAATGGTGGTTTGTTTATCATCTGCTTATCGGGTGGTGATGAAAAGTTGCCAGATCACAGATGAAGGTTGCATCTTTTGATTCCATGCTTTGCTTCATAGATGGCATTTTTGTCTTGGCCATAATAAAATCAGCCTCATTACTTAATTGTTGGACCTTGTATGAAACAAAACAGCTTTCTGAAAGACAGTATAACAAGACAATGTTGATAAGCAGTGGACTAGGAAAAATAAAGGTTGAAACCAATATTAAGCAATAAATAAGACACAAATGACAGAAATTACCAATAAGGATATAATACCAAGCTGATGCAATAATAGCAAAGATATGATGCTGAACAATATATATTTTAATAGTGCAGCCATGATTCAGGCACCGATACTGAAAAGAAAAAAGATGAAAACTATGAGCTACACACCTTCAGCTCCACACTTGCTCCATGTTTAATTAAAGCATCAACCTGACTTTGAATAATGATCTGATAAGCTTCGTAGATTGTCCATGGTCTACCCAACCCTGACAATGACATGTCAGCTACAGTTCACCAACCCTGACAATGACATGTCAGCTATGGTTCACCAACCCTGACAATGACATGTTTCACTGATTGCCAAATTGAAATGTCTTCATCCCAGTATACAAAGAGTTAAAACACACATCAAAGACTAGGTATGTGAAGTGTTTTTTTTTTCAGAAAAACCTGTGATGGCCAATGTGAATTCTTTAACAGCAACACTGTATGACGTTTTCAAACAGTTTTTGGTTCACTAACACTGATTTCTTCTTTCACAAGAAATGACAAAAACAATTTTTGATAAACTTTTACTCGAGAAATGTTAGGACAGTCTTAAAACATTTTAAAAACTGAAATACACTGCTATCTAATGTCGTGCTGGCTGAAATGTTTGAATGCTTTCAAACTTTGTCTTGTCTTCTATCTCCCAGTAACTGCCAGCTGGTGTTCTCTGCAGCCGATGCTGTGAAGATGTTGCGGAACAGCATTGTATCAGCATGGTAGCATGTTATGGCGGCTATTTTTTCAGTCTTGGAGTACAGCTAAAAGGGGTGTGCAATGCTTCTTTTGCAGACTCCACCACCATGGGGACTATGGCGATCCCTGCTCAGTTAGCCAGGCTAGGCCTGTTAGTGGGGGTACCACGGAGAGGTGGGACAGGGTCTTGGTCAGCTATGGTTCACTAACCCTGACGCCAGCATATTTGCTATGGGTCATTGATTTGCCTCATCGGACTGGTATCTCAAAATTTAGCAAAATCGCAAACTTTATCTTTAAAGAACACAATGGAGGTTTCATAAAGGTAAGCAGTTTATGCAAAATTTTTCATTAGGTTTCACAGAAATTTAAGGTGTTTATTTTAAAATTTTCTGTTAGATTTTAAAATGGTAAGCAGTTTATGCAAAATTCTCTTTTAGGTTTCACAGATGTAAAGCTGATTACATAAAAATGTTTATTTCTCATAAATTTAGTGCAAAATGTTAAATCGCCAATAACATAAACTGAACTCTGAAGGTATTGGATTATAGCATAAATTATAGCAATAATAACATATGTATGATAACACTATTTATGATAACACTGCCTATGGTTACAACAGGTAAATCCTACTGCATCAAAAGGAAGCTACTTGTATAATCAGCTTACTTTGCTTTTCTGATGACCGCTTGCTGTCTTTAGCAAGTTTCACTTCACGAGTGCTGAAGAATTCTGATGTGCTGGCTGTAACTTCTTGCACAATTAATTCCTGCAATAAAAGAAAATAGAAAATTTTATAAAAATGTTTTAATTTGTAAAATTATATGCAATATGAGGAAAATATCAAACTACTGTCTTCAAGATAGCACATGGCTACCACCGGCTGCAAGCACACCTATATAACCTTGGCCTGTCACATACCTGCCAAATGTGCATGCCAGACAGGTCTTCAGATTTCAGAGTGCATCCCACAGTACTGTCTCCTCTATCAAGAAGCCCACTCCAGCTTTGGCTACAGGGGGCCACACAGGAAAATTGGGGCCCAAAGCAAGATCTCCAAAGGGCAACACAATTTTTCCAGACAATATAGCCATATGAGGCCAGAACCATGGAATGAATAAGATGAGGTGTGTGTGTGTGTGTATATATATATATAAAAGATAAAGCTATAGCTATGAACTGGCAAATACTTTATGTCAGTGGTTCCCAATTAACAAAAGTCAGCGGACCCCTGTTGTTTAAAAATCCAAGACATGGACACCCATACTTTGAAACAGTTTCATATCTGTATGGTAGCTATGTGCCTTAAATGCTCAATAATTTTTTCAGAAAATGCGGGTAACCTTTAATAAGCAAATGCTACACTACACTAAAAAAAAAAAAAAAACAGTACAAACTGTTCACATTTCACAGTCAAAAAAAAAAAAAAAATGACTTCAAGTTTCTGTCACGGAGCCCCACTTCAGGCTCCATGGACCACCAGTTGGGAACCACTGTTTCATGTAAACTGAATGGTGCCATTATTTTTTTATACAAATAAACATGAAGAGAGCAAGAGACACAGAGAAGCTATCACATGGAGTATGTTTGTGTGTGGGTGGGGGAACATTTAGCTCAAGAAGTGAATGAACTGATCTATAACTTATTGTATAAACTAGGAAAAAAGTAGTAACAGCTTTATTACATAACAACTACAAAGTTGTGACATTTCGGCGTGAGCTTTAATCATACAAACACATACAGGACGGTTTGAACTCGTTACTCAGTTACACATAATATTCTCCTCTTCCACAATCATAATCCCTCTCCACTAAGCTATCATGTAGATAGATGCGATCATAACAACTACACATCACAAGTCTCTATTTAAACATTCTCTATGCTTCACCATGTGCATTTCTGTACATTTCTGAACAAGCACATTTTGAACGTAGCAACGGGTGCATTTCTGAACATATGTCGGAAAAGCTCCATATTCTTTCAAGGCATCTCTGAACGAACGTTGGATAATCTACATATTCTTTCAAGCTAAGTGCTCTATTCATTTTATTTATTTATTTTTTTAACACAGCATTCATGTGAATCTATACTTTTTCTCCTCTCTCTTACTCTTCGTCCTGTGTGTTTCTGTATGATTAAGGCTCACAGCTTTACTGCAGTGCTTCATGTATAACTGCATACTTATGCACTAATTATTGTTTCTAAATTATTGTGTCTTTCTGTTGTTTTTTTCATTTGCTATCCTGATTTATGTCTTAATTCACCATAAAACACACAAGAATGATAAAAATAAAGCACATAAGTTTCAGATACTCTTCAATTCGAATATCTTATCTTACATCCTTTCCTTGCCGTTAAATGTCACTTAGGGCTCACATAGTTGTTTACCAAGTTTTCCTGTTGTCGGCGAGTTTTTCAACTTCATCAAGGGATGTTATGCCCACTAAACTGGCTTCTCTTAACAATGTCTTCTTTAGAATTTCATGTCTTCTTCTTCTTCTTCATTCACACTGTCTGTCTATATCTGCAGTCCTGTCTCTTGGATAAATTTCACTGTTTTTTTGTAATTCATGTATGGAACCGTAGAGCTTATCTTCTTTAGTGGTTTCACTGGGCCAGTAATTATTTCTCAACGTCAGAATTTCATGTAGTCGACCACTTTTTCTTCCGCCTGTTGTGCTCCACTTGATAGCCTGTTCTGGTATTCTCTGATTGTTTCTACTCATCACGTGGCCTACATATGTCCATCTTCTTTTTTTCTGATCACCCATAAGACAGGTTGTTGTTTACTCATCTGTCTTATTTCTGTGTTGTTCTTAAATTCATTCCACTTTATATCAAGTATTTTCCTAGGGTATTTGTTTTTAAAAGAGTCTAATTTCTTGCCTATTTCTTTAGCTGATTTCCAGCTTTCACATGCATAAATGAAGGTGGATATCACATTTGAATTGAATAATCTTAACTTGGTTCTTGTGCTTATAACTTTTGAATTCCATATGTTCTCAAGATTTTTGAAGGACAACAATGCTTTTGCAATTCTAATTCTAACTTCCTTCCTGGTGTCACCATCCTGGTCTATGTAGCTGCCAAAGTATGCAAATTGGTTTACTTCATTAACAGCTGTTCCTTCTACGTATATTTTTCCTTCTTGATTAATGAGAAATTTCATAATTTTTGTTTTGTCTTTGTTAATTTCAAGACCTATTTTGCTAGCTAAGGAAGACAGGGAATCTGTTTTTTTCCTGTACTGATTTCATATTGTCACTGATAAGACTTATGTCATCTGCAAAATCAAGATCTTCTATTTAGGTCCCATGTACCCAATCAATGCTGGTTTTACCTGTACAGCATCTTTTCATTATAAAGTCTATGGCAATTCCAAAAAACATCCTTGTTTCAAACTGAAACCATTCACTCATTCCTTCTTCTGTCTTGACTGCACAAACATATCCATTGTAGAGATTTCTAATGATTTTGACAATTTTAGATGGTACTCCAAATAATCTTAAAATTCTTTACAATGAATCTCTGTATATGCTATCAAATGCCTTTTTAAAGTCTACAAGTTCAGGATTAATGGTTTTTGCTTTTCAATATGTTCTTCAAGTATTATTCTTAGAGTAAAGATCTGGTCGAGACAGCTTCTTCCTTTTTGAAATCCTGCCTGTTTTTCTCTCATTGCAGTATCCACTACATCCCTAATTCTATTTAGAATCACTTTATAAAACACCTTTGACACAAATGATAGTAAGGTTACACCCCTCCAGTTATTGCAGTCACTGAGGTTGCCTTTTTTGGGTATTTTAACAATGATTCCTTGTTTTCATTCAGAAGGGACCTTTTCTTCTTTCCAGATTTTATTAAACATTCCTTGTAGTTGGCTCATGTTGTCACTGTTAATACCTTTTAACATTTCAGCTGTTATTTCATCTTCACCTGTAGCTTTGTTGTTAGCCATTAGATTCACTGCTGTTTCAATTTCATTCAGTGTAACTTCATTTAGGTTGACATTTAGTTGTGGAACTGGTAAATCGGTTTCAAGATTTATTAAATAATTCATTTGGGTTTTGTCGATTCAGCATTTCTTGGAAGTGGAGGTAATAGCACCTGTTAGCTTCTTCTGTACGTTATATAGAGTTTTGCTGTCTCCTATTTTTGCTGCATTTTCTGCCATATTGTCCATATATTCTCTTTTGTCTCTTCTAGCTGAACTTTTTAATAGAAATAACGAGTAGACCGAAATAAAAACCTGTGCCTACCTGTGACTGTGTCTGACATTCAGTACAAAAGAAATATCCGTCTAACTCGGTGTAGTCGTCATTATTACATACAGGGCATTTATGAGGCATTATGTCCTATAAACACGGGACAGTCTCTACTTATCGTCTTGTTCCACCACGTCTGTTCTACTTAAATTACGGGAAAGGGCACTCAAATTTAATTCCAACATAAGAGAGTCCATCTATCTATTCAGAGTTCTGGGGATTGTTAAGGCCAAGTTTAGTAATCACTATCTGGCTATGGGTAGTCTCTGTCAAATGCTACAATGCAAGGAGTCTGAGAGAAATTGTGTAAGTCAGTGCAAAAGTTCTCCCCCTGTTTATCAGCTTTCATCAACTACAAGCCCACCTTTACAACAGGGAAAACCCTCCGGGTCCCGGAGCAATTGATCCACTGGACCGCTCTCTCATAGGGCCTGGCTTTATGTAGATGTTAAACTATTGTTCTGGAATGCTGACTTGCCTGCGTCGTGCGCACATTGCAGTTTTATCATAGCCGACAGTCAGAAATTTTAAAAAAAAAAGAGCATATACCATCAACCACTTCCGTTAATATTTTCCTTCTTTTCTATGTGTATTATTTAACATTCTTCTCCCTCGACTCCATCTTCTCTCTCTCTCTCTCTCTCTCTCTCTCTCTCCCTCCCTCTCTCTCCATCCCCCTCTCCTTCTCTCTCTCAAACATCTTTTGGTCTCGAAAAATAATAGAATAAATGACCATGAACATTGTTTTCTACGGGACCTCAGCTTTTGGTCTCTTCTGTTAAGACAGTCTGTAACATAGTTTGGAGACCGGCTAGCGTAGTGGTTACAGAACTCGTCTACCAACCGAATGGTCGAAGATTCGAATCCCCAACTGCTGGGATTTTTCCGACCACGGCCCCGAGGTCACCCAGCCTCGTAAAATGGGCAGCAAGGAAAGGAACTGGCCACCCTACCTCCTACGCTGATAGCCCAGCATAATGAGGTCTCTAACGCTTCATCCCCTACGGCATTTGCTATGGGACTTATCTTTATACAATAGTTTGCAGCCTAAACCAGAATGATCCAGAAACCAGACGTTTCACTTCTAAATTTACAGCCAAAACTCGGCTGCTTACTATCTAGATTACACAACAGTTAAAGCAATGAGAAGATGTTGGTTAGCATTTTGCATATCGTAGACTAATGTACTTTTGATCTTCATTGCCTAGGCAGCTGTAATATGCGCCCCCCCCCCCCCCGTTTTCTTTTTTTTTTTTTTTTGCCAGCTCTCGGTTAACAGAGAGGCTGAGAAGAAAAAGGGCGGGGCAGGAGGGCTGGAAAAGGGACATTTCTTCTTAACTGAGACCCATGGTATTTATATGTAAACATTTATAGCCTATCATCATCATCAGGTTCCGTGCCGACTGGCGTTGGTTATTATGCTTCTCCGAAGTACCTGATCCTTCACGCAGGCCATCAGACAAGTCACACCTTACAATTTACAGCTAAGTACTCTTTAAAAAAATTTTTTTAAATAGTATTCATGTGAATCTATACTTTATCTCCTCTCTCTATTTCTTCGTCCTGTATGTTTTTGTATAATTAAGGCTCACGCCGAAACGTCACAACTTTATAATCGTTAAGTAATAAAGCTGCTCCTACTTTTTCCTATTTTATACATTCCCGTCAAGGATGTAGACATTTTGAAACTTACCGGACGAATAGCAGCAAGTATGTCAACATCCGAACCGGCCGAACTACAAATAACTGCAGATTTGGATTGCCAACTTTCACAAATATACGTTGGTTTCTCACGGATACGCTATGACTGCACATGTTTGTTCTTGTGGTGCATCCAGACATTTAAATAAGCATTTGTGGCTCTAAAACTGCAAATGCAACAGGATGAGCTTGCAGAGTCTGACGGAAGAGCAAAAGAGAAAGATTGAGGAGAACAAGCAGAGAGCCATCGCCAAGAGAATAGAACGGCTAAGCCCAGTGAAATGTAATATTGTGCCACAAGATCTTAGAAATGCAAAAGCTCATATGAGCTCTAGTACTGAAGGTGTAGTAGTTAGTACTGGTTTAAATGCACATAATCAGTTTCGCTTGGGTGTAACTTCTTCCCAACCAGTTAATAACAACAATACGAAGTACTCAAAGTCTGGAACCACGAGTTCTTCTCAATCATCTAATAACAGTACGAACTACTCAAAGTCTGGAACCACGAGTTCTTCTCAATCATTTAATAACAGTACGAACTACTCAAAGTCTGGAACCACGAGTTCTTCTCAATCATTTAATAACAGTACGAACTACTCAAAGTCTGGAACCACAACGAATAATTACATAAATCGCCCAAATGTGAACCATTCAACGCAGCAGAACTTTGCTGTACCGAAGGAGAAATCGTCTAGAACAACGTTGCCAGTTCTGAGTGGAAAATGTGTTCTTAGTAGCAATGATACATTTACTGTTGAGGTAGGCTATAGTGCTGCACTGATACAGTACTTCAAACAGTTGAAAACAAGAAGCTATGGTAAGTATGTGTATTTTAGGATGAGAATAGTCTCAAGAGTAGTATTTGTTATTTAGTTCATGGTGTTTTCACCTCATATAAGCCAACATTTAATAATTATTCTCCATTGGTATCTGTGCTTATAGATTTAATTTGGCTCAACATCAGTGATTTCCAACTTTTTCAAAACTGCAGAATATCTCTCTCTCTGTGTCTCTTTCTTTCTCTCTCTCTTACTCAGTCCTTGCCAACAGGCATAGGATATCGCATCCTTCCATACCAATCTATTCCTTGTGCTTATCAGTAGACATGTCACTGAGCATTTCCTGTGCTAGGATGCCAAACCATCAAACATCTTTTGTCTCTATACCTTCGATCTTCCTTGTTGGCATTAAGTGCTCTAGCTCGCCTCCCCATCAGACATGCTCCACAAATTTATTGTCATTTTCTGATCTTCATTTATAATTACTAGATGTTTCTAATCTGTCTGCCCTTCAGATGATGTCACATTTTGTTTTGTATGGTCACTGCTTGCAGTGATTTATGTTTTATTTTTTGCCGCTGTTGGTGGTTAGTTTCAGCAAATTGTCAGGGTGTATACATGAAGCGTCACTGTCAACATTTTCATGACTGATCTAGATATCAGCGCACTTCCATGTCTGTGTACTTGACAAATGAGACAAAAATCAACTATGTTCTCTACACTAGTGAAGTCTGTTAAGAATCTGCAGCTAGTGGGGAGTGTTCCTAAGTGCTGTTAAGAAATACAAGGGGTAATTGATAAGTTCTCAGCATAAGGTACAAATACTTGAAACACACAGTTGATATTAGGTGCATTTGTAGATAGGCTAATGTAAGATTAAACACCAAGTTTCAAGAAATTAACTGCAACAGGCTACTGAAGTGGTAAGGGGTGGCAGAAAATGGATACAATTTCTAATCAAGCAGTCATTCGCTACCTCTGCATCAAGGGTTTATCATTGAAGGAGATCCATGAGGATATGGTAGAGACTCTGGGGGGGGGGGGAGTGCCCCTTCTTACAGCACAGTGAAGAAATGGGCAGTTCAGTTCAAACATGGAAGGGAGAGTCTGGAAGACCAAGAACGGTAACCACCGATGAAACCACTGGCAGAATCCATGACATGATAATGGAGGATTGACGACTAACTGAGCAGTACATTGCTACTGAGTTGGGCATCTCCCAGGAGCATGTTCATGCCATTAATCACAATGATCTTCAAATGACAAAGGTCTCTGCTCAATGAGTCCCAAAAATTGTTGGAGCTGATCACAAATGACAAGTTCTCAACATGTCAAGAGACAGTCTTGGCCATTTTTCTGCAGATCCTGAAAAGTTTCTTCAGTAATTTGTGACTATGGATGAGACTTTGGTTCATCATTTTCAACCAGAAACAAAAGAACAGTCAGAGCAGTGGAAACATGATGGATCCCCACCTCCAAAGAAAGCAAGGGTGGTTCTGTCTGCAGGCAAAGAGATGGCATCCATCTTTTGGGATTTAGAAGGTGTGTTAATGGTAGACTATCTTCAAAAGGGCAGAACGGTCACCGGGGCCTATTACGCTAATCTTGTGAAGCAACTGCTGGTCAAATTGAAGGAAAAGCGTCGAGGGAAATTGATTAGAGGAGTCATCTTTCATCCAGTTCATAAGTCGGCAGTGGCTGCCATTCATGAATGCGGCTTCCAGCTTCTTGAACATCCTCCTTATTCCCCAGATTTAGCCCCTTCGGACTATTACCTGTTTACCAAACTCAAAAAGGAGCTCAGTGGTCGCAAATTTGTTTCAGCTAATGACATCATTCATGCTGTAGACCACTTTCTACTGGCACAAGATGCCGACTTTTACAAAAAAGGGACCTATATCAGGATCTTTGAACTAAGTGCATAAACTTGCAAGGGGACTATGTTGAGAAATAACCCAAAAAGTTGTCCACAAATAATCTGTTGTACCTTATGCCGAGAACTTATCAATCACCCCTTGTATGACAGTGCAGCTAGTGAGGAGTGTTCCTAAGTACTATTAAGAATAACAGTGCAGCTAGTGAGGAGTGTTCCTAAGTACTATTAAGAATAGCAGTGCAGCTAGTGAGGAGTGTTCCTAAGTACTATTAAGAATAACAGTGCAGCTAGTGAGGAGTGTTCCTAAGTACTGTTAAGAAATATGACAGTGAGCTGGTGGGGAGTGTTCCTAAGTACTGTTAAGAATAACAGTGCAGCTAGTGAGGAGTGTTCCTAAGTACTATTAAGAATAGCAGTGCAGCTAGTGAGGAGTGTTCCTAAGTACTATTAAGAAATATGACATTGAGCTGGTGGGGAGACCCCCAAGGTATAGCTTTGGAAGTTAGAATGAAGGCTTTGGAAGGAAAAATGTACCATTTATAAAGGTATCACATTCAGGCAATTAAAAAAAAAGATAGAGTAGCAAGAGTTGGAAATATTTTGAATGGATTTGGAGCCTGTAAAGTCCTTTCATTTATGTATGATGGAACTGGGGAAGGAGAGGAGTAAGTGTCAAAAGTTTTAGTATACTGACTCCGTTGCCCCCCTTTTTCATTCCAGCATTGCAAGCTCTCTCTCTCTCTCTCTCTCTATTTTTTTCTCTTTAGTATTCCATGCAAGTAGGGCTGAATGCTGACACTGCAGTTTATCTTGTGGCTTTCTCTCTCTAGTTGTTTAGACCAGGTTGTCACAGGTCATTTTCCATTTGTGTCCTTGTTTTTGCCTTTGCCTGCCCTCTGGTAATTTCCCTTCCATCTCTTGCTTTTTCTGCACCAATGTAAAAGTAAATAACCCATTATATAAAGCTAAGAGTTACTCAAGTATGTTTGTTTAGAAATGGTTTCATCTCACTCAAGAGGACATTCCCTTTATCTCATTGGCTGCCTGTTCCGACACCTTAAAATGAGTTTGACATTCAGCATAGACACTTTGAGTGGCAATGTCATTCCCCGTGGTAGATTTTTCCTAGAGTTTTGCCTGTTGTTTGGCATACTCTTTTTGTGATTTCCAACTGCTGGTGGATTTTTTAGCATGTGACAGTGCACACAGATGTTTAGTCCCATGACCTAGAGACCAGGGGAGTTTATTGCTGGAGGATTCACAAGAAAAAAAAATCCCTGTCATTTCTTGTGGGATTTAAACCAACAGCCTCCAACACCTGAAGCGAAATGTCTAACACAGAGATCATGCAGTTCATGGTTGCTTAAAATTATACTGTTAAAAAAAAAAACGAAATGCAGCACTACTGTAGTCGTAATGGACGCCAAATTTCAAACTTGTATCACAATTTTATTTTATGGAATTAATGTTTCAATCTTGGCATGAAGAAACTTTAAGACTTTAACAATGAAATGATGTTCATCAAATTTGGTTTGGACTTTTATTCTTTGTGACTGAGGCCTCCATTTTAGTAAGGTGTCACTATGAGTCAGTGTTCTGTAGTGAGATGAGCCATACTTGCGCACTGAATTTTCAAATGAATTAATTTGAGGAGCGTCAATCTTTTATAGGCTTTCAATAACACGGCCAGTGAGTTTTGTGTTCAGTAAGTTTCACGGGATTCTCATGAACCTGTCATGAGTTATTGTCAAAAATGCTGTTTTGACTAGTGTCGCTTTTCTATGCTCATGAATCATCTACTGAGTACAATTCAGGTCAGCACGTGAAGTTGATGTCCAAATGAACGTTTCAGGCAATTTGTTCTTGTCTGATCAGCAAACTTCAGTTTAAATCACAACATCGTATTTGTTGCGTTTCTTTTTTTGAACAGTATGCAATTATTTGAGTAACTCAGCTTGAGTATAAAGCTAAGAGTTACTCAAGTTATGGTGTGTCTACACAGGGAAGAGAACTAATCACACAGAAACACTACTGATGTCCTTTTGTTTTATTTGCTACTTTATCACTTAGTTTTATCAATACAATCTATGCATCCACAGATCCAGGAACAAAACTCTGGTCATTTAAAATGGAGGAGTATAAGACTTTCAGTAAGTTACACAGGTTTACAACACTTATTCAGTGTTATCTGTATTTCTGTTATCACTTTGTTCATTTTTACACATATGTGAGAATAAATTGTTACCATTATTCTTATTCTTTGAAGATTCACTTCTCTCACTCTCCCTCCCCCCCCCCCCCCCCCCCCCGCCCAACCCCATGATATCTTAAAGCATTGCCTGGTTCTTACTTCTGTAACTACCATGCATGTGATGAAGAAAATATGTTATATGAGCGTGACAAAATATCTATAATTATTTAATTTTCCACGTGATATATTTTTATCCATGTGATGTGTGGTGTATGTCTGTTGTGAGATTCCATAACAGCATTTCATATCTGTACATTGTTAAGAGAAGCCAGTTTAGTGGGCATAACATCCTGTGATGAAGTTGAAAGACTCATGGAGAACAGGAAAACTTGGCAAACAACTATGCAAGCCCTATGTGACGTTTAACAGCACGGGAAGGATGTAAGATGTAAGATATATCTGTACACATTGATCACTGCAGTAAAACTAGAGAAAAATACCAGGAGTGCATTTATACCAGCAAAGTTTGTGTGCGTGTGTGTGTTTTTTTGTACTGTTTTCAACATCCCTTGATGTTTTAGCTGCAGCATTCTTCACAGCACACTAACACCATATCCCTATGTGCCTCTAAGGCATGACAGGATTACCTTTACCTTTTTTTTTTTTTTTTAATTCTTCACAGCCATTCTTTTTTAAAAATTGTATGCTGAAATTTGAGAGATGAGTTTTCCTTTTGTATTAGTCTTTTGTGTGTTTTTAATGATAAAAAAAACAACCCACTGTAATCATGAGATTCTTGTTTATGTGTGCAGATGTTTCAAATAAGAAACAGTGGGGCTTTTGCACAATGAAGTGGTTGTATGGTTAGCCTTAAAAAAAAAAAAACATAGACAAAGCAACTTAGATATGAAAGAAAGAAAGAGTGACAAAAGAATTATCTGGGGCTTAAACCATGGACTCTGGTAGAATAAACTACCATCTAGCCATGAGAGTACAGTGCAGTTATTGACTTGGCCATCTTACATCTCCCAGGTAATTCTCTTGTCATTTTCTTTCTCTCACATCTAAAGTTTTTTATCTGTGATTTTTGAAAGAAATAATACTGTGCTCTATCACTTTATTGTTTACATGTGGCAAATTATATTTCCTTTTTTTATGTTTTATAAAGATTTTTATTTGCAGAAAGTTTAAAAAGTTTTTAAATAAATTTCTTCTAAGTGAAAGGAGTTCAGAGCTTTCACCCAGACATTGAAATTGAGCATCTGCCCCATTGGATATTGCAGAGTTTTGACCCAGAAAAAAGAAACATGGATGTAATACCTACTGCTGACCTCAGTAAAGTGGATGATAAACTGGTTCATACATTGCTTTCATTTCAACGAGATAGTGTTAAGTAAGTGGAAAGTACACCAGAACACAGTGTAATTGTGTTTTTCTGATACCAGAGATCATAGTTTTTTTGTTTTTTTTTTCTAAATTGTGTTTTGGTTTAATATGTTACCATTTTTTTTACCACCATCTTTTGACTTTACTGTAATGTTGACATCCCTGCTTCACTTTAACTTTTCCTGCCCATCCTCAGCTGTATAATTTGATTGATTTTTGCATTTAATGCTAGATTATCATGCTGGTTGATTGGCTTGTTGAACTTCCACTAAGTGAAACATTTTTCAGCCAACACACATTGGAGATCTTAAAGACAGACATCAAGTTATGATATTTAGGACTCAACAGCTGTCATCTCCTCTAGCTCCGCCATCATTGCAAAAAAGGTTGATTTCTGCCCCATTAACCAGACTAAAACAGTAGAACAGATTATTCCCATGAGAACACCAAACCAAACCAACAGAACAGACTATTCCTGTGAGAACACCAAACTAAAGCAATGAAAAAGACTATTCCCATGAGAACACCAAACTAAAGTAACAGAACAGACTATTCCCATGAGAACACCAAACTAAAGCAACAGAACAGACTATTCCCATGAGAGCACCAAACTAAAGCAACAGAACAGACTATTCCCATGAGAACACCAAACTAAAGTAACAGAACAGACTATTCCCATGAGAACACCAAACTAAAGTAACAGAACAGACTATTCCCATGAGAACACCAAACTAAAGTAACAGAACAGACTATTCCCATGAGAACACCAAACTAAAGCAACAGAACAGACTATTCCCATGAGAACACCAAACTAAAGTAACAGAACATACTATTCCCATGAGAACACCAAACTAAAGCAACAGAACAGAATGCTCTCATGAGAACACCAAACTAAAGCAACAGAACAGACTATTCTCATGAGAACACCAAACTAAAGCAGCAGAACAGACTATTCTCATGAGAACACCAACCTAAAGCAACAGAACAGACTGCTCTCATGAGAACACCAAACTAAAGCAACAGAACAGACTATTCCCATGAGAACACCAAACTAATGCAACAGAACAGACTGCTCTCATGAGAACACCGAACTAAAGCAACAGAACAGATTGCTTTCATGAGAACACCAAACTAAAGCTTGTTTTGCCAACTTTGATAATGATATTAGCTTTTCAGTCAAGTCCAGTCATCTTTGCTTCCAGGAAAGAGTAATGACGAAAAAGAATAAGAAACACTGTTAAAAATTTATTATTTTTGTGTTTATTTGCAGTCTTGCTGTACATCGTAATGGCAGGCTGCTGATAGCTGATGATATGGGGCTTGGAAAAACTCTGCAGGCAATTTGTATCGCCTGTTACTATCGCAAAGAGTGGCCCCTTTTAATAGTGTCTCCATCTTCTGTTCGCTACGATTGGGCCCAGGTATTTAAGAGACAATGATTTGTTTGCATGCTAGTACATAAACATGGTTTAAACTATATCTTTGCAAGTTTTTTTTTCTTTTGTATTTATTATTTTGAGTAGTATTTTAACTGCTAGAATCAATCATGGAAGAAGCTGCTGAACAAGATGATACATGGCAAATCCCAGATAAGCTAACATCTACCTACTTCAAAACCATCTTGTAAACCAGTATTATTATTAGTTGTGCTTTTCAGAGACCTATATCCCAAATAAGCCATGGCTAATATTTTAGAGGCTATAAATCTAAAGCAAGCCATGACTGATTGTAACTTTTTCAGAAGCCTATATCCAAAGTATATTCAATCTATATCCAAACATCTTGAGAACATATGGAATTCAAAAGTTATAAGCACAAAAACCAAGTTAAGATTATTCAATTCAAATGTGATATCCACACTCTTTATGCATGCGAAAGCTGGAAATCAACTAAAGAAATAGACAACAAATTAGACTCTTCTGAAAACAAATGCCTAAGGAAAATACTTGGTATAAAGTGGAATTAATTTAAGACCACAGAGATAAGACAGATAAGCAAACAATAGCCTCTCTCATGAGTGATGAGAAAAAGTAGATGGACATATGTAGGCCATGTGATGAGAAGAAACAATCAGAGAATACCAAAACAAGCTATCAAGTGGAGCACAACAGGCTAAAGAAAGAGGTCAACCACATGAAACTCTAAAGAGGACATTGTTAAGAGAAGCCAGTTTAGTGAGCATAGCGTCCCTTGATGAAGTTGAAAGACTCGCCGAGAACAGGAAAGCTTGGCAAACAACTATGCGACCCCTATGTGATGTTTAACGGCACGGGAAGGATGTAAGATATCCAAAGTAGGCCATAACTGATTATAACTTTACATTTGATTTTAAATACTACAAATAAATTTATGCAGTTTAAAGTAAAGGTAGCTCTATTATGCCATAGAGGCACTTGGGAGATATGGTGCCAGTGCCTATATTTTCCTTGACCTACTGGCAACTAGGAGATGGTTAGCATCACACCTGGCCATCTTTACTTCCCTGTTTTGGTACCCATCTCTACATGTGGGTGACTGGGGCATCTTTAGCCAGACTTGACCTGCTCACCTCACCGTGAGAGACCAGTGCATTAACCACTGCACCGCTCGCTGTTGGCGAGATCTTCAGCTGCCGTGCGTGGAGCGGTGCTCTTCCCGGCCAATGAAGAAATTTGCAGATGAGGTTGCCGCGCAGCATCACTGCGGAAAAGGTGGTTGAAAGAATAAAGCGAAGCAAACAGTCAAATCACGGCACCTCTGGTCTGGAGGTCAGCCACGTCCTGAGTGCCGTCATATCGGGTGAAATGCATGAACCAGCTTGTCCCAGAGGTTAAGTCACTGCTGGCTTAACTTTTCAAATGCCGCGCGTGGAGTGAAGCTCCTCCCGGTTAAGGAAGTAAATGCGGAAATAAAGGTTGCTGTGCGGCGCCGATGGGAAAAGGTGGTGGAAAGTGAAGTTTAACCTGGTATGTCCAGTAGTATCGCTACGAGAGCTATACCACGGCACCTCTGCTCTAGAGGCCGCCTACGTCCGAAATACACCTACACTGGTGAAATATGCCTAAACCGGCACACACCAGGGGTCGAACTCGATGACTAGACATGTCATGCCACCTCCGCTCTAGAGGTCGGTAACGCCTGATAAACACCCATACTGGTGAATTTTGCCTAAACCGGCTCATACCAGGGGTGAATCTTGAAGGCTATGAATGTCACAGTACCTCTGCCCTAGAGGTCCGTCCTGTCCCAAACACGCCCATACTGGGATAATGCCTAAACCGGCTCAACCCAGGGGTAGAAGTCACTAGTGGCGAGGATTCATCCTCCTGGACAAAAGCTCCATCCTGGGCACAACTAGGAAGGGTAGCGGCCACGACTGCAAAATGCTGAAGTCGGAGACACTGGACCAGGGAAGTCTAGATAGGCAACCACCTCTCACCCGGCGGGGATGTCTGCGTATCCTAATCACGCTGAGGTTTTCCGGTGAGAAAGTCCAACCCTGGACTGGATGGGCGACCACCTCTCACCCGGTGGTGATACACGGGTATCTCAAAACACGTCGAGGTTTTCCGGTGAGAAAGTCCAACTCTGACCTGGGTGGGCTGACGCCTCTCACCCAGCGGGGATGCTCTGATATTCCAAACACGTCGAGGTCTTCCGGTGAGAAAGTCCAACCCTAGACCAAACTGGTGCAATGAAAACCACGGTGTCACGCAATCCCACTTCTGAGACCCACCAAGAATACAGGCTAAAGCACTGTGATACTCTGAACCCCTTGTGGTCCTTTCGTGGAACTCGTGTGATCTATTTTGGACCACACAGGGGACCACGGGACCTAACGAGGACCACATGCGTGAATTCAGTAGGTTCACAGTGCGGTTTTTTGTGGTAGAAGTGAACGAAGAAGAAGAAGAAGAAGACTGCACCGCTCAGACACACTCATGTAGTTTATCTCTTTAACCATCTTTAGATTATTCTGTTTTCTTTTCTTCTCCTTGCCCTGCAGCAAATATGCAAATGGCTTCCTAGCGTTGCTCCCTGTGACATTAATGTGGTTGATACAGGAAGGACCAGTGCTGCCTCTGGTATAATCAACATTGTCAGTTATGACTTGCTATCAAAGAAAGCCAGTGAACTCAAACAGGTCTCTAGAGTGATGATAGTGGTAAGGGATTTTTATGTATCATTGTATTTATTGTTGGATACTTTTTATTGTTTGTTTTCCCAGCAGTAGCTTGATGATGATCTGGCATCACCTGTGACTCGTGAAATGCCATATCAGAACAAAGTTGCTGTATTTGAACATCCATTAACGTTGCTCTGTTGAATGTGATTTTTTCCAGATCTGCATGATTCATCATCATCATATTCTGTCTCCCCACAGAAGGTTGGTTGCAATGAATCTCCACTCAGCTCTGTTTCTTGTCCTCATAGCACTCAGCCATGCTTATATCCCTGTCCATCTCTTGATGTTGTTCACTCATCTGTATCACCATCATCTTGTTCTTCTTTTCCCCTTTGGTCTTGCCCTCAAGAAGGGTCTTCAGTACAGTATTGTGCCTCTTGCCCAGAGTATCTTACCTGCCTTGTTTTTATGATTTTCAATATTTCTCTATTTACTTCTACTTGGTTTAACACTTCTTTGTTTTCTTTTCTGTCCATCGGATGCACCTTATTCTTCTGTATATCCACATTTCAAGGGCCTCAATTTTCTTTCCTGCAGTCTTACTCAAGGTCCAGGGTTCTGCACCGTAAAGGAATATTGAATATATGTGACATTTTATGATAAATAATCTCAGTTGCTGTGATATTTGTTTTGACGTAAGGATCTTCCTCATTCTGCTGAAGGTGTTTTTTTTTTTGCCAAACCTATTCTTTTGTTCATTTCTATTTCACATTTTCCATCCTCTGTTATCATGACTATTCTTGGGAATTACGACATTTGGTTTCCTGTTGCCTTCTGAAGGTTTGTGTACGGTCTCTCTGCTAGCCTGTGGACTTTGTCCTGTCTACAAGTCAGCAGGGCTTAGAGGCTTTAAGGTGAATCTTACCTGCCTGACAGTCACTTCTCTGAGCATGAGAGGTATTTTATAGGGATAGTGATGTCACTCACTACCCCACCTCACTCTCTGTGTCTGCTACCAGCTGGTCCACATCCGCTTATTTGAGGAAGCTCTTATTCACAGGTGACCTCCATGTCTGGAGGATGTTCAGCATCCGTCACATGTGATGCACCAGGTTGGTGGGGTGGCTGTCCTGCCCCGGGATAGCTTTTATTGAAGATCATAATAACAGGAAAGAAATCGAGAGAGAGACAGGAAGACCAAGAGAGAAAAAAAAATAACGGACAATCTGATTTAATGGCACAACAAAATCACAGAGTTGATTGAAAGTATCAAGACCTGAGATCTGTAGAGAAATGTGGGGTGGTGGTGGCGATGGTGGTGGCAGCGGCCCAGAACTTATATTTGTGAATGTTTGTCATTTTTGTTTTGTTGTCCATACAAAAAGAGTTTCCCAAAAGTCTTTGATCAGATTTTAGTTATTAAAATTGAGAACTAAACAAGGGCTTCTGGGAAACTGATTTTGTTTTGATGTAGCTTCAGATGTTGCTGTGTCTTGGAATTCATCTGAAATTAATGTAATTACTTAACATTTTTTTGAGGGATGGGGGTTGGGGGCATAAGAAATGAAAAATTTTCCTACATAATTTATAGCTCTTTTATTTTCTTCCTGTCTGTTTCTTGATGTTGCAAGTTCTCATCATTCTTGATTCCTGCTGTGGCCTGTTTTGTCTTGATTTATTGTTAGGCCTACGTTCTGTGCCGTTTCATTTATACATAGAAGCACATCTTTGGTGCCTTGCACAGTTCTGCTGACAAGATCAGTGTCATCCACAAAGCCAAGTATATTTATATGCCCGTTTAATGTGCTTTCTTCTTTTAGAAAGTTCTTACTATCTTTTCCAGGACAAAGTTAAAGGTTAGTGATGTCAGGGCATCTCCTTGTTATAACAAAAATGACAGACTTTCTCCCTTTATGTATTACATATTCCAAATTCATGCATAATTTTCAAGAGTCAGTTTCTGTGTATGCTGTCATTTGCTTTTTTTTTTTTTTTAATATCAATGAATATGTTATGTAGTTTTTGCCCATTTTTCCAGCTTTTTAAAATTTTTGTCATGCAAGGAGTATCTGATATATTTTTTATTTGTTCTTTCACTTGGTAGTCTCCGCATAATTCTTCAGCAGATTATTTCAGTGTGCTATGAATTATAATTTTTGTATTTACTTTTATCTCTTTTTTTTTGAAGATTGGTTATATATAGAATTTCTTCCAATCTTTTGGGAATGTTCTTATGTTTAATTTAGAAATAATCAAATTGTTTTTTTTTTAACTTTGTCAGTATTGATGTACATTTTTTAAAGCTGTTTCATTCTGTCAATTATTTTGGAAGTGACATTTTCCCATAAACATTTGTCTGTGCAGGACGAGTCTCATTTCCTTAAAAATGTGAAGACTGCAAGAACCAAAGCTGCTGCACCTCTGTTAAAAGTGAGTTGTGTGATGTCAGTTGAATAAAGCAATGCAATCTTTAACAAAGTTTACTGTTAAAAATGAAATGATTTCCTGGCTTTATTTTTCCTACATTTATGATTCATGTTAACCCTGTCTTGTGCATTAATTTTTTTAAAAATCTACTGTAGAAGTATTATAAGCATTTAGTAGGATTTCAGAATGGGACTTTAAGCTCAGTAAACAGATGCTCTGGCCAATGAACTATCCAGACCTTGATGCTGCATTGAGCCTATCTTATTTTATGGAAGTTGATGTATAGACTGATATGGGGCAGAGACTCTTATTAGACAATCAGCGACCCATGGCTAATATGCTAGCGTCGTGGTCATAGCTGACCAGGCCCCTGTCCCACCTCTCCGCTGGTACCCCCAGAGATCACCATAGTCCCCATGGTGGTGGAGTCTGCCAAAGAAGCGTTACACACCCCGTGCTTTTTTTAGCTGTACCCAGGACTGAAAAAATAGCTGCCGTAACCTGCTCCCCCACTGATACAATACAGTGCCCCAACACCTTCACAGCATTGGCTGCAAAGAACACCAGCTCACAGTTACAGAGAGATTGAAGAAAGAAAGAAACAGACTGATAAAAGCAGCAGAGATGTAGTTTCTTAAAAGAATAGTATGAGAACTATGGACAGCTAAGATGGTAGTTAAAGAATGTTTAGCAAAGCCATTGAAGAAGTGAATCTAATTAAATCCATAAAATATTGACGGTCAGTATTTATTGGACATAAAATGAGAAAACATAAGATCATTAGGTCCTATTATCTGCACATTAATTGAAGAACACTACAAGAATGTGGCCTTCCCACATTCCGGTAAAGTTAACCCGCATGACTGTATTTAAGTTTGTTTCTTAACAGAATGCTAAACGAGTACTTTTGCTGTCTGGTACACCAGCCTTGTCAAGACCAAGTGAACTTTATAGTCAGATTATTGCAGTGTGCCCAGATTTGTTCAAGTTTCATGAGTTTGGTTTGCGTTATTGCAATGCTAAACAGGTTTGTAATTTGAAGTTAACATTTACACATTACCCTGTGGCTTCTAGTAAATATACTGAAGTGATGTTTCATGTTTGTTTTTAATACAGGGACTTTCAATCTGTGGTCTTTGAGTTCCAGTAAGACTTCAGAGCACAAAAGAGATACATTTAACAGTCAGAATAGTGCTAAATGAGTTGAATAATTTACATGTGCTAAAGGTAAAGATAAAGGTATGAGCTGTGAACCAGCGTCATTGCACACGGTCAAACCGTAAGTGCTCTGCTGCCTAGCCAGCGGTTGACCAGAAACTGCCGACTAGTGTCGCCATCAGCACTAACTCGGCGTCATTCCTCTTCCTTCCCAGAACGTTAACCCCGTTACCCATTTTTTTTCTTGAGGCTGGGTGAACACCGAGAATTTTTTGTCAGCCGTGGTCTGACCACCACCGTGGTGAGTGGAACTTGAAACCAGGTCACTTGGTCGACAAGCAAGTGTGCAAATCTCATTATAATAAATTGCAGTATTTGGTGGTAGATGATAATTTTTTAACAAAAGATAAGGAATCAAAGCAGATGTTGCCAAGGGGGAAAAAAAAGATACTTTAAGGGATAACAGAAAAAAAGAGTAATAAACAAACACAAAATGTATAAACTGCTTATCATTCAGATGATTCAATTTCACTTGAAGGAGTTGATAGCAAAATATAAACAGAATACATTATATACTGTCCAAAAAAAAGAAACACATAACTACTGATGACCCAATTTTAGCCATAAATTTGATATTCTATAGCTTTTTAAATTGAATGAATAAAATTTTCAAATTGCACACAGTAATACCTAAGGGTTTAAACACTCACTTGATAGCTTCTTGCATCTGTGTGACGAGAATTTGTTAGTCCCAGGGGTTCTCAAGTTAGTATGGTGTGTGACCTCCGCTTGCATCGATCAGCGACTGGCATCTCCAGGGCATAGATGTGATCAGATGCCTGATGTGTGCCTGTGAGATGGCTGCCCACTCTTCCTGGAGTGCCTGCCACAGATCACAACGATTGGCTGGAGAAACATTTCTACAACAAATTCATCTTTGCAGCTCATCCCATAGGTGCTCGATCGGATTCATGTCTGGGGATAGGGATGGCCAGGGAAGGGTGAGAATGTTGTGGGCAGTCAGGAACTGTGTGGTGAACTGTGCAGAATGGAGCCTGGCGTTGTCCTGTTGAAATACAGACCTTTGCGCTGCCAAAAATGGAAGGACATAGGGTTGAAGAATTTCATTGATGTATTGTTGCGCATTCAAGCCTCTTTCAGTCTGCACCAATGGACTCCTTCCATTGAAATTGATCATTCCCCATACATCTCCATCACTGTGCGGTGGAGCTTCATCAACACAATTTTGGGCAAAACATTCATTTGGCCTATGGTAGGCCCTTCTCTGCATATCATGGTGGTGCAACAAAAAGGAAGATTCATCACTAAACCAGACATGTCTCCATTGATTTCATTTGTCCAGAACTGATGCTAGTTGGCCCAAACAAGTCAATTTTGGCGATGGCGTCTCATTAAGACAGGACCTCGGTGAGTTCGTCATGCCACCAGTCCAGCTTCATGCAGTCTGTTCCGGATAGTTTATCAGACACACTGTGTCCTGCAAGCAAAGACTAGGCACTTGAGGAAGCTGTTGTAAATCTTTTTCTGAGGTGATGAGCCAGAATAAAGCGATCATCCGCTGCTGTTGTCACCTTGGGTTGTCCACTGCATGCCGGTCATCAGCTGAGCCAGTGGCTTGGAAACAGTAACTGATGGTACTCTGCTGCATGTTTAAATGCCTGGCAGCCTGACTTTGACTTTTGCCAGCTTGCAAGAGACCAGTAGCAATGTTTAATAAATTTTGCAATAGATGCTCCATAATTGTCTGCTTGAAAATTAACGAATTTGTTTATGTAACTTCATCTTTTTATAAGGTTTCATTTGCGTGGGAAGTGAGTTGTGCTTACCACAAAAATTACAACTTTTCCATATGGTAAAAAATGCATGATTAGCAAGGGCAGGTACTGCATTCTGACTATACACGAGAATAGCAAAATTCACGCTAAATCATGGACCTGATATCTTGGTGACAATTTTTGGTTTGGTATGAGATACCCAGGAAAAAAATTTGTGTCATAGCATATAAAAAATGAAGCTTATATAAGCTATGTGTTTCTTTTTTTGAACAGTATAGTTGTAAATATATTTAGTAGACATACATTTTCCTCACTTGTAATTGATTATTTAGCAGAAGTAAAGTTTTCCATCATGTAAATTCATGTAAATTATTCCATTACAATTTTTGTAAATTATTCCATTACCATTATGTAATTTTTGTGAAGTATATTATTCAAGAGTTTTACAATGTTCAGTTTAATACCAGATTGTAAAGTATATTTTGTTTTCTTTCATATTCAGATGCCGTGGGGCTGGGACTATTCTGGCTCTTCAAATATGGTGGAGCTGCAGCTATTGCTGGAGAAGAAAGTTATGATAAGGTAAAGTTTTGGTGAAGTTTCTGTAGTTTTACAAAATATTTTGTAAGCTTTAGTTTTATTTATTACTATTTGTTGGGTTCTTTATGTTAAACATTTTCACAGCTGCTTGTACTTTTAACTACACCTCATTAAGAAGAGAGAGAGAAAAACAAGAGTGTAATAATAGAATTTAAAAAAGTGGTTACAAATTTATGGCTACTAGAAATACAGAGTAAGTAGATATTCATTCACAAGGAGTTGAAGGTGCTACATAGATTCTTATATTCTCAATATCAGGATGAACTGAATTATTCAAAGTTAAGATAAACTACAGTGGCAAAATTTAACCATGATTTCTTTTATTTTTTGTTCTCAGTAGTCCATGAATCTCAAGTTCACTTCAGTCTGTGCTTTCATGCCCAGATTTTATTTGTTATTTTCATGTCACATCATCAGAGTTGTAGCATTGTGTGCCATGATACTTGTTAGAAACTTAATTCTCATTAATCACTGCTATTTATACATATTACAGACGACAGAAAAAAGATGTCTTATCCCAGCTGCCACCTAAATGCAGGCAAGTTATTATGCTTGATCCACGTTCCGTGCAGAAACACAAAGGACTAGATGTGGCATCCAGAATGATGAGCAATTCAAAACTGAAGGTCAGTATATTCTGGTGCAGTTTTGATATGGATGAGAATCAGCAAGTTGGCTTGAGTGAGTGAGCTTCAAAGATGGTAGAATATATTTTGATACGGTCATCATGATTTTTTTTTCATTGTTTACCTAATGTAGGATGAGACCCATGTCCTTGAAAATGATATCCTGTTGTCCCTTCATCTACTGATAAGCACATACGTGTGGTGTAATCCAGTTTGTATCACTCTGTAGGCAGAATAAGAGGCAGTTTTCCTCATCATAGGGTGCCATGTACCAGTTTCTATAGTTGACTGGAAGATGATGACATCAGGGATAGTATTGACTTTCTCAAATAAAATTATGTCGCTACCATTGCCACTTCCGTCATCCTGTCTTTTTATGTATCATTAGTATCACACACAGAAGGAGCAGACGATGAGGTAGAAATGGAAGTTGCTATGCACTCATTAAACCTCAAACAAGGTACAAAAATATTAATTGTCTCCTCTTGTTAAAAGTAAAAAAAAAAAGCTGTTTGGACATCTTAGATTCTTTACGGGTCTTAAATTTTTCTGTTCATTAATAAAATAATGTGGTAAAATTTAACTACCTGTGTCCTTTCCACAGGGTTTAAACAAACGAGGCGCCTTGTTGGAATATTTCCATGAGACCTGCAAATCAAAGTTATCAGCAGTAAGGTAATGGAAAGTTTTCCATACTTGAAGTAGCCAGAAGTAAAGTCTTATGTAGTCAAGTAGTCAGCGGTAATGGAAAACCTACTTCAGTGCACAGGTATAGGAATCTCTAGACACTGCAGATATGAAGAGTGAAAATAAGGAGAAAATAGGGAGAAAGAAAAAAGATAAAGAGTTGCTCAGATTTGTTATGTTTGTCAGGTATTACACAGCAGAACTTGAACAAAATCCATATTCGGACATCATTTATTTGAAGCAGAGCTTTCCAGTTATTCCATGAAGTTCACCACCACTGGGCATGCCTATAGTTAGATTATTATGTTGTCATTGTTTGTTGTTGTTGTTGTTGCTGCTGCTACTTCTTCACTAGTATCCAAGAGAAGTTGTAGAAAAGTGAAAAATACAATCAAGAAGAAAAAGTAATCACAATTATTTGGGAGTGTCATGTGAAGACTGAAGTTATGGAAACTGACAGTCATTGGAAAACAGTTTGAAAAAAAGAGATACCAGAAGAAAAAAGTCTGAATGGACTGATCAAGTGGCACAGAAAAAGAAAAGCAACCAGTCAGGTTAGCATTATCAAGAAATGAAAAAAAACTATATCACCTTTTGGTGTTGCACAATATGAATTAATGAGTGAACTTTCATGTTTCACATTTTGTTGATGAATTTTCAGGGACTATATTATGGATTTGATTGAGGCAGAAGAGAAGTTTTTGGTTTTTGCTCATCACAAGGAGATGTTGGATTGTATTGAGGATGGGATCCAGTCACAGGTTAAAACATTTTTGTCTTTGTTTCATCAGGTTTTGGTGCTTGAGTATTTGTGAGAGATATATGAATTCAGGTGGTTGAAAATTTGTGGGAGGTGTTTTATAGATCCAAAGAAGAATATTTTGGCCTATAAAGGACACCAACAGTGGGGAATAGAGAGCTAGAAAAGAACACTGAACTGAACAGCCTATTTAAATCCCAACGAATTATAAATGTCTTGAAACTGAACAGACTACTCTGGTTGGGCCATGTAGAAAGAGTGGAAGAGAGCAGACAAATGAAAATTATGTATATACAAGAGATGAAGGAAACAAGACCAAGGGGTAGGCCAAGACAGAGATGGAAAGACAGCATAGAAGAGGATATAAAGGAAATTGGCGTCACCAGCTGGAGAGAAGATTAGGAATAGAGAGCAATGGAGGCAAACTTTATCTGCAGAAATGAGCCTTAATGGGTTGGAAAGCTGAAGAATTTTGGTAGTTGAATATTTGTAAGAGATGTTTGTAGGTAAATTTTGGTGGTTGAATACTTGTGAGAGATGTTTGTAGGTAAATTTTGGTGATTGAATACTTGTGAGAGATGTTTGTAGGTAAATTTTGGTGATTGAATACTTGTGAGAGATGTTTGTAGGTAAATTTTGGTGGTTTAATACTTGTAAGAGATGTTTGTAGGTAAAATTTGGTGATTGAATACTTGTAAGAGATGTTTGTAGGTAAATTTTGGTGGTTGAATACTTGTGAGAGATGTTTGTAGGTAAATTTTGGTGATTGAATACTTGTTAGAGATGTTTGTAGGTAAATTTTGGTGGTTGAATACTTGTAAGAGATGTTTGTAGGTAAATTTTGGTGGTTGAATACTTGTGAGAGATGTTTGTAGGTAAATTTTGGTGATTGAATACTTGTTAGAGATGTTTGTAGGTAAATTTTGGTGGTTGAATACTTGTAAGAGATGTTTGTAGGTAAAATTTGGTGATTGAATACTTGTAAGAGATGTTTGTAGGTAAATTTTGATGGTTGAATACTTGTGAGAGACATTTGTAGGTAAATTTTGGTGATTGAATACTTGTTAGAGATGTTTGTAGGTAAATTTTGGTGGTTGAATACTTGTAAGAGATGTTTGTAGGTAAATTTTGGTGGCTGAATACTTGTGAGAGATGTTTGTAGGTAAATTTTGGTGGTTGAATACTTGTAAGAGATGTTTGTAGGTAAATTTTGGTGGCTGAATACTTGTGAGAGATGTTTGTAGGTAAATTTTGATGGTTGAATACCTGTGAGAGATATTTGTAGGTAAATTTTGATGGTTGAATACTTGTGAGAAATGTTTGAAGGTAAATTTTGGTGGTTGAATAC
Source organism: Achatina immaculata (assembly GCA_009760885.1). Taxonomy (NCBI): domain Eukaryota; kingdom Metazoa; phylum Mollusca; class Gastropoda; order Stylommatophora; family Achatinidae; genus Lissachatina; species Lissachatina immaculata. The sequence continues at coordinate 10,186,308 of CM019691.1, forward strand.
TTGTAAGAGATGTTTGTAGGTAAAATTTGGTGATTGAATACTTGTAAGAGATGTTTGTAGGTAAATTTTGATGGTTGAATACTTGTGAGAGACATTTGTAGGTAAATTTTGGTGATTGAATACTTGTTAGAGATGTTTGTAGGTAAATTTTGGTGGTTGAATACTTGTAAGAGATGTTTGTAGGTAAATTTTGGTGGCTGAATACTTGTGAGAGATGTTTGTAGGTAAATTTTGGTGGTTGAATACTTGTAAGAGATGTTTGTAGGTAAATTTTGGTGGCTGAATACTTGTGAGAGATGTTTGTAGGTAAATTTTGATGGTTGAATACCTGTGAGAGATATTTGTAGGTAAATTTTGATGGTTGAATACTTGTGAGAAATGTTTGAAGGTAAATTTTGGTGCTAGCATTATTTGTGAGAGATGTATGTGTGGTCTCTTCTGCAGATTGACATTTAGGTTTCATGAGTTGACATAAGTTTGCTGGTTTGAGCTAATGACCTTCCATTTATTTGTTTCTTGTGATAAATCTGCTTTCTTTTATCATGAGCAGAGATGGAACCCACATCGGGGTTAGCATAACACATTTGCTGAAACATTAGAGCTGTGTGCTCCGTTAATGAGTGAAACTGTTCCTGTCTTTTTAAATTAAGTCTGATTAATTGACAGAGACCTTATCATCTCTCTTATCATCTCTCTTTGACAGAGACCATATCATCTCTCTTTGACAGAGACCTTATCATCTCTCTTTGACAGAGACCTTACCATCTTTCTTTGACAGAGACCATATCATCTCTTTGACAGAGACCTTATCATCTCTCTTTGACAGAGACCTTATCATCTCTCTTATCATCTCACTTTGACAGAGACCTTATCATCTCTCTTTGACAGAGACCTTATCATCTCTCTTATCATCTCACTTTGACAGAGACCGTAGCATTTCTTCCCGTGGTGCTCCAGATAAAAGGCTTTTTTAAGGGGTTCAACCTGTGAACTGCATATACATTATAGTGTCATTATTACATGATATTATTCAACTGAAATAACTAATATTCGTAGTATTCATAGTTTCATAATATTTTGTTGCTGTTACTTTCATTTATTAGCTGTAGACATGAATATGGCCTGCCAACAACCCATATAGGTGTCTTCTCTCTTGTTTGTAGATTGCCAGTTGAGTCACTAATATAAAAAAGCAACAGTTATGTCCTGTTTTGATTATCATGCAGTTGATAGGAAGGTTGCCAACCCTTGGGCTGTTCTGATGTCACATCCTGGTGGAACTGTTAATAGAACCCCCGGGCTATTCTGATGTCACATCCTGGTGGAACTGTTAATAGAACCCCTGGGCTATTCTGATGTCACATCCTGATGGAACTGTGAATAGAACCCTTGGGCTATTCTGATGTCACATCCTGATGGAACTGTGAATAGAACCCTTGGGCTATTCTGATGTCACATCCTGATGGAACTGTGAATAAAACCCTTGAGCTATTCTGATGTCACATCCTGGTGAAACTGTTAATAGAACCCCTGGGCTATTCTGATGTCACATCCTGGTGGAACTGTTAATAGAACCCTTGGGCTATTCTGATGTCACATCCTGGTGGAACTGTGAATAGAACCCCTGGGCTATTCTGATGTCACATCCTGGTGGAACTGTTAATAGAACCCCCCAGGCTATTCTGATGTCACATCCTGGTGGAACTGTTAATAGAACCCCCGGGCTATTCTGATGTCACATCCTGATGGAACTGTTAATAGAACCCTTGGGCTATTCTGATGTCACATCCTGATGGAACTGTGAATAGAACCCTTGGGCTATTCTGATGTCACATCCTGATGGAACTATGAATAAAACCCTTGAGCTATTCTGATGTCACATCCTGGTGGAACTGTGAATAGGCTAGTCAGTAGAAACCTATATCCTCACCAGAAAGATTGTGGGTTTGAGACCTTGCTACTGAATCCCTCTGTTCAGCTCACTTGTAGAAACGGATGCACAACACATTAACGCCAGGAAAGACAGCTGGAAGATGCAGAATATCCACCTGCGGGGTTGTTGCACTGCACATATGGCTACTTAAGGGGAAGATAAGATATCACATGAGGTTAATCACAAGGGGAAGACACTTCTGTCAAGTCCAAAGGGGATGAATTAAAAATAGAAATTATATTCTAGTTCTGACCAGTGAACATCAGTGTTGTCCTCAGTGGCTGTGGAGCCTGTATGAAGCCTGCTTGAGCCCACTCTTAGAAGCTAGGAAAGATGCTATAGCACAGTTCTAGCCTGAAATGATGTCTTTTTTTATTTTTCCACATTTTCACATTAACTTTGCCACTACAGAGACACAAATGTGATGTATTTATATTGAGTGGCTAAATGTTAATTTATTTTGGCATGGAGTTTTAGAACAGAAAAGGCTGACACACTTTACTGATAACATTAAGCTCTATTTTTTTTTGCTCAGCAGAAATTTTAATTTGTTGGCTTTTTCATTTAAACTTTCTTCTGATCTTAGGCCTCAAAAACTGAATATATCCGTATTGATGGGAGAACAACATCAGAGCAGCGCAATTTCTTGTGCAACAAATTTCAAACAAGTGAGAACTACAGAGTGGCCATTTTGTCAATCACTGCAGCCAATGCTGGTCTAAACTTGTCTGCAGCAAACATTGTTGTTTTTTCAGAATTGTTTTGGAATCCTGGGGTAAGGTTTTAAATTTATCATAACTTGCACTATCTGTATGAGTGTGTATCTGTGTGTCAGCAATATGTGTGAGTGTGTATCTGTGTGTCAGCAATATGTGTGAGTGTGTATCTGTGTGTCAGCAATATGTGTGAGTGTGTATCTGTGTGTCAGCAGTATGTGTAAGTGTATGCACATGTGTTTTATAAAATATATAATTTTTGAGAATAAAGACTGGTTTTTTACTCAAAATGTCTCCTTTCTCCCCAGATCACCCCTTTTTTTTCCTAGGTGCTCATGTTAGAATCTCATAAAGTCATAAATTTAAAATGACAGATAAATTCTGAAGACATAATCTGCACTTATGTCTTGGGTGATCATAATGGAGGATATGGCTTGTCATTATAAAAACTGTCAGGATAGCTTGATCAGCAAGTGATCTAAGCCACCATCATTACAGTAAACATGGCATCCTTGCTAGTCACATGTGACAAAGACTGGAAATGGATACTGTCTGTATGTATGCGTTTGCATATGTATTGGCTTTGGGATATTTTTATATATTTATCTGCCTTCTGTCACTTCAGATCTTGGTTCAGGCGGAAGATCGAGTGCATCGCATTGGCCAACAGGACTCTGTTATTGTGCAGTATTTGGTAGCACAACATACAGCGGACGACTACATATGGTATGTTTGTCTTTAGTTCAGCTGTTTTTGTTTATATATACACCATATAACATTTACATATGCAGTATACATACATATGTAAATATATACATACAATAATCTGTTCAGTACTATTTTTAAAATTGTTTTAGTCTGCCTGTACCTGTAAGTTATGATATACGCAGTGAATTACTTAGATCATAGATATTTAACACTAACACACAACTGTTATACAAGGTAAAAATACAAATGTCTTACATGGCACATTGGACAAATTTTTAAAAAATACTGTCATATAAGTTAACTTGGTCACTATTTTTCTTTTTAACTGGAACTCCCCCACTCACTTTTACTGTTTTTAACTCTTTATAGAAAAAGGTCCAGACTGTAAAATGTTTTTAACTCTTTATAGAGAAAAATGTACAGTGTAAAATGTTTTAACTCTTTGTAGAGAAAAGTGCACACTGGAAGAACTTTTTTTGTTATTGAACATCAAATATGAGCAGAAGGAATAGACAAAAAGAGATTACTGACATAATTTTTTATATTTGTAGGGTTTTGTCATTGCTCTCCCAAGTGTGTCAATGCTCGTGTCTAAATTTTCACTATCACCATCTTCTTCATCATCATTCTCTGACTCTGAATCATCAGAAATGTCAAGATATTCAGGAATCTCTTGCAGAGACATGAATCTTCTCTTTGCTTGACTCTTGTCCACTTGTGATGGATGAAATAAAATACACAAGTTATTGTACTACCATGGTGTCTGAGTGGTGAAATGGTTAGTACACTGATCTCTCATGGTGAAGGTCGGTGGTTTGAATCCGGCTGGGGGCACCCCAATCACCCAGCTGTAAAAATGGGTACCCGACTTCTTCGGAGTTGGAGAAGGAAAGGCAGCCAGGCGTGATACTGACTATATCACCCTCTAGTGTGCTGACAGGTCAAGGAAAATATGGGCACTAACACCATATCCCTATTTGCCTCTAAGGATTACCATTACCTTTATTGTACTACCATAGACCAATAGCAGATATTTTGCCACCAAATATTACAGAAAGAGGCAGTGGTAGATCTAGCACTACTTATAAAGGGTTAAACAAATGTAATAGTGATGTCTTTTTGAGTTTGAGGGTATCAGACTGATCTGACAACACAGTTTGAATGCAGTCTGAAGGAAAATATAGTATTAAGTCAGTAACATTGTAACAAAACTGCTACTTTCATTGATGTGTAAGCTGTATTCATTTACAAGGCAACCCTAATTGAGAACCTTTAGTTCTCATCCATAGCCATGATAAGACAGCCTTCCAGCTCCCTGACACAGCACTTAACTTATATTTTGGCATGAGGAAACTAATCTGGGGAAACTAGTACCAAATCCAGGTTTTAGTTTGAAACTTGCCACTGGGTGTGCAGTCTTTGGATGACCAGAAGTTGGCATGTTTCATCAGAGGATGCACTGAGTAGAGGTTGAGGATGGCTTGCCAGAGAAATGACACTGTCATCAGGATCAACAAAGAGAAGCTGGTCAAATGCTGTGCCTCTAGAGGACAAGTTGTTGAGATATCACACACACAAAAATGGCCAAGTTCTTCAACATGGCTCCTAAGTGCTGTCTGAAAAGCTAGAAGAACAAATGTTTGCAAAGATTATCTTTACTGAAGTTGACACAAATGCTTTAAAGAGATTAAGCCTTTGTTTCACAACAGAAAATGTACTAGTTATGGAGGTAATAAGAGAAAGCATATTGAATGTATTATTAAGATACTTTTTTTTTTAAATTTTAGGAGGAAATTCTGATAGCTTGAAATAGTTTTTGCAATTTGCCCCATGACCTTATGTTTTCTTCTTAGTTGTTGGTCCCGGTTAACTGTCCAGTGAGGCAGTTTCTAACTCCGCACTAACAGGTTAGAATTAACATTATATACAGATAGTCTGTGTTATTTATCATAGAAGAGATCTTTTCAGATACCAAACTCATCCACTGTTGTTTCCCAGGCCCTTGGTCCAAAACAAGCTGGACATCCTCAGCAAAGCTGGACTTACGAAAGATGACTTCTCGGATTCAGATACAAAACGTTTGACTGTGAGTGAATGAGTTATTCTCCAGTGTGTAGAGAACTTTGAGTTCTAATTAATTTCTTTGTTGGTGTACATTCTGTTGTAATCTTCTAATTGGTGTACACTTGTTCTGATCTTCTAATTCCCGTACATCATATTCTAATCTTCCTGTTGGTTCTAATCTTCTTGCTATTAGGTCCGATCATATTTATACGTACAGGAATTTTTATCTTGTTTTTTTTGTCATCGCAGATCAGTTTTCATCAAGAAGTTTTGGGCGTTTTTTTGTCAGGTGTTATTAGCAGTTTTCTTTGTGACTCAGGATACAAGATTCATTTTCCTTTTGATTAGTTAATAATGTGCTGTATATACACGTGTGCAAATGATTATACACTTTTGTAAAGGTGTAAAAAGTGATAGCAGTAAGCTTTACTTAATGTTCTTGTCTTGTTGCTACAAAGCAAACCTTGCTGCTACCATATTTTATTCTTTAAGCCTCTCTCTCAGTTAGAAAGGAGTTGGACTATTTAGTAGTTGGCGCATAGTGACAAGATTGCGAGAGCCATTGTTTTTAGCAACAAGAAGCGGAAAAACTAAGTGATTTGCTCATTTATTAAAAATTATTTTAAACTGTATTTGAAAATTTCTTTCTTCTTTTTTTTTTCCTCTAGGACAGCACCCAGGAAAGAATTTTGGACATGTTTAGTCGTGAATTCATGGATGATACAGTCCCAGAACTGGAGAAGGAAGATGAGACACCCAATGGAGATATCAGTGCCAGTGCAGGTGTGTCACCTGAAAAGTTTGATATAAACATGGTTACACTGTCACAGCCTAGTGTTAAAATGGGTGCCATGCTTGAAGGACCAAAGAAGTCTGCAAGGACAAGTAAGTTTTGTTTTCTAGTGCTAAGGTATTTATCAGAAGGAAATTGTAGAATTTATCTTTTGCTGTGTGCTGTCTTAAATAAGAAAGAATTTATATTTGTGTGTGTGTATATACAAGGTACTTTTTTGCATTGCTCAGTACAGGTATCCCACATATATCGTCCATTTGGACAACATCCAATCAAATGTGTGTGTGTGGTCCCATAATGTTGTAATAGGACAAAAATCACAATTGGAAAATGGTGTGTAGGGGACATAACTGGAAGTTATGCAATATTGGAGTAAAGAGTTTCCTGCAAGGAATCTGTGTATCTCATTCCTGTGTCTCATGTAAACGAAGCAGTTGTGCTGCCAAGCATGTAATAGTATAGTACATAATATGTAATACATATGTCTTGACAGTCAGTAACTGTGTTACTGGTTTGTGTATGGACTGTACTGTACTCTCAGTAATTACTTCAATGCGATTTTTCCCTTCAACTGAACTAATGGCGGAGTGCAGTCCTGTACATGTTTTAACGACCCATCAGCCATTGCTAACATGTAGTGAATCAGCTTCTGTCTCATGTGATTAACAGCAATAAATTTCAGATTACCTTTTGCTTTTTTGTTCTTCCTTGTACAGATAAACAGTTTACAGTATAACAGTGTATGCTTCAACTTCAGACAGAAGCTCAACTGAGTGTGCTAGTGCTCTCTCTCTCTCTCTCTCTCTTGAAAATATTATGTACTTTAATAGCCAGCATAGACAGTAGCATATATATTACAGTGTATTATTATATTATTCATGCCCTATTGTGTTAACTTACTTACCCCATAAATTATCTTGCAAAAATACAAAACTGTTTGTGCACAGTACCTTGGCTATCTTAGTCAGTACAGGTACACTGTGTTATTCCATATATGTTTGCTAAATATAGAATAATGTTGTTCACGTGACATCAATCAATCAATCAAGTGCCGTTCCGCGTGGCATAGGCGTTCATTTCTCTCCACAATTCCCTATCTTTAGACTCGATTATGAGATCCGCCGGTGACTTTCTTCCTAGCCACACTGACAGCCCATCCAGTAACTTCTCTCTCTGTCTTCCTCTGTCTCTTCTTCCCTGATTTTTTACAGTTGCCACGTAAAATCCAAATCACAAAATGTCATATTTCACAGAACATATCATGGACATTATGCAAGGGGGTACCTGTACTTCAGATAAGTGCTTCTCAGTTTGAGAATAGACTACCTTCTTTGGTAGATTCTGTACCATTAAGAAAAAAAAAAAGATCAGTTGCAAATCGAGAACTTACCATGTCATGATGTCATTATTTTTTAACTATGTGCTACAGATTTGTATCATGATCACAGAGAGCCAAAGCTCAAAGTTGTTGATTTCTCTGAACTTGACAGAATATTGCCAACAGAGTCACAGAACCATGATTATTGTTGATTTCTCTGAACTTGACAGAATATTGCCAACAGATTCACAGAACCATGATTATTGATGGTGTCTCTCTGGTCCATGCTAGTCAGGTGTTGGTTGTCATCGATATCCGCAACCATCTGTTCTTTGCTTCTTCTGTAAGATGTGTATTGGATCATGTTCCTTGCCATTCTTTTAGTGTGACAAGCATCTTGTTCCTTTGTCCCTTCACATTTTTCCCATTGTCACTGAGTGTTCCAGTATGTCTCTTCTCAAAACATGTCCTGCAAATTTGGATTGTCTTGTTTTAAATTTTGCCATCATTTCTCTCTTTTTTTCCAGCCTCACATAGAATTTCATTTGTTTTCTTGGCTGTCCGTGGAATTCTCATCATTCTTCTTAGGAACCACATCTCTGCTGGTTCCAGTAGATTCTGTTTGCTCTTTGTTTCTGTCCATGCTATGCATCCAATGAGTTTTACAAAACTTACAGATTTAATGTCTGTTACAAGAATATAGGAAATGAAGATATTATGAACTGAAGATCCTTTTTTTTTTTAGTCAAAATGGCACAGGATGATGGTGATAATCACGATGTTGATGATGATGATAACACCTGGATGGTGATAATCACGATGTTGATGATGATGACACCTGGATGGTGATAATCATGATGTTGATTATGATGATGACACTTGGATGGTGATAATCATGATGTTGATTATGATGATGACACCTGGATGGTGATAATCTTGATGCTGATGATGACACCTGGATGGTGATAATCATGATGATGATGATAACACCTGGATGGTGATAATCATGATGTTGATGATTATAACACCTGGATGGTGATAATCATTATGTTGTTGATGATGATAACACCTGGATGGTGATAATCACGATGTTGATGATGATTTTACCTGGATGGTGATAATCATGATGTTGATTATGATGACACCTGGATGGTGGTAGTGAAAGAGGAGTTGGTTTTTAGGAGTCACATGACAAAAACTTCTTAAACACTTGGAGGATTAAAAAAAAAAAGTTGGAAACTTTTGAAAGTTTTATCAGCTGTGGGTCATGTTTTCTCTAAAGTGCAATATCTTCTTATATGGTTTATCTGAACTGAAGTTGGCAGCAGTGATCAGTAATTTTGTCCAAGCACTAAATAGTAACCAGGTTGCTTGTGCTAGAGCTATGGCACAGTTATCAGGACCAGCTGGCCAGAATCATATTCTCCCTCCCCTTTTTGTCCCAGTAAATATACAGGTGAATGACATTAGCATGGCCAGAGGAGGGGTTAGATTTGAAGTGTTGCTTATGGTAATGGAGGCTACAGAAAAGCTTACTGTTTTTTTTTTATCTGCTCTGGGACTTGAAGTCACTTTCATTTACCTCAACTGTTTTTTTATCTACTCTTGGACTTAAAGTCACTAATTTACCTCATTTACCTCAACTGTTTTTTTTAATCTGCTCTGGGACTTAAAGTCATTTTCATTTACTTCAACTGTTTTTTTATCTACTCTGGGACTTAAAGTCACTTTCATTTACCTCAACTGTTTTTTTGTATCTTCTCTGGGACTTAAAATTACTTTCATTTACCTCAACTGTTTTTTTATCTACTCTGGGACTTAAAGTCACTTTCATTTACCTCAGCTGTTTTTTTTATCTACTCTGGGACTTAAAGTCACTTTCATTTACCTCAACTGTTTTTTTTATCTACTCTGGGACTTAAAGTCACTTTCATTTACCTCAACTGTTTTTTTATCTACTCTGGGACTTAAAGTCACTTTCATTTACCTCAACTGTTTTTTTATCTACTCTTGGACTTAAAGTCACTTTCATTTACCTCAACTGTTTTTTTTTATCTACTCTGAAGTCACTTTCATTTACCTCAGCTGTTTTTTTTTTATCTTCTCTGGGACTTAAAGTCACTTTCATTTACCTCAACTGTTTTTTTTTATCTACTCTGAAGTCACTTTCATTTACCTCAACTGTTTTTTTATCTACTCTGGGACTTAAAGTCACTTTCATTTACCTCAGCTGTTTTTTAATCTACTCTGGGACTTAAAGTCACTTTCATTTACCTCAACTGTTTTTTAATCTACTCTGGGACTTAAAGTCACTTTCATTTACCTCATTTACCTCAACTGTTTTTTTATCTACTCTGGGACTTAAAGTCACTTTCATTTACCTCAATTGTTTTTTTTAATCTGCTCTGGGACTTAAAGTCACTTTCATTTACCTCAACTGTTTTTTGTATCTTCTCTGGGACTTAAAGTCACTTTCATTTACCTCAACTGTTTTTTTTAATCTGCTCTGGGACTTAAAGTCACTTTCATTTACCTCAACTGTTTTTTTGTATCTTCTCTGGGACTTAAAGTCACTTTCATTTACCTCATTTACCTCAACTGTTTTTTTATCTACTCTGGGACTTAAAGTCACTTTCATTTACCTCAATTGTTTTTTTTAATCTGCTCTGGGACTTAAAGTCACTTTCATTTACCTCAACTGTTTTTTTGTATCTTCTCTGGGACTTAAAGTCACTTTCATTTACCTCAACTGTTTTTTTTAATCTGCTCTGGGACTTAAGTCACTTTCATTTACCTGAACTGTTTTTTTGTATCTTCTCTGGGACTTAAAGTCACTTTCATTTACCTCAACTGTTTTTTTATCTACTCTGGGACTTAAAGTCACTTTCATTTACCTCAACTGTTTTTTTTTATCTACTCTTGGACTTATAGTCACTTTCATTCACCTCATTTACCTCAACTGTTTTTTTGTATCTACTCTTGGACTTAAAGTCACTTTCATTTACCTCATTTACCTCAACTGTTTTTTTATCTACTCTGGGACTTAAAGTCACTTTCATTTACCTCAACTGTTTTTTTTAATCTGCTCTGGGACTTAGTCACTTTCATTTACCTCAGCTGTTTTTTTGTATCTTCTCTGGGACTTAAAGTCACTTTCATTTACCTCAACTGTTTTTTTTATCTACTCTGGGACTTAAAGTCACTTTCATTTACCTCAGTTGTTTTTTTTATCTACTCTGGGACTTAAAGTCACTTTCATTTACCTCAACTGTTTTTTTATCTACTCTTGGACTTAAAGTCACTTTCATTTACCTCAACTGTTTTTTTTTATCTACTCTGAAGTCACTTTCATTTACCTCAGCTGTTTTTTTTTTATCTTCTCTGGGACTTAAAGTCACTTTCATTTACCTCAACTGTTTTTTTTTATCTACTCTGAAGTCACTTTCATTTACCTCAACTGTTTTTTTTATCTACTCTGGGACTTAAAGTCACTTTCATTTACCTCAGCTGTTTTTTAATCTACTCTGGGACTTAAAGTCACTTTCATTTACCTCAACTGTTTTTTAATCTACTCTGGGACTTAAAGTCACTTTCATTTACCTCATTTACCTCAACTGTTTTTTTATCTACTCTGGGACTTAAAGTCACTTTCATTTACCTCAATTGTTTTTTTTAATCTGCTCTGGGACTTAAAGTCACTTTCATTTACCTCAACTGTTTTTTGTATCTTCTCTGGGACTTAAAGTCACTTTCATTTACCTCAACTGTTTTTTTTAATCTGCTCTGGGACTTAAAGTCACTTTCATTTACCTCAACTGTTTTTTTGTATCTTCTCTGGGACTTAAAGTCACTTTCATTTACCTCATTTACCTCAACTGTTTTTTTATCTACTCTGGGACTTAAAGTCACTTTCATTTACCTCAATTGTTTTTTTTAATCTGCTCTGGGACTTAAAGTCACTTTCATTTACCTCAACTGTTTTTTGTATCTTCTCTGGGACTTAAAGTCACTTTCATTTACCTCAACTGTTTTTTTTAATCTGCTCTGGGACTTAAAGTCACTTTCATTTACCTGAACTGTTTTTTTGTATCTTCTCTGGGACTTAAAGTCACTTTCATTTACCTCAACTGTTTTTTATCTACTCTGGGACTTAAAGTCACTTTCATTTACCTCAACTGTTTTTTTTTATCTACTCTTGGACTTATAGTCACTTTCATTCACCTCATTTACCTCAACTGTTTTTTGTATCTACTCTTGGACTTAAAGTCACTTTCATTCACCTCATTTACCTCAACTGTTTTTTTTCATCTACTCTGGGACTTAAAGTCACTTTCATTCACCTCATTTACCTCAGCTGTTTTTTTTCACCATTACTTTGATTTTCAGTTACAAGGACTAACTGTCACCATCCAGAGAACTAAAATCTTTCTCTGATTCTCTTCAGGAACTCCCCAAAAGTCTGTCCCTGGAGACTGGACAAGAAAGATTTCACCATCTTATAAAATGAGCAGCTCACAGTCGAATACCGCTGTGCAAGGAGACAGGACGCCAGCCAAACGCCAAGCAAGCATCACAAGATTTTTTGAGTGCACTCCACCAAAGAAGAAGCTGTGCCTTGACGACATGCCAGGCCTGATGCCTGAGCACCCGGGGACAGATGAAAGTGCAGCGAGGAAAGCACCAAACATTACTGAAAATGAGAATGCTGAAAGTGAGGAGTTAAAATCTGATGATGGTGTCTTTTCGAGGACCTCATGGCTAAGTGATGATATTAGTTCGCTGTGGCTAGCAGATGATATAAATGACATTGAAGTTTTAGAAAAGAGTGATGAGCCAGCTTCAGGAAGTGATAGATCACCCTGTATGATAAGTCAGGAGAGCAGAAGCTCCACACCAATTGTATCACAAGAGGACCTGTTGTTTATGGAAGACGTTGACTGGGATGATGATATGTAGAAAAAGAATTCTGTTTCCTAGATTCCATTGTTAATTTCATGCCCTCAAACTCTTTTTTTCTGTAGTAGCCAGTCTTAGCAGTGAATTATATACCATGACCAGACATGGGTGCCATGAGTGTGCCTACCAAAGATGAGTAGGGGTACCATGAGTGTGCCTACCAAAGATGAGTAGGGGTGCCATGAATGTGCCTACCAAAGATGAGTAGGGGTGCCATGAATGTGCCTACCAAAGATGAGTAGGGGTGCCATGAATGTGCCTACCAAAGATGAGTAGGGGTGCCATGAATGTGCCTACCAAAGATGAGTAGGGGTGCCATGAATGTGCCTACCAAAGATGAGTAGGGGTACCATGAGTGTGCCTACCAAAGATGAGTAGGGGTGCCATGAGTGCCTGCCAAAGATGAGTAGAGGTGCCATGACAATGAAAATAACAGAGAACATAATTTTAGAAGAAATTTTCATAAATGTAATATTTGTTTTATAAAATTCTTACCCAAATTAAAATTCTCACTGGTTAAATGTAATGAAATATGTAGTGTATTAAACATGCTTAAAAAAGTGTCAATATTTTTATGTTGAATTTTGTGGATCATTGAAAATATCACCGTAAGAAAAGCACTTAACTCGGTAAACTGTGCATAAGTTGTGGGGATTCATGGGTATCTGTTTTAATATGCCGCTTCATTCTGTTCCATTTATATTTCAAATGTTGAATGTCTCTTAAACCTGGAAATGTACTTGACAGACTGGTTTGAAGTTTGTTATAGTATATGTGTTAGGTAAAGAAGTAAGAAATAACAAAAGCCATGCATCATCTAAGATAGGTTTTTTGTTTTTTTTTTATATCACTGGGTAATCATTGATAACTAGCACAAGTTATGGTAACAAGGAAGTAATAAATGAAAGATAAATTCTGGAAAAAAGCATAGAAGAAAAAAAAGAGATCAGCAGGTGAGAAAACAATTAAACACCTCCAAAGCAAAATACAAATGTTCCTTGACTTATGATGGTTTGACTTACGATATTTCAGCTTTATGATGGTGCTGTAGCACAGCACATTCAGTACATTTATTGATAGGACATACTTATTCATTTTTAATGTAACTTTTTAATTTATGGTATTTAGTTAGTCACAGAAATTATGTGTTTATATACATTTATATACAGTATGTATGTGTTTAAATCGGAACATTATCATCATCATCAGTCCTCTGTACTCCCAATGGAGCATAAGGCATCAGCAAAGACTCTCCAATGTATCCAGTTTTGAGCAAATTGGGTTACCACAAATCATGTCATCAGAACATAATCCTATCATTAGTCAAGGAGCATCTGTATACTTGAGATGCAGTTAAAGTCAAAGGGAAGTAATGATCATAAAATCATTTACACATTCAAGCAGAGAGTGAAGTGGGTTATTGTCCTTAATTGTATATTTGGCATGGCATTCAAAAATAGAATACGGAAAAGGGATTAACTGAAACTTAAAATTAAAAAAAATAAAAAATGAGGAACAGATCACAAAAGTGGAATATAAAGAGAAAAGTTATTGTTTTTGTAGTGAGTTGTAATATTTGATACACAAAAAAGACAATGTACATAATGTAATGTGCCTTACTGTAGCACCACACAAGTAGAAACTGCAATATAAAGTAATGTGTAATTCATCCAAAACTTTGTAATGTAGATCTTATTTAATGAAAGTCAATTAAAACCCCTAGCATTTTGTTTCAGTTCATTTGCCAATGTATAGATCTGCCAACCTGTTCATTACTTATACTTTTTCAGTTTACCTTGCTTTTGCATTCATTATAGACCATCTGTCATAGTTTTTTCAATGGGCAGGGATTTGAATGTAATATTTTTTTCATGTTATTCAAACTATGTAGACTGGGATCTTATTGGCAAGTTATTGTCTTTTTTATTTGTGTTTTGTGCATGTGCACATGCTCGCTTGTTCATTTGTTTGTTGATGCATGCATGTGTGTGTGAGAGAGAGAAGTAGGGAACATTTCCTTGTTTTATGAAATATTTCAGTACTATTGTAGTTTCTGATTAGAAATGTTTTCTGATGGTGATGATGATGATAATGATGATAGTAATGATGACAGTGATGAAGGTTGAGGGTTATGAGCTGTTGAAATGTAGCAAGTTGCAGTGGTTTTTTTGGCTTCTCAGGATTTCTGCAAGCATGGATAACTCCACCGTAGAAAACACATTGACCTCATTTTAAGGAGAATTATTTGGAAGTGTAATGGTCTTGAAGAACCTAAATTATATGGCCATAGTAGAGAAAACATCATTTGTGCATTAGTTTGTGTCAACTTTCTGTATGTGTGCAGCAGTTTATGTCCAGAGTCCATGTAATTTAGTTTATGTCCAGAGTCCATGTAATTTAGTTTATGTCCAGAGTCCATGTAATTTAGTTTATGTCCAAAATTTCTGTATGATTTATGTAGGATGGGCCATAAAAAAAGCAGCCTGCATCATGTGCATGTCACTTTTTTCTGTGTATGGAAGAATGAAAGATACAGGGCATTCGCAAAGTTGCTGTGCCCAGTATCAATTCCAGTATCATAGTGATATCTTAGTGGCTGCGGTATCTAGCCACATCTACCTGCCATGGCTGGAGTCACTGACTAAGTGTGCTGATAAAAAATCTTACATAATATAAACTAATCAGACATGTACCTTATAAGAAATGTTGAAAGTGATGTCCTCGTGCGTCCATGCAAGCTTGAACTTGTTTAATTTTATTCGCAAACATTTTTCTTAGTTCTGTTTGTGAAATGTTTCTTATGTAGGCTGCTATTGCAGTTTTTAATTCATTCTGTGTGCATGGGCGATTTCAGTAAACTTCAGACTTAGCTGCTCCCCACAGATAAAAGTGTGGTGGATTTTTCTGGTGAGCAAGGAGGCCATAAGGTTTTAGAGATAACATGATATCTGAAAATCTTGTTCAGAAGTTTCATGAAATTTTTAGCTGTGTGCACAGTGGCACCATCATGTTGAAACCTCAAGTTATGCAATTTCGTCTACCGGAAGCAGGCCAATGAAGTCTATTGAACAGTCACGGCAGGTAGATGTGTCTAGATACCGCAGCCACTACGATACTGGAATCGATACTGGCCTAGTGCATAGCAGCTCTTCAAATGCCCTCTACAATGAACCTGGTTGGGTTTTGGTGATCTACCATATAATTGGCCAGTTTTTGGTGGCCCCACTAGATAGATGGCTGGTTTTTGGTGGCCCCACCAGATAGTTGAGTGGTTTTTGGTGGCCCCACCATATAGTTGGCTGGTTTTTTTGGTGATCCTGCATATAGTTTCTATAGAAATAAATATGCTGTTTGTTACAGAACTTTGTGTGTTAAATTCTATTTTCTGTCATAGCCAGTTACTGTTGTTTATGCCTGGGTTAGGGATACTTCTGCATGTTTTTCTGTGTTAGTTTACCTTCCTGTCAAGTTTAGCAGTGTTAATTATAACATGTATGAGATGTTTTAGTTCCTAGCATCTAATGTTGATATTAGTTATCTTTTCTGTCACTGTTAACATCATAGTATGTGCAGCGTTTTGTTATGATTTGTCTTTTCTTTTCACATTATCTATCAGTTATCACAGTGTTGCTGGTTGAAGTTGAAGATCTTAATATAACTAATAATATGAATCTTTTGCTTCTCTGAAGATCTTGAATTACAAAAGATGGATGGTAAGTGGTATCATTAGCTCACCTTGGAGTAAAGGAGATGAGTGGTAAGTGGGTCTCATTAGCTTACCTTGAGGTACAAAAGATGGATGGTAAGCAGTGTCATTAGCTTACCTTGGAGTAAAGGAGATGGGTGGTAAATTGGTCTCATTAGCTTACTTTGAAGTACAGGAGATAGATGGTAAGTGGTGTCATTAGCTTACCTTGAAGTAAAGGAGATGGATGGTAAGTGGCTCTCACTAGCTTACCTTGAAGTAAAGGAGATGGATGGTAAGTGGTGTCTCATTAGCTTACTTGATGCTCGAAGTGATATCAGCATGGTCACCACCACTAAGAGAAGTACATTTATCTTGGCTTCAGTGACCAGGTCAGTGTAACTCATTTATCTTGTCTTTGATGACCAGGTCAGTGTAACACATTTATCTTGTCTTTGATGACCATGTCAGTGTAACCCATTTATCTTGTCTTTGATGACCAGGTAAGTGTAACACATTTATCTTGTCTTTGATGACCATGTCAGTGTAACACATTTATCTTGTCTTTGATGACCAGGTCAGTGTAACACATTTATCTTGTCTTTGATGACCAGGTCAGTGTAACACATTTATCTTGTCTTTGATGACCAGGTCAGTGTAACACATTTGTCTTGTCTTTGATGACCAGGTCAGTGTAACACATTTATCTTGTCTTTGATGACCAGGTCAGTGTAACACATTTATCTTGTCTTTGATGACCAGGTCAGTGTAACACATTTATCTTGTCCTTGATGACCAGGTCAGTGTAACACATTTATCTTGTCTTTGATGAACATTTCAGTGTAACACAACCGCTTATTTCTCCAGTCACCAGGGGGGAGGTAATATAGACTTATGACCTGCTCTCATTTGCAAGTCTTTGTAGCTTTACTGTTCATCTAGCAACTTTATTAGCTTCCCTTTGTTTTTGGTATGATTTACATCGCAGATACAAAAAAGTGTCTGTACCCCAAAAAACTTTTAGTATGATCAGTTTCAGCCAAATTATTTGGTTGATATGTTTCACATTTGTCATAAAAACTTTGATCAACAAGAATATTTTGGCAGACTCCTGCAGATTACTTGCCACGTCAATATTTCCATTTTCTTGAAAGATGTGGCTGCCATTTTCGTTATATCTACAGCATGACTGATATGGTAAGACGTCGAGAGAAAAGGAGGTTCCAGGGTCGATGTTTTCCTTTAAAGCAAGTTCGTTGTTGAAATACTAGCTGCATAGTCTCTGATTGGAGATATAAAAGCCAAAATGTCTAGACAAAAGGGACATAAACATAAGTAATCTCGTTACTGGGAAAGCCAGCAAGGGAAGTAATCCGCTATTATGGAAACGAGGCAGTTACCCGTAGATTTGTTGTAAGGTGTAGCGAGAACTGCAGCTCGGAGATTGTGGCTGGGAGAGGAAAATTGGGATACTTTTCTCACGCTCAGATACGCGCGCGCACACACACACGTGGACTAGAAGTAATTTTGTTTAGAGAAAATCGAAGTGCACAAACTACAAACTTGTGTCTTTCGTTTTCCTTCTCAACTTCTCCCATTAAGTAGCGAAGTAACTAGGAAACAATTGATCAGATGCACAGCATTTTGTCTCAGTATTTTCCGTCAAAGGGAAATCATAGTCTCAGTATGAGAGTTTCAGGATATGCATAGAGAAGATGATCTGAAAACAATCAGCTGGCCAGAAACTGTCATCTGTCACAAGTACATCCAAACCGGAAAACATGCGCTATTGGTAGCGGGTAAAATATATTGATATAAGGTCTGAGATCAATGTAGAGAGGCTGAAACGAACAAAAGAGTTGATGAGATAAAATGAGCAGAGAATCGTAATTGTTTATTTAGGCAAGGTACCATTTTTCTTTCATGACGAACGAAAGACGCTGTCGGATTTGTCAGTCAGTGAACCATAGCTGACATGCTGGCGTCATGGTTTGTGAACTACAGTCGACTAAGACCCGGTCTCTGTAACTCTGCCCCCGCCCCTCCCCCTCCCCCTCCCGGTAGCAGGCTAACAGGCCAGGGATCGTCGTAGCCCCCATGGTGGTGAAGTCTGCTAAAAAGGTACTGCACGCCCCTGCTTTTTAGCAGCAGTCAGGTACTGAAAAAATACCCCCCCTTAACCCGCTGCCAGTCCAGTACGAAGCTGTGCCTGAACGTTTTCGCCACACAGGCCTCAGAGAACATTAAGCTCACAGTTTTTAGGCAGGCTGAAGAAGAAGATTTCATTATGAACGTTGCAGTTTATGATTTATTGTTGGACGCCACTCAACAAGCACGCGACAGTCTATAAGAGTATGGGAGGCAATCGTGTATGTTATTGTTTGGGGGGGGGCAAATAGTACCCCTCGTTTGCAGGCATCTTTGTTTTGGGGGGGGGGGGGAAGGAGGGAAGAATCCAGAAGCTTCGAGAACGGTCATGTGATTTGGGGTCTCGTGACGGGATGATTTTTTGGGCTGAATGGGTTAAGTGTTCGTCTGAGTGTGATCCGGTGTGGTTTTGTGTAGCTGTTGTGGTCAACATCTAATCTGGCTGACATTTGCTGCAGAAATTGTCTTGTTAGTGTTTTTGGTAGTTGGTATGCCATATGGCAGGGCAACCTGCCGGCGTATCATCATTCTTTTTTGTGAGTCATTTATTTTCCATTTTCATTCAGTTCATCCATTAAACGTCGTACTGAAAATGTTTACGACAAACTGTTGAGTTGTTGCAAGGTGTGTTGTGTCGTCTAACAGTTGTTGTAGAGCTTGGATTATGTCTGAGAGCTGAAGAAAGTGTTCATCTACTTCAGGTTAACTTTCAGATGGAAGACTGGAAGATGTCCAAAATAAGTTGGACTAATTTGAGATTAGTTTTAGTTAATAACAACACCGATACCACTTCAGTTTGGTGTCTAGAGAAGAGGTACATACTGCTTCAGATTGCTCGTCCTACAGGAGGTTGTGGTTCGAGTCACGGTCATTCTTTTACTACTTCTTCTTCTCTCATAGCTAAAAGTGCTTTGCTTTTTCCTAGGCTAACCAACAAGAAATGCACCCTATCATTTTTCTGTGCGCAAGTCCCATTGTTTCCTGTTCTCGTACTTAGTAACACACGAATAATTAGTGTATAAGTATATAAAACTAAATGTATACACGAATCCACTGCAGTAAAACTGTAATGACAAAATGTATAAGCTAGGGAAAAAGTAAGAAGAGCTTCTTCTTCTTCGTTCGCTTCTACCACCAAGACCGCCCTGTGATCCCACCTGTGGTCCTCGTTAAGTCCCGTGTTCCCCCTAGTGGTCCCCGAAAGGACCACTCGAGATCCCCGAGAGGACCACAAGAGGTTCAGAGTATCGCAGGGCTTTAGCCTGTATTCTTGGTGGGTCTCAGAAGCTGGATTGCGTGACACCGTGGTTTTCGTTACACCAGTTTAGTCTGGAGTTGGACTTTCTCACCGGAAAACCTCGACGTGTTTTGGATATCAGTATATCCCCTCTGGGTGAGAGGCGATAGCCCACCCAGGCCAGAGTTGGACTTTCTCACCGGAAAACCTCGACGTGTTTTGAGATACCCGTGTATCACCGCCGGGTGAGAGTTGGTTGCCCATCCAGTCCAGTGTTGGACTTTCTCACCGGAAAACCTCAGCATGATTAGGATACGCATACATCCCCGCCGAGTGAGAGGTGGTTGCTTATCTAGACTTCCCTGGTCCAGTGTCTCCGACTTTAGCATTTTGTGATTGTGGCCGCTACCCTTCCTAGTTGTGACCAGGACGGAGCTTTTGTCCAGGAGGACGAATCCTCGCCGCTAGTGACTTCCACCCCTGGGTTGAGCCGGTTTAGGCATATTATCCCAGTATGGGCGTGTTTAGGACGTGACCGACCTCTAGAGCAGAGGTACTGTGACATGTGTAGCCTTCAAGTTTCACCCCTGGTGTGAGCCAGTTTAGGCATATTTCACAAATATGGGTGTATATCGGGCGTAACCGACCTCTACAGTGGGGGTGGCGTGACATGCCTAGCCATCAAGTTTCACCCCTGGTGTATGCCAGTTTAGGCATATTTCACCAGTGTAGGCGTATTTCGGACGTGGCCGGCCTCTAGAGCAGAGGTGCCGTAGTATGTGTAGCTCTCGCAGCGATACTACTGGAGGTACCGATTAAACTTCACTTTATCCTTTCCTTCACCTTTTCGCATCGACGCCGCGCAGCACCCCTTATTTCTTTTCCGCATTTTCTTCCTTGACCGGGAGGAGCTTCACGCGCGGCATCCGAAGAATCTCGCCAGCAGTGTCGTAACCTCTGGGTTAAGCCGGTTCAGGCATTTCATCCGATATAAGTGCACTTAGGACGTGGCCGACCTCCAGACCAGAGGTGCCTTGATTTGACTGTTTGCTTCGCTTTATCCTTCCTACCATCTTTTCCGCAGTGGTGCCGCGCGGCAACCCCATTTGCACCTTTCTTCACTGGCCAGGAAGAGCACCGCTCCACGCACGGCAACTGAAGAATCTCGCCGTCTGGTAAGGCGCGAAATTAAAATGTGTACAGTTCTTAGTACATATATTTTGTGCATATGTGCCTAAATGGGATAGAACTGAAGTTTTGTGTAATAAATCAAAGTTAGCGCGTCATCTCTGTGATGTTGTTATCGTGAGGGATCTCTGTGTGGACATAAAACTGTGGTACAGGAGTGCATATAGTTGTTATAAATAGTCATACGAAAATAGGTAGTCGAGAGCTAAAGTTGATTGTTAGAATTTGTATTCTTTTCCTTGCAGGTATCGAGTATACTTAGAGGGGCACTGAAATTGTTTATGTGATCATGTTATTATTAACATTGATTGAGTTGATTATGTGTTGATTATATTGACGATTCTGTGCATTATGGTGAAGTTAGGAGTTTTCTGCAAGGAAGGGTGCACGGAAAAGCCACCAGCGCAGTAGGCGCACTGACGGGTGTCATAGTGAGGAAGGAAGTTAGTTATGGAAAGAAGAGAAGGTTGCGCATGCAACAGACGAGTTATTAAAGAAGATATGGAGCTACCAGGTGCAAAATGCACAAATGACCAATGTCATAAGGTAGATAATAGAGTAAGAAGATGTGGGACCAGAAGAGGGGTAGGGAACCCCAGACCAGCTGATGCGTATAAGGGAATGAGTGGAGAAGGAACTCATAATAGAGAAAATTATGTTAATTGATATATAATTAGCATGCTATTATTAAGTGTTGGAAATTTGACAATCGTGTTATGTACTCTTGTGTTGTCGTCCACCGTTTTCGCTAGTCACGTTAATAAACAGAGTGAGCTGAAACTTGTACGTGCGCCTCTTAGTTCTGAGTCTTCAGTTATGTGGACACTGTTGTAACATTTTATGTACTGTACACGGATAATTAGTGTACTCAAAATGATGCTGACCCAGATGGCAAACTACCACGAGTAGAGAGAACCAGAGGCTGGGGACAGCCAGGTTGGGGAACAATTGTTCGACCCACATTTATACGACAAAATGGGGGTTGAAGTTTTATGCTCCCTTATAAGCTGATATAAATAAATAACCACCAAAGTCTACAACAGCTTCTTAAGTGCTGCATTCATTTTATTTTATTCTATTTTTTTCATTCCTGTTTTTTTTACATAGCATTCATGTGAATCTATACTTTATCTCTTCTCTCTCTGTTTCTTCGTCCTGTGTGTTTTGTATGATTTAGGTTCTCACCGAAACGTCACAATTGTGTACTCGTTAAGTGATGGAGCTGTTCCTACTTTTGTCCTAATTTATACATTTTATTCTACTTGGTACTTGCTAGCTCTCCTAGTTGTCAGTGTCAGGATTTTAGCCAAGGTGGTGGTGGTGGTGGTGGTTCTTCATTCATGCGATTCTCTTTCTTACTGGGCCCTGAGATAAGGACATTCTTAAGGCTCTGCAAGATGTTTTGTTGCTAAATCTTGAACCGTTGTCAGTTGTTTTCACATGTTTATTGCTTCTCGTTCTGCCTTTCTGGAAGTTCGAGCACAATGTTCTTTGCAACTGATGCAGTGAAGATGTTGCGGCACAATATCGTGTAGGATTAGGAGCAAGTTAGGGCGGATTTTGTTTTCAGTCCTTAATTGGAACTAAAGAGTAAAGGGCGTGCAGTAAATGTTTAGCAGACACACCACCAAGCCTCGTTAGCCAAACTGAGGATGTTACTGAGAGAACCAACGGAGAGGTGAGACAGGGTCTTGGTCGGCCATAGTTTACCAGCCTAACACAAGAGTGTCATCTATGGGTCGCTGATCGACAAATCGAACAACGCCTACAGCCCCATTTTTTTAATTGCTTTAAGACATAAAACGTTAATGACTGTACCAGCGGCGTGGCTGTGCTACATCTCTCCTTCAACTAAGCATTTATCGTCCTCCGTGTTAGATTTTCAGCAAAACCAGCCCATGGATGGGGATAAAGCATGCTGTCGGGGGCCGAATCAAATTTCCCTGCTGTATCGAGCCAAGCTGGTGATGGCTATTGTTCAGAGAGAAACATCTCATTAAATGCCACTTGGTCCTGCGTGATTGCTATTGAAGATTTTCGTTGACTGAAAACTCCAATCAAGACCTGGAATGTTGTTACAGGTTTGTAAGCGCTTCTTTCATCTCCTTCGCTCTTCAACACTCATTCTCTCGCATCTCCTTTCGAAAAACTGAAACCATGTCTTACACATCATCAATGTATCATCATATTACACAACATAAATGTGTTAATATATTACACATAATAAACGTGCCAATATATTACATATCATAGACGTGCCAATATATTTACACTTCATAAACGTGTCATCATATTACACATCATAAACGTGTCATCATATTACACATCATAAACGTATCGTCACATTACTGATCATAAATGCGTTAATATATTTTACACATCATAAACGGGCCATCACATTACACATCATAAAGTGTCATCACATTACACACCATAAACGTGTCATATTACACACCATAAACGTGCCAGTATATTACTCAGCAGAAACGAGTCATCATATTACACGCCATAAACGTGCCAATATACTACACACCATAAACGTGTCATTATATTACACACCACAAACGTGGCGCCATGTCCTGTTCCGTTTGTACAGAGGTTACAGAGACTAACATTTTCCTGTAACATATTTCTTATATCCTTAATAACGTTGGACTGCTCCATCTCTGTCTTTCCGCTGCCCTTATCAGAACATTACTTTCTTGACGTTGTAACAAAAAAAAAGAATTATATTCTTCTTAAAAATAGTATTTTATTCTCCTATTCTTTCTCTCTTTCCCTTTCTCCCTCTCCCCAGCCCCCCCCCCCCCCCCCCCCATCCCTTTTTCTAAGAATGAGATTTATATCATCTCATGATATTTTCTATGATCATTCATTTCTCCTTCTCCCTACTTCTCTTTCATATTCACGGACCATCAATTTACCTTCAACTTCTTCATAACCGTTCTTGTCATTCGTTTGCTTCTTTAAATCATTTCACTATCACAGCAGTCTTTTGTTTTTTGTGTTCCAGTTTCTAGATTATGTTTATGACTTTACAAGTGGACGCTGTCACATTACTTGCCATGCTAGATTCGGCTACGAAGTGTATCAATATTTTTTTAATAAGAAAACAGAACTCCATCAAACAGACAAACGAAAATGTTTATATTAAAATATCTCTCTCTTCCCCCCCCCCCTCTCTCTCTCTCTCTCTCTGAACCTTAAGTGCCCAGGGCACATGGGGCTGCCGCAAGGGTTTTCCACAAATGCCTGTCCTTCGCCTTTTTTTTCTGCTCTTGCCCAGGTGAGCCCTCTATTGCTCAACATCCTTTCTGTTGTTCTTCTCCATGTCTCTTTTGGTCTACCCTTACTTCTGTTATATTAAAATACTGTATAGAAATATTCATAAAGTTAATCATACATAAAATGCCTTTATACATTACGTAAAAGAAAGCAATTTCAGTTTCAAAACGACTGCAGAAATATCACACATGCTCTAATGTATGCCCATCGATTTCTACACACGTCAACATAAATTATCGTCAAACATCACAGAAAAATACACCGCTCCACTGGAGTAAAGAAGAGAAAAGGACGACAAGAGGAGGTGAAAAATATGTTTGTGGGCTCTGGGATGAGATAAACAGACACCTCGAAGATAAAACATCTTGAGAGATAAGAAGCATCGCGTTTATTGATGACACACCAGTGAAGTCACGGCGTAAAGCCGTTATATTTTGTTCATTACTGCTCCACTTGGCAAGATTTGTTTCGTGGAATGGAGAAATGGAATGCGGGGTCTGTTGAGAATTGTCTGCCTTGCTTTAAGGTCGGGGCATTTTATTGTCACGGGTATAAATTACCAGGCTCACTGTCAAAGAACTGGACAAAGATTAATCGTATTTGGATGCAGCAAACATTTTATCTTTCAACCTTTCTGTTTATGTATTGAAAATAGTGACACTTTCAGCACACTGTTGTCAAGCTTCACCTCCGAATGTAAATTAAACATTGATTACCTTGGGCTTAAATACCAGAGTGTACCAATTCAGGGGAGTGAAAAAAAAAGAAATGCCTCTGGTATATTATGTAACCAGCAACGTGTTCCCGTTGAAAAACTGATATCCCGTAGTAGTCATACAGAGCATTATATCATAATCAGAAATTGTTCAGCTGTTCCCTCCAGTCATTCTAAAGTTACTACTGTGGTAAGGACGAGAAAAGGACACGAAAAGAACGAGAAAAGGACGCGAGAAGAACGAGAGAAGGACGGGAAAAGGACGCGAGAAGAACGAGAGAAGGACGAGAAAAGGACGAAAAGGACGAGAAGGACGAGAAAATGACGCGAGAAGGACGAGAGAAGGTGAGAAAAGGACGAGAGAAGGACGAGAAAAAGGCAAGAAGGAAGAGAAAAGGACGAGAAGGACGAGAGAAGGTGAGAAAAGGACGAGAATGACGCGAGAAGAACGAGAGAAGGACGAGAAAAGGTCGAGAAGGACGAGAAAAGGACGCGAGAAGAACGAGAGAAGGACGAGAAAAGGACGAGAAGGACGAGAAAATGACGAAAAGACGAGAAGGACAAGAAGGACGAGAAAATGACGCGAGAAGGACGAAAGAAGGTGAGAAAAGGACAAGAGAAGGACGAGAAAAAGACAAGAAGGACGAGAAAAGGACGAGAAGGACGAGAGAAGGTGAGAAAAGGACGAGAATGACGCGAGAAGAACGAGAGAAGGACGAGAAAAGGACGAGAAGGACACGAGAAGAACGAGAGAAGGATGAGAAAAGGACGAGAAAAGGACGAGAAGGATGAGAAAAGGACGAGAAAATGACGCGAGAAGGACGAGAAAAGGACGCGAGAAGAACGAGAGAAGGATGAGAAAAGGACGAGAAAAGGACGAGAAAATGACGCGAGAAGGACGAGAGAAGGTGAGAGAAGGACGAGAAAAAGACAAGAAAGACGAGAGAAGGACGAGAAAATGACGCGAGAAGGACGAGAGAAGGTGAGAAAAGGACGAGAAAAAGACAAGAAAAGGACGCGAGAATGACGAGAAAAGGACGAGATTGTTACACTCTCTTTATTATCAGTTTTGATTCTAGCCAAGTAAAGTACAGTGAATGCGAACATTTCTGCACTTTTAGCACACTCGCTATCGCATGTAGTCACTGACTTGAGCAATACATCTATAGAGCAATGGTGACGCCATACTTGTTAGTGTTCTACTGTCTTTAAAAAATGGAATTATTTTTTATTCATCCTTCTTCTCTAAACTGCTCACATCAACTGACCCTTTCTACACAAATTATTTTTATGTATAATTTTATTCTTGAAAACTGGTATAGACAGAAAACTTGTAATCCTTAACTGATGCAGTGTAGCCCAGTCGATAGTGCGTTGTCTTGTCGTGATTACCGGTTCGAGTCGCGGTTATTCTGTTACTAATTTTTTTTCCCCTCTCACATCTGAAGTCCTTTTCCTACCTATTTTCAAGGCGAACCACACACAGTGTGCTCTATCACTTTTTTTAGCACGCATTTACTCTAGGAATTGGTAGCCTCAATATGTCCTCACATTCAGATACGATTTATTACATCTTTGATTGATACCATTCTGTGAATAGCAGGGGAAAACAAGAGATTTGCAATAAATCTACCACATTCAAGTGCTTTTGAATGTAAATGCCATAGAAGAGTCTTACAAATATCATAGACACAAAAGAAAAAAAAAAGAACAAATATATCCATACTACAAGAATTTAATATTGAAGAAGGTTGTTTAGTTAAGAAGATTAAATAGAGAAAATTTAAGTATTTCTGACATATTAAACGTCATGAAAGTTTGAAGAATAAAGTCATTGAAGGGTACATAATGGGAAAAAGAGAGGAAGACCAATGCGAAGATGGCAAAAAGACATTACTGGTGATTTGCGAATAGATATACATCAGTAGCTTGGCATCTTGCTTACAACCGAGAGACTTTCAAGAGAGCTAATAGGGAGGCAAAGTTCCCACGGCACATGCTAATGAATGAATATCGTTATATACAAAAGATAAGTACATCTCGGTTCGAAGGCTGGATACTTTCAGTGTTAGATTCTGTACAACACCAAAAAAAAAAAATGCTGCATAGATAATAAATATAGACCTACTTTTGAAAAGGATTATATCAGAATGCACAGAAAACACGAATATTTGAAACTGCAGAAGAACTCTAAAATGATTCTGAATGTATCACTTCTACCACTTCTTTAGGGATATAGAATCCTTGTGGCAAATCCTTATCAATAGTTTATTATTTCATCTGCATGTCATAGATTATAGAAATAAGTGTAGATAGCCGCAAGATTCGCGTTGGGCGCAAGCGGCCAGGAGCCGGTATAAACAAGGACAGAAAGAACACGATCTTGCTTGTGTCATCGTGCAAGAAAACAGGAAGGCATTCGTAAATTATGCTCCCAGCAGCTGAGCGTTTGGCCAGAATTCGTTTATGTTGCTCCGAAATAAAAACGCCAAGATATGAGAGGGAAAACGCTAAGATGAAGAGGTAATGAGAACTGTGGAAGGAAAATGTGGAAATTGCCTAAAGAAGTTGATAATGATGATCGGAAGACATGCATCTGTAATTCATTTCAGATTCATGTCGTCTCTCTCTCTCTCTCTCTCTCTCTCTCTCTCTCTCTCTCTCTCTCTCTCTCTCTCTCACTCACTCGCTTTCCTGCAGGTCCTTCCTGGAGATAGCCCTCACATCTTTTGTTTTTCTGGAAGATTTAGGACCAACGCGGGAGGTGAATTATTCAGTATTTGTTTCGTTTCGGTTTATTTCTGTTCTGGATATTATTTTTTTTTAAAAACGTCCAACATTTTTTCAGCAGCACGTCCACATTCGTTACTTTCTTACGTACATCAAATGTTCCTCCTCTTCTTCTGTTTTTTTTTTTTTTGTTTAAATTCGAAAACATATTCAAAAATGGACTTGTCAATATATCTCGCCCTGCGCCTGTCACAAACACATGCGCTTAGCGTTCATTTTTAATCTCTGCTCGTAAACATCTTTTTTTCCACTTATTTTTGTATATAACGGAAGCTAAAGAAGGTGTTTTTAATGCAACATTGAACGCTTTAAGTTTATATTATTCTGGAACTGTGAAGTGATACGAAAGCTGTAAAATCAGCCATCCTGGCTAACAGAAGGCAATCAAAGCAAAATGTCCGCTGCGTAATGGATGAGGCGAAACATTCAAACACAGGAATTATCTAACTTCATCTTAAATCTTCATTTATCTCTTACAAAACAACAGAGATCGATGAAGGAGAAGTATGGCCAAATGCATCACTTCTCACAAAAGAACTTATTCTTCCCTTTGTTCTGTCCATTCATGTAATCGCTCTATCCGAATCTGCCAAAGCAATTTTCTGGCCAAGAATCCAATTTTGTTCTTTGTGTTTTTATTCTTTTTTTTTAACGTC
This sequence comes from Achatina immaculata, assembly GCA_009760885.1. Lineage (NCBI taxonomy): Eukaryota > Metazoa > Mollusca > Gastropoda > Stylommatophora > Achatinidae > Lissachatina > Lissachatina immaculata. The sequence continues at coordinate 10,214,500 of CM019691.1, forward strand.
ACTTGGAGCATAACGCACAGGATTTATACAAAATAAAAACACAGAATTCTTAGAATAATTCGCCACATTCAGGGATATAACCGAGAAAAATGGAGATTATCTGAGGAGAACCGAGAAAGATACTCAAAGATTTTCCCTGATATTATTTTCAGACATTGTCCTTTTCTCTGAAGTTGTAAAATCAGAAATGCTATTCGTCTGTAGTAGTAGTAATAGTAATAATGATAATAATGACAATAATAATAATTTCTCCATGTAGTGAGAGAGAGGGGGGAGAGAGAAAGAGAGTGAGAGAGAGAGTGAAAGAGAGAGAAAAAGAGAGAGGGTGAGAGAGAGAAAGAGAGAGAAAAAGAGTGAGAGAGAGTGAGCGAGAGTGTGAGAGAGAGAATGAGAGAGAGTGTATAAGAGACTGAGAGAGAGAATGAGAGAGAGAGTGAGAGAGAGTGTGTGTGAGAGAGAGAGAGTGAGAGAAAGTGTGTGAGAGAGAGTGTGAGAGAGTGTGAGAGAGAGAATGAAAGAGAGAGTGAGAGAGATAGAGAGTGAGAGAGTGTGTGTGTGAGAGAGTGAGAGAGAGTGTGTGAGAGAGAGAGTGTCAGAGAGAGAATGAGTGAGAGAGATAGAGAGTGAGAGAGAGAGAAAGAGAAAGAGAGAGATGACTAAATGATCCAGAATCCTTAACTGTGCTATATGTAAGCAAATAGAACACCGTTTCTTTTCTTTAATTGACACATGTCAATCATCTTTGCATCTCCTTTCTATCCCTCTGCTCTAAAATCAAACCTTCTAGATATGTAAAGCAGGAAATGATGTCTGAGTTGGTTACATTCCAGGAAAGCCATCCAACCACGGCATCTTCTAGTCTACGAACACAGCTCTGTCAAGTCCTTACTTTCCTTATACATATGGTTAATAAACTGACTATCTTGTGGCGTGTACTACACTTAGTTGTCGGAATATGTCACTGTTTTTATTGACAAGACAGCCGATCCCATGTGACCAGAAAAAAAGTATTACACCACAAGGGGAAATAACTTGTGACAAACCCCCTAGCATCTGGTGAAATTTGAACTCTTTTTGTCCAAAGCAACGACGGAAATGCTTGTAGAACTTTCACGCCTGCGAAAAACAATGCTCATAGTGATATTTAAGCAATCTAAATAGAATGAAAAGTAGCACGTTTCTAACTAATTCATGTTTTTAAATTATAGAGTAACTTTCTTCTGGATTATTTATATAGACTTTTCCTCAACAGAATTTATCATGGCGCAGCATGGGAAGTAATTCATGCGTACCTTCCATCCACTAAATCGCACATATTTCACAATTAACTTTAAAATGCAAGGACTCATTACATAAGCAAAGGGTTCGCACTTGCATTTTTGTAAATGTTGCTGTAAATGCTGTCTATTTCTTATTTAAAAACAAAACAAACAAACAAAATACCACGGACATCAAGAGGGCAATGAAGTCTAATTTTGGACACATCGAAATTTCTTGAAGATTAAAAAAAAAAAAAAAGGGCTGATCTTAAACACGTGAAGCGGAATTTAAGGCTCGTCTGATTCAGGGGAGATAAACTCATGACTGCTCAACAGCGGAAAATTTTCATCCATCAAATTTTGTCGTGTTAACCGTTAAGTTTCATAATGATGTAATGTTAAAATGATAAATTGTTACTGAGCTTGGTTTTGCTTGCCCAAGAAAATTGGAGCCATAGATAGCATGTTTTGTGTTGCGAGAGAATTTTTGTAAGCTTTTTTTTTTAACTATCTGTTACTGCTCTCTTTTACGGCAGTTCAGACAAATGTGCTCTTTCTTGGCGTGACAAAAGATCTGCATCATTTCTTCCTGCCTGTTTCTTCGTCTTTTCCTTATTATGAATCACAGAAAACAGCATTTAAAGTGCAGCTACAAGTAAACAGAAAACAACATGGAAAGTACAACTTCAGTGAAAAAAAACAATATGTGAAGAACACCTGTAAGTAAACAGAAAACCAAATATAAACAGCAACTATAAGTAAACAGATACAAAATATGAAGAACAGTTACGTGCAGACAGAAGATAGTTTTTTTTTAAATTGCGATTAAGCAAAAAATAAAATGGGAGGAATGAATACAAGCAAACAGAAAACAATTTCTGGAAGAATAAATACAAGGGAAAAGAAAAAAAAAGCACAATACAAGGGAAAAGAAGACAGCACAACTGCAAATGAAAACAAAAACGTGAAACAAACAACTACAAGTAAAAAGAAGAAAATTCTGTGAATAAAAGCTACAATTAAACATAAAACAACATATGAAGAACAACTACAAGTAAACAGAAGAAAATCCTGTGAATAAAATCTACAACTAAACATAAAACAACATATGAAGAACAACTACAAGTAAAAATAAGAAAATCCTGTGAATAAAATCTACAACTAAACATAAAACAACATATGAAGAACAACTACAAGTAAAAATAAGAAAATCCTGTGAATAAAATCTACAACTAAACATAAAACAACATATGAAGAACAACTACAACTAAACAGAAAACAGTAACCAAGAACGACTACTAGGTATGTTGCCAGAGGGGCAAAGATTATCGTTCATACCAAAGTAAAAGGCATGTACAAGACTTAGACACTCCAAACCTTGGTGAGAGTTTGTTGCTGCTCTGTGTCGAAGTAAATATTTGCTAGGAAGAAATGAGGCAAATCTGTTGCATCTCATCTTCTCGTGCGCTCTCTTCTGTAAAATCCACAATTCCAGGACCTCAATTTTTTTTTTATGTTATCTTATTCAAGGTCCAGCTGTAGAAATGGGTACCCGACTTCTGGAGCTGGGGAAGGAAAGGCGGCCAGGCGTGATACTGACCATATCACCCTCTAGTGTGCTGACAGGTCAAGGAAAATATGGACACTAACACCATATCCCTATGTGCCTCTAAGGCATGACAGGATTACCTTTACCTTTGCCTATTCAAGGTCTAGGCTTCTAAATCATAAAGGAATATTGAGTAGCATTTTATGGGTAGCATTTTACGATATGTAATTTCAATTTCTGTGATATTTGCTTTCATGTAAAAATCTTCTTCATTCTGTTGAAAGTGGAGTATTTTTCATTCCTACTGTTCTGTTAATTTCAGTTTCGTTCTTTCCATCCTCTGTTATCATGTGTTCCAAACATTTGAAACTTTTCACTTGTTAGAGTAATTCCCCATTTATTTTTATACCTATGTTTGGTATTATTTCCTCTCTGCTTATTACTATAACATTCGTCTTTCGGATATTTATTTCCAGTCCATACTTTTGACTTTTGTTGTTTATTCGTGTCACTAGATTGTGTAGGTCTTTTTGGTTCTCAGCCATCAGCATGGTGTCATCTGTATATCTTAGATTACTGATTGCTGTTCTATTAATTTTTAGTCCAGGCATCTCTCTAATTTCTTTGAATACTTTTTAACATGAAGATAGGACACGGCCTTATCTGATCCATTTCTTCCAATATATGTTGGTGATGAGTAGTGTTTGTTAGACGACACAATTGCTGTCTGTTCCCGTTATAGATTGCTTATTAGTCTGATGTCTTTGCCATCAAAATTAATCTCTCTCAGATACTCCATCAGCTGTTCGTGCCTGACTCTGTCAAAGGTCTTTGTATAGTCTATAAAACTAACGTAGATGTCTTTTTTAACTTCCTTATATTTCTCATATATCATCCTAATGCTGACTATCTTTTTTTCCCTCGCTGCGCTATTTCGTCTAATAATTAGTGTATAAATATATAAAACTAAGTATATAAAACACAAAGCCACTGCAGTAAACCTGTGATAAAGATGTTCCTATTTTTTTTTTCCTTTTATACATATTTCACTATTTCTTCTAATCCAAATAATCGATTCCACATTTATTTTCTAAATCTGCTACTCAAAGTAGCGAATGATTATTTTATTATTTCAGAACTCTTTCACTAATATCAGAACTCTTTCACTGCTAAATTAATTTCCATGCTTCCCAATAATAAATTTTTATGAGAAATTTTAGTGGAAAGAAACTGGAGAGAAGATACTTTTTAACTGAAAAACACGGATGGGTTAGAAATGTGCTACTTTTCATTTTAGTTATATTTTGTGTAAATATCCCCGTGAGTGTTGTTTTGGAGTTAAACAATTCTCTAAACAGAGTTAAATAGTTCTCTAAACAGTTAAACAATTCTCTAAACAGTTAAGCAATTTTCTAAACAGAGTTAACCAATTCTGTAAACAGAGTTAACCAATTTTTTAAACAGAGTTAAGCAATTTTATAAACAGAGTTAAGCAATTCTCTAAACAGTTAAGCAATTTTCTAAACAGAGTTAACCAATTCTGTAAAGAGTTAACCAATTCTGTAAACAGAGTTAACCAATTCTCTAAACAGAGTTAAGCATTATAAACAGGGTCCTCTATACGCATTATTTTCAATTATACACGTCGTAACGTCGTATGCTGACCCTTCACTTGTTTAAAGTGCCCATGTTGATTAACAGTACTTTTTAAAGAAATATTCTGGCACATTTTAAATGCTTGCAGCACTGCACAAGGTTGGTCAAAGAGACCTGCTGACCAATCAGATGCATTCTTTACATTCATCGCTAGCTGCCCGAGCTAACCCAGAGTAACTTCCGATAATCTATTCTAGTCATTTGCGTGGCGGTTTGGTCAGAGATCAAAAGACATCAATGTTGAAAACAGCCGTTATTAGTCCTTTGTTTTTTTATCAGCCGGAGTTAGGTAGTTTCAAAGGTTTTAAACTTTAAACTCCGTCAAAATAAGTCTCTCCGTGGCAGTGTTACACATTCATAAAATATTTGTAAAAATGTAATTGGTATTGCGATATTTAAGCCCTGCTCACTGCTGCGTTATTTGTACAATAATGTAATATTCCAATATATAAAAGGAAACAGGGACACATAACTCAGTTACATGAAAAGAGAGAAACACTCAGTTACATGAAAAGAGAGAAACACTCAGTTATATGAAAAGAGAGAAAAACTCAGGTATATGAAAAGAGAGAAACACTCAGTTACATGAAAAGAGAGAAAAACTCAGGTATATGAAAAGAGAGAAAAACTCAGTTATATGAAAAGAGAGAAAACTCAGTTATATGAAAAGAGAGAAAAACTCAGGTATATGAAAAGAGAGAAAACTCAGTTATATGAAAAGAGAGAAAAACTCAGGTATATGAAAAGAGAGAAAAACTCAGTTATATGAAAAGAGAGAAAAACTCAGTTATATGAAAAGCGAGAAAACCTCAGTTACATGAAAAGAGAGAAAACCTCAGTTACATGAAAAGAGAGAAAACCTCAGTTACATGAAAAGAGAGAAAACCTCAGTTACATGAAAAGAGAGAAAATTCAGTTACGTGGAAAGAGAAAAATGGTGTGTGTGAGATAAGCGGTGGTGGCTAAGACCCTGACTGCGGGTGATGGAGCATGACCTACAGTCTCTGTCCATCGTGTGCGAGCTCCATCACCGTGACTGTCTTGGTCATAACGGTGTAAATCACTATCATCAGGTGCCGTTGCAGCTGAGAAAATATTTATACATGACGTGCATTTGTTGAACAGTTTTTTTTTGCTATATCTATACAAATGTCTTTCAGAAGTAGCAGTGTCAGTTTATGCCCGTGGCATTTGCATACCGTAAGGGCGTAAAATGGTAGAGCCCATACATTTCTAGGTCCCTGCTACATCATTGCCGAGTAGGAAAGCCAGCGCCTATCCCTCATGTCATTTTTTTTTTTTTTGGTGGCCATTATCTGAGGCTGGTCGACCCTGGTGTAGGTGGGTCCTAAAAAATTTCTATTCCAGTGCGGAATCAAACCAGAGACTGTCAGGTCGCTGGGTAAGTGCACTAACTACAACACCACCGCGACGCCAGTTTCTTTACTATAAATTAGGAGACTTTCTGTTGTATCTCTAAATCCTGGTCAAGGTCCGGTCTCTGTTCTAAATTCTCCTTTGTATATTGCCCTCCATTCTGTCTACACGTCCCTGATGTAGTCTAATAGCCCCAGAAAGAAGAGTAGAGAAAACGTCAGTTTGATATGCATTCTGGCAGCTTATTAGCTATTTATTAAACATAAGGCATAGATAAAGATCTTATCTTCAGACTTGTCACGTGACAGACTTGTCAGTTCCAAATTCCTCCGACCCTTTTTTAAATGTTTGTTTTAGTTTTTTCTCATGTTTCTCCGGCATTTTATTTATTTTACTTCTATCTTTGGAGCAGAACAGCGTGATTTGCTTGGTTTTTAAGAATGTACAGATAGTTTCAAATTTGTACAATTTTTCCTGTTTAATTTTTTTTTTCATAACTACCTGGCAAGTTTGGTTTTTTTTTTTTTACAGAAACATTTTTTTTCCTGTGTCGTCGTCATTTGATAGGACAAAAAAAAGTTGGTCGTTCTTTAAGACTCTGTACAGATCTACATCATTATCTGTACGACCATGTACAAATCTACCTCATTATTTGTACGACGCTGTACAAATCTACTTCATTATCTGTTCGGTTAATCATGACTGTACAAATCTTCCCTACCGCCTGTACGGTTCTGCATGATTCGCTACAAACTATCCCTCTGTCTGCACAGTTCTTAACGACCCGCTACAGATCTGCCCTATCATCTTCCGCGGTTTTTAACGAATTACTGAAAATCTGCTCCATTATAAGTCAGCATGGTTATTTACAACACCCTACAAATCACCCCATTATCTGCATAGGCTTTTACAAAGGTCCCCAGAATTGTTTCAGCGCTCTATTCTCGTAGAATCGTTTCAACACTTTGCTCTCAAAGAATCGTTTCAGCGCTGTTCTCAAAGAATCGTTTCAGCGCTCTGTTCTCAAAGAATCGTTTCAGCGCTCTGTTCTCAAAGAATCGTTTCAGCGCTCTGTTCTCAAAGAATCGTTTCAGCGCTCTGTTCTCAAAGAATCGTTTCAGCACTTTGCTCTCAAAGAATCGTTTCAGCGCTCTGTTCTCAAAGAATCGTTTCAGCGCTCTGTTCTCAAAGAATCGTTTCAGCACTTTGCTCTCAAAGAATCGTTTCAGCGCTCTGTTCTCAAAGAATCGTTTCAGCGCTCTGTTCTCAAAGAATCGTTTCAGCACTTTGCTCTCAAAGAATCGTTTCAGCGCTCTGTTCTCAAAGAATCGTTTCAGCGCTCTGTTCTCAAAGAATCGTTTCAGCGCTCTGTTCTCAAAGAATCGTTTCAGCGCTCTGTTCTCAAAGAATCGTTTCAGCGCTCTGTTCTCAAAGAACCAGTGATTGACTTCATTTTGTTTCCATACTAATCATGCTACTGACATTTCACAAACACAAAAACACCCCGTTTGGATAAGTACAGGTAGGGCCGTGATATTATTATACAACAATGCGCGTGTCAGTCATTCAGTCATTTGCATGTCCCTTGCGGAACTTTGCCTCCCTAACAGCTCTCCTGTAGGCCTCTCTGTTGTAAGCAAGATGCCCTGCTGCTAATGCATCTTTTTGCAGATTATCAACGATGTCTTGCAGCCATTTTCGGCTTGGACTTCCTCTCTTTCTTTTTCCCATTATGTATCCTTCCAAGACGGTCTTCTCTAGATTATCATGACGTTTAATATAACGCGCATGTGCAGAGCAGAAAAACTCAAAACTGGAAGAGTGTAATTATATTTGTTTCTGCAACATCGAAAGAGAAGAGGAAAGAAGCATGGAAAGGATGAAAGATACAGCTTTCTTTATTCAATTATGAGGAGGAAAAACATTTTATGTACAAATATAAAGCTATTGAGCAATAGTGCATTGGTACAGCCGATAAAATTTGGCTGTAATTACTGAAAAAAACACAAAGAGCTGTACTTTTTTTTTCGCTGAAACGGAAATACGATACCTCACAACCCAGTTTCTTGGTCCGCACTTGCTGGACTTGAAGGCAGCAGACTTTCATTGTCACTGCACGTTGAAGAGCGACGTGCTTGTTGGCGTTGCCATGGTGATTTGACGCCATTTGTCCGAAAGGCACCTATAGATGGCGCTGCGAACGGAGCAGACTGAAGTGGTGTTTTTTCGCTCACTTTCTTTGTTTGTTCTCGTTCTTCTTCTGCTTCTTCCTCTTCTTCTGCGCGATCGCTGTCGTCAAAAGAGCCTTCGTCCACCCAGTCGTCGTCAGCCTCGTCTGCTATGACTTCGCCATGACTGTCGAAGTTCGGGTTGACTCTGCCATGCAAGCACGTGTGACCGGCAGACGACGCGTTCAGAGCTGTCTCAGGGCAGACACCACTATCTGAAAGATCATTCGTTGAAATTATACACATAAAATTACCACCAGCAAATTTATAACTGCAATCACGAAATCAAGATATTTATAGTTCCTTCTAATCTGTTATTAAAAAGATCACATTTTCTTACGTTCATACTGCATCCGGTGTGCCACACCTACCTTTATCATTGTGAGGTCCCTGCCATTGAGTCTTGCAGCAGCATTTTTCTAAAATGGCTTTGTATCCTGTCCTGTACCTGGCCAAAGCTAGGCTGTACAAAAGCGGGTTAAGGAGGCCAGGTAAGCTTGTGGCGATGTTGGAGTACATGATCGTAGCCTCGCTGACATGTACACCAGCTTTTTGCAGAGTCAGAACTGTCTGTGAAAATATATCGTTTCTCTTTGTGCGTGTGTGAGAGAAGAAGAAGAAGAAGAAGATGATGATGATGATGATGATGATGCATGGTGAATTCAAATAATCTTTGACGCGACAAATAAAGATATTGTTTTCAAAAGTCTATAATAATTAGCAGACATCATAATTATATAGTCATTAATATCGCCATGTAACGACATAAATGTTGTAAATGTCTCTAAAAAAGTTACTGCTGCCTCATGCAGACATGTCAAAATGGCGTCCGAGATAAATATCTTCTTTATCTGTGGTTGTTCATGCATCATTCAACCTCGTCACAGCCTCAGTCCGCAGAACCAGCAGAATAACATGAATCCCTAAAACACTTGACCATTTTCTGAGCTGTACAACCTCACCAGCAGTGATCGCGCTAGGAGTTTTTGAAACAGGTACAATTATACTTGACTTTCACCTTGCATGAACTACTTTCCGAAATGCCGGTTTTCACAGTACAACATTTGCTGCTTTATACATTTTTTTAATGTAAAATTAAACACACTTGACAAGCTTGGGCAAGAATGTTAGTGTGGGCCTTTTTTTCCTTATTTATTTTTAGCGACGAGATTTAATCTTTACATAATATTAGCATGCTGAACCAAAGTCAAAACTGGCCGATTCTCCTCCTTCTAAATTGAGCATCATCATCCTACTGACCTAATTATCCTCAAACTGATTTTCCTGGTTGCTTTTAACTAGTTTTTTTTTTTTATAATATAAACCGGCTACAGTAACCGACGACCTCCAAAAGTTTCGGATATTTTCTCTCTTTTTAACCGGAATTTACCAGTAACTGCCAGTTAACGCGAGCAGCGCTCTGTGGACAGTCTGCGTGTTGGATTCGAGGAGGCGTACGTTCTCGAACATAAACGTAATCATCCACGTGATTTGCTAATTTGTTTCCGTGGTCGGGGGTGGTGTATTCCACCAGTCTTATTCATGTCCTGTCTGAGGTATGGCCGGGCTAAGTTGTGTTTTCGCTGTGCAGACCGATTGTTATTGTGATTTCTGTTATATTATGTGATTCGGACGACTGATTGTTTAGTTATGATTTCTGCCCGTGCGCATCTCATGTGGTGTAAGTTTTTTTGTGTAATTTGGAATAAGCTGATGTAGGTTTCGAGTCAGTATGCATAGTGATGTAGCCTGTGTTGAAGGTTAAGTTCTATTACTGGTTAAGGTTGTAATGTTACAAGTATGTTATTAGTAAGCGATTGCTTATTAGTATGCTTTGATTTTATCTTCAGCATCATTCATATTTGATTAGCAGTGTATGCATTATTATCTTATACATGCTATTCATTCATAGTGGCTATGTGCTTACCTGGATATAGTCATGTATGCCGTGAGTAGCTATGGTTGTCAAGGATTAAGGGCGACTGCACATCAGAATTTTGATTATAGTAATGTATGTCATGTGCAACTATGACTGCGAAAGATTAAATGCAGTTGCACGCATATTCTTATGGAAGCCTTATGTAAGGACCCAGAGAGTTTTCCTAGACATACGTCCATTGAGGTCATCATATTAATATTGCAGGCCAGTGAATGTCCATTATTATATATTATTCTGACTTAACTACAAAAATAAGATTTTTAAGCCCATGCATCTTTCCCATCGCAATGTATGCCTGTGGGATCTGGACACTTAACAAAACAGCTGAGAAACACATAAATGGCTGTGAATGTAAATGCTACAGACGAGTTCTTCAAATATCATGGACACAAAAAAAAAATAACAAATAAATCCATATTACAAGAACTTAATATTGCAGAAAGCTGGCTAGTAAAGAGGATTAAACAGAGAAAACTTAAATATTTTGGACACATTAAACGTCATAAGAATTTAGAGAAGACCGTCTTGGAAGAATACATAATAGGAAAAGAAAGAGAGGAAGACCAAGGTGATGATGGCTGTAAGATATCGTTGATAATCTGCAAATGGATGCATCAGCAGCAGGCCATCTTGCTCTCAACCGAGATGCCTATAGGAGAACTGTTAGGGAGGCAAAGTTCCGCAAGGGACATGCAAATGACTGACTGACTGATTATGCTTGAAATATTATTGCATCGAATCTTCCTCCTCATTGATTCGTTTATCATTGCTTTTCCATTTCATTGATTATTTCATTTTCATTGATTGTTTAAAAATTTTATTATTGTATTATTCTATTGTCGTTGCTGGTTGTCACTGCCAGTTGTATGTTGTTGAGGTTCAAATTTTGAAATTAAATGATACATTATTGATTTCAGACTTATTGATTCATATTGTACATGTTATGTTTGTGATGTGTTAATGTCAGATGCTTCAGAAGTATTCATCACATTAAACATACAACAGTCCAAGAAAAGGGAACCTGTGTTGGTCATGTAATAAGTGAGACTAAATCATTCCCTCTAAGTACTGTTGTACATAAAAAAAGGGGAGTATTAAGTGCATTACCCAGTTCTCAATAACTAAATTCTTTCCAATTTAATATCTTGTTAAAATTTGGACCAATCAAGTTTTACAGCTCACCACAACCTCATTTTGCAACAGCGGCAAAACTAACACGAATTCTTGATATATTTGTCCATCTTGTGAACGGTCAAAGCAAAAACTCCAAATACCAACCACAACAGGCAGCCACGTGAACAACCCAGCCAAGACGACACAGGCCAGGCTGTAGTGTCTCTTCAGATCGTCCAAAATCGACAGTTCCAGGATGTCAGGAACGTTGTCTTCCTCGTGGTAAAGCCTTGAATGTCGGGTCTTCTCTTGCTTCATTCGTTTGCTGACCTGTCACGGTAAAACAGTGCTCTTTCAAAGTTAGCACTAGCACTTAAACTAGCGTTAGCGCTATCACTTAAACTAGCGTTAGCGCTAAACTAGCACTAGTACTAGCACTAGCACTTAAACTAGCGTTAGCGCTAGCACTTAAACTAGCGTTAGCGGTAAACTAGCACTAGTACTAGCACTAGCACTTAAACTAGCGTTAGCGCTAGCACTTAAACTAGCGTTAGCGCTAAACTAGCACTAGTACTAGAAATAGCACTAGTACTAGAACTAGCACTAGTAATAACACTAGCACTAGTACTAGCACTAGCACCAAAACTAGTACTAGCACTAGCACCAAAACTAGTACTAGCACTAGCACCAAAACTAGCACTAGTACTAGCACCAAAACTAGCACTAGTATGTAGCACCAAAACTAGCACTAGCACTAGCACTAAAAACAGCACTAGAACTAGGACTAGAACTAAAACTAGCACTAGGACTAAAAATGGCAATATTTAATATGCACGCTTTGATTTTTCTATCAAAATGAAAGGCTCATCTTCAGATATTGAGATCATTGCTGATTTACCTATAATTTTTTTCTTTCTTCTTTCCTTTCATCATTGTAAATGTGTTGATCGTTTCATCATTTATGGTGTGTGACGTAGGAGCTAGCAGAAATATCACATCCATGTCTTGTTACAGTTTGTAGCTAGCCCCAGCCATTATTACAGTTAAACCATTTTTTCATGCTGTACTTAAGGAAAGGGGCAGACCGCGTGAAACTCTGAAGAGGACATTATTAAGAGAGGCCAAGTTAACAGGCATAGAATCCTTTGATGAGGTTGAAAGACTCGCTGAAGACAGGAAAAATTGGCGAACTACTTTGCGAGCCCTATGTGACGTTTAACAGCATGGGAAGGATATAAGACTTAAGGAAAGAAACTAATGAATAATAAATTAAATAGAAAGAAAAATAAAAGAAAGAAGCTTTTCATTACTGTTTATAGGTATAGATTTCAAATATTGTTGTCATTCTTTGTTTGGTGAAGTTCAAAACATCTGCAACAAAACTATTGAATTCGAAGCGTACGCAGTAAGTCCAGACTCCAGAACATATCCTTCAAGAGTGCCCAAACCAGCAGACCTGAGGCGTGAGACATGGCCAGAAGACACAAGCTTGGGGCAAAAGCTTTGGGGCTCCTAACAGGATCTGGATAGGACTGCGGGCTTTGTCATGTCAACAGGGATCAAGATCTGATGTGACCAACATCCTCGAACGCAAAAGAAGAAGTCATTTTTTTTCATGAATGGTTAAAAAAAAAGACTAAAATACCGTAGCAACGACCTTACCTTTAAACAAGCACTAATTCCGGAAGTGCATCCGAGAACGAGGCATGCGTAAACAAATGATAAGAATGTCACAAAGAATGTCTTCTCCTTTACGGAATTGGGTGTTGGCACAAGCCATGACCTGCACGAGGTCTCAGTGTGAGTGCTATGTGGACCATACCCGATCACTGGAAGAGATGAAATAGCGAGGGTACACGTGAATAAAACAAACAACATAAGCGAGACGTAATCTCTTGACTGCCATTTCGGACACCGGAAACACCCAGTGGTTGTAGAATAGTTCAGTTCATTATCAGTGTCTACATGGCAGAAATGAGCATTTCGCTCCAGTTTACCTTCGGTCGTTTTAACACCTGATGTGAACCTGATCGATGAGGGATTGAGTCTACTTTGAGTTTCGTTAAGTATACTCATATCCCCGTTGTTCTGGGACTCAAAATATTCATTACATGAACTTTCTTCCAGTTTTTGGAAGTTTGTCTGACATTTTTTCAAACAACAGGCGACTTTAGCTGTGTTGTTTTGGTCTATTTTAGCGTAGTCAGCTTGAGGGTGGGGGCTACTGAATGTGTCACACTGAAAAACTTCATTTTTAAGACCGGCTGTATGCCCACTGTCAGAATGCATTACCGTTTGTGCAACATTCGATGTTATCGTTGATCCTTCGTCCTGCTGTGACTCTGAGTTGGCATCACTTTCAAGTTTTTGTACGAACTCGACTGTGACAGATAAATCTGAGCTTTGCTGAGAAGATTTTAAAACGATATTGTCACATTCTGCTTTGCTGCCAGATTTTTCTGCAATCAGAGCCATTTCAGCGAGACAGGATATATTTTGGCCGTAGTCGTGCCTTTCTCTATCTCTTAAATGGGTAGGTGATGAAACATTCGAGAAGATAGCCGTATTCGCATCTTCTCCTGTGTCTGAGAAGGATCCTTGCTCTCTTCCGCACTGCCTACATGAGATTACGGACGGTAGGGCAGTTGACGGATAAGAACAGTCTCCGTGATCTGTAAGGGGAACCGAAGCGCACCCAGGGGTTCTGTATGAGCGGCATCGCTTTGACATCTTGTTCTTCATCAGATTCCAGACAGCGAAGTGACAGTTGACACACATGTACGTGAGCAGCGCCAGCGAGGACAGGTTACACCAGACTGACGTGACCTGGTACGTGGTGCATGTCGGAGCTCCTCCATACCATCCACCAGAAAAATACGAAGCTAGTCCCAGTGGAGTTGGTACAAGCGCTGGAAACATAAAAGTTTACATTGTTCATTGGGAGATTTTAGTAAACATTCGAAAAGCAAACATTTTATGGTTAGATTCTTTCTTTATTTTGTATATAAATGAGGTCACAAGAAAATCACATCTAAATATATATAGCGGCACAAACAGGCACAGTGCAAGCACACATACTCACAGCCGAGGTCACACTAAGACACGTACTCACACATATACCTTACGTGCGGTACAGCACATAACTGGTGATCATGCTTGTCCATCTTGTACGATCCTTGATGTTTTCGATCAGTTCAGATGCTTTTCTTTTTCTGTGCCACTTGGTTAGTCCGCCGAGATATTTTTCTCTTAGCCTCCCCTTTCCTTTCTCTTTCTTTGAATTTTCCAGTCATTACCGAAGTCAGTATGCGAACAATAAATGAAATATCCATTGGTAATGTAGTGTATGTAGTTAGGGAGTGAAATATCAGACTTTAACCTTTAACCTTCTTCTGAAGGTAGAATGTAGATAATGTTTAAATGAAAACTTGTGATGTGTGATAGGTGGGTCGTAGGGTGTGGGGTGGGACGGGGGGTGGGGGGGGGGTGGACCGCGGAACGGGGAGAAAGTGATACAATAGTAATCTCATTCATTCCTTTGCATGTCCCTTGCGGAACTTTGCCTCCCAAACAGCACTCCTGTAGGCCTCTCGGTTGTGAGCAAGATGGCCTGCTGCTGCTGCATCCATTTCCAGATCATCAACGATGTCTTGCAGCCATCTTCGTTTCGGTCCTCTTTTTCTTTTTCCCATTATGTATCCTTCCAATACGGTATTCTCTAAATTATCATGACGTTTAATGTGGCCAAAATATTTAAGTTTTTTCTCTTTAATCCTCTTTACTAGCCAGCCTTCTTCAATATTAAGATCTTGTAGTATAGATATATTTGTTCTTTTTTGTGTCCACGATATTTGGAGAACTCTTCTATAGCATTTACATTCAAAGGCATTTATGTGCTTCTCAGCTGTTTTGTTAAGTGTCCAGGTCTCACAGGCATATGTTGCGATAGGAAAGATGCATGCCCTTAAAAATCTTATTTTTGTGGTTCTGTCTGCTCCTCTCCACAGATGCTTTATTTGTTTTACTTTCTGAAGAGCAATAGATGTCCTCCTTTTAATTTCCCTCATTGTATCTCCATTATTAGTTAGTAGTGATCCAAGATATTCAAAACTCTCCACTTCTTCCAGTTTTTCCTCACTGATACATATTTCAATAGTAATCTAGCCCGGAAAATGTGGAAAAGATGATTGTAGTTGGGGTAGAGGGGTTGTATTCTGACGCTTTGATGAGGTTTCTAATAACAGCCATCAGACAATGCCACGCTGATGAGAGAACCCGCATAGCGCTTGAGAATCGCTACATTCAGGAATATGAGACGCTGGAACTATATGGTTTGAACTCGCAGTTCAGTTCACCTAACATCCCCCTCCTCCACAAACATATTCCCTCTGCACCATTTCTTTCTCACCTGTAACACATAATTCAAAACCTTCTCACACCATCAGATTACAGCCCCTCTACCCCATCTATCCAATCTTATCCCGGCTATATATTACCATTGTATCACTCTCTCCCCTTTCCGCGGTTCTTTCCCCACCCCCACTCCACCTATCATACATCACAAGTCTCCATTTAAAATATTCTCCACACTACACCTTGCGCACTTCTGAACACAGCCTCTTACAAGTCACACCTTCTTACAAGTCACAGTTAGGTGCTCTATTTATTTTATTCTATTCTATTTTTTTCATTCCTACTTTTTACATTTTAATTTGCACTCAGCAGATGATTCATGAGCACAGAAAAGCGACACTGGTCAAAACAGCATATTTGACAGTAACTGATGACAGGTTCACGAGAATCCCATGAAACTTACTGAACACAAAACTCACTGACCATGTTATTGAATGCCTATAAAAGATTGACGTTCCTCGAATCAATTAATTTGAAAATTCAACGCGCAAGTATGGCTTATCTCACTACAGAGCAACGGCTCCTCATCACTGGACGTTTACAGACTGGACAATCACAAAGTGCCTCGGCCAGAAAATTTAATGTGGTTAGATGCACAATTAGTGGCCTTTGGAGACGATTTCAAGAAACTGGCTCAGTTGCAGACCGGCCGCGCAGTGAAAGACCCATAGTCACAACTCCTGCCGAAGACCGCTGCATGCGGCTGCGTCACCTCAGGAATCGATTTGCATCTGCCTCCTCAATAGTCCAGTCAATGACAGCAGCTCGTCGAATTTCAGATCAAACGGTCAGGAATGGGCTGCACGACGCTGGTCTTTGGGCTAGAAGATCCTACAGTGGTCGGAACAGGATCGTCAGAACCAACTGCAGTGGGCGAACCAGCATCGTCAATGGTCCATTGCGAATTATTGGAGAAGGATTTTGTTTAGTGATGAATCATTTCTTATGCTCCAATGATACGATAGACGGAGAAGAGTTTACTACAGAGTACATGAGCGCTACTCCCAGTACTACGTAGATGAGGCTCCTCCACATGGTGGTGGAGGTGTACTAGTGTGGGGGATGGTCAGCTTGATGGGAAGAAGTGACCTGGTGCAAATTGAAGGACGCCTAAATGTCCAAAGATACGTCGCTGAAATTCTTCGTTCTCGCGTCCTTCCACTTCTGGCTGCACCAGGGTCGATTTTTCAGCAGGATAACGCTCAGCCTCATATGGCGCAACTCACCACCCACTTCCTTGCTGACAACAGCGTCCAGACCATTCCGTGGCCATCCATGTCATCAGACATGAACTCAATAGAACACTTATGGGATGAATTCAACAGAAAAGTCCGCA
The DNA here is from genome assembly GCA_009760885.1 of Achatina immaculata. NCBI lineage: Eukaryota > Metazoa > Mollusca > Gastropoda > Stylommatophora > Achatinidae > Lissachatina > Lissachatina immaculata. The sequence continues at coordinate 10,231,370 of CM019691.1, forward strand.
AGCGAGACGTGGCGCCAACCGATCTCAGACAGTTGTCTCTTGCACTGCGGGAAGATTGGGCAGCCATCCCACAACAACAGATCCAAAGGCTAATCGGCTCCATGTCTAGGATATGTCGTTTTCTGATACAGGCCAGATGAGCCTTGCTGAAAAGGAAGTCTCAGTCGCAAAAAACAAGTCCAAACCAAATTTAAATATCATCATTTCATTGTTAAAGTCTTAAAGTTTCTTCATGTCAAGATTGAAACATTAATTTCGTAAAATAAAATTTTGATACAAGTTTGAAATTTGGTGTCCATTACGACTACAGTAGTGTTGCGTTTCTTTTTTTAACAGTGTAGTATGTCCGCAGTGCGGCTATTGGAGAAAGGATGGTCCAGACAGCGTTTCTTCCAGCATCAAACAGAAATGTGACGTAAATATAAAAAGACGGCATCGCTTTTGTAGTGAGACACTGGCGTCTTTCTGATCTTGTTGCTGAAACGTGCAGTTTTACAATGTTAATTTTAGAGAACAGTCAACGTAGATTCTGTAAGAGTAAGAGAGCAAAGTGCAAAAAAAAAGAGCAAAATTCTCAGCAATTGTGTTTGAGTTTAAAAATCATATTTCTTTGATTTGAGAGCTGCTATTTGGTCTTGGTGATGTGTGTAATTCGTATTAGATTAATCAACGGACTCAAGTTACCCACGTAGTGATCGTGGAGACCTTCGGATGGCCTTTTTTATTGTTTAAAAATTTAGACGCTAAAATGGATCGATTTGCGAAACGTAAGCCTTCGACTTCGCGGAAACAAATTGATAGTAATTGCAGCGAAAGTCATTATGATCGAGACGACGTTAACGTTGATACTTGTAAGAAAATTAAATACGCTCGAAAATATTATGTGGAGTATATTAAGTACGGTTTCGTTCCATCAACAAATTACCAAAATCTGCCACATTGTGTTATTTGTTTGCAAATCCTCTCTAATGAGTCAATGAAGCCGACAAAATTGCGTCGTCATCTAACTACAAGAAATCCAGATCTACAGAATAAAACTAAAGAATTTTTCGAACGCAAAGCCGAGGAATATAGTAAACAGAAGACAGTGTTAAAACCAAGACTCATCTCAACGAAAAAGCTCTTAAAGCATCATACCTGATTGCCCAGGGAATTGCTAAATTAAAGAAACCGCACACGTTTGGAGATGATCTTATCATGCCAACCGCTGTTGATATATGTGACGTATTATTCGGACCAAAACACCCTACAAAACTGAAAAGCATTCCCATCTCAAACGATACTGTCCGCAGAAGACTATTTGAAATGTCCGAGGACATTGTTGCACATCTAACTGAACGATTACAATCTACTAAGTTTGATATTCAGTTAGATGAGTCAGCTGACATCGCCGGCGAGTCACAGTTGCTTGTTTATGTTCGCTATTGTTGGTAAAATAGTATGTAAGAGGAATTTCTTTTTTGCAAGTCACTGTCAGCAAGAACGACGGCCGATGAAGTATTTCGTGTTTTAGACGATTTTTTCACAACTTTTGGACTACAGTGGATTAACTGCATCGGTGTTTGCTCCGACGGTGCTGCCACAATGACTGGTCGCAACAGTGGTGTTGTAACTCGCATAAAGGAAGTGTCACCCGAGATTGTAGGCACCCATTGCATGATCCATCTTGAAGCACTCGCTTCAAAGAAGTTGACTGAAACTCTGGGATCTGTACTCGAAGGCTGTGTTCGAACTGTATACTTCATAAAAACTAGAACAGTGAACAGTCGATTATTTGATCAACTATGTATTGAGTCAGATGCAGAATACAAGCATCTCCTATTGCACTCGGCTTTGCGTTGGCTGTCCAGAGGAAAAGTTCTTGCAAGAGTGTTTGAGCTTCGTTTAGAATTGTTGCAGTTTTTGACAGAACACAATATCGACCTGGCAGGTAAGGTCGCTGATATTAAGTGACTTGCCAATCTGGTATACCTTGCTGACAATTTTAGCCTTTTGAACAGTTTGAACATATCAATGCAGGGTAAAGATGCCAGTATACTCAAGACATACGACAAAGTTGCGGCCTTTAAGAAGAAACTACGACTTTGGCGCACGCGACTTGAGAACAAATCACAAGACATGTTTCACTTGTTCTGTGAATTTATAGAGAGCAATGAAGTTAACGGCGTGATTCTGGAAGGGGCCACTTGTGTAATAAAAGAGCATCTGATATCTCTCGCTGAATATTTTGACAAATACTTCACGCCCGAAGATATTAAAGCGTACGATTGGATTCGTAATCCTTTTCAGTGTGCATTCTCTGAATTAACCGGTCATACACAAGAAGAATTAGTGGAAATGTCTAGCGATCGCACAAGTCAAATTTAACGACCTCGCTATGGATATCTCTTCCTTTTGGTGTACTGTTTCGCTGGAATATCCGTTGTTTTCTGCATTGACTGCCATGAAAACTAAATATCGTTCAAGAATGAACGTGGAGGATGATCTTCGAATGTGTTTCTCACAAATTCCAGACAGAAAAAAACATGCTATCCTACCAGAAACAGCGCTTCGGGTATATGAGACTCGTTAGTCTTGGTTGGCAGCTTATCTAGGAGAGGGAAAACTCTGACTTCAAACCCCCTGCTACCTTGTAGGGCAGGCTCTGTCCAGAGTCAAAGGCTAGTTGAGAAAACCATAAACAAACCGGTGGAAGGCAAGGGGAAGCCAACACTGTACATTCCCAAGGACAATCATGACAATCCACAATTCTTTGTATCATACCGATATTAATGAGTTCCAGTGGAACCACCTCGTACGGTAGGGTCTATCACGTGCGACAGGTGATACCAGATCGTCATCCAACTACTGTACGCAAAGAAAACACAAGTAACATCACAGTAATTGCAACATGGAACATTAGAACACTAACAGAGCTTGGAAAACTAGAAAACATCGAACAAGAAATGAAAAGAATGGAAATGAACATCCTTGGTTTTTTGTGAAATGAGATGGACTGGAGCAGGAAGCAGAGGTCATAAAGACTTCAAAATAATATATTCCGGTGGAAACCAGCGTAGAAATGGAGTTGACATAATATTGGATAAGAAGACAGCAAGAACCGTGAAAAGTTTCTGGTGCATATCTGACAGAGTGTTAATGGCCACCCAATAGACACAAATCTCATCCAAGTATACGCACCAACTTCAAAAAGTTCTGATGATGAGATAAAAGAACTTTACAATAATGTGGACATGACAGTGAAACAGTACAAACCATGGGGAAAAAAAACTTTGTGCTGGGTGATTTAAACGCGAAAGTAGGGACGAGTAAGACAATGAAGCTACTGGCAAGTAAGGACTAGGTATCAGAAATACAAGACGAGAGACTGATTGAGGTTAATTCAGTGGGCAGAAAAGAATAAAATGATAATAGGAAATACTTGGTTTCAACGACACCCAAGGCGACTATGGACATGGAAAAGCTCAAATAATAACATACGTAACCAGACAGATTACATTATGATCAACAGAAGATTCAGGAATTCACTAATATCCGTGAAAACAAGACCAAGCGCAGACTGCAACAGTGACCACATCCCAGTTGTAGGAAAGTGAGAATCAGGCTAAAGAGGTTAAAAGTAGCAGCTAAAAACAAAGAACTAGACAGAGGGCTGTTACGGAAAGATAAAGTAATACAAGAACAATATAGGACCATAGTACATAATAGATATAATGCTATATATAATACTGAAACGATTGATGAACAATGGTATATGCAGCAAACATCTACCGAAATCCTACCTCCAAATAAAAGACACTCTAAACAGGGGTGAATGACAGAAGAAATTTTGCAACTAATGTATCGGAGAAGAAGTCTTAAGGAAGATAAAGATGAATATGACAAAATAAATAAAGAAATAAGACACAAATGCAATAAAGCTAAAGAAGGGTGGCTAAATAAGAAATATAATGAAATAGAGACACACCGTCATGGAAATGCAAGAGATGTGTACAAACAAATAAAGGAGCTACCAAACAAAAGGGCATACCACAAGACTGGTTGCCTGAAGTCAAAGGAAGAGCATACAATAGTGGACAGAGATGAAATAATGGCAAGATGGTACTAATAAATTAGAGAACTCTATGAGCGAAATAGATATACGAAATAATAATGAAGGGTCTCCCATATTAAAAGCAAAAGTGGAAGGCCATCAAACACAAAGCACCAGGATCAGATAAAATGACCAAGGAAGAATTGGAAGCATTAGGAGACGCTGAAATAGAAATAATTACCAGATTGCTGAATGACATCTATAACAGTAACGATGTCCCATCAAACCTCTTGCAATCAGTTTTCATTGCCCTACCAAAGAAACAAGGTGCAGCTGAATGTGAAGACCATCGAACCATTAATCTTATGAGTCATGTTACCAGAAGAAGAGTCAGGGGCGAAATAAAACCAGAAATCGTTCAAAAACAGTGTGGCTTCGTCGAAGGAAAAGACACGAGTATTGCATATATATATATTATATATATATATATATATAATATATATATATATATTATATATATATATGAACCTTAAGTGCCCAGGGCACATGGGGCTTCCGCAAGGGTTTTCCACAAATGCCTGTCTTTCGCCTTTTTTTCTGCTCTTGCCCAGGTGAGCCCTCTATTGCTCAACATCCTTTCTGTTGTTCTTCTCCATGTCTCTTTTGGTCTACCCTTACTTCTGCTCTCCTGTGGTGTCCATCTTAGTGCTATTTTTGGTAGTGAGTTGTCAGTCATTCGGAGCACATGTCCCAACCATCGCCAGCGTCTTTCCTCAGTAATTGTTGTCAGTGGTTTCATCTGCATTTCTGCCAATAAGATGATATTTCTTATGGTGTTTGGTCAAAATATTTTTTTAATTCTACGTAAACATTTAGTCTGGAAAGAATTCAACTTGTTTTCTATGGTTTTGGTGATTTTCCAGCATTCACTTCCATAGAGTAGTACACTTAGAACATTACTCTTAAATATCCTGATTTTCATATTTATGCTTAGTTTATTTGATTTCCATATATTCTGTAGCATTGCAAAAGCCTGGTTTGCTCTAGTAAGTCTGCTGTTGATGTCCTCTGTGCTGTCTCCATTTTCTACTACTCTGCTGCCAAGGTATACAAATTCGTTGACCTCCTCCACTAACTTGTTATCTACTCTGAGTACATTTCTGTTGTTCACATTTTGCTTCATTAACTTTGTCTTTCCTACGTTGATCTTTAGTCCTATGTTGTTTGCATTCTGGGTTAACTTGTTTATTTTATCTTGCATATCTTTGTGACTGCTTGATAATAGACAAATGTCGTCCGCAAAGTCAAGGTCCTCCAGCACTGTGTTAAGGGTCCATTGTAATCCTCTGCGTTTGTCTTATATATATATATATATATATATATATATATATATATATATATATATATATATATCACATTAATGGAAAGATCAATAGAAGTAAAAACGGACCTATACTTATGCTTTCTCAACAACTTATTTATGCGAGGTTTCATTTTCTGGATTGACTGCCATGAAAACCAAATATCGTTCAAGAATAAACATGGAGGATGATCTTCGAATGTGTTTGTCACAAATTCCAGCCAGAAAAGACATGCTATCCAGTCAGAAATAGTGCTATCTTTAAGGTAAATGAAAAGAACTTATGTGTAGTAATGAATATGCAGTTAAACATGTAGAGAAAATATTACACAATACTTTATAAAATTAGATTTATACCTTGCAAATATAAAGCACTTTATTAGTGGGGCGCAAAAATGTTTGACTTTTAAATGTGGGCCGTGCAGCAAAAGGGTCTGAGAACCGCTGCCTTAAAGCATGCATCCGCAAACAATACCAGCATGAAGGTAAAGGTAAAGATATGTTATGAAGCAGCGTCATTGCACATGATCAAACCATGAGTGGTCTGCTGCCTAGTAAAGAGTTGGTCAGAGCCTGCCGACTAGTGTAGCCATCAGCACCAACTCCGTAGCTAGCGACGTCGGTCCTCTTCCTTCATAGAGCGCTAACCCTGCTATACATTTTTTCTTGAGTCTGGGTGAACCCTGGGAGTTTGTGCGAGCCAGGGTTGGAAATCTAATACGGATCACCCCGTCGGGCGAGTGACTAATCCACTGCGCTAAGTATATCCACATAAATCTATTTACAGTATTTATGTTTGAAACTATGTTTATGTTTTATATATATAGTTTCGAACATAAATACTGTAAATAGGTTGTTATAAAATGTCCTTGAGCAGTTTCTAAATATTAAAAGCTTCTATTCTACTGGAGATAGAAAAGATTACTTAAATTTTCAATGAAACACTCTTTTTAAAGTTTCAGCATACCAGCTGAGACTGGGCGCAGGCAGCGAACCGGATCCGGTCCACCAGTTGCAAAAGAAGCAACAAACGATCACGTGCCGATTAAGAACTTGCCACTGCAGGCTGCTGAGCAGTCTCCACCAACCCAAGATCTCACATACAGATGAATGCCCATTTAGGGGCGGAGAACAGATTCATGTTCTCCAAGAGTGCCCAACTTTCATAGATCTGCGCAGCCAGACACGGCCACAGGGCTGGGATCTGAGGCGGAAGCTGTGGGGCTGCTGGGAGGACCTGGAGAAGACTGTGGGGCTGCTGGGAGGACCTGGAGAAGACTGTGGGGCTGCTGGGAGGACCTGCAGAAGACTCTGGGGCTGCTAGGAGGACCTGCAGAAGACTGTGGGGCTGCTGGGAGGAACTGGAGAAGACTGTGGGGCTGCCGGGAGGATCTGGAGAAGACTGTGGGGCTGCTGGGAGGACCTGCAGAAGACTGTGGGGCTGCTAGGAGGACCTGGAGAAGACTGTGGGGCTGCTGGGGTGACCTGAAGAAGACTGTGGGGCTGCTGGGATGACCTGAAGAAGACTGTGGGGCTGCTGGGAGGACCTGGAGAAGACTGTGGGGCTGCTAGGAGGACCTGGAGAAGACTGTGGGGCTGCTGGGAGGACCTGGAGAAGACTGTGGGGCTGCTGGGAGGATCTGGAGAAGACTGTGGGGCTGCTGGGAGGACCTGCAGAAGACTGTGGGGATGCTGGAATGACCTGAAGAAGACTGTGGGGCTGCTGGGAGGACCGGGAGAAGACTGTGGGGATGTTGGAGGACCTGGAGAAGACTGTGGGGCTGCTAGGAGGACCTGGAGAAGACTGTGGGGCTGCTGGGAGGACCTGGAGAAGACTATCGGGCTGCTGGGAGGACCTGGAGAAGACTATCGGGCGGCTGGGAGGACCTGGAGAAGACTGTGGGGATGCTGGGAGGACCGGGAGAAGATTGTGGGGATGCTGGGAGTACCTGGAGAAGACTGTGGGGCTGCTAGGAGGACCTGGAGAAGACCGTGAGGGATGCTTGGAGGATCGGGAGAAGACTGTAGGGATGTTGGGAGGACCGAGAAAAGACTGTAGGGCTGCTAGGAGGACCTGGAGAAGACTGTGGGGATGCTGGAATGACCTGAAGAAGACTGTGGGGCTGCTGGGAGGACCGGGATAAGACTGTGGGGATGCTGGGAGGACCTGGAGAAGACTGTGGGGCTGCTAGGAGGACCTGGAGAAGACTGTGGGGCTGCTGGGATGACCTGGAGAAGACTATCGGGCTGCTGGGAGGACCTGGAGAAGACTATCGGGCTGCTGGGATGACCTGGAGAAGACTGTGGGGCTGCTAGGAGGACCTGAAGAAGACTGTGGGGCTGCTAGGAGGACCTGGAGAAGACTGTGGGGATGCTGGGAGGACCGGGAGAAGATTGTGGGGATGCTGGGAGGACCTGGAGAAGACTGTGGGGCTGCTAGGAGGACCTGGAGAAGACCGTGAGGGATGCTTGGAGGACCGGGAGAAGACTGTAAGGATGTTGGGAGGACCGAGAAAAGACTGTGGGGCCGCTAGGAGAACCTGGAGAAGACTGTGGGGCTGCTGGGATGACCTTGAGAAAACTGTGGGGATGCTGGAATGACCTGAAGAAGACTGTGGGGCTGCTGGGAGGACCAGGAGAAGACTGTGGGGATGCTGGGAGGACCTGGAGAAGACTGTGGGGCTGCTAGGAGGACCTGGAGAAGACTGTGGGGCTGCTGGGAGGACCTGGAGAAGACTATGGGGCTGCTGAGAGGACCTGGAGAAGACTGTGGGGCTGCTGAGAGGACCTGGAGAAGACCGTGGGGCTGCTAGGAGGACCTGGAGAAGACCGTGAGGGATGCTTGGAGGACCGGGAGAAGACTGTAAGGATGTTGGGAGGACCGAGAAAAGACTGTGGGGCCGCTAGGAGAACCTGGAGAAGACTGTGGGGCTGCTGGGATGACCTTGAGAAAACTGTGGGGATGCTGGAATGACCTGAAGAAGACTGTGGGGCTGCTGGGAGGACCAGGAGAAGACTGTGGGGATGCTGGGAGGACCTGGAGAAGACTGTGGGGCTGCTAGGAGGACCTGGAGAAGACTGTGGGGCTGCTGGGAGGACCTGGAGAAGACTATGGGGCTGCTGAGAGGACCTGGAGAAGACTGTGGGGCTGCTGAGAGGACCTGGAGAAGACCGTGAGGAATGCTTGGAGGACCTGAAGAAGACTGTGGGGCCGCTAGGAGGACCTGGAGAAGACTGTGGGGATGCTAGGAGGACCTGGAGAAGACTGTGGTGCTGCTAGGAGGACATGAAGAAGACTGTGGGGCTGCTGGGAGGACCTGAAGAAGACTGTGGTGCTGCTAGGAGGACATGAAGAAGACTGTGGGGATGCTGGGAGGACCAGGAGAAGATTGTGGGGATGCTCGGATGACCTGGAGAAGACTATGGGGCTGCTAGGAGGACCTGGAAAAGACCGTGAGGGATGCTTGGAGGACCGGGAGAAGACTGTAGGGATCCTGGGAGGACCGAGAAAAGACTGTGGGGCTGCTGGGAGGACCGGGAGAAGACTGTGGGGATGCTCGGATGACCTGGAGAAGACTGTGGGGCTTCTGGGAGGACCTGGAAAAGACCGTGGGGATGCTGGGAGGACCTGGAGAAGATTGTGGGTATGCTGGGAGGACTGAGGAAAGACTGGGGCTGCTGGGATGACCTGGAGAAGACTGTGGGGCTGCTGGGATGACCTGGAGAAGACTGTAGGAATCCTGGGAGGACCGAGAAAAGACTGTGGGGCTGCTGGGAGGACCGGGAGAAGATTGTGGGGATGCTCGGATGACCTGGAGAAGACTGTGGGGCTGCTGGGAGGACCTGGAAAAGACCGTGAGGATGCTGGGAGGACCGGGAGAAGATTGTGGGTATGCTGGGAGGACTGAGGGAAGACTGGGGCTGCTGGGATGACCTGAAGAAGACTATGGGGCTGCTGGGATGACCTGGAGAAGACTGTAGGGATCCTGGGAGGACCGAGAAAAGACTGTGGGGATGCTCGGATGACCTGGAGAAGACTGTGGGGCTGCTGGGAGGACCTGGAGAAGACTGTGGGGCTGCTGGGAGGACCGGGAGAAGATCGTGGGCATGCTGGGAAGACTGGGAGAAGACTGTGGACTTTATCCCGGCGGCCTGGATTCTGATGTAGCGTGACCCAAGGACTTGAATGCCGAACATGTTTCAGCATATTTCACTCTACCTGAGCCTAAGAGTTTGCAACAATTTCACGGATCAAAGTAACAACAACACCACCACCACCAACAACAACAACAGCAACAATAAAAATAAATAAATAAATGTTCACAAATTACATATTAGGATGGTTCTAAGGACTTCAAATGCGCCTCAAACAGCCTCTGGCAGTCAAGTCCAGCTCCTGGCCTTCCCGTGGCAGAACTGTTTAAACTGACAGGAGAAGGGGCGAGGGCGAATATCTGGCGCCTGAAAACCAGTTACTTAGGGTAGATGAGTGGCACGTTTGGTAGCTCATCTGCCGCTGTTGGCGAGATTTTTCAGTTGCCGTGCGTGGAGCGGTGCTCCTCCCGGCCAGTGAAGAAAGGTGCAAATGAGGTTGCCGCGCAGCATCACTGCGGAAAAGGTGGTAGAAAGGATAAAGCGAAGCAAACAGTCAAATCACGGCACCTCTGGTCTGAAGGTCGGCCACGTCCTGAGTGCAGTCATATCGGGTGAAATGCATGAACCGGCTTAACCCAGAGGTTAAGACATTGCTGGCGAGACTCTTCAAATGCTGCGCGTGGAGTGAAGCTCCTCCCGGTCAAGGAAGAAATGCGGAAAAGAAATAAAGGTTGCTGTGCGGCGCCGATGGAAAAAGGTGGTGGAAAGTGAAGTTTAACTGGTATGTCCAGTAGTATCGCTACGAGAGCTATACCACGGCACCTCTGCTCTAGAGGCCGGCCACGTCCGAAATACACTTACACTGGTGAAATATGCCTAAACCGGCACAAACCAGGGGTGGAACTTGATGGCTAGACATGTCATGCCACCTCCGCTCTAGAGGTCGGTAACGCCTCATATACACCCATACTGGTGAATTTTGCCTAAACCGGCTCATACCAGGGGTGAATCTTGAAGGCTATGCATGTCACAGTACCTCTGCTCTAGAGGTCGGTCTCGTCCCAAACACGCCCATACTGGGATAATGCCTAAACCGGCTCAACCCAGGGGTAGAAGTCACTAGTGGCGAGGATTCGTCCTCCTGGACAAAAGCTCTATCCTGGTCACAACTAGGAAGGGTAGCGGCCACGACCACAAAATGCTGAAGTCGGAGACACTGGACCAGGGAAGTCTAGATAAGCAACCGCCTCTCACCCAGCGGGGATGCACTGATATCCTAAACACGCCGAGGTCTTCCGGTGAGAAAGTCCAACCCTAGACTAAACTGGTGCAATGAAAACCACGGTGTCACGCAATCCCGCTTCCGAGACCCACCAAGAATACAGGTTAAAGCCCTGTGATACTCTGAACCCCTTGTGGTCCTCTCGTGGATCTCGTGTGGTCTTTTCGGGGACCACACAGGGGACCACGGGACCTAACGAGGACCACAGGCGTAAATTCAGTAGGATCACAGTGCGGTTTTGGTGGTAGACGCGAACGAAGAAGAAGACGAAGAAGAAGAAGAAGACACATTAGGATCATCCTCGACTTTCGGTTTTGTCAATGATCACATTAACTATCCAGAAACAGAGAGAGTTTAGCAACTGAGTTTTTTGTTGTTTGCATCTGTCAATAAAAAAAAAACATTATAAAACTGTTATTAAAGCATGAGGCTCATTTCCCTACATAAAAATACTGCAAAATAATTTGGAAAATTAACGGCGTAATTTAGAAATTACATCGAATAATTTGTTACTCTGCACTATTTTATATTTTATGAGTCGTTTTAGTCCATGTAGAACAGAATTTATTTACATTTAAAAATGAACTTTTATTAGTCCTATACCAATGTGCAAAAACATTTTAACTTTGGGAGTTATAACGAAGAGGAAAATTGGAACACATTGTGGCGACTGGAAGAATTGATGAAAGAAGAGATAGAGGAAGACAGAGAGAGAAGTTACTGGATGTGCTGTCAGTGTGGCTAGGAAGAAAGTCACCGGCGGATCTCATAATCGAGTCTAAAAACAGGGGATTGTGGAGAGAAATGATTGTCCATGCCACACGGCACGCCGCTTGAATGATTGAGTTATAACGAGATTGGTATATAGTGACTCGGGTAAGCGAGTAAACATATCAAATCGAAAATTGGGATCTACAGAAACAAGTACTTACATTAAGAGAAATTCAAAGTATTGACATTAAAAGAAACTCAAAGTCGAGTACTGACATTAAAAGAAACTCAAAGTCGAGTACTGACATTAAAAGAAACTCAAAGTCGAGTATTGACGTTAAAAGAAACTCAAAGTCGAGTATTGACATTAAAAGAAATTCAAAGTCGAGTACAGAAATTAGGAGAAATTCAAAGTCGACTATAGACTTTAAGAGAAGCATAAAGTTGAATATAGACATTAGAACTCAGATCATGCTCTTGGGGTTTAAATGTTTAGAACTTTGTGTGTGTGTGTATATATATATATGTGTGTGTGTGCGCGCGCGCGCGCATGCATGAGCTCGTATCTGTCCAGTGTGACTTATCTTACTTCGCTGAATTCACTATTTCATAAAATCATGAAATCGCTTGAAACAAAAGAAACAAAATAAGGTTTGTCTTGTTATCGTTAGTGATACCGTTGGTATCAATATGTACAGCTTTAAAATTATAGCACAAAATTCTTACGTGAGGCATTCTCTTGATTGTATCCAAACATTTCCATATACGTTCAATAACAGTGACCAAAATTTTAAAATAAATTATGTATACTACCTGAAAGTATGCAGGTGACACTGAAAGCAGCCACAAGCCTATCGCCAGTTCCTCTTGCTGAGGCAGGCAACCATACAACCACGACCATAACCGGCAGGAGGTTTTCCAAAATCAAGGCGATTTCCAACAGGACGATAAACACACCCGATACGTGCAACTGCTGCCCAGAATGGTCGGGTACCAGATTGATTGACTTGCCGGAAGACTGCCCTGGCATCCCCATGACCGCTATCATGATCTGCACCACAGCTTCTGCAGTGTTACAACGGCTGAGCTACATCCGCTGGTGTGGTTTTTTTTTTACTGCCACGGTCAAGACATTTAAAATCTGAAAGGTAGCAAAACAAAATTCAAATACGAATCAAAGAAACATTTCGTTTCGAAGCCATCTGAATTCATTTTATATTAATAGCAAAGCTGCGATATTGTTTTCTTTCACAAACTCTAATCCAGTTTTAGTTCACAAACTGTAATCCCGTCGTAACTGACAAACTCTAATCCAGTTTTATTTCACAAACTCGAATCCAGTTTTAGTTTGCAGACTCTAATCCAGTTTTAAGCTCACTCGATGTAATCAACATCGGTAATGAGGAAATAAACAAAGCATGCAAACATTTCTACACTAACGTTTATGGTAGCTGCAGGTAACGATAATTACCACGTAGTTTCCGCTGCTTAATCTATTTAATCTCCGCTTAAAGAATTCAATTTCAATGTTGTTTAAAATAATTATTTAAAAAATTAGTAATGAGACACCGTAAATGAGAAGGTCTGAGAGCTAGAGGGCTGTAATTGAAAAATAAATATGACGAAAGTCTAAATTAAATTAAGCACGCGATAAAAGCATGAAAAGAAATACAACTTTTTTTTCAGTCAAAAAGAAAAACTAACATCGAAATAAATCTACTCTCCACATCAATCATGAGGACTTTACTTTTGTCTCAGTGCCGCCCCTTGCTAGAACTTTCCAAAGTGAAATTTTAACTACTTAATATTTGTTAATAACAGTGTTTATCCGGATGAAAGACAGCTTTCATGAAATATCAGGAAAGTGCTCTTGAAGGCGTACTTTTAAGAAAACAGCGGCTGCTAAAAGGAGCAATTTTATGATGCGTGGTTAAAAAAAAAAAACTGTATGGAAACTAGAAGGATAGAATTTTATAGCACACGGTGAAAAATTTGTATGGAAACTAGAAGGGTAGAATTTTATGGTGCGTGGTGAAAAAATCTGTGTGGAAGCTAGATTGGTAGAATGTTATGGTGCGTGGTGAAAAAATCTGTATGGAAGCTAGACTGGTAGAATTTTATGATGGGTGATAAAAAATCTGTATGGAACCTAGACTGGTAGAATTTTATGGTGCGTGGTAAAAAAAATCTGTATGGAAGCTAGATTTGTAGAATTTTATGGTGCGTGGTGAAAAATCTGTATGGAAACTAGATTTGTAGAATTTTATGGTGCGTGGTAAAAAATCTGTATGGAAGCTAGATTTGTAGAATTTTATGGTGCGTGGTGAAAAAAATCTGTATGGAAGCTAGATTTGTAGAATTTTATGGTGCGTGGTAAAAAATCTGTATGGAAGCTAGACTGGTAGAATTTTATGGTGCGTGGTGAAAAATCTGTATGGAAGCTAGATTGGTAGAATTTTATGGTGCGTGGTGAAAAATCTGTATGCAAGCTAGACTGGTAGAATTTTATGGTGCGTGGTGTAAAATCTGTATGGAAGCTAGACTGGTAGAATTTTATGGTGCGTGGTGTAAAATTTGTATGGAAGCTAGACGGATGGGTTGAAATATGTGGCCTAAAATCTCCACAGAAACGAGACTGATAAAGCTGAGAGTACATCCTGTAAAAGCTGCGTAAAAAAAAATAGATACAGGTGATAGTGTATGGTGTAAAATCTAAATAGAATCTAGACAGAATTGGAAGCACCTGGGGTAAAATGTGCGAGAGAGAGAGAGCACTACTAATAAAATTAGAGAACGGGTTACATGATCCACGGACGGAGAGAGCTGCTGAGTCTGACAGTGAAATAATACGTCTAAAGATGTAGAGGGTAATGAAATATAATACGCCTAAAGATGTAGAGGGTGATGAAATATAATACGCCTAAAGATGTAGAGGGTAATGAAATATAATACGCCTAAAGATGTAGAGGGTAATGAAATATAATACGTCTAAAGATGTAAAGTGTAATGAAATATAATACGGCTAAAGATGTAGAGGGTAATGAAATATAATAGTCCAAAGATGTAGAGGGTAATGAAATATAATTCGTCTAAAGATGTAGAGGGTAATGAAATATAATAGTCCAAAGATGTAGAGGGTAATGAAATATAATACGTCTAAAGATGTAGAGGGTAATGAAATATAATACGTCTAAAGATGTAGAGGGTAATGAAATTACATCATGAAAATATATGACCTAAGGATGCAGAAATTAATTTTATTAATTAATGACTTCATTAATGAACTTAGTTCATTAACTAAATGACACAAGACTGTTGACAGCAAGAGAAAATGAGATGGCATTGTCGTTTTGGCCGGGAGGCTGTAAATTATCTGAGACCTTACTTTATGAGAATGTATAAACTAGGAAAAAAGGTAGGAACCGCTTTATTACTTAACGAGTACACAGTTGTGACGTTTCGGCGTGAGCCTTAATCATACAAAAACACACACAGGACAAAGAAATAGAGAGAGGGGAGATAAAGTATAAATTTATGAGAACGTTTTGCCACACTCAATTGGTTGAGTAAGAGCTGATGTGTTTCTTGAGTAGGGGAGCCTGCTTATAAAACTATTTATAAAGTCTGTTACATAAAGCATTACATAACATTAGACATTCGATAGTATGTTTTCTTTTTCTCACAGGAACGTCAGTTGTATGAGCTTATTGACTACAAGAACCCGGAAGTAAAACTGACTGACTGATTGACCGATTGATTGACTGAACTTTATAAAGCGACAAGAATTGGACACGCAAGCCCGTCTTACGTTCTGCCCTATATCATACAACTTTCACTCTATTCCAGACATTTTGCATCAATTAGCATAAATATGTTATGCATACAGCAAACATGATTAACACTGAAATAACAAAAACTGAAAAAAAAACAAAGCTGAAATGACAAACCGTTTCACTCTTCCCCACACGATCAATTGGGAAATGGCTCTAAATGCATGCTACAAAGTGGTAACAAAAAGTAGCAAATATCTTTAGTAAAGGCAAACATGAAATATAAAATTTATGGATAACCAGAGCTGCTTATTTAAACCAAGAAATACTTGAGAGAGAGAGAGAGAGAGAGAGAGAGAAAGAGAGAGAGAGAGAGAGATGCTGAATTAAATTACGACATATAAAATCTAAGAAAACAGAGGCTATTAAAATTAGACAATGAAATATAACACATATGGATATAAAGAGTAACTAAATAAGACCACGAAATATGAATTCTAAAGGTTTTGATAGTAACTAAATTAGACCAAGGAGTATAAAATCTAAGAATTCAGATTAATTTAATTGCGATTATAAAACATAAAATCTAATGATCAAGGAGTAACTAAACTAGACTGTGAAATATAAAATCAAAGAATATGCAAAGTAACAAAATCAGAACACGCCGAGCCACTAAACTGGCCCATGAAATATAAAATATGAAGATACAGAGAGTAACTAAACTAGACCACGGAATAAAATCTACGGGTAAAGAAAGCATAACGAAATTAAGCATGAGATACAAGGAAGGATAAACGAACTCATTTTCTCTTTCCAGTTAAAAAAAATATCAAGGAGGAAATATTTCCATCTTTCTAATCAATCTTGAAAAAAAAAAACAGACTGTATTTGTCTCAATGTCTGCCGATGTGCCCTGTTTTCATGTTGAAATTACAAAAAAAAAAAAAAAATTCCGGTGATGTTGTTTTTTTTTCCTTACACGGATGTAATCTTCTTATAAAAATTTGTATATTACATTATCCAGCAGGATGTAAGCTGGGTTATTTTTTTGTAAAATAGATGTCCGTCAAGTTCGACAACTCGTATAGATCCTCTGTAACCGGTGTAACAGAACGGAAACATTTTTGACGCTGTCGTCTGTGTATGAGATGAAAAGCTTTTCAATCTTCTTCTTCGTCGTCCTTCCTCCTCTTTTTTTTTTGCAGTAGCGAAGAATAAGCATAATTTGTAGCCTAGGAAAAAAAAATGTGGTTTCAACATAGATCTAATTAGTACCCCTCCCAGAAAGATCAACAGGGATCAGACAGGCCATTTTATTTTATAAGCAAACCTGATTTCCTCAAATAAGTTCTATTCCCAGCCGTAGTCGTCATTTTGTTCTATTGATTGTAATATTGTTCTGCGCGTTTTCACATTTCCCCCCTCTCTGTCGTCTCTTGAATTTGCGGCTGTTTCTTCCTGTAGATCTTGAACCTGACGCTGTTTCTTTCTGTAGCTGTTGATCTTGACGCTGTTTCTTTCTCCTCATTCTCTTTGAGTTCTTTTTTTTATTTAATGCTTTCTTCCCCCATAATCTATGGATGTCTTTAATCCAGCATTTACGCTTCTCCAGTTTCTTGTAAAGATGAACTTATATACAGTCTCAATTGTAGGCCGCACGGATCTCTAGAGTGCGTAGCTCAGAAATAATGAAGGCCACAAGAAAAGGACGCAAATAAAAGTTTTCGTGTAGTAACGTGGTTAGAGCAAAGGGGTAGATGGGGAAGGAGCACAGAGAGTTATGTTTAACGAAGAAGCTGAGATGGGATGGCGTATCAAGACTAGAAAAAGACTGAGAAAATCTGGTACTGACAACTCGTCTATGACGCTTAGAAAATCACAGATATTCTGATAAAACAAAAGAAGAATCAGCCGGTGAAGATGTTTCACAGAAGAAAGAAAGAAAAAAAAAAGACAGGAAAGACTGAAAAGGATGGGGTGTGGAGGATGGAAAAATAAATCTTCAGCGTTTTATTTTACTTGCAAGGAAGTCTTCACCATCAAATTCTGAGAGTTATCTCCCTGTCATATCCGGCACGAACCAGTCAGACTTGATTTCCCCATAGCGTTACACACGCTTGGCTATCAAGCGGAGGCTATAATCTATATTGATATATCATACACTTCCACAGTTTCATTTGTCCGAGAGCAATCATTTCAGCCAAATCTCGCATATTTTCTTTGTTTTTCTCTCAAGATCATTGTTTAATATGCTTCCTCTCATGGAACAGAAATGGCTTTTGAAGGGACAAAATCTTCTAGAACAATGGTTCCTAAGCTAGGGATCATGTCCCCCAGGGAAGGTCCGCAGAAGAATATTTTGAGAGGTAGATGACCAGCAAATGACTGTCTCGATTAAAGAACAAACTTAGTTCCTTGGTTCGATTTAGCGCTTTATGTCTAATGTCATTGTTCTCGGGCCGAAAAGGGGATCCGTAGCCAAAAAAAGGATTAAGGATCGCGGTTCTAAAGATTTGTCAGTCTTGACTAGAGCTGAGAACAGGGCGACTCCAACACAGAATCTATTACCACTTATCATTATGTTCCACTTGTTACATTCTCCCTCTATTGCCAACCTCTTTATGATGCAGTAAATAAAAAGGCTTCCTAAATTAACTTTTCGCTCCTACTCGCTTGTTCTTCTATTCTCCCAATCTGAAATATTACGCTTTGTTTGGACTAGAATTGCAGAGCTGAGTCGATCGACTTGGACATAAGAGACATTTTAACTCTTTCACACCCGAATTATTTTCCATGCTGTGTGAGAATACGTACTGTTGAGAAAATTTGGTAGAAAGGAACTAGAAAGAAGTTATTTTAACTTTTGAATACACAGGTTGGGTTTAAAATGTGATGTTTTATTTCAATTTTTCCTAAATATAACTATTATTATTGATTTTTATAAGCGTTGCAAGATCTACAAACCCTGCCAATGTTGTTTTGGAGCAAAAGAGTTAAAGACTAGACTGGATTTTAGGCAGTGATATGAGACCCGACTTACGAGTTATCACAACTGGAAAATTCAAGGAGAAAAGGAGGAGAGGAGGCCAATAAAAAAAATATTACAGTCGACTGATCACATGGCACGAACAAAGAAAAAGCATTTGAACTGATCGAAGACAATAGGGATCGCACAAGATGGCGAAACATTATCGCCAAGATTGTACGACACAGCATATAATAAATAATAATTTTGACTTACACGAAGTATTTGAATACAATAACCGTTTAAACTCTCACCCCACCCCGTTCCTAGTTCTCCTTCACTTCTTTTTTGTTGGTTTAGTTCTCCTTCACTTCTTTTTTGTTGGTTTAGTTCTCCTTTACTTCTTTTTTGTTGGTTTAGTTCTCTTTTACTTCTTTCTTGTTGATTCAGCTCTCTCTCTCTCTATTTCTCTCTTTCTCTCTCTCTCTCTATCTTATATGTATGTGTGAAGAATCCTCTCGGGAACACTACTTGGTGTTTTCATACTCATTTTCACTCTGGTTAGCTTTCTCTACACTACTAATATATAAAATTTTCAGCTTTTCTTCTCCTTTTCCTCCTCCTCACCATCATCACTATCATATTCATCAATATCATTATCATCTTCTTTTTCTCACATGAGGATTTATGGAGCCGACCATCAGAAAGACAAGATTTGTAAACTGTGCTTTCATGAAGAGGAGAATGTTACACTGGCCTGCTTGCCCAATTCTACCCCTCTGAAAAGTTCTAAATTTTGTTCTTTGTTCAGTATCATATGATTGGCCTTCTAGGCAAAGGAACTGAGTAGGTTCCGTGAATTCCAATGTCAACAGAAGGTCTTCAAGGGCAGCCAACATTTTCTTTTCATCCATGCTCTTTTCCTGAGGATACTTTGAGATTGTTTCTTCAGAAAGACTTCATTGCAGGATGTTTATGAAGACATCTAATCCTTTCCAGTTTGTGGTGGGGTGACAAGATGAGACAGTATGAAGACATCATTTGTAGTATTGCTGACTGGACTCACCCACACAAACACTTGTATTAAGACGCAAAGATGAGACAGTATGAAGATATCATTTGTAGTATTGCTGACTGGACTCACCCACACAAACACTTGTATTAAGACGCAAAGATGAGACAGTATGAAGATATCATTTGTAGTATTACTGACTGGACTCACCCACACAAACACTTGTATTAAGACGCAAAGATGAGACAGTATGAAGATATCATTTGTAGTATTGCTGACTGGACTCACCCACACAAACACTTGTATTAAGACGCAAAGATGAGACAGTATGAAGATATCATTTGTAGTATTGCTGACTGGACTCACCCACACAAACACACGTCTCAGCTTGTATTAAGTTGCCAAGATGAGACAATATGAAGATATCATTTGTAGTATTACTGACTGGACTCACTCACACAAACACTTGTATTAAAACGCAAAGATGAAACAGTATGAAGACATCATTTGTAGTATTGCTGACTGGATTCATACACATACACACACGCAATCACATCACAGCTTGGGCACACGACAACAACGGCTGTATGATGTATTGCAACAAGCAACTCAGGTTAACAAGCCCACAGTGGTACCACATGCAGAAATCTCAACACATCCACGTACTATTCGCACAAACGTTTAATGATGAAACCTGATGATGATGATGATGGATCTGTGGAAATGCACGATGATGATGGCATTCAATAGTTCAAATTACTGGTGGAACCCAAGAGAACACAAATATACTGGCAACAAACAACGTACTTCAGCTGTTCCACCACAAACAAACAAAAACTGGCTTTCATTGGCTCTACGTTAAGCTATAGTTAACACAAACATAACAGCTAGTTTTGAGAGCCAGACTTTGACTAACTTAATACTTTCTCGCAAGAATACTCACTCTTCCCTTACAATCCTCATGGCTCTGAGTTTCTACCCGAGACCCGTTAAAGTTGTAATAACCATAAACGTCTCCGGTCAGGGGAGATCAGCTCAATCGAAACAAGGGAAATAACCCAAGAAATGTATTGTTATATCTTCATGAATAATAATTACACATACATATTATATGACTATTATACGTGTACAATAAATAAATACAAGAGGGAGGGTCAAAATAAAGTGAATATGTAGATTTGTAGGTAGGTTAGCTTTTTTTCCTAACCAGAAGCAGTAACCAAAGAAGAATTTATCCCATAACGAAGCTTTCCCACAGTAAAATAAATTACTCGGCTATTCAGCAACCTTTCTTGGAGGTGCTCCATGGCCGAGTACGTAGCGATTAGGTAGCTTCTCGCCACACTGGAGTTCGTGGTTCGAGTCTGCTTTGTCCGATATTTTTCGAATTTATCACGGAACTCCGTTAGTTTTTTTTGTTCTTTTTAAAGTTGAGGAAAAGTGACTATAATAATTCTCTGGGAAATATCATGAGATAAAAGTGAGAGTCAGGAAACCTGAGAGTCATTGAACATTCAAAGCAACCAAGAGTCGCTGGGATAGATACTGTGATAAACAGACCAAGAGTTAACCATAAAGAAAAAAAAATAATACAAATAACCTGATCGCACTTACCAAAGATACAAGTAGTAGTGGTTGGAGAGTCCTCTCTATAGTCTTTCATATTGTCTTTCAAACGATTTTATTTTCTGAATGTTCGAAAATTTAGATTTTTAGATTACTTTCCAATGAAGACAGCTTTCATTTCCCACTGAACTCTTTCATCATTGATTCTCATCTACGCTACTTACACACAAGCCACCGCTTGGAGCCACTTCCACTGTTTAAACTACCCCTTCGCTCAAACATTCATAAAAGGTCTCAGATTTTCTTCTTTCTTTTTCAAATCCAGCCATCAATCAGAACTACTCACAGGAATAAACCCGGGTAAGAGGGAGACCATTAGTGACATTTTAATCGCTAGACATGGTCTGGTTGTGATCAATACTTAATTAGAGCTTCCTTCCGCGGGAAAAGTAGTCCCTCTTGATCGTTTTAATTGCTGCGTGGTTTATGTAAAAGGAAGAGATAAACTGTGCTTTATAAGTGTGGTAATTTAGTATAATGGAGTTTATGTAGCCCCATTTATATGTACAGCATCATGTTTTCTCTGTGACGTTGTATATGTAATATAGTGTGATCTCTGTTTCAAGATTTGTATTGCTGTGATGCGATGTGGTCAAGCTGTTTTGTGTTATAGTCTGTGGTGAATGATGCAGTCTATGAAACTACATGTGATCTATGTTCCATTATGAAATCTTTATGTCATGAAGTAATCTCTTCAAGACAATGTAGTTTATACAGTATATATAGTATGTAACTATGATTCACGGCATTTGGATGCAGAGGAGTAGGTGTTAGTGCCTTCACATTTCCAGGTCATAGCATTGTGAAGTAGGAAGACTAGCATCAATCTAGGCTATACCATTGTGAGATAGGAAGACTAGCATCAGTCTAGGCCATAGCATTATTAGGTAGGAAGACTAGCATCAGTCTAGGCTATAGCATTATTAGGTAGGAAGACTAGCATCAGTCTAGGCCATAGCATTATAAGGATCGGAAGACTAGCACCAGTCTAGGCCATAGCATTATGAGGTAGGAAGGCTAGCACCAGCCCTTACTGCCTTTGTTTTCCCAGGGGTATCTTAGGTGCCCATTTCTTTAGACTGGGCAGACCTTGATGCCGGTCGATTAAAAAAAAAACAAAAGAATTCCAACCCCCAGCGGAAGCGACACATGGAACTTCTTGTAGGCAGCCTTTGTGTAAGGGATTAGTTGATTCTTGTAGGCAGCCTTTGTGTAAGGGATTAGTTGATTCTTGTAGGCAGCCTTTGTGTAAGGGATAGTTGATTCTTGTAAAGATGAAGGACTGAGTGCTCCGACAATCGTCACAAACATGTTAATGGGTAGATGTAAAAGGTAGGATCATATATTTAGCCAAGAACTGCTTGAGAATGGTCTGCCAGAAGCAAGAACCCCGCAGAGAGGACGAGCTTCTCAGGAGAGACAATGTATTAGTCCAGATTTCGTCTGTAACTGTAAATGGGGTCTGGTGTGTTCGCTCATTATACTGAAGGCAACACGCTAGAGCCACGTGAGATGTAAACGAAGAGACCTTTACTTTTCCAAGTCCAGGCCGACACAGTGTAGCATAACTATGATGTGAGAGGTGTGTTGAAATGAAAATATAAACCGATTTCCTTTAACTTGATCACATGTTTACTGTATTTTACTTATGCACAGACCATGTTTTGAAGCTTGGCAGTTCTACCTTGAAGACGTCTTAGTCCAGTTTGGCAAAACTAACTGGAATTCTGTACTGAAGAAAAGAGATCCTTTTCTCGTTCATTTCCCACTCTCGTCTCCTCGTCTCCATTGACATCTGTACTTTTTTATTAGATGTCTTGCTATACATTTAATTCGTATTTAATATTAAAACGTATTTAATTAGATGTCTTGATACGTAGTTTATACTGTTAAACACCGCTTAGGTGAAAGTGAAAGTTGATTAAACTGAGGATTAGTGTTGTGTCCCAGACTCCCTTGATTCTCTAGGAATTGCCACTTGATCAGATTATTTAACGACCAAGACAGTGTCACACTCAAAACAATAATCCTTGTTGATATACACTTAACAGGACCCAGGCAAGAAACCTCACGGAGTACAGATGAAAACAGTTGACGACGGTTGTTCACACTTAGTTAACAAACGTCAGGATTCAAGTCAAAGCAAAAGGTCCTTAATGATGGAACCAGATGATGATGAAGTTCAGGATGATGACTGATGTAGCAAGACATATGAAACTGCTGGGGACACACAGAAAACAAATCCCACTGGCAGGAAGTACATTAATCAGCTGGGTTCACCAGACTTGAAGAAAAGGTCTAGAGTCAAGCTCGTCTTTCTTTCTCTCAGTAAACACAAAACGACTCTACGAAACAGCATTACATCCTCACAACGTTAAAGGCAGATCCAGATAGCACCACGCTCAGTCTTACACACAAATCCCGTGCAACAGACAATCCGCACGTCCAAACTGAGCTCAAAACTCAGGGGAAAACACTCCGTTAGCCTGAGTATATAAAACAAACAATCAGGGGCGTCAACTTTACATGCCTCTTGTGCAGCGGTTTCACACCCTGACAAACATATTCATGGACAGTCACTCATACAGGAGATGCTAGACGCATAACCACCTTGAGTATTGTTCAGTGGGACAGCTGACTTGGAACTTGTAGTACGTTCAGTGACTAGTAAGAGGTTCTGTTGTGTCATTTGTTGTTGTGTATACTCACTGAGGTTCTTGTGCCTACAGACTACAGCGTCTTCGCTCTAATGGTGTAAATTAGATATGCAGATTCTAAGAGGGGCGTCCCAAAAGTAATTTTTACAAGGCATGTAGCGTCTATAAAAGTGATGTCGGATTAACTGGCATGGTTGCTTATTTTGCATTGTCGTCATTTGGCAACACCGTGCCAGATGGCAACACTGTGCAGCACCATCTATCGGTATCTGTCCGCTAAAGATGGAGAGTCGACTGCAACAGAAATCCATACGGGAGGTTCGTGCTGTGATAGGATTTTTGAACTAGAAGCAGGTGTCTTTTTCAAAAATTCATCGCCAGTTGGTGTATGTCTATGGAGATAGTGTGATGAGTCGACAGCATTAGACAAAAGGATATGCAGAATTTCCAACGGGTGAATGACAGCCAGAGAAGACGCTGGATAGCAGATTCGCGACAGTAGGTACGGCAGCGAAGAAAATGCGCGTCGAACACGCGATGCTGGAGAACAGACGAGCTACTGTGAACGAACTGATGCATGCCTTGAGTCTGTCACGTGGAGCAGTATCAAGAATGACTATGCAATTGAGGTTTCATAAGGTGTATACGAGCCATTTCCGATGACAACAAGACAAAGAAAACGACATATGATCTGTCATTCTTTCAACAATAAGCCATTCACGGCCAAGACTTTCTGGAATGCTCTGTTACCGATAACGAGACACGGGTTCACCAAAGCACCCCAAAATGGAAACGTGCAAGCATGGAACTGAAGCATGGGGCTCCTCACAAACCAAGAAGGTCGTGCCGTCTGTTGCCAAAGTGCTGGCTGACGTTTTTTTTTTTTTTTGGATCAGAAAGATCCGATGTTGGTCGATTTCCTAGGTAAAGAGAGCGACAACTAATGCTGCTTGGTACGGTGCACCACGGGAAGGTTGACGAGCTGTCACCAAACGTCGTTGTCCCAGGCCGATGACAGAAAAGTGAACTGCTCCGCTATAATATCGCTCGCTCATGACAAAAAATGGACTGCTCCGTTATAATAACGCTCAACCACTCGCCTTCCCTTCTAATCGGGAATTCCTGAAACATTTTCGGTAGGACAGTTTGGGCCATTCGCCGTATAGTTCCGTTCCAGCGCCAAGTAATTTCCACTTCTTCCCAGCCCTAAATAGACATTTCGATAGTCACAGATTTCGGGGCTACGAGGATGTAGAAACAGCGGCGACACGGTGGCTCTACGTCCAGGAAACCACATTTTACAAGATGGGCATCGAAAAACTTGTCTTACGCTAAGACAAATGTCTCAGTCATCATGACGGCTGCCTAGAAAAATAAAGTGCCCATCATGGAAGACAGTGTACAGTGTGTTATGTTATGAAATGTAAATTTTGCCCTTGAAGTGAATTTACTTTCGGGACGACCATCATTCATTATAAAACTTCTGTGGGCAGATATGAGTATAATAAATAAAAGTTTGTGTTTGACCAAGACCCTTCGTCTGTGTGAACCACTGAAGACCAGAAGATTTACATCTATCAAGACTAGCATGTCTTTCTTAACCTGCTGATGACTATGTGTGATTATGTGCCATTTATGTTCTGTGAAGGTACTGTCTGTATTGTCTTATACGCTGCTTCTGTTTTAGTATGAATTTTCGATCACTATATAGTTCTTTACGCACGGTATAGGCAAGCTAACCACATGATCGTGCTGTGTTAAACTATAAGTTTTTACCGCCTTGAGAGTACTCAGAGCAGCTGCCCTCATTAATATCCCACGTTATAGGAAGTCAAGCCATAGACTTGTATGATATAATCCCAGGGGAATCTGTTTATACTACGCTGAGCTGTATTACAACATATATGTTAGATATAGGACTGTTGACCATCATATATCTATGGCTAATATACATGCACTATTATGAATGACATCTACTTTAGGTTTGTTACTTCAAGGAATTAAACGTAATACACGAAACTGAGAAGCGGTAGGAAAGATTAAGTGCGCAAGGCATCTGAGAGTGAATCGATCCAAATCGACTTTCATTTCATCAATTCTGTCTTGATCGAACAATAAACATCGGAAAGAAAACTACCAGTTTTTAAATGCTTCATTTTTGTACATGCCATGTTTTGACTCACTCATCACAACCAATCAATACATGGCGGAAACACAGGCTTGTTGATTGCTTTTTTTTATCTTCCTTTTCTAGAGTGTTTAATCTTGCGAGTCAAAGTTCAGCAAGACTTTTAACTTTAACCATATAAAAGGGATGGCGACTGCAATAAAACTGGTTCTAATAATAAAGGTAGATAGAGGTGTGTGGTGCAAGTTCTACAAGGTGGCACAGAGAGTAAGTCAAGTGAAGAAAAAAAAAACGAATAGAAAGTATGAAAGCGAGATGAGAATGTATAAATGAAAAAAAACATACAGCATCCGATATTTCGGCGTGAGCCTTTTTCGAGGATTACATACACAAACGAGACAAAAACGTATAACTAAAAGAAAAACTTAATCTTAATGTGGCATCCTCCAACAATAGGAAACACAGAGAAGTGCGTGTCCACTAGACGAGGCTTAGAGACCACGCGGGGCCACACAAAAGATAAGCCGATAGAGCTCTGTCTACTTTTAACTTTAAACATGAGGAGAAATGAATCTGAGATGACATTAGAAGCATGACTTCAAATTATCAGCAAATATATGGTGCTGCATTCAGACTTTGCGAGGCACTAAGCTGCAGTGCTAGATTTAGACTTTATGAGCTCCTAAGCAGCAGTGTTGGATTTAGACGTCTTGAGGTCCTAAGCAACAGTACTAGATTTAGGCTTGATGAGTCCCTAAGTTGCGCTGCTGGATTTAGATTTGGTGAGGCCATAAGGATACATAAAACTTGGAAATCTCTTGTTAAAAAGTTACGCCAGGTACCATGTGATACTTTAATCTGTAATTTCGTGATGGTATAAACAGTCAGTACAGTATCTGCAGGTACAAATAGTCGTGTCTTCTCCTCTCTCTTTCCGTTGCTATCAAATTCGTTGTCGATCCTTGAAAATGGCTGACTTCTCGTGTGTTTTTTCTTCTTCTTCTTCTTCGTTCGCTTCTACCACCAAAACCGCACTGTGATCCTACTGAATTTATGCCTGTGGTCCTCGTTTGGTCCCGTGGTCTCCTGTGTGGTCCCACACGAGACACACGAGAGGACCACAAGGGGTTCAGAGTATCGCAGGGCTTTAGCCTGTATTCTTGGTGGGTCTCTGAAGCGGATTGCGTGACACCGTGGTTTTCGTTCCACCAGTTTAGTCTAGAGTTGGACTTTCTCACCGGAAGACCTCGACGTGTTTAGGATATCAGTGCATCCCCACTGGGTGAGAGGCGGTAGCCCACCCAGGCCAGAGTTGGACCTTCTCACCGGAAAACCTCGACGTGTTTTGAGATACCCGTGTATCACCGCCGGGTGAGAGGTGGTTGCCCATCCAGTCCAGAGTTGGACTTTCTCACTGGAAAACCTGCGCGTGATTAGGATACGCAAACATCCCCGCCGGGTGAGAGGTGGTTGCCTATCTAGACTTCCCTGGTCCAGTGTCTCCGACTTCAGCATTTTGTGGTCGTGGCCGCTACCCTTCCTAGTTGTGACCAGGATGGAGCTTTTGTCCAGGAGGACGAATCCTCGCCACTAGTGACTTCCACCCCTGGGTTGAGCCGGTTTAGGCATATTATCCCAGTATGGGCGTGTTTGGGACGTGACCGACCTCTAGAGCAGAGGTACTGTGACATGCATAGCCTTCAAGATTCACCCTTGATGTGAGCCGGTTTAGGCAAAATTCACCAGTATGGGTGTATATCAGGCGTGACCGACCTCTAGAGCGGAGGTGGCATGACATGTCTAGCCATCAAGTTCCACCCCTGGTGTGTGCCGGTTTAGGCATATTTCACCAGTGTAGGTTTATTTGGGACGTGGCCGGCCTCTAGAGCAGAGGTGCCGTGGTATGTATAGCTCTCGCAGCGACACTACTGGACATACCGATTAAACTTCACTTTATCCTTTCCACCACCTTTTCACGTCGGCGCCGCACAGCAACCTTTATTTCTTTTCCGCATTTTCTTCCTTGACTGGGAGGAGCTTCACTCCACGCGCAGCATTCGAAGAGTCTCGCCAGCAATGTCTTAACCTCTGGGACAAGCCGGTTCATGCATTTCACCCAATATAACTGCACTCAGGACGTGGCCGACCTTCAGACCAGAGGTGCCGTGATTTGACTGTTTGCTTCGCTTTATCATTTCTACCACCTTTCCGCAATGATGCTGCGCGGCAACCCCATTTGCACCTTTCTTCATTGGCCGGGAGGAGCACCGCTCCACGCACGGCAGCTGAAGAATCTCACCAACAGCGTATTAGCTCTAGAATTGCCACAGTTATCCAAATAGGATCGTGTCATCTAAGGAACCTCGACTGATTTAATGAGCCATTCGCAGTTTCACCGTGAGACAGTGTGAACTTAGACATGCATGGCTTAATCTTTGAGACAAGCATATGACTACTGGCAGGATCAACCAGATAGCTTTCTTCACCGAACCTTTGTCGGATATCTGCCGACAGACCGACGCGGGACAAGGGAGACATCGCTCTGCTCAGAGCGGATCCCTTTCGACCCCGGCGGCGTTTCATTTCCTTTAACCGGCGGGGGCGGCTCTCTCTGCTCTAACGAGCGAGAAGAAAGCCTGGCCACCCACAAACAACACACGTTACATACTGCAGACCCGATACTCTTTGCGAGAGATGGGCCAATTTCGAGACCATCGGTCGACAAAAATGTACTACACCGTTAGCACGAACCTGGCTGGCTAGCCGTTTACATGCTTCGCTCGACGGACAAACCACTTGCTTCTGCATCGAAACACCTTAACTCTCGCCGTCTGGGAAGGGAGCGAAAGCCTGTCTCCCCACGCACGGAACTCGAGAGCGCTTTTTCACCATAAGAACGGTCAGCCTGCGCAACAGCAGCAGCCCGCGCTGTGCAGCTCGGCGCGGCTCTGCGCGGTTGACCCGTGTGTTTTAAAATACTGCATTTCTTTTTTTTTTTCGTTATATTAGATACTAATTTAGCCAGACATTTACAGCGACATTTACTTACACTAATCAACAATGGCATTTACTTACACCAATCAATAGCTACATTTACTCACACCAATCAGTAATTACATTTACTTACACTAATCAACAACGACATTTATTTGCATCAATCAACAACGACATTTACTTACACTAATCAGTAACTACATTTATTTACACCAATCAACAACTACATTTACTTACGCTAATCAGTAAAGAAATTTACTTACATTAACTAGTAAAGAAATTTACTTACACCAATCAGTAAAGACATTTACTTACACTAATCAGTAAAGACATTTACTTACACTAATCAACAACGACATTTACGTACACCAATCAGCAACGACATGTATTTGCACTAACAATGACATTTACTTACACTAATCAGTAACGACATTTACTTAAACTAATCAGTAATCACGTTTACTTACACTAATCACTAAAGACATTTATTTACATTAATCAGTAACGATATTTATTTACTCTAATAAGTAAAGACATTTACTTTTACTAATCAACAGCGATATTTATTTACTCTAATCGGTAAGGACATTTACTTACATTCATCAGCAACACCATTTACTTACAATAATCAGTAAAGACATTTACGTTTGCTAATCAGCAGCAATATTTACTTACACTGATCAGCAAAGAAATTTACCTACATTCATCAGCAATGACATTTACTTACGCTAATCAGTAAAGATATTTACTTTTATTAATGAACAACGACATTGACTTACACTGATCAACAATATTTACTTACCCTAATCAACAACGACAGTTGCTCACAATGACATTTACGCACACTAATTAACATTTATTTACTTACACTAATCAACAACGACATTTTCTCACACTAATCAACAACGACATTTACTTAGACTAATCAACAAAAAAATTTACCTACGCTATTCAACAATAATATTTACCTACGTTAATCAACAACGACATTTACTTATACTAATCAACAGAGACATTTACTTATACTAATCAACAACGACATTTACTAATGACCATTAAAATGATTCGCGACTTTTGTTATTCTGTGTCTCAGTCGGTCATTTGCATGTTCCTTGCGGAACTTTGCCTCCCTAACAGCTCTCCTGTAGGCCTCTCGGTTGTAAGCAATATGCCCTGCTGTTGATTCATCCATTTGCAGATTTGCTGAGGGTCATATTATGGTACATACAACCAAGATATAAGCTCTAAGAAAACTGAATTAGCTGTAAGTGATTGTAGAATAACTTCCTTTCTGTTCATGCAGAAAACATTATTTACATATCTCATGGTACCTGGCGTAACTTTTTAACAAGAAATTTCCAAGTTTTATGTATCCTTATGGCCTAACCAAATCTAAATACAGCAGCGCAGCTTAGGGACCCATCAAGCCTAAATCCATGTCTTGCAGCCATCTTCGCCTTGTTCTTCCTCTTTCTTTTTCCTATTGTGTATCCTTCCAAGACTGCGCCTTCACTGAATTAAGCGACTGAACAACTAATTTTAAAAATGTATTCAGTTTGAAGTTTTTATCTTTTATTTAAAAAAACGATGCACTTGTATTTGAAATCACTGGTTGCTTAATGTATGATTATGTCTATATTTCTCTGCTGGTCATTAAGAAATCAGTTAATAATTGCTTGGTTTAATAATTTTTACATAATATTTTTAAAATCTAATTTATCTGCAACTTTTGTGTTGTTTTATTTTTTGTTCATGGTTTCTTGTGGCTTTTTTTTTACCCAAACTTTGATGTAAAATCAGTTCAAATGAACCGGCAACAGATTAAATGAATCATTTTTTATGTAAATAATTAAGGAAAACTATATTTGTGGACATGTCGTTAAGAAAGCTTTGAAGCAGAACTAAAACGCCAGAATTTGTTTGTGTAAGAAACAAAGCAATGGAAAAGAGTTAAAAACAAAAAAAAAACAAAAAAAAAAAACTTCGAACATTTGTTCAGCGGAGCAGAAGCAGACGAGCTCTGCCGTGAGTGAAAGAATTTATCAATGTTTTCTGCATCAACAGAAAGGAAGTTATTCTACAGTCACTTACAGCTAATTCAGTTTTCTTAGAGCTTATATCTTGGTTGTATGTACCATAATATGACCCTCAGCAAATCCTATTAATTTTAATATGTTTTGTTTTCTTCCCTATCTTTGCTTTCTATTTTTCCACTAAATGGGACTCCATTATGAAGTTCTTGCAACATCTTCTTGGGGCCATTTCTATCTAGGGTGATTCGGAATGAGTTACAGTGGTCTGTCACAACTCCAAGATTTTACCCTAGAATCTTTCCTTCAGTCTCCATCCACACACGCTTAACTCTATCCCTTTTGCCAACCTATTTCTGGGAGCATTATGAGAAGGTGAGATAAAATCTTGACCAGTTCTAGTTCGCTAAGAATCTCCAAGTCTTCCCAGCGAAGTCATGTTGTCAAAGAAAGTATGTGTTTTCGAAGGTACATGCAGCAAAGTGAAGTCTAACTTCGATGTTCTCGTGCGAATAAGGCAAATGCCGAAACGTTACAGCTGTTCCCTCCCTAATCAACATTCCCGTTCCTGCCTTTTTAAATGAAACACGGAGAACCAGTCAGAGAACTAAAGTAGACTGACAGGATTTGACCTGTTCCTGCCTTTTTAAATGAAACACGGAGAACCAGTCAGAGAACTAAAGTAGACTGACAGGATTTGACCTGTTCCTGCCTTTTTAAATGAAACACGGAGAACCAGTCAGAGAACTAAAGTAGACTGACAGGATTTGACCTGTTCCTGCCTTTCTAAATGAAACACGGAGAACCAGTCAGAGAACTAAAGTAGACTGACAGGATTTGACCTGTTCCTGCCTTTTTAAATGAAACACGGAGAACCAGTCAGAGAACTAAAGTAGACTGACAGGATTTGAAGGAATATGGCTCAACAAAATTTTAAGAATACGTGACAAGCGAAAAAAAAAAACCAAACTAACAGGCATCGAGAACATTACTAAAAAAGTAAAGATAGTCCCATAGCATTTCAAATGCCGTAGGGGGTGAAGCGTTAGAGACCTCATTATGCTGGGTCATCAGCGTATGAGGTAGGGTGACCAGTTCCTTTCCTCGCTGCCTTTACTTCCCAGATTTTCTCTGGTACCCATTTTACGAGGCTGGGTCGACCTCAGGGCCGTATTGGTCGGAAAAAAAATCCCGCTCAGCTGGGGATTCGAACCCTCGACCATTTGGTTGCTAGACGAGTGCTCTAACCACTACGCTAGCCGGCCCCAGAACATTACTAAAGAGGTCAAAAGACGAAGATGGAAATGGGTGGCCCACATACTAGGAACGGGAATAACAAGACACCCCTACACCGCCTTGACTTTACCTCAAGGGAAAAGAAAGAAGGGCCGGCCACTGGGGACATAGAGACGCACAATACAGGAAGAACTAAAGGAAGCGGGAAAGACCTGGTTTGGGATATCCCAGCTTGTTCAGGACAGGACTGACTGGAAAACTTTTGTTGATGCCCTGTGCTCCATTGGGAGTACAGGGGACTGATGATGATGGATTATATCAACAAATCATTGATATCATCACCGACAAAATTCTTTTCTATACTTCATTTCTTGTCCTCGTTCCGTCACTTTATCAGACGATGTTCGATTACTTTGTGGGATTGACTTTCAAGTGGTGCTCTGTCTTTATTCACTGACAACCGTATGTACATCGTAATTCGGTATGCCCTACCATGCAGGTAGATATTCTCATTCTTCAGAGTCGCTTTTCCCCGGCACTAGTGTTTTCAGGATTCAATTTTTACAGCTGGATGGATTGAAGGGGTCCAGCAAGGGGATCACAAATCCACAATCTTTCCGTTGAGAGTTCAGGTCACTATCGACTGCTTTACTCACGCTTCGCTACATAAATACATTTTGGCTTTCGAATGGGCTTTCATCAGTAATTCACTTCTCGCTTTACTACATCCTATCATGAATTTATCATTCACGTTTCATTTACTACAGAGATCATGGGTCCCCGCAGAAATATCTCGAACAACTATACCTTGTATATTCTTTTTATTACAATTGTTGGTTGTTTTCTGGTATATTTTCTGGTATATTTTCTATTGTTCCTTCTGTACATAATACGCCTGTACTGAGCCAATGTTCAGTTTTTACTATAGACTGAAAGTTGAGAGACGAAGGCTAGAATGTCAGGCGGGTTTGCGTGTCCTGTTCATTATTTGTAAAGAAACTTCGTCCGTTCACTAATTTTAAAAGAAATATTTTATTTCTCTTTCGCGTTCTATATAAGAAACCAACATTTGGCCTGGATATTGTGCAATGTCATCATCATCATCATCATATTTCGCAACCTTTGAGAGCATAGGCCACAGATAAAGGCTCTCCAGCCATCCCTGTTCTTGGAATTATTCTCTGCTTCCGTCCATGTGTATCCCTTGTCTCTGAGCACTGTCATAATTTCTCTTCTCCAAGTAAGTCTAGATCTTCCTCGTTTTCTGTTTCCTTGAGGATTCCATGTCAGTGCCTGTCTTGCTATGCTGGTGTCGGGTTGTGAAGTGTACCGTTGTAATATAGATAGGAATAAGAGCAGACTAGTAAACCTAAGTTTGTTTTCAACACCAGGAGCATACAAAAAAAAAAGGCCAGAGGCTGGTCAGCTCAGGGGTGCGCAACTCTGAGTAAAATCGATACCGACTGATCCAGTATATAAAGGAGATGAGAGACGATTTTAATCGGTCGGGATTTGTACGCTGAGCATGTAGGAAGGTGCCAACGGTTCCGATGAGATCATGTTCTCGTTTAAACACGAGCGAGTATGTTATACGTCGATGGATATATATATATATATATATATATATATATATATATATATATATATATATATAGTATGATTGAAATATGTTTAACAGAGGGCATGGTCATTGGAGGCACAATATTCCCACACAAAGAGATACATAAAACAACATGGATATCTCCAGATGATAGAACTAGAAACCAGATAGACCATTTTTGTATTAGAAAGCAATACAGAACATCTCTCATGGATGTAAGGGCTTATAGGGGTGCAGATGTCAACAGTGATCACAACCTGTGCATAGGGAAAATAAAACTAAAATTGAAAAGTCAACACAAGAAATCAGTACACAGAAAGATAAACATCCACAGCCTACAAGAAGAAAATACTAACATTAATTTCAATCAGGAACTTGCCAATCATTCCAAAACACCCAGTGAAGTTGAGGAGATAGGTATAGATGAGTTATGGAATTCTTACAGCACAGCCATAATCACAGCAGCAAAAGTAAGCGCTGGATTGGAAAAACCAAATAGAAAAGCATGGATATCAGATAAAACATGGAAGTATATACATGAAAGACGAGCAGTCAAATTAAACATGTTGAATGCAAAAGCAGATCATGAAAGAGATTCGGCAAAAGCAAAATACAAAGACATAGACAAGAAAGTAAAAAGTTCAGCTAGAAGGGATAAAAGAGAATACATAGACAATATGGCGAAAGAGGCAGAAAAAGCAGCAAAAACAGGAGACAGCAAAACTTTATATAACATACAAAAGAGGCTAACAGGTACTATTACATCTAAAGAAAGACCAATCCTTAGCAAAAATGGAACACTATTAACATCAAATAAAGACCAAAAGCAAAGATTGGCTGAACACTTCCAAGAAATACTCAATCGACCACACCCAAAAGAATTGTTAAACCTTGAAACTGACTTACCAGCCCCACAACTAAATGTCAGTCTAGATGAAATTGAATTGCATGAAATTGAAACAGCAGTGAATTTAATGGCTAACAACAAAGCTGCAGGTGAAGATGAAATAACAGCCGAGATGCTAAAAGCTATCAATAGTGACAACATGAGACAACTACAGAGAATGTTTAACAAGATTTGGAAAGAAGAAAAGGTCCCTTCTAATTGGAAGAAGGGAATCATTGTGAAAATACCAAAAAAGGGCAACCTTAGTGACTGTAACAACTGGAGAGGAGTAACCTTAATATCAGTTGTGTCAAAAGTATTTTGCAAGGTCATTTTGAATAGACTCAAAGATATAGTGGAT
Organism: Achatina immaculata; assembly: GCA_009760885.1. Lineage (NCBI taxonomy): Eukaryota > Metazoa > Mollusca > Gastropoda > Stylommatophora > Achatinidae > Lissachatina > Lissachatina immaculata. The sequence goes on from CM019691.1 coordinate 10,266,116, forward strand.
ACTGCAATGAGAGAAGAACAAGCAGGATTTCGAAAAGGGAGAAGCTGTCTCGACCAGATCTTTACTCTCAGAATAATACTTGAAGAACATATTGAAAAGCAGAAACCATTAATACTGAATTTCATAGATTTTAAGAAGGCATTTGATAGCATACACAGAGATTCATTATGGAGAATTTTATGTCTATATGGAATACCATCTAAAATTGTCAACATCATTAAGGACTTATACAATGGATATGGTTGTGCAGTCAAGACAGAAGAAGGGATGAGTGAATGGTTCCAGATTGAAACAGGCGTGAAACAAGGATGTATACTGTCTCCTTTACTTTTTGGGATTACAATAGACTTCATAATGAAAAAATGCTGCACAGGTAACACAGGTATTGACTGAGTACATGGGACCCAACTAGAAGATCTTGATTTTGCTGATGACATAACTCTTATCAGTAATAATGTGAATTCCATGCAAGAAAAAACAGATAGCCTATCTTCACTGGCTAGCAAAATAGGACTTGAAATTAACAAGGACAAAACAAAAATAATGAAAATTCCCATCAATCAAAATGGAAAAATACACATAGAAGGGACAGATATTGAAGAAGTCAATCAATTTGCATACCTTGGCAGCTACATAGACCAGGATGGTGACACTAGAAAGGAAGTTAGGATCAGAATTGCAAAAGCAGCATCAATCTTCAAGAATCTTGAGAACATATGGAATTCAAAAGTTATAAGCACAAAAACCAAGTTAAGACTATTCAATTCAAATGTAATATCCACCCTCATTTATGCATGCGAAAGCTGGAAAACAACTAAAGAAATAGAAAAGAAATTAGACTCTTTTGAAAACAAATGCCTAAGGAAAATACTCGGCATCAAGTGGAATGAATTCAAGAACAATGCAGAGATAAGACAGATGACTGAACAACAACCAGTCTCACGGGTGATCAGGAAAAGGAGATGGACATATGTTGGCCACTTGATGAGAAGAAATGAGCAGAGAATCCCAAAATAAGCTATCAAGTGGAACACAACAGGCCGAAGAAAAAGGGGCAGACCGCGTGAAACTCTGAAGAGAACATTATTAAGAGAGGCCAAGTTAACAGGCATAAAATCCTTTGATGAGGTTGAAAGACTCGCCGAAGACAGGAAAAATTGGCGAACTACTTTGCGAGCCCTATGTGACGTCTAACGGCACGGGAAGGATATAAGATATATAAGATAAGATATAGTATGATTATGATAGATAAATGGTAAACGAATAATCATAGTTCTGTTATAATATAGATGTTCTATGCGAGAGTTGGATATTTTATTAATATGCAATGATGGTTTATATGTGCACATAAAATATGTATCATTGAATTGTATGTATACGCCTTTTTGTCATATTCTTGCCAATAGTTCCTTTTAATTACAATCAGACACTCAATCATTGAAGATGACAGTTTGAAATTATGTATGGGACGACTATGTTTTAATCATGTTAACCCCATAATATGTACAAGGTGTTAATTTGATTTCATTTGTTCCATTGTTTGTATTTTTATGAAGGAATTTTTTTAAATTGAAAGAAATTAATAAAAGGTTGATTTTGTTCTTAATAATATAAATTGACGATCTTCTGATGAAGAATCGTTTATTCGTGTTTCCTTCTTTATGTAAAGTGTTGATGTACAAAAACACCTGTACAGTTAAAATACTAAACAATAGAAAAATAAATAGAAAATATATAATTCTAGATCTATTCCTACACCATCACCGCTGCTTGTGAACTGTCCGACTAGTTCTTAATTTAACCGTGTAGTGTCTCAGATCCTACATTCTTCTTCTTCTTCTTCGTACGCACATTGGCGATGACGCGTGGTACCCTGATTTTTGCGATGCACGTTTTGGCTGGGTACCTCCGACTTCAGCACCTTTCCTTGTTAGAGCAGACTGTGGTCTTGCTCGGACTGCTATGAAGACAGTGGTGTAGGCTGGCCTGGCCAACACTTTGTTTTCCAGCCTCTGGCGGCTGTACTTAAGCCCCTTCTGCGTGTTAGATCCAGCATGCAACGCTGGTTGGCCAGACCGCTTTGAGACAGTTCCACAGAGACACTCCAATTTTGAGATGAGGAATCCGATGAGTGCCTCAACGATATCCATTCCCCACCACTTATAGACTGCTGGCTCTGTTTAGTTTACATCATTCTAATAGCCATTGTTGTAAAGACCCATAGGCTTGTCACGTCCTGGATTCATTGGTTTCACACCAGATCTTCTTCATCCCTGCCGGCAATCTCCTTGTCCTCATCCGTCCACCAACCTGATATTACATTTTACAAAAATAACAATTACAATTAGTGTCAACTGCTACAGGTTTCTGGGCTACAGAAGTAGGTCAGAGTTTTTAAGTTAACAGATCTATGCTCCCTGTCTCACAAAGACTATGTTAAGATAGGTGTGTTCTTAACACAGTTGTTCCAAGAGGATCCGACATTATTATTTCACTGGACATTTTTCTTCTCCTGGAAGCATACAATAATCACAGGAAAAACACTCACAGAAAACTTGACATTTTTTAAGGTTTTTTTTTTACTTCTGCCTCACTCACTTTCCTAAGTCGCAAATAATTCTTTTAATTCTCACATTTTAACCGCACAAAATCTTGGTTACTTCAGTTTCAAATTATGTTCTGGCGATGAACTGCTTGCTGCAGTTCATTTTGTGGATATATTTAATGAAAATCTCATTTTCTATTCCGTCACTGACACTATCTGCTCACCAGCAGAAGCTGCATGTGGAATTTACAAATTAATCATGCTCTCCGACGAATGAGGAAACCCTAACAATACAGGATGTGTTTAAATAATTGAACTACTTCGTTTAACCACAGTTTGAGTTGAAAATGTCCAAAACAGTGAAGTTTGTGTCGCTTACACACAGTGAAGTTTGTGTCGCTTACACACAGTGAAGTTTGTGTCGCTTACACACAGTGAACGTAGGTTTGAAATGGCCCTTGAGCCGCTATTGCCATCTCACGGGAAAAGCGTACATCAGTGCTGGAGAAAATGACTGCCTTACCAGCTGTGCATAGTTTATGTCCTGTAATTTGCCCGAAGGGACAGTGTTGTGGGGTTTCAACGAGCGTTCTTGACGGAAATTTGAACGTCGTGGTCCACTCGCGACGTCAGTCCGAAGGTGGTACGAACTATTTCGCGACAGAGGATGCATCTGTCATCAAGGGAAAGGTTGCGCGGGGAGGCTACATGTTACGCAAGAGACTCTGTAATTCTACAGAGTTGCGTGAAAGTTTTATTCGGAGACTTAGGAAATGTCTGCTTGGAGACATTCGAGAACTGCAGACAGCAGAGTCCACAGTGAGAGAAAATTCTATGGAAATTATTACAGTTGTACTCTAACAAACTGCAACTGGTACCAAAAAAAAAAAAAAATCCAGCTTGATGATCCATCTCAGTGACAGTCGTTTTGTGAGGATTCACCAAGCATGTTGGAAACGGACGAAGGTTTGTCGGAACGGATCATTTTTAGTGATGAAGCGACTTTTCATTTATCCGGAAAGGTCAACAGGCAAACTATTCGGATATGAGCATCCCAGAATCCCCCGGCTAGGATCGAGATAGAATGTGACAATCTTAAAGTGGACGTGTTTTGTGCTGTTTCTAGAAGACGCGTGTTTGGCCCATTCTTATTTGCGGAGGAGAGTGTCAGAGGAACGGTGTGCCTGGAGCTGCTGAAGAACTGGTTAATGCCACAACTTACGGATAAGGAGGAACAAGAGTTCATTTACTAACAAGAGGGGCCCTCGCTATATTGGCATTTGCAGCTCCGGAAGTATCTTAATGGATACCTGCCAGGTCGATGGATTGATCCTGCGGCGGCCTGGGACAACATCTTCTGCACATGGCCACCCCAGCCACCGAACCTAACAGTGTGCCATTTTCTTCTTGTGAGATTTCGCCAAAGACAATGTTTACGTCTCTCCACTTTCAAAGACTGCCGGAATTGCGAAGGCGCATCACAACAGCCATCGAGAACGTCACACACGAGACATGCTCGAGGGTGCTAAGCGAGAATGGAAGTACAGCATGGACATCTGCCGGGCCACATTTGAGCCCACGTGGAACTGTATTTAAAGTCAGTAAGAAACTGCAAATATCCCTCTTTCAAATACTGGCAGTATCGTGTATTTCTGTTCCTTGTTGGTGAAAATACAATCATACAAAATCTACAAATAATTTGCACAAACCTTGTAGAATCATCCATTATTCTTGAGTATTTACTGTAACTTTAAAGCAGAGTGAACTTCAGGAATAGGGTGCAGTAAAGAGAGCGACGTACTACGCGCTTATCTGTAGTAAAAGTGTTACAGCTCTCATAAATCAGTGCGACAGATCTTAATGGATACAAAGACGGTGAGCTTTAAAAAGATGCAAAACAAAAGCCGTGACTCTGTGTCTGTTGGCGTGACTCCACGTGATTTTGTTTACTGGCAGGACTCCATGTTATGCTGTTTATTGGCGTGACTCCATGTGATTCTGTTTACTGGCAGGACTCCATATTGTGCTGTTTATTAGTGTTACTTCATGTGATTCTGTTTATTGAAATATATAACGTATATCGGTAATGAAATAGAAGCGTGTGTGTGTGTGTGTGTGTGTGTGTGTGTGTGTGTGTGTGTGTGTGTGTGTGTGTGTGTGTGTGTGTGTGTGTGTGTGTGTGTGTGTGTGTGTGTGTGTGTGTGTGTCAGAGAGAAAGAGAGAGAGAGAGGGTGAGGGAGGGGAACTTGATTAGACATTTAGAAGATTAGATTCTACCAGAATTATATCATAACTACAATTCATTTGATAACTGCAACACAGACCCATACGTAAATCGGTCTAAGACACGCGTAATTTCAATCATGGACCTGCTTGAACCTGTGCAAAGTCTTTAAATGATTGGAACGCACCAACCAATCAGGTCGCTTATGATTCGGAGAAATGCAGCCACTGGTTAAATAATAATCGGTGTCGGAAAGTAACTCGAATATCCAATGATTACACTTGATCACTAGTAATCAGAATGATAGCAGTGGAGTACAGATAAATGTCGACCCTAGTGCAATCAAAGAATCTGCACCTGTAACCTTAATAATGAAAAATACTGGTAAACAATTTTAGCGTAATTGCAATGTCAATAATCAGCTAAATACTGATGTTCGATTACGATACCTAACTAATCTTTCTATTGATAGCTGCAGGTGGATATATGCAGGCAGGTAAACGAAAGTGTAGATGCATTTTGTAAATTATATAGACAGATGTGAAGAAGACACAGTGGGATAAATAGACAAGGAGAGACAGAGAAGGAAGAAACTTCATTTTCAAAGAGTGAAGAATTGAGTATGTAGTCCCGCCTAACATTCTGCCCTTCATCATTCAATTTTCCCTCTGTTTAGTACTCGTTAGTTTAGAATACATGTAGAGGAGAGAGAGAGAGAGAGAGAGAGAGGGAGATATTAGTCAGAGGAGACTGAGAGAGACAGAGATAGATACAAAGAAATACACACACACACAGAACGCTATACATAGATAGGTAGGTATATAGGAAGTATATACATAGATAAACAGGTAGGTAGATATGTAGGTAGATTAATAGGTAGAGAGATTGATAAACAGGTAGATAGACAGGCAGGTAGTGCTTTTACAAGAAAACCATTAACTACACCTGTATGTTAAAAAACACACCACTCGTATATTTTCATTTATATAAGCTACATATTTCTGGATGTACGAAGCACAATGTGTTTGTCCTGTGCCTAGATCCAATTCTAACCCCCCCCCCCCCCAACTGTTACGAAGTTCAGTATTCAATCAAACCGAGCCGCGTATGGCATCTTCTTTTCCCCCGTTATCCACTAACAGTCACGTGATGAAAGTTAATCTTGTATCCTCCAACAGTTATCTTGAGGCGCTACCGGAAACCTTCAGGACACTAACGACAAGAATATTTCCGATTTGTCGCTCCTAGATGAAGTCTTGGCATGCTGGCCTACGGACACTGTTACAGCTTAGGCCATGGCTCCTTCTAGTATCATCAGGCAAACGAGTTCTGTCTAGAAAGGAATATTATCAAAATGTCGATGTTACACGATAGTTAAACGTTTGTCGTGATAATGATATAGAATTTATTAGCAATCAACTTCCTGATGTAACCGCTTCGTCATCTTCCTGTAAGGTCCTGTTGTTGACAATGTCAGACACTTGAAGGTCGTGCCAGCGCTACCAGTGTCGGCCACGATCTAGGTATCGGAAATAGCTCTGAGGGCAGACAGCCAATCAATTTGCGTCCAACCATTCTGGTAGAAATGTTTGGTCAATATTACTAGAACTGTGTAACGAAATCATGGAAAGGATGCTGGCGGAGCCAAATAAGGTGATACCAAGGGAACTAGCGCGAGCTGCAGGCTATACCCTGACTAGTAATTACTGCACACTTTCTAACGAACAGTAAAAATAACACCATAACACACGCAAGTGAGAAAGTAAACACTTTTTTAAGAAAAAAAAAATATTTTTAAAATACCACAAATTTCTTAAAAATTCAAGGCTTGGAAATATTTTTTAACGTCTGTTCAAACTGCAAGACGGAAATACATGAAGGTCCGTTTTATGGCCGTCTAAATTTTTCTTTCCATGGATTTTCACCCAAATTGGCATCCTAATAAAACTCAACCCACGCCGTGGCATAAACAGTTCATAATCTGGGCTTTTGGAATAAAAACTTCTTCACTGTTTTTTTTCATCTATTTGGTTTAAATAGTTCTTCCATTTCAAATGGAAGTAAACAATTTTCTTTTTAGTAGTAATAGGATGTGCATTTTTTTTCAACGCATTATGCGAAAAAACATAAAATTGAAGAAAATAAATTTTAATTCCTATATGATACCCTTTTCTCTCAAAATCATTCTAACAATGACATTCCATGCATTCACGAAAACGTTTCTGGACATGGCCATGCAAACATTAGTTAAAGTGATCAAACGTTTAGTATTATATGGGACTGTTCAATGTTTTATGAATTTGTTCGGGAATCGTGTTAATTCGTTCGAGATGTCTAAATGCCCTTTTTTTAAAACACATGTCCCGTATTGTTCTGTATTTTCATCTTTGATCGCCATATGTTCGGAAATACCAAGAAGTTTTTTAAAAAATTATCTTAGTGAAAATGTTGCCATTTTCAAGAAAATTCCCTCTTTAGGAAAGTACTACAAGTTGACCTGACTGGCACATTTGTAGTTCTTCTTTCGAGGTTATTGGTCACATCGGATCTTGATCCCCGTCGACATGAAGCCCGCAGTCCTCTCCAGATCCTGATCCCCATCAACATGGCAAAGCCCGCAGTCCTCTCCAGATCCTGATAGAAGCCCCAAAGCCTTTGTCCGAAGCATGTGTCCTCTGACTATGTCTCACGCCTCAGATCTGCATGGTTTGGGTACTCTTGAAGGATATGTTCTGGAGTCTGGACTCCACTGCCACATGGACACTCGTCTGTGTGAGACATTTTAAGTCAATGTAGGTGGCTTAGTTGTCTGCAGTGGCCTGTCCTTAGGCGGAAGAAGATGGTTTGCTGATGTCTTTGCAGTTGGTATATTGGACCTGGTTCATTGTTGCATTTCAGTTGCTTTTTCCATTCAGATCTGCTCTGGTTATGAATTATAGTTTTTGCTTCTTGGTAGTTTCCTGGATGATTTGTTTGATCTTGATTGCTGCCAGCTTTGGATAGGGTGTCAGCTATTTCACTGTCAGCTATTCCACAGTGGGATGGTACCCATTGTAGGGCCATGGTTGCTGACAATGTAAGATGCTTCAGTTCTGTTGTGTGATTTCCTGTATGTTTGCTGTGGATTGTTTGTTGTTTTTAGAGATTCAAGAAGTGCCCTGCAGTCTGTGAAGAAGGCTATTTTGTGTGGTGGGTGCTGGTTTTCTGTTTTAAGTGTTCTGAGGGCTTCAAGGAGGGCTGTTGTTCTGCCCTGTAGTTGGAGGAAATCTTTTCTGTCGCGAAGGCCTCCTTGGTTTGTCTCCCATCTGTGTGTCTTATGTAGACGCCTCCAGCCCCATTTTTTACTGATTTTTTTTTCTGCAGACCCATCTGCGTACACATGTGTCCATTCAGCTGGGTTGTATTTGCTGATAATTCCTACCTAGTATGCTTAGTAACATTTATAGTGAAATTGAACTACTTGTGATGCTATTTATTAGTGTGACTCCACGTGATGCTGTTCATTGGTGTGATTCAATGTTAAGCTATTTATTGATATGACTCTATGTGATACTGTTTATTGGCGTGACTCATGTGATGCTGTTTGTTGGTGTGATTCCATGTTCAGCTATTTCTTGATATGACTCTATGTGATACTGTTTATTGGCGTGACTCATGTGATGCTGTTTGTTGGTGTGATTCCATGTGATGCTGTTTATTTGTGTGACTCCATGTGATACTGTTTGTTGATATGACTCCATGTGATACTGTTTATTGGTGTGACTCATGTGATGCTGTTTGTTGGTGTGACTCCATGTGATGCTGTTTATTTATGTGACTCCATTTGATACTTTTGAGTCGACCTACATCGACTCAAAATGTCTCACAACAGACGAGTGTCCATGTGGCAGTGGAGTCTAGACTCCAGAACATATCCTTCAAAAGTGCCCAAACCGTTCTGACCTGAGACGAGAGACATGGCCAGAGGACACAAGCTTGGGGCAAAAGCTTTGGGGCCCTATCAGGAAGATTGCGTCTTTGCCACGTCGACGAGGATCAGGATCTGGAGAGGACTGCGAGCTTTGCCATGTCGATAGGGATCAGAATCTGATGTGACCAACAACCTCGAATGCAGAAGAAGAAGAAGATAGTGTTAATTCCCCTGAGCTTGATTTGGAGTTGGAAAAGATCGTCAAGTTATATTAGATGACGTTTTTTAATGAGCTGTTTAGCATTTAACTTAACTGTTTGAACTGATGCACAAAACATGGAACACTGAGGTCTGTAACTGTTGTTGTAAAATCACTGTTACTTATGGAACTTTCTGATTTATCAATTCCCCCCCCCCCCGCCCTCCGAGTACTGGCAAATTTCCTGCCAAAATTAGACAGCCCCCGTGTGGCTTTCAGACAGGTTCCGAGTAGGAAGAGTCTGGGTAAGGAATACTCAAAACGGAAACAGATGACGGGGAAAAGTAGGATTTCCCATAGCACGAAGAAGAAATAATGTTGTTTGGAAAGAAAATCTATATCCCGCAAGATTTGCATGTGCTTTGAGCGTGAAGTGTTAGTGCTTTCACATTTCTAGGCTCCTACAGCGTCTGAGGAAGGGATGCCGGCAGCTATCAATGCTGTCTTTGTTTTCCTAGGGAAACCTCAGCTACCATTTTTTTCTGGGGATTTTTTTTTAGGCTGGGTTGAAATTGGTGCCAGTCGGTCAGGAAAATTCCACCCGAGTAATCGAACCAGTGACCTTCTGTTTTGCACTGACCACTACACCACAATCTGTTGCTTGTTGGGAAAAGTTGCAACAAAATTACTGTCCTCACCTGTGAAGAAGCCCGTTTCAGTATTTTGGGAACACTTTGTGTCGTTATTGATAATAAGTAAACTATCAAACTCGGCGGGAAAAGAAATGAAAATATTATGTTTATTTAAAACTGTGCGAGCTTTATCTAAATACAAAGTTGTTTTTTTTTCTTAAATATTTCGCTTGAATACGAAAGCCAAAACAAGAATTTATATGAGAAAAATAAAACCCTAAACAGTTAACCTGTGTCAACAGGCACATAATGAACTTCGAATAATAATAAAACAAAAATGCAATGTAACAATTATTTTCATCTGTCCACAACTCGCTTTCTCAAAGGTGTACGAACAGTGTAACGAAGCAAACTATATTGGTTGATTTTTGATGCATCACGATCATTTGTAGAAAGCTTTGTGACACAACTAATACAAGAATCAGTGTCAAAAATTAGTGTCAGACTTTTGCTTTGTTACACTGTTTGTACATTTTTTTTTGAGAAAGCGAACAATGCTTATATGAAAATAACCGTTATATGACTACACTGATTTTTTTTTCCCCAGAAATTCACTATTTTCCTACTGACGCAGTTTAAGCAAATTCTTATTTTGTGGCTTTCGTCTTTAAGCTAAAAAAAAAAAAAAAAGATTTCGTATTTCTGAACAGCGATTACTTCAAAAAGTAGACAGTTCGATGTTTGAGAAAGATCGAAGACATGCTGAATTACAGCAACAGAGGTTAAATAACGCTTGGTACATGCCAGATATTTACACATAATATTACTATAAAGTTTGTTCTTTTTTTAATAAATTTACTGTAGACGCCATACGCCATTCTTTCTTTTTCTTTACCTTTTAAGTGGAAAAAAAGTCAACTTCCCGTTTCCGTGCCACAGAGCATATTGAGGATACGGTGCTAGGCCCGTATTTCCACGACCTTCGGCATATGAAAGTGTGATGTGGTCAGTATCAACTTTTAAGTGATAAATCAGGCAAAATATAGATCCTTGTAGGTAGGAGTAGATATGCTATATGCCATTCTGTCTAACATCCAAAATAGCCTTTCAGGTTTCGTTGCGGATATTTAAGCACTATTGAATTGTATGTTCTTATATGTGTATTCTATAATGATATTCGCTCGTATGGGATGTGACAGAAAGTTATCTCCCCTTACTAATTCTAATACTTAATAAGGGGAAACAACACATTCCGTCAGACGCTGAGTCAAGATACACGGGAGTTGTCAACTTTGTGGGTGAGTGCCAAAATTGTTTATTTTTTAAATTACTTACCTCAAATGCCACAAAGAACTGAACTATACAACTCAAGCGTGAAATTTCTAGATTTTTCGTATAAAAAAACTACGTGTGATAGCTCTGTGGACGGTGACAATCACAGAAATTTCTTCATTCAGTCTGATAAGAAGTTCGTGTGTTGGGTGGGGGGGGGGGGCGCATTATGCCAGTAGTATAGGTAAGACCAGTCGGTAGATTCCATCCTGCACACGCCAATCCCAGAGTGGTCTCCAGACCCCAGAGACAGATCCCGCAAACTTTCATTCTTTGCACAGACTTAAGAGCCCAAAGCTGCTTTCTCTCCCCCTCCCCCCCCCCCACCCCAGGAAAGAGCATGGATAAAAAAAAAAACTGCCGGAACACACATGAATAACTCGTGCTGCTGACGGTGGGATTCCTGGAGGCGACCTGTATCCTTATCTAAACGAACGAGCATAAGACACTAAACAACTAACACCTGTCTGCTTCAAAAGCGACGAAACGAATCATTAATGCTGTATTATCTAGCGGCGTAGACTACGCGATGAAGATAATTTTAACTGTATATCTGACACCGGCAGAGGCTGTAGCATACTTCTGGAAGAACGACGATAACACGACGAGATTAATAAACTGACAAATATTCCACCTTACCTTTGTAAAGCTTGACTCACACCGCCGTCACGTGGTATCTGCTAGTTTATCGTCATTGTATCAGAACCCAAGCTCTCCGATATTCTCATGACAAAACGTCTACAGTTGCTATCGTCTCATGTACTGCCTGGCTTGTCTTCCAAAGACCAATATTTCGCGCTAGCGATTTGGAGGCTTCGCGTGTTATTAAGTTTGCCGCGATATCACCAGGGGGTAGTAACAACTGAGTTGTCGCCTCCAAATGTGAGCTCTCCTGCGCCGGACGAACAAGAACAGTTTGAAGGGAAAGTGGAAGTTTGGAAAAATATGTCCACATTTAACATAGATATAGTTTTTAATAGGAACTGCAAAATATTTATTTCACTTAATCCTATTAGTTTCTAGTGAAAAATGCAAATAATGTATAGATAAATCGTGAAAAGATCAATCGCAGTGTCAAGACATAAAGTTCAGTTTGAAGATGGCGTCGAAGAATCGAAAATACTACTTTAATGGATCCAAAAAGTTGTGAGGAAAATAATGTAGATTGTCTCTTAATATGCGATTGTCCCTCCTTTAGTATAACAAGTTAGTTATTTATGAAAGATTTTTTTGCTCCACCTCGTCTGTAGTCTTTGGTGTTTTTCACACATTTCCTTGTCCTCAGCCTTCAAGCATACAGCACAACTGAATATCCGACTATGTCCTCAACCTTCAAGCATACAGCACAACTGAATATCCGACTATGTCCTCAACCTTCAAGAGTACAGCACAACTGAATATCCGATTATATATCCTCAACCTTCAAGAAAATAGCACAACTGAATATCTAGTTATATATCCTCAACATTCAAGCATACATTCATTCATTCATTTGCATGTCCCTTGCGGAACTTTGCCTCCCTAACTTCAAGCATACAACATAACTGAATAACTGATTATATCCTCAACAGCATACAGCACAACTGAATATCCGATTATATCCTCAACCTCTAAGCATACAGCCAACTGAATATCCGATTATATCCTCAACCTTCAAGAATACAGCGCAACTGAATATCCGATTATATCCTCAACCTCCAAGCATACAACACAAGTGAATATCCGATTATGTAGTGAAGCATAAAATCACAAGCAGCCACCATGTAATGCTCACACATCTTACCTGTTTCCACAGCTCAGGTAGGCGGACATTCTTTCATCTCTCACGCTAACTTTCGAACTATTTCGTGGCATTTTTCTTTTCTTGTTGGTTTCTTTTCCAGTTCTCTGTTGCTGTATCGTCTTGGAGAGGTTCGTGACCAACTGATCCTTGGTAGGCGATGATTATTTTATTGATGTTATCATTTCTGACCAGCTGTCCTTGGTAGGCGATGATTATTTTATTGATGTTATCATTTCTGACCAGCTGTCCTTGGTAGGCGATGATTATTTTATTGATGTTATCATTTCTGACCAGCTGTCCTTGGTAGGCGATGATTATTTTATTGATGTTATCATTTCTGACCAGCTGTCCTTGTTAGGCGATGATTACATTATTGAAGTCATCGCTTTTGCGATTTATAGAACTGGGATTTATCTAAGGTAACTAACATAGAATTGGAATTCTTTATTGCGCATAGAATTCAGTTTTCATGCGTCAGAAACGGAAGCCAAACTACCGGCATAACTATATTAAATATTCTTCACAGTTGTCATAGAAATAGTGTAAATTGCATGCACTGTTAATTTACATTTTTTTTAAACATTATATCTCTTGCTGTTTCAATGTTTGGTGTTTATTTCAGCTCGCCAGAACGGACTGTCTACGTTCAAAATTGATTTCTGTAGGTACAGACATTAACTGCCAGGGCAGAAATAGCGATCACGGAACCTGCAGGGGACCAAGCTAAATATTTATGGGTCGTTTAATTCGGTGAACTGCCTCTTATGCCCAGAAGGCGTGACTATCACGAGTGAGGTGAGATGGGCCTAAACTGTTTCGCCCGACTGGTTTTCAGGTTTCTCTGGAGTAAAATCTTGCCCACGCAGAGCAAAAGTGAGGGAAGAAATTATCACTTGCTTTTATTTAGTTACATTATTTTAGTAATTTACTATTACATTATTTTAGTAATTTACTATTACATTATTTTAGTAATTTACTATTATAATATTTTAGTAATTTACTATTACACTGAACCGAGTAGAAGTGGATGAGCAAAACAAGCATATTTTATAATAATCTTTATATATTTTATGCGTAATCATATCATCTTACTGTAATGTATATTTTCTTCATACCGGCTCTTTGTAATTTATACTTCTTACCATATCTTTGTGGCGGCCTGGTTAGCCGAGTGGTTAGGCGCTCGGTTTACGAATCTGGTGGTACCGGGTTCAGTCCCAGCAGTGGGATTTTTTTTCTGGTACATACCGAAAAGCCCCCGGGGTTGACCCAGCCTCTAAAAATGGGTACCAGAGAAATCTGGGAAAGTAAGGCGGCCAGGCATGATACTAACCACATCACACATTCATGTGCCGAAAATACGGGCCTAACACTGTATTCCTCAATATGCCTTAATGGCATGGAAACGGGAATTTTACCGTTTTTACCATATATTTGTACTTTAGACTCCATTATACCGTCTCTTATGTAATTGATACTTCATTGTGCCATCTTTCTGTAGCTTACACTTCGTTATATGGTCTCTTTCTGTAACTTACAATTCGTCATATGGTCTCTTTCTGTAACTTACAATTCGTCATATGGTCTCTTTCTGTAACTTAAACTTCATCATATGGTCTCTCTGTAACTTACACTTCATCATATGGTCTCTCTGTAACTTACACTTCATCATATGGTCTTTCTGTAATTTGCACTTCATCATATGGTCTCTCTGTAACTTACACTTCATCATATGGTCTCTCTGTAACTTACACTTCATCATATGGTCTCTCTGTAACTTACACTTCATCATATGGTCTCTCTGTAACTTACACTTCATCATATGGTCTTTCTGTAATTTGCACTTCATCATATGGTCTCTCTGTAACTTACACTTCATCATATGGTCTCTCTGTAACTTACACTTCATCATATGGTCTCTCTGTAACCTGTGCTTGTCATAGCCTCTCCATAACTCTCCAAAGCTTGCGTCACTAATAATCTTTGTATACCATGTCACAAAGTTATCATCATTTCCTTAACACTCCTGTGTGTGACCTACACTACTGTTGTTGGCTACATTTCGTGTAATTTGTTCTGTCTACGACATTCAGAGACCAAATTCATTGACTTCATGAGCTGTATCCTCCAGATAAACAACGGGAAACAGCGTCTGTAGTCAGCGCCCACAGACAATATTGACATTTCACTAAAAGTCAAGGGACTTAATCGCAGCTTTTCCCCCTGACTAGTAGATATTCCCCAAAGAATTACCGACTGACAGAACCAGAATCGTGGGGATTGAACTGCTTGGACCACACTGGTCGATTCGATTTCTCTAATGTGTTCTAAATCCTCTCTTGTCACTATTAGGTGTATGTTAACATGTGGCTTTTTTTGCTATAAAGATGCAAATTGAAACTAGGCGTTAGCTGTGTCATCATCATCATCATCATCATCAGGTGCCGTGTCGGCTGGCGTTGGCTGATACGCATGTTTCCCCATGGTACCAGATCCTTCATGCAGGCCATCAGTTCAGTAGTTAATCTCATCTCTCATTATCTTGTCAAACTATCCGGTATCATTTCTCTCAACCTTCCTCTGGCTCTTTTCCCCTCTGTTTTTCCTGTTGTTGTACTATATCCATTAAATTCAGGATGAAAAATAAAAACAAAACAAAACAAAAAAGCACTGGTCACCGATGCACTTTGATCACTGACCAGTTGAAGACCGTCTTACAAGATGAGTCATTGTTTTGTTGCTTATGTTTTTGTTGTTGGTAGTGGTTTTGGGCGTTGGTGTATGTGTTTCATATAAAACCCACATTTCAGTTCTTGGAAAAGTAAAATTTAAAATTTAATTTCAAATCAAATTTTACCAATGGCCCCGAGCCGGTGTTCAAAGACAGAAATCTAGAAATAACGAACTATCTGACTGATTGCCAAGTCATCAAATATCGCCAAGAAGACGGCTCTTCAATTAAAAGAAGAGATTAAGATCATTAGGACCAAAAATAGACCATCTGTAAGCTTATTTTCGTCTTTCACATCACAAATCCAGTCCAACATTTTCTCTCACACCACACATGTCCGATGATGTCGCTGTTTATATGGCTGGTGGTTGCTGTAATAGCGTTGTATCTACGCTTAAACTGATCTTTAAACGTGTAATTCATTTCACACATTACTTCCACAATCTTTCATTCCCAGCACATAGGCGTTACGTCAGTTTCATGTAACTGTTTCTTCCTCTTCTACCCTCCTCTCGCTCTCTCTCTCATTTGTCTCCTTCTCTCACTCTCTCTCTCTCTCTCTCTCTCTCTCTCTCTCTCTCTCTCTCCTTCCTATCTCTATCTCTATTTGAAACCATTACTCTCCAACAAACAAAATGAACTTTGCAATATTTCATCAAATTAATTTCATGAAGAACTTATTGATCATAACTCAAATAAGATGTAACTTAATTTGGTCTTCACGGGACATTAAATACTTAGAATGCCTAGATGAAAATAGTGCAGAGAAAATTATTAAGGAACTGTACAAATACTGGACGACAAGACAATGAAAGTTAATTAATCACGTGTCATGGGAACATGCATCTTCACATATCTGGATCCTTGACATTTACTGCAGTTTATTTAGTGATTTTCTGCCATACTTTCTAGGAAGACAGTCCTTGACCTTTGCACTTGATCTCTCCTGTCTCTAATTCCACTTTACGTTTCATTTTTAATTTGATCTTGTCAAACTTTTTTTTAAGTCAGTGTCCAAGAAATAGTAACTGTAGTTGTTTTTTTTTTCTAATACGAGAGCGAATGAAAAGAAAGTTAGAAAATGCGAATAAAATTTCTGAAAAAAAACAGATAGAAATCCCTTAGTAGTACAAACAGTTCGCATCTAGATCAGTGACGTCAGTAAGCAGATAGCGTCACTGTTGCTAAGCAAGCCGGGGATAGCACATGTAAAGATGGCCACTACGCTGGAGACATACTTCAAGAAGCGCAAATACACAGCAAGCGACCAAATCTATTTTTTAAAAGACTGCATTTCGAAATCTTGCTTATTCTTCGAACTTGGTCCCACGTGACTTTCATCTGTTTAATCCCCTAAAACAATATCTTAGTGGTAAAAAAAAAAAAATTATCCGCTAACACGGATGTGCAAGGACGCGTTACACCAGTGGCTGAGGAGTCCACACATATGCTTTTTCTTACTGGAATTCAGGCGCGTGTTCACATTGTGGCTAAAATGCATTGCAAAGAAGGTGATATAGTGAAAAATAGGGGAGTTATAACTCATGGACTAAATAGAAGTTCTGTGTATTTCGCATTCTTTACCTTTCATTAGGATTCATCTTATAATTTTAATAAAATTCGTTTTATTGGTTTGTGGTATCTCATATTTTTCCATCTTAATTGCCCCACATACTCTTGGTATTCTTTTAAATGAAAACACATTCCTGTTGTTTCTAGCGGTCTTTGGACTGATCTTTGCTCATTGTTTGTCCACTTTTTTTTCGCAGCTATACCTAAATATTGCCAAAATTTTTATTATTATGCAAACAATATTACATGCATTGTGATTATATCTTAGAAATTCTTTATTATTTGCTGGATTATTCTACTCTGTACGCACATTATGCAATATTGTATAACACCCTAGTTCTTCTGGTGCGCCTTGTAAACAAATTCCTTTGACCTCAGCACCTTTTCTTAATAGGTCAGACTGTGGTCTTGCTCAGACTGTCGGAGGACAGTGGTGTAGGTTGGTCTGGGAAAATGTGTTTTCCAGCGTCTGGTGACTGTACTTAAGCCCCTTCTCTACCTCACTGGGTGGCCTTGTTAAGGATTTACTGATATTAAGACGGCAAAATCCAAGCGTGGGTGAAATTTCATATTTAACTATCGCCTACCCGGAAGCTGAAGAAAGGGTAACAATCGAGGACAACAAGTCGTCATTTTCTGGATCTGTTTTCAAATATAGGGGTGGAGAATGTGAAGGGCATATTTAATCCGATTCTATCTTTTTGTATATTATTTGAAGATCTGTCCAAAAAAAAAAAATACGCCTGAATTATTTTAAGAAACCTGATTTCTTTTTCATGCATAAAATATGAAACTGAAATTTCAGACTGATTTTGAAAAGTTATTCTTTTCGACTAAGAGTTATCCCTCTTCGTTTTTGCTGAAGCGATTCATCCAATCAATGACGTTCAAAGACAGACTGTCTGTTACGTTGCATATTTTTCTTTCTTTCTTTTTATTTCTTAAAAAAATTGAAAATCCGCAACATTTGATGAAACAGAGCCATTTGTTTGGTAATTACACATTATGTAAATATATTTCGTCTGTTCCGTTGCTCTAGAGAGTCAGTAAGTCTACAGAAGAATTGAACGCTGGGTAGAGAAACATGGGCATACACTTAATCTCTCATAAAAACATGTCTTTATCAGAAGTATGTATGCTTAGTTCTTCATTGGGCACCTAGGTATTACTGAAATACCTTGTTCATATTAGATCTTGGAACAGATGTTTTGTTTTAGATAAAATGCAGATAAATTCTATTTTGACTCTTAGAATAAGCGAGTAGCAATGTCTGTCTTCATTTTAACTCTTAGAATAAGCAAGTAACAATGCGTGTCTTCATTTTAACTCTTAGAATAACCAAGTAACAATGCCTTCTTCATTTTAACTCTTAGAATAAGTAAGTAACAATGTCTGGCTTCATTTTAACTCTTAGAATAAGCAAGTAATAATGTCTGGCTTCATTTTAACTCTTAGAATAAGCAAGTAACAATGTTTCTCTTCGACGGAAGATCACTTTGAGGTTAGAAAACTAGGGACTAACTTGGACCTTAACTCAACAACACCCATACTCCTGGCTGTTGTGCCACTTCTGCTTTTTTTCCTTTTTTTTATTTAGGGGAGGGATACATCAGATTATAAATGAACATGCTCCTACAGTGGTGGAGCCAGCTAAGGGGTATGTTTCTTTGGTCCACTCCAGGAATTAAAGAAATCCATTATACCACCTCCTGGGCCAATTCAAGGATTCTTTACAGCATCTTCGTCACGGCTTAGGCTGCATAAGTTCTCAAATTCATACGTACGATGAGACAAGCAACTAGTCCTTCAAATTATTCCCCCCCCCCAAAAAAAAAAAACAAGCGGGAACCAACAGCTCTATCGTTTTTGGCTCGTGTTTTATTGCCAGTCTATGTTTTAAAATGTTCCTACCTGAAATAGATAGTTACGATATAATACACTCACTTGTATTTATCAAACAACAACAAGCAAATAGAAAGAAAACGGCGATCGTGATATATGAATAACGAAAGAAAACATTAAAATCTAACAAATTAATTAGAAATAACTTAGCTGTCATTATAAAAAGAAAACAGTTCAGTTCCAGAATAGACAGTGTTAGAAGACAAAGCGATAAAGCTCTGTTTTAAAACTAGACTCGGTTCATTATGTCTTCGTATGTTTTAGAACACTCTACTGCTCCGAGAACTGCTAGTAAATATTTCCTTTATATCGGTGTAATTATCTGTCCATTGTGGTTTTGACTGAGTGAGAAAGCACTGTCTCCACATCCTTCTGTCTAAATCACTGTTACTTCACTCACGCCCGCACATAAACCCTCGAGGAATGTATAGAATGTTTCAGAAAAAAAAAGTTTTTCGAAGATATATTTCTGCGTTTTGGAGTCATTTTTTTAGCCAAAATTTTTGACCACATTGAGCGGCTACTGCCAGATAGTATATCACAGAAAACATTCACTCTAAGATTTGTAGGAAACAGAGGAAGAGGCCGCCCAAACAGATATGGGGAGGGGAAATTACAGAAACCTTAAATATCCTGTCACATCCAGCAAATCATCGAGCCCCATCAAGATGTCTGTTTGTCCCGTCAACATTGAATTGTTTTATAAAGAAGGAGACAAGACGAAGAGTCGTTTCTCGAATTCTTTGTAGCAGTATTTTGGATATGGGTATGAACCCCACTACTGTCTTTGCTGTCGACGCCCATGGTTTTATGTCCACATTCGAATTATTAACTGAGTCGCTTTAACTGAGTGACTGGCATAGTTCGTGTACGGAAGTGCACGCGAACGTCAGGGAAAGCTTGACTGGTTGAACGTGTGCAAGGTTTAAAGAGAGAATGAGTTGATACATGAATCGAGCCTGTCTACCTTTATTCACCACAAAGTTTTGTTATGATGGAAAGCTTGGACTGTAGATATGATCTGTCCTATAGATTTTTTCATTATTGTGTAAAGATCAGTCGAAATTCAATGGCCTGATTGTCGTGTGACCGAACTTGCAATGTGCATTTCGATATGTAACACTATACATCTTCTACCAATCAAGTCACCATCGCCAAGTTCCATATATTAAATGTTGGACCTAGACTTGGCTGATTTATTCCTTTGTGTGATGTTATCGCAAATGTATGCAAGAACCTGGAATGTCTGATCAACATTTAGTTGCACCAGAGTCCCTGCTGCCACAAGAATGTCAACATTGAGCCCTTACATCTTTTCAATTAATATTAACTTAATTTGCATAGTGAAAGTTTGATGTTGCTATATAAACAAAATACCCGATGTGGAAATACCTGATGGTGCAGTATTTCTAAGCACTGAAAATGCTGTGGAAAACATGAAAGAGACATCAGCGAGTAGAAACCAATTACTTATCTCTCAGAGCCTAGCTATGATGCAAATCTATAGCATCGTATAGTTTACTGAGTAGCGCTCAAGCTAAAAATAAGGTATATGGAGGTTTTAATTTCGGTTTTTAAAAAAAAATACGTACTTGTAAACAGTGTATCGTGGGGATCAAGGAAAGCTCGAACAGTGGTCTAACTTGTAAAGAAGAAAGGTGTGCCCCCTCCATCATAAATGCGCAAACAAGTCAGTAAGGAGCATAAATTTACACTCATACTGGCGTTCATCTTTTCTTGGAGCATACATTACAAACAATACGCTTTATTCATAGTAAAATTTGATGCTTTTTTGGAGTCATGAGACTGTACAGCTTTTGTGGCTCTTTTTTTTTTTTTAAATTTACGAGGTATTAGCAAAAACTGAATTTTTATGAGAAATTTCTGAGATGGATCATGAAAAATTCTTGTGGTTAGTCAATTACAAATTGGCCAACATTTTAAACAATGAAACTTTTGTTTGCTCCTGGCGTGAGTCCAACGTGGCCAGGACTGAAGGTCCCAGCAATCCCTCACGTTTTTGTGGACCTCGTTGCTAGGCAGCATCTGTTCGAAGTGTCAGTGTGTTTTTATGTTTAAGGTGGCTCTTGCATAATATGACAGATTTTGAAGAAATTGTTACGAGGTCATCACAAGTTGGACACGTAATTTAGAGATTGATTCTTTTATCAGGTAAAGATCTGAATTCCCTCCTCCCCCCCCCCCCCCCCCCCATTTTCCATTGCATAAAAGCAGCTTCTGATGTGATCTTATTTTCTGCTTCAGTTGCCTCGCAGATAACACTTTGTGAGTTATTTTAGATGACTCATGCATCAACCGCGACTCACAAACTGGCGTTTCGGTGCGTCTGAGTGAGTACAACCCTCACGCGAGGCTCGGCTGCTGTGAGCATGAACGGCGTCCAAAATGGATATTTAATGATAGTGCATATCATCTTTGAGCTGCATAAATTGTAAAGTGATATACCGTCTTCCAGCTTTCCCCTGGTAATGTTGAATATTGCGAGTTGGTATCCTGAACTATCTTTAGAGCCCTTCAATGTCCAGTTTTCTGATAGCTTAACCCAACCCCCCCACCCCCCCCCCAAGTCTATCTTACACAGTTCAGTCTCTTGTTTCCACAACTACTTTGTCTATATATTTTATCCCGTTTCTACGCTTTTTCTGAGTTACGGAATTTTTTTTCTTCGCAAAACATTCAAAGACATTGCTTACCGATATTAATGTGCCAACGGATATTAATGTATCTGTAGACATAAACAGTTTACTGTGCTGTGATATTCCAAACTGTAGTAAGTTTAACCTGTCGTAAATCAAAATTAAAAAAAAAAGAATTAATGTATTTCACGTTCTTACTCTAATATTTAGATAAAATATAATTATTATCTGCATAACGTGAATCTTGATAACAGAAACGTGAATTAAAATTTTTTTTCAAATTTATCATTAGCGTGCTATCACATACGACACAGTCTCATATGTATGCAATTGTTAGATATATGACTATCACATTTCTCCCTTAAGACACATGCAACCGCGTGTGGTGTGGTGACCTAGTGCACCTAGCCATGCAGACAATATTCTCCATTGCTATCCTAACACAAATATCAGGTACCCTTGTCTAGTATTTGGAGAGTATGCTCTCTCTCTCTCTCTCTCACACACACATACACACACGCACCAGTAAAGGCGTCAAAACTTGCAGATTATAAACTGTTCGTATCACTCAGTAAAGACGTCAAAACTTGCAGATTATAAACTGTTCGTATCGCTCAGTAAAGGCGTCAAAACTTGCAGATTATAAACTGTCGGATTACATGAATTATAGCTCCATGCAAAAATATTTTTGCACATGCCGAATCATTTCTCAGAACAGTTGTTCTTAACTTGGGTCCACAGAAGGTTTCGGTTGGGGGCGCTACATACTAGCATATGGATCGGCTAGATTAAAAAAAAAGACTATGAGCACCGTATGGGTTGTATTTATTGATTTATTTTTAATGAAGGTTCCCAGCTGTTCTCAGGCTGGAAATGGGCCCACAACTATTTTCACAAAACAAAACGGTCCAAGAAAGAACATTTCTGATGGGCTGAGAAGTATATGAAAAAACTGCACCTATGAGAGGTATGTGAGAAACTGCACCTATGAGAGGTATGTGAGAAATTGCACCTATGAGAGGTATGTAAGAAACTGCACCTATGAGAGGTATGAGAGAAACTGCACTCATGAGAGGTATGTGAGAAACTGCACCTATGAGAGGTATGTGAGAAACTGCACCTATGAGAGGTATGTGAGAAACTGCACCTATGAGAGGTATGTGAGAAACTGCACCTATGAGAGGTATGTGAGAAACTGCACCCATGAGAGGTATGTTAGAAACTGCACCTATGAGAGGTATGTAAGAAACTGCACCTATGAGAGGTATGAGAGAAACTGCACTCATGAGAGGTATGTGAGAAACTGCACCTATGAGAGGTATGTGAGAAACTGCACCTATGAGAGGTATGTGAGAAACTGCACCTATGAGAGGTATGTGAGAAACTGCACCTATGAGAGGTATGTGAGAAACTGCACCCATGAGAGGTATGTTAGAAACTGCACCTATGAGAGGTATGAGAGAAACTGCACCTATGAGAGGTATGAGAGAAACTGCACCTAGGAGAGGTATGTGAGAAACTGCGCCTATGAGAGGTATGTGAGAAACTTCACCCATGAAAGATATGTGAGAAACTGTACCTATGAGAGGTATGAGAGAAACTGCACCTAGGAGAGGTATGTGAGAAACTGCACCTAGGAGAGGTATGTGAGAAACTGCACCTATGAGAGGTATGAGAGAAACTGCACCTAGGAGAGGTATGTGAGAAACTGCACCTAGGAGAGGTATGAGAGAAACTGCACCTATGAGAGGTATGTAAGAAACAGCACCTATGAGAGGTATGTGAGAAACTGCACCTATGAGAGGTATGAGAGAAACTGCACCTATGAGAGGTATGTGAGAAACTGCACCTATGAGAGGTATGAGAGAAACTGCACCTATGAGAGGTATGTGAGAAACTGCACCTATGAGAGGTATGAGAGAAGCGCACCTATGAGAGGTATGTGAGAAACTGCACCTATGAGAGGTATGTAAGAAACAGCACCTATATTTTACGTCTACGCCTAAGAAGTTAATTGGCTATCATTGTCCTTATTGAAATGAATGATTCATCTCCGCGTATCAGTTCTGCTAGTATTGTTTCATACACCATTCACGGTACACACAGTTTCCTGATCCACTTTGTATTGATTTTTTAAAGAAATGATCAATTATGTACGGTTTATTAACGTTTACAGTGAATATTTTATATACTGGTCTTGATAATATAATGTGCATGTAAATTTTATCTTTACCTGTTATAATTTCCGTCATCAATTCCAAGATTAAATTAAATTGTTTTTTTTTTTTGTTGCAAAATAAATTTGTTAAAATCATAACAGATTTTCAAAAGATATGCTTAAAATTACAATAATGATAAACGTAGAGAACTATAAACAGACCTCACTCACCAAAATTATCCATTTATAACCATTTATTATAAACGCTAGCTTGTACAAGTTGCAGAAATATCGATGGAGCACGAAGTTCCAAGGAAACGGTGATAACTAGGAGGTTCAATATCGGAGTAGCAGCTACCTCACCAAGATTATATCTCACGGCGATTTTTCTGTTCGAAAGGAACGGGAAGGAGCGCACTAAGAGACGGGAAAGAAACATCAGAGATGAATAAACCATGAATGAGACTTCATGACAAAAAAAAACCCCCCTTATTTCGAGTATGCTTTCAGTGAAGCAGTTAGAAGGTTATGCTCCGGCTAAGGACTATACATCTATGGATGATAATTATGATGACGCTAACGATGATACAGCGCAACGTGCCATCTGTTGTGTCTTTCGGATGTCATATATTAACCAGCGAACTCACATACAACAACAACAACAACAAATGCTGCAACATTTGGTTTTTCGTGGGGACAGAGAATGTAAATTGCAATCTATAGTTCGGCAAAAGAAAATGCAGTCATGAGAAACCTGAAGCGGAAACGATGCAGCTGAGATCAATGGAATGTCGGAAGAGATCTCCTCACAATTTGTTAGTCCAGTCAACCGGAAGCAAGCGAGTAAAATAAAAAAATAAAAAAATAAGGGTTTGGGGGGGGGGGGTCGTGTGTCAGAGTGCGGGTCGTGTGTCAGAGTACGAGTCGTGTGTCAGAGTGCGGGTCGTGTGTCAGAGTGCGAGTCGTGTGTCAGAGTGCGGGTCGTGTGTAAGAGTACGGGTCGTGTGTAAGAGTACGGGTCGTGTGTCAGAGTGCGGGTCGTGTGTCAGAGTGCGGGTCGTGTGTAAGAGTGCGGGTCGTGTGTAAGAGTACGGGTCGTGTGTAAGAGTGCGGGTCGTGTGTAAGAGTGCGGGTCGTGTGTAAGAGTGCGGGTCGTGTGTAAGAGTGCGGGTCGTGTGTCAGAGTGCGAGTCGTGTGTCAGAGTGCGGGTCGTGTGTCAGAGTGCGGGTCGTGTGTCAGAGTGCGGGTCGTGTGTAAGAGTACGGGTCGTGTGTCAGAGTGCGGGTCGTGTGTCAGAGTGCGAGTCGTGTGTCAGAGTGCGGGTCGTGTGTCAGAGTGCGGGTCGTGTGTAAGAGTACGGGTTGTGTGTAAGAGCACGGGTCGTGTGTTAGAGTACGGGTCGTGTATAAGAGTACGGGTCGTGTGTAAGAGTACGGGTCGTGTGTAAGAGTACGGGTTGTGTGTAAGAGTACGGGTCGTGTGTAAGAGTACGGGTCGTGTATAAGAGTACGGGTCGTGTATAAGAGTACGGGTCGTGTGTAAGAGTACGGGTCGTGTGTAAGAGTACGGGTCGTGTATAAGAGTACGGGTCGTGTATAAGAGTACGGGTCGTGTGTAAGAGTACGGGTCGTGTGTAAGAGTACGGGTCGTGTGTAAGAGTACGGGTTGTGTGTAAGAGTACGAATCGTGTGTAAGAGTACGGGTCGTGTATAAGAGTACGGGTCGTGTGTAAGAGTACGGGTCGTGTGTAAGAGTACGGGTCGTGTGTTAGAGTACGGGTCGTGTGTTAGAGTACGAATCGTGTGTAAAAGTGCGGGTCGTGTGTTAGAGTACGGGTCGTGTGTTAGAGTACGGGTCGTGTGTAAAAGTGCGGGTCGTGTGTTAGAGTACGGGTCGTGTGTAAGAGTACGGGTCGTGTGCCAGAGTACGGGTCGTGTGTCAGAGTACGTGTCGTGTGTAAGAGTGCGAGTCGTGTGCCAAAGTACGGGTCGTGTGTAAGAGTGCTAGTCGTGTGTCAGAGTACGGGTCATGTGTTAGAGTACGGGTCGTGTGTAAGAGTGTTAGTCATGTGTCAGAGTACGGGTCATGTGTTAGAGTAGGGGTCGTGTGTAAGAGTGCGAGTCGTGTGCCAGAGTACGGGTCGTGTGTCAGAGTACGGGTCGTGTGTCAGAGTACGGGTCGTGTGTCAGAATACGGGTCGTGTGTCAGAGTGTGGGTCGTATGTCAGAGTACGGGTCGTGTGTTAGAGTGTGGGTCGTGTGTCAGAGTACGGGTTGTGTGTCAGAGTGCGGGTCGTGTGTTAGAGTACGGGTCGTGTGTTAGAGTACTGGTCGTGTGTCAGAGTGCGAGTCGTGTGTTAGAGTACGGGTCGTGTGTAAGAGTACGGGTCGTGTGTCAGAGTGCGGGTCGTGTGCCAGTGTACGGGTCGTGTGTAAGAGTGCGAGTCGTGTGCCAGAGTGCGGGTCGTGTGCCAGAGTACGGGTCGTGTGCCAGAGTACGGGTCGTGTGTAAGAGTGCGAGTCGTGTGCCAGAGTGCGAGTCGTGTGCCAGAGTGCGGGTCGTGTGCCAGAGTACGGGTCGTG
Source organism: Achatina immaculata (assembly GCA_009760885.1). Classification (NCBI taxonomy): domain Eukaryota; kingdom Metazoa; phylum Mollusca; class Gastropoda; order Stylommatophora; family Achatinidae; genus Lissachatina; species Lissachatina immaculata. The sequence continues at coordinate 10,292,343 of CM019691.1, forward strand.
TGTAAGAGCGCGAGTCGTGTGCCAGAGTGCGAGTCGTGTGCCAGAGTGCGGGTCGTGTGCCAGAGTACGGGTCGTGTGTAAGAGTGCGAGTCGTGTGCTAGAGTACGGGTCGTGTGTAAGAGTGCGAGTCGTGTGTAAGAGTGCGAGTCGTGTGTCAGAGTGCGAAATCTTTTAATCTTTCATCTATCTCTTCATTTCTATTGTCCTAATTTTTATTGAGCATAACTTCTTTTCATATTCTTCACCTTTTTAATCATTTCCTCCATTCTTCCTTTTTTTTTTTTTGCTTTTCTTAATTGATTTCTGTTTTTTTTTCTTTCTCATTTGAACGAATACTGCGCTCTGTCTGTCTTTCTGTCTGTCTGTCTGCCTGTCTGCCTGTCTGTCTGTCTGTCTGCCTGTCTGTTTTTCTGTCTTTCTGTCTGCCTGTCTGTCTATCTGCCTGCCTGTCTTTCTGTCTTTCTGTCTGCCTGTCTGTCTTTCTGTCTTTCTGTCTGCCTGTCTGTCTTTCTGTCTTTCTGTCTGTCTGTCTGTTGTTAGATATTGTTAACAATTATTTTAATGTTTGTTAAAAACATATGTTAGAAGATCTGTTCCAACAATGCATTTTTGTTTATGTGTTTGTGTGTGTGCGTGTATGTGTGTGAGAGCTATTTTATTAGGTTAATTACTCCTCTTTTACTTTGAACGTAATAGTTTAATCTTACACTCTTCTTCTTCTTCGTTCGCTTCTACCACCAAGATCGCCCCGTGACCCTGCTGAATTTACTCCTGCGGTCCTCGATGCGTCCCGTGGTCTCTCTGTGGTCCCCGTGAGGCCCACAAGAGATCCCCGAGAGGATCGCATGAGGTTCAGCGTGTCGCGGGGCTTGAGCCTGTATTCTCGGTAGGTCTCAGAAGCGGGATTGCGTGACACCGTGGTTTTCGTTGCACCACTTTATTCTAGAGTTAGACTTTCTCACCGAAAAACCTCGGCGTGTTTTGTATATTAGTATATCCCCGCCGAGTGAAAGGTGGTTCTTATCCAGTCCAGCGTTGGACTCACAGGAAAACCTCAGCGTGATTAAGATACGCATTCATCCCCGCCGGGTGAGAGGTGGTTGCCTATCTAGACTGCAGTGGTCCAGTGTCTCCGACTTCAGCATTTTGTGGTCGTGGCCGCTACCCTTCCTAGTTGTGACCAGGACGGAGCTTTTGTCCAGGAGGACGAATCCTCGCCAGTAGTAAGTTTCACCCCTGGGTTGAGCCGGTTTAGGCGTATTATCCCAGTATGATCGTGTTTAGGACGTGACTGACCTCTAGAGCGGAGGTACCGTGACATGAGTAGCCATCAAGTTTCACCCCTGGTTTAAGCTGGTTTAGGCATGTTTCACCAGTATGGGTGTATATCGGACGTGACCAGCCTCTACAGCAGAGGTGCCGTGGTATGAGTAGCTCTCTCTGCGAGACTACTAGACATACAGATTAAGTTTCACTTTATCCTTTCCATCACCTTTTCTCAGCGGCGCCGCACGTCAACCCTAATTGCTTTTTCGCATTTTCTTCATTGGCCAGAAAGAGTTTCACTCCATGCGCGGCATCCGAAGAATCTCGTCAGCAGTTCATAGTTTAACCCCTGGGTTAAGCCGGTTCAGGTAATTCGCCCGGCATGAGTGCACATAGAACGTGGCCGACCTTCAGAGTAGAGGTGCCGTGATTTGAGCAGTCCTAACCTCGAGACCACTGATTACTTCACTTAATCCTCTCCTTCACCTTTCCACGGTGGCGCCGTGCGGCAACCCTATTCGCACATTTCTTTATTGGCCGGGAAGAGCCCCACTCCACGCACGGCAGCTGAAGAATCTCGCCAGCAACGGGTTTTAAATCAGAGTTTTCCTCCTCTCTGATGAGCTACCAAACAAGACTCTCATCTACCCGAAACGTCTAGTTTTTCAGGCGCCTTCGTCCCTTCTCCTGTCAGTTTGAATAGTTCCGCCACGAGAAGGCCAGGAGCTGGACTTGACTGTAAGAGGCTATTTGAGACACACGCCTTGGAGACATTTAGTTGGGTGGAGAGCGTATCCTCCACCCCACCTCCGGCTATGACAGTCCTTAGAACCAATATTACACTCATCTGATATGCTTTTTTTCCCTAATGTAATTTGTATACTTGTATTAAATCGAGTGTGTGGGAAGAATGAAAGATGGAGTGATGAAGGGTAGAATGTAAGACGGGCCTGCATGCCCAATTCTTTACCCTTTAAAATATCTATCTATCTATCTATCTATCTATCTATCTATCTATATCTATCTATCTATCTATCTATCTATCTATCTATCTATCTATCTATCTATTTATCTATCTATCTATCTATCTGTCGTCCGTCTGTCTCTCTGTGTATCTATACGAATATGTCTGTCCGTCTCTTCTTTCTGTCTCGGTTTCGGCTTGTCTTTCTCTGTCTGTCTATATGAATATGTTTGTCTATCTGACTGTCTTCTTTATGTTAGTCTGTGGTAGTTCATTCTCCCATTTGTCCGCAGAAGTCTCTACAACTTGAAACTAAATTTATTGTTCCATCATATTCTTCATCCACTGATGTATATGTGTCCATTGCTCTACATTTCATTCATTCATTTGCATGTCCCTTGCGGAACTTTGCCTCCCAAACAGCACTCCTGTAGGCCTCTCGGTTGTGAGCAAGATGGCCTGCTGCTGTTGCATCCCTTTCCAGATCGTCAACGATGTCTTGCAGCCATCTTCGTCTTGGTCTTCCTCTTTTTCTTTTTCCCATTATGTATCCTTCCAATACGGTCTTCTCTAAATTATCATGACGTTTAATGTGTCCAAAATATTTCAGTTTTCTCTCTTTAATCCTCTTCACTAGCCAGCCTTCTTCAATATTAAGCTCTTGTAGTATAGATATATTTGTTCTTTTTTGTGTCCACGATATTTGGAGAACTCTTCTGTAGCATTTGCTGTACAAGCAGCTGTTATATGTCTGTGCAGACTGTTTTCCCAAGCACTAGTATCTCAATTTCCCATTTCAACAGCCGAATCGTCAATATCATCGTCGTTCACATCAACTGAGCTCATTGTTCCAATAATTCGTCCCCTAATATCTCACATGATGTCGTTGGTTTCTATTGTCCTAACAAAGCAGGAGATAGTTGTCAATGTTGTTCGAGTGTTGGAAGTTATCAGTGTTGTTCGAGTGTTGGAAGTTATCAATGTTGTTCGAGTGTTGGAAGTTATCAATGTTGTTCGAGTGTTGGAAGTTATCAGTGTTGTTCGAGTGTTGGAAGTTATCAATGTTGTTCGAGTGTTGGAAGTTATCAATGTTGTTCGAGTGTTGGAAGTTATCAATGTTGTTCGAGTGTTGGAAGTTATCAATGTTGTTCGAGTGTTGGAAGTTATCAATGTTGTTCGAGTGTTGGAAGTTATCAATGTTGTTCGAGTGTTGGAAGTTATCAATGTTGTTCGAGTGTATCGTTGTTATGTTATTGATCATTTCGTAGACGAACTTAAAACACTGAAAAGTGTTTAAGTGTGTGTATGCATAAAATTCTATTAATGTCAGACTGTTATAGTGGACAGAATGCAAAGATGGTGCAAAGACCCTAACCATAAATGAATGCAAAAGAAATATAATGCCCACACTGGCAATTTTGTTGTGAACGCTTTTGAAGTGATTAAACTGTGAGATTTGTTATGACTGGAGTGTGTGGGGTTCAATTCTAGTTTACAATTCTCAAATTCTTGTTCAATATGTTATCTCAAGGAGGAACTTGTCCCTCCACAGCCTCCCATTAACGTTCTCCTCTAGCCCAGTTATTGACCCCTCTCCAAAATTACGTTACAGTCTGTCTTATTTCAACCTCTGTCGTTTAACCATATCAAGCCATTAACTTTTCGGTTATTTCCCTAAAGTACACTAATTTACGTAATGTCCGTAGTGTAATGTGTTTCCAAACGGGTTGTCTTGGAAACGTGGCCAAGAAGACATTAAACCCTAACGTGGACGCTAAGCCAAAGAGATGGAGGATAAACCAAAGTGGCAAGAATAACCTGCTAGACTTCTGCAATATAATCGTGACGTGCCAGAGGAATGAATGATTGTCTCAGTTTCGCCTGCAATGCGCAACAAAGCTGGCTATAAACGTCTCTAAAATTTGTTGCTCCTGGCTGTACAAGCTTGGAGTCCTTCGGGAATTCGCTCAAATTCTCGGAACATGATGGGAGAGCTATCAAATTCTCAGCTAGAATCGATGAGGACGAAAACCATCCAGCTTAAACATGAAAGGGGTTCGTCATAAGATGCAAGGGAGAAAATGTCAAAGTTTCACTAGACACACGAATGAATTTCATACACTCGCCTTCTTTAAAAAAAACAAAACTCCCCATTGTTATGGGATTTGTTTCTTTGCACTTTAGATCACTGATAATGGCGGTGATGGCCCTTGGTTATAGTAACGCTGAAAGCCGGTTGTCATGGTTTCTTGATTTTTCCCAGTTAAATATAGAAAGAGGGATTAAATTCTGCATAGTTGGCTGCAATATGCGGTTTGATATTCCACTCGACTATGAGAGGATTCATATAAATAGGAAATATACAGAAAACTTTCCACGTTTGTCAAGTGCTGTGACATGGGTCTAAATTTAAATGTTTTCCTGCTAAACATTTTTTGTAGCAGGTAAGTGTCTGGCTTAGTTCTTAATCTTGTTTTCTTACTGAATTTGTCATGAAATTTTTTTTCCATATAAATTCATTCCTAAGGGTTTTTTTTTCCACATGAAAATTTAGTGTGCTACATGACAGAGCAATGTGTCACGTGAAGTTGTCACGTGATAAAGCAGTGGGTCACATGGTAAGGCAATGTGTCACTTGCTAAAACAATAATGGAGACAACAGACTGGAAACGTTTGAAACTCTGAGTGTATAACATTCAGACAGATTTCTAGAATCATCAGCAGGGAAACTTTCCTCTTCAGTGTAACGATTAGACTTTGTTGTTGTTGTTGTTGTTGTTGTTGTTGTTGTTAACTTCTGACTTTTTAAATGATATTCTCTTCCTTCTTCCTATCACATCCCATCATCCAGTCCAGAATCGATTCCGATTAATGTGACATGTTAATTTAAAGAGTTGTGATTCTTATCAACAAACTAAATCTTCACGATTTTGGTGGTTATGTTCACATTTGTGTTTCATTGCTCATTCTCCTTCCTCGGTATTGAATATGTGCAGCTTTTTATCTGTGTGTGGATGGTGAGATGAAGGTATTTGTTGTCAAATTTTCTTATGCTCTGGACTTTGCTGGTCCTAGCATTCTTAGATGATTGACAGGTGCTCGAGGAACTCCTAATCTGTGTTCCGTTTGCTTGTGTTCAGAATGTGATGCAAAAATAAATAAATGCACTATTAAATAAAGACATATCATACAGTAACATATCCTGGAATTAACATATCCTGGAATACTCGTTTCTAAACTGACGCAGCCGATTTTCAGGCATAAAAATAGAGTCTTTTGACTCTTCAATAGCGTACTGAACGATGCTACAACATCTGTATGGGTCTTGCCTGCATTTGCAAAAGATCCTGAATCAGGTGATTGTACTCACTGTTTCGTCTAAGGAAGTAATGTAGAACACTGCTTCGTCTAGGCAAGTAATACAAAAAACTACTTTGTCTAGTCAAGAAATATAGAAAACTGCTTCGTCTGGGCAAGTATTATAGAAAGCGTGCCTTCACTTTGCTACAATGACTCATTTGTGACCCTCTTCATTAGCCCACACAGAAGAGCCAAGTTCCAAGTTTCTTGAAATGGTGCAGAGTTGAGAGGCAACTAAAAGACGGCAGAGAAAAGATTATCACCAACAATAATTTAAGAAAATAACTAGCAGCAAGCGATTTCTTGTACACTTCTCCACAATATACATTTTTATACTGATCAATAGAGTTGTGCCTAATATGCCTTTTATACTGGTAAGTATAGTTGTGTTTAATTTGCCTTTAATACTGGTCAATAGAGTTGTGTCTAATATGTATTTAATACTGGTCAATAAAGTTGTGTTTTATCTGCCTTTTATACTGGTCAGTAGAGTTGTGTCTAATATGTCTTTTATACTGATCAATAGAGTTTATTTAATTTGCCTTTTATACTGGTCAGTAGAGTTGTTGCTTGATTACCTCCCTTTCGCTGCAAACTATTGCGTCGCCGTTGACGCTGTGGCTAAGTCTTCAGTACAGGTATCAAGATGGCCTAGTAGTGGACAAAATGACTTCTTAAAACTTACAGGCACCGATCTAAAGCTGCTCCTGCGCGAACTTCAAAATCCATTGTGCGTGTCTAACCTATAGTTGATTTCCTGCCAGCCCAGTTCTTCACCCAGTGAAAATAAAGTTCACCCGCTCTTTTGTTCCCGCGCTTTTAGCCTTGTTAAAGAAAAGAACAAGTAGCCACTTTTCTAGAGCACCAAAACGGAAACGGCATGACATTTGACACCTTTCGGTCGTGATCATGAGAGGTGTCTTGTCAATATTACTATGTCACCTCACCACCAAAGCTGTCCTGCCAATGGTACTACCACATCACCTCACTGTCAAATCTGTCCTGTGAATGATACTATCATGTCACTTCGAAATGAGAGCTGTCCTGTGAATGATACTATCATGTAACCTCGAAATGAGAGTTCTCCTGTGAATGATACTATCATGTCACCTCGAAATGAGAGCTGTCATGTGAATAATACTATCGTGTCACCTCGAAATGAGAGCCGTCCTGTGAATTATATATATATAATCATGTCACCTCGAAATGAGAGCTGTCCTGTGAATTATATATATATATAATCATGTCATCTCGAAATGAGAGCTGTCCTGTGAATTATATATACTATCATGTCACCTCGAAATGAGTGCTGTCCTATCACCTCTCTAACGTCATAGGAAATGTTGCCAGTTAAGCATGCACAAATATTTTCATAGAAGAAACAGCGAAGCTTTCGCACAAGAAAGTAATAGAGCACGGAGTTTTAAGGCTTTGTTCAGCTTTCGAAGGCTACCCATATAACACTATGCTCTATCAGTTAAACATCATCATCATCATCAGGTGCCGTGCCGACTGGCGTTGGCTATTATGCTTCTCCAGAGTACACGATCCTTCATGCACGCCATCAGTTCAGTTGGTGATCTCCTCTCACACCATCCCGTCAGACTGTCCAGTATCATTTCTCTTGGTCTTCCTCTTCATCTTCTTCCTTCTATTTTTCCTGTTGTTATAATATTTTCTATGCCCCCTCTTCTCATTGCATGTCCTATGAAAGTACATTGTCTCTCTCTTATCTTTTTCACAAGGTTTTTGTCTCTCCAGCTATCAGTTAAACATGCCTTATGTATTCATACTAAACAGATAATTTCCTCACATATTTTCTGCAATTAATTATTTGTTCTTGTTTATATCAATATAATACACAGACAATAAATACACAGATAAACTAAGATAAAAACGACAAATAAATAAAGAAATAAAACAGAAGTAACTTCAGTGTGTGTGTGTTTTTTAACAAATTGCCACGTATAGCACAAACGGTCAGTGCTCGGGTGTCAGCTATTTCATCTTCTGTTGTCCATCTATACTAAGCAGTCTTCTTCTTCTTCGTTCGCTTCTACCACCAAGACTGCACTGTGATCCTACTGAATTTACGCCTGTGGTCCTCGTTAGGTACCGTGGTCTCCTGTGTGGTCCCCGAAAGAACCACACGAGATCCCCCAAAGGACCACAAGGGGTTCAGAGTATCGCAGTGCTTTAGCCTGTATTCTTGGTGGGTCTCTGAAGCCATTGCGTGACACCGTGGTTTTCGTTGCACCAGTTTAGTCTAGAGTTGGACCTTCTCACCGGAAAACCTCGACGTGTTTTGAGATACCCGTGTATCACCGCCGGGTGAGAGGTGGTTGCCCATCCAGTCCAGAGTTGGACTTTCTCACCGGAAAACCTCAGCGTGGTTAGGATACGCAAACATCCCCGCCGGGTGAGAGGTGGTTGCCTATCTAGACTGCCCTGGTCCAGTGTCTCCGACTTCAGCATTTTGTGGTTGTGGCCGCTACCCTTCCTAGTTGTGACCAGGATGGAGCTTTTGTCCAAGAGGACGAATCCTCGCCACTAGTGACTTCTACCCCTGGGTTGAGCCGGTTTAGGCATATTATCCCAGTACGGGCGTGTTTGGGACGTGACCCACCTCTAGAGCAGAGGTACTGTGACATGCATAGCCTTCAAGATTCACCCCTGGTGTGAGCCGGTTTAAGCATAATTCACCAGTATGGGTGTATATCAGGCGTGACCGACCTCTAGAGCGGAGGTGGCATGGCATGTCTAGCCACCAAGTTCCACCCCTGGTATGTGCCGGTTTAGGCATATTTCACCAGTATGGGTGTATTTCGGACACGGCCGGCCTCTAGAGCAGAGGCACCGTGGTATGTGTAGCTCTCGCAATGATACTACTGGACATACCGATTAAATTTCACATTATCCTTTCCATCACCTTTTCACGTCGGCGCCACACAGAAACCGTTATTTCTTTTCCGCATTTTCTTCCTTAACGGGGAGGAGCTTCACTCCACGCGCGGCATTCGAAGAGTCTCGCCAGCAGTGTCTTAACCTATGGGAAAAGCCGGTTCATGTATTTCACCCGATATGACTGCACTCAGGACGTGACCGACCTCCAGACCAGAGGTGCCGTGATTTGACTGTTTGCTTCGCTTTATCCTTTCTACCACCTTTTCCGCAGCGGTGCTGCGCGGCAACCCCATTTGCACCTTTCTTCATTGGCCGGGAGGAGCACCGCTCCACGCACGGCAGCTGAAGAATCTCGCCAACAGCGGATACTAAGCAGTGATCACGCTGGGACTTTCTGAAACTGGTTCAATTGTACTTGCCTTTAACCTTGCATGAAGTACTTTCACCGGTTGTTTTTTTCAGTACATCATTCATCATCATCATCATCATCATCATCATCATCATCACAATCATCATCGCCTTTGAGAGCACAGGCCACTGAAAAAGGCTCTCCAGTCATCCCTGTTCTTGGAATTATTCTCTACTTCTTTCCTTGTCTCTGAAAGTTAAACGTGCCTGCTGCATTCATACTAAACTGAGCACAGCACAACATTCGGTACGTTGTATTTTGTCTTTCATGTAAAATTAAACATACTTTACAAACATCAACGGAGATTACTATTTGCCCGACATGTTTTTTTTTTTTTTTTTTATTTCTCGTGAGATTTCATCTTTACAGAAAGCTGACATGATGAACCCAAGCAAAAACTGGCTGATTCTCCTCCATGCAAAATGAGCATCATCATCTTACTAGCCAGAAGAATCGCAACCGGTTTCGATGGGTTTTTTTAAAACTAGGCTTTAGATAATATAAACCGATTACCGTAACTAGCTATCTCTAAAACTTTCAGTTTTTCTCTTTTTTTTTTTTAAATCGGTAATTTCCGGTTAACGCGACCACTGATCCTGCGCGTAATAATCTGTACAACGCACACTAAGTGCACAAAAAGCTGAAAAGTAAAGGCACGTACGGATATGGGGTTAGAAAAAGAAAAGTTTTCGTCTGTTATTTTATTTTTTCCGCTTTCATTTAAGAAAATAAACATAACCTCAGCATCTGCTTCCATCCTTTCTTTCTGTCATATTTCTCTGCCGCTACCACAAAAAAAAAAAAAAGAAAGAAAGTTTCAGGAAATAAAGTGAAGATTCATGAATGAGATAAAGCATGAAAACAACAAATATAGCATCTCTGCGGGGGAAGAGTTTTTATGGTGATGAGTTGCTAACTGAATTGGGTTTCTCATATCGGGACGGGTAAATCACCGGCTCCATGCCAATGAACATTATTCAAAAAGAAATTCTTTTACTAGCAATGTCACTTTTTTGTGTGTGCCTCGTTTCAGGTACTCGCTGATTTCGATACTCTGGCTGAAATAAAACTCTGAAGTCAAACAATATCCTAAATATCGAGTTTGTGAGGCTGTTTCTCATTATCGAATACGCCCATTTCTCAACCAGACAGGGCACAGAATAGGGCTGATATTGTATCCACGGGCGAAAAGTCGGACCTTTATTTCTGTTTCGAATACAAAATAACAGTAATAATAATTTAAAAAAAAAAGCCTCCGTTTCAACAGGTTCCTTCTATACCATGTAAGCCCTCGAGGTCTCCATTAGCAACACTATTTAATGTTATCATTATGGCCTTGAGTTAGTTTTTGGTGTTCTAAAGTTCACCTATTTTCTCATTTCGTTTGCATTATCATTATTATTTCCTCCATTTTCCAACAGAAGAAAACAAGGCGGTTAAAATGAAGGTCATGTGGGAAGCTACACATAAAATATTTAAAGACGAAACCATAAAAAAAAAAAATGCGCCCCTCGGTAACCGCGCTATGACGTACGCGTGACACAAAGCTGTCGACAGTAATCCTAACACACCATACGCTAAATGCTCCAGATCCACATATAAATCAAAAACTTATGTAGGCATAACCTATGTTCTCATTCATTCCTTTGCATGTCCCTTGCGGAACTTTGCCTCCCAAACAGCACTCCTGTAGGCCTCTCGGTTGTGAGCAAGATGGCCTGCTGCTGTTGCATCCATTTGCAGATCGTCAACGATGTCTTGCAGCCATCTTCGCTTTGGTCTTCCTCTTTTCCTTTTTCCCATTATGTATCCTTGCAATACGGTCTTCTCTAAATTATCATGACGTTTAATGTGTCCAAAATATTTAAGTTTTCTCTCTTTAATCCTCTTTACTAGCCAGCCTTCTTCAATATTAAGTTCTTGTAGTATAGATATATTTGTTCTTTTTTGAAGAACTCTTCTGCAGCATTTACATTCAAAGCCATTTATGTGTTTCTCAGCTGTTTTGTTAAGTGTCCGGGTCTCACAGGCATATGTTGCGATGGGAAAGATGCATGCCCTTAAAAGTCTTATTTTTGTGGTTCTGTCTGCTCCTCTCCACAGAGACAGGTAAAGATAAAATCCCCGTTTCCATGGCATTAAGGCATATTGGGGATGTGAGTTAGGCCCGTATTTCCACGACATCAAAGGATGATGTTGTCAGCCACACCTGCCCGTATTCACCTTCCCAGATTTCTCTGGTACTCATTTTCAGAGGCTGTGTGAACCCCGGGCCTTTCTGGTGTGGTGTTACCAAGGGGGGGGGGGGGGGAGAAAGAGATCCCGACTTCTGGGACTTGAACCTGGTACCACCGGTTAGTAGACCGAGCGCCTAACAACCCAGCCAACCAGGCCGCATGAGTTCCGAAATCCAGATCAGAGAACGGGGACACTGGAAATAGCCTCCCACAAGTAACGTGTACTTCGTGTACACAAAGTGAACACGCCGCCTAGCGTGTAATGGCAGAGTACATAATCAACACAGGTGCACCACATTATTTCCTACATGTTTGCCAAGTATACGATATAGTGCTCGCACGATGTCTTCGAAACACGTTAACGTCCTATTTCACTGAACGAATCACGAATTACAAAACGAGCGATTGTGTAAGAATGCGCATGTTTGTAAATGAAAACGATGTTCACGCGATGTGGAAAATTTCATTTAAGCGTGTCTGCTGCTTCTAAACGAAACTGATAACTTTGTATTATATTTTCTATAATTTATTTTTTCCTTTTTTGCAAGCCCGTGGACACTAAGGACAGCTAGAAGACCAACTAAGAAATTTTGAGAGAGACCTATTCCAGAAGAATAATGAATATAATGTTTTTCAAAGCTAAGGACTCCAAGTGAAGTAATATAAAGAATAATATTTGTATATTAAAAGCAACATCTAAAACTGCGCAATTTCACAAATTCTGCGTCGCTTGACTATTATTTCGAATTAAGCTAAAGTTTGTGTTAAAATCTGGCAAAGCGGGAAGTATTACAATAGTCCAGAAAAGACAGTCTAAATTTATAGGACTTGTCATGAGAAAAGGCAGATTTAGAACACATAGTGACAACAGGAAAGTGGCGGGGGGGGGGGGGGGGGGGAATAAGCTTGAATGGATTGACGAGATGGCATGGAAAGAGAGCACCAGAACAACTCATAGAGGCATCACAAAATAGAGCGCCTACCAGCACCAGAAGGCACGACACCTGATAAGATGGATATGCATGTGACATATGGACTTTGGCAAAAATGTGTTACTTATATTGATATACACAACTGTATGTTTTCTTCACAGTTTATACACAACATATACAGTAGAAGTCATGACTCAAAACCTTATGTCTGTTTCCATGTATCAGTTGAACAGTAGTTTTCAATTTCAAATCTTAAAGTCTACTTTCTTGAATAAGTTGCTCTGTAATGTTCATGAGCTCTAACATCTCTTTTCTTGCACGTTTCACATAAATTTTTCAGCTCCGAATCAAATAGCTATGCTGTTGTATGGCATGTTCACCATAAGCTCTGTTAGAATTAGGCGTAGGATTCTGCCCAACACTGGCTGTAGTGACACTTTCACATGTGAATCACCATCATTACACAAAAACCAACTTGTCTCAAACTTTCACATCTGAATCACCATCATTACACAAAAACCACCTTGTCTCAAACTTTCATATGTGAATCACCAACATCATCACGCACAAACCACCTTGTCTCAAACTTTCACATCTGAATCACCATCATTACACAAAAACCACCTTGTCTCAAACTTTCATATGTGAATCACCAACATCATCACACACAAACCACCTTGTCTCAAACTTTCACATCTGAATCACCAACATCACACACAAACCAGGCCTCTGTGTCAGTTACTATAAGCTCTAAGTCAGGCCTCTGGGTCAGTTACTATAAGCTCTAGGTCAGTTACTATAAGCTCTAGGTCAGGCCTCTATAAGCTCTAAGTTAGGCCCCTGGTTCAGTTACTATAAGCTCTAGGTCAGGCCCCTGGTTCAGTTACTATAAGCTCTAAGTCAGGCCCCTGGTTCAGTTACTATAAGCTCTAGGTCAGGCCTCTGGGTCAGTTACTATAAGCTCTAGGTCAGGCCTCTGGGTCAGTTACTATAAGCTCTAAGTCAGGCCCCTGGTTCAGTTACTATAAGCTCTAAGTCAGGCCCCTGGTTCAGTCACTATAAGCTCTAAGTCAGGCCCCTGGTTCAGTTACTATAAGCTCTAGGTCAGGCCTCTGGGTCAGTTACTATAAGCTCTAGGTCAGGCCCCTGGTTCAGTTACTATAAGCTCTAAGTCAGGCCCCTGGTTCAGTTACTATAAGCTCTAAGTCAGGCCCCTGGTTCATTTACTATAAGCTCTAAGTCAGGCCTCTGGGTTAGTTACTATAAGCTCTAGATCAGGCCTCTGGGTCAGTTACTATAAGCTCTAGGTCAGGCCTCTGGGTCAGTTACTATAAGCTCTAAGTCAGGCCCTTGGTTCAGTTACTATAAGCTCAGTCAGGCCTCTGGTTCAGTTACTATAAGCTCTAAGTCAGGCCCCTGATTCAGTTACTATAAGCTCTAAGTCAGGCCCCTGGTTCAGTTACTATAAGCTCTAGGTCAGGCCCCTGGTTCAGTTACTATAAGCTCTAGGTCAGGCGTCTGGGTCAGTTACTATAAGCTCTAGGTCAGGCCCCTGGTTCAGTTACTATAAGCTCTAGGTCAGGCATCTGGGTCAGTTACTATAAGCTCTTTATTCCAAACTGCAGGCAGAATATTACAGTATTTTCCATGAGCTTTGTACATAATAAGAAAGAGGGAAAAACAAGGCCATCAGACACCATGCTTACAACCCTGCCTCTCTTCCCCCTTCATGAGGGCTGTTTACAATTAACAAAGTGAAAATGTCTTGAATGACACTAGTAACAATAAAGGGTGAACTTCATAACAAGAAAAATAAAAAAGAAGGGAGACATAGGAAAGTTAAGACAGAAGATAGAGACAGCATGGCAGAAGTGCATGACAGCATGTGAATGGCAGACAACTACACACAATTAGTAGAGGATATGCTCTTTCATTTCAACAGACTTGGCTGCAAAATGAATGTTCAAATCCATTATCTGCACAGTCACTTTCCAGAGAACCTTAGTGACTTAAATGAAGAGAAAAGTGAAAGATTTCACCAAGACAAAAACAATGGAAGCCAGATACCAAGGACGATGGGATGCACACATGATGCAGACTATTGTTGGAATCTTAAACGGGACTGTCCTGGCAGATCCCATTCTTGGAGGTCTTACAAAAGAAGCTTCTTTTGTGTCGAATGAGTGAAAAGTTTTTATCATAAACTTGTGGTTTTGATAAGAAATAAGTAGATTTTCATATAGTACAATTTTCTTTTAATTTTTAATATGTTTCCTTCATGCTTAAAAGATATTAATTCATACACTACATTAAAATGTCCTGATTTGTTATGAGCAAGCAGAGTGAAGAGTGGTATAAGCCATATGTTCTGTATCTAAAAAACTAGAGCTGATAGGGGAAAACTTGTGCCATTTTTGGAATCAGTAGGTCAAATATACCCAGAAACAGGTCTACCATTTGAGGCACCAAAATGTGTGTTGGCCAGTGTAATGATTATGAATGAAGCACTTTAATCCAGGAAAACTAAATGTTTGAACAGAAGTGAATTACTTCATTTAATTGTGATTGTACAACACCCACCCCTTGTTTCTCACATCTTAAACTTTGCGGTTTGTCAGATTCATGAGATCACAGCAAGACATCAAAATTCCCCTCATTCTAAATTCTAAAAATTCAAGACTATGATTATCGTAGGCAATGCTGCAGGACATAAAGTTGTCAGATTCATGAGATGACATCAAAACTCCCCCCATTCTAAATTCTAAAAATTCAAGACTATGATTATCATAGACAATGCTGCAGGACACAAAGACAAAGACATTATACGGGCCTTCATAAAGTTTAACAAAGTGGGATCCTACTGAACTTTGCAATGGAGTTAAAAAAAAAAGTATTTATCCCAGATTACCATGCTGGAGTAAGATGAAGTGGACTACTATGCTGGAGTAAGATGAAGTGGACTACCATGCTGGAGTAAGATGAAGTGGATTACCATGCTGGAGTAAGATGAAGTGGACTACCATGCTGGAGTAAAATGAAGTGGATTACCATGCTGGAGTAAGATGAAGTAGACTGACTAAAACTGGAGGCTGCAACTTCCCATGGGGAGAAACTATCAGCTCCAGGGATTTCCATCGTTTGCCAGTCATCCAGCTGCAGAAATTGGCACCCAACTTCTGGAGTTGGGGAAGGAAAGGCGCCCAAGTGTTACTCCAACATTCAAGGAAAATATGGGCACTAACACCTTATCCTTATGTGCCTCTAAGGCATGATAGGGTTACCTTTAATTTTTTACCAAACAGTAAGATAGCTGAAAAGCTGCATGCAACTTTTAAAGGAAATAGGTGGTTTGTGGTGGGTTTACAAGAGGACTGCTGTGTACATTATTCATAATTTTCATATGAAGTTTTAAAAGTCAACATTTTCAACAATGAAGGTTGAATATATCCTGCATAAAAAAATCATTAAGAAAGATTCCATATGTCCAAGCAAATAGATGCAGCACTGACGAGTCACACAAATGCCTGACTATGATGTGCAATAAAAATCTCATGCAAAGTTCTGCATACTTCACCTTGAACAAGAAGACCTCTGCACTAAACTCTGCTAACTTGTTAATATCACCGGGGTACATTCTTGTGAAAATGTAAACAATTCTTAAGGTCATCCACAAAGGTGGACACGCAAAAATTAACATATCCCAATGCAAATATTCATAATTTCATAAAATAAAATGCAGTACTCAGAAAAAAAAGAAAGAAAGACAGTGAAGCTCTGCTTACTGAGGTATTATGTACAGAATTTATTGTCATAATCCAAGAATAAATTTAAGTTTTTAGAATCCAAAATTTCACACTTCATCATCAAAAAATTAAATCTGATTTCAAAGACTTGACACAATCATATACAGGATTAAATAACTTTGATTTGAGAGTATCCTTTCATTTACATCCATCAAATATTAAATTAACATATGATTAGTAACTGAACTTTCTTCTTTTACGCCAAGATTTGTCTGTACATCCTCTTTGAGCTTGCCTTCAGGGATTGATTGTACTTGTATGAACTCCCTGTAACTGCGAGCTGTTGTTCTTTGCAGCTGATGCTGTAGAGATGTTGAGGCACAGCACTGTATCGGTGTGGGAGCAGGTTATGGTGGCTATTTTTTCAGTCCTGGAGTACAGCTAAAAAGTAGGGGGTGTGCAATGTTTCTTTAGCAGACTCCACCACCATGGGGACTATGGCGATCCCTGCCCCGTTAGCCAGACTAGGCCTGTTACTGGGGGTACCACGGAGAGGTGGGACAGGGTCTCGGTCAGCTATGGTTCACTAACCCTGATGCTGGCATATCAGCTATGGGTCGCTGACTGCCTCATCGAACAAGTGTCTTCCCCTTATGGATCGATATTTCCCCAAACATTGCTATTCAGTTTACAAGTCTGTATGAAATCTGAAAACTTTTTTTCTGCAAGCCTGTCTTGTAACAAGGAAAGCTGACCTACTTTAACCTGTTTTTTTTTTTTAGCCTGTAATAACTAAATACATCTTTTGGTGTTCAGCTGTAACATGAAATGTTTTCAACTTCATCTAGTTTCATGAAATTCAATAACTTTTGTTGAACATGTTTTAAGAAAAGGCAAATTGGAACACTTAATGACAACAGGAAAACTGGAAGGAAAAAGGGACAGATGAAGACAAAGAAACAAGATACTTGATGGACTACAAGAGTGGCACAGTGCACAGTCCAAAACATAGTGCACAGAAAGAGCGAAGGACAGATGGTTGTGGAAATCAATAATGACCAACGACAACTGGCATGGACCAGAGAGAGAAATAACTTTTACTTGAAAAAAAAATTAATTTTTAAAAAAATTTTTCAACTATGAATAATTTACTGTTATAAGTAGTTCATGAACTGTTTTCTTAAAAATGTCTTCTGAACTTGCTTAACTGCATACAACAGCCTGGCAGACACACACAGATGACCACACCAACTTCGGTTCTACATAGTCACATGCATGAATGCCTTGTGTATTATATGCAAGTCCATGCATTCTTTGCCTCTGACCATGAATGTGAAACGATGCTAAAGAATTAAACATTGCAGCTCTTCCTGTGCCATCGTCGATATAGAGATGACTTCCGGTTAGTCAAGTTCGTGCCATCGTCGATATAGTGATGGTTGGTTCGTTTCATTAAAAAAACCGGTGTAATGTTTTAATTGTAAACATTTAGTGCACATGTCCGGTGATCCTTTTCATCATGCCCAAAGCGTGGTTAGTAACAAGCGTGAAAATTGAAGTTTTGATGAAGAATTTTCAATTTTTGGTGATGTAGATAGGGATATGGACATGCACTGTGACCAGACCACTGTTCTTGAATGTACCCCAAGTAGATCTAGGCATATTAGATGACTGGAGAAGTAGTTAGAAGGTTATTTCAGACATTATTTTTGTGAGAATGCCACATACAGGACGAGATCGACAAGTAGATTTAGACATCTCAAATGGTAAGTAGTGTACATCTAGACCTAGCCAATGGTAAGTTGGACACAATTATTGTCTAAAAACATCACATTACTTCTTTTTTCCTAACAAACTCTGCATTTATGAAATCTTCATACATTTAGTTATTTTGAAACATAATAAGTACACTTTTAACATGGAAACACTTTGTTTCATTCACTTTTACTAATATACCCCTATTCATATCATGACCCGCGCTTTTACTCAGGCACCCAACCGAACGTCCGCATTTCTTCCTGCAGCATGAGAAAAGTTAACGACTACAAAGAGGCAAACAATACAGCAATATTGTTATCTAGCTTCAGTTAGTTACAATGTATTCTTGCTTCAGTCTGTCACAATCTATTCTAGCTTCAGTTAGTTACAATGTACTCTAGCTTCAGTTTGTTATAATGTATTCTGGATTCAGTTGGTCAAAATGTATTTCTAGCCTCAGCCAAAGTCTGCTCTACTTCAGTTAGCCAGCCTAATTCAGACTTTGTTAACTAGTCTATCCTAGCCTCATTAACCAAAGTCTATTCTTGCCTCAGTCCAATTTTATTCTAGCCTCTAATTCAATTTTATGACAGCAAGGGGGGGAACGGCATAAACATGTCCCCCTCAAATATAACTTTACATTACTCACAAGAGCGATACCTGACAGAAATCAACAACATCTGATAATGAAAACATAACATGAAGACTTAGGGTTGTTCACCACACACATTAAAACTATATAAACAATGGATGAATACTGCGTAAAGAAATCTTTTTTCTGCATGTTGGACAATTGTTACGAGTACTGATGACACTTTTGATGCATGTATCACAGAATATATGCCCACAGTTTGTAGACATCACTTGCCTTCCACTATGTTGTATCTGCATAAAGATAAGAATACAAAAAGCTCATTATAAGCTGTGTTATCAAGGGGGAAAATTGATCATGCTGAAGTGCAGTTATCAACACTGGCAAAACAAAACCTCGTCGCCATCTCCCTATGGTAATCCTAATAACAGACTGTTGGATTCCATCAGCCTGGCTAATAAGGTGGGGCTGAGTGTGGCTCTATGCTGACAAGTCTAATAATTGGGTCCACTTCAAAACTTCCAGTATAACCCTTTCTTTATTCTACATGACACTTACACTTCATGATCATAGTGCTGGCTGCTAAGGCACAAGTTATAGGACGATCATACATTACACGATAACTATAGGATGATCATACATTACAGGATAACTATAGGATGATCATACATTACAGGATAACTATAGGATGATCATACATTACAGGATAATTATAGGATGACCAAACATTACAGGATAACTATAGGATGACCAAACATTACAGGATAACTATAGGATGATCATACATTACAGGATAACTATAGGATGACCAAACATTACAGGATAACTATAGGATGATCATACATTACAGGATAATTATAGGATGACCAAACATTACAGGATAATTATAGGATGATCAAACATTACTATGATGATCAGACATTACAAGGATAACTAAAGATAATTTTATACATAAAATGTGTGCGCTTGGAGAGTGTGTGAGAAAAAGAGAGGGAGAGCATGTGTGTCAGTGAGCATGAATACAAAAATATATGGGTTACTGCAATAAAGCTGTTGAGAATTATCTTTTAACACACTAATTAAAAAAAAAAGAAAAAACTTAGAAGCAGCTTTATGTAATAACCAAACATTTTTTTTAAAAATTACATTTACATAGAACATAAATATGCCCCTACATTTGTTAGCAATAATTTCACTTTAACTGAGGATAACAGCAAAACCACAACAATGAACAAAATCTTCCTAGACCTCAAACAATAAGTTTCAAAACTCAAATCAGACAACTTATTTCAGTGATTAAATACTTAAGGTAGACAGACGTGTATGGTGCAGTTTTACAAAGTGAGGGAGGGAGTGAGTAAGGTGAGAAATAAACGAATAGAAAATATGAGAATGTATAAATGAAAAACATCCAACATCCGATATTTCGGCAAAATCCGCAAGCTTCGCCTTCCTCGTGTACAACACTCGAACCTGACCCCCAGGCGTGATATCGTGATCAAGGGCGGGGCCACTGTTTGTTGGAAGAAAGAATTGTACATTCAGGAGGCCATGGGCCAGCTGAGCAACACTAAATTTTATGCCTCTCGCCCTCAAGATCCGACTCTGGCCAACAACCACCGTGTTCGTGACACGATCAACGAACTCATCCACAAGACCAAGTCTGGTCTTTCTCTCTCGGCTACACATCTTCACATCCGCGACAGCTGCTTAGGGAAACCATCCTTTTATCTACTCCCTAAGATTCACAAACCAGGCAACCCAGGAAGGCCCATAGTGTCTGCTTGTTCCTGCCCTACGGAACAAATCTCTGACTTTCTTGACAGCATCTTTCAACTTCTGGTCACTAGTCTGCCCATTTATCTCAAGGACACCAATCATGCTCTCATTAATTTTGAGACCCTTACACTCCTGCCTGGTCACACCTACCGTATCTTCACCCTTGATGTAGTATCCTTATACACATCCATCCCACATGATCAGGGACTCCAGGCCGTCAAGTTCTTTCTGAACAAAAGACACAATCCCTCTATTCCTATGTCCACTATTCTGCGCCTTACACAACTTGTCCTCCAACTCAATTCTTTTGAATTCAATGGCCTTTACTTTGACCAGATTAGTGGTGTAGCCATGGGTACCAAGATGGACCCCAGCTACGCGTGTCTGTTCATGGGCCACTTCGAACACAAGGTTCTGAGAGCCTTTAGAGGCCCTTTTCCTGCCTTCTATAGACACTACATAGATGACGGCATTGGGATCACATCAATGCCAGAGGAAGACCTTAACAACTTTATCAGTTTTGTTAAGGAGTACAATCCTGTCATTTCTTTCACCTCCCATATCTCTGCTACTTCCGCCAACTTTCTTGACATTGCTGTCACTATTGGCCCTTCCGGGCTTACTACTTCTATCCACTTTAAACCTACAGACTCTCACAGCTACCTCCTGTACTCTTCCTCCCATCCCAGATCGTGTAAGGACTATATTCCTTTTTCCCAGCTTCTTAGGTTGCGACGTTTGTGTAAGGAGGATTTGGATTTCCAGGATCAAAGCCACAAAATGCTAGATTTCTTCCGTCAATGCGGCTATCCAGAACACGTTCTCTCGTCATCTTGGAACCGCATTAGCCATATATCATGGCAACAAGCCCTCACCCCTAAACCGCACTGTAGCTTGGACAGAGTGAAACTAGTACTCACGTACCACCCTCATAGCTTGGCAGTTAACTCTTCCCAGGCGTATGTCACTATACTGACGCTTCCGGTTTTCCCGATGCGTGCGGGAATGGGCAGTATACTGACGATTTGTTTCATTTAAAACAACCGGTGTAACATTTAGATTGTACATATTTCGTCCGCGATTCCGGTGACACTTTCAAAATGGCGAATGCGTGCCTAGTTACGAGCGATGCCGAGCGAGAATACGGACGAGAAGCATGGAAATTTTTCAATTTTTTACGATGTAGATAGGGGTATGGACATAGCCTATGGCCACCCCGCTGCTCTTGAATGTTTTCTAAGTAGATTTAGACATATTTAGACGACTGGAGAAGTAGTTAGGAGTAGTTAGGAGGTTATTTCATACATTCAGTAAGCGAAAATGCCATACGGAGTCACAATACGAGATCGATAAGTAGATCTGCACATCTTAGATGGTAAATAGGGGTAAGAAGCGCGAATCTAGATCTAGCCGATGGTGAGCTGGCCACAATCAGTGTCTAAAAACATCACATTACTTCTTTTTTCCTAAAAAACTCTGCATTTATGAAATTTTCATTCATTTAGCTACACTTTGATACATATTACGTATACGGAAGTACATGGAAACACTGTTTTTCATTCCATTTTACACCTAGACCCCTTACTGACAAGGACCCGCGTTTTTACTCCCGCACTCCAGAAAACGTCCGTGTTTCTTCCTCCAGCATGGAAAGAGTTAAAAACATACTGTTTCGCCATCTCCATCTCCTCCAGACCGAGCCTGATACACGTGAACTTTCTGGGGAACCCCCATTGGTGGCCTACAGATGGGACAAGAACCTCAGGGACCTTTTAATTCGTAGTCATCTTAAGACAGATGACACTTTTTATGGTACCAGACGTTGCGGACGCCGTAGATGTAACACTTGTCTGTTTGTTGTCGAGGCCAGCCAGATCTCCTTCCCTAAATCCATGTTATCAGTTCAGGAGGGCTTCACCTGTACTTCACGAAATGTCATTTGTTATCATGTGCAAACGTTGCAGTTTGAAGTACATAGGGGAAACTGGCTTACGGTTAGGAGATCGATTTCGCCAGCATCTAAATGATACTTCTAAGAGGGCCTGGACACCTGTGGCTAAACATTTTTGCCTTGGCAACCACAGGGGCAAACAGGACATTTCTGTTAGTGCGATCCACTCTTGTTCTGCTGATTTACAATCTCGGAGGGTCCTAGAACAGCGCCTTATTTTCCAGACTAGTTGTCTCCACCCAGCTGGAATTAACAATGTCTTCAGCTTTCTGTAACTTCTTTATTTTTCCACTGGCCTTTTTTAAACTCTACTTTCATTCTCTATACTACCCCTCCCTACCACCACCCTATTTTCTTATCTGCCAACATATTGGTCTTGTCCTATTCACCAGTTTCACATTTTCTCCCTGCAGGTGTTTATGGTCTTTATTCATTATCTCTCCGCATCCCCTTTTCCCTCCCGCGCCCCCCCCAACACCTCTAGCAGCTATCATGTTTCTATTGCCTTCCCCCCACCCCTTTCTCCCACTTGTTCTACACCTCTTCTTTACGATTGGCTCTATCGGGCATCTTTTGTTTGGAGGCAGCGTGGTTTTTTTTTTTCCTTCTCCCTTCTACCACACACATTTCTGTTCCCCACTTGGAGCAAGACACTTCAGATAAGTTCTTTGTGTTTGTGTTTTGTCGTGTATGTATCCTCAAATAAGGCTCACGCCAAAATATCGGATGTTGTTTTTCATTTATACATTCTCATATTTTCTATTTGTTTATTTCTCACCTTACTCACTCCCTCCCTCACTTTGTAAAACTGCACCATACACGTCTGTCTACCTTATTTATTTAAACCAGTTTTACTGCAGTCGCCATCCCTTTTATCTTAAATACTTAAGATTTCTTCTAACCTCTATAATATTCTATCAGTCCTGTTTATGCCTATAATAGCATAAACTACAAACCTTTTTTGTGTCATCCAAACACACAGGACAGAAAATGTGTACCGCTTCTGGGGATCTGATAAGACTGTCATTGATCGCAGAACTGAAAATATGTCACATATTTTTAATCATTAACTTCAAGTTTGGTAGATCTTGTACAACGGTTCCAGAAACTCTATATTTTAAAATCTGTTAACATATAAAATAATCATACAGAAATGCAAGCTGC
Source organism: Achatina immaculata (assembly GCA_009760885.1). Classification (NCBI taxonomy): domain Eukaryota; kingdom Metazoa; phylum Mollusca; class Gastropoda; order Stylommatophora; family Achatinidae; genus Lissachatina; species Lissachatina immaculata. The sequence goes on from CM019691.1 coordinate 10,315,402, forward strand.
AGTTACTTTATGTAATTTAACATCTCATTTTCTCATAATTTGCAATAGATGGATGTTTTTAAAAAATGTGAATGTGGATGTTCACATTTGTATAAGTGAAAAGAGTATTATAAAATGGAAAACGATACAATTTCTAGAGTGATCACAAACAAGTAAGATATTAACATACATCTTTACTTCTTTACATGACAGCTTACATCACAAGTTACATACAGCTATTTCCAAATATGGAATGTTCTACTTGCAAAATCAATAGGACTAGGAATTAACATTTGCACATAGTTTCAGTTAAATATGAACATAAAATGTTTCATCAAAGCCAAAAGAGAAAGTATGTCTGATCAAACAGAAGTTTATTTTATGAGTTTTCTTGCAATAAAGTCACTGCCCAGTAACTCCTGCATTTTAACACAGAGCACAAATGACTGAAAAACAAGGTATAAGAGGAAACATGAACATGAGGAAACAGATAATTACTTTGCTGGAGACACTTCAAATGGGAGTGAAGGCAAATCATCTGAATCGCTGTCATCTGAAAGAACATGCACAAGTGATGTGCTGCCCACTGACAAGGAGCGATTTGCAGTTCGGTCACTGATACCTCGTCTGGAGCTGGTTCGACGTCGACCTCGTCTGCCACTTCCTCGTCTTGTTCTCCCTGAACATTATAATGACTTTATCGAGAGACCAGCTTGTACCAAGAGACTAAATTTTTGTTCTCTTCATGTCAAAATTATAACCATCTGAAGACTGCTAAGGTTCAAAACATTTCAAAATGTTGTTACTTAACTTGTCATTAACTTTATAGTTCCTGTAAAACTTTTGTGTTTGTCACTATCATCATGTTTTAGTGACTTTTAAGACATTACTAGAAGTAAAAAAGCAAAGGTAACCCTCTTATGCCTTAAAGACACATGGGGATATGGTGTTAGTACCCATATTTTCCTTGACCTGTCAGCACACTAGTATAAGGTCATGTGGTCAGCATCATGCCTGGCTGCCTTTCCTTTTCCGACTGTCAGGTACCCAGTTCTACACCTATGTGACAAGTCTAATAATTGGGTCCACTTCAAAACTTCCAGTATAACCCTTTCCTTATTCTACATGACACCTACACTTCATGGTCATAGTGCAGGCCACTAGGGGCACAAGTTATAGGATGATCATACATTACAGGATAACTCTGGGACACCTCTGGCCAGATTTGAACCTCTGACCTTCGTCATGAGAGACTAGTGCACTAATCGCTTCCCCACTCAGACATACTATTAGAAATATCTACTTTTTTAATACCAAATTCTTTCAAGCAAAATTTTAATTTTAATCACTGATCTTCTCGTTTTTAATCTCCCCTGGGAACAACTGTGTTAAGAACACGCTTATCTTAACGTAGTCTTTGTGAAGCAGGGAACATTAGATCTGATTGCTTAAAAAACTCTGACCTATTCCTGTAGCCCAGAAACCTGTAGCAACCAACACTGTTATTGTTCATTTCATTTATTTGCATGTCCCTTGCGGAACTTTGCCTCCCAAACAGCACTCCTGTAGGCCTCTCGGTTGTGAGCAAGATGGCCTGCTGCTGCCGTGTCCATTTGCAGATCATCAACGATTTCTTGCAGCCATCTTCGTTTTGGTCTTCCTCTTTTTCTTTTTCCCATTATATATCCTTCCAATATGGTCTTCTCTAAATTATCATGACGTTTAATGTGTCCAAAATATTTAAGTTTTCTCTCTTTAATCCTCTTTACTAGCCAGCCTTCTTCAATATTAAGCTCTTGTAGTATAGATATATTTATTCTTTTTTGTGTCCACGATATTTGGAGAACTCTTCTGTAGCATTTACATTCAAAGGTATTTATGTGTTTCTCAGCTGTTTTGTTAAGTGTCCAGGTCTCACAGGCATATGTTGCGATGGGAAAGATGCATGACCTTAAAAATCTTATTTTTGTAGTTCTGTCTGCTCCTCTCCACAGATTCTTTATTTGTTTTACTTTCTTTTAATTTCCCTCATTGTACCTCCATTATTAGTTAGCAGTGATCCAAGATATTCAAAACTCTCCACTTCTTTCAATTTTTCCTCACTGATATATATTTCAGCTGCCTTGTTTGTTTTGTCAGTTGTCATCAATTTAGTTTTCTTCGCATTAAGATAGAGGTTCTGCTCTTCGCTGTTCTTACAGACTGACATAATTAGTTTTTCCATTCCTTTTTGTGTTGTGGATAGTAACACTGTGTTATCAGCATATCTAATCTCTGGTATTTCATAACCTCCAATTGTTATGGCATCATAATATTCTTTGTCTACATCTTCTCTAACATTCCTCATTATATTTTCAGTATACAAGTTAAATAAGTAGAGTGTCAATATGCACCCCTGACGGACCCCTTGTTTTATGTCAAACCAAGTTGTTGTTTCACCATTTATTCTTACTGTTGTTTGTTGGTCTAGATACAGCAGTGATGTTAATTGTATCAAATGTGTTGGAAATCCCATTTTTTCCATTATTCCCCAAAGTTTCTGGTGTTGTACACAATCAAATGCCTTTGAGTAGTCTATAAAGGATAAATATAGATTCACATTAAACTCTCTGCATTTCTCTATTATTAATCTTAGATTGAATATATGATCTCTTGATCCTCTTCCTTGTCTGAAACCAGCTTGGACCATATTGACTTCTTCTTCTATTTTCTTACGAAGTCTACTCATTATGATTTTTAACAGAATTTTACTGGCATGACTAATCAGGGCAACAGTTCTGTAGTTTGTGCATAATTTCAGGTTACCCTTTTTTGGCAGTTGTATGAATACAGTTCTTTTCCATTCTTTTGGCCAAATACCTGAATGCCATATCTTTTTGCACAGTGCATGATAGATTGTTGCACACTCCTTTCCTCCTGCTTTAATAAATTCAGCTGTTATCTCATCACATCTTGGTGATTTACCATTTTTCAGATTCTTTATTGCCCATAAAACTTCTTCTATTGTCGGTTCAGGTTCTTTCTCCTCCAATAATAATTCACACTGTTAATTTCTGTTTCCACAGTCGGTTGTTTCATACATTCCTTTGCAATATTCCTTCCATCTTTCTAGAATTTCCTCTGTCTCTGTCAAGGTATTCCCTATCTCATCACAAATTACATTTAGCTTAGGTGTGACATTTCTCGTCAATGTCTTCATTTCTTTAAACATTTCACTATCTCTTCCACACTTCTGATGTTCTTCTATTCTTTCACAACAATCTTGTATGTATTGTTTTTTGTCTTTTCTTATGTTTCTTCGTACTTCTTTTGTTAAAGTTTTATATTTCTCTTTGTTGTTTGTCACTTTCCATTGCGTCTTCATTTCTCTACGTTGTTTTATCAGTTCTAGTGTACCTGCTGTAATCCATCCATTCTTTTGTGTTTTCTTTACTGGAACCATGTCTTTAGCTGTTGTTATTAAGATATCTTTGGCCTGCGTAGCCAATTCATCTAGTGTCATCTCCTCCTGTACAACCATCAGGATTTCGAAACGGTTCTTCACTTCTATACCGTATTGTTCTGGTATATTTGTAAGATCAAAGCGGAGTGGTCTTGATCCCGTAACTGTCTTTTTTATCTTTATCTTCATGCCTGCTATTAATAACTCATGGTCCGTGTCACAGTCAGCACCTGGTAAAGTTTTTGCTGATGTTATACTTGACCTCCACCTTCTTTGCACTAAAATGTAATCTATTTGATTCCTGGTTTTACTATCAGGTGATGTCCATGTGTAAAGTCTTCTTGGATGTTGTTTAAAAAATGTGTTAGTGATCATTAGCTCATTTTCCATGCAAAACACCATTAGATTGTCACCTGCCTCATTTCTGTGTCCTATGCTAAATTTCCCTACAACATGTCCTTCGTCTTCTGCCCTTTCTGTACCAATTTTTGCATTAAAATCACCCATTATTAATACAATATCATTTTTCCATACCTGGTCTATTGTCGTTTGCAGTGTGTTATAAAAGTTTTCTACTTCCTTTTCTTCTGCTGCTGATGTAGGTGCATATATCTGAATGATTGTTACATTTCTAGGAATGCCCTCAAGTCTGATTGTTAGGATTCTATCAGTTACTGGATTGTAGCCTAGTAATGCTTTTGATGTTGATTTGTCCAAATAAAAAGCCACTCCATTCTTTCCTCCTACTTCTCCACCAGAGTATATAAAGATATTATCATTCTCGCTCTTAAAGTCTGTTATTGTTATTGTTATAAAATATAATGTCACCCTCTTATAAGGCATAATTTTTAGGGAACAGAGAACTTTCTGTAAAAGAAAGAGGGAACAGAGAACTGAGAAATCTGCTAATAGCCTCTTGTTTATTATCAGAGTGTCGGATAACTCAGACAAAATGCTATTACATTAAGAAAACCCTCTCACAAGTGGGAAAAATGACAAGCACAAATACCCCTCCTAACATAGAAGGCCCTCCAGCTTTTGACATTGCACACCCGTCAATAGGTGGAGCTGAGATCTTGGCCTGGGGCAGCGCTGGGATGTTTGGGATGGTGGATGGATCAACACAGAGATCATCTGCAGGGATGGAGAAAGTCTGATGGATATTGATGAGTCCAGGACGTGACAAGCCTATGGGTCTGTACAACAATGGTTATCAGAATGAAGCAAACAAAGCAGCCAGCAGACTATAGGAGGCAGGGAATGGACATCGCTGAAGCACCATCAGATCCTTCATCCCAAAGTATCTGTGAAACTGTCTCAGAGCTGTCAGACGGGCCGGTGTTGCACTCGGGGCCTGATCTCAGCTTCTCACTGGAAAGGCCTCCTGGGTATAAAAGAAAGACTTAGGACAAAAACCCCAATATGAAAATGTCAGAAAAAAAAAAAAACCACTCGAGCATGGACATTGGCCTCGTAAAAGGTCCACCAAGTGGTCCCCCCCCCCCGAGTGAAAAATCAGCTACGGGGGGCACACTAAACATTCTTCAAATCAACATTTCTGGACTTAGGCCAAAGGCCTCAGAATTAAGCAGACAGTTGAAAAAAAAGTCAACATCCATATTGCAATCATACAAGAAACCCTTCTATATGGAAAAGATCACTCAGTGCCTGGATCACATCAACAGCTTATGTCATAGAGACCAATGCACAATTTTCAGGTTGAGAACAGGTCGTAAACCTGGGATCGGGAAAAGTCAAAAGTCAAATTCTCATTTTTAATCACTGATCTTCCCATATTTCACATCAACCTGAATTGTGAACAACCACTTTCAGATCCAGTTCTGCAATTTATTTTTCATATTCCCTATCTCACTCAATTCTTTCAAAGTTTGTCTAATTAATTATCTTGTGTCCACAAGAGTCTAAATATTCTAATGAATTCCAGTTTTTTTTTTGTTGTAGTTACATAAACCACAATAAAACTACAATGTGATCTTCTGTGCAGAATCACATTAGATATATTTTACATGAAAAGTTCTTGGATGCAAGATGTTATAATACTGATATCATTATATTTTTTCTTGGCTGTTCCTCTCATATGTCAGTTAGCCAATGTTTTTTAATATAACTGGTAAATCGGATGAATACTAAAATAAATTAGTCACTGTCACCTAATCTAATGCAGTGCAATGCTCCGGTCAACATGATATTTTGTGTTTATAAATCATATGAAACCAATTTTCATTGTACTATTTCTAGTTTGGTCACAAAAACTATGTGATGTACCTCTTCTGCATGTATTATGTTTCGCCTTATAAGGTTAATAAATAATAACAACAGAATACCATTAAAAAAAATACTTACCACCATCAACTGAAGACAAAACCTGGAAGAAAACAAAAAAACAAAAAACCGAAAGCTTCAAAACATGAAAACCAAAATTCATACAAATTCACATTATTTTTTTTTCCCACAAAACTTCTAATCTGACATTGCAAAAGATGAACTTACAGGTAAGAAATTTATATACCTTTGTTTTGGAACAGTTTCATTCATTCATCAGCCTTCTGTACTTCTCAAAAAAAAAAGGAATGAAGATGTTAGTGTTAGTCATCAGATTGAACATCATGATACTAACCTATATCTGACTATCAAACGTCATGACACTAACCTATATCTAACTATCAAACATCATGACACTAACTTATATCTGATTATCGAACATCATGACACTAACCTATATCTGACTATCGAACATCATGACACAAATCTACATCTGACTATTGAACATCATGACACTAACCTATATCTGACTATCGAACATCATGACACTAATCTACATCTGACTATTGAACATCATGACACTAACCTATATCTGACTATTGAACATCATGACACTAACCTATATGTGACTATCGAACATCATGACACTAACCTACATCTGACTATTGAACATCATGACACTAACCTATATCTGACTATCGAACATCATGACACTAACCTATATCTGACTATCGAACATCATGACACTAACCTATATCTGACTATCAAACATCAATACACTAACCTATATCTGACTATCAAACATCATGACACTAACCTATATCTGACTATCGAACATCATGACACTAACCTATATCTGACTATCAAACATCATGACACTAACCTATATTTGACTATCAAACATCATGACTAACCTATATCTGGCTGGAGCTACCCATTCTGATACTCTAGCCTAGCTAAAGGAACAACAAACCATATTATCCCATTGCCGTGAACTTGTTGAGAAACCTGGCTTCTTAGATCTACTCCTTTCAACACCTTTGCTACAAAGAGGTTTAATCCTGATCTAGCATCTATTTAGTCCACCATTTTTGTTCACTTATTTGCTTACTTACTGACCTATTATTTGCTGAATGTTGCTCTCTTCTCTGGCCAGGATGCCTTCTTTATTAAGTGTGGATTTTTTAGTCTCAGTGATACCTAGTGCCTAGTCTTCTCAGCTGCCATATTTTCTCAATTCTCAGGAATCCTCCTTTACCATTCTCATTAGAAGATCACGTATAACCAGTGATTGCACTAGAATTTTTGTAAACCAATACAACTGTATCCATCTTTCATCTTCCATGAAGTACTTTCTGAAATACCGGTTTTCTCAATACAACATATGGGCACTTTGTACTTTTTTAAAATATAAAATCAAATAAACTTTACAAACACCAGTGGAAAGTAAATGTCCATGTGAATTTTTTTTCTTATTTGCAGTAAGTTTTAAAATCTTTACAAAATGCCCAAATGCCGAACCAAAACAAAACTGGCCAATCTCTTCCATGCAAATTGAGCATTAGCAACTTTTCTGGCCTGATTTCCAACCAATTTCGCTGGTTGCTTTTTGCTACTCTTTTGGTAATATAAAGTGGCTATGGTAACCAGAAGCCTCTAAAATAATTTCTGTTTTTCACTTTTTAAATCAGTAATTTACCAGTTAACGCAATCACTGCATATGACCAAAGATGCACACACAGACAAGTGCCCCCGCAGGGGCAGAGCACAGACTCCAGAACATGTTCTTCAAGGGTGCCAAAACCTTATTGGATCCACACAGCCACACACGGCCACAGGGCTCAGACCTAATGGAGAAGCTACGGGGCTGCCGGGAGGACCTGGAAAAGATTGTGAACTTCTTCCTGGCAGCCGGGCTTCTGATATAGCGCGACCAAGAACTTGAACGCTGAAGAAGACCAACAACTGACAACTTTCTTTTTTCTTGATGGAGTTGTGAAAATCCCTGTTATCCATGCCAAGATTCTGCTGACATTATCACCTTCTAAAATCCATAAAATTGGTCACACTCCCCTAATGCTCCTAATGACATTAATGTCATATAACATTATACGACAGAAAGGTGTCATTTTAAAAATCTCTTTAGTTGTACTCCAATAATGAGCTCATGAAAACAAACTAAAAATAACAAAAATGGTGGTTAAAAAACAAAACATAAAAAAAAAACACCTAACAGTACAACCTGCCATTGTTGCAAAATGTTCAAGTGACTGAATCTGCTGCTCTCTGTAGCTAATGCTGCACTGAAGCTTGTTCCAGTAAGGAGATAAAATGAATGGGGCATGGGTTACAGAGACCTAACTGGAGTGGACTTGAGAAGAAGTTTAACCACCAATGAACCATATTTCTCTGACCACATCTGAAAGTCATAACAGTCTGGTATCAAAACAAGTATCTGGAGCCGAGTGAAGGTGTTGTCTTTTTGGATCTGACGACAGCACTCTCTCTAAAGCAGTCATCTCGTTCTCATTACAAACATATAAACAAGTATTATAAACTGAAAGAAATTCTTGGTTTGAAGTTTTCATTGTTATTAGACTAACACATTGAATGGTTGCTGAAACTAAAAACTTCTTACCACAACAGGAGAGTCAATGAGGCTTATACTTTGGTTGTGGGTCAAATCAATGACATCATCCACTGACACATCCAACGTTAGATCAATGCATGTGGCTGGAAAAGGAAATTACAGAACTTAATGTACAACATACACAGAAATATTAATATGTAGCAAGACTAGATTTAAAAAAAAAAAAAAAAAACAAATGCGTGGATTAATTTGGTTTCAGACTCACTGAATAAAGTTTACTTTCTGATGAATTTGGTAGTAATACACGTTATGGTGACCTGGAGACATGCCTGCATTATTTCCAACTTTTTTTGCAGGTGCAAAAATGGATATCTGCCACATCTTTTTATGGGCGAGAGTATACTGTGCATATAACAGTAAGTACATTAAAAGATAAAAAAGATGTTCATGTTAAAATCAGCCCCACATACATACATATAAAACTCCAGGTAAATCTCAATACATATGGTTAATTAATGAAAAAAAAAATTCTCAAAACAATATATACTAAAGTTAAATCCATATATTACAGCTAAAATCTAATAGGATTTAATAAAATAATTCAGAGATATAAATGCTTGAATTCTGCGATACTGTGATTTCCACGAACGTTCTGAGATCTAAGTTCTGAGGCACAGATAACATAACTTTGACATTCAATGATTTCCAAGAAAGTTCTGAGGTACAAATGACAGAACATTGAGATTCTATGATTTCCAAGAAGATTCTAAGGGTCACATCCTGCTCTTACAATGAAAGCTCTAATACGAGATTAAAACAATGGCTGCTGTCATCTGTGGACTTATTTTCATGTAAATGTAAGAATTTCACAAACCTGGCTGAGTGTCAGCTTCATCCACATCCAAGAGTGCATCAACAGTCCTGGAGTGCCTGCTGCGCCTGCGGTGCAGAGAACGCCTGCCTATGCCTGATGCAGAAGCCTGTTCATTTCGTTTAAAATCATTTCAAACTCTGAATACCAGTTTAATAAGAAAATTGTGTATTCATAATTCCAGATCTTTACTAATTTGGTGAGGAAGTAATGTAATGACAAAATGTGGTGTTATAAATGTCAAAACATTGTAGGATCAAGAACTGCTTACAGTAACTAGACTAAGACTAGCAGCTGCATCACAGAAACTAGCACAAATGAAGAGTATGTGGCAAGGTACCAATAAGAAAACAAAGTTATGTTTACTAAGAGCTTACATATTTCCAGTGGTAATATACAGATGTGAAACATGGACACTTAACAATCACTAGAAAAGAGAATAACTGCATTTGAAACAAAATGTTACAGAAGGGCACTTCTATCATGGATAGAACAAAAATCAAATAAAGAGATATTGATGGGACTAGGTGTCACAGAAAATTGGCTCGTTAACACCATAAACATTACAAAGCTGAGATACTTCGGCCACATCAAAAAACACAATAGTTTGGAGAGGTTGGCAGTAGAAGGAATAGTGCCCAGCAAAGGAAAAAGGATGACTTTGCCATAGGTGGACTCAGGACATCATGGAAAGTCTGAATGTGAGGCCGGTCAACTTGTCCAAGACTGCACTACATTCAGGGAGGCTGTGAGAGGGACAACGCTCTGGAAAGGACATATCACATGAAATGAATGAACCTGATGAACTCTTATGTCTTGTTAAAATTATTCCTATTATATATTACATTTACACTGTTTTTTTTGTCTACTGCTAGTTTTAATAAATGCTATTTTGATCATATGAAGTACACAATACAATAACATTACGCTCATATAAAGGTTTAACATCTGTCACACATACCAAACCAAAAACCTGTATTTAAAAATATTTTAAGAAAGAACTGATTCTTCTTATTTTTCTACAAAAATTTGCTTTGCATATGTAAAAAAAAAAAAGCATTTGTTAGTATGAGACTGCCTGTGCTGGGCGAGTTCATCCTGAGTAGCTACTAAAATGTATCAGATAACTTAATCAGTCTTATTTATATACTTCCTGAGCAGATACTTGTATCAGATAATTTAATCTCTCTCTCCCCAAACCTTAAGTGCCCAGGGCACATGGGGCTTCCGCAAGGGTTTTCCACAAATGCCTGTCCTTTGTATTTTTTTCTGCTCTTGCCCAGGTGAGCCCTCTACTGCTCAACATCCTTTCTGTTGTTCTTCTCCATGTCTCTTTTGGTCTACCCTTACTTCTGTTCCCCTGTGGTGTCCAGTGCTATTTTTGGTAGCGAGTTGTCAGTCACTCGGAGCACATGTCCCAACCATCGCCAGTGTCTTTCCTCAATAACTGCTGTCAGTGGCTTCATCTGCATTTCTGCCAACAAGATGTTATTTCTTATGGTGTTTGGCCAAAATATTTTTCTAATTCTTCGTAAACATTTAGTCTGGAAAGAATTCAACTTGTTTTCTATGGTTTTGAATTCTTTCCAGACTAAATGTGTAGTACCCGGGATCTGCAAAGAATAGGACCACTGTACCCTACCACGCATGATCGTAAAAGGCGACTAAGGAGGGTTCGGCATAGGTCCAGCAACCTTATCTGGTAAAAAAAACTATCAGACTGCTACAGAAACAGAAGCAAGGGAGAAAACAAATGCAGGTGGAAGGAGAAATGCTTATCAGGAAACTGAGCCCATGAAGGTTGTGTACTAGTATCAGATAACTTAATCAGTCTTACTTCTATACTTCCTGAGCAGCTACTAAAATTAAGTCTTACTTCTATACTTCCTGAGCAGCTACTAAAATGTATCAGATAACAATCAGTCTTACTTCTATACTTCCTGAGCAGCTACTTGTATCAGATAACTTAATCAGTCTTACTTCTATACTTCCTGAGCAGCTACTTGTATCAGATAACTTAATCAGTCTTACTTGTATTCTTCCTGAAACTGACTATCATTTCATAAATGCCACATCTACATACATGTTTCTCCTGTGTCTATCTTGAGTAAATGGCATCTTTAAATGTGCAAAGTCTTCTAGACTGATTTTGTAATGTCATATTTTTTCCATTCTAGTATTCTTGTAGGATTCTAAGCTGATTTCTGTATGAAAATCAGGTACTTTGTTTGATATTCACAAAAAATTACGTGTTAATCAAGTACATTTTATGTATGTACTTCTTTACTCGTATTGTCTATATCCTCTCTGTTGCCTGCTTTTGTTGCTAGAAACTGCTACATATATGCTATGCTATGTCTTGTTTCTATAAATAAAATTTGATCCTGCTATATTTCTTGCTTAAACCCACCTTCCTCAGATTAACAGAAGTGACTGTTATTTGTCTGAACATCTGTGGACATATATACACCTTTTGTTGTTAAGAAAGACCTGGACACTTAACAAAACAGCTGAGAAACACATAAATGCTTTTGAATGTAAATGCTACAGAAGAGTCCTTCAAATATCATAAACACAAAAAAGAACAAACACATCCATACTGCAAGAACTTAATATTGAAGAAGGTTGGCTAGTACAGAAGATTAAACAGAGAAAAGTTCAATATTTTGGACCTATTAAATGTCATGAGAATTTAGAGAAGACAGTCTTGGAAGGGTACATAGTGGGAAAAAGAGAGGAAGACCAATGCGAAAATGGCTGTAAGACATGACTGATGATCTGTGAATGAATGTATCGGCAACAGGGCATCTTGCTTACAACCGAGAGGCCTACAGCAGAACTGTTAGGGAGGCAAAGTTCCGCAAGGGACATGCAAATGTCAGACTGACTGACTGACAACACTGAACTGGTGTCATCAAAGCACTACACTGAAGGGTTTAATCAAGATAAGACTGGAGCACCTACATCCACATCCAGAGTGCAGAGATGATGATCTTACTTTAACCTAACCTATGTTGTAGCTTCTGATCTTAATAAAATTGCTGCTCCTCATACCGGCTTTCTCTCCTCTCCTCTCTCCCCCTCATACAGAGAGGGGGGGGAGTGAGAGAAAAACTTTCACATTTTACAACATTCTTTCAATTTTCATAACTTTCACAGTCAACCGATATATCTACACCTTTATCACCTCATCTTTTAATAATTTATCATACTTACGTCACACGGCGGCTAAAATTTAACCGTCCTTAAAAAGTATCTACATATTGTTCCCGCTTATCGATGTCCAGGTTGTTCGCAAAGTTCATCTTTCAAATTTTACAAAAGCACAGCAAAGCTGCTCTGCAGCTTCAAAATGATGAAAGAGCACTGCTTACCATTTATAATGATATAACTTTTTAGCCGAATGTGCACTAACATGTGCCTTACAGACACTTTAGGGCTGCCACTTCGTCACCAAACGGTGACTTCAAAGACTGAGCTCTTCTGTGAAATAAAATTATACACGGTCCAGGTGGATCCGTAAACATTAAAAAAATGATGCAGCAATGGTTTCACTGATCGTATACGGATTACTGAGGAAATACTATACCAATGTGTCCATAAATCAGTGATTGCTTTTACAAAATAACCCCCAAAGTAATAAGTGTATCATTAAAGCAGAAGCAATATGTCAGTGTAACGTATTCACAAATGTGCCAGCAATGGAAAATAAACAGCAGTAAACTTGCAGAGACCTATATAACACAACTTTTTCCCTCCCCCCGTTTCGACTCTTTAAAGTTTTAAAGATCGAGGATGGGGTGGGGGGAATCATGACGCCTAGAAATCTATGAGTTGTTTGTTTTTAAACGCTTCTGGAGGCTGGAGACAAAACTTGCACGTTCACTTCCGCAGTTTACCGACGTTCCTTGCTTGGACCAAGGTTACGATGTTCCTCTTTATATTCTACGGCACACTGTAATCAGGTCATATTGTCCTTGCTCGCCTTGATATCAAGGTAGATATTTGACAATCATTTCGTAGTATTTTTCTAATGCATGAGACCATAATTTAGGTAAACGGCTACTTTATGAGAGAAGCATTCTGAGTGAAAAAAAGGGGGGAGGGGGTTGCTGTTTTCCTCTTCTGGAAATAATTTCATACATGAATTCGAATGTCCCAAGAAAGCTGAATTATTTTTCTTCCTGAAAGTTTTTCTTTTTTTCTTAATTTACCTGCTTTCGTCACATATTCAAGAGACTGAACTTGGCATTCATTTGCATGTCCCTTGCGGAACTTTGCCTCTCAAGCAGCACTCCTGTAGGCCTCTCGGTTGTAAGCAAGATGTCCTGCTGCTGCTGCTGCATTCATTTGCAGATCGTCAACGATGTCTTGCAGCCATCTTCGTTTTGGTCTTCCTCTCTTTCTTTTTCCCATGAACTTGGCATAAAATCTTATATTCCATTCATTCTTTCACAACGCATTACAGTGTTTGTAGGCTGATATTCTCCGTCTTCGGAGTTTTACGGATTCTGTGGCTAAGGTTACTTCGCGGATTGCACTTTTTTCCGAGTGTTTACTTTAGTAGCGGGAAAAATTGGCCCAGGTGAACTGTGGCTTCAGTGTAGCTTGTTGAGCAGGCAGGGATATCAGTCGCTGAAATAAAGTACTTATAACTAGCGGATGCTATTAACATAACAAATCGAAATAGTGTAAGTTTTTTACAAACAAATAGAGCTCCAAATCATACACTTTTTTTTTTTAGTTCTCAAGCTATCTTATATCCTTCCCGTGCCGTTAGACGTCACATAGGGCTCGCAAAGTAGTTCGCCAATTTTTCCTGTCTTCGGCGAGTCTTTCAACCTCAACAAAGGATTTTATGCCTGTTAACTTGGCCTCTCTTAATAATGTCCTCTTCAGAGTTTCACGCGGTCTGCCCCTTTTTCTTCGGCCTGTTATGTTCCACTTGATAGCTTGTTTTGGGATTCTCTGATCATTTCTTCTCATCAAGTGACCAACATATGTCCATCTCCTTTTCCTGATCACCCGTGAGACTGGTTGTTGATCAGTCATCTGTCTTATCTCTGCATTGTTCTTGAATTCATTCCACTTGATGCCGAGTATTTTCCTTAGGCATTTATTTTCAAAAGAGTCTAATTTCTTATCTATTTCTTTAGTTGTTTTCCAGCTTTCGCATGCATAAATGAGGGTGGATATTACATTTGAATTGAATAGTCTTAACTTGGTTTTTGTGCTTATAACTTTTGAATTCCATATGTTCTCAAGATTCTTGAAGATTGATGCTGCTTTTGCAATTCTGATCCTAACTTCCTTTCTAGCGTCACCATCCTGGTCTATGTAGCTGCCAAGGTATGCAAATTGATTGACTTCTTCAATATCTGTCCCTTCTATGTGTATTTTTCCATCTTGATTGATGGGAATTTTCATTATTTTTTGTTTTGTCCTTGTTAATTTCAAGTCCTATTTTGCTAGCCAGTGAAGATAGGCTATCTGTTTTTTCTTGCATGGAATTCACATTATTACTGATAAGAGTTATGTCATCAGCAAAATCAAGATCTTCTAGTTGGGTCCCATGTACCCAGTCAATACCTGTGTTACCTGTGCAGCATTTTTTCATTATGAAATCTATTGTAATCCCAAAAAGTAAAGAAGACAGTATACATCCTTGTTTCACGCCTGTTTCAATCTGGAACCATTCACTCATCCCTTCTTCTGTCTTGACTGCACAACCATATCCATTGTATAAGTCCTTAATGATGTTGACAATTTTAGATGGTATTCCATATAGACATAAAATTCTCCATAATGAATCTCTGTGTATGCTATCAAATGCCTTCTTAAAATCTATGAAATTCAGTATTAATGGTTTCTGCTTTTCAATATATTCTTCAAGTATTATTCTGAGAGTAAAGATCTGGTCGAGACAGCTTCTCCCTTTTCGAAATCCTGCTTGTTCTTCTCTCATTGCAGTATCCACTATATCTTTGAGTCTATTCAAAATGACCTTGCAAAATACTTTTGACACAACTGATATTAAGGTTACTCCTCTCCAGTTGTTACAGTCACTAAGGTTGCCCTTTTTTGGTATTTTAACAATGATTCCCTTCTTCCAATTAGAAGGGACCTTTTCTTCTTTCCAAATCTTGTTAAACATTCTCTGTAGTTGTCTCATGTTGTCACTATTGATAGCTTTTAGCATCTCGGCTGTTATTTCATCTTCACCTGCAGCTTTGTTGTTAGCCATTAAATTCACTGCTGTTTCAATTTCATGCAATTTAATTTCATCTAGATTGACATTTAGTTGTGAGGCTGGTAAGTCAGTTTCAAGGTTTAACAATTCTTTTGGGTGTGGTCGATTGAGTATTTCTTGGAAGTGTTCAGCCCATCTTTGCTTTTGGTCTTTATTTGATGTTAATAGTATCTCAAGCTATAGGTATTGAAATTAGAACATTCATTATAGCAGACGTACAAAAATTTGCTAACCTGTGCATTTATGTTGACCATTAAGTTGTTTACTGCTCAAGAATCTTCTAATTCTAACCCAGGCTTTTTTTATCTCAATAGTTCTTCAAGAAGTACATAAAGCTCTTTCTGTGATGTTTAACCGTTTTGGTGTTCATTTTTTTAATGTTCTTATTTCATCAGAAGTAAATGTATGCGTTTTACGCTTCTCTCCTCCTTTTCCGTGACTTTATCACCATATTTATGTTATAAACGTTGCAGGTAAAGCTGTTTATTTTTTTTTCAGAATTATTGCTAATTCCATGAGCTTCTATTTTATAAAACCATTTCTTTTATGCAGTAAAGTTATATCAGTAAATGAGGTAAATTGCATGTGCATTAGTGCTTGCATTGAGAAACTTCAGTTCTAGTTCTTTGACTTGTATTGTGTCTGCTATGGCACAGTTCCATTTGAAAGAGGGCAGTGCCTTTGTTGTGATGTCACTGTTTCTTGATCGTGCTTTTTAACCAGCTCTGGCTTGACTAATCTTTTTATTAAATTTTTCATATCTGCTGTGTTACCCTGACACTAGTTTTTTTTAAAACTGGCCCAGTGACATTGACTGTGGTTGATGAATGATGCAGACTGTCCATTTTCATGTTTTGTAGGACATCCTTCAGTGTTTGTTTTTATTAATAAATCATTTTTCTAATGCATGTTATTTCTGTATTCTTAAAATACAAAGGTCAAAATAAGAACCAAAAGAAACAAAATAGTTGCTGATGCAGATATTGCTGATATTAATATAATAATGACATGTTTTGTCTTAGAAGGTACTTTTAAAGCAAACAGGTATAACATGTTGTGTAACCTGGAGTGCAGCTGCTCGCATGATTGAATCTACAGATGTCGGATTTGCATTATGGCCACAGTGACAGCAAACTAGTTGCAAATGCAGCGTGGTTCATCTAAAACTTATCTAAACTTTCTCATCATTAATCTCCTGCTTCCCATGCAAAAATGAGAAGAGATCTGACTAGATCTGAACACATATTGTGATTAAGGAACTTTGAGGCCTGATCACTGATTAATCTCTCTTGTTTTGGTCTGCTGAAGTTTGAACTACAGTACAGTACTTTGTTTAAAAATCAAGGCTTATTGATAAGTCTGAACTTGAACATAGTAATTGGGTGTAACATTTAGCTTGACCTAGCATTTTTAATGCTAAGAGGAAGGTTTTCTTATGGCTGTATAATGTTTTTCTCAAAGAATTAAGAAATGCTGTTTTCTTTTCTTGTGAACTGACACTTATCTGTCCATTTGTCTTTGATACAGAGCATCACACAATACAAGAGATGGGTAGGAAAGAAGACTGTAGTTATTAATATACTGTCTAATGGACAGTACGTTTGAGAATCATTTGTCTGGGAATTTATTATGAAGAGTATTTAATGACCTTCACTTTTAGAGCTTTTTTTCAGCAACTTGTCTGATATATGTAATAGTAGCACTTTGCTTAATCATTTTTTGTTGTCACCTGCTTTTGCATTTTTCACATGTGGATATTATCATGTATCTACAGCAGTATGTTATTATGAATTGTACTGTCCCAGTGGGTAGTAAGAGTGACTCGTCTGCTTCCCTCAGGAAAAATCATCGGGTATGACACACCGGACAAGCAAGAGTAACAAACATGAAGTACAGTCAAGGGCTTAATTATATTAATATAAGAAAGCATATTGAAATCCATCAAACATACAACAAGGAACTCTAGCAAGGTACAGACATGAACATCCGAGTAGTAATCTCCAACCTTGTGAAATGGTTATAAACAGACTCGCAAACCTCTGGGAGTTATGACCCAGAAGGGCTCACCTCCCTTAGAGTGTCAGAAGTTTAAAGGGCTGACATGCATTGCTTGTGGGGGAGGTGGGGTGGTGGTAGTTCTCCAATGATCTGAGGAGTTGTTTTGTTTGGCTCTCTACAACAATTTCCTGTCTAGCTTCATGCTAGATCGCTTTTTTGTTGTCACCTGTTGTTTGGCTCTCTACAACAGAGAATTTCCTGTCTAGCTTCATGCTTGATCACTTTTTGTTGTCACCTGTTGTTTGGCTCTCTACAACAGAGAATTTCCTGTCTAGCTTCATGCTTGATTGCTTTTTGTTGTCACCTGTTGTTTGGCTCTCTACAACAGAGAATTTCCTGTCTAGCTTCATGCTTGATCACTTTTTGTTGTCACCTGTTGTTTGGCTCTCTACAACAGAGAATTTCCTGTCTAGCTTCATGCTTGATTGCTTTTTGTTGTCACCTGTTGTTTGGCTCTCTACAACAGAGAATTTCCTGTCTGGCTTCATGCTTGATCGTTTTTTATTGTCACCTGTTTGTATTTTTCACATTTGGATACTACCATGTACCTGCAGCAGTACATTATTTTAAGAAATCAACTGTTGATAAAATGTTGCTTATATTGCCTGGCAGAAGATATACCAACTGCCAAAATGCCATTAAAATAAACAAATGTTGATGTCAGTGACTATACATTTTATCTTGAGCAGCAAAAAATTCCACAGTCAGTTGTTACTTCCCAAAAAAATGATTGAACAAGAAATAAATGCATAAACAGGCACAGCTAGAGAAATGAGCAAATGCTTTTTTGATAATACATTCCCATAGCAGAAAAATAAAAAGATGTTATCTGTAGAAGTATGTATGCTCCCAGAGAGCAAAATTAATAAATGAGTTTAGTTGGAGCAATAAATGAATTTAGTTATGTTTGGATTGTGCTAATCCATGATGAGCATGTATTTCTTTTTATGCCTACAGAAATCTAAACTTCATCACAATGATTGGCTGTATTGCTGCAGTTGCATCCAGCTGTGTGATAGGACGCATCTGGTTCAGTGGCAGTTTTCCTACAGGCCGAGTGTGGATGAGACGTGCTTTCCCAGGAAAGACTGAAAAAGAAATAAATGCACAAGCAGGTACAGCTAGAGCACTGAGCATTGTTGCAAATGCCACTTTGGCTTTGCTTTTGAGGTTTATCCTTATGTAAGTTGAATCTCTTCAGATTATATTAATAAATATATTAAGATTTTAAAAAGTTGTTGGACTTTGTGAGTAAGCACAGTCTAATCCTCCTTCTTCTTTTTCTGTGTTCGACGTTGTTGGTCACATCAGATCCTGATCCTTGCTGACATGGCAAAGCCCGCAGTCCTCTCCAGATCCTGACAAGAGCCCAAGAGCTTTTGCCCCAAGCTTGTGTCCTCTGGCCATGTCTCTCGTCTCAGGGCCGCCTGGTTTGGGCACTCTTGAAGGATATGTTCTGGAGTCTGGACTCCACTGTCACATGGACACTCATCTGTGTGAGATACGAGTTGATGTAGGTGGCTCAGTAGTCTGCAATGGCCTGTCCATAGGTGAAAGAGGATGGTTTGCTGATGTCTTTGTAGCTGGTGTATTGCATTCATTGCTGACAGTGAAATAACTGACACCCTATCCTAAGCTGGCAGCAATCAAAATCAAACAAATCATTCAGTAAACTACCAAGAGGTGAAAACCATAATCCATAACCAGTGCAGATCTGAATGGAAGAAACAACTGAAATACAACAACAAACCAGTGTAATCCAGTGTGCCACCCTGTGAGGACATATTCTATGTCTTTGAACATAAATTTACTTTGTTCAACACTACATGCTGAGTACCTATTTTTGCAGGTGGGCCCACCAGGGACAGTGACAGTGGCTGCATCAACTGATGATAACTACTCCCTACTTCACAAAGTTTTATTTTTCTTGAGATTACTTTAGTACATTTTAATTTTTCTTCAGATCATCAATATTACTTTTTTAAAGTCATATCTGTACTTCTGAGCATAGCATTAACAAAACTTGTGCCTTTTTCTATACAGACTGTCACTACTGAGTATTAAATGCTTGGACTTCTGTATTTATTTTAATGTCTTTCTGGCTGTTTCTCCAGTTCAAAAATGTGTAAGTTGTTTCCCTTATGTCTTCATCCCAAGTACATCCACCACAAGATATTGTCAAAAGATGTTAACAGAAAGCCTGTTTGTAACTGTAAAAACGTGGCCTAGCTCTGTTTGCTGGTCCTGGGGAGTGGCTTCATTACACTTGGGGCCTGCCCATACGTGTTCAGCCTTTGACATAAGGATTTCCTTCAGTATTTTTAGGGAGATGACTGCAATGTTGTGTTGACTGTGCACTGCTCGTGATCTAGCATTTAGTTGGGATTTGCAACCACTACCCTTGGCTACATGTAATGCATTGAGTCGTATGTGATAGGTACTTTGGAAGAAGTTGCTTTGCGTTTGTTCGTCGAGATGGTGCTTAATGAAAACACCAGCAGCAAAGCATAATGACGCAGCCAGCAAAACAGTGATAGGCCGTGCTGACATGATGATGTCACCAAAAAGACGTCAACTATAGGAAGTAACAGGGGGAGAATTTTCGCCCTACGGAGAATGTGCAGGTGAAATGATTATGTCAGGATCAAATCAAATACCAACCAACAAAACAGAAGGCCTATTTACTGATGTCATATCTCTATCATCAAGTTTGTTTCTGATTCATGTCCTGCCTGTATATCACATTTTGTTATCCTTTTTTTTTTTGTAACAATTTTGAGTTTGTAATGGTCCATAAACAAACAATCAAGTGTAAAGATTTACTTCTTTTTTTATTACTTTTGTTTATCAGATGCTGTGATTCATCCAGCAAAACTAATCTGACAAGTTAACAGACTCTCATTTCTTACAAATTCTAATTTTCTGACTTCTAAAATACATCAGGAAGAGGAAAGTTAACACTAGTCACTTGTGATCTGGAATACTAAAGCCACCATTTCATTTTATTCAGCTAATGAAAAGTGAATGGAGTCCTAGTAGTTTCACTCTCCAGCTGCAACTGGACTCTCTTGCTGTATTTATATTTTCTTTATTGATTATAAAGTGCACTTAACTGTGGCTTCTCTTTCAGCCTTATTTGATCCTGTGACAGTAATTTTAGATCATCCACGACAATCAGCAGTTTTATTAGGTTTCACTGTGTTCTGTTTCTGGAGTAACATTTTGTAGTTTTTATTGTCTAGGTCAAAATCAGGATATTTAAGAGTAATGTTCTAAGTGTACTACTCTATGGAAGTGAATGCTGGAAAATCACCAAAACCATAGAAAGCAAGTTGAATTCTTTCAAGACTAAATGTTTATGAAGAATTAGAAAAATATTTTGGCCAAACACCATAAGAAATAACATCTTGTTGGCAGAAATGCAGAGGAAATCACTGACCGCAATTATTGAGGAAAGAGGCAAAGGACAGGCATTTGTGGAAAACCCTTGCGGAAGCCCCATGTGCCCTGGGCACTTAAGGCTGAGAGAGAGAGAGATTGTCTAGGTCATATCTAGTAATATGTTGAGGATGATAAACATCTCTACTGTTACTGTGATGTTTTATTTTTGAAAAGTTGTGTGAATATCCCTCTAGAATAAACTACAGGTCTGGTGTCATGTTTTCATAATTACGTAAATTATTATCCTCATAAGAATAATAGTATAAGATAGAATTAAAACACAGAATACACAGTGGTGGACTGAATTTGCATACTGCATCACCTTCCCACCCGCATAAGATAGTTAAGAAATGCAGAAAACCAAACATTGGAACACATACTGCAAGACTGCCCTGCTCGTGCAGGTTTCCCTAGTCAGATGTGACTGAAGAGGCTAGATCTGGAGCAGAAGCTGTGAGAAAAGTCTGGAGAAAGCCATGAGTTCCAGATTTAGCATAATCTAAAACTTTAAAGCTGAGAAACAGGTAACAAACAAAAGTCTAGGGGCAAGGAAATATAAGAAGCTTTATATCCAAAATGTCTAGACTTTTTGTAGCTGTACAACAAACTACAAAAGTTTTTAATATAAATTTTCAGTGATCATTTTCATGCAACTTCTTTGCTGGATGGTGTGAAATATACTGTGGGCCTGAGCTGTCTTTCAGCTCTGCTGGAAATCCCTCATGTGCTGTTTGCCAATGGTCACTGGGATCTTTTCCTTATAAATCAGACATACAATCTGATGGTCATGGCCACAGCTGGACTGTCCATTGTTTGTTTTCGCTGATCTGTTTCTGTGTAATGCTTATGAAAAGCTGGATTTTCTCTCACAGTGAGGGAAAAAAAAATGTTTTAATCAAATAGATTTTTATTTCTTATGATTTTTTGGGCAAAAATTTCTCTGCTTTCAAGTAACATCCACATGTGTAAACAATGATTGATACATAATGCAATAAAAATACACCTAAAGTTAATAAAACATTCACATAGCTGTTTTCTAAAGATTACCAAAAGAAACCTGCCATGTTGCACATGGAGTATGAAACATCTTGTATTTGACACCTTTTATGACAGTTATCAGTTAACAATAAATGTTTTCTTTTTAAGAATATGGCATTACAGACATGGTCTCTTTGAGTGGAAATTATTTTAAGTCAGGTAATGTGTTTTGTCATTGTGCATATTAAAATAATGTATATAGTGAAACAGTATCTTATTTCTTAAGTTTTGGCAACTTTTATATTCTAAATTAACTGCAAAATTGCTTTCAAATTAAGCACCTTGTAATCAAGAATATTTATCAATCTATAAATGATTCTGGCATTATACTGATTACAATATCTGTTCCCTCATATATATTTTTAATTGACAAAGTTCTGCTTTTTGTTGGTCCCAGAAAATTATCAGTCTACTGATAAAGTTGTAAGATTCTTTACTAGCTTGAACCATTTTCATTAGCACTTTTTGTTTTGTTATTTTTATGCCATTTTAGTAAGCTTTTCTGGTAAGTGTCTTTTCATACAAATTTTATTATCAGCAGCATTGCAGATCTGATGGGGGAAAAAATTGCCAAAATTACCATGTTTGGGATTTCTTTTACACCGAGTCCACAGTTTTAATGAAACACTTCCAGACATCTGTTACAGCTTATGCTGTATGTGGCTTTCAGATTATCACTTCAGAATTTATGCTCGTATAGAGTTAGAGTAATCTTTATTAGTGAATACATTTTCTGTATTTCAGCTGTGTTCTCTAGTTTTCATGACCAGATCTTTATCATCAATCTTCCTTATGTCTGGAATAGCATAAAGCACAGTTACATATTCTGTAAGAACCCAGAAGTATGGGAGCATTATTAGTAACATATTCATCTATTACTTTTGTTATATTTACATACATGTTGTTTTTTTTATCACACTGCTGCAAATCCAGCTATCTATGACCAACTGACATGTAATGGTATATACTAGTGCTTTACGAATGTCTTTTGTTCTACATAATCTGTCACATCTGTCAAATCAAAGAGTACAGAGAATGAAAGTTTAATTTCTTACAAGTACCAGCAGTGGGTGTAATGGAGTGTGATATGGCTATAGAGTGTGATATGGCTATAGAGTGTGATATGGCTATATGCTGTTTATGTGAATGTTTAATTGTATGTGCATTCCTTACGGTTGAAATATTTTTGGTTGGTTTTTCTTTCTCTTTTTAAAATCTCAAACTGTTTATGTTATCATTTGCTCTGAGGCTTGTCATACATACACAATCCTATGTATGAAAACATACCTCTCCATCTGTTACACAATCCTGTGTATGAAAACATCCCTCTCCATCTGTTACACAATCCTACGTATGAAAACATCTCTCTCCATCTGTTACACAATCCTGTGTATGAAAACATATACCATCTGTTACACAATCCTTCATATGAAAACATCTCTCTCCATCTGTTACATAATCATACATATGAAAACATCTCTCTCCATCTGTTACATAATCCTACGTATGAAAACATCTCTCTCCATCTATTACATAATCCTACATATGAAAACATCTCTCGCCATCTGTTACATAATCCTACATATGAAAACATCTCTCTCCATCTATTACATAATCATACATATGAAAACATCTCTCGCCATCTGTTACATAATCCTACATATGAAAACATCTCTCTCCATCTATTACATAATCCTACGTATGAAAACATCTCTCTCCATCTGTTACATAATCCTACATATGAAAACATCTCTCTCCGTCTGTCATTCCCATCTGTTCAGACTGTTTGCATGAATGATTTGCCTGTATGATTTCAAATTTATGGCTGTGTGTATTTGCCTATTAAACGTGTCTCCTTAGTTATTTTGTATTGTTTTCCCAACAATATTTAAATCTTTTGATACAAACGTTGTACTTGGCTGTTTTATTTTCAGTTTAATCCATACATAAAATAGAACATTTAAACCAGATTTGTTGCATTTTGTCTTATATAATAAAATACTTTTTTTTACAAAAAAATTAAGGTTTTTTTTTGTCCATTGTGTTTGTAAGTTTCTTTTACTTTTCTTTTTTTTTTTAACTTGTTTATAAAAGAGTTGATTTTATAGAGAGAGTAAGATTTAGTAAACAGCAAAGCTGCTTATTAAAGCCCACTTTCTCGAGAAATTTCATTGAACTAAACTGGAACATTTGATAGTTTGTTGGTGATCCTTAGAACCAGCAAATTTCAGATATTTGCCCATGAAAGTATTTGCAACTCGAACCCACTAGAGCAGTGGTTCCCAACCTGTGGTCCACGGCATGCTATCTGGTCATCTGCGAATAGATTATCAATGTGGTATTAAGCGCCATCTGCCAATAAAATAGATTTAAGAGCTCATGGCATACCATTAATATGTATAACCTGTTGGTCCATAACTTTTATGCAGGTGGGAAAATTGGCCCTTGGATATCAATTTTTTTTTAAATTGGCACTTCAAAAGAGACTAGAGCTGGGGTTCTAGAACCTACAGGACTGACTCAAGTGAAAAAAAAAAAAACCCAGAATCTTAGCATCACCTAGGTTCTATTTATTGCCTTAGTTAATGAAGAATTCTCAGCCTGGAAAGGAGATCTACAGTCATAAAATACCACTGAACTAGAGCATGTTGACTTTTTTTTTTTTTAGATCCTCAAAGCTTGCTAAGAAGCAGGCCTCTTAACAAACTTTCAGTCATTACATATACTCAGGACTTTCAAGACTGACATTAGAAGTAAAACGTTCATGCCTTCCGTCTTACTCTCAGCTTGACCTTTGTGATCTGAGCGGCAAAGGGAAACCACCGTTTATTTTCAAAATGGCGCCTAATCTAGTGTTATGGAAATAAGGTGTTCGGACCAGAATTCAATGCTCACTTACATACTGAAATCTGATTTTGTTAATAATATTGACCCGTAAATTTCCTTTACGGCTATCCGGACCAGAGGTACCACCGACAAAAACCAGGTACTGCTCGATTTCACATAGTCGTAGTTATGCCCTGGGCTGACCACGAATTATCCGATTTGCTAAAGGATTGGCTATTTTCGGCGTGACCATCGATTAGGCCAGAACGTGTTTGACGCCCTTAAGCTTCGTTGTCTTTCCGATATTTCCGTGTTCTCAAAACTTTGTCATCGTTCTGTGGTTTACCATCTTTTTCGTCACTCACAAATTCCTTGTTGAAACTTTTTTTTTCCAGTTTTTATTCACAATGACTAAAATTCATATAAATTCATTGATCTAGACCTCGGAAACAACTGATCCAAACGCCTTACGGTTATTTTTATTACTAGCGAAATCTAAAAGTCAACAGATATTTATATACATAAAACACACAAATTTCAAGTTGTATGGTGTAAAAGATAGGGGATATGTCAACAAAATCATATCAGAAACGTTCCAGAACGTCATCGAAATGATTTTTTTTTGGGGGGGGGGGCCGGGGCGGGATCTAATACTGAAGTTTTTAACTTATAAGAGCTAATGGTTTGCGTGGGTTCGACTTGGTCTGTTTCAGCGTAAATGCGAGTTGCATATTCTTTTTATTCTGCCCCGGACAGGTGAAGACGTCTAGACACAAGTTTTGTGTTGATTGGGAAGTGGATAGCGTACGGCTGTGCTTCTCGGCCGACTCCACACCCTGATAACCACAGTGACCCCGATCACGCTGATCGGGCCGCACCTGATACTGGAAGAATCAGTGAAGAGGTGGGATAGGATCTTGTCCAGATGTAGTTCGCTGACACTACACCGTCACTCCAGAATCAGTGAAGAGGTGGGATAGGATCTTGTCCAGATGTAGTTTGCTGGCACTACACCGTCACTCCAGAATCAGTGAAGAGGTAAGATAGGATCTTGTCCAGATGTAGTTCGCTGACACTACACCGTCACTCCAGAACAACTCATCTTGCCATCTCTCTCTCTCTCTCTCTCTCTCTCTCTCTCTCTGAACCTTAAGTGCCCAGGGCACATGGGGCTTCCGCAAAGGTTTTCCACAAATGCCTGTCCTTTGCCTTTTTTTTTTCTGCTCTTGCCCAGGTGAGCCCTCTATTGCTAAACATCCTTTCTGTTGTTCTTCTCCATGTCTCTTTTGGTCTACCCTTACTTATGTTCTTCTGTGGTGTCCATCTTAGTGCTATTTTTGGTAGTGAGTTGTCAGTCATTCGGAGCACATGTCCCAACCATCGCCAGCGTCTTTCCTCAATAATTTTCTTTTCTTCATTTTTCAACATAATCTCCATTTCTCTCCACACATTTTTCCCATCCCTCTGCAAGTTTGAAAATACCCTCCCGGTAGAATTCCGCTCCGGCTGACCGAAGGCACAGACGCACTGCTTTCTGGACGTTCTCTCGTGTGTCGTAGTGATGGCCTCGCAATTGTTCTTTCACAAAACTGAAAAGATGATAATCACTGGGTGCCAGGTCGGGGCTAAAGGCAGAGTGCGGAAGAATTTTCCAATCTATTTTCTGATATCGTTTCGATATCTCTGATGAAGGTCTTGAGTGATAGTTTTCCTCACAGCTTGTGATCTTTAGTCAACAAACGTGGGACCCAGCGGGCACAAACTTTTCTGTAGCCTGGTGTTTCAGTCATTTTCTGTACTGCATTGTGTCCTATTCCAAGATTTACAGCGATTTCAGATACTGTGACACGTCTGTCTTGTTTAATGACGTCGTCAACCCTTTACATGTTGCGTTCAGTGGAGGCAGTTCGAGGGCGACCTCTGCGAGGCATATCTTGGATGCTCGTGTTTCTATTTTTGAAATGTTTTACGCCTCCTAACACTGCTAGCACCCATACACACATCTCCATAAGCAAGTTAACGTCTTTGATAAATTTCAGCAGCGGGGATTTCCTCTTTAACGAGGAACTCAATAACAGCACATTGACGAAACGAAACTCCTGCACCCGCCATTGTGTTTCTGCTCCGCGTGGTCACGTCACGCTTGATGGTAACGTCATATGACCTCTACTTGAAGTTCAAAGGATTCAGTTTAAGGTGATACATTTATATTTTCTCAATCTATAAATTCTGATTTTTAAAAAAAATTTGTTCATGACTTTCGGTATGACCTTCATATGTACGTATGTATGCATGTTTGTATATATGTATGTGTGTACGTCCATGTGTGCTGTCTGTCTCCAATTGTTTTGAAATTGCATGGGAAATTAACGAAAACTTGTCATGACTTTGGCAATTAAAAATAATCAAATTCACCAGCAGAATCATCTACAAGTCTCGTTTTACAAGGAAGTCTCAGATCTGTTATTACACGTATCTTATGCTATGGCATGAACGAACGAAAGAAATTTATTTTCAAAGGGTGAACAAAGATAGAGATTATGTGATGATGAATTTGGTGACAGATGGCGCTGGATACAAGAAGACTACTTCAAAATAGATGTCACCAGAGACCTATAAAAAAACGCGGACAAACAAAGTCGAATCGAAATTACATAGAGCAAGAAGGGAGTCTATACGCTGAGTCAAAACTGTAAGAGTTCCTGTCTCATTTTATATTAATATTTAATCCAAAATGTTAAAACTTATGAATTTTAACAAAGCTTTCGCAGACTACACGTAGTTTGCCTGGAAGTTTAGCTTTATGGATTGGCCTATCGGTTGCTGTGTAGGAAAACATGATCATAGTGCAAAAATTACGTCACGATCGATGAGCTGCTGGAGGTGCCAGACAGCGGTGTGGAAATATGGAACAATAAATAAACAAAAAGGGAAAATGTAAAGAGACAAGTCACTCATTTTGGAAACTCCGATCTGGCGCCATTAGAGATAGAATTAAGTCACACATACCAGACGTATGAAATCCTAAGTTAACTTATTAGCTCTGAGAGTGAAAGTCAGTTATATCATTGTTCAATTAACAATTGGATCGTGATTTTAAGTACAAGGAATATTAAATAAGGCTAATATACTGTTCAATAAAAAAAACGCAACAAATACGATGTTGCGATTTAAACTGATGGTTACTGATCAGACAAGGGCAAATTGCATGAAACGTTTACATGGACATCATCTTCACGTGCTGACCTGAATTGTACTCTGCAGATGATTCCTGGGCACAGAAAAGCAACACTAGTCAAAACAGCGTTTTTGACAATAACTTATGACATATTCACGAGAATCCCGTGAAACTTAATAATCACAAAACTCACTGATCATGTTATTGAATGACTATAAACGATTGACGCTCCTCGAATCAACTCATTTGACGATGTAATGCGCAAATATAGCCCATCTCACTACAGAACAACGATTCATCATCATTGGACGTTTACAGACTGGACAGTCACAAAGTTTAGTAGTCAGACAATTCAATGTGGTTACAAGCACAATTAGTCGCCTCTGGAGATGATTTCAAGAAACTGGCTCAGTTGCAGACCAGCCGCGCGTGGAAGACCCATAGTTCTGCCGAAGACCGCTTCATACGGCTGCGTCACCTCAGTATTCGATGTGCATCTGCGTCCTCAACAGTACAGTCAATGACAGTAGCTCGTCGAATTTCAGATCAAACGGTCAGGAACTGGCTGCACGACGCTGGTCTTTGGGCTAGAAGACCTTATAGAGGTCATGTTCTTACGGACTGGCATCGTCAGAACCGACTGCAGTGGGCGAACCAACATCGTAAATGGACCGTTGTGAATGGTTGGAAAAGGGTTTGGTTTAGTGATGAATCATTCTTTCTGCTCCTGCGACACGATATACGGAGAAGAGTTTACCCGCAGTCCATGAGCGCTACGCCCAGAACTGCGTGGATGAGGCTCCTCCACATGATGATGGACGTGTACTGGTGTGGGGAACGATCAACTTCATGGGAAGAAGTGACCTGGTACAAATTAAAGAACGCCTGAATGCCCAACGATACGTCGCTGAAATTCTTCGTTCTTGCGTCCTTCCACTTCTGGCTGCACCAGGGTCGATTTTTCGGCAGGATAAAGCTCGGCCTCATGTGGCACAACTCACCACCCAGTTCCTCGCTGACAACACTGTCCAGACCATTCCATGGCCATCCATGTCATCCGACATGAACCCAATAAAAACAGTTATGGGATTAATTCAACAGACAAGTCCGCCAGCGAGACATGGCACCAACCAACCTCCGACATGACAAGTGTCTCTTGCACTGCGGGAAGAGTGGGAAGCCATCCCATAACAACAGACCCAACGGCTAATCGGATCCATGTCAAGGAGATGTCGTTCTCTGATAGAGGCCAGAGGAGGCCATACATCTTACTGAAACGAAGCCTTAGTCGCAAAGAATAAAAGTGCAAATCAGATTTAATGACTATCATTTCATTGTTAACATCTTAAAGTTTCTTCATGCCAAGATTGAAACATTAATTCCGTATAATAATATGTTGATACAAGTTTGAAATTTGGTGTCCATTACGACTACAGTAGTGTTGCGTTTTTTTTTTAACAGTGTATATTTGTTTCTTTGAGAAAACTATCAAAATCAGAAGAAGAAAACTAGCTTTTTCATAACGATTGAGTGATTGTTAATCTCCAGGGAACTGCACGGTTAGGTTCTTTACAACCAAAGATGGGACTATTTTAGTACAGGCGTGCTGTTGGATGGGGAACGAGATACAGGGACATCACTGAAATCTTAGAGTGTTCTCATGAAGCTGCTTCTGGAAAGACTCCACCATATGACTGGAATTGTTCTCAGTTTTCCTCGTCCTGAGTTGTCTACTGTTTTGAATGCCGATCCATCAGTGTATATCTGATATATTTTTTTTTTCTTAGAGTAGTTGGCAATCTACGTGTATCTGTTCCGCTGTGAGTACTGGATTTTTTTAGCTTCACTCTTTTTGTTTTCCTTCACTTTATCAACATTTCTTTATGGATATTTCAAGGGAGAATATTTATACCTCTCCATTGCCTATATAGACGTATTTTTCATTATATGGCTAAGTTGTTGTCAGTTTTGTGTCAAATTCGCGTGCATTTTTCATGTTATCTCTTCCCTGACAATTCAGAAACTTGGTTCTGGACTTTGTCAGCTTGCGTACGAGTCCTCCTTGATATTGTGGCCTGCAGTGGGAAGATGTCATTTGTTGTGGATGTAACAATTTATATCTGTACCGATAGTTGTCTGATGTTTTAACATTGTGTGTACAGCATGGGTTAGTGTACGGCTACAAAACTTGACGAACAAACAACGACGGGTAAAAAGTAGAACATAGTTTAGCGATCTGGACCCGGAGGGGGGAGGGGAAGAGGGAGGGAATGTGTGTGTGTTTGTAGAGAGAGAGTCATTTGAGAGAGGTGAATGAACGGTGTATGATGAACGTTCGAAGATGGCTGACTGGTATATGTTGCTGTGATGATGGCTGTATTTGTCTGTTAGACGGTAAGCAGAGCATGCCTGGAGGAAGTATAATCGCCCATCATTGCAGTGTTATTGTGCTTCCTGAGAACTTGTTTACCGTTAGTCTTCACCGCCCTGCATTAAAAACTCCGTATGGCCTTGACCAGCAAGCGTTGTTACTTGCCTTTGGTTGCCCTTGCAAGGATGGTGTTCCAGTAGTTGTCACACGCATGATTACAACCGAAGGACTTTGTTTCACTTTTGTTCCCTCTTCTATACGATCACTTATATAGAATTAAGGGAACACTTACACGCTCTCTCTCTCTCTCTCTCTTCTTTCTCTCTCTCTTCTCTCTCTCTCTCTCTCTCTCTTCTCTCTCTCTCTCTTCTCTCTCTCTCTCGCTCGTGCACACACATACGGACGTACAGTCAGAGAAGTACACATGTGTACCGGGACTTTCACAGTGAGTCCGAGGTCGTACATGCAGTTCTCTTCAGTAACTTTTTTTGTCTTTTCATAAAACTATATAAGCGAGTGGGAAAGCAAAGAAACTAATAAAATGACACAAGTTTACAAAACAAGAACGAAACAAAACAAACATGATCAACTAAAAGTATGTACCCACAACAGCAGAACTGATCCTGCTAGCGAAACAATAACATGAGCAGGCTTGATCACACCGTGAAATTTATATAAAAAGTTTTATCACAAGCATAAAACACTTCCAGACACATCGACTAAGACACCAACACACAGTGTTGTACCATGCACATATAATTTTATGAAATATTGAAATTTGAGTGTTAATTAATCTATAAGCAAGTCCGAATTAACTTGATCTAAGTTCTGTTTTGTTCCGAATGAACGAGAAGCGATATGCATTAGTCACTGGTTATGTTCAGTTTTCATGTAAAGTATATGTTGTTATTGTTCAGTATTGTTTGTACTCAAAGGTATTGCTTTTTTTTTCAAATTTTCCTCTGCTGTTTAGAACGTGGACATTTACATATACATTATTTGTCTCTTGAGATTTGCTGACTTTGATCTAGATATAACCATTTAAAAAACCTTCCGCTCTAATTGTAGAATAAGACTATACCAAAATATGTTCGTTTATTTTAAAGCATTAACAGAATTGTGACTTAATTCCCGTTGGCTATCACATGAGGTTTGTGGATGATTTCGTGAGATCACATGAGGTTTGTAGATGATCTCGTGAGATCACATGAGGTTTGTAGATGATCTCGTGAGATCACATGAGGTTTGTAGATGATCTCGTGAGATCACTTCTAATCGAAGCTTCTGACGAGGACGCGTTGTCGCTTGTGTCGGGTGGCTCGCTCAAGTGTTGGGGCATATCCAGCCATCGAGCACGCTGTACCAGAAGTCTGTGGATAACAACATTTAAAGCAAGGGAATGTTACGTTTGATGTGGAGGAAATATGGGGGAAAAATAGCGTTATACAAATAGCAGGTTAAAACAAAACGTTATCCCTAATGTTGTTGTTATTACATCTTTGCATAACAGAACGGGGTCATCTGTTGCCGCGTCTATGGCGTAGAGCATGAAACATGGATGTAGCTTTAATGGGTTACGATGGCTTTGCTTAAATTTCCAGTCTGCATCCAAGAAGCAGCCATCAACCAGGCTGAAATAGCAAAACAGTTTGGTTTTTCTTTTCCCCGGGAGCATTTCCGAGAGGTAGGGCAGGATTTTGGTCATCCCCTGGGTTACAGTGTAACGATATCATAAAGAGATGCGCCACATTTAGACACTGGAAAAAAAACCAATGATGAAGTTGTACTACAGGTAAAACAAAAGTTTGTTATAAATTTCAAGCATGTATTGAATTTGTCATAAACAAGAGGATTCTCTGACGAATAAGTGCCTTTTTTTTCGTTATTTTTGTCGTCCTTGATAAAGGCATGTTGTCAAAACATCAGTTTGTTACTGATTATTTTGCAGGTCTACACGTTCGTCTCATTCCTTCTTTTGCCATTCCTTTTCATCTTTACTTCTTTCTGTCTTTTTCGTAAAATTACACCATACACTTCTGGCTAGTTTTAACTATTGCTATACACTATTGCTGTAACTGTGTCGGGTTGCAGGACTGACAGATTAAGGTCAGCAGAAGCTGCTCTGCGAAGTAAAATTTTGTTTTTCAGCTTCTTCAGAAACAGCTGACACTGCGTGTCTGAAAACTGTCTCCAGAGGGAAAAGAGCCATCAGATTTTGCGTCTTATCAGATTTGTATTATCAGATATGATATAATAATAGCAATAATAGACAGATGTGAAGCTTTAAGATAAGCTAGACGGTACAGCAACACTCACCGGCGCTGTCTGCAGAGAAGTGACGTAACCAGAGCAGTCAGTAGAAATATGGTACCAACAGACACGCCTAAAACAGCTGGCCAGTATCGCATGAAGACGATTCCGACATTAGACCCTGATGTATCTTGAATGCTACTCAGCTTTTCTGGTGTAGGCATTTGGGCGGGGTTGTCTCCGGAATAGGGTGTCTTGTTTGTACTGTATCCTGTGTACAGCCCATTTCGGGGGACGCTTACGGTTGGGCCGTTGCGTATGTTCTTGATGTAGTTCCTCAACTTATCTAAGTTTATCTGACGGTGCACAAGGTTTTGGTGGAGACCGTTCTGCGACCTTGATAGTTTTGGTCGCGGCAATCCAATGGGGTGTCGCTTCGGATGTTTACTTCGTTGGTTGCTGAAGGTTGGGGTGTGCAGAATAAACCCCACTTCAGGCAAGGTATTTGTTAAAGGGTATTGAAAAAATGGACTCAACGTAAGTTCTTCACCCAAATAGCGATGTTCGGGGATATATGAGATTTTAGTGTCAGCTCTGTCAAAATCTGGTAGCAACATTACAGACTGAACTTTCTGATTATTTGAATATTCAGAGCCGTTTTTTATCCCATTTGATCTTTTCATTTGTTTTGATGTCGCGGGAATACCTAACCTAGCTGTACTGGAATTGTAAGTGCTTCTTTGTGTTGTGCTTGTAAAAATTGTTGTGCTAACTAATGCTTTCCCTGTAACATATGAAGAATTGCTTGTTGCACTCCCTTTCGATGAAAGTTTATTTGGCTCTCCGACCTTACCAGAAGCTGAAAACAATGTAGCAGATTCTATACTTCCATTTTTCGCTGTTCTGTGCATGCTAAATGTTGATTTAGGTAACATCGTTGTATTGTGTGCGCTAAATATTGATTTAGGTAACAAACTCCAAGGTTTACTTGGTGTTGTAGATAATACCTTTGACTGAGTGTCGATGTTTTTATCTTGAAATAATCGCATGGCCTTGGGTTTAATGAGGGAACTATTTTTTAGTGTAGTGATTGTATCTTCCTTTTCTTTCACAAACTTTCTTGTGGTTTCCCTGGTAGAATGGTTGACGTTTAAATTTGGCGTTGCTGGCATTTTATCCTGTGCTGTTTTGTTACTGAAAATCTTTTGAGAAGCTACAGTGGAAGAAACGTTACTCATATGAGGAAGTAATTTATAGGACACTTCGTCATCCATGATTTTGTTTACATCAGACATGAGTTTTAATGAAATAGCAGCGGATTTGGCTTTTGGCTTTAGACTGTTGACTTCTTTACTCATAGTTGCATTAGTTCTCTTGCTGTTGGTCTGCAGAATGACATTCATGAGATGCAGGTTACTCTTGAACAAGCTTATCATTTTGGAAATATCCTGTTTAGATTTATTAACAGAGTCTGGCAACAAGGCTCCCACGACAACATTTTTTGAGGGTAATATTGTAGTATTTCCTCTCATCGTATAACTGAATGTGCTTGGTCCAGATGCCGTTACTCCACGAGGAATGACAGGTGTTCCTGGCTGGGTGTTCACTGCCTTGTACGTCGTAACGGTTGTAGACACAGGGTGTTTTACAAACACTGTATTTGTGCTTCCCAACGTGTGTCGACGACTGTTCAGTTTTGTGTTTTTCGCAGATGTCACAGAGTTTGCAATATTATTGAACATTTTTCTGGAATCAGTAGTGTAACTTGTATGTAGATTTGTAGGACTCTTTCTAGTGTTGCCATCAACATTTTCCGTCCTGTTATGATAAACCAACGTATTCGAATTTTCTGCTTTCTGTATATTGCCCCTCTCGACCTGGCTGTAACTATTGGTGTGCGTGCGATTAGTGTTAGGATATGCAACCATATTTTTCCATTCATCACTTTGACTCTTAAAGAAAAAATTGTCATTCTCTGTGAGTTTAGGCATACTCTTTCTTGATTCATTCTGCTTACTTGGAGGTTCCATGAATTTGAATACAACATTTTTCACAGTATGATCATCTCCTACATATTTATGAAATGATCCTGTTCCATAAACATTGGATTTATTATTCACCATATTATTGTTTTCGTTGTGACTCATTGTTTTTACATTGCTGTTTTCTGTTATACCATGATATGAATTGGCTGAATATGGTTTTGAGGTGCCGTTATTTGGCATTATAAACGTATTGCTCGTAAACTTGGCCTGTTCTTTGGAAGAATCAAAATGTTTTCTTTCGTTTGAAATGCCTTGATGAACTTGTCGTCCACTTCTGCCGGCATCAGTTGGCGAAGCCGTTGTAACTAGGTTCAGACTGTTTCCAAAAGAGATTTTATCTTTCAAAGATTTTGCGCTTGAACTTGTGTTAAGGATGATTCCTTGTCCACTGGAGAATGTATCAACATGAATCTCTTTTGTTGAAAGTATTCTGGTAGTTTCGAGACTACCGTGCCACTTAACATCTTTCAGTGGTTTTTCAAGTCCATTATTCTTCAGCGCCAAACCAATCGAATTATTTTCTTTATTTTTGCGTAAAGATAAATTCAGATTACCAGTTTCTGCGTCCTTCGTGACAATTTTGCTTGCTGCATCGAAGGCTGAAGTGTCTGGTGTAGATTTAACAGACTTATTTCTAAAAATATTCTTATCTGTTTGGATAAAGTTTCTTGATTCGTGGTTTATTTTCGGAGAAAAGACGAACATTTGAGTGCTGGTATTCTGACTCTTCATTTCTTGGTTTCTGTCTAAACTAGATGAAGGCTGTAAGTTAGACGAAGGCTGTAAATTAAATGACTGGTTATTCATTCTATGTTTCGCATCCAGGAAATCCGGATTTTGTCCTGTTCTTACTTTATCCGCAACTAGCGCTTCATTGAATGATTTAACAGGCGGTAGTGGTTTTGATGTATTCATATGATGCTTTTCACTGAGTGAATGATTGACTGATGTTACTTGTAGCCTTCCTTTTGCCTCATTTTGACTCCACAGGACATCTCCAAATTTTCGCAAAGCTGTCTGGTTGTTAAATTCTTCAAAGTAATTCGTATCAGACTGCAACCCTCTGACTCCATTTGTTATTATTAATGTGTCTGGGGCCCCTGTTGTTTGCCTTGAGATGGTGTTTTCTTTCAGGCCGTACTCTCCTCCAGGAGATTTGATGGGGTGACTGGAAGTAAACTCCGTTTTGTGCGATTTTCGACCATCAGAGTAATCCTTCTTTGGTTTGAGTTGGTGATCATTACTGTTTAGTTCTTCGAGCTTCGAGAAGGAATTAATACTTGAATATTCTGCAATGTTTGAATTGTGTTTTTCGTCAGCATCAGTATGTTGCCGAGGAATTGCAACCACTCCCGTACTTTCTTGACTGGTGTGGTATACATCAACAGATGGCACACGTGAATCTTTATTGTTTAATTGAAGGTTTTCATGAATGTGATCAGGTAATGGTTTTTCTTCAGTTCGTGCTACTAAGCGGATCTGCACCGGTTTTAGCTCTTTGTCGGAAACAAAAACGTTCGAATTACCAATTTTTGATCTTTTCTGTGCTTGAAGTTTGTCCTCGGAAATATTGTTTGAAGAAATATCATAGTCAGGATTATATGTGGGTTTCATAAACACCGTTTTACGAGGGTTAATTACTGCTTTCAGCGGGACTGGCTGTGCTGTTACGAACCACTCGACTGGAGCATGCGTCTGAAACTTTACTGCTTTCAGAGACTTGATGTTATGTCGCAGAAGCTCACCAGCGCTTGACGGTTTTGGTGTCTTTGGCTTTGCTTTATACAACCTCACAACAGATGTTGTGGGATTCACAGTGAATGTGTCTTTTCTTAATTCAGAATAGTTTCCATCAGTTTCGGACTCCTCGGATAGGTCAGAAGGTTGTATATTTAAAGATTCATTTTCATGCACGTAGTTATAACGTAACGATGAGAGACCAGTAATGGATCTAGCGATTGTCATATCGATGTTAGCTTCTTTACTTTCGTTCTTATTGTCTAATATTATCAAACCGTTTGGTCTTGTATCCACACTAAACGTTTCAGCATGTTCTTTCGATTCTCTGTTAATGTTTATAAAGTCATTACTTGGCAGGTCGTTTATTTTATCATTCCGTTTTCTGGTATCCTCCAAGTGTAGATTATTTATTTTATTTAATTTTTGCAAATCGTATGAACTGTGGTTCATTTTACTTAGGTTCGTGAAGTTCAGAAATTCGTTATAGTCAGATCTGATTACACTTGTAGTATCCGGGACAGATTCTTTAGCCTCATCTGTTATCATATTTACAGTCTTCAGTCTGCCTCGTGGTACAGTAGCTAGTAGCAAGTCTGACCTGACTGTGACTGTGCTAGATAGCAATACATTCTCTGTAGAAAAACCTATGAACTTTGAACTGACTTTAGCAGACTTATCTGCGAGCACTAGTGTGTTGTTCTGCCAGTTGGAGCTTAATGTTTCGTGTTGACTTTGAACAACAGTATTCTGCCCCAATTTAGGTTCATTTCTAGTTTGATTGTGGTGTGAAATATCGATACTTCTTAAGGGCAGGTTTTTTTCCTTTGAGGGTATCAGATCTTTTGTGGCTGAATACTGCACCGGAAACTTGCTACTGGCGGCAGCTGCATTTATACTTACCTTGGCCCGAGAATAAGGCTCTACTTTTGGAACTTGTTCCAGAAACTGAGAACTTACATTTCTCGATGTTTTGGAAATCATATGATTAGCTGCATTTGAAACCCCGTTCAGTAACTTAGGTCTGTATTTTGTGCCAGTTTTTACACCTACTTTGGAAGTTGTAGCTTGAAAAGCGTGGACGTGATACATTGGTTTTGTGTCGGTAGCACTGTTACTTTCTTTTGATGTTGAATCGATATTCTTCAGTAGACTGTAATCAAGAGGATAAACTGAGGTATGAGACTGCGGAAGTGTAGGCTCCGACAGCAAAGACTTAGTAGATAAACTCAAATTCCGGACGGAGGTTTCAACATTAGACAAAAGGCTATGTTTAATATTTGAGGTTTCACTGCCAGAACTGTTAATAGTTTTCTGGTGGGGCTGAAGTCCATTAGAAACAGGTGTAGGATTCTGGTCATTATATGGGGGAGGTAATTTTTTATGTGCTCCGTTTTTGCTGGTAAAACTTGATGTTTTTGAATTCGTCAAACGATAAGCAACAAGTGAACCCGAAGTTTTCTTGTGTGTGAAAGTATTATTATTTATTGTATCCTGTCGCTGGTTAGTTACTTTCTGACGCAATGGCGCAGCCAAATTATGATCGACTCCACCTACTTCCAGGTCAGTCTCTTCTTCTGAGCTGTTCATCAGATTTGACACTTCTGGTGAACTGTGTTTTCTTTCGTTTTGGTTACTGGTACGATTCTGTGATTTTCTTCTCTTGAAATGAGATTTTTTAGCACTTAAATGCATTTTTCTTATTTTTTTAGACTTGTTTAAGGATTTTGATGGTATATTGCCACCCAAGGCTGTCACCACATGTGAATCACCGATGCTAGTCGTAGATGTGACATTTTCATTGTTTTCACCGTTTCGACCGTCTCTTGCGTCTTCCATTTTCATTTCAGCACTACTGCCTACACTTGAACTTCCGGCACGTTTTCTGGTGCCGTAATTTTGTTTTCTTTTAAGCACAT
This sequence comes from Achatina immaculata, assembly GCA_009760885.1. Classification (NCBI taxonomy): domain Eukaryota; kingdom Metazoa; phylum Mollusca; class Gastropoda; order Stylommatophora; family Achatinidae; genus Lissachatina; species Lissachatina immaculata. The sequence goes on from CM019691.1 coordinate 10,353,680, forward strand.
TTCTTGATTTGAATGGTGAACGTTTGTTACTAAAAGTCGTTCGAATCCTGGGTCTACCTCGCAGACTAACTTGACCAGAAGATTCTGGTCCACGAAAATGCTTCGGTTGAACAGTTCTAGGAGACGTAAAATTGAAATGTTCTTGTTTCTGGGTGGATAGTAAATGAGGAGCAGCTGATGTAGGAAAATATGTTTCTTTAACAATGTTACTAGCTAAACTTTTCTGTGCTTCCTGGTCAGTCTCCACAATAGCAGATGATATCCTTGATTTGTGTTTAAACAGCGCTGTTCTGTGACGAAGGAAATGACCTGATTTAGAGCGATTGATCTGATCGTTTATATCTGAGTTTGTGGTCGTCTGTTCTGGGCTGTCCTCATTTATATGTGGGTTTTTAAACATTTTTCTTCTCTTGGATTTTAAGAAGTTTCCTGGTATCGACCCAGTACTTTTTGTCATTTTTATCGGCAGGTTTTGTTTTAAGTCTTCTTCCTTGTAAACATTAAAGTCAGCGATGGTCCTCGAATCATGTATACTCCTGGTTGTCGTTCGGGAAATTGTTTCGTTTACAGCACCCGCTGTAGTAATGGTGTATTTAGCTTTGGTTGTTGTGGTGTATCTTGTGTGTTCGTCTCTCTTTTGACTCAGAGCGGACCACTCGAACATCAGACTAGGAAATATAACATTTACATTAATTATCATGAAGGCGGTACAGAACAGTAGTTCATGTGAAAGCATAAATTTTGTTTTATTCAAGGCTTCTGGATATTTAGTATAAATTTTTTTGTTTTCTATTAAAATAGTATGCGTTTTACACAAGACCATTACCAGAGTTTGTCATTTTAAAAAATATTTGAACCAGGAGGCAAAGGCGCAGGACTCAAGATGAGTGACATAGTGATCATTTGGCAATAGCTAATTGCTCACCTCAAAACTGGAGAACTATAGAAAGCCAAGACCTTATTATGCCTCCTTTCTGCCCATGAAACAGACAGTAGTCTGGCCAATTGAATAGCAACAGAAAGGCGAACCGAAAGTGCGCCGAGCCTAAATCAGATGTGTCGGACTAAAGGGCGCATACAATACAATGGAACCAATACTCTTTTGAGGACAAACATCGAAGAAGAAGAAAAAACGGTGGGGGGTTAGCTGGTAAATTGTGGTGTAAAAAGAGTGAGTATGTAGCAGATCATCTTAGACTACAAGAAAGCTGGTCACTAGCATAACTGGACAGGCCTAGAAGCAGAAAATGAAAGACTACAGATTACTTTCTTCCCCTCCCCCCACCTCTCTCTCTCTCTCTCTCTGTCTCTCTCTCTTTCTCTTCTTTCCAACCTTTTAGGGATGTTAATAGAATAAATAGTATAAAAGTAAAAGTGATGAATCTGCAAAGTAAGCTTCTCTATCCTAATAAATACTTACTGATATTGATCATGTTTTTTAATTACTCATATAAACTTGCATACTGATATATAAAAATGAAAATAATGTAACATTTAAAAATATTACAGCCAGATATACTATACTATAATAAATAATGTATTACCCCAGTTGACATTTGGATGTAAGAGGTCATGTTTCCTTAATCACGAGGGTTGATTGATAAGTTCTCGGCATAAGGTAAGATACTTGAAACGCACAGTTGATATTAGGTGCATTTGTAGATAAGTTAATGTAAGATTAAACACCAAGTTTCAAGAAATTAACTGCAACCAATTTTTTTTACAGGCTACTGAAGTGGTAAGGGGTGGCAGAAATTGAGAAAATGGATAAAATTTCACATCCAGCAGTCATTCGCTAACTCTGCATCAAGGGCTTATCATCGAAGGAGATACATGAGGATATGGTAAAGACTATATGGGAGAGAGCCCCTTCTTGCAGCACGGTGAAGAAATGAGCAGCTCAATTCAAATATGGAAGGGAGAGTCTGGAAGATGATCCCCGTCCAGGAAGACAAAGAACGGTAACCACTGATGAAACCACCGGCAGAATCCATGACATGATAATGGAGGATCGACGACTAACTGGGCGGTACATTGCTACTGAGATGGGCATCTCCCAGGAACGTGTTCATGACATTATTCACAATGATCTTCAAATGACAAAGGTCTCTGCTCGATGGGTCCCGAAACTTGTTGGAGCTGATCACAAACGACAGAGTCTTAACATGTCAAGAGACAATCTTGGCCATTTTTCTGCGGATCCTGAAATTTCCTCAGCAATTTGTGACTCTGGATGAGACTTGGGTTCATCATTTTGAACCAGAAACCAAGGAACATTCGAAGCAGTGGAAACATCATGGATCTCCACATCCAAAGAAAGCAAGGTTGGGGTGGTTCTGTCTGCAGGCAAAGTGATGGCATCCATCTTTTGGGATTCAGAAGGTGTGCTATTGATAGACTGTCTTCAAAAGGACAGAACGGTCACCGGGGCCTATTAAGCTAATCTTGTGAAGCAACTCCGGGTCAAATTGAAGGAAAAGCGTCGAGGGAAATTGACGAGAGGAGTCATCTTTCATTAAGACAATGCTTCAGTTCACAAGTCGGCGGTGGCAATGGCTGCCATCCATGAATGTAGCTTTCAGCTTCTTGAACATCCTCCTTATTCCCCAGATTTGGTCCCTTCGGACTATTACCTGTTTACCAAACTCAAAAAGGAGCTCGGTGGTCGCAAATTTACTTCAGATGATGGCGTCATTTGTGCTGTAGACCACTTTCGACTGGCACAAGATGCTGACTTTTACAAAGAAGGGATCCGTATGCTCCAGGATCGCTGGACTAAGTGCATAAACTTTCAAGGGGACTATGTTGTGAAATAACCCAAAAACGTTGTTCACAAATAATCCGTTGTAGCTTAGGCCGAGAACTTATCAATCACCCCTCGTAACTAAATCAAAATGTAACTTTCTGCCTGAAGATGGTTCTTTTATATATTACTCCAGGCTACGCATGAACAGAAAATAACCTTTCTTTAGAAACACTAAGTTGTTGAACTTACACTGTTTTATCTGCTTGCCTGTTTCCTATGACTCTCTGCTTCTGAAAACGATTCTTCGTGTCACTGGGATCCAGCAGGAAGCGTCTTCTTTGTGTCAGGTCAGTTTCAAACCAGTCTACCAGGGTCGTTGTATGGTCAAAGTCGTCATAGTCGTAGAAGAACGCATTCATCTTGACCTGATTCTGGGAGTAAACAAAGTAACAATAAAACAACAGAAATGTTTGATTCTGGGAGTAAACAAAGTAACAATAAAATAACAGAAATGTTTGATTCTGGGAGTAAACAAAGTAACAATAAAACAACAGAAATGTTTGATTCTGGGAGTAAACAAAGTAACAATAAAACAACAGAAATGTTTGATTCTGGGAGTAAACAAAGTAACAATAAAATAACAGAAATGTTTGATTCTGGGAGTAAACAAAGTAACAATAAAACAACAGAAATGTTTGATTCTGGGAGTAAACAAAGTAACAATAAAACAACAGAAATGTTTGATTCTGTGAGTAAACAAACTAACAATAAAACAACAGAAATGTTTGATTCTGGGAGTAAACAAAGTAACAATAAAACAACAGAAATGTTTGATTCTGGGAGTAAACAAAGTAACAATAAAACAACAGAAATGTTTTTATTGAATGAGTTTCGACTACGGTATCTAAGAGCTGTTTGCTCAGTTCAAACTAAAAATGTAACAAAATACATTTAAAAAAATAATTCAAGGGAGCACATATTAGGTGCAACCACACACGTTTGATAAAATAAAACAAGGGCTATTCTGTTATGAAGATATAAAAATAAAATATCTGATCTTATATCCTTCCCGTGCCGTTAAACGTCATATAGGGCTCGCAGAGTAGTTCGCCAATTTTTCCTGTCTTCGCCGAGTCTTTCAACCTCATCAATGGATTTTATGCCTGTTAATTTGGCCTCTCTTAACAATGTCCTCTTCAGAGTTTCACGCGATCTGCCTCTTTTTCTTTGGCCTGTTGTCTTCCACTTGATAGCTTGTTTTGGGATTCTCTGATCATTTTTTCTCATCAAGTGACCAACATATGTCCATCTCCTTTTCCTGATCGCCCATGGACTTCGTTAATTAACTCAAGACCGGTCTTTGTGAAAGCCTGTCTTTTTTTTCCGTTTCGACTCGAAGCCGTTGTCACAGACCGATGATACTGGTCCTAAAATGTCATACTTTATTCCAATCCAAATTTTTCTATTCCATTTTTAAATGTCTATGTCCGTTCCAGGCAGGACGTACCCATAGTTGATACATGTGGACCACTAGGTTGTTGAAGGTTAGATGGAAAAAAAATCGGGAAGGCTTCTCAGAAACATGAACGTACATCACAACGTGTAGTAGCTGTGAAAACCATTCTAATTATTTGAATAATTTTGTGAATATTTCAATTTTTATTGATAAAGATAATGAACTGTATGATGAAGTGAATTAAACGTTCCACTTTGCTTATGGTCTGTATGCCCAAAAGTCAGATTCGGAAAGTTACAGCAGCAGTGATTTTGACTGTGAAAGGGCGTTGCCTTTGATTGAAGTTGGGCTTAGCGCTTATGTTGATCTCTCTGAACCTTAAGTTCCCAGGCACATGGGGCTTCCGCAAGGGTTTTCCACAAATGCCTGTCCTTCGCCTTCTTTTCTGCTCTTGCCCAGGTGAGCCCTCTATTGCTCAACATCCTTTCTGTTGTTCTTCTCCATGTCTCTTTTGGTCTACCCCTACTTCTGTTCCCCTGTGGTGTCCATCTTAGTGATATTTTTGGTAGTGAATTGCCAGTCATTCGGAGCACATGTCCCAACTTATGTTGATACTGTCATGTTATTCCCAGAAAGAAAGACAAGAAATAACTTAGTTCTAATAATGAGAAAATAATATGACACTTACAAATTCTGCTCTGAATGGAAGGAAACTGGAGCTGCTCATAATAATCTTAATATCTTCTTGATTATATTTTATTCTTTACACAAACAAATATCAAAATATTTAGATTTGGCACTGTTATGAACTTCAGTGACTTCACAATCCATGCAAGTATCATAGAGTTTGGAACACTGGACTGTTCTACTGAAGCTGTGCATGCTCTATATGCGGCTTACATTAAGCAGACTGGGAGGTTATGCTTCGATATCAAAGATACAGATTACCAATAAAAAGGGCTACTTCACTAATGTTATATTTTGTTTGTGGTAATGCAGTCGGCTGTGTCCACACTGTGATTAATTTTTAGTTTAATTTGTATACTGTTTAACTTCACGTTTATCTTCTCAACAGATAATTTAAATTATACGCGATTATAGTCTATGTTAACAAATGTGTATTAAAACACACGTTAACTAAAAAAAAAGATAATATAGTGCTTGGATATGCTGCATAAATATTAACAAAATATAGGCATATTGATTAAATATCAAACAATTAGACACGCAAACAGACATTAACAATAAAATGCACTGATGTACATTCTTACATCTTCCGGCCATTCATCAAAAAGAACTGTGAGCAACAGGTCGTTGTCACTTGGTGCGAAGATGATGCTGTTGCTGTCGTATTTCAGCGGTCGGTGGAACAGAAATACGTGATCATTTGCTCTGTAAGACATATACAGTGGTAGATTTGAAAACAGTGATGGTGTCCAACATTAGACTGAATTTCAGTTTGGTGCAATTTTTTTTTTTTACAAGAATATGAACTTTAGAAAGTATAATGTTTCCAGTGTATATGATTCTGAACATTTGAGGCCTTTTTGTGTAGACACTTGTGAATGTTCACTTCTGTGCTCTCTTACTTTACTTTCCTCAAGTCTGGTGGTTTCCATCTTGCTAAATTTCTATTATTTCCGTTTTGTGCTTTTTATGTGCACAAATATTATACAGGATGATGGTATCTCAGTTATATATAATTCTCCTAATGTGTTTATTGTTTTAATGACATATTTAGTGCAGCATTATCCGATATCTACCACTGTCTTTTATTGAATTTCAGTATTTTGATCTTTTCTTTCCGGGAATTAACTGCTTGTATATCTCTCTCTCTGAACCTTAAGTGCCCAGGGCACATGGGGCTTCCGCAAGGGTTTTCCACAAATGCCTGTCTTTCGCCTTTTTTTCTGCTCTTGCCCAGGTGAGCCCTCTATTGCTCAACATCCTTTCTGTTGTTCTTCTCCATGTCTCTTTTGGTCTACCCTTACTTCTGCTCCCCTGTGGTGTCCATCTTAGTGCTATTTTTGGTAGTGAGCTGTCAGTCATTCGGAGCACATGTCCCAACCATCGCCAGCGTCTTTCCTCAATAATTGTTGTCAGTGGTTTCATCTGCATTTCTGCCAATAAAATGTTATTTCTTATGGTGTTTGGCCAAAATATTTTTTTAATTCTACGTAAACATTTAGTCTGGAAAGAATTCAACTTGTTTTCTATGGTTTTGGTGATTTTCCAGCATTCACTTCCATAGAGTAGTACACTTAGAACATTACTCTTAAATATCCTGATTTTCATATTTATGCTTAGTTTATTTGATTTCCATATATTCTGTAGCATTGCAAAAGCCTGGTTTGCTCTAGTAAGTCTGCTGTTGATGTCCTCTGTGCTGTCTCCATTTCCTACTACTCTGCTGCCAAGGTATACAAATTCGTTGACCTCCTCCACTAACTTGTTACTTGTTATCTACTCTGAGTACATTTCTGTTGTTCACATTTTGTTTCATTAACTTTGTCTTTCCTACATTGATCTTTAGTCCTATGTTGTTTGCATTCTGGGTTAACTTGTTTATTTTATCTTGCATATCTTTGTGACTGCTTGATAATAGACAAATGTCGTTCGCAAAGTCAAGGTCCTCCAGCACTGTGTCAAGGGTCCATTGTAATCCTCTGCGTTTGTCTGATGTTGCCTCCTTCATTAACCAGTCTACTGCCAAGATAAATAATGTTGGTGATAGTACACATCCCTGTTTCACTCCTGTTTGTACCCTAAAGCTGCTGGAGGTATGTTCTCCACAGATAACTTTGCACTGAAAACCCTCGTATAGGGCTTTGATTACATTAACTATTTTATGGGGGAGGCCATGCCATCTTAGGATTTTCCACAGTGCATCTCTGTTGACACTGTCAAAGGCTTTCTCAAAATCTATGAATAATGCATATGTTGTGCTATGCCACTCATTTGCCTGTTACTTGTATATGCTACTGTATTTATTTATCATTTCACAGGCAGAAATGTGTACAACAAAAAGTTATACTATCACTTTCTCTTTCAGCAAAACTATTGTACATAATTAACTATTCATTAACGGCTACACATGAAATAATATTAAGTAAAACGGCAAATTAACAGATATATATTCGTTTACTGCAGTAGCGAACAACTATGATGGATATATGTACGAGTATATTCAGTTACATACCTTCCAAGGCCAGTAATGATAAGTCTCATGACATAGTCGCACTGGTCCATACATACACTGGCGGGATCCTTGTGGGTAGGGTCACAGCAAGCACCATCGTAGGTTCGACCGGAAGGATTCTTAAAGCCAATTAGGCGGATGGTGAGTACCCCACTGCCCCATGTTTCGTCGATCTGGGTTAAAATGGCAAGAGGTTTAAGACATATGTTACCTACAAAAAAAACAAGCAGCACCACAGTAAACGAAGATTTAGATTATTTTACAAGGTAAAGTGAACAAACAAACTCGGGGATCACTGTTTTAAAGATTGGTACGCTAACGCCTTAATTTGCAGACTGTGAATCTTGTGCTGACTCTGAGAATAGCTCAGAAAGATTTCAAAATTACAGAGTAAAGTAAACATGTAAATCTTGTGTTTTCACAGCAAGATGTTGAAACTAAATAAGAATATTATATAGAAGTGTGGAAAGTAAAATATAAACATAAAAGCGAAGTATAAAACGTATGACATTACATTTTCATTGTTGTTTTAACGCATGTTTTATATTCATTTCAGTGATAGTTTGAGCTTGTAAGATTTTGGAGTAGAAAACACAGACATTTATTACGCCAGAATCACAGTTTTATTATGTGATTTAATCTTTTTTTTCCACCTCATAGCTTAAATAGTAAATCTTTTTAACCATACAGTTTTAACATTTTTTTCCCTGTTAACTCCGCATTCCTCATAAACTTTTCGGACGTGATAAAGAATACATCAAAATATTCTTCCTATTAATTAACACATCACACGTTAATTCCTAAGCTCTGTTCTGACATTTTAAAATGTAGGCGAAACTCCGAGAGCTGATTGTAATTACAAGAAGCGCTGCTTGAGAGATTGATCATGATAATGATGATCTTAGCCATAAAAAGGTACAGGAAAAGCTAGCAAGCAAGATATACAAATGTTACGTAAACTATCTTACTTACCGTAAAACATATCAGAATGGCACAAACAAAGTGCCCAACTAGAGGTGTCATCCTTTCTATCCAAAGTCCAATACTGGCTTTTTTTTTTCACCCTACCTCAAGCCATTTTTTAACAAATGCTAACGGCAAGACTCATCTAGCACTAAATCCAGAAGTTTCATACAAAGAAAGATCTACAGACAAGCAAGAACAAATTGCAAGTAGTTTTGATTATTTAATACTATGAAAATATGTGCAATACTAAGCCTGCATTTCAGAACCACTTTATTGATGTGCTTTTCCAGTGTAAGGAAGGGAAAATGATCACGATTTACGCTGAAATTCTAGTACTTTAAGACTTCAAGCTGTGAACTATTTTTTGCGCAAAAGTTCCGTTTCGAGTTCATCGAACAGGTGTAGTTCACGCAAAAGCTGTTACATCAGGTTCCGAACTTTGTGACAACGATGTGGTCTGAAAACTATTATAGAGAACTGACTATGAGCAGAAGCCACAATTTACTGGCTTTTGGGACCGCACGCGAAACGGCGCGACGCGAAAAGAAAATATTCATAAAATAACGATAACACATCTACATCTCTGCCCCCGCCATCTGAGTTTCACGCGTTTACTCCAACATGAGGGCACCGTATTCAGACCAATCGCCGCTTTGCGACTCGCAAAATCAAACACCGTGTTCAGAGATCAGTATGACCTTCAGCATTTTTACCTCAGCAATCTTCACCTGGTTATAAAAATCTGAGATATTTCCTGACCTGTCTGGACGTCACACCAAAAATCCGGTGCTCGAGAGCCAATAGCCCTCCCTTAAGCTCACAAACTCCGTGTGATTAATAATTTTAAACCTTGCCAACCCCCAGTGATTAAACTCGCGTGTCGTGGAGGAAGCTTCGTCCAGGAGTTTCTTGTTTGACACAAGCGCCCAGTGTCTATTGGCCAACACGGTGGACTTTTCCCTGTCTCCGACGAATAATAAAGATCGGGAAAACAGTTAATAAGAAAAACACTTTTTTAGCACAAATAAAATTAGGCTTAAAATACTTCAGCTTGGTATTTTTTAAAAAAATGCACGCGTATTTCGTTCAGGATGACCAAAACTGGAAATTGCTTTGAAGAAACATGAAAAACTCTCGAGTTTGTTTTTCATTTAAAAAAAAAAAGAGAAATGACACGTGTAAGAAAACACCATCAACTGAAGTTCTGATAATGAAACATTTCTGTATATGTGGAAGTATGAGCCGTGTCTGGAAAAGCAGAACTGTAGTCACTACTCTTCGCGCAGAAAGTCTTTGTTTATTGTTTCATAAATGAATACATTGTCAGAAGCCTAGCCATCGCGTTATTGTTCAATCGTTTGCAAATGTTGACTTATTTAAATTCAGTTTAGCAACTGTAATAGTTTAATAGTGGAGTTTTTGTTCGATTTTAAATTTGAATCGCAGATTAAATTTTTCCATTGAAATTCATATTAAAACTTCACATTAACCAAAGTTTTACTTTATTTCCTTCAAGCATATTAATGTTGTTCTATAATGTACAAATACTTTATAATATAAAACATTTGTAGTAACTACTTGCCTGGGCATATTAAATTACTGCAGTTAATGACAATTTTGAATCGCATAAATAGTTCAATAAATAATGAAACGCTAATCAGTCAGCAGAGCATAGCAAGTTTGGAACCACATCATAATGCATGTTACTCTAGCATTTTCATTGGTTCAGGCAACAATGCTGCTTTTAAAATGATATGAATATGAAAAATAACTCTCTGACTAGTAAATCGTTTATTCAGTTAATTCCTTATGCAGACCAGTCTATTTACACCTTTCCATTGAAAGGTTTTTTTTCTTTTTATTAACATTTCTCGACACAGAAAATAAACATTCGCAAGGGACAGTAACGTCTTGGGATGCTAAATATTTTCTAGCTAACTTAGTCTGAACTATATACATGTCATCATATAGTTCAGCTACTGTAATGGATCCATGTCAGTGTCAATTTGTTGCTTAAATCGTATCACTCAGTAACTGTTTTCATTGAGGAGTGAAATATCAGTGGCTTATCTTCAGAGTCTCATGATAGTTCGTGCATTGAGGAGTGAAATATCAGTGGCTCATCTTCAGAGTCTCATGATAGTTCGTGCATTGAGGATTGAAATATCAGTGGCTCATCTTCAGAGTCTCATGATAGTTCATGCATTGAGGAGTGAAATATCAGTGGCTCATCTTCAGAGTCTCATGATAGTTCATGCATTGAGGAGTGAAATATCAGTGGCTCATCTTCAGAGTCTCATGATAGTTCATGCATTGAGGAGTGAAATATCAGTGGCTCATCTTCAGAGTCTCATGATAGTTCATGCATTGAGGAGTGAAATATCAGTGGCTCATCTTCAGAGTCTCATGATAGTTCATGCATTGAGGAGTGAAATATCAGTGGCTCATCTTCAGAGTCTCATGATAGTTCATGCATTGAGGAGTGAAATATCAGTGGCTCATCTTCAGAGTCTCATGGTAGTTTGTGCATTCGCATTCTATCTGGTGCATTTTGATCGTTATCAAGATGGGTCAGAATTTTCCAAGAGAACTTTTGAAACGCGGTCTCACTAGCCTGTTTAATTAATGCATGTAGGTCTTGCGTTAAAAAAAAATTAATCGCAGGAATATTTAACACATTAATCGCACGCGCTAACGGCAATTAACCAGCAGTAAATAGCAGGATCTTAAACTTACCGATTCTTCGCAATTCTCACCTGGCAATTTTTTACACGTATTATTCACGATTTTGTTTTCCCAAACCCGGATAAATACTGTTTAAAATTTGGCAACGTCGACATTTGGTCACAGCAAAAGCAGAAAATACCTATTAACATTATGGCAAACTCTTACTACCCCTATTATTTTTGATAAGCTCCTTTCTCAGACATTGGCAGTTAAACATATATTCTCTTTATATATATATATATATATATACACACACACGCACGCACGCGCGCGCACACACACACATACCTACATACATTTGAATATATATTTATATGTATGTATGTATGTATGTGTGTGTGTGCGCGCGCGTGCGTGCGGGTGTCTGAGTGGCGAAGTGGTTAGTGCACTGGTCTCTCATGGCGAAGGTCGGGGGTTCGAATCCGGCCGGAGGCACCCCAGCTGTAGAAATGGGTACCTGACTTCTTCTGGAGGTGGGGAAGGAAAGGCAGCCAGGCGTGATACGGACTTTATCTTCCTCTAGTGTGCTGACAGGTCAAGGAAAATATGGTAACTAACACTATATCCCTATATGCCTTTAAGGCATGACAGAATTACCTTTACCTCATATATATAATTTATTTTGTATTTATTATACTTTCATTTAAACATATATTTATATTTACATAAATATTGACCTAACGTACAATGAAACTGGTACCGAGCTCTGTACTGGCAAACATGCTGGTTTTTCTGACGATCTTTTGAAACTAATAATTTGATAGATGCAGAAACCAAACGATCAGCTTAATGTCAACGTAGACACGTGACAACCTTGGCAGTGTTAGCGTTAACGAGATGACACAGCCAACCATCAAGGCTGCCTCTCAAGGGTCCAGCAATTCTACATGGGTTTGCCTGGAAAATAGCTATTCAAATAACTTCAAGAATGCTGAACTTCGATGCCCCAATTTGCAAGACGCCGTTGGGAGCTTTTTTTTTTTTTTCTCTGTAAACGAAGCTTTGAGCTTATTGTTCTGTGATAAAATTTAAAAAACGATTAAAGTAAGTCACCAAAAACCGATGTGGTCGATTCATTATGCAAACTTCTTTTTTTTTTTGCGCGTATATTCATTTATGCAAGCTGTGGGTCACTGTGCGCAGAGAGAGAGAGAGAGAGAGAGAGAGATTACAACAGAATAAGCAACTCTGTAGTGGGTGAAATTTGTGTACAGGGAATTATAGTTTGGTTAAAAACTGTCTTATCAGTGTACTCTAAAACATAAAATACTACCTAGATTTGCCATCGTTTGTTCGTTCCCTATACTCAAGTCGTCACATCAAGAGAATGTTAGAGACAAAAAAGCACGCGTTGACAGTTCCCTACATCTTGTCTCAAAAATATTCGGACGGTAGCATGACTTAACGCGTTACTCCTTGCAAATAATAAAGGCGGCTACCTTTGAACTTTGTAGCAAATTAGAACATTGTAGTAACGCGTAATTAAAGTAATATATAGTTTTTAAATGAAACTTAGTTGTTGACGCTGGTAACATGCATATTTCTATGCAATAATACGTTCATCTCAATCGCTGTGTAGAAAAAAAGTGTTCTCTTATGTTCCTCAGTCATAAGTGTTGAAAAACTAAGTTGACTAACTGGACTCTGTCCGCGCATGCTCTCTCTAGTCCAAGTTACCACCCCCCCTCCCCCCAAAAAAAAAATTCCAGCGTAGATTTTGACCAGATTTATGAACCATAGCAGAGTACAGAAAAAAAAAAATTGGAACACCGAGTCACAATGAGAGTCAAACAAGAAAGCAGCTGATTACAGTATTGTTTTAATACTGGCTGTATGACAGTAGTTTTGAGGCGAAAATTTAGACATGAAGCAGTAAGGGATTCATTACCAGCTGATCCCTAGGCTGAACTTAGGACCGCCCAGCTCCTGATATGTGGCCTCATTCTCCCTCTAGTTGTGATACGAGGGTTGGTTGATAAGTTCGCGGCCTAAGGTACAAATACTTGTAACGCACAGTTGATATTAGGTGCATTTGTAGATCAAGTTAATGTAAGATTAAACACTAAGTTTCAAGAAATTAACTGCAACCAATTTTTTTTACAGGCTACTGAAATGGTAAGGGGTGGCAGAAATTGAGAAAATGGATAAAATTTCTCATCCAGCAGTCATTCGCTACCTCTGCATCAAGGGCTTATCATCGAAGGAGATACATGAGGATATGGTAGAGACTCTATGGGAGAGTGCCCCTTCTTACAGCACAGTGAAGAAATGGGCAGCTCAATTCAAACATGGAAGGGAGAGTCTGGAAGATGATCCCCGTCCAGGAAGACAAAGAACGATAACCACCAATGAAATCACCGGCAGAATCCATGACATGATAAACGAGAATCGACGACTAACTGAGCAGTACATTGCTACTGAATTGGGCATCTCCCAGGAACGTGTTCGTCCCATTATTCACAATGATCTTCAAATGACAAAGGTCTCTGCTCGATGGGTCCCGAAACTTGTTAAAGCTGATCACACACGATAGCATCTCACCATGTCAAGAGACAATCTTGGCCATTTTTCTGCAGATCCTGAAGTTTCTTCAGCAATTTGTGGCTATGGATGAAACTTGGGGTCATCATTTTCAACCAGAAACCAAAGAACAGTCAAAGCAGTGGAAACATGGATCCTCACCTCCAAAGAAAGTAAAGGTGGTTCTGTCTGCAACCAAAGTGATGGCATCCATCTTCTGGGATTCAGAAGTTGTGCTATTGGTAGACTATCTTCAATAGGACAGAACGATCACCAGGGCCTATTACGATAATCTTGTAAAGAAACTGCGGGTCAAACTGATGGAAAAGCGTCGAGGAAAATTGACGAGAGGAGTCATCTTTCAGCAAGACAATGCTCCAGTTCACAAGTTGGCGGTGGCAATGGCTGCCATTCATGAATGTGGCTTCCAGCTTCTTGAACATCCTCCTTATTCCAAGATTTGGCCCCTTTGGACTATTACCTGTTTACTAAACTCAAAAAGGAGCTCAGTGATCACAAATTTGCTTCAGATGACGACATCATTCATGCTGTAGACCAGTTTCTACTGGCACAAGATGCTGACTTTTACAAAGAAGGGATCCGTATGCTCCAGGATCTTTGGACTAAGTGCATAAACTTGCAAGGGGACTATGTTGAGAAATAACCCCAAAAAAGCTGTCCACAAATAATCCACTGTACCTTAGGCCGCGAAGTTATCAATCACCCCTCGTATGTTACTGTATGACTGTATTACACAGACCAAACACAAACTGATACGTCGCTGTCTTTTGGATAACATAACCTTCTAATAAACGACTGTCACATGAAACAATAATCTTTATTTGCATATCTGACACCGCACCCTTAGGCTCAAGTCTCTTGTTTTAAGACTAATCCAGGAATTTGTGAAAGTGTCATGTCCAAGCAGAATCTATTTTGCGTGTATACACCCACGCACAAATAACGAATCACCATTTTCTTAGTATTACACTCAGCTTTCTGCACGTGATGACATACCATCCCTCCATTCACCAACAGCAGGGTGCACCCTGTATGTCTCACCCTGCAAGCTGATATTCCCCAGTTCCCCTCACCCCCAAGTTGTTTGTCCCTGCAACTACAGTGCTGGGGAAACTATTTTTACAGTAGATCATGGGGTGGCCAGTGGGTCACAACCTCAAGTAAAGAACACAGATCACTATCAATTTTCCTGCTTCTGTTCTCCAAGTGGAAAAGAAAAGAAGAGAAATCACAAACAAAAGCAAACATTTCATGAAAAAAAGGTCAACCTCACCCCACAAAATGATACAAGATCTGTAAATAAAAGACATACATTTTATTAATCTTCCACTTCATATAAGCATATTATGGAAAGTGAGGCTGAAGTGTGCTTTGATTATACAATCTGACACTTCACTCCATGTCACTTTTTCCTCCATACTGCTAGAAATATACAACAAAGAAAAGAGAAAAAAAAACAGAACGAGCTATCACAGAATTTGATGTTTAATGGTTTTCAAGTCTAAACTAATTTCTAGTTACATCTTGACCAGAACTCTTATTCATGGACCTGAATTCTGCTTTATGACTTCCCTCGGTACTTTTTTGTTGTTCTGCTGTTTACAAAGCAATTCTGAAGGAAAACGATGTCTGATTCAATGTACGGATTGTGACCAGGTTTGCTGTCACGTTGTAGTTCCAGATTTCCTTAATCTCCCAGGCCATGTTTATTTAATCTAGCTACAAAAGATGCTCTTACAAGGCAACACTGATTCAGCAAGTCTAGAAACTTAAAAAATGACCCCATTCTTTGATTATTATTCTTTACTTACTTTATGAAAGGAAGCACTCTTCTATCTAGTAATGAGGTTTTTCTAATGGGCTTTTTTTCGTCCTCTAGAGTTGGTGCTTGTACTGCAAGAGCAATTGGTTTACAAAACAAATCCACAGAACTAAAAACTGATTATAGTCCACACAGGACTCCCAGTTACATTAGTACTAGTAATATCAGTCAGGTACTTTATGCTAGTTAACTTCCCCAAAACCATCTTCTCAAGTGCCAGTAGGTGAGCAACATCACTGGTCATGACGAAGCTGTGAACACTATTCTAGGATGTAGGGCACACACGAGACAGTAACTCAGTTCCAGTGACATCATACAGGAATAGCAGTACAAATGTTAACATACTGTATACATCTGCATCTTACAAATGAAAGGCTTGTGGTTTGGGCTGTAGGTAGAAATACACAATAAAGGCTTCCTTGTTCTTTTTTGTTCTGCTATTACTCAGCAAATATGAACATCATGTACATCTAAAATTAACACAGGGAATATAGGAACAAAACAAAACAAAACAGCTGACTATGGCATTCCCTCACCACAAAAGTGTACATAATTGAGTACACTACCAATACCACAACCAACACCTTTAAAAACAAAAACAGAAAAAAAAGATTACTTAAAAACAAAAACAGAAAAAAAAATCACTTTAAAACAGAAAAAATACAAACTGAAAAGAAAATATGATAAACACATAAAAAAATGTGATTATGAACAGATCCTTCTTTCACTGGATAATAATATGTTTTGACATGTTGCATGCTCAAGTATAACATTTTATACAAGGTCCCATAGTTAGATGACACATCAGCTTCCAAGCAAAGATGCAGCAGAAAGTGATCCAGGCAGCCCCTCATTACAACACTGCTGCCAGAAATGGGGGACATGTGAACAATGGCAATATTTACTGGTCTGAGACCTCTCTCTCTATCAGTCCGCAATTTTTTTTTTGTTTTTTGGTTTAAAATCATGGACTTGAGAGAGAAAACTTAATCATCAGCTCAGTGGTTTATTTTTTCCCTCTAATCAAAGACAAAATTATTATTAAAAACAAAATACAGTACCATAAAACAATTCCAACTTTCATACCAGACAAGAGTCTCTACACAATTCTGCCAGATGCTATATCTTAAATAGTAACTAATGTTCTTTCTAAACATTATTAATGCATTAAAAAACAAAATAACTTAAAATTAAAACAATCTATTAAAAGCCATATACAAAATACTGATACAGAATATCTGAGAAGGTTTTTACAGTGCATCTAGTCAAGTTGTTACAGGCCCAACCAAATAATGACCATTCTAATTCCTCAGTCTTTATTTTCCAATTTGTGCCTTTCAAAGATGGACTTTCAACTGTTACAAATATTAAGAACAGAAAAAGACTGAAGTAGTCCAGGTAATCTTAACAGAAAATCTTAAAGATTTGTACTTCCATTAAAAATAAAACAAAATCCAAAATGTTACACTATGTTAGTAATATAGAAACTGTCACAAGAAACTGAAAACATTCACATCCGCAGACCATTAAGTACATTAAGCAAACAGTGCCAGAAAAATTCACATAAAATCAAACTAAACATCAGTTATTAATTGCTAGCATGTCGTACAGAAATATTTTTTGCGACTAAATGCACGTAAGAGTCATGTCAAAATGTACATCTGCTTATTTGGTTGATTCTTGCTGTTCAAAAAGAGGGTAGTTGTTAAGAACATCCTCCCATGTTCTCCTACCATCTGCCAGCTCTTTCACTATTCCAGGCAATTCTTCTACCTGTGACGATAATAGAAACAAACTTTTTGGTCACAGATGTGAGAAAGATATTGTACAACTTAATAAGCTGTCACGAGATGATAAACATGCTTAATGGTGCAATCATTCTGTTTACATAAATATGACTAGCAATAACCAATGACAAAAGAATGCTGTAAGCATTACATTTTGAAGATGGAATGTCTCAAATGTGCCTTTCACCCACTGCCAGCTCTTGGTGGTTTATGCTGGTACTGGTGGTGCTGAAGACTTCACAGCATGACAGTAAATATGTTCACTCATTTTCTTGCCTGGGGTTCAAGATGAGTGATCCTCTGCTGGTTTCTAAGCAGCCCTTGCAGTGTGAACAAAGGTATGATCTTGTACCCCATATTAGCATCAGCAAAAGAGCAGTTTCTCTCTTGTTTTGACTTGCTCAAGTTTCTTTTTCTTGATCTCATATGCTCATGTCATACAGACAAGGACATGGCTCCCATCCATGAATCTTGTCATCAGCAGTTTATGTGGGCCTGCAGCTTTCAATCTTTGCACTTTTCAAGGGGCCCGTTTTGGGCTCTTGGGCCAATGCTGAGATTGAGGTTTACATCTCACACTCCCTTTTGTTATTACTGTTCAACAGTTGTACTGTTACGTACAAGTGCAAAAACTCTCTTCATACAAACATCAAACAAATCATAAGTAATCCTTCTGAGACTTTCTCTTCTTTTCCTATCTCTTTGCCTGCAAGTTTCTGTATGGAAAACGTGAAAGCCAAAACGTTACAACTCTGTGCTTCATAAAGCTGCTCTTACCTTTTCTAAAATGTTTTCTTACGAGCTCTCTTCACACAGCTACTGTCACCCAGAACTAACTTAATGATGTTACTATAATTCAGGAACTGTAAGAGTCTTCTTTCAGGCTGAAAATCTGGTTACAATAAAAATGTAAATACTATGAGACAATATTCACTGCACCCATATCTTGAGACTTGTCTTCTAGTAAACAACAGTGAAAACAGCTACTTTCAGCAGTATGTAACAAAAAAAAAAAAAAAGTAAAGGTGACCCTGTCATGCCTTAGAGGCACATAGGGATATGGTGTTAGTGCCCATATTTTCCTTGACCTGTCAGCACACTAGAGGGTGATATGGTCAGTATCACGCCTGGCTGCCTTTCCTTCCCCAACTCCAGAAGAAGTCGGGTACCCATTTCTACAGCTGGGTGACTGGGGTGCCGCCGGCCGGATTCGAACCCCCGACCTTCGCCATGAGAGACCAGTGCACTAACCACTTTGCCACTCAAACACCCAGTGTGTAACAACATAAAACATAAATGCTCAACAACTTGTAACTCACTGGAGCTCTAATCTGCTTCATGGTTTCCCTCTCTCTGAGGGTTGCTGTGTGTGGTTCCTTCAAGCTGTCAAAGTCCACTGTTATACCATATGGTATAGCAATCTGGTCAGTGCGTGCATACCTGCGGCCTATGGACCCACTGCTATTATCCACCTTGTGGGACACGTCTGAGCTTGTCAGTGCTGCAGCTGTTTATTTTTTCCACAAAAAAAAGAAAAAAAAAAAAATATATATATATATATACAATTAGAAAAATCTACAGGTGGTAACTTACAATCAACTTTGGATTTCCTTAACCTGTTACAACTTGCAGGATCTGGCCAAGATTTCCAGTCTCATTTAGTAAATGTCTGATCAAGACTTCATACATTACAGAAATAAGGTCTGTGGGATTTGTTCTACAAGCCAGTACTGTCACACTCTCACAACATGTTCTCCACGAGACAGAACAGCCACCAAGCTTAGTGTGATCCATTCCAATCATACTTTCTTAAGGTTAAACAAACAAAAAAAATCTATTTTGGCTGTCCAGTACTGCTCAATGAAAGTACAGTTAATTAAGCAAAATCATGAACATGCACAACATGTGTAAGTATCATAATGCTGCCCCGTAGGTTAAATTCCTAAAATGGCTTAGTGATATTAAATTACAAGAACATGAAAGGTCACAAAATCAGAAATAAAAATGGCAGAACTCCTTGAGTTCTCAGATAAAATATATAACAAGTGGAAAGACAAATGTGGACAGGCAAGCATGGACAGGGCTGACTAAACAGTAAGATGCTCAACTGTTTAGTGGAAGTGTATGGAGACAGCTGATAAGAGTATAAACAGTAAAGACAGCCTGATGTTACCAAACATATGTAAAAACCTGACAATGATCACTTACATAATTTCTGGACAAGGGGTGCGAACTCTGGATTCTGACTCAGTGGCAAAACTGAACATTTGTATGGAGCAATCACCGCAGGCAATGACAGATACTGGGAAGATAGGATAAACACATTATAAATATCTAACTTCATAAAAATGGTACAAATATCATAGAAAAGACATCACTTCTGAATCAGATGTAAAGACATTGATTCTACTTCCAGACAGACGAGTGAAAAATGACCTAAACAACATATAACCTGCTGAAATCAACAAATTACCACTATCATTTTCACAATTATCATCAGCCTTTAATCTTCAAAAGTAGAGTCCATGCCATGAACCAATGCTACATAAAGTTCACGTCAAAACACTTTGTCTCTCCAGTTCTCTCCCCATATTAATTCTGATGTCTGTCTCAGTTTCCGATAGTTCCGGGAAACTCCTGCAGCGCTGATGGAAGATCTACTCACCATGTAGGACTTCTACTTTCATACTCTGTTATACTTCTTGTTCTACTGGTACCAGGTCAATTCATTCTCACACTTCCTTTTCTGTGATGTTATCTAGACACTTTCTATTTTCTTTAGCCATTTACAAAAGCTCCCCCCATCCCCATACTGTGTTTTGCTGTTAATATTTCTTGTGCCCAGGCCACAAAAACAGTTTATAACTGAATTACCATGTTTTTTTTTCCCTTATCTCTTGCTGCCTTCACAATGTCCAGTGAGAAAAGCTCTTGTCTTGTGTAGAACATGTTTTACTGATCATGTTCATGCTGCCCTCTCTCTCTCTGAACCTTAAGTGCCCAGGGCACATGGGGCTTCCGCAAGGGTTTTCCACAAATGCCTGTCCTTCGTCTTTTTTTTTTCTGCTCTTGCCCAGGTAAGCCCTCTATTGCTCAACATCCTTTCTGTTGTTCTTCTCCATGTCTCTTTTGGTCTACCCTTACTTCTGCCCTTATCTTATATCTTATATCCTTCCCGTGCCGTTAGACGTCACATAGGGCTCGCAAAGTAGTTCGCCAATTTTTCCTGTCTTCGGCGAGTCTTTCAACCTCATCAAAGGATTTTATGCCTGTTAACTTGGCCTCTCTTAATAATGTCCTCTTCAGAGTTTCACGCGGTCTGCCCCTTTTTCTTCGGCCTGTTGTGTTCCACTTGATAGCTTATTTTGGGATTCTCTGCTCATTTCTTCTCATCAAGTGACCAACATATGTCCATCTCCTTTTCCTGATCACCCGTGAGACTGGTTGTTGTTCAGTCATCTGTCTTATTTCTGCATTGTTCTTGAATTCATTCCACTTGATGCCGAGTATTTTCCTTAGGCATTTGTTTTCAAAAGAGTCTAATTTCTTTTCTATTTCTTTAGTTGTTTTCCAGCTTTCGCATGCATAAATGAGGGTGGATATTACATTTGAATTGAATAGTCTTAACTTGGTTTTTGTGCTTATAACTTTTGAATTCCATATGTTCTCAAGATTCTTGAAGATTGATGCTGCTTTTGCAATTCTGATCCTAACTTCCTTTCTAGTGTCACCATCCTGGTCTATGTAGCTGCCAAGGTATGCAAATTGATTGACTTCTTCAATATCTGTCCCTTCTATGTGTATTTTTCCATTTTGATTGATGGGAATTTTCATTATTTTTGTTTTGTCCTTGTTAACTTCAAGTCCTATTTTGCTAGCCAGTGAAGATATGCTATCTGTTTTTTCTTGCATGGAATTCACATTATTACTGATAAGAGTTATGTCATCAGCAAAATCAAGATCTTCTAGTTGGGTCCCATGTACCCATGTACTTCTGCCCTAGAGATATGTTAATGAGCTGACTTAGAAAATTTACCTCAGTAACCTTCTATTTCTTGATGTATAACGACTTCTCTCAGCCCAATGATTTCTCTGTTGTCTTTATGTTACTACACTGATTTAAACTGAAATCAAATTTTCATCAGTCTGAATACAAACATTGTGGATGGCCCAGGAGAGTCAAAGGCTACAGAAGCACACCTCAACCACCTTCCAAGATGGAAAAAGCCAGTATCAAATACTAATACACTCTGAAAGTAAGTTGGAATAAATTACACTGAGAAGTTCTTCCGGTATACTCACTGTTCTTTGTTCATCGCCCTCTCTCGTCTTAAAATTATGCTCAAAGATTGAGTACATGATGCGGCCAATGCCAAATGAGGGCTCTATCACTGAAGGCACAAATTCTTCCACTGGAGATGAAATAGAAATAAATGATTTATAACTGGTGTGTTTCTGTTTCACTTTTTATACACATGTGTTTGTGTGCTGTGAAAGATAAAAACATAAGAAAGATATGCAGGGAACAAAATAAAATAACATACAAAGAAGTAGCTGAAAATCTCAGCTAAAATGATGAAAATAAGCAGAAAATTGTATGTATGCATATTTATTAGCTCTAAGATCATTCTATAATATAACGATCGCTGCAACTGACACATCAAGGAGAAATTCATCATAGGAAATTTATCATGAAATACAAGTACTGCTGATGGCTTTCATTACATTTCACAGCACAATGTCTCTCTATATATTAACTTTAACTAGACACTTCAAATGTACCTTCTGCACTGCTCTGATCTACCCTGAACCTCTTCGATTGAAGTCCTTATTTTTAATACCAGACTTGTAATTTTCATTTTTACAATAAAAAAAAATATATATACATATATATATATGGTTGGGACATGTGCTCCGAATGACTGACAACTCACTACCAAAAATAGCACTAAGATGGACACCACAGGGGAGCAGAAGTAAGGGTAGACCAAAAGAGACATGGAGAAGAACAACAGAAAGGATGTTGAGCAATAGAGGGCTCACCTGGGCAAGAGCAGAAAAAAAGGCGAAAGACAGGCATTTGTGGAAAACCCTTGCGGAAGCCCCCATGTGCCCTGGGCACTTAAGGTTCAGAGAGAGAGAGAGATACATACAAGCAGGAACATGGTACACCTCCCTACACCTGGCAGCGTATGAGACAGGTGATAGAGCCAGCATCATGCTTGCCAACTTCCCTTCCTTAGCTCCAGAAGAAGCCATGTACACATTTTCTGTGCTGGCTGACTGAGGATCTTCCAGCCAGAGTTAAACCTCCAACTTCACTGTTTGAGATGCACTCTGGTGCTTTCTTATACTAAAACTACACCATTTTTTTATGATTTGTGTGCAGCAAACTGTCATTTATATATTCAGTTTTATACACAGACAAAATATATTTATAAAATGTGTATTCATATCACTAGAGACAAAATGGAAGTATAATGAACTAGAGGATATGTAATCCCTACACTATTAACGTAAAGATTAGCAGAAAACAAGTCTGAAGAAGGAAACAAAGTGTTATTAAAAAAAACATAGAAGAATTTAATTATGTTCTTATTGTAACTGTTTTAGGTGTTTCTTTGATATGTCAGTACCTTTTAAAATAACTCTCTTGCCTGCCTCTTCAGTATTTTCTCATATCCCCCCCCCCCCACCAGTTATATAAGTCCCCAAGGTTTCCCTCTATGACTGTGATAAAAAAGATGACAACAGGTTGGTGCTGGTAAAAAAGAAATGTGAACTTACCATGGACTGTTTTCTGGTATCTCTTCACTTGCACCATATCTTTTGTAATTGTGAAAGTTGAGCCATTTAACACAATATCTGCAGATCTATGAAGAAAATGAAACAAATATTATCCTTTTATGTACAGAACTATGTCAAATATAAAAAGAAACAAACTATGAGTATTACAAGGTAATTCTTTTGAAATCTTTTCTCTGCGAACCAATATGTATATTTTGATGAAAAAATCTGAACTATAACTACAAATAAAACTTTAAAAAAAAACAAAAACAAACTCTTATGAAAATTTTCTAAATATATCAAGACTTAAGAAAAAAAAAAGAAGCTTTTATGGCCAGTAAACACAGACACTGTCTGTTTCTGGAACTTTAGCACAATTGTTTAATATATAGTGTTTAAAATATTATTGACACACATTAGCTTTAAAAAGTATATACACAAACTATATTATATATCATAGTTAATTCTCCTCTTTTTTACCCTTTAGCATTAAGACTTTCTTCAAGGGAGCTAACATCCGCATCAGACACACTACTTAAATGGTGCATGATAGCCTTAGCGCCTTGTTTGAATGCTTTGCCTATAGCCCCTTTCTGTGGCACACACTCAGTCACATCAATAGTTTTGTGGTTCATAGTTAAAGAAACAAAGAAGTGGGGCTGCTATAAAAATCCTTTACAAAAAAGAAAATCCGTTCTCCCTACAAAGGTACAGCTTAAATCTGAACTAAGCACAGAAACCTCATTTACTTATCTTATCTTATATCCTTCCTGTGCCATTAAATGTTACATAGGGTTAGGAAGGTAGTTCCCCAATTTTTCTTGTCTTCAGCGAGTCTTTCAACCTCATCAAGGGATTTTATGCCTGTTAATTTGGCCTCTCTTAACAATGTCCTCTTCAGAGTTTCACGCGGTCTGCCTCTTTTTCTTTGGCCTGTTGTGTTCCACTTGATAGCTAATTTTGGGATTCTCTGATCATTTCTTCTCATCACGTGACCAACATATGTCCATCTCCTTTTCCTGATCACCCATGAGACTGGTTGTTGTTCAGTCATCTGTCTTATTTCTGCATTGTTCTTGAATTTGTTCCATCTAATGTCGAGTATTTTCCTTATACATTTGTTTTCAAACGAATCTAATTTCTTGTCTATTTCTTTAGTTGTTTTCCAGCTTTCGCATGCATAAATGAGGGTGGATATTACATTTGAATTGAATAGTTTTGTGCTTATAACTTTTGAATTCCATATGTTCTCAAGATTCTTGAAGATCGATGCTGCTTTTGCAATTCTAATTTCCTTTATGGTGTCACCATCCTGGTCTATGTAGCTGCCAAGGTATGCAAATTGACTGACTTCTTCAATATCTGTCCCTTCTACGTGTATTTTTCCATTTTGATTAATGGGAAGTTTCATTATTTTTGTTTTGTCCTTGTTAATTTCAAGTCCTATTCTGCTAGCCAGTGAAGACAGGATATCTGTTTTTTCTTGCATGGAATTCACATTGTTACTGATAAGAGTTATGTTATCAGCAAAATCAAGATCGTCTAGTTGGGTCTCATGTACCCAGTCAATACCTGATTTACTTGTGCAGCATTTTTTCATTATGAAATCTATTGTAATTCCAAAAAGCAAAGGAGACAGTATACATCCTTGTTTCACACCTGTTTCAATCTGGAACCACTCACTCATCCCTTCTTCTGTCTTTACGGCACAAACATATCCATTGTAGAATTCCTTAATGATGTTGACAATTTTAGATGGTATTCCATATAGACTTCAAATTCTCCATAATGAATCTCTGTATATGCTATCAAATGCCCTTTTAAAGTCTATGAAGTTCAGGATTAATGGTTTCTGTTTTTCAATATGTTCTTCAAGTATTATTCTTAGAGTAAAGATCTGGTCGAGACAGTTTCTCCCTTTTCAAAATCCTGCTTGTTCTTCTCTCAATGCAGTATCCACAATATCTTTAAGTCTATTCAAAATGACCTTGCAAAATACTTTTGACACAACTGATAATAAGGTTACTCCTCTCCAATTGTTACAGTCACTAAGGTTGCCTTTTTTTGGTATTTTAACCAAAAAAAAAAAAAAGGCGTATACCAGAACATATATTACAGTCTATTTTGTACAGAGATTTTGTCAGTCATAATTCTCATGTTAAAAAAAAAAAAAAAGGATATGGGAGCTGGCAATGGTTTTTCAGCAACCAGTTTGACATTTGTAGCTTTGGTATGCTGCGTAAGGTCATAGCAGGATCTGTCAGCACAACCAACACACTCTACCCAACCCTGAAAAATGAAACAAGTATTTCTGTTACTGAGCGCTCATAAAGGTGGGACACAGTCAGTAAAAGAATAATATGTTCAGGGCTTAACACAGGTAAGAAATACAATTATTTACTTGTTAAATATATGTCAATAATATAATTCTCTTGTCTTAATGTCACATTTAACTTTTTTGATAACATGGAACCAAAACAGAATCGGTCACTTCTGCACACCAGGATGAAACAACATTCAGATGCTTGTATCAGCAAAGTTGGTAGAAAATTAATAAATTAGATGCCTGTTTTAGCAAGGTTGGTAGAAAATTAATACATCAGATGCCTGTTTCAGCAAGGTTGGTAGAAAATTAATAAATCAGATGCCTGTTTTAGCAAGGTTGGTAGAAAATTAATAAATCAGATGCCTGTTTCAGCAAGGTTGGTAGAAAATTAATAAATCAGATGCCTGTTTTAGCAAGGTTGGTAGAAAATTAATAAATCAGATGCCTGTTTCAGCAAGGTTGGTAGAAAATTAATAAATCAGATGCCTGTTTTAGCAAGGTTGGTAGAAAATTAAATCAGATGCCTGTTTCAGCAAGGTTGGTAGAAAATTAATAAATCAGATGCCTGTTTTAGCAAGGTTGGTAGAAAATTAATAAATCAGATGCCTGTTTCAGCAAGGTTGGTAGAAAAATTTATAAATTAGATGCCTGTTTCAGCAAGGTTGGTAGAAAATTAATAAATCAGATGCCTGTTTCAGCAAGGTTGGTAGAAAAATTTATAAATCAGATGCCTGTTTTAGCAAGGTTGGTAGAAAATTAATAAATCAGATGCCTGTTTCAGCAAGGTTGGTAGAAAAATTTATAAATTAGATGCTTGTTTCAGCAAGGTTGGTAGAAAATTAATAAATCAATGTTTATAATCCAGTTCACACTTTTAATTTGCAAAGTAACAACTTTCTGGTATTTTTCTACAGAAAGATGATGTGGTTTTGTGATTTCAGCTATGATTTGCTAATGAATCCACCTTGATTTTTTTTTTTTAATTTTTGTAGTTTGTGCTAGTAATATACAGAATGACAGGTTGCATTCCTGTGCTAGTAATATATAGAATGACAAGTTGCATTCCTTCTAGTTCTGAACAATCCATATTTGACTAGTGCATCAAATTTATTAGAAAGTGTTGTTGACAATGACTTCACTGGGGACTTGTCTTTTATGGTTGAAAAATTTGGTGAGGTAGAATAATCAGATGTATCATATGTTGTTGCTAAGGTGACATCACCAATCATTTTTGACACTCAAAATGTCACCTTTTTCAAAATGACATATAAAAGTACACTTTAAATTATACTTACAATTACATCCATTATTCTTTATATTTTCACTGTTAAATCTAGGAAACTTTCAAACATCCTAAAACCACTGATAAATTTAAATTAAACAAGGAATCAAAGAACAAGTGCCCTTATTTCTGTTCTAACTCCAATGTTTGTGCTCTAAAGTATAACAGGGAATAACCAGTCTCTTATTTCAAGCTTATCCTTAAACTGTTTGTTCATTATCAACATATGCCATCTTGCCTTCTGGAAGTCTTAATTTTGTGTCTTACTTTAGCTGACTGAATATTTCTCCTAAAAAAAAAAAAAAAGACAGCTGAAATGTCTTTACTACCTCCCTCTCTTTCCTCATAAAGTTTTTGAAGTGATTCCTGACCTCTCACATTTCTTTCCTATAACAGTCTCTTTGATACGTTTATCTCATTAGTAAAATGCCTCCTCTTATGGTTAAACCAAACACTGTCAAAACTTACATATGAGGTTTTACACTCTGCATCCCAGCAGTCGCAAGCGTAGTGGGCCATCTCATTCGACAGGTGCTGGCGAAAACGCAGCCGAGCTGGGTTCACGCCCATCTTGACCAAAAAAAGCTGGATCCTAGCCATGAAATATCCCAGGGTTTCATTGGCTACAAGTTTCTGCATGATATGAGAACATGTTTCAGCAAAGTCAGTCTCTTCTAATCTCATATATGATATATATATATATATATATATATATATATCAACAAACATCATCATGTCTCATGCTTGCAGCTGTTAGCAGTTATGCTTCTCCACAGACCTAGCTCTCTGATACTGTCCATCAGCTCAGCTGGTGACTTTTGTCTGCATTATCCTTCTCTCTTGGTCTTCCCTTGCCCACTCCCATCCCCCCACCTCTATCTTTCTTGTAGTTACGATGCTTACAACTTCTTCCCTTTTCATTTTGTGTCCCATGAACACAGACTCACTTTCTTACAGATCTAACCAGATTTTTTTTTCACTGTTAAACATCCTTTGTATCTTAGCTGTCAATGTACTCTTAAAATTCTTAAAAAGAAAAAAAAAATCTCTACTGCATCTAGCAATCTTTGCACTGATCTGTTTACTTCCATGATTCACTTCCACAGATGTTGTTGATGTAATTAGTATCATTTTTGCTATGTTCATGCATTTCTTCATATTTAAAATTTGTTAAAATTCACCATGCTTGTGTACCATGAAAAAATTACTAAAGGCCACACCAAACTGGCAGTGACTGCACAGAAGCACTATGTCATTTATGGACAGGCTGAGAATCAAACTGAAGGAAAAGAGACACAACTGACTGGGCCATAAAACACAAGCATTGCTTGTTTCTGTGGACAATTAGGTTGATCGAATACAGGGATCAGCAAGTTATTGGCCACATCATACCATCATGTGCAGAAAGTCTTGGAAATATGGGCCCAACACCATATTCCCAATACGCCTTAATGGCATAGAAACAGGGATTTTACCACTGCACACTGTAATGAGACTAAAAGCTCAACATTAACACCTCACATGTGCTTGCTTCATCTTGTTAAAAAAAACAAAAAAAAAAAACATTGTAAATTTGACACACGCTCACAAGCACTAAAATACAACAGTGAGGGACAGTTACTACAAAAATGTAATAGTGGTGGAAAGCTATCATAAAAATAAATGCAGCAGGAAAAACTGGTAACCTGTTTCTCAACACTGACAAAGTGAAACTAAAAACAGTCATGTATTTAGCTGATAACTCACATTTTTCACTGCCTCTCCAATGGTCTTCTTCTCTGGTGGCTTGCCATCCATCTGATTGCAGCCGGAATAGAAAGTCATCTCCAAGTCAGCTACATTGGCAAATTTAGGGTGATCTTTATCAGAAGGGTCACAGAAATGCTCAATTTCAGCCATAGTGAACTCTCTAAAAGAATAAGAGTGCAGAATACATTTTTTTAGCACAAATGGCAACTTTGCATTCATATACAATTACATTACAGTCTGCATCTTACAATTACTAAACAGCATATATGTTCTGAATTTCAACTGAACAAAATGTTATGCAAGAACAGTCCTGAAGCATAAGACTCACACTCAAATGTTCTCTTGGGTACCTTTTTACTTCTACTAATTAACAAGTTCTGTATTGTAAGCTGTTAGCAATTAACATTCCCCCCCTCTCCCCATACAAAAAAAAAAACTCACCTAACACGAATAAGACCAGATCGAGGTGAGATTTCATTTCTGAAAGAGTTGCCAATTTGTGCACCAGCAAACGGCAGCTTGCCCTGATTAAACTCCAGCAGACGTTTGAAGTTTACGAAAATACCTTGAGCAGTTTCTGGGCGGAGATAGCTTTAAAAAAAATGCACACACATTAATGTATATCATGTGCTGTGTTATCTAAATCTGTATGTAAGGAAAATTTTTCATTATAAAAGATAACCTTAGATACTGCTTTCTACCTGTATGAAACAGCTTTACTTCAAGAAAAAGTGAAGGAAAATTCTAGTATCTAACAACACTAGGTGGGATCAGTGACTGAAGTAGGAAAGAGCATATCAAAATACTGACATTATCCTCTCATGGCCAGGTGGCTGCTCGTTCTGCCAGAGATCATGGTTCATGCCATCCTCATTCTCTTGCTATTTTTCTTACTTTACAACACTTTGTTCTATCTAAATATGGTGCACACAACACATCAATAAAGAAATGACTGACAAGATTAACCTGGTCTATAGATTTGCATACTGGATCACTAAAATAAAGTTGTGGAAGTTGATCCACTGCAAAAACAGCAGAAGTAAATTTTACCTGGACAATAAAAAAAAAAAGTGAAGGAATAAATGGATATAGGTAATCTTTAAACACATTTCAAGAATAGCATTAAACATATGGGGAAACTAGTAAACTTGTACAAGAATGCTTAGAGGGGAGATGATAAAGAAATAAGCCAACAATGACTACTTTCTTTCTTAGCTTATGCAGACATATTAGAAAATCTGCCACAGGAAAATTTTACAAAGGCACAGCAGGTGAGATTCCTCTCCCTGACATGATGCCTATTTCATAATTCTCCATAGAAACTGCAAACAGCATCTCCTTCAGTAACACAGAGATCCAACTAGAACATTCATATTCTAGAATAAGAATATCCTAAAACAAAAACAAAAATTCACATCCTGCAGCAAGAACACTGACATTCATGAACATAAACATTTACATAGACCTCACATTCTAGAACAAGAACATCCACATTCTTTAACAAGAACAGTTACATATCACTGAACAATGAGACCCACCCTTTGATCTGACCAGTGGGTCCAATAGATGTAGAAAACATGAGATTGAAATCAATAGGGTCAGTGAGATCATTGCCAGTTATTGGTGACTTCATATTAAAATCTCTCAGAGTTCTGCCCATATCATCTTTGCTCATGCCATCAATCTAATCATGGATGCACAAGAGAAGGGATAAAAAAGATGCATAACCAACATCACAAACTATCAAATATTAAATCTTGGTACATTAAATTCAGTTTTCATAAACGAGGCCAAGATATTTAAAAAAAAAAAAAAATAGCCAGCCAATATGATTAGAAATGTGAAGGACCATGCTACGGCAGTGAAGAACAATCACAAAGTCTCTTGTCCTGGCAGCTGATAATGATAACAGGTTAAGTGAAAACAGTTATTCAACTGATTTTAAAAGTTAATTATTCAACTGATTTTAAAAGTTAATCTGTTAAAACAAACGTATTACTTCAGTAATTAAAAAACCAGCATTTTTATTGTTCTTTATCTTCTGTTAGCTCAGGTGCAGTTTCATATTCTTAAGACTACTTTTTATGCAAATATCCCATTTATATTCAGCAAACCAACAGTCATTTGCACAATATACTCCAGCATGCTTTGTCTTACAGACAGATAGATATTACTTTCAAAGTTTCTGTAACCACAGTTAGAAACTATTTTTGTAATGAAGAACAAAGATCACCAACTAGCAGCTTATGCATAAGAAGACAGCCAGAAAGTCCACTACTCCTGCATACACTGGTAGTCTCACTTTTCCTACCCTCATAACATTAAGAACCTTAAGCATGGATAAGAAGTTGAGATCTTTAATCAAGAAACTTATGCACCCCATGTTAAAGTGTCTTACCGTAGGTAGTAATTTCCTTATTTTTTCTTTTACTTCTTCAGGGGCCTTCTTATCTTCCAGCAGTTTCTCAAAGGTTGCTAGGAGGCAAACAATTATACATCAGTTCACTGGAAATATTTAGTTTGTTCATATTAAATTCTAATAACCCATGGCTGTGAGAGTTGGAGAATATCCCCAGCAATGGAAAACAGACTAGATGCTTTTGAAAATAAGTGCCTTTGAAGACTGCTAAATATATGTCGGCACGATTTCAGATTGGTTACATCAATAAGACAAGAAACTAAACAAGACTACATATCACTTTATCAGAAGACGTCGCTGGAACTACACTGGCCACGTACTTAGAATGTACAAAAAACGACTCCCACACCAAGCATTTACGTGGTCACCAGGGGGTAAAAGAAAGCGGGGAAGACCCAAAGACACACAAAGAAGAGTTATCACCAAGGACTGTTCAACAATTCTCATCAGAAACACCAAAGATCTAAAGCAAGTAGCAAGGAATCAGCAGACATGGAAAGCCTTGTCCTCTGCCCTATGCGACACCTTTGGCCCAACTAACTTATCTTATATCTTATATCCTTCCCGTGCCGTTAGACGTCACATAGGGCTCGCAAAGTAGTTCGCCAATTTTTCCTGTCTTCGGCGAGTCTTTCAACCTCATCAAAGGATTTTATGCCTGTTAACTTGGCCTCTCTTAATAATGTCCTCTTCAGAGTTTCACGCGGTCTGCCCCTTTTTCTTCGGCCTGTTGTGTTCCACTTGATAGCTTGTTTTGGGATTCTCTGCTCATTTCTTCTCATCAAGTGACCAACATATGTCCATCTCCTTTTCCTGATCACCCGTGAGACTGGTTGTTGTTCAGTCATCTGTCTTATCTCTGCATTGTTCTTGAATTCATTCCACTTGATGCCGAGTATTTTCCTTAGGCATTTGTTTTCAAAAGAGTCTAATTTCTTGTCTATTTCTTTAGTTGTTTTCCAGCTTTCGCATGCATAAATGAGGGTGGATATTACATTTGAATTGAATAGTCTTAACTCGGTTTTTGTGCTTATAACTTTTGAATTCCATATGTTCTCAAGATTCTTGAAGATTGATGCTGCTTTTGCAATTCTGATCCTAACTTCCTTTCTAGTGTCACCATCCTGGTCTATGTAGCTGCCAAGGTATGCAAATTGATTGACTTCTTCAATATCTGTCCCTTCTATGTGTATTTTTCCATTTTGATTGATGGGAATTTTCATTATTTTTGTTTTGTCCTTGTTAATTTCAAGTCCTATTTTGCTAGCCAGTGAAGATAGGCTATCTGTTTTTTCTTGCATGGAATTCACATTATTACTGATAAGAGTTATGTCATCAGCAAAATCAAGATCTTCTAGTTGGGTCCCATGTACCCAACTAACTAACCAATATTAAATTCTTTCACACTTTAACATATTAATGTTCTAAGGGATAAACCAATAATAAAGAGAACAACATCAGTTCACTGGAAATATTTAGCCTGTTTACAATAAAACTCTTTCACACTTTAACATATTAACGTTCTAAAGGATAAACCAATAATAAAAGAGAACAACATCCAATGAAAATAAGAAACATGTATGTAAATGTTCATATATTTACTCATAACCACTAATAAGTGTAGAAACAATGCTATCTGGTAAATCAAACATTAAAAGATATTCTATGTTCACATGGCACTACAATGGCTCTGGAGAACAGTGAATTACCTTCAATCAAGTGATCTGCTCTAAAGCACTCTCCAGTCTTCAGATCTTTCACCATGTAGTCCTGGAATCTCTCAACATGCCCTGAAGCTCTGTAAAAAGTCTTTTAAAATTTAACAACTGTGGAGGGATGGATAAAAGAGCTGATCAGCTCGTGTGAAGTAAAAAATTTATATTGATCAAGTAACATGAATGCTGTGGGAGGTTCTTGTTTCTTTTGCCATTCATGCAAGTTTCAGATTTAACCATCTGTTAGCCTTTGTAAGTGATTAATAGACAAAGCAGTTTTAGTGTTACAATCTTATCTCAGTTTTTCTCAGACATCGGGCTTATTGTAAAAATAACAAGACTACAATTACACACAAAAAACTATAATTTAACTGTTAGTTCATTTTTCAAAAGCTATCACATTTATAAAATTTCACACTCTTTTCTAGTTCTTGCTCTGATCTCCCTAAAACTCTTCTTCTTTGCAGCTGATGCAGTTGTGGCACTGAACCACAGGCATTATGCCAGATAGGGAATGAATTGTGGTAGCCTGCTTGAAGATCTGGGGGGGACTAGTGACAAGAACTTCTCTGAAAACTCCACTACCCTAGAGACCACAGCAAGCCTGAACCCCATCTGCCTACTGTTAAGAGCACCAGAAAGTAGTTGGATAGAGTCTTGTTCGGCGGGGATGCATTGATATTCCAAACACGTCGAGGTCTTCCGGTGAGAAAGTCCAACCCTAGACCAAACTGGTGCAATGAAAACCACGGTGTCACGCAATCCCGCTTCCGAGACCCACCAAGAATACAGGCTAAAGCACTGTGATACTCTGAACCCCTTGTGGTCCTTTCGTGGAACTCGTGTGGTCTATTTTGGACCACACAGGGGACCACAGGACCTAACGAGGACCACAGGCGTGAATTCAGTAGGTTCACAGTGCGGTTTTTGGTGGTAGAAGTGAACGAAGAAGAAGAAGAAGAAGAAGTCTTGTTCTAATTCACTAGACTTATTACTCAATGCTCCTCTTTGCTCCCATAAATTTCATATATCAACCAAAATGCAGGGAAAGCGAAGCATATAAAGATTAAATGAAAGAAAACAAATAAAATCATGCACAACATGGATTATATATTTTCTGACTATTTTCTCAGCTGTCAGAAACATGGCAGAAAGAGTAAAAAGATAATAAAACCATTAGCCAGCAGTAACATTTTTGAAAGCTATGGAAGGACTCACTTCAGCACTGGCTCTGGCGTCAGCATGGCTGTGTCCACTTCCAGCATCTGCTCCTCCAAAATGAAGTGTTTCCTCCAAGCCTGGAGGAGGTTTGCTTTCATAGCGCACCCCATAGGTCCAAAGTCATACAAGCCATTGACACCTAAAATCCATGTTTATTCAAATATCATTTTTCCTTTATTTAACAGATGATTGGAGAGTTTTCATCATAGTTAATAATTCCCACATCATCTACACATCCTTTTCATCTGTACAAAAACCCAAGACAAAAACTCTCTATCCAACCTGTGTAAAGCATATATCTCTTTGTGTCTCATCTTTCTCAATCTTTAGGAATTATGTGACTCTGAGTTGTTGCACTTCTATGCTGGTCAATCTATTATTAGATATTATTTCAAATATTCTTCAATTTGCAAAGTCTTTAGAGCCTCTTAAAAATGATTTCTGTTTTTCATAAATGGTTGACAAAGTTCTGAACTGAGCTTTCTAAGCTATGATGTTGTTATGGTAATAGCACATATATTGAATTATGATACCCTGCACATGGTTCAATCAATGATTCATGCATTAAAAAAAATTGTTTAAAGTTAAACAACTATAAAGAGAGAAATAAAAAACAAATAAGACAAGATCACATACCACCATATATAGCAAATGACTGGTCATAGAAAAATCTCTGCTTCAGCAGGTCTTCCATTCTCAGGCGATCAAAATCATCTTTTGGAGCCAAAGCAAGTTCCTGTAAACATAGAACACTAAAACTTAATGCTTATATAATCAGCTGTTTGTGAACATATGTAATATTTACTTCATAAACATAAAGAAGTGTTCTCAAAATCAATTTTTATAAATGTGTCATCATCTCCACCTTTGTAATGGACCTGACAGTAAAATAAGGCTCAGATATCAAACATGCAACAAAACACTTGTACATAAAGATGGTTGCATTTTTACATTACAGGGAGATTCTAATGAACAGATGGCAGACAGTCATTTTCATGCTAAGCTGTTTGTTTTGGCAATCAGTGATCCATAACTGACATGCAAGTGTCAGGTTTAGCAAACCACAGCTGATCAAGACCCTGTTCCACCTCTCCATTGGTACCCTCAGTAAAGGACTAGCCTGCCCTACAGAGCAGGGATCACCACGATTTCCATGGTGGTGGAGTCTATTAAAGAAGTACTGCATACCCCATGCTTTTTAACTGCATTCAAGGACAGAAAAAAATGACGCTGTGTGTCTTAACACCTGCACAGCATCAGCTACAAAAAACACCAACTCATAGTTCCCAGGAGATGAAGACAAATCAAGATATTAAACAGATTATTACCACACAATGATGTAGGAAAATTCTTGCAAACAAGATGTACACAACATTCAACCATAAATCAGGTAAATATTCCCTCATATATACAAATCTATAAGAAAGTGAAAAAAAAGTGGGCAGTTTACAAAATAAAGCATGAAAGGAAATGGATTTAACATGAAGTTAAAAATAAAAGTGACAAGATCATTTAAATGAAATCCTCACTAAAAGTTGTGGGTGGTCTGTAATTTCTGCACATTATTCTTTAAACTCTCTGACAAGGAGATATTACAACACTAGTATAAATCCTCCATAAATCATAATAATACAAATTATATATATATATATATATATATATATATATATATATATAGCACAATAGCCACACATCATTTAGAATGTCATACATGTATCATGTCTTCTAATACATTACCTTATCTTCCAAGGCCTTTTTCCTATGTTTAAGCTCAGCAACTGCCCTCTGAATATCAATGTCAACTGCTCCATCAGATTTTAACTGTTTCACAAGATCTCCCTTAAAACATGGATGGAAGCATTCATAAATCAGTACAAAAAAATAAATGACTTTGGATTTCAGCGAAATAAAGAAAACAGTGTGAGTTAAACTACGTAACCACAAAAGTAGAAACAATTATTTATGCTTGAAAGACCACAAAAATACTTTTAAGTCTCGCATGAACGTATAAAATTAATTTAGTTTGAAAGGACAAATGGTTACTCAATAATCTGCATGGAATACTCCTCCATTTATATTCAGGCATCCATATCTTTGGAAAGTGCTTAACACAGTAATTACTGAATATGCAAATCTAATGTGAATACATATTGGGAAGCATTAACCCAGTGTTCTTAGCTTTTTTTTTTTGCCATGACTCCCTTTCAACAACTGTGGATCATCATCATCATCATCATCATCAGGTGCCATGCTGACTGGCGTTGGCTATTATGCTTCTCCAGAGTACACGATCCTTCATGCAGGCCATCAGCTCAGTTGGTGATCTCCTCTCACACCATCCCGTCAGACTGTCCAGTATCATTTCTCTTGGTCTTCCTCTTGATCTTATTCCTTCTATTTTTCCTGTTGTTATAATATTTTCAATGCCCTCTCTTCTCATTGCATGTCCTGTGAAAGTACACTGTCTCTCTCTTATCTTTTTGACAAGGTTTTTTGTGTCTCTCCAGCTCTTCTCATACACTCTTCATTAGTTATTTTTGCTGTCCAGGGGATTCACAACATTCTTCTAATAAACCACATTTCTGCTGCTTCCAATGATTTTTGTGCAGACTTGCCTATTGTCCATGATTCACTTCCATATAACAAGATAGGTTCAATATAGCATTTTAGGACTCATTTTCTAACATTCATTGATAAGGATGTGTTGGTTAATATGTTTCTCATTCTCTGAAATGCAGTCTTTGCTTGGCCTATTCTGTTCCTAATTTCTGTTCTGCATTTCCCATCTGAAGTTATTACTGCTCCAAGGTATTTGAATTTCTGCACCTGCTTTAGAATAGCCCCATTTAATTTTATACTGCATGCTGGTGGATTCTGTTTCTTAGATATAACCATAGTCTCTGTCTTTTTGATGTTCAAAGTAAAGCCTTTCTGTTCACTTTCTTTGGCGACTTTATCCAAGAGATTTTGCAGGTCTTGTTGGATCCCTTCTTTAAAAGAAAGCAATAAACAGAACCCAGATTATGCTGAGATTTTTTTTTCACTTGCGTCAATCCGCCTGCTGATCCAGGACGTCTTGGGGGGGAGGTTCATGGACACCACGTTAAGAATCGTTGTTATCCCCTCCGCGCATCGACAAGAAAATATGATATAACGAGACCTAAATCAGAAATGTAAAAAATGTTATAACGTGTAGGGTTGAAAGTAACTGTCATTTACGATGCCCATTGTGGTTAATCTACTACCTTAAAGCAACATACCTGCTCCTTCACTGCAAGCCTCAATGGAGCTAGCTGGGCTTCGATAGCTGGATCAGTCATTTCTAAATGTCTAGCTCTTACAGAATTTAAAACCTTGGCTTTCTTTGATCCCCACGATGATGCTGTTGCGTAAGTGAATGATAACTGCAGATGTGGGTAGCACGTCCGGAATATTAAAAGGGATCTGTTGTTGTTTTGAAAATGAGCGCTAGCTGCTCGATACAACTTGTACAGGAGTTTCATCAGCTTAATTTGATGTCGGTATTTTCCATGTAACCGAAGGGAATTTTCCTACTTTACAAGATATGTGACTGACACGAATTTAGTAAATATTGTATAAGAATGCTTTCTTTCAGGCTAAAAAGTTTTAAAATATTAATTATATTTGTAATTGTTTGTAATGAATGTGTTTATTAAATTTAATTCAGCGACTACAGCCATTCACTTTTTAGATAGTCGATCCTAACGAACATCAATAAAATGGTAGCCCCCATGCGGCATGGAACAGGAAGTTGTTGCAATGGCATGCAACACATGTTCTTGAAAATCATTATGTTTCAAATAACAATAATACTTTCATGACATTTTTTTAACGGTAGCGCAGATTTTATTTTCGAAATGCCTGCTAAAGATCAAACTAGCAGCTTTTACCACTTTCAGTTTCAAGTTATGATTGCCACGTTTACAAGTTTCATCGTCATCATCATCATCATCAAAATCACAATACCCCGAAGCACTTTAGTCTAATGCACAAACTCAGTCGCCCCACTTTGTTAAAAAGCCCCCCCCCCCAATTGTTTTTCTTTTTTAAATTTCACATTTGTTCATTCATTCATTTGCATGTCACTTGCGAAACTTTGCCTCCCTAACAACACTCCTGTAGGCCTCTCGGTTGTCAGCAAGATGGCCTGCTGCTGATGCATCCATTTGACAGGTTCGCTGTTTAAATGCCCGTGCGCTTCGTCGATTAGTGTGATACAGTTTTTTTTTTCAAGTGCTGATCGTCAATAGCTTGTTTTGGGATTCTCTGCTCATTTCTTCTCATCAAGTGGCCAACATATGTCCATCTCCTTTTCCTGATCACCCGTGAGACTGGTTGTTGAGAGAGGCCAAGTTAACAGGCATAAAATCCTTTGTTGAAGTTGAAAGACTCGCCGAAGACAGAAAAAATTGGCGAACTACTTTGCGAGCCCTATGTGACGTCTAACGGCACGGGAAGGATATAAGATACGATAAGATCGTCAATAGTACATTTTCATTTTCTTTGATTTCGAGATTTATGCCGTTATTCTGACATTTTATGGGACTTCTCGTCATATCGTGTGCGTCTGCGTTCCTATTATTTTACTTACGTATTTATTAAACGATTTCTCGTGTAACTAACCACACTCACACACACACACTCACACAGAGTATCAGGTTTCATAACTGAAAGACCAAGTGCGAATTTCCGTATAATAGTAGTCTGTTGTCTCATTTTCTGTTTGATTTCCACTTGAAAATCGTCGCTTGTTACGCCATGATTCTTAAATAGCAAAGGTATATGACCTATTCAGGCTTGTACTCTCTCTCTCTCTCTCTCTCTCTCTCTCTCTCTCTCTCTCTCTCTCTCTCAACCTTACGTGCCCAGGGCACATGGGGCTTCCGCAAGGGTTTTCCAACAAAGGCCTGTCCTTAGCCTTTTTTTTTTCCTCTCTTGCCCAAGTGAGCCCTTTATTGCTCAACATCCTCTCTGTTGTTCTTCTCCATGTCTCTTTTGGTCTACCCTTACTTCTGTTCCCCTGTGATGTCCATCTTAGTGCTATTTTTGGTAGTGAGTTGTCAGTCATTCGGAGCACATGTCCCAACCATCGCCAGCGTCTTTCCTCAATAATTGCTGTCAGTGGCTTCATCTGCATTTCTGCCAACAAGATTTCTTACGGTGTTTGGCCAAAATATTTTTCTAATTCTTCGTAAACTGGAAATAATTCAACTTGTTTTCTATGGTTTTGATGATTTTCCAGCACTCACTTCCATAGAGTAGTACACTTAGAACATTACTCTTAAATATCCTGATTTTGTTTCTTCATGTTTAGTTTATTTATTTATTTTTTTAGATTTCCATATGGTCTGCAGCATTACAAAAGCCTGGTTTGCTCTAATAAGTCTGCTGTTGATGTCCTCTGTGCTGTCTCCATTTTCTACTACTCTACTGCCAAGATATACAAATTCGTTGACATCCTCCACTAACTTGCTATGTACATTTCTGTTGTTCACATTTTGCACACTAAACAACAAGCATGTCTCACTGGAAACCAAAAGAACTATCTATAAGACAATCTTCATACCATCTCTGTGCTACCAATGCTAGGCGTGGACGCTGACAGCAAAAGACAAAAGGAAAATTACAACAACTGAAATGATATTCTTGAGAATTCTTGGGATATCAAGAATGAACAGAATCAGAAATGATGTCATTAGAAATAAAGTAGGAGTCGAACCTGTTCTGAACTATATTAAAAAAACGCAAATAAAATGGTTCGATCATGCATCACGACTACCAGAAGAACGTGTACCACAGAGAGGAATGTTTTACAGACCACACAAATTCAGTGGAAGGGGCCGCCCATGCAAACGATGGACCGATGGTATAACAGGGTCCCTGAACATCTCAGTGTACGAAGCCAACAGGAGAGCCATTGGGAGACAATTGCACTTCACCTCTACACCTAACAGAAAATGAGGAAGGACAAGACAAGGCATTTTGCTTCATTAACTTTGTCTTTCCTACGTTGATCTTTAATCCCATGTTTTTTGCACTCTGAGCTAGCTTGTTTATTTTATCTTGCATATCTTTGTGGCTGCCTGATAGTAGACAATGTTGTCAGAAAAGTCAAGGTCCTCCAACACTGTGTCGAGGGTCCATTGTAATCCTCAGGCTTTCACTTAGAAAACTTAAATTAACACGATTGTCTGTGTCGGTGTTATA
Organism: Achatina immaculata; assembly: GCA_009760885.1. NCBI lineage: Eukaryota > Metazoa > Mollusca > Gastropoda > Stylommatophora > Achatinidae > Lissachatina > Lissachatina immaculata. The sequence goes on from CM019691.1 coordinate 10,393,651, forward strand.
TGTGTGTATATGTCTATGTTATATGTAAGTACATATCAGTGTTATATGTGTGTATATGTCTGTGTTATATGTGTATATGTGTCTTGTCTTCATGTATTTTTTTTTGGGTTTCAATTTCTCATTTTTATCCCAACATTCAACACATACAAGGGTATTTCTTTTCTGCCTTCGTTGGAACAGAATTAAGAAACTAAATTCTCACTCACCCATGTGTGTGTGTGTGTGTGTTTGTGTCTAGTAGCTATCATTTATGTGCATGTATAATTCTGCGGGTGTATGTACGACTTTGTGTGCACAAGCTCAGTTGTCAAATTCAGGATTTTTCATGCTGACAATTCTGAGGTGAACATTATCAGACTTGCCTTACTTTGTCCTTCTTCTTGTACCGCGAAGTTTCGAGGCGAGATGCAGCTGGCGTTTTGGGGTCAAATGGGAGGCCTCAGTGAAGGTCATGCCAGTGTCTCTCTGATACCATCTATCCATCTCTTTCTAAGTCTTCTTCTTGATCTAGGTCCTGTAGTTCTTTAGTTGAAGGCTATCGCAGCTGGCTGTGAGTGTGTCATTCTCATTAAGAGGCCAAAACCACTTTATTCTTTGCTTCTCTGTGTGTCTTAGACATGATGTAGTTTCTGTGATCTGTCTTATAGTGTCATTTCTTATCTTGTCAAACCCGGTGATGTTTGCTGCTCTCATAAGACATCTCATTTCACATGTGGTTATTTTATTCTGTTGTTTCTTATCAAGTGCCCATGTCCGGCATTGGTAACATAGTGTTGGTATGGATATGCTACCCGTGCCGCAGGAAGAAACACAGACGTTCAGTTTGGTGCCGGAGTAAAAGCGCGGGTCTTGATATGTATAGGGGGGTATGTTGGACAAATGAATGTAACGAAGTATTTCCACGTTAAAAGTATAAAAATAGCTGTAAATTTAATAAGATTTCATTAATGAAGAATTCTTTTAGGAAAAAAGAAGTAGTGTGATGATTTTAGCTGATTATTGTGTACTACTTACCATCGGCGATGTCTAGATCTACACTATTTACCATCGGCGATGTATAGAGCTACACTATTTACCATCGGCGACGTCTAGATCTACTTGTAGATCTATCCGATCTCATCGCCATGTGGCGTGCTCACTAAAATAATGTCTGAAATAACATTCTAACTACTTCTCCAGTCCATTTAATAGCATATCCATACCAACACTATATTACCAATGCCAGACATGGGCACTTACTAAGAAACAACAGAATAAAATAACCGCTTGTGGAATGAGACGTCTTAGGAGAGCAGCAAACGTCACCGGGATTGACAAGCTCAGAAATGACACTATAAGACAGATCACATGAACTACATCATGTCTCTTAGTTTCTAGTGGGATACTGGGATGTGTAAGTAGCGGGGATAGCTAGCTGGTATGAAACAGCACTGGCTCTTTGTGTTCTAACATCAGTTTCTATATCAAGCTTCCCATCTTCTGTGAACATGCATCCAAGATACTTTTTTTTTTCTCCTTTTAGTTTAGAGACCGCCGCCGCCGAAACGAATAATAAATGTATAGTACAGAAAATGTGATTCAGGCATAGCTTGCCGTATATGGCAAGTTCTAGAGTAGTTCCCCACCCCCCACCCGTGTATACGTCTTCGACTGGGACATCCGCGGGACACCTCAAAGGCATTAAACTACCGGACAAAGAATCCAAGAAACATATTCACACTCCAGGATTTCACATATAGAAATATTTGTGCATAGTTATGTAAATCTGAGCGGGACAGTTTGCTACAGTTTGTCCGTGCGGGTCTTACATCTAATTCTTGAGATCAGTGAACTTTGGTTCGGTAAAATGCTCACTGCCACAGGGGATTGAATTATGTGTTACGGCAGATACAACAAAATTTGCCTCAGTTCTCTCCCATTCCACAGCATGTCAGCGTGGCATAGTTTAGAAGCTGCGCATTTCTGACACAGCGTCGTACAAGCCACATATTCTTACAAGTTACAGCTAAGTGCTTTATTTATTTTATTTTATTATTACTTTTTTAACATAGCATTCATGTGAATTTATATTTTATCTCCTCTCTATATTTTATTTCTTCTGTATGTGTTTGTATGATTAAGGCTCACGCCGAAACGTCACAACTGTGTACTCGTTAAGTAATAAAGCTGTTTCTACTTTTTTTTCCCCTAGCTTATACATTTTAGTTTAGAAGAACTTGGGGTTCTCAAGTGTGTGTCAGTGGGGTACTAAGGTTCCGTGAGAAGTTCTTAGGAAGGATTTTCCATTTATGATCTTTGGTGGAACCCTTGTTCCCTTGATTGATAAGTTCTCGTCGCCGAACCTGTATTGAGAAACCCCGCAACAGAGCAACAGATGAGCAGAATCAGTAAGGAAGTTATGAGGGTTGACTGATAAGGTCTCGGCATCAGGTACAAATACTTGAAACACACAGTTGATATTAGGTGCATTTGTAGATCAGGTTAATGTAAAATTAAACACCAAGTTTCAAGAAATTAACTGCAACCAATTTTTATTTTTTATTTTTTTACAGGCTACTGAAGTGGTAAGGGGTGGCAGAAATTGAGAAAATGGATAAAATATTTCTCATTGAGCAGTTATTCGCTACCTCTGCATCAAGGGCTTATCATCAAAGGAGATACATGAGGATATGGTAGAGACTCTAGGGGAGAGTGCCCTTCTTACAGCACAGTGAAGAAATGGGCAGCTCAGTTCAAACATGGAAGGGAGAGTCTGGAAGATGATCCCCGTCCAGGAAGACCAAGAACAGTAACCACCGATGAAACCACCGGCAGAATCCATGACATGATAATGGAGGATCGACGACTAACTGAGAGGTACACTGGTAATGAGTTGGGCATCTTCCAGGAACGTGTTCATGCCATTATTCACAATGATCTTCAAATGACAAAGGTCTTTGTTCGATGGGAAACTTGTTGGAGCTGATCACAAACGACAGCGTTTCAGCATGTCAAGAGATAATCTTGGCCATTTTTCTGCAGATCCTGAAAAGTTTTTTCAGCAATGTGTGACTATGGATGAGACTTGGGTTCATAATTTTCAACCATAAACCAAAGAACAGTCAAAGCAGTGGAAACATCATGGATCTCCACCTCCAAAGAAAGCAAAGGTTGGGTGGTTCTGTCTACGGGCAAAGTGATGGCATCCATCATTTGGGATTCAGAAGGTGTGCTATTGGTAAACTATCTTCAAAAGGGCAGAACGGTCACCAGGGCCTATTACACCAATCTAGTGAAGCAACTGCGGGTCAAACTGAAGGGAAAGTGTCGAGGGAAATTGATGAAAGGAGTCATCTTTCATCAAGACAATGCTCCAGTTCACAAGTCGGTGGTGGCAATGGCTGCCATTCATGAATGCGGCTTCCAGCTTCTTGAACATCCTCCTTATTCCCAAGATTTGGCCCCTTCGACTATTACCTGTTTACCAAACTAAAAAAGGAGCTCAGCGGTCGCAAATTTGCTTCAGATGATGACGTCATTTATGCTATAGACCACTTTCTACTGGCACAAGATGCTGACTTTTACAAAGAAGGGATCCGTATGCTCCAGAATCTTTGGACTAAGTGCATAAACTTGCAAGGGGACTATGTTGAGAAATAACCCCAAAAAGTTGTCCACAAATAATCCGTTGTACCTTATGCCGAGAACTTATCAATCACCCCCTCGTAGAAAGATCTCTCTCTCTCTCTCTCTCTCTCTCTCTCTCTCTGAACCTTAAGTGCCCAGGGCACATGGGGCTTCCGCAAGGGTTTTCCACAAATGCCTGTCCTTCGCCTTTTTTTTTCTGCTCTTGCCCAGGTGAGCCCTCTACTGCTCAACATCCTTTCTGTTGTTCTTCTCCATGTCTCTTTTGGTCTACCCTTACTTCTGTTCCCCTGTGGTGTCCATCTTAGTGCTAGTTTTGGTAGTGAGTTGTCTGTCATTCGGAGCACATGTCCCAACCATCGCCAGCGTCTTTCCTCAATAATTGTTGTCAGTGGTTTCATCTGCATTTCTGCTAATAAGATGTTATTTCTTATGGTGTTTGGCCAAAATATTTTTCTAATTCTTCGTAAACATTTAGTCTGGAAAGAGTTTAACTTGTTTTCTATGGTTTTGGTGATTTTCCAGCATTCACTTAAATAAAGTAGTACACTTAGAACATTACTCTTAAATATCCTGATTTTCATATTTATGCTTAGTTTTTTTATTTCCATATAGTCTGCAGCATTGCAAACGCCTGGTTTGCTCTAGTAAGGAATGATGTCCTCTGTGCTGTCTCCATTTTCTACTACTCTGCTGCCAAGGTATACAAATTCGTTGACCTCCTCCACTAACTTTTTATCTACTCTGAGTACATTTCTGTTGTTCACATTTTGTTTCCTTAACTTTGTCTTTCCTACGTTGATCTTTAGTCCTATGTTGTTTGCATTCTGAGTTAGCTTGTTTATTTTCTCTTGCATATCTTTGTGACTGCTTGATAATAGACAAATGTCGTCCGCAAAGTCAAGGTCCTCCAGCACTGTGTCAAGGGTCCATTGTAATCCTCTGCGTTTGTCTGATGTTGCCTCCTTCATTAACCAGTCTACTGCCAAGATAAATAATGTTGGTGATAGTACACATCCCTGTTTCACTCCTGTTTGTACCCTAAAGCTGCTGGAGGTATGTTCTCCACAGATAATTTTGCACTGAAAACCCTCGTATAGGGCTTTGATTACATTAATTATTTTATGGGGGAGGCCATGCCATCTTAGGATTTTCCACAGTGCGTCTCTGTTGACACTGTCAAAGGCTTTCTCAAAATCTATGAATAATGCATATGTTGTTCTATGCCACTCATTTGCCTGTTCTAATATTTGTCTAAGTACAAATATGTGGTCTATGCATGCTCTTCCTTTCCTAAATCCTGCCTGCTCTTTCCGAAGTTTTTCCTCAAGTGTTGGTATAATTCTGTTGATGATTATTCTGCAAAATACTTTACTGGTGAGTGGCAGTAGGGTAATGCCTCTCCAGTTCCCGCAATCTCTGAGGTCACCCTTCTTTGGTAGTTTTACTATAAGCCCAGTTTTCCACTCTTCTGGGGCTTTTTCTAGATCCCAAATTTGTTGTAATATCCGGCAGAGTTGTTTTGGTGTTTCTGTTTCTTCTGATTTCAACATCTCCGCAGTCACTTCATCTTCACCTGGTGCCCTGTCTGATTTTAGCGTCTTTATCGCCTCCTTTACTTCATTTATTGTTATTGGTCCTGTATTGATGTTTAGTTCCGTATTTGCTTCAGGATGTCTATTGTTTGTGCTGTTTGTGTTCTGTTTAGTAGGGTGTTAAAGTGTTCCCTCCATCTTTCAATTTTTTCTCTTTCTCCACTGACCAGTTGTCCATTTTGTGTTCTTACTGCACTTTCACATCTTGTGTTGAAGTTACCTGTCATCTGCTTTGTGATTTTATATATGGTTTTCATCTCATTTGTATATGCTGCTTTCTCTGCTGTTTCTGCTAAGTTGTCATAATATTGACGTTTATCTTGACGGCATGATTCCTTCACTTCTTTGTCTTTTTGTGCATAATTACTTAAAACTCGTTCTTTAAGCCGTTGTGATTTGGTGTTCAGTAATTTTTTCTTGATTTCTTTTCTTTGCTCTATCTTTTCCCATGTTGTCTGGCTTATCCATTCCTCTTTTCTCCTTTTTCGATATCCCAGCACCTCTTTTGCTGTTTCCTGTAGTGTTTTATTGAACTCTAATATGGACATTTCTGCTTCGTCTTATAGGACACTGAAGCGGTTCTTAAGTACTATTGAGAATTCATTTCTTGTTTGCTGGTCTATCAGTTTTCTTGTATCAAAATGTATCTTTCTGTGTTCTCCGATTTTGGCTTTCCTTAATTTTAGTTTTATTTTTGCTACCAGAAGGTTGTGATCACTTCCTACATCTGCTCCTTTCCTTGCTCGCACATCTTGTAGTGAACGTTTCCACTTGTTGTTTATAGTATGTGATCGATTTGGTTTTCTGAGGTTTTATCTGGTGATCTCCAAGTCACTTTATGGATGTTTTTATGTTGGAAAATTGTCCCTCCGATGGTCATCATGTTTTCTTCACAGAAACTGCACAGTCTTTCTCCGTTTTCATTTATTTCTCCGATTCCTTCTCTTCCCATGATTCTTCTTCTATCTTCATTTCCTTCACCTACTTTTGCATTGAAGTCGCCCAAGATGAGTAGCATATCATGCTTGGGTATTGTTTCTACTGTTGCTTGGAGGCTGTTGTAAAAATCTTCTTTTAATTCCTCTTCAGCTGCTTCTGTTGGTGCATAACAAACTATAATAGACAGCTTCGTGAATCTTGAGTTGAACCGTGCATATAATAATCTCTCATTTATTGGTGTCCATTTCAGCAATGCTCTTGATGCTTCTTTTGTTATAATCAATGCTACTCCTCCTTCATGAAGATCTTCTTTACCTGACCATATTATTGTATCTTCTGTGTGCTGTGTTGTTAATTTCCTTCTGCCTTGTCCTGTCCATCTTGCCTCTTGTATTCCTAGTATGTCTAGTTTGTATCTGTGCATTTCCTTGATGGTTTGTGCTAGTTTTCCAGTCTGGTTTAGTGTTCTTACATTCCAGCTGCCTATTTGTATCTTGTGTTTAGGTTCCAGGAGGTCTGCAGTCGGGCTGGGGACTTCCAGTGGCTGGCTTTCATCCACAACCTTTCCATACATGAATTACAAAAAAACAGTGAAATTTATCCAAGAGACAGGACTGCAGGTATAGACATGCAATGCGAACGAAGAAAAAGATCCACAACCTTCATGGGCTCAGTTTCCTGATACGCATTTCTCCTTCCACCTGCATTTGTTTTTTTCCCTTGCTTCTGTTTCTGTAGCAGTCTGATAGTTTTTTTTACCAGATAGGGTTGCTGGCGCTATGCTGAACCCTCCTTAGTCGCCTTTTACGATCATGCGTGGTAGGGTACAGTGGTCCTATTCTTTGCAGATCCCGGGTACCACACGGGGGCGTAGAAAGATCATGAACGTATAAAATGTTGGAACATTATGATGGAACATTGAAAGAAATCAAAATAGAAAAGACTAAGTTCTTTTGGCGACTGTTTTAAAAAGGAGGATTTTTCTCTCTTTTTTTCAGGAGGCCAGGCAACCAGCTGGTATTGATATGACTTCTAGCTTGAAAAGTTCTGGGTTTATTATCATCTGCTAGCACACTACTAAACAACCCAGGTGTAAAAATGAGGAATCCGAGACACTCTAGCGCTGGGGGAAATTGCCTCTGATGCATACACACTTTCACTACATGTACAACAGATGGTGAACCAAAGCGTGGTATCACGTAACGATTACTTCCACGAATGAGAGACAAAGTATGAGTCAGCGACGTGTGTTTGTTTAAAACAAGAAAAACACTTTAACACACACACTTACGGATACATTAAATTGTGGAGTCATGAATACTGGTACTTGTGTGAGACGTATATATCATATCTGACGCACATAAATTCCTGCCATTTGAAGTTTATGAATAAAGACGCCCTCATATGTAATCTCGCCAGAAGCCAGTGACATTTAAAAAGGGTTTTCCGTACTTCTGAAGTTTATGAATAAAGACGCCCCCATATGTAATCTCGCCAGAAGCCGGTGACATTTAAAAAGGGTTTTCCGTACTTCTAAATTTAACTCCTTAAGGTCACAAAACAATAGAAGACTTGTTTGTGTCAAACGATTTTATGGTGATTGTGATTATGATTTAACAAACTTTACCGCTGATCCGGGTACTGTTATTTCTTTTTATTTATGCTGTCTTTAAAGCAGGATTCGGCAGTAAATTAAAAAAAAAACTGTTTCGCACGTCCAAGATTTTATTGAGACGAACTAAAAAGGTAGCAATCTCCACAATCATCTATGTCATGTACAGGCAACAAAAGGCTCGTAAAACATTCAGCATGTCAGACCTGTTCGTTGCTTGATAAAGAAAAGTATGTTTAAATCAGTCTTTCTCAACCTTTTTGCTCTCGTGGAACCACTGGAATATTTTTTTTCTTAAATTCGCGCCTTAAAATATAGGGCCGCTCATTTTTCTCTTCATGTTCCCCACCCCAAGCTGTCACCCCCATCCCCTTCCTTGTCCCAAACCCCCCCCCCCCCCGGGCACCATAAAATACAAGATACCACTTCCAATAAATTCACTAGATTAGGCAGGGGACAAAAAAAATCATTTTCTCCTTTAGTTTATCCAGAACAGGCCGTCGCCGAGAGCAGTAATAATAAATGTTAATCATGAATAGAATGAGAAGAATAATAATAAATGTTAATCATGAACAGAATGAGAAGAATAATAATAAATGTTAATCATGAATAGAATGATAATAATAATAATAAACGTTAATCATGAATAGAATGATAATAATAATAATAAACGTTAATCATGAATAGAATGTGTTTATAGATTTTGAGAAAGCCTTTGACAGTGTCAACAGAGATGCACTGTGGAAAATCCTAAGATGACATGGCCTCCCCCATAAGATAGTGAATGTAATCAAAGCCCTATACGAGGGTTTTCAGTGCAAAGTGATCTGTGGAGAACATACCTCCAGCAGCTGTAGGGTACAAACAGGAGTGAAGCAGGGATGTGTACTATCACCAACATTATTTATCTTGGCAGTAGACTGGTTAATGAAGGAGGCAACATCAGACAAACGCAGAGGATTACAATGGACCCTTGAAACAGTGTTGAAGGACCTTGACTTTGCGGACGACATTTGTCTACAATCAAGCAGCCACAAAGAAATGCAAGATAAAATAAACAAGCTAACTCAGAATGCAAACAACATAGGACTAAAGATCAACGTAGGAAAGACAAAGTTAATGATTCAAAATGTGAACAACAGAAATGTACTCAGAGTAGATAGCAAGTTAGTGGAGGAAGTCAATGAATAATATGATACCTTGGCAGTAAAGTAGTAGAAAATGGAGACAGCACAGAGGACATCAACAGCAGACTTACTAGAGCAAACCAGGCATTTGCAATGCTGCAGACTATATGGAAATAAAAAAAAAACTAAGCATGAATACGAAAATCAGGATATTTAAGAGTAATGTTCTAAGTGTACTACTCTATGGAAGTGAATGCTGGAAAATCACCAAAACCATAGAAAACAAGTTGAATTCTTTCCAGACTAAATGTTTACGAAGAATTAAAAAATATTTTGGCCAAACACCATAAGAAATAACATCTTACTGGCAGAAATGCAGATGAAACCACTGACAACAATTATTGAGGAAAGACGCTGGCGATGGCTGGGACATGTGCTCCGAATGACAGACAACTCACTACCAAAAATAGCACTAAGATGGACACCACAGAGGAACAGAAGTAAGGGTAGACCAAAAGAGACATGGAGAAGAACAACAGAAAGGATGTTGAGCAATAGAGGGCTCACCTGGGCAAAAGCAGAAAAAAGGCAAAGGACAGGCATTTGTGGAAAACCCTTGCGGAAGCCCCATGTGCCCTGAGCATTTAAGGTTCAGAAAGAGAGAGAGAGAGAGAGAGAGAGAGAGAGAGAAGAGAGAGAGAGAGATGAATAGAATGAGAAGAATAATAATAAATGTTAATCATGAATAGAATGAAAAGAATAATAATACATGTTAATCATGAATAGAATGAAAAGAATAATAATACATGTTAATCATGAATAGAATGAAAAGAATAATAATAAATGTTAATCATGAATAGGAAAAAAAAAGAATAATAGGGAAAAGAAAGAATGAATAGAATGAAAAGAATAATAATACATGTTAATCATGAATAGAATGAAAAGAATAATAATAAATGTTAATCATGAATGGAATGAAATGAATAGAATGAAAGGAAAGATTGTATAGAATGAAAAGAATAATAATAAATGTTAATCATGAATGGAATGAAATGAATAGAATGAAAGGAAAGATTGTATAGAATGAAAAGAATAATAATAAATGTTAATCAATAGAACGAATAGAATAATAATAACATGGTAATCATGAATAGAGTGAAATGAATAGAATGAAAAGAATAATACACGTTAATTATTTATGGCTTGTGGTATATGGTGAGTGAGTGAGTGAGTGAGTGAGTGAGTGAGTGAGTGAGTGAGTGAGTGAGTGTGTGTAACCATCTTGTCTTGAACAAAAACAAAAACGTGTGTCAGCGACAAGTGTCAAGAGGGATTTTTCAGTCACGATCTTTCGCGGAATCATTGTAGATCCGTCACGGAATCCAGGATGAGAAACACTGGTTTAAATGATCTCACATTAGGGAACCGCATGCAGAAACATCTATATGATATCACCCAGCATGCTTCGAAACCAGTTCCTAATAATTTCAAGGGCCTCAACCACAGAGGCAAATCTCATTTTCTGGTAACAGCGATCAAACAATGCCACGCAGACGCATAGAGCTTGAGAACCGCTACATACAGGAATACGGGACCCTGGAACCACATGGTTTGAACTCGCAATTCAGCTACACTTAATATTCCCCTCTTCCACAATCATAATCCCTCTTTACTAAGTTATACTCCTTTCTCACCTGTAACACATAGTTCAGAACCTCCTCATAGCGTCTGATTATAACCCCTCTACCCCAACTATAATCACCTATTCCACCGTCTCCCGGCCATATTACCACTGTATCACTCTCTCCCCTTTCCAAGGTAACCTCGCCCTTCCTTATTTACGACCCACCTCTCACACATCACAAGTCTACATTTAAACATTCTCTACACTTCGTCATGCGCACTTCTGAACACAGTCTCTTACAAGCCACAGCTTCTTACAAGTCACAGCTAAGTGCTCCGTTTATTTTATTTTATTCTGTTTTTTTCCCCATTCCCAGTTTTTAAATAGCATTCATGTGAATGTATATTTTATCTTCTCTCTCTATTTCTTCGTCAAGTTTGTTTGTGTGTGTGTGTGTGTGAGAGAGAGAGAGAGAGAGAGAGATTAAGGTTCACAACAAAACGTTCAACGATGTGGCCGTTAAGTAATAAAACTGTTCCTACTTTTCCCCTGAATACAGAACTTCTAAAAAATGACCAAGAACTGCGAGAACAATACAAAGTTATTATAACAAATAGATACAATGCAATAGCAAAGATAAATAGTATAGATGAACAATGGGAAATGTTAAGAGATTCTATCCGCCAAACTGTTAAGGAGATAATACCACCAAAAAAAAGAAGCCCCTAAAAATAAATGGATGACAGACGACATCTTAGGACTGATGGACAAGAGGAGGAGGAGTAAAAATAACGAGGAAAAATATAGCAAGATAAATAAAGAAATAAGACGCAAATGCAGAGAAGCAAAAGAAGTGTGGTTAAATGAACAGTGCAGACAGATAGAGGACTCTCATAATAAAGACAGCAAAAACATGCATAAACAAATTAATGAACTCACAGGCAGGAAAACAAAATATACCACAGGATGCCTGAAATCGAAAGAAGGTAAAATGTTAATGGGAAAAGAAGACATTGTGGACAGGTGGACAGAGTATATCGGTGAGCTATATGGAGGAGAAAGACCAGAATTAACACCAGATACTGAAAACTGTGATGGACCGCCAATACTTGAAGATGAAATCATAGATGCCATCAAACACATGAAGAAAGGAAAAGCAACTGGGCCTGATAATATAACAATAGAAGAAATACAGGCACTAGAGGAGACAGGAATAAAAATAATAACCAAGTTACTGAATGATATTTACAACAGTGGTTATATTCCCAGTGACCTGATTAAATCCACGTTTATAGCACTACCAAAGAAACCAGGTGCAAAGGAATGTGACGACCACCGGACTATCAGCCTCTCATGTCACATAACGAAGCTACTTCTGAGATCATTATGAGAAGAACAAGGAAAAAGATAAAAATGGAAATAGCAGATGAACAGTTTGGATTTGTTGAAGGAAAGGGAACACACAATGCCATTTATGCTTTACGAACACTAACAGAAAGAGCTTTAGAAGTACAGAAAGATCTCTACTTATGCTTCATTGATTACACCAAGGCATTTGACAAGGTGAAACATAGTGAAATTATTAAAATGCTTGAAGACATCAATATAGACGGCAAAGACTTGAGGATTGTAAAACATCTATACTGGCTGCAAGAAGCAGCAGTTCGAGTCGAAAATAGAATTGGAAAATACCAACCTATAAAACAAGGGGTGCGACAAGGATGTGTACTATCTCCAGACCTTTTTTCTCTGTACAGCGAGAATATTCTAAGAACAATCATCACAGAACCAGGCATAAAAAATGGAGGATACAATATTAACAACCTTCGGTATGCTGACGACACAGTACTGATAGCTGAGAACCAACAAGACCTGCAAAATCTCTTGGATAAAGTCGCCAAAGAAAGTGAACAGAAAGGCCTTACTTTGAACATCAAAAAGACAGAGACTATGGTTATATCTAAGAAACAGAATCCACCAGCATGCAGTATTAAATTAAATGGAACCATTCTAAAGCAGGTGCAGAAATTCAAATACCTTGGAGCAGTAATAACTTCAAATGGGAAATGCAGAACAGAAATTAGGAACAGAATAGGTCAAGCAAAGACTGCATTTCAGAGAATGAGAAACATATTAGCTAACACATCTTTATCAATGAATGTTAGAAAACGAGTCCTAAAATGCTATATTGAACCTATCTTGTTATATGGAAGTGAATCATGGACAATAGGCAAGTCTGCACAAAAATCATTGGAAGCAGCAGAAATGTGGTTTATTAGAAGAATGTTGCGAATCCCCTGGACAGCAAAAATAACTAATGAAGAATGTATGAGAAGAGCTGGAGAGACAAAAAAACCTTGTCAAAAAATAAGAGAGAGACAATGTACTTTCATAGGACATGCAATGAGAAGGGGGGGGGGCATTGAAAATATTATAACAACAGGAAAAATAGAAGGAAGAAGATCAAGAGGAAGACCAAGAGAAACGATACTGGACAGTCTGACGGGATGGTGTGAGAGGAGATCACCAACTGAACTGATGGCCTGCATGAAGGATCGGGTACTCTGGAGAAGCATAATAGCCAACGCCAGTCGGCACGGCACCTGATGATGATACGTTTCCCCTAGTTTATACATTAGGAAGAGAGGAAGTGTCACAAGATTGCCACAAGCCTGCCTTGTGCATGAGGAACAATGAAGTCGCTCGAGGCCAGCACCAAAACAGTCCAGATCAAGCCTTTAGGCGACCTCGACAACGTAAGGTGGACTGATGTGCCCTTCAAGGATATCAAAACTGAGAAATGTGAACGAAAATTTTTTTATAATTTGTCATTTTTTCTCTTTGTTTCTACACTTGTAGAAAACTTTCTCACTCATTCGATGCTGTGCAGGCAAACGTTAGTAATCATGTTCCACAGTTTTGTACAGCCTGTTTTATCTCACGTAGGACTGTTTGATACTGCATGTACACTACATCCAGAAACAGCAAGTAAAATGGTTTGGCCACATTGCACGACTACCCCAGACAATATGCTACAAAACAAAACAAAACAAAACACATCCACTCTAAAAACTATAGCAAACAGAGGAAGAGGCCAGCAACGAAAGAAGTGGAAGGAGAATATTACAAAAACATTAAATATACTATTATATGAATCCGTGAGTTCTATCAGGACGTCTATTTGTCTTCTCAAAACTGAAATAATTTAGAGGAGACAAGACAAGACCCAAAAAAATCTTATAACTCGAGTATAGAAATCTGAGATGAAAGATTTTCCCATTAAAAAACTCTCAACTTTGACACACTTTTTTGCCCATTCCAAAAAAAAAAAAAAAATAGGATGTCCGTTTCATCCAAACTTTTGAGTATGTACGTGAACAAGTTCAAGTGATTACTTACCAAAGTGACGTTAGGCTGTATGTCAAGTAATGCACAAGTATCTTCTTGCGAACTGGTGTAGGGTGGGGGAATATCTATTCTCTTGTAGCATCTACCAGTATATGTGAACTTGTAGCGGTTCTTGACATCCTATGGCGTGGTGAAGAAGCTGGGTTAGGAGGATGTGAGGGTGGTTTTCGGTAGTTACAACGTGGAAATACGAAGCAGAGTTGTCTAACATTGAAACATATTTGTCCCTTCCCTCACTCTATGAAAGGAGGTGGGCGTGTAACTGATGCATATCTCTGAGGTCTGGAGAGTTCTCTACCTTTTTTTGGGGTGGGGGGTGGTGGAGTTGTTGAAAACAGAATGGCCAATCACTAGGGTAAGGAGAAATGGTGAGGAAGAAGGGGAAGGTGGTTTTGTACTGCTTTACAAAATTTCCATGAGGCCCTGCCTTCCCTAATACATCCAACTTCGGAGTCATAACTGACATTTTACTTTGAGCGCCGCCTTTTGGTAGGTCGAGTCTTTAACCCGCTTTCATCCTAGTTTTGCTGTTGGTCTAAGTTGGTTCGGTAACCAAAGAAAATGTTAGAACAATAAAGAGATTAGTGGCTGACAGAATGAAACGAAAAAAAAGAAGCATAATCATTGATTGATACATGTGCGTGCGTGCGTGCGTGCGTGTGTGTGTGTGTGTCCCCTCCTTGCAGCACCTCAGTATCTGCGGCATTCAGTTAGGGAACTGTTCCTAAACAGAGCAGAACTGAATTCTCTCAGCGCCTATGTGAAGGCATTCTGACAGTCAAATAAACAACGGGATGACCTGACCTGGAGTGCCTATCCTGACCCCGATCTTGCGTTTTCGGCCTAAAATTTCAGTTATTGTATTAAATTATTTGCACAGTCGTCATCATCCCACGAGCGAAGTATCTTATGTCCCCTTGATCGCGTGTTCGCACTGAAACAACAACCTCTATGTTCGGATAAAGTGGTTTTCTGTTAAAGGAAAATAGAACAATAATGTTAAACAGCTAAATCAGCTACTATCAGCACGAAGCTCATGGCAGGATGGGGCCACTTGGACTGAAAGAAACAAGAGAGGGGGGCCACAGAGGGCTCAAAAGAGGCCACAGGATGAAAGAAACGAAAAGAAGTCATCATCATCATCATCAGGTGCCGTGCCGACTGGCGTTGGCTATTATGCTTCTCCAGAGTACCCGATCCTTCATGCAGGCCATCAGGTCAGTTGGTGATCTCCTCTCACACCATCCCGTCAGACTGTCCAGTATCATTTCTCTTGGTCTTCCTCTTGATCTTCTTCCTTCTATTTTTCCCTGTTGTTATAATATTTTCCAAAAAAAAAGAAGTGCTTGCAATGAAAAACCTACAATATACAGTACGTGCAGAATGCCGTACTGCACGAGGACTACAGTTCTTCGAAGGAAGGCACTAGCAACAAAATTCAGAGGTGTTCATACTGTGGCCTATGGAGTAGATTACTTGAAAGTATTGGCTCAAGATACAGAAAACGCCTTAGCTGCTTTACTGCTGTCCTGGAGATTTGCCTTACAATCAAATTTACATGATACTGACACTCAAGGCATATGTTTGATTTTTATACTATGTTATATAGACAAATAATTAATTAAAGAGATGTTGTTTGTCAGGAGAATTAAAACTGGCGCAAAAGGACTTTCTATATTCAACGGCTGACTATACGACAAGTTCCCCTCCAGCAAAGAACATAGTTGCTCATGCTGTGGATAGTGTTGCTGCAATGGTGGAGAGATATAAAGGTTTCATCAATCATCTAGAAAATGTGCTCTCTACAGTTCATATAATTCCTTGTGTGATTTCATCGGGAGCACCTAGTGGCTAAGAGCTTTGGAGGGTGCTTAAATGATTCTCTGTTAATTGTTATGGGAGCCTTCAACATTACTAAATCGCACCCTATTTAAGACCAGCTTTTCTGGTCTTTTTACGAGAAAAACGGCGATCATGTCCAGGTTCTTCTGTTGCACACAAAGGTGAGGTGGCCCTCCTAGGGCAACTGACTTCGCCGTTTTGTTGCGATCTGCGACACAATCATCGCCTTCCTACCTGGGATCGATGATGTGGAAAAACTTACAGCAATTCACCAAGACATATTTTATCTGGCAGATAATTAGGAAAAAAAAAACAACTCCAAGTTCTTAAATACAACCCTCCAGGGCAAGTTGAATAATGCCATATCCAGCAAAGAAGCCATTGCCACATCTCTTAAAAATCTACAAGTGTGTTCGTAAAATGTCGGAGGTTGACAATTTTTACAGTTCCCAGTTTTTACTGCATTTGCTGAGGAGTTGAAGGACAGTAACTTGACTGTGTTGGTCAGTCATTTGCAAACAAATGAACGAAGAAATGCAACAACGTTTTATCACCTGATTAATTAATAAAGATATCCGTATTGGATTCTAGGTCCTTTTACATACGACCTAGCCACATTGAAGCTGAGACGCATGAAATCCTAATAAATCTTAAAAGTGACTCGGTAACACGAGAAGAACTCACTCAATAGATGTGGGACTTTTGGACGAAGACCGATATACCTAACAGATTTCCCAGATTATGGGAAAACAGTGGAAATATTTTTCGTTGCTTTTGCACGCACATACTTGGTTGATTCAGTAGATCGGTGTTGCTAACAAACTTCAACACGTGAAAGTATAAGAAGTTCTTGCACTGTCATTGTCTATTTTGGACCCGGAACTAAAAAAAACTTGCACAAGAACATTAAGGCCAAGGTTCTCATTTAGTTCTTGAAAAACACTTTTTTAAAAAGAGGTTTATAAACCTCCTATCTCACTAGTGTGGTTGCCTTATTGTTTGAGTGATTTATTATTTGTTGCTATTTATACTTTATCGCCTTCCTCATCTGAGTCATAATTTAGAATTTATTGTTGTTATTGCTTGTCATGTGTTTTTTTGTTTGTTTGTTTTGTGTTTGTGCACATTCCCAGTCTCGCAGTATTTTATTCTTGAAAGCAAATAAAGTATTAAATTTAATCGTTATTATTTCTGATTATTTTTGAGTACTTGAAAATTCTGTAAATGGCTTGAAACCTTATATGTAATACTTCCACTGAAAACTACTAAGAAATTTTTTTTTTTAAAAGGGATGTGGAATTTATTAGGGATTTTCTGAAGGATTCACGCCGGCTCAATACGTTTACAACAACTACAGAAAACGTAACAATATGTTTACAGAAACCATAACAATATGCTTACAAAAACCATAACAATATGTTTACAGAAACCATAACAATATGCTTACAAAAACCGTAACAATATGTTTACAGAAACCATAACAATATGCTTACAAAAACCATAACAATATGTTTACAGAAACCATAAAAATATGCTTACAAAAACCGTAACAATATGTTTACAGAAACCATAACAATATGCTTACAAAAACTGTAACAATATGTTTACAGAAACCATAACAATATGCTTACAAAAACCGTAACAATGTGTTTACAGAAACCATAACAATATGCTTACAAAAACCATAACAATATGTTTACAGAAACCGTAACAATATGCTTACAAAAACCATAACAATATGTTTACAGAAACCATAACAATATGCTTACAAAAACCGTAACAATATGCTTACAAAAACCGTAACAATATGCTTACAAAAACCGTAACAATATGCTTACAAAAACCATAACAATATGTTTACAGAAACCGTAACAATATGCTTACAAAAACCATAACAATATGTTTACAGAAACCGTAACAATATGCTTACAAAAACCGTAACAATATGCTTACAAAAACCAAAACAATGTGTTTACGGAAGAATTGTGAGTGTGTGTGTGTGGGGGGGGGGGGGGGGGAGGCAAGAAAGCTGAGAAAAGCTCGGGTAGGGTGGGAGGTGAGGAGCTGTTGAAAAAAAAGTTTGAGAACAGCTGAATTTAAAAAAAAAATTAAACCGTATAGAAATAAACAAAACATTATAGACATTCGAAAAATAAACAGGCAACGGATTCAGTTTAAAAAATAAACAAATAAATCTTAATTCTCAGCCGGAAACTACAGTTTATTAGACTAGTTCATCTGATCTGTCTAGTGATAATAAAAGTAATGAGTCTTACACTAGAATGATGACGAAATTAATTGTTCGACAAATGAAATGGTAAATAATTTTAAAATTTTGTCGAGAATTAGAACTAATCAAGATCATATTTTCGGTTTAAATCAGCAGAGAAGAGCTAGAACAAGAGGGAGGCGGGGTGTGAGCGAATGCGGAAACAGCACTTAGTACGCAAATTGATTGACAGAAGAGCAGACAGACGAATAGAGAAATTTTTTTATTAGATGGACAGACAGACTGAAGGATAGAGATAGATGTAAGTAGACACAGACAGACAGGCAGGCAGTCAGGCAGACAGACAGACAGACAGTCAGACATACAGATAGATAGACACGTACAGCAAATAACAAAATACCCTCTTTTAATTTCACATCCGCTTTCTGCCTTCAGAAAAAAAAATGATACAGCGATACAAAAATGAGTCCGGTTTGAAACGGAACAAGCTGGGTATAAAATAACCTTTGTCTCTACGACTGCCGAGTCTAGTTAACTGAGCTGCAGGTCGAGTCTAGTTAACTGAGCTGCGGGCTACAACGTTTGTAGAAGCTTCGAAGTTTTCATCTATTCAGAAACTGTAAGTAGACTGTTGTGTCTGTGGCTGTTTTAAAGATTTTTTTTTTTTTTAGTGTGTTGATTCTGCAATTTTTAAAAATAAATTCAAAGTGTTCAAGAGTTACTTATCAAAATAGAGAAAAATTTAATTATTAACGTTGTAGACTAGAACATTTATATTATAACGTACATTTATTTAATAAATGTTTTTTTAATACTTTTTTTTACATTAAGGTTTAAAAATTAGAGAACAAATTGCAGTGTACTAAGGCTATAGTACATGACAGCATACAGCCAGAGTGAGCGTTCGTTAAAAAGTATGGTTCTTGTATGTCTCAGCAGTCTTATTTTGCCGTGCGGAGGAAGTCAGGGGCTGATGATGATGGCTGGAGTATAATTTTTGTTTATTTATTTGTTTATATGAGGTGTCATACTTGCACTGGTAATTCTGTGTTCGCCTCTAAATTCATGGTTATTTTAACTTTTAACTTTGATAAAGAAAAATACCTTCCCCCAGACAAGAGATATCAATGTGATCACATTCATTCATTCCTTTGCATGTCCCTTGTGGAACTTTGCCTCCCAAACAGCACTCATGTAGGCCTCTCGGTTGTGTGCAAGATGGCCTGCTGCTGCTGCTGCTGCATCCATTTCCAGATCGTCAACGATGTCTTGCAGCCATCTTCGTTTCGGTCTTCCTCTTTTTCTTTTTCCCATTATGTATCCTTCCAATACGGTCTTCTCTAAATTATCATGACGTTTAATGTGTCCAAAATATTTAAGTTTTCTCTCTTTAATCCTCTTTACTAGCCAGCCTTCTTCAATATTAAGCTCTTGTAGTATAGATATATTTGTTCTTTTTTGTGTCCACGATATTTGGAGAACTCTTCTGTAGCATTTACATTCAAAGGCATTTATGTGTTTCTCAGCTGTTTTGTTAAGTGTCCAGGTCTCACAGGCATATGTTGCGATGGGAAAGATGCATGCCCTTAAAAATCTTATTTTTGTGGTTCTGTCTGCTCCTCTCCACAGATTCTTTATTTGTTTTACTTTCTGCAGAGCAATAGATGTCCTCCTTTTAATTTCCCTCATCGTATCTCCATTATTAGTTAGTAGTGATCCAAGATATTCAAAACTCTCCACTTCTTCTAGTTTTTCCTCATTGATACATATTTCAGTTGCCTTGTTTGTTTTGTCAGTTGTCATCACTTTAGTTTTCTTTGCATTAAGATAGGGGTTCTGCTCTTCGCTGTTCTTGCGGACTGACATAATTAGTTTTTCCATTCCTTCTTGTGTTGTGGACAGCAATACTGTGTCATCAGCATATCTAATCTCTGGTATTTCATAACCTCCAACTGTTATGGCATAGTAATATTGTGATCACAGTTGTCAGTATATTAACGAAATAAAGCATTCACGTAAAACACACACACACACACACACTTACATCATACTTAAGGAGAAACTTGCTGGAGAATGCGAAAAGTACATTTTAACTCATGTGAAGTGAATAATAGCCCGCAAAATATTCATTTATCTGGTGCAGTCTGAAAAGATGACCAATTTTTGCCCTTGTCAAAGGCTGCAATAACCACTAACTGATGTATTATGTTTCGTCAAAGAGTTCAGTCACGATGCCAGTTATATAATGGTCTAAGTCTTGGAGGTTTAACGATGTATTTCCAAGTTATACAGCATAATAATGTTTAGCATTATTTTTTTTAAACAAAGCTATCATCATCATCATCATGTGCCGTGCCGACTGGCGTTGGCTGTTATGCTTCTCCAGAGTATCCGATCCTTCATGCAGGCCATCAGTTCAGTTGGTGATCTCCTCTCACACCATCCCGTCAGACTGTCCAGTATCATTTCTCTTGGTCTTCCTCTTGATCTTCTTCCTTCTATTTTTCCTGTTGTTATAATATTTTCAATGCCCCCTCTTCTCATTGCATGTCCTATGAAAGTACATTGTCTCTCTCTTATCTTTTTGACAAGGTTTTTTGTCTCTCCAGCTCTTCTCATACATTCTTCATTAGTTATTTTTGCTGTCAGGGGATTCGCAACATTCTTCTAATAAACCACATTTCTGCTGCTTCCAATGATTTTTGTGCAGACTTGCCTATTGTCCATGATTCACTTCCATATAACAAGATAGGTTCAATATAGCATTTTAGGACTCGTTTTCTAACATTTATTGATAAGGATGTGTTGGTTAATATGTTTCTCATTCTCTGAAATACAGTCTTTGCTTGGCCTATTCTGTTCCTAATTTCTGTTCTGCATTTCCCATCTGAAGTTATTACTGCTCCAAGGTATTTGAATTTCTGCACCTGCTTTAGAATAGTTTCGTTTAATTTTATACTGCATGCTGGTGGATTCTGTTTCTTAGATATAACCATAGTTTATGTCTTTTTGATGTTCAAAGTAAGGCCTTTCTAACAAAGCTATATTCCTTTATATATTCATACTACAAGAACTTTATATTGAAGAAGGTTGACTAGTAAGGAAGATTAAACAGAGAAAACTTAACTATTTTTTGGACATATTAAACGTCATCATAATTTAGAGAGGACAGTCTTAGAAGGGTACATAATAGGAAAAAGAAAGAGGAAGACCAAAGTGAAGATGGTTGCAAGACATCGTTGATGATCTGTGAATGGACGCATCAGCAGTAGGGCATCTTGGTTTCAACCGAGAGGTCTATAGGAGAGCTGTTAGGGAGGCAAAGTTCAGCAAGGGACATGCAAACTGACTGATATTCCTTTAAACTGTGTTAGAAAATGTTACAAACCAAAATAAATCTTTAAACCGTGTTAAAAAACGTTACAAACTAACACAAACCTTTAAACCGTGTTAAAAAACGTTACAAACTAACACAAACATTTAAACCGTGTTAGAAAACGTTACAGACTAACACAAACCTTTAAACCGTGTTATAAAATGTTACAAACTAACATAATTAAACAGGAGAGCGGCAGTGCTGTCTGCGAACAAAAAAGGGCACATTACTTCAGATGGCTGGACCTATAGTATCTTCAGAAAGAACACTTCATCAATACATGAAAAAAAGCAATACATTAAAAAACAAACAAGTGAACGAAGATATTATTGAAGGAAAAAAGAAGAGTTGTTCGGTGACATTTTCAACAGGAATTTTCTAACTCACATTATCCATAACTGCATCATCACACTCTTTCCCATGTCCCAGAAGACAGTCTCTCTCTGAACCTTAAGTGCCCAGGTCACATGAGGCTTCCGCAAGGGTTTTCCACAAATGCCTGTCCTTCGCCTTTTTTTCTTCTCTTGCCCAGGTGAGCCCTCTATTGCTCAACATCCTCTCTGTTGTTCTTCTCCATGTCTCTTTTGGTCTACCCTTACTTCTGTTCCCCTGTGGTGTCCATCTTAGTGCTATTTTTGGTAGTGAGTTGTCTGTCATTCGGAGCACATGTCCCAACCATCGCCAGCGTCTTTCCTCAATAATTGTTGTCAGTGGCTTCATCTGCATTTCTGCCAATAAGATGTTATTTCTTATGGTGTTTGGCCAAAATATTTTTCTAATTCTTCGTAAACATTTAGTCTGGAAAGAATTCAACTTGTTTATTATGGTTTTGGTGATTTTCCAGCATTCACTTCCATAGAGTAGTACACTTAGAACATTACTCTTAAATATCCTGATTTTCATATTTATGCTTTAGAAGACAATAATGAAATACAAATCTACACTTCACGTGGCTATAATCAAGAAAAGCTGACTCGCTTTTAAGTAAATGCTCTGCCCACCATTTTAAATTGCTTGAAATTTTTTTTCTTCAGATTTTGCAAAACTGCAACGTCCTTTTTTTAACGACAAAAAGTTATTCGAGGCTTTAACACGATGATTTCCAAACAGCGGTTGAGAATTTTTACACAAGAAAGCAATTCTGTATTTATATAATCGATTTTTTAAACAAAGCGTTTTTTATTGTAATTTTGGTGTATTAACATCACTACAGTTATTTCCTTCTTTTTTATTTCGTAGTAATTATGTTATATGACAAATGGTGGCATGTATGCAATGAAAATATTGACTTGGCGCTGTAAAACCACTCGTTAACGAATAAGCGTTTATGTTACTTTGTTTCCTACAGAAGATGAGTTGCAGTGTTACAGTAGCTAAGCTGAGAAAAGTGGGCGTCTCCTGTCTTCAAGACACTCTAAAAAACCTGTACAATGTGCACACAAAACTGGTCTGCGCCAAGCAGCCCTTCAAATCAAGCTCCGAGCTACCAACGTTCATCATCACGACCATGTCTGACGTCTGTGACAAAGTCAAGGAAAGGCTGGGCTTTGTCTTCGAGACTCCTGATGATCCGCATTTCAAGGTCTTCTTGAATTTGGCAAAAGATATCTTAAACGCCTCATCGGGCAGCAGCATTGTTGGCAGCCTGGAGAAAGTATACAAGGAGAGCTGGGAGGTGGTAACTCAGTGGCAAGCCCAAGATGCTCTTTTCGTGGGGGTGATTCCCGTGGCCCGTGAGTCTAGTCGTTTCACTGTGGACTATGATGACGTGAACTTGAAAAGTTATGTTAGCTGGGAAAAAGAAACCCTTGGAGACGACTTTCTAGGAGCCGTCAGTCGTATGCTTAGACTTGTGAGAGATGAGAGACGACAGCCCACACCTGACGAGTACTTAGCCCAGCACCTGGCGTATCTTGAAATCCATAGCGGAAAATGGGGTAGACATGAGCAGATCCGAGGTCTAGGAACACCTGGTTTCAGACCGCATACACAGACCTACATGTCCCTGACTGACCCAGGCGAGGGCCACGTGATGGGCACGACCAGATTTGCAGAGTGGATGGAAGGAGCAATTGTCCACGTTGAGCACTTGGAGCGACCGCAGCATCTGGACAGACAACACATAGAATCTTACAGAGTCCCTTCAGTTCTGGACTTTTCCAGAGTCCGTTTGCACGTCGGCTCAACAGCACCCACGACATACTTTCTGGGCAGGGCCGTGAAAGATTCTGGCAACTTTGATGAAGATTTTCTCAAGATTGTCCACATAACAGCCGCAGCAGCATCTTCTGCTTTCTTCATGGGTGCAGCTGAATGTAAAATCGCAATGGAAGGCCTGTCAACGTCCCAAGCTTTAAGGTACATGCACGCGCTGCGAGCTCAGGTCCAACGTTCAAGAAAACAGTTCTTATCTGCGGCCTGGAATCTAAACCAAGAATTGCTGCACGACTATGAGGTTAATGAGCCTGAGACACTTACAAAGAAAATTGACATTGGTTTGACAGCCGTTATGATCACTTCCCTTGGTGGCTTTGATAAAGTCACGTGGGATGGTGCTAGTGACACGTACCCTTCTAAGTGCATTATGTACCAGCTGACCTTCGAGGAAGCACTTACCATTGTACACGAGGCGCATTTGAAAGGTCTGGTCACTTACTTTTCTGCTGGATTCAAATTCAACGAAATCAAGCACGCAGTGTACGCAGGTGTTGATGGGATTGGGATTGGAGGCGCCCAGGTCCTGCGTTTCATGGACAGTGAGACAGGTATGCATGGACCGTACACGGAGGAGAACATCCCACTGATTCTGAAAAACAGAGATGAAGCAGCCGCGTCCTTCCGTGGTCGGGGAGTTGAGCTGCTGGTTCGCCTCGATATCATGTCTTACGAGGGCTCCATCACCCGTGCACAAGAATACTTACGCCAGAAGCTGTTTAAGGCGCTTTTGAAAGTTGACGAAGAAGCTGTTTCAGAACTGACTGATCAGCTGTCAGATGTGTCCAAGCTTCCACGTGAGGGAAACACCCCCTATTTATTTAAAGCTAAACGTATTGTGGAAGCGGATAGTCCTCTGTTGAAGAACTTCTCCTCTCAGGAAGAGTGGGACAGTTTCGTCAAAATCCTCCGTTGTCTGATCGCAGCCCGGGACGAGCGGTCTCTGGTCGAGGAGTACGAGAGTGATCCATGGCTCTCGATTAGGCAGCGCTACCGGCTCAGCCAGTGCCCCAAGGACTCCAAAGTCTGTTTTGTTCGCCAGACATCTTTCAGCATCTCCTACAGAACATAAATCCCATTTTGTTTGTTGTAAAGAATCTTCTTCCCGTCTTTCAGCATCTCCTACAGACCATAAGTCTCTTTTTTTTTGTTTGTTTGTAAAGAAACTGCTTCCCATCTTTCAGCATCTCCTACACACCATAACACCATAAATCTCATTTTATTGTAAAGAAACTGCTTCCCATCTTTCAGCATCTCCTACACACCATAAATCTCATTTTGTTGTAAAGAAACTGCTTCCCATCTTTCAGCATCTCCCACACACCATAAATCTCATTTTGTTGTAAAGAAACTGCTTCCCATCTTTCAGCATCTCCCACACACCATAAATCTCATTTTATTGTAAAGAAACTGCTTCCCATCTTTCAGCATCTCCCACACACCATAAATCTCATTTTATTGTAAAGAAACTGCTTCCCATCTTTCAGCATCTCCCACACACCATAAATCTCATTTTGTTGTAAAGAAACTGCTTCCCATCTTTCAGCATCTCCCACACACCATAAATCTCATTTTGTTGTAAAGAAACTGCTTCCCATCTTTCAGCATCTCCCCACACCATAAATCTCATTTTGTTGTAAAGAAACTGCTTCCCATCTTTCAGCATCTCCCACACACCATAAATCTCATTTTGTTGTAAAGAAACTGCTTCCCATCTTTCAGCATCTCCCACACACCATAAATCTCATTTTGTTGTAAAGAAACTGCTTCCCATCTTTCAGCATCTCCCACACACCATAAATCCAATTTCATAAATAATCTTCACAGACCTGTCTATATTTATCAATACTAGATTTCGTATTAATTATTTTAATGAAATAACTATTTTACAATGAATAACTGCCAAAAGAAGCCACGAAGACAGCCTGCACTTAAACCAATAAGAGTAAATAAGCTAGAGATAACAACAGGTGAATAATTCATGACCATTTTTTTAAACTGTAGAGTTGTTTTTTACTCTCTTCATGTCCGACATAGAAAACTGAAATGTGCTTGATGTAATGAATATTTAATTCGCTAGCGAATAACAATACCATTTAGTTGGGGGTAGGGAGAGAGAGAGAGAGAGAGAGAGAGAGAGAGAGAGAGAGAGAGAGAGAGAGAGAGAGAGAGAGAGAGCCCAGTAAAGACAGTTTTACAAAGTTTGACACTTCCACGAAGTGTGGTCACGTGATTTTAGTCGTGCTGTTGTCACCTGACTGGGTTTGTCGCAAACCAGTTTTTTTTTTCTCGTTAGAATATATTTTATAAACTAAAAGTAAATTTACATAAATTTACGCTACACTGGTCACAGGCATCTGTTTACATCATGTGGTGTAGACAAATACATTTGAAAACGCATATGCTTAGACATTTTGCATGAATTTTATATTCATTTCATTTATATGTTTTAATTTTGTTTACCAGTATGACTATACTCAGCACAATGTTTACGTTTTCTTTTTTAATATATTGGTCCACTGTTCAAGTTAAAACACGTATTTTTATATAATAAAAAAATGTTTATATTACTTTGGTCTATTGTTCATGTTAAAACATGTATTTGTATACAATAAAGAATGTTTATATTAATTTGGTCTATTGTTCATGTCAAAACATATTTTTTTACAATAAACGATGTTTATATTACTTTACCCATGACTCCCAAAAATGGTTTGTGCATTTGTTTATCACTAGGAATGCTCCGGGTTTCTGCTTCAATCACTGCGGCTATTAAAACAGGAGCCTGGCTACTTGTGTTGGGGAAAATAAAGGCGGTCAGATGTAATACTGACAATATAGTGCCGACAAGTGAAGACAAACAGGAGCTCTAACACCATATGCCTCTCTAAGACAATCTCGTTTCACTTCATTAGAAGAACAAGGCATGGAAATAGTAAAGGAGAAATCTTTGTCAAATTAAAGGAATATCTCTGTGGTACACAGTATCATACAGCTTCTGGGACATCTAGTGTTATCTGAGCGGTTCTCATATTGTGAATAATTTTGACCAGAGAAGTGACCAGTAATACATACAGATCAATCTATGTTCCGTAGCATTTGCAAGCCGTGAGAGTATGAAGCGTTAGTGCCTTCACATTTCTAGGCCGCCTACAGCAACTGAGGTATGGATGCCAGAGCCTGTCTTTGCTGCCTTTGGTTTCCAAGGGAAACCCCAGGTACCATATTTCGAGGTCGGGTTGACCCAGGTGCCGGTTGGTCGGAAAAAAATTCCACTTGAGTGCGAGATCTAACCTGGGACCTTCAGACGGGGGGAAAGAGGGGGGGGGGGGGGAAGGGCCGCCACAGGGGTCAACCTTATCATAGAGATATGGTTCAATCTTTGAAAAAAAGGGGGGGGGCAAGAATTCCAAAAGAAGTAGGCAAATGCACAAAAGAAAACTGAAATACTTCACGACACTGCCCACATGGCGTAAGTTTTAATATTGAACTAAAGTCATAAACAGCTAAAGCAGAAAAAAACAACATCTAGGAAAACAAGACTAATGAGTGCAAAACAGAACACATTATTCAAAGAAGAAAAGGGAAAAGACTGTTCAGAGTTCTTCAAAGCCGCTGCACTGATGTACTAAACACAACGAATTCACAAGAAGATAACAATATACTAAACACAACGAATTCACAAGAATATAACAGTATACTAAACACAACGAATTCACAAGAAGATAACAATATACTAAACACAACGAATTCACAAGAAGATAACAGTATACTAAACACAACGAATTCACAAGAAGATAACAATATACTAAACACAACGAATTCACAAGAAGATAACAATATACTAAACATAAGGAAGTCACAAGAAGATTACAATAAACTACAGAACTGTGGTTCTCTATATTGTTAGCATTATTGTGGCTCTCTAAACTAGTGTTAGCATTACTGTCTGTCACTATATTCATTTTGACATTAACAACTGAGGATGGCCTAACAAAGAATAGAACCAATGTATTTATTTTTAAAGAAGATCTGATATAAGACAGAAAATGAGGAAATTACCGGAGATCTTACGCGACTTTCGTTAAGTGCATATAAAGAATAGGGAAAAAAACCCCAGAATTTAGTGACCAATTGGGGAAAATAGAGAGCAGTAATGGGGACAATAGTCAGTAAACCCTAGTCTAAATGAGATTGGCAGGCATTACTGTAAATCTACTAGAATATCCACAACCGAAGTGTAGAACAGCATATCGCTTATACCAGAACCTGAAACATTAAAACGCCCACAAATGTTCACATAAATTCCCCACACACATGCACGATTTTAAGGTTAAATAGATCACGTTTAATTTGCTACAGGTTCTAAGGACTGTTATTGCCGGAGGTGGGGTGGAGAATTCTATCTCCACTCCAACGGCGTGCGTCTCAAACAGCCTCTGGCAGTCAAGTCCAGCTCCTGGCCTTCCTGTGGCAGAACTGTTTAAACTGACAGGAGAAGGGGCGAAGGCGAATATCTGGCGCCTGAAAACCAGATACTTAGGGTAGATGAGTGGCACGTTTGGTAGCTCATCTACCGCTGTTGGCGAGATTCTTCAGCTGCCGTGCGTGGAGCGGTGCTCTTCCCGGCCAATGAAGAAAGGTGCAAATGGGGTTGCCGCGCAGCACCACTGCGGAAAAGGTGGTAGAAATGATAAAGCGAAGCAAACAGTCAAATCATGGCACCTCTGGTCTGGAGGTCGGCCACGTCCTGAGTGCAGTCATATCGGGTGAAAAGCATGAACTGGCTTGTCCCAGAGGTTAAGACACTGCTGGCGAGACTCTTCGAATGCTGCGCGTAGAGTGAAGTTCCTCCCGGTCAAGGAAGAAAATGCGGAAAAGAAATAAAGGTTGCTGTGCGGCGCCGACGTGAAAAGGTGATGGAAAGGATAAAATGAAATTTAATCGGTATGTCCAGTAGTATAGCTGCGAGAGCTACACATACCACGGCGCCTCTGCTCTAGAGGCCGGCCACGTCCGAAATACACCTACACTGGTGAAATTTACCTAACCAGCACACACCAGGGATGGAACTTGATGGCTAGACATGTCATGTCACCTCCGCTCTAGAGGTCGGTCACGCCTGATATACACCCATACTGGTGAATTATGCCTAAACCGGCTCATACCAGGGGTGAATCTTGAAGGCTAAGCATGTCACAGTACCTCTGTTCTAGAGGTCGGTCACGTCCCAAACACACCCATACTGGGATAATATGCCTAAACCGGCTCAACCCAGGGGTGGAAGTCACTAGTGGCGAGGATTCGTCCTCCTGGACAAAAGCTCCATCCTAATCACAACTAGGAAGGGTAGCGGCCACGACCACAAAATGCTGAGGTCGGAGACACTGGACCAGGGAAGTCTAGATAGGCAACCACCTCTCACCCGGCGGTGATACACGGGTATCTCAAAACACGTCGAGGTTTTCCGGTGAGAAGGTCCAGTTCTGGCCTGGGTGGGCTACCACCTCTCACCCAGCGGGGATGCACTGATATCCTAAACACGTCGAGGTCTTCCGGTGAGAAAGTCCAACCCTAGACTAAACTGGTGCAACGAAAACCATGGTGTCACGCAATCCGCTTCAGAGACCCACCAAGAATACAGGCTAAAGCCCTGCGATACTCTGAACCTCTTGTGGTCCTCTCGGGGATCTCGTGTGGTCCTTTCGGGGACCACACAGGAGACCACAGGACCTAACGAGGACCACAGGCGTAAATTCAGTAGGATCACAGTGCGGTCTTGGTGGTAGAAGCGAACGAAGAGGAAGAAGATTTGCTACAGAATATTGCATTACATTCCCATATCTCAGCTTAGTCTGATTATATTAAAAAACCATGCAGATAGTTTGCTTTAACGGAACAAAACGCAGTATGATCATCCATATATATCCGGTTCTGTCAACATCTGAAATCTCTAGACATTGTACCCTTGTCTGCGGTAGTGCTTTCAAAATAAATGAGCACGTACTAAACTTCATTGAATTTAAAGAGAGACATTTCTATGATGCTGAAACGTGCAGATAATAACACTCTTTTGACATATTGTTATTGCTGAATATGACTTTTGAAACGTAATTTATAGGCATAATTACATGACTGTAAATTTAAACTTTCACAATTCACTTATTTCATAACAGATTTTTGTTTTGGCGTAAAGAGATTTGATGATAAGCCCTGGTTGTTTAGTAATACATTGTATATTCTTCACATCTCAACACGTTGTCACTGTATTTTTTTTTCAGAAATTTTATTGTCTATTCAACTGTTTAGGATTAAATCGGATAAAGTCATCGTGTCGGACAGTGAGTGGGGTGAGGTAGCGTCTCCTACCACATGAACGAAGAACAGCACCGTAAATTCAGCTGACTTTTCATTTGACCTTCACCTCACATCTCGGTGTTTTCTGATAGCTTTCTTGACGTGCTGTTATTATTAGTTTTCGTGCTTTTATCGATTCTACCAACTCTTAGTTCACAGATCCTAGCAGTTAGTTTTTGTAACGTCTTATCATTATTTTACCTGTATTTATCAAACCCGCAGCCCAATGTGCGTATCCGTCTACTGATATCCGGAATGCAAGATCAACCCGATGCCGAACTTTTTTTCCATTGCAAGTCGCAATCTTTAACCTATTCTGGCCTTATCTTTCACTGGGACATATCCCTCATTCAACCCAAGAAAAAGCCGTCCCTTCAAAAACATTTTCGCAGTTCCCTGAACGCGTAGACTAGTTCCACAGTCCTGTTTCTGGTTAAGACGGCCTAAAATCCTGCTCTATCACTTCCTGTACTATTTCTTGAAAAGGAACTACGCGAGCATTTGTATGAAATTTCTTATCTCCACTCCCCTTATAGATACTTTTCGAATTAGGGCTTGAAGCAGTTGGAGATGATCAATTAGACTGAACAGGATTAAGTCTAGGGGCCCGGCAGGGGGCCCAGCGTCAAGGAAAAAAAACCCCAGTAAACACAGATGATTGTTTCGTGAATTATGTATCTGGAGATGGCCGGTACAGGTTTGAGGGGCGGGGCTCTGGCTAAGTTTAGCCTAGGGGCCGAGCGGTTGTTAATCCGCAACTGGCCTGAATAACTGGAAAACAGAGCTTAAAACATCGTGCATGCAGACATAATCAGAGCTAGAAGTACACTGCAAATTGACAGAATTAGAGGTTAACAGACTTAATAATAAGAAGTCGCGTTATCACAACAGAGAATTCTTACACAGTCTCTTCAACTCTCGTCTTCTCCCTTCGTTGCTGAAACCTACCAGACTAACTTCCATAAAACTACCCAGACAACATTTCTTCTTAACCAGTTAAATGAATTTCTTGCTTATCTTCTTATGTGTACATACTTTCCCTGTTTTGTATTGGACATTGATTCCAGTGTGAAGCTCGTAAATTCTTGTTCCACCTAATGTTTCCCAGTTATAAATTTACCTTTACCTTTGCCTTCAGTTTCAAAAGTTCTATTCTTGTCTTCTCTCACCCTCTTTCAATAGCCCCTGTGACACGGTTTATAGCCTAGCTGCTATATCTGCGCATTTCGGCTCGACGTAACCATCTTCGGCATGGCTTAGTTTTAGGGTCAAGTCTTCCTTCTCTGTCGATCCATATTCACTTGCCCAGACTACGGTTTGCTATCTGGAGACACCACTGTAAGACAGAATAGGGTCTTGGTGCGCGATGTTTCTCCAGTCATGATACAAACTGTGAGCTATGAGCCGCTGTCTCATTCAGCTCGAGTGCTGTCTTCAGACTCTTCTTTCACTATCCAAAATATGAGCAACATATCGTGTATGTCTGAATATTTAAAGTATTGCAAGTGCTTCTGTATTCTTCTTATTTTTTTCTTTTCTTTCTTTCTTTCTTTATATTTATTTTTTAGTTCTTCCGTTTCAGCGACGTGAACGCAGGAGTAGCGGAGTGAGGAATAAACTCACCTCTCATAACGAAATTTGGTGGTTAGGTCTTGATAATAGGTGCCTAGTGAACGGAATTGTAGAAAATAGTCTGAAAGGCAGACGAGCATGATACTGACCATACGACCATGTAAAACAGTTTAGTGTTCCTACAGGGCAAGGAAAAATTGAGCGCCAACAACATATCTCTGTATGTCGCAATGACATAAAATGGTTAACTTTCAATAGCTTTCAGTAACACAGATTAGTTTAGAGTACAGGCACAATTTTTTTTTTAATCTCTTATCTTTAAATCTTATACTATATGTTTTCCGACTTTTTTTTTCCAGACTAACGGAAGTATACTTTATCACGTATATATTTATGCTGATTTTATCTACACATCTCCCGTCAGCTTTTGTCACACAGCTAACAAGTATGAAATTCTTAACTGCTTCTTAACTATCGCCAGTTGTCAGTTTTGTGTGATTTATATAGCTTTCTTTGGATTTTTTTCTCTATACTATTATTGATATTTCTATTTTATCATTATTTTTAAAACTTACTTTCAGGCTGCTTTTTCTCATTTACTTTACTCCAGACAGAGGCCTTTGCTAAATCAAACGATGGTAGAATGTGACCACGTATACGTTTGTGTTAGTTCATGTTTGTTAGAGATTTTATTTTGTCGCTTTAGTGGGGCGTTGTGGGCTTTGTTTTCTTTAATTCCCATCACTCTCATTTGTCCGCCATAACTCTCATTTGACCACCATCAGTCTCATTTGTCCGTGATATTTACATGAAATTGTAGGCCAAGGTAACCCTGTCATTCCTTAAAGACAAATAGGGATATGGTGTTAGTGCCCATATTTTCATTGACCTGTCAGCACACTAGAGGGTGATGTGGTCAGCATCATGCCTGGCCGCCTTTCCTTCTCCAACTACAGAAGAAGTCGAGTACCCATTTCTACAGCTGAGTGATTGGGGCGACTCCCGCAGGATTCGAACCCCCGACCTTCGGTATGAGATACTAGTGCACAAACCACTCAGACGCTCATGTCAGCTCTATGGAATGAATTTAACTTCCGAGCTGTTCAAAATTCACATATATATATATATATATATATATTAAGTGAACGAAGAGTTAACTTACTGTTAATTTTTAATACTAGACAAAGATTAGGGTCCTTTAGTCCAGGATTAGCGAGGGGTCGCTGGCAGTTCTAAGGGAGTAATATAAAAGGGAAAAGCATGTTTGTAAGTAAATCCAGAAAAAAGCTGTCATTTATTTTACTCAAAAGATTATAACAGTTTACTGAGTATGTTAACTTACCATGGATTGTAGATACAAAACGTTAACGTACTGTGGACTGTATATACAAAACGTTAACGTACTGTGGACTGTATATATAAAAGGTTAACGTACTGTGGACTGTATATATAAAACGTTAACGTACTGTGGACTGTATATACAAAACGTTAACGTACTGTGGACTGTATATATAAAACGTTAACGTACTGTGGACTGTATATATAAAAGGTTAACGTACTGTGGACTGTATATATAAAACGTTAACGTACTGTGGACTGTATATATAAAACGTTAACGTACTGTGGACTGTATATATAAAACGTTAACGTACTGTGGACTGTATATATAAAACGTTAACGTACTGTGGACTGTATATAAAACGTTAACGTACTGTGGACTGTATATATAAAACGTTAACGTACTGTGGACTGTATATATAAAACGTTAACGTACTGTGGACTGTATATATAAAACGTTAACGTACTGTGGACTGTATATACAAAACGTTAACGTACTGTGGACTGTATATATAAAAGGTTAACGTACTGTGGACTGTACATATAAAATATTAATGAACTATGTGAACTATAGATATGAAACGTTAACATACAGTGGACTAAAGATATAAAACATTAATGTATTGTGGACTGTAGAAAAAAAAGTTAATGTACTGTGGACTATGAAAAAAACAACGTTAACCTACCGCGGACTAGGGAAAAATTGTTAACGTACTGTGGACAGTGGGAAAAAACGTTAATGTACTGTGGACTGTACGTGGAAAAAGTTAACGTGCTGTGGGCTGTAGATATAAAACATTAACTTTCTGCAGACTGTAGATATAAAACGTTAACTTTCTGTAGACTGTGGATATAAAACATTAACTTTCTGCAGACTGTATGTGGATTTTCATACAAAAGCTTTCTGATGTTCAAGAACTGTTTCAAGGGTTCTTAAGTGATAGAAAAACTGCAAAAGGTTTGCGCAGAGAGAAGTTCCAATACTTTTCATATTTTGCAACAAGCATTGCCCTTGCAGCCTGAATTTTGCAACATTGACATGTACTCTATGGGAGATAACCGTTAAAACTTTATAAATTGCAAAAATTATACCCCTTAGCGAAATATTCGACATCCAGTTCGTCCATAGTCTTCGATGATGACCACAGATTCATCTTAGTCAAAGTAAGGAGAGGTGTGTCCGCGTGTGAGCAACTTAGCCCTATACGAGCTCTAAAAGTTTTGCCACACACGGAACATACATGTCCAGATTCAGTTGTGGATGCTTGTGCTGCCTTGGGTTTCCGCATTGCGCGTTTGTGCTGGGCACTTTCAATTCTTGAGAGCTCTCCTCTCTGAGCACCCAGGGTGGCTAAAGCCGTCCATGATGGGCGGACTTGTGCTATGGCCTCACAAGAGTTTTTGTCTATCCCAAAGGGTTTGAGTGAGGTTTTGAGCTTATCCTTGTAACGCTTTTTTTTTTTTAGCCCTCCAGCTTTCCATTTTCCGTTCAGTAGTTCCCCATAAAGGAGTTGTTTAGGCAGTAGAGTGTTACTCATTCTGACTATGTGCCCTGTCTATCAAATGTGTGCCTTTTGAAGGATTGTGTAGACGCTTGGAATATTAGTACTTGTGAGAAGTTTAGTATCAGGAATCAGTTGCTGCCATTTGATGTTTAGTATTTTCCTGAGACAGCCTAGATGGAAATGATTTAGTTGTTTTGCATGCCTACTGTAGACTGTCCATGTTTCGGCTGCATACATTAGTGTGATCAGAACGACAACTTTATAGACCTTTAACTTGGTGGCTGCATACATTAGTGTGGTCAGAACGACAGCTTTATAGACCTTTAACTTGGTGGCCGCATACATTAGTGTGGTCAGAACGACAGCTTTATAGACCTTTAACTTGGTGGCTGCATACATTAGTGTGGTCAGAACGACAGCTTTATAGACCTTTAACTTGGTGGCTGCATACATTAGTGTGGTCAGAACGACAGCTTTATAGACCTTTAACTTGGTGGCTGCATACATTAGTGTGGTCAGAACGACAGCTTTATAGACCTTTAACTTGGTGGCTGCATAGTGTGGTCAGAACGACAGCTTTATAGACCTTTAACTTGGTGGCTGCATACATTAGTGTGGTCAGAACGACAGCTTTATAGACCTTTAACTTGGTGGCTGCATACATTAGTGTGGTCAGAACGACAGCTTTATAGACCTTTAACTTGGTGGCTGCATACATTAGTGTGGTCAGAACGACAGCTTTATAGACCTTTAATTTGGTGGCTGCATACATTAGTGTGGCCAGAACGACAGCTTTATAGACCTTTAACTTGGTGGCTGTGTAAGGAGGGGAAAAAGTAAACAAGCAGTGACCCGGTTTTGATTGGAAATCCCACTGGCCAGAGACGGCCACGTGTGAATGGAAAATCCCCAGGCGTCCGGTCCGGCGATGACGAGGTATATAAGAAAAGGGAGAAGCATAAAGGGGGATAAGTTGAGCTCGCGAAGGGAGCGACCAGTCGTGGAGGAAGGTGTTCAGTTTCCGAGAGACGGAGGCTGGCGTGTGTATTTTAGTTTGTGCGCCTTTGTAAGCAGTATTGAACTCATATTATTCAAGGAAATTTTATTTGTTTAATATATTTTTTTTAGTAACGCCCGTTAGAAATATATGGACATCATGTGCATCGGATTTGTGATTTGTGATGCTTTATGGATCAGAGTTTTGTAAAATACAAGAATCGTGATTTTATAAAAAGGATTGTTTTCGTATTCCTGTTATTTTATATGTAAGGTGTGAACGTATGGTAAGGTCATCCTTCCACCACTCAGCACAACGACGGCCAGACAAATATAAAAGATTGAAATAATAATTCACATCAATCTAGAGCCAATATCATATTACTACACGACTGGTCGCTCCCTTCGCGAGCTCAACTTATCCCCCTTTATGCTTCTCCCTTTTCTTATATACCTCGTCATCGCCGGACCGGACGCCTGGGGATTTTCCATTCACACGTGGCCGTCTCTGGCCAGTGGGATTTCCAATCAAAACCGGGTCACTGCTTGTTTACTTTTTCCCCTCCTTACAGCTGCATACATTAGTGTGGCCAGAACAACAGCTTTATAGACCTTTAACTTGGTGGCTGCATACATTAGTGTGGCCAGAACAACAGCTTTATAGACCTTTAACTTGCTGGTAACGCCGAGTCCTCTTCTTTCCCATACATTTTTTTTCGTAGCCTCCCAAATGCTGCGCTGGCTTTAGCTATTCTGTTGCTCATTTCAGCATCAAGACTGACTGCCTTGGAAAGGATACTGCCAAGATAAGTGAAATTTTCTACAGATTTTAGCTTTTGTCCCTCTATCACGATTTCCGGGTCAGTATGTTCTTTGTTGGGGGCAGGTTGATATACAATTTCTGTTTTTCCGATGTTAATCGTAAAGCCAAAGTTGTCACATGCCTCCGAGAAGTTATCAGTAATGGTTTGTCATATTAGATGTTGAACTAGCATTTAATGCACAGCCATCATCGAACAGAAATTCTTTGATTATCACATTCCTAACTTTTGAGGCAGCTGTTAATCGCCTTAGATTGAAGAGCTTTCCGTCTGTTCTATAAATTAACGGAAAAAAGTTTTCGTCTGAGCTTCTGGAGGCGTCTGTGAGCACGGCCGAGAACACATGAAGAGTGCAGGCGCAAGGACACATCCCTGCTTTACCCCAGTGTAGGTGCAAGGACACATTCATGCTTTACCCCAGTGTAGGTGCAAGGACACATTCCTGCTTTACCCCAGTGTAGGTGCAAGGACACATTCCTGCTTTACCCCAGTGTAGGTGCAAGGACACATTCCTGCTTTACCCCAGTGTAGGTGCAAGGACACATTCCTGCTTTACCCCAGTGTAGGTGCAAGGACACATCCCTGCTTTACCCCACAGGTAACAGGAAAGGATTCGGAAACCTCACCATCATCGAGAACACAAACCCTCATGCCCTCATGAAATTGACGAACTATTTCTATGAACCTGGCTGGGAATCTAAATTTTGCCATTATTAGCTAAAGACCGTCCCAACTGACAGTATCAAAGGCTTTGGTTAAGTCTACAAAAACGGTTAATAGGTTATTGTGCTGCTCCTGGCACCTTACCTGTAGTTGACGGACAGCAAATACCATGTCAGCTGTCCCTCTTCCTGCTGGAAAACCACACGGACTCTAGGAGAGCAAGTTGAACATCCAGTATAAGACAGATAGAAGAACGCGTACCTCGACGAATCTGATAAGACACAGCTATATTTTGTATGTCTCTCCTCTTTCTTATCCCCTAGCCTTATCTCTGCTGTGTACTACAATGTATAGCATAGTTTCATTACTGATTTACAGGCTAAAGAACTTGATGTAATGTAATGTATTTCTCCACCATTCCTCTTCAGAAAAAGACGTTTCCTCTCTAACACTGGCGGGTACATCTTCAGTTGCCTCCAAGGTCACAGCTCTACAAGGAAAGCGAGTAGTTGTCTGCATCTAAATCAGTTTTTATTCCAGATGATATAAAAATGAAAAAAAAAGTGACAGATTAAAAAGTAAAGATGAATTGATTATATTTAAAGGAGATTCTCAATATACCCACCCAACCCCCCCCCCCCCGCAAAAAAAATCATCATGCGCACGTATCTTTGTAGACACATCAAAATGATGAATCACGCTTATGAAATATGACTTTCGTAGGCAAAAATATAGTTTTTGTGTGTTCACTGTGTCCTATATAATATCGATCTCCCACACATAAGTAGCAAAATAATCGGAGAACACATTCAGATAATACTTCTCTGCCTCAAAAAACTGGCACGGCGCCTCACTAGCAGATAATCCATTAAGTTGAAGAGGTTTAAACACTGTGATGGTGAAGGCTGAACAGGTTTAAACACTGTGATGGTGAAGGCTGAACAGGTTTAAACACTGTGATGGTGAAGGCTGAACAGGTTTAAACCCTGTGATGGTGAAGGCTGAACAGGTTTAAACTCTGTGGTCGTGAAGGCTGAACAGGTTTAAACACTGTGATGGTGAAGGCTGAACAGGTTTAAACACTGTGATGGTGAAGGCTGAACAGGTTTAAACTCTGTGGTCGTGAAGGCTGAACAGGTTTAAACACTGTGATGGTGAAGGCTGAACAGGTTTAAACACTGTGATGGTGAAGGCTGAACAGGTTTAAACACCGTGATGGTGAAGGCTGAACAGGTTTAAACACCGTGATGGTGAAGGCTGAACAGGTTTAAACTCTGTGGTCGTGAAGGCTGAACAGGTTTAAACACCGTGATGGTGAAGGCTGAACAGGTTTAAACATTGTGATGGTGAAGGCTGAACAGGTTTAAACACTGTGATGGTGAAGGCTGAACAGGTTTAAACATTGTGATGGTGAAGGCTGAACAGGTTTAAACACCGTGATGGTGAAGGCTGAACAGGTTTAAACACCGTGATGGTGAAGGCTGAACAGGTTTAAACACCGTGGTCGTGAAGGCTGAACAGGTTTAAACCCTGTGATGGTGAAGGCTGAACAGGTTTAAACATTGTGATGGTGAAGGCTGAACAGGTTTAAACACCGTGATGGTGAAGGCTGAACAGGTTTAAACACCGTGATGGTGAAGGCTGAACAGGTTTAAACACCGTGGTCGTGAAGGCTGAACAGGTTTAAACCCTGTGATGGTGAAGGCTGAACAGGTTTAAACACCGTGGTCGTGAAGGCTGAACAGGTTTAAACACCGTGGTCGTGAAGGCTGAACAGGTTTAAACATTGTGATGGTGAAGGCTGAACAGGTTTAAACATTGTGATGGTGAAGGCTGAACAGGTTTAAACATTGTGATGGTGAAGGCTGAACAGGTTTAAACATTGTGATGGTGAAGGCTGAACAGGTTTAAACATTGTGATGGTGAAGGCTGAACAGGTTTAAACACTGTGATGGTGAAGGCTGAACAGGTTTAAACCCTGTGATGGTGAAGGCTGAACAGGTTTAAACACCGTTGTCGTGAAGGCTGAACAGGTTTAAACACTGTGATGGTGAAGGCTGAACAGGTTTAAACACTGTGATGGTGAAGGCTGAACAGGTTTAAACACTGTGATGGTGAAGGCTGAACAGGTTTAAACACCGTTGTCGTGAAGGCTGAACAGGTTTAAACACTGTGATGGTGAAGGCTGAACAGGTTTAAACACTGTGATGGTGAAGGCTGAACAGGTTTAAACCCTGTGGTCGTGAAGGCTGAACAGGTTTAAACACTGTGATGGTGAAGGCTGAACAGGTTTAAACCCTGTGGTCTTGAAGGCTGAGGGCCCAGCGTCCGAGGGGAAAACAGATTATTCTTTCCTGATTGTTTAATAAGAAGGGATATGATATAGACTGGAGGTGATAGGCGCCCTTACTAAGTTTTGTTAAGTGGCCTGGATGGTGATCCACGGGGGCACCTGATGCTGATGATGATGACTTAGCACGACCAACGAAACATAATGATTAAGGCAGCAGAAGAAAGAAAGAAAGAATAGAGAAAGAAAGAAGAAAATAAATACATATTATTTATGTTGTTATTAACGACAATTTCAAGAGCAATATTCCAGGCAAGCAATGGTAAGTTTGCACTATTTGTTTCTATGCGTAGATTTTTAGTGTGATTTATCACACTTCGGCTATGTTTTGTGGATTTCAATATCAATATTTAGCTTGAGATTAGATCAGTCTCCTTGAGATTAGATCAGTCTCCTTGAGATTAGATCAGTCTCCACAGAACAGATTGGTCAGTTAGTAACAGTAACAACTATTACAGCATTTGGGGCATGTCTATTCACAATCTGTTCCAGTAGAGTGAATAGTAGTAGAAGTATTAGTAGTAGTAGCAGTAGTAGTAGTAGTAGTAGTAGTAGTAGTAGTAGTAGTAGAGTAGTAGTAGTAGTAGTAGTGGCAGTAGTAGTAGTAGTAGTAGTAGTAGTAGTAGAGTAGTAGTGGTAGTAGTAGTGGCAGTAGTAGTAGTAGTGGTGTAGTAGTAGTAGTAGAATAGTAGTAGTGGTAGTAGTTGTGGTAGTAGTAGTTGTTGTAGCAGCAGCAGTAGCAGTATTAGTAGTAAATGCAGTAGAAGTAATAGCAGTTGTAGTAGTAGTAGTAGTAGTGGTTGTTGTTGTTGGTAGATTAGTAGTAGTAGCAGCAACAGTAGTAGTAATAGTAACAGTAGTAGTAGTAGTAGCAGTAGCAGCAGTGTTGTCAGTAGTAACATATTATTATTATTAACTGTAGTAGTAGCAGTAGTATTAGTAGTAATAGGTAATGTGTAAGAGTATCAGCATCATCATCATTATTATTATTATTATTATTATTATTAGTAGTAGTAGTAGCAGTAGTAGCAGCAGCAGCACCAGCAGTAGTAGTAGTAGTAGTAGTAGAAGCAGCAGCAGCAGTAGTAGTAGTAGTAGTAGTAGTAGTAGTAGTAGTAGTAGAAGCAGCAGTAGTAGTTGTAGTAGTAGTAGTAGTAGTAATGGTGGATTCTCAGCATGCGCCACTTGTGTGTGAGGAAATCTTTAGGTCGCTGTGTACAATGACACAGTGTCATTCGATTTTCTCTCTGTAAACAGCTCATGCCCCGCGCATCAGAAGAGAATCCATTTTTTTTTATATCGAAGCGCTTTTGTCGCGGCCTCTCCAGCCAGTGCGTTGAGCTCATTGA
Organism: Achatina immaculata; assembly: GCA_009760885.1. Taxonomy (NCBI): domain Eukaryota; kingdom Metazoa; phylum Mollusca; class Gastropoda; order Stylommatophora; family Achatinidae; genus Lissachatina; species Lissachatina immaculata. Next base: position 10,434,193 of record CM019691.1, read on the forward strand.
AGTAATGAAGTAGTGCTCACCCAGCAAACAGCCGGAAGGGAGGGAACTATTGTGTACAAGAAAGGACACAGAAATTACAGGGATTTGGATAGATAGAAAAATAAATAAATAACCGGGAGTGGACGCTCTCGGGAAGGGAATAGCAGAGGGGATTTTTCAGTACAAAAGTTGTACCAGAAAGCTGTTGCAGTCTCGCCGATTCGCGTACACTCTTTCGCTTAGAGCCCCTCTGTAGCGCGCATACACACACACGTCGGCACGGCCAGTTCTGGGTGAGTCGATGACAACTCCCATATATCTGCAACAGCTGATCTACAACAGCTGTATTTTCTCTTTCAAGCGCTTTACAGAGCCCGTCAACAAGGGTGAGTTTGTTGTTCACTTTGTAGATGGTGTCACATTTGTGTGTTGTCTGAGAGAAAGAGAGCATACTTATTTACACACTTATATGTCAGACTCGATTCTGTAGATCTGGTTATTTCCATTACTGACGATCGACTGTTGTTTTGCAACATATACACTATTTATGTCATGCCATCAAAATACATATTACGTCTCATATCCTTCAGTGCATGCGTCCATCATTCCATGAGTTTGCCTGCAGTCTATCTGCATGTCTGTTTACATGTTTAAACAGGATTAACCTCTCTGTCTGTTTCTTCCTGTGTTTACTCTGTTTGTCTGCTTGTAACAAACAGTAAACAAAATACGTTACTGCGCTATTTCACTTATTTGAAAATGTTAACTAATCGTGAACAAAGACTTCATCTATCAGAGACCACGTACGGACAGTTACTCTCTATGGAAAAAAAAACTTATAAACTGTAACTGCAAGAGTTATGACTCCTGTTTACAATTGAAACCATGCGCCATATTCTCCTGACAAATGTAAACATTCATTTGCATTTATATGTCCTGTGTTTAATCTGTGCAGAAGATTTATTTATGTTCTTCGTGCTGATAAACGAGAACACTAATTGTCCATTGGTCCCTTACCAAAAGTATCCTTTATAGATTTTGACTGTCTGTTCATCCATCTACCTGTCTGTTTCTCTGATTCTCTACATATCTACCCGTCTGTCTGTCTGTCTGATTCTCTGCCTATCTACCTGTCTGCCTATCTCTCTGATTATCTGCCTATCTACTTGTCTGTCTGTCTGTCTCTCTGATTCTCTGCCTATCTACCTATCTGTCTGTCTGTCTGTCTCTCTCTCTGATTCTCTGCTTATCTACCTGTCTGTCTGATTCTCTGCCTGTCTAGATGTGTGTATTTATTCGTGCATCCCCCCCCCCTCGTTTTCTCGTCTTTCTCTCTTTCCCTCTATTAATACTATTTATGATCTCTCTCTCTCTCTCTTGATACATTTTACTTTGTACAATATATAAATTGTGTTGTATATGTGTAAATGTGATAATAACTATGTATCATGTATTTACTACGTTTTGTACAAGCATATTATTGAAGGTGTGGATCAGAGTCTTAATGTAAAAGTTTCGCCATTTTAAGCTTCATCTTGCTCTTTTTGTATTTATTATTTTATGTACTAAACTCAGTGTTCTAAAACTGAGTGAAAGATGTATGATGAAGGGCAGAATGCCAGATGGGCCTGCACGCTCATTCTTTACGTTTCCTCGTTCATTGCCTCTCTTTTTTGTTTGTTTATTCACGCCCTCTCTCTCCATCTCTCTCTCTCTCTCTCTCTCTCTCACACACACACACACACACATTGGCGCATTTCTCACGCAAAAAAAACAACAACACAGAACTGAATTCAGTTAATTGTTTATTCTGAATAGTACCGAAATTTTTGTTTGATAGATAGTCATCTAAATAAGTATATAGTTAGTTTCTATGCAGAGTGCATGTGTAAGAGCGAAATAAAATATGTTATATTCTATGCCCTTCAGCTTCAGTGTTAGTTATGTTTGTTATATGAGCAGCATATATGAGTGAAAGCTGTATGATAAAGGGCAGAATGTCAGGCCGGCCTGCGAGTCCAATTCTTAACCCTTTTGAAATAAAGATCAATCAATCAATAAATCAATCTCTCTCCTAGACCATATTTGACTGTTGAGTTTCCATATCTCTCTTGTTCTGTATATCTTTTATTGTTATGCAACCTGCGCGTAAAATCTCCTGTAGTCTTGCCTACATTATTCTATGGCAAAACGCCTACACAGATATTCTACCGCACAATTTTGGCCATCTGTCGCACAGTTTTTTTCTTCTCTGAAGCGTGGAGTGGATCAGTTGTATCAATGTAGACAAGTTTTAAAAAAGAATATAACAAGAGAGCGTCGAATTGCGCCAATTACGTACTTATAACCGCCCGAGACATTAACTAACATAAGAGCAACCTCTGACAGATCTAGTAGTAAGTAGGTCGTCGCCAAGATACCGTGATCGATACCGTATTCTAAGACGTTTTCATTATTACATGAAGTATTCGAATGCGTGGTTCAATACAGTGGCGAAAAAGTCGATGAACACTCAGTAACTAAACGCCTCGTTTGCTCAACAACACATCACGAGAATTAGACAGGTTTAGAAGAGGGACACAAGCGGTTTGTAATACAAACAACAGTGTATTTGCTATAGGAAGCAGTTGAGGATGGTGCCAAACTTAAGATCAAATAGAGCTAGTCTGAAAATAAGAGTCAAGATAATAAGACAACAGAGAGCTCAGGGATGTTAACTTCAGTTAGGAAGAAAGTGTGACATGTCGTACAAGTGATAACCACTGCGGATAAGAAATTCCCGCTTTATGTCCTGATACCAATATCCGGTCTGAGGTTCAGTGCTTTCATCTATAACACGAAAGACTAGGCTGAGTCTTAATGCATTGTCTCCTGGCATTGCTTTGGTTCCTTCTTGATACAAATGTCCCGTCTGAGATTCACTGTTTTTGTCTCCTTCTTGATACAAATGTTCGGCCTGAGATTCACTGTTTTTGTCTCCTTCTTGATACAAATGTCCGGCCTGAGATTCATTGCTTTGCTTCCTTATTGATACAAATGTCCGGCCTGAGATTCATTGCTTTGCTTCCTTCTTGATACAAATGTCCGGCCTGAGATTCATTGCTTTGCTTCCTTCTTGATACAAATGTCCGGCCTGAGATTCATTGCTTTGCTTCCTTCTTGATACAAATGTCCGGCCTGAGATTCATTGCTTTGCTTCCTTCTTGATACAAATGTCCGGCCTGAGATTCACTACTTTGTTTCCTTCTTGATACAAATGTCCGGCTAAAGAGCAGTTATTTGTTTCTTTATGACATAAGTGCCCGGTCTGAGAATCACTTCTTTGTTTTTTTATGACACAAATGTCCTGTCTGAGATTAGCTGCTTTGTTTGTTTTTTTAATGATACAAATTTCCGGCCTGAGATTCACTGCTTTGTTTCGTTCCTAAAAGATGAGTTAAAGACGGTTGTTTAGTGCTTACGATGTGACCCCGGGACTTAAGGTGGTGGCAGCGGTTCATATTTTGAGAACCACCGCAATAGACCAAACAAAGCAGCTGACTTTCACTTATTACCAGTAAAGAAGTGACATTCACAATATTACACACGCAGCATACGAACAGGATATATTAAACAACACACTTTAAACATATTCACCCATACCTGTAAACGATATCTTCACATTCTTCATAACATCACCTAGAACTCAAGATATAATCACAAAGCATGGAAATCAACCATTGTAATACTGATAATACTGAACTATTGTTATTTTGTAAAAACAGTAGAAAAAAAATATACTTAACCTGCTTGCCGGCCTAAATGTCTGTCTGACTATATTACCTGCCGTTTTACTAACCTAACCACCTACGTAAGCAATATGTATGTATGTATGTACGTATGTATGTATGTATGTATGTACAAGTATGTATGTATGTTTGTGTATGTTTGTATATGTTTGTGTGTATATGCGTACGTGTGTATGTATGTGTTTATGTATGTATGCATGCATATATGTATGCAAGTATGTATGTATGCATGCATGTGTATGTCTGTCCGTCCGCCCGTCCTCACGTCTGCCCTATCTATCTATCTATCTATCTATCTATCTATCTATCTATCTATCTATCTATCTATCTATCTATCCGTTCGTCCGTCTGTCTGCCTATCTGTCTGTCTGTCTCGATCGATCGATCAGTCGAATGTACACCACTTTCATTGTGAAATATGAACTGGTAAAAAAAGCTGACAATGACGTATAAAAAAGAATCACGTGATAACTGCTAACAACAAATCAGAATGACAATGGCTGATGTTCTTTTTTTTTTTAATCTCCCCCTTGAAAACAAGTTCCTTCAGTTTTTAATTACAAAATTAAACTCATGTCTCAACCATATCTCATCAAAGCTTGCTATCAAACATGAGCAAATCTAGTTTTTAACATGACGTTTTTCGTTATTATTGTTATCATCATCATTATCATCATCATCATCATCATCATCTCAAACCTTTGCTTATTTTTTCAGACCGTAAAATTCTTAATGAATTTTTCCGTACGCTTTTTAAGTGTCTTATATTTTCTTATTATATTTTTGGACACATTAAACGTCATGATAATTTAGAGAAGACCGTCTTGGAAGGATACATAAACGGAAAAAGAAAGAGTGAAAAACCAAGGTGAAGATGGCTGCAAGACATCGTTGATGATCTGCAAATGGATGCACCAGCAGCAGGGCATCTTGCTCACAACCGAGGGGCCCACAGAAGAACTGTTAGGGAGGCAAAGTTCAGCAAGGGACATGCAAATTACTGACCGACCGATTATATTTCGTGGCACTTTCTGTCTGTCTTGAATAAGCCTTACCTTCTCTACTTTTTTGTTTTAGTGTGTGAGTGTGTGTGTATGTGTTTTAACCTTGTTTCAATATCTGCTTTGGCTGTTACATTACGTAGAAGTATCAGTCAAACAATCTGCTTTCACGTTCAGGTTTCGAAGTACTCTCACAATCTGATGGAAGCATATTGAATAATTTAGCATGTAACATTCATTCTGGCCGACATTTCTGGCTGGTTTTGTTTCTCTCTTGCCTCATCATTTTACTTTCTGTCCTATCGTTTCTTGCATTCTTTCTCTGGTTAACTTCTGTTTTCGTTCATTGTTTTTTTTAAATTTCTTCTTTTCCATCCTTTTCTTTCATGTACTTCTCCTTATTCTTTGCACTGATTGATTCTTTTTTTCTTTCCTTTCTTTCTTTCCTTTCTTTCTTTCTTTCCTTTCTTTCTTTCTTTCCTTTCTTTCTTTCTTTCTAACTTTATGTTTGCAGGTAGGTAATCTGTGTAACAGAAACAACGACGGTAATTTTTTCCAAGTTTAAAAATGTGACACTGACATGGCTTCAGACCTGATTAGTTCAACCATGCGAGACCTGCTGATAATCGCGGACGTTTGCATGTACATCAAAATCACCGCGGAAGCAAGTTAAAAATTGAAAGAAAAAAAAATTGTCATTATGTGCAAGACATTGTCTGCTGGCTTTTCCTGTTATCCCCACACCAGCTTGTTATCTGACCCACCCTGCTCTGTAGCCTTGAAGCTAATTCCTCTCTACACCTCCCATGCTCATATGTTAATATATATCGTCGAACTCAGTGCACGAACTCCGTTGCACCGGCGATGGTTTGGTAAATTAAAAGATCTCCAAACATAACATCGAGGACGAACACTTTCTTGCGTTATGTGTCCTGAACTGGACTTTATAACACAGAAAAAGAGACACTAAAGAAAAGAAGGAAAACCAAATAAAAGCCACTTAATCTAGTCTACAAGAACTGTACACATCTTATGAACAGAAGTTAGATAGAAAATGATTAAATAAATGAAAAATATGAAAAAGCACATGGCAAAAGAGACGTAAGACAACAAAGACATAAACATTTAAACAAGGTGAAGAGAAAGAAGTTTTTACCCCCAAGTGTATCATACGAAAATGAATTGTGGCCGATCTCCATTAAAAATACGAAGATGATGATGATGATGATGGTGATGATGATGATGATGATGAGTGCTAAAAAGAAATAAAATTAAAATCATAAAAACTGCCAAATTAACATAGAACAAGATGAGACAAATCCATATTTCAAAATAATTACAGATCAGTAATTGCATCAAAAAAATTGTCCTTCGACGTAGGAGCACAAACATAAAACTAGAAAATTGAAGAGAAAAATCGATGCACTAAAATTATGCTCATACAGAAGAATATGACACATTATACGCGAAATACAGGAATGAAGGGAAAATTTATATTCGAAGGATTTAGTACAGTCAATTACAACCACTCAGTGAACACAATAGGTACAATCATGCACTTAATGTCATCTTAGAGGGGACAACGCAGATAGCAGCGAGAAACATAACGACGATGATTCTCATTTATACAGGAACTAGTGGTAGAAAAGTTACACTTTGTCCAGGTGATAGAAAAGCTGCACTTTGTCCAGGTGATAGAAAAGCTGCAGTTTGTCCAGGTGATAGAAAAGCTGCAGTTTGTCCAGGTGATAGAAAAGTTACAGTTTGTCCAGGTGATAGAAAAGCTGCAGTTTGTCCAGGTGATAGAAAAGTTGCAGTTTGTCCAGGTGATAGAAAAGCTGCAGTTTTCCCAGGTGATAGAAAACAACTTACAGTTTGTCCAGCTAGAACAACTTGTCTCAGTGGGATAGAAAAGTCCAGCTAGAACAACTTGTCTCAGTGGGATAGAAAAGTTGCAGTTTGTCAAGCTAGAACAACATGTCGCAGTGGGATAGAAAAGTCCAGCTAGAACAACTTGTCTCAGTGGGATAGAAAAGTTGCAGTTTGTCAAGCTAGAACAACATGTCGCAGTGGGATAGAAAAGTTGCAGTTTGTCAAGCTAGAACAACTTGTCTCAGTGGGATAGAAAAGTTGCAGTTTGTCAAGCTAGAACAACTTGTCTCAGTGGGATAGAAAAGTCCAGCTAGAACAACCTGTCTCAGTGGGATAGAAAAGTTACAGTTTGTCAAGCTGGAACAACCTGTCTCAGAAAGGCAGAAAAGTTGTAGTGTGTCCAGCTAGAGGGGCTTGGCTCAACCCCTTTACACCGGCAGAGCACGTGATGTTTCTAGGAACCCCTAGCGACCTCTCGAGGTAGTCCACATGAGAAATCCGGTACGAGAATGCCGAAATTACTATCAGGACTGACGAACAGATGCCGAAAAGTTACCTCCCTTCCCTGTAATGCTCCTTGTAATAAGCCCATGGTGGTACAGCCAGACCGAGCAGCTCTCTTACTGGGGCCACTTCAGGTACGTAATCCACTTCCCATACGATACAATACATACGTATTTAAATACTTTCACTCCGTCGGTTCCAGAATGCACTAGTCTGCAGCTCCCGAGAGATCATAAATTATATTGTATACGAGTATTTCTGAGGCGAAAGATAGTGTGACTTGGAGATCCAACGGTACAGGTTGATGGTAGTATCATGAATACTGAAAGTCATATTGTAAAACAGAAAGATATGAGGGGGGAAAAAGGAGAACAAAAGACGAAGTGATAGAAGATGTTGAAAATCGAGAAGAGAAGAACATTATATTTTGTGAGAAAGAAGCAGTCATTAAAACAATCAAATATAAATCAGTGCTACACATTCATTTGTAGGATAATATATTTTCTGATGGGGGTAATAATTGTCTGTTATTTATAACATGCTATATATGTATTTTTATTCTTGGTATTTTATCTTTATAGATAAAATGAAAAGGTTGAATATTAACACACTTTACACAGTTAGAAAAATCGAGCAAGAATCATCATTTTATATTGTTATTCATCAGCTATATCGTTAAAAACATAATCACAAAAATTATTTCCTTAATCATTCAGATTCCTAGATTACCTTAATCGACAGTGGAACTTCTAAAGAATCTATTTTAACCCCTCTTACATAATCATACAAAAATCTCTAATCCCCATCATTAAATAATTGAGAATCTAATGTATTATAAGAAACTAACTGGCAATAATTGTTGCAACAATTATTCATAAATTTCAGCAGTATGAATTTATGTGCACACATGAGCCATCATTGCCAATTACCAAAAACCTCCAAATCTTACATAGACAAATATGTTACACTAGAATTATAACTATTCATGTGCCCTTCAGTTATCCTAATCATACCTAAGTGGACGGGGATTGATCGAAGGAGACGACAGCACAGCCTTGCATGCTTCCATGTGATAGAATATAAGCCACAATATTAACCTAACAATATTATCCATAAACGAAATACACTCTCATACTTTCGAACGACGGCCTCCCCCGATCTGCTCAGCGTAAAAATCCCGATGTATTAAAATTTTGTCATGGTATCTTTATATTCTGGGCCAGTAAATCAATTTTTCTCTCAGTGTTGCGCACCTCTGAAAACTGACTGGTAACTGGCCCATTATTCCTACTCTTTGGGCTGCCAACCAACCCAGGTAACTATGAGCTATCTATTCCCTTACACAGTCAAATATAAATCAGTTTGCCACATTCAGTCATTAGAACAATCAAAAATAAATCAGTATGCCACATTCAGTCATATGTGGAGTGCAGACTATGTTACAGAATAAAGGACGCTGAGATGCTTAACAAAAGAAGTTACTCCCCCTTAATACAGCAGATAAATGCAGTAAATTTAAAAAACAAAATACAATCGGAAGAGCACTGACGTAACCACGGGTGAGAAATACAAGAACAGTCAGAAAGGTGTTGAAGTAAAATAACAGGTGAGAAACACAAGAACAATCAGAAAAGTGTTGAAGTAACGCACAAATAAGAAAAATCAACACGGACTGTATCATGGCAGTCAGGATGGAGAAATATAAAGTTTGATATTCCGTTAATAGCGCAAGGAGATCAACAAAACGAAACAGCAGTAACACAGAAAAGAGAGCCTCTGATCATTTACGTCAGTAGTTTTCAACCGTTTTTTGCACCATTTTCACTGCATGTCAGAATGCCATTCTCTCTCTCTCTCTCCCTCTCTCTCTCTCTCCCTCTCTCTCCCTCTCCCTCTCTTTCTCTCTCTCTCTCTCCCTTGTTTTTTTTTTCCCAAAGACTCTTTGACACACAAGTAATATGATTAAAATATTCCAACAATCCGAGTCTGCCAGTCTGTGGTCTCAATTCCCCACCGGTTGAGAACCTCTGACTTACTCATCTGGTTATGTCAGCCCTACATCTCCCCTCCACCCCCAGTTCTAGCCCTCTGCGCAACGGCTAAACTTCTCAAGCGTTAGTGGCATTGACAGTACTGGTCCTCTGCTAGACTTCTCTCTCGCGTCCATGAAAGATATTGTGAAGTTCGCCCCTCGTCTACATTTTCCCCTCAATCTCCATTATGCTATTGCTCCTATCTGCTGGCTTTGCTTTGATATTAAGGATGCCATAAAAATAAAAGCCCTTGACGTCAGCTCTTCCAGAAAATCTTCTAGAATCTCTCATTCCTTCGCCATCTCCTAGAAAATAATCCATAAAACCAATAAGCGGCTCCCCTCCCCCCTCCTCTCTCTCTCTCTGCCTCCTCCACCCCCCCCCCCCAATGTCCGTCATATAACAATCGTGTGAGGAAGCAGTATCAGATTTTGGGGCATGTGCCAGCGCACAGTACTGAAAAAAAGAATAAGATTTATGGCTACAGCAAATGGCCCTTCTTGTATGCCATTGTGTGTACTCGGAATACTCGCCATGCGCGGCCATTGCGCAACTTTATATCATTTATATTTAGAGCAAAATGTACACATCGAACCCAGAGGAATCTAGTGTTTCATGTTGCATGTTTCTCTACACTGTCATGAATAAACAATGATTACCACCAAGTGTTCCTTGTTTTATGTCAGTGAAAATTTGTGTAACTCCATGAACTAACGAGCCTAAATGAAGCTTGTAACAATAAATCTAGGTCTTAAACAGAGTAGTCTGTTGATGGCTATAGCACTGTCAGTCAGAGAAAGGCCACTTACTATCGGATGTTCTATCCAAACTGCAGACACAATATTATAGTTTTGTTGTTGTTGTTTTTTTTTTTTTTGGTTTCTAATGACAAAGCATGGGGAGAAATGGGCTGCCGGACCCCCCCCCCCCCATAAGTTCGAGTCCCAGGGGGTACAATCCCGGCTCTCCCTCCTCTGTTCGAGCCTGGGTCTGAGTACATCATTAATTCCAAATCCGAAACCCATGTTTTCAAATAAGGTGATACATTTCAGAGTGGAAAATTAATTACATTCTCAAGTGGAAAGATATAGAAATACACTTGTATAGAAAATTGATATACAAAATTGCGTAGATCGAATTTACTTTAAATGAAGATACTCTCCACGTGGGGTGAATTGTGTGCTTATTGTAACTTTAATAAAAAAAAGAGCTACAATTAAGATCTACCTCATAGAAATAAAACTGTTCACACTTTAGTGATCAGTGATGTTTAGATATGAATGATGTCATATATCTGATCCTGAAAGGTGTGCAGAATGGTGAGATGCAGAGCAGTCTTGTAAGATCAACAGCCACACTTAGTGTGCTAGATGACAAATATCCATGTGACACCTGGATACGTGTGTATACAGACGGATCTGCACACAATGCCATAAAGAATGGAGAGCAGGAGCACATATTGAATATCCAAACAACACCACTGACAAGATTTCCATACCCACTGGAAAATACTGCAACAACTTTGATGCAGAAGTTAGGGGAATTATGGCTGCAGTTGAAAAACTATCAGCCTCTAGAATTGATACATGCCCCGTAGTAATTCTCACAGATGCAAGATCAGTACTGGAAGCTCTTCAGTGCAACAAACTACCAGACCTTAAGGATGCCTTGTCAAAAATTGGCTTACAACATGGAGTCACTTTGCAGTGGATTCCCTCCCACTGTGGGATACCAGGCAATGAGAAAGCTGACCATCTGGCCAAAGAGGGCACTGAAATGGAACAACCAGACATACCAATCACCTATAATCAGAAGAAAAGCATGATAAAAACCTACAGGAAGCCACAAACACCACCATATGATGACTATCACATACTAAACAGAAAGGAACAAGTCACCATCTTCCGTCTCTGAACAGGACACAGCCGACTCCAAAGTCATATGTATACAAAGTTTAAGGTTGGTACTACTAATCTATGTACATGTGCCCAGATGCCCCAAACTGTGGAACATATCCTCCAAAACTACACCAACTATGAGACACTGAGAAATAGTTACTGGCCCAGTGAAACCACTCTAGAAGATAAGCTCCATGGTTCCATACATGAATTACAAAAAACAGTGAAATTCTTCCAAGAGACAGGACTGCAGATATAGACAGACAATGCGAACGAAGAAGAAGATATATCTGATCCATCCTTCCGACCATCCATCCATCCATCCATCCATCCATCCATCCATCCATCCATCAATCCATCCATCCATCAATCCATCCATCCATCCATCCATCCATTTGTACATTCATAAGTGGATCAATATATCCGTAGGTACATACGTACCTACCTACTTACTTACCTATTTATCTAACTCCCTACTTACTTACTTATCTATGTATCTATGTATCTATGTATCTATCTATCTATCTATCTATCTATCTATCTATCTATCTATCTATCTATCTATCTATCTATCTATCTATCTATCTATCTATCTATCTGTCTGTCTGTCTGTCTGTCTGTCTGTATGTATGTATGTATGTATGTATGTCTGTCTGTCTGTCTGTCATGTTTACATCTCCATGGCATTTATTTCCGTCCCTGCTTCTATACTTAAGCAAAACAGGAAGACAAAGCCTGTTAACAGTTTGTTTAGTACCCATGAAATCATTTGAATGTCCATTATTTGTTCCTCGTTATGCACTGTATGAGCTGTGTTTCTGTATTCACGCTCGCTGGAACTTGGTTGATCTGTGAACGATCACTCGAAGCTCAACAGGGTGTACGACCTTGGGCGTAGCGTCATCGTTCACGTGATCTGGGGGTAGGAGGGCCTTATATATATATATATATATATATATATATATATATAGAGAGAGAGAGAGAGAGAGAGAGGAAAGCTTTGGTGGGGTAAGCAGTTTAGCTAAAGGCATGGCGGGGCGAGGTCCAGCTCGTTTGCTATTATGAATACTTTTCCAGATCCGACCTCATACTGTGATAATGTCGTGTATAGTATACTGTGGCAGCAGTGGCTACGTTGGATATAAATACTATGGCACAATTTGATTTATAATGTGTCTTACTTGTGGGGCCAGGAGAGCTCAGGACCACGGGTCGATCAATCTTAGTTAACGCTCATATGATAGTTAATCTACTATATTGATATCATGCTTTGTTACCATTATGATTGACATATGCTGTATGTCCTGTGGGCGTAGTGTCAGTTGTTGTCTTCTTCTTCTTCCTCGTTCGCTTCTACCACCAAGATCGTCCCGTGATCCTACTGAATTTACTCCTGTGGTTTTTTAGATAGTCTCATTTAGGATGGACGCTCAGGGCATCGTGGAGCTTGGGCCTATATTCTCGGTGGGTCACAGAAGCGGCATTGCGTGACACTGTGGTTTTCGTTGCACCAGTTTAGTCTAGAGTTCGACTTTCTCACCGGAAAACCTCGAAGTGGTTTGGATATGAATATATCCCCGCCGGGTGAGAGGTGGTTGCCCATTCAGCCTGGAGTTGGACTTTCTCATCTAAAACCTCAACGTAATTTGGCTATAACATATCTCCGTCGGGTGAGAAGTGGTTGCCTACCTAGACTGCAGTGGTCCAATGTCTCCGACTTCAGCATTTTGTAGTCGTGGCCGCTACCCTTCCTAGTTGTGACCAGGACGGAGGTTTTGTCGAGGATGACCAATCCTCGCCACTAGTAAGTGTCACCTCTGGGTTAAGCCGGTTTAAGAGTATTATTCCATTATGGGTGCATATAGGACGTAATCGGCCTCTAGAGCGGAGGTACCGTGATATGCGTAGCCATCAAGTTTCACCCCTGGGTTAAGCCGGTTTAGGCATATTGCCACAGTACGGGTTTATATCGGACGTGGCCGGCCTATAGAGCAGAGCTGCCGTGGTATGAGTATCCCTAACCGCGATTCTACTGACCATACCGATTAAACTTCATTTAATCCTTTCCATCGCCTTTTCCACAGCGGCGCCGCGCGGTAACCCTAATCGCATTTTTTCTTCATTGTCCGGGAGAAATTTCAACCCACGCGCGGCAGCCGAAGAATCTCGCCAACAGAGTGTGTACTACGATATGTGTAATGAAGATTAATAAATTGTTGTATATTTAATTTGTTGACTTGGTAAGTTGTATTATATGTTGATGTCATGTGTTAGGAATAATGTAGAACGCTGCATAACTAGCATACATTATTACTTAGGAGGGGAGAACCTGGGTTGGCGGTCATGAGAGGGAAGCTAGACCTTGGACACGCAGCATAGTAGTACATTGCCAATAGGACTGTTGTACAGCTGGATAATTATTCCTCCCCAATTATCTATAAAAATGTAACTTATGCACCAGCAAAGTTTACAAATTTTCTAGATATTAAAATTCTTTGAAGCGCCATCTTGACGTTACATGAGACCATTCAGTTTTATCTGGCAGAAAAATGAGGAAGTTCATTCTAGTGACACCAGATTCTGAACTTTATCATTGAGTTGTTGGGGTTTTGTCTGTTTAATGAAGTGTGTACTTTCTAAGTTATGGTTGTATATATGTAATAGTCGTGACAAAGTATAATACAATCTTCTCTTGCATAGATGAACAATGCATTGGAACAACCTTTTCCACAGATGAACATATCAGAGTTAAATCAACCGAGGCAGGTTACGGATGAAGACTAACATTATGGCAATAATGAATGGCCCAGACCACGACGAAGTACATCATGGTAACTTTGATAACTCCTGACATACAACATCTTCCATCCAAGAGGCAATGACTACGGGCATACTTTCCAACGTTCGATCATTGCTCTCTTCCTCGCAGTCAGTCAGTCAGTAATTTGCATGTCCCTTGTGGAATTTTACCTCCCTAACAGCTCTTCTGCAGGCCTCTCGGTTGTCAGCAAGATGCCCTGCTGCTGATGCATCCATCTACAGATTATCAACGATGTCTAGTAATCATCTTCGCTTTGGTATTTCTCTCTTTCTTTTTCCTTCTCATTACGTTTAAATGTGTTCAAAATATTCAAGTTTTCTCTGTAATCCTCTTTACTAGCCAACCTTCTTCAGTATTAAGTTCTGGTCCTCACATCAGTGCCAAATCACACTTCTTTTCCCCGTGCCGGTGTCCCTAATCCCGCCTTTGCCCTGAAGTGTTTATTTACTAATCCCTGCGAACTGCTATACTTTATCAAAGTAAAATAAAAATTGACTAATGTTTCAGGATAAAGGACATCTGTCGACCAGTGTTCCCTCTAAACTGCTTTGTGTCCGTTGGAACTTAAATGTTTAACCCTTAGTGGACAGATTTATGGCTCTGTGTACGATGATGGAATATGATAACGAAATTTATTACTGGTTGTCGCACAATGTTAATGCTGCTAGGTATTTTGGCTCACCAAGTAGAATTTTTGCTCACAACACTCTACATCTAAGTTAAAGAGTGGTACATTGCTGTTTACCATTGTTCTAGGATAAAGTACGACTGTCAGCTAGTGTTCCATGATAAAACAAGACTGTCAGCTGCTATTTCAGGATAAAGTACGACTGTCAACTAGTATTTCAGGATAAAGTACTACTGTCAGCTAGTATTTCAGGATAAAATACTACTGTCAGCTAGTCTCTCTCTCTCTCTCTCTGAACCTTAAGTGCCCAGGGCACATGGGGCTTCCGCAAGGGTTTTCCACAAATGCCTGTCCTTCGCCTTTTTTCTGCTTTTGCCCAGGTGAGCCCTCTATTGCTCAACATCATTTCTGTTGTTCTTCTCCATGTCTCTTTTGGTCTACCCTTACTTCTGTTCCCCTGTGGTGTCCATCTTAGTGCTATTTTTGGTAGTGAGTTGTCAGTCATTCGGAGCACATGTCCCAACCATCGCCAGCGTCTTTCCTCAATAATTGTTGTCAGTGGTTTCATCTGCATTTCTGCTAATAAGATGTTATTTCTTATGGTGTTTGGCCAAAATATTTTTCTAATTCTTCGTAAACATTTAGTCTGGAAAGAATTTAACTTGTTTTCTATGGTTTTGGTGATTTTCCAGCATTCACTTCCATAGAACTAGTATTTCATGTTAAAGTACTACTGTCAGTTAGTATTTCATGTTAAAGTACTACTGTCAGTTAGTATTTCATGTTAAAGTACTACTGTCAGTTAGTATTTCATGTTAAAGTACTACTGTCAGTTAGTATTTCATGTTAAAGTACTACTGTCAGTTAGTATTTCATGTTAAAGTACTACTGTCAGTTAGTATTTCATGTTAAAGTACTACTGTCAGTTAGTATTTCATGTTAAAGTACTACTGTCAGTTAGTATTTCATGTTAAAGTACTACTGTCAGTTAGTATTTCATGTTAAAGTACTACTGTCAGTTAGTATTTCAGGATAAAGGATGCTGTTACGTTTTACAAAGGAAAATGCTCCCTATTAATACTGCACGTTGTTTGCACTTGTGCTGTTTCATGGCAACATGTTCAGTGAGTCACTGCGCCGAGAATTGTTCACGAAATCTATGAAATCAATTTCTTTATTAAAAGATAACATTCCGTTATGTAAGCATGCACTCTTATCACAGAGTTAAAACATGCGCGAGATTCAACACAACAGCTTTGCTTTGCTTGTGCTTGTTTTATTTCCGATCTTTTTCTTTTGCTTGTTACTGAAAATGTTGAGGTCTCATGTGACGAGCACACAATTTGTTCTCCTTGTAAGTGTCACGCTGAGCGATTTTTCCACCAGATCGATATTTTTAAAAAGTATAAGGATGAGCGGTAACCCCGATCTCCAAGTACACACAGTCCCCCCCCCCCCCCCCCCGCCACCCTTTCTTAATAAATGGGACTTCTCAAAGCTCGACTTCCATTTTATTTGCGCAAAGTGAGAACAACTCGTGATACCTTAGTTCTGGTTCTAGATAAAGTATAGGGCAACTCAATGAAGATCTTGTCTGTGGTGTTGTAGGGTCACTCGAAACAAGAAGCACTTGAAAGCAAATAACTAACGTCACGACAGGGGATCTTGACATGAATTATTGAGTGGATGGAGATAAAGTTGTTGAGACTTCACTTGGCTTCCACAGATTAGTTAGAAATCAGGAATCTCTGAGTGCCCTACCATAGCGATTCGAAAGGTTAGGGGAGGGGGGATCCAAGACGTGGTGAGGGAAAAACTCTGTGAGGGGAATCAGAGTTAACTCAGGAGCGCTATGGGAAGGCCTGAAAAGGTCTACTGTTACGATCGATACATTAATCCCCCACCCCACCCCACACACAAATACACACTATATTGACAGCCATTTTATCATGTTCAAGCAGAATACGACTTTGATCAACTGTGGTTTGCTGAGTTTGGCGGCGATGTCATTTTAAAGTGCGATCTTTTGAGATTCTGAAGACAGTGGTAAAAAAGCTTTCCATAACAACAGATCTATCTAGAAAAGCTTTGCACAACAGATCTATCTAGAGGAGCATCACTCTAGAAGAGCTTTGCACAACATATCTATCTAGAGGAGCATCACTCTAGAAGAGCTTTGCACAACATATCTATCTAGAGGAGTATCACTCTAGAAGAGCTTTGCACAACAGATCTATCTAGAGGAGCATCACTCTAGAAGAGCTTTGCACAACATATCTATCTAGAGGAGCATCACTCTAGAAGAGCTTTGCACAACATATCTATCTAGAGGAGCATCACTCTAGAAGAGCTTTGTACAAAAGATCTATCTAGAGGAGTATCACTCTAGAAGAGCTTTGCACAACAGATCTATCTAGAGGAGCATCATCTAGAAGAGCTTTGCACAACAGATCTATCTAGAGGAGCATCACTCTAGAAGAGCTTTGTACAACATATCTATCTAGAGGAGCTTCACTCTAGAAGAGCTTTGCACAAAAGATCTATCTAGAGGAGCTTTGCACTACATATCTATCTAGAGGAGCATCATCTAGAAGAGCTTTGCACAACAGATCTATCTAGAGGAGCATCACTCTAGAAGAGCTTTGTACAACATATCTATCTAGAGGAGCTTCACTCTAGAAGAGCTTTGCACAAAAGATCTATCTAGAGGAGCTTTGCACTACATATCTATCTAGAGGAGCATCACTCTAGAAGAGCTTTGCACAACAGATCTATCTAGAGGAGCATCACTCTAGAAGACCTTTCCTCAACAGATCTATCTAGAAGAGTATCACCCAAGAAGAGCTTTGCACAATAGATCTGTCTAGAAGAGCTTTCCTCAGCGGATCTATCCAGAGGACCACCACTCAAGAAGCGCTTTGTACAAAAGATCTATGTAGAGAAGTATTACGCAAGAAGATCTTGATTTTTGTTCACTTTTCCAGCAGCATAGGAATTCTAAAATACGAAAACAATGAACGAACTTTCTGGAGCTGAAACCAGAAGAACATGTGTTGAGGTCTGTAGAGTATTTACATAATATTTTAGGACTGCTATGCATAGCATGGAATCCTCAAGGAAACAGAAAACGAGGAAGACCTAGACTTACTTGGAGAAGAGAAATTGTGACAGTGCTCAGAGACAAGGAATAGATATGGAAGGAAGCAGAGAATAATTCCAAGAACAGGGATGACTGGAGAGCCTTTATCTGTAGCCTATGCTCTCAAGGGAGTGAAAGGCGATCTTCTTCTTCTTCTTCTTTTTCTTTTTCTTCTTCTTCTTCTTCTTCTTTTTCTTCTTCGTATGCATTATCTGTCCATATCTGCAGTTTCTTGGATAAATTTCACTGTTTTTTTGTAATTCGTGCATGGAACCGTAGAGCTTATCTTTTTTGGTGGTTTCACTGGGCCAATAATTACTTCTCAGTGTCTCGTAGTTGGTGCAGTTTGAAGGATATGCTCCATAGTTTGGGGCACTTGGGCACATGTACAAAGTGAAGTAGTACCAACCTTAAACTTTGTATACATATGACTTCGGAGTTGGCTGTGTCCTGTTCGGAGATGGAAAATGGTGACTTGTTCCTTTCTATTTAGTATGTGATAGTCATCATGTGGTGGTGTTTGTGAATTCCTGTAGGTTTTTATGCTTTTCTTCTGATTATAGGTGATTGGTATGTCTGGTTGCTCCATTTCAGTGCACTCTTTCAGTGTCGGCTTTCTCATTGCCTGGAATCCCACAGTGGGAGAGAATCCACTGCAAGGTGACTGTGTGTTGTGAGCCAGTTTTTGACAAGGCATCCTTAAGATCTGGTAGTTTGTTGCACTGAAGAGCTTCCAGTACTGATCTTGCATCTGTGAGAATTACTACGGGGATGTATCAATTCTGAAGTCTGATAGTTTTTCAACTGCAGCCATAATTGCCCTAACTTCTGCATCAAAATTGTTGCAGTATTTACCAGTGGGTATGGAAATCTTGTCAGTGGTGTTGTTTGGATATTCAATATATGCTCCTGCCCCTCCATTCTTTATGGCATTGTGTGCAGATCCATCTGTATACACACATATCCAGGTGTCACATGGATATTTGCCATCTAACACATTAAATGTGGCTGTTGATCTTACAAGACTGCTTTGCATCTCACCGTTCTGCACACCTTTCACTTCAGTTTGAATAGTTATTTGTGTACAATCTTCTTCTTTCCATGGTGTATGCTCTGGTACAGATGATAATGGAGCGACTACAGTTGGAATGTCTGATATCACCTTAAGCATACGCTTGGCTTGATGAATGAAGCTGTTTCTTTTAAGCCGTCTTAGTTCCAAGTTATTTAATCTCTCATTCAGGGGATGGCTTACAGAGCTGAAGAATTTCTCTCCCAAGGTCATGACTTTTGTGCCTCTACGTTCTTTTAGCGCTTGAACAACAAATTATTTTCTGCATTTCTACTACTGATGTGGACCTCATGGCACCTGAGATAATCCGTAGTGACTGATTTTGTACCTTGTCTAGGTTATGCAGCATAGTGTTTGATGCTGTGCACCAAGCTGTTGAGTCATATTCTAAATGTGGTAGAATATTTTGCTGATACACATTATTAAGGATTCTTTCACTAGCTCCCCATGTGGTTTCACTCAATTTTCTTAATATGGTTAGTTTTCTTCTGGCTTTTGCTTCTGCATTGGCGATGTGTTGCTTCCAGGTCAGCTTTGGGTCAAGAGTCACTCTTAAGTTGGTTGTTCATCCTTAAGGAAATTTCATTTACAAAGATCTTACCTGCTTTCTGTTTAGATGAGAGAGTGAACAGAATGGTACTTGATTTCTCTGTGTTGATACTTACACACCATTTGTTTGTCCATGATGTCAAGATGTCTGCTGCTATTTGGAGTTTCTGTGTAGCAACTGTCGCGTATTCATCTGTACACCACATGACCAGATCATCTGCATACAGTGCCACTTTGATTCCATAGGGAAGTTCCTTGACCAGGTCATTAATGAATACCAGGAATAGTGTAGGTGAAAGGACTCCTCCTTGTGGTACACCGTGTCGCAGAAGTACTTTCTGGCTTTTGTGTCCATCCATTACTACTCTGGCTCTTCTATTGTGCAAATAGGATTTTATCCAGTTGTACAGTCTTCCATTCACATTGCAGTTTCTTAGTTTTCACAGCAGACCTTTTTTTCCATACTTTATCAAAGGCTTTCCTCAGGTCTATCCATGCTTCTAGTACAAGGTTGTTTTTTTTTTCTTGGAATGTACCCTCAATCTCTTGAGAGAGATAGGTCACTTGATTTTCTTAACTGTAGTACTGCCTAAATCCTGCTTGCTGTGGAGCAAGAAGATTTTCACTTTCTAGTTACCATTTTAGCCTCAGGTCAATGATGCGTTCCATCGTTTTGCATAGGCTGCTAGTGAGACTGATTGGCCTGTAGATGGAGGCCGTATTACTGTTTTTCCATGGCTTTAGAAGTGGTACCATGCTTGCTTCTTTCCAGATTTGAGGTAACTTACCTGTGCTCCAGCACATATTGAAAATATTCAACAGCTTTCCCACTGGTGCCTTTCCCAGGTTCTTGATCATTTCATTGGACACTCCATCTGGTCTTGGTGATTTCCTTGGTTTCAGTTTAGCGTCAGCTAGGCCTAACTTGCTGCATGTGATTGGTGCATCCATGACCTCCACTTTTCTGACTTGTTCCTCTTCTTTCTGTGGGTCAGTGCGCACTGTACGCTCTTTCTCTGGATGGATATCAATGTTGCAGTCCTGTGCAAACATGCGAGCAAAGTGATCTGGTACCTGCTTACCTGTAAGAGTTTTCCATCCTCTATTAGTGTAATCTGTGTACTTCTTCCAGTGCTCTCATCATTTAACTGTTTGATTAGTTTCCACAGTTTCCTTCCATCCTTTTCAAAGTTTAGGGACTCTGTTTTCTCTCTCCAACTTTCCCGTCTGGCTTGCAGCTTGGCTCTCTGAAATTTGGCCTTAGAATGTTGGTAATTGTTGTGGTGTTCTTGACATGGTCTATTTTCTGCTTGCTTTCGAGCTGTTTCCACGTCATCATGGAGTTTTCCCAGCTCACTAGACCAATAACATCTAATCCTATAAAACTGTGTTCTCTTACTTTACCGTACAAAAGCCTCATAGTTTCCTTTTTATAAAAAAAAATTGTTTTCTGAAACTATACCTGAAACTAACTTACGTAAAAAGTGTTCGTTCGTTTGTTGTTGTTGTTGTTGTTGTTGTTGTTATTGTTGTTCAAGTATGCACCAGACATGGCAGGAGACCGTGCGTATGTTTGTCTAAAAATTGGTACCTGCTAGAGTACGGACTTGTGTCACGACCTCGTTTCTTTCCGGGTGTCACGATCCTTCGCGTCGACTGAACAAGTACTAATGACTTAGGTCTCAAAAGACCTTTTTTTTTGGGGGGGGGGGTGTCTGAGATGGCTCAGTTCGTTAGTAATCTGTTCTCTCGTGGCGAGGCGGCTGCTCGTCCTACCGGAGATCGTGTTCGAATCCCAGGTAATTCTCTTGTGATTTTTCTTTCTCTCACGTCTCACAAAAGTGCTTTGTCTACGATTTTTTCCAGGTCTAATCCTACAAAATAATGTTCTCTTACTTTACCATACAAAAGCCTCGTTGTTTCCTATTTATATAAAAAAAAGTATGGTTTATAGTTCCTACGAGCTCCTCTGGGAATGGTTTCACGGGCGGCCTGAAGGATACAACCGTTGAATTCCTTCACTATGCTGTTAATATCCTTACCTTCTATGGACAGCTGTCCCACCAGGATACCTGTGCGATGTCTGTACTTTGTCCAGTTTGCTTTTTTATAGTTCCATCTGGGGTGAAGGCTACTAGTGTTAAGGAGTTCATTTTCTGTTGTCAGGAAGACTGGTCTATGGTCGCTACCTCCAAGTTGTTTTTCAACTTCGCGTGTAATGTTCCACTTCAGGTCTGGAGATATGATATGGTGTTGAGGCTGTATGCCAAGCCCTTGAGTAAAATGTTGGGGGATCCATTGGCTGGTTGATCAGGAGAAGTCCATTATCATCCTGCCAGCTCTCAACTTCCTCTCCTTTCTTTTCTATGTGGTCATAGCCCCAGCTCTGGGAATGGCTGTTAAAATCTCCATAGACCATCAGCCTCTCTTTATGTGGGATTGTTTCTATAGCAAGTGGGCGGTCATTAGGACAGTAATAGTTAAGGAGGTGGAAGTCTGTGTTACTGGTTTTTAGATTGATCACCTGGTATTCGGGTCCTTCCATGTACACTCCCACCTGACATGCGCTGACGTTATTCTTAACAAGTGTGAGTACTCCTCCTTTTCTTCTGCCCTGTCGGTCTGATCGAAAACACTGGTAGCCTCTGATTTTAAAGGCGGCATCTTTGGTTAGGTGTGTCTCCTGTATGCAGCATATACTTACCTGCTCTGCAAAGAGTATATTCTCTAGTTCCACCTTTTTACTATAGCCATCTCTGACACTACTGACACTCTCAGTATTTCACTGCGTTATTTTAAGTTCTTGCTTTTTTGGCAGTTTTCTAAAATATGTATGGTTTTCTGACCAGTAGCTCTACTCTCATGTCTCCTGGCTCCACAAGACGAACTGAGAGGCCCTCCAGTAGCATTGGGTGGACCCTTTCAAGGCAGGGGGCCTGGCACTGCACCTGCCTGGTTAGTCTTCACAGGGCGAGCACCATGTTTGAACATTGCAGATAGAGACATTTCATTAGCGATAATGCGTGGTACCCTATTTTTTTGCGATGCGCTTTTTGGCTGGGTACCTCCGACTTCAGCACTTTTCCTTGCAAGGAAGACTGTGGTCTTGTTCTGACTGCCATGAAGATAGTGGTGTAGGCTGGCCTGGCCAAAACTTCGCTTTCCAGCCTCTGGTGGCTGTACTTAAGCCCCTTCTCCACGTCAGACGGCTTTGAGACAGTTCCACAAAGACACTCTGACTTTGAGATGAGGAATCTGAAGAGTACCTTAACGATATCCATTCCCCGCCACCTTTAGTCTGCTGGCTCCGTTTTGTTTACATTATTCTTATAGCCATTGTTGTAAAGACCCATTAGCTTGTCCCGTCCTGGATTCATTGGTTTCACACTAAATTTTCCTCATCCCCGCCGGTGATATCCATGTCCCCATCCACCCACCAACCTGACATTACATTTTACAAAAATAACAGTACAATTAGTGTCGATTGCTACAGGTTTCTGGGATACAGAAGTAGGTCAGAGTTTTTAAACAAACAAATCTATGTTAAGACAAGTGTGTTCTTAACACAGTTGTTCCCGGGGGGGGGGGAGTGAAAGATGATGATGATGATGATGCGCTAATGAAATGGGAAGAAACAGAAATGTTTAAAAAAATTCTATTACATAATTCAAGGCCACAGAAGCAGCTTACAATCAGTGTTAAATCTGTAATAGTAATACTAGCTTTGGGGTGAACAAACGAAGGATTTAGGAGTCCCCGCGGCTGAAGGAAAAATATGATGGAAGATCAAGAAATTGCAAAACAGAAAACCTTCTTACATCTTGATATAATGATGCAGTGTATGAAGTAAGAAAGAATATAATAAAAGCAGGACTTATCTATACACCGGTATTTAAAGTTAAATGACGAAATGGAAAATAAAAGCTAGATATGTCTAAAGAATGCTGAGCAGAGATGAGTCAGTGTAGTACGTTCCGATGAAAATGTCAACAATGTGGTAGTCAAAACAGCAGACAAAACACCGGGGAAGCAGTATCGAGAATAAATATCAATTTTTGTTTCATACAAGTACAAAAGGAAGAAGCTGACAAATTCTTGAAGTCTGCCAAGATGCATGAGAAGAAGAAATCAACGCAAGAATAGACCAGTCTCAGCCAGGTAGTTCGTCTGAGAAAATATAGTTCATTTGTTTTTCTTGTTTCTGCGTTCGCCTTAAAAAAAACATTGGTTGCGTCGCGTTTAGGTTTGTAAAACCATTGGTTGCGTTGCGTCTAGGTTTGTAAAACCATTGGTTGCGTTGCGTCTAGGTTTGTAAAACCATTGGTTGCGTTGCGTCTAGGTTTGTAAAAACCATTGGTTGCGTTGCGTCTAGGTTTGTAAAAACCATTGGTTGCGTTGCGTCTAGGTTTGTAAAACCATTGGTTGCATTGCGTCTATGTTTGTAAAACAATTGGTTGCATTGCGTCTAGGTTTGTAAAACCATTGGTTGCATTGCGTCTAGGTTTGTAAAACCATTGGTTGCATTGCGTCTAGGTTTGTAAAACAATTGGTTGCATTGCGTCTAGGTTTGTAAAACCATTGGTTGCGTTGCGTCTAGGTTTGTAAAACCATTGGTTGCATTGCGTCTAGGTTTGTAAAACCATTGGTTGCGTTGCGTCTAGGTTTGTAAAACAATTGGTTGCATTGCGTCTAGGTTTGTAAAACCATTGGTTGCGTTGCGTCTAGGTTTGTAAAACCATTGGTTTTGTCGCGTCTAGGTTTGCACCTAGACACCTGCGCCTTTCAGTCCAACACATCTGTCTTCATTTTGGCTTACAGTTTGGTTCATATGTGCCTTCCCATTCGATCTCTTTTCACTCATCCAGGATGTCTGCTTCCGGGTTTGGTTTTTTTTTTGGGGGGTGTGGGGGGTGGGAACGCACCACCGGGAGGTGGAAAAAGATCTTGATTAAATGTGGTTCGCTAATCCTGATGCAAGCTGCCAACTATGGGTTGTTAGTCTCTGCCTCATTACAGCTTGA
Source organism: Achatina immaculata (assembly GCA_009760885.1). NCBI lineage: Eukaryota > Metazoa > Mollusca > Gastropoda > Stylommatophora > Achatinidae > Lissachatina > Lissachatina immaculata. The sequence goes on from CM019691.1 coordinate 10,458,498, forward strand.
TTACCGCCATTTCTGTTGCGCCATTCCCCTTAAAAAAAATGAGTGATTATCAACACCGCCAGAGAAATATTCTTTCAGTTCTTCGGTTCAAAATACAAAATATAAAAAAAGGTGATTGTCATTTACAGCATCTTTTAAACTTTTTCAGTTGTAACCAGAACCCATTTCCTGGGTTTCGTGGTTCCTTCTTTCGACTGATTTCGCTCATTAACATACCTTCATGATTCATATAAATCTACGGGTTATTTTAGGTTCTTTTTTACGGCCACTGAATTGAAGCGATTATTTTGTTCTGAATCTGTTTAGTAGATATTCATTAGTGTGAGACGGTGAGGATAGCCTTATTTTTACATACAAGAGTTGCATATGTAGTTACTTTCTTTACTGAGTGCATGGATAAGAGTGAAAGATAAATATTTTCTTTTCGTTTATGTTTATCAGCCTTTTTCCAATGTTGATTATGGTTGTTTTGTGCGTGGCATATTTGCAGAATGTCTGGAACAGAGAAGAAAGTTGTGTGATTAAAAAAATGTCAAACGGCCCTGCGTGCCCAATTCTTAACCCTTTGGAAATAAAGATTAATCTAGATGAATATCTGTGTGTGTGTGTGAGAGAGAGAGAGAGAGAGATTGAGAGAGAGAGAGAGAGAGAGCCTTTAGGTGCCAAAGGAACATAGGGGCTTCCGCAAGTTTTTTCCACAAACGCCTGTCTTTCGCCTTTTTTTCCCCTCTTGCCCAGGTGAGCCCCCTATTACTCTACATCCTCTCTGATGTTCTTCTCCATGTCTCCTTTGGTCTACCCTTACTCCTGTACCCTTGAAGTCCCCATCTCAGTGCTGTTTATTTGGCAATGAGTCACCAGTCATTCGGACCACGTCCCAACCATCGCCAGCGTCTTTCTTCAGTGTCTTGTGTTTAGGCTGCAGGAGGACTTCCAATGGCTAGCTTTCATTCACAGCCTTTACGAGCTCAGATTCGTGATATGCGTCTACCTGCGTTTGTTTTTTCCACTGCTTCCGTTTCTGTAGCAGTAGTTAATCATCAGATTAAACACATGCTTTAAGCACACAGTGACTCCAGTAACTCAGCCTTACTGATTGGCCAGTCTTAAAGCCCTCCAGGCTCTCCCTTAAAACACGGGAAGCCCTCTTGGCTGCGGACCAATGCATTGGCTGGAGTCCCATCTCACTGAGCCTGTGTGCTTGTGTGTGTGTGTGTGAGAGAGAGAGAGAGAGAGAGAGAGAGAGAGAGAGAGAGAGAGAGAGAGTAGCTCTGTATCATTAAAAACAAGAATGCTGTTAGCATGGGAAGATCAACTGACACGATTTTAGCAAATCAATACTCTGGAAACATGGAAACCATTTTACACGAAGCTATTACTTTAAAGGCACTTCGATTCACACCACGTGATTATCGTTTCGATAATTGATTGGCCAATGGAAGACATGAACAAAAGAAATAAGACTGTATGCAAGTCTCCAGAACCTTTGATGTATTCATACGGGTAACCAGCCACTGTTGTCTGCATTAAAAAAAATATTTCTTATTAATTTGTTGCAAACGCGCGCTGTAATGTTCAGTCGTCTAGACGTACTGTGTGTTCACAAATGTTAGCACAGCTGGGAGCAACGAAGATTGTGTATAGGAAAGTGTTCAGGTAAAATATGTGTGATCTCGATAAGCTGTAGACGTGATAGAAAGAAAAGAAGGAGAAGATTGATGGGCAGCTTTCTGTAGCTTCTTTCACTCTGAGAATCAATAATGCGGTCTGTTGAATTAGGAAGTTCACTTTTTAAAATAATTTCCTTGGCTAGTTTGACGATCCTTTTATCATGGTTAACTTGTGTATGTGTGTGTGTATACACACACACACACACATACATATATATATATATATATATATATATATAAGGTCTGACAATTAAGTAATGATACTGGTTACATAAAAAATAAAATAAACAATAGTTGAAGATGTACAAGAAAAAGGAGGCAGACAAGCGAGATTTGAAGGATATATTCTGAGAAGAGGGAAATTGGAACACATTGTGCCAACTGGAAAAACTGAGGGAAGAAGAGACAGAGGAAGACAGAGAGAGAGAGAGAGAGAGAGAGAGAGAGAGAGAAGTCACTGGATTGACTGTCAGTGTAGCTAGGAAGAAAGTCACCGGCGAATCTCATAATCAAGTCTAAAGACAGGGAATTGTAGAGAGAAATGATCGCCTACCCCACGGGGCATGACATTTGATTGATTGATTGAAGATATAACCTGTATTTTATTCAAACTAAGCCCCTTGTGCATTGATACAGTGAGTGGCATGATCTAACAAACAATGGAACGACCTCTGCAGTTCTTCTGCTCGTATGGACCTTAAACTCGATGTTACGGCCCTTTGGATGTCATCAGTATCGTCAAAGAAGCGTGCTTTCAGTGTTAATTTTAATTTTGGGAATAGAAAAAAATCGCAGAGAGACAAATCTGGGGAATAGGGTGGATGGTCGAGAACACATATTTGTTTCTGGACCAAAAATTCCTGTACAACTACCGCCCGGTGAGCCGGTGCATTATCATGAAGAAGGAAAAAACTGCCAGGTGTTGAATACTCGGGTCGGACTCGGAGAATACTTTTCAATAGGCGTTTCAAAATACTTAAATAAACTTTGGCACTGACAGTCGGTCCCTCTGGTATAAATTCTTTGTGAATAACTCATTTGCTGTCGTAGAAGCACACTAACATTGTCTTCACTTTCGACTTTTGAATACGAAATCTTTTGCCTTTTGGTGATGATGATGACTTCCACTGAGCACTTTGCCATTTAGTTGTGGGATCATAGCAGAAAATCCATGTTTCATCCTCTGCACCAATAAAATTTAAGAAATGTTTATTTCTGTGACACGTTTTGATGATGTCTTTTGCGTACTCAACACGCTGATGTTTTTGGTCATCAAACAACGCATGTGGTACAAACTGGCAAGTAACTTTTTTTCTTACCCAAATCTTCCACTAAAATTTTACGAATGGTCTCTCGGTTAACACAAAATTCATCTGCCATCATCCTCACAGTCAAACAACGATCTTCTTGTATCCGTTCTGTGATTTTTGCAATGAGTTCCTCATTACGAACAGAAATTGGGCGTCCATGTCTAGTTGCATTTGTAATCGTTTCCACACCACTTTTGAGTCGTGAATACCACCTGAATATCTGTGCACGAGATAAACAATTATCCCCAAAAACGTGTTGCATCAATTCAACTGTTTCAATGGCACTTTTCCCGAGTTTTAAACAAAATTTAGTGTTAGCTTTTTGCTCCATGCTGATTACGTAACAATGCACTTCTGACAAGGTCAATAAAATGGCGGCTTGTTTGTCGTCTGCTTATCAGGCGGCGATGAAAAGTTGCCAGATCATAGATGAAGGTTGCCTCTTTGGATTCCATGCTTTGCTTCATAGATGGCATTTTTTTTTCTTGGCTATAATAAAATCAGTCTCATAGTTTAATTGTCGGACCTTGTGTGTGTGTGTGTATATATATATATATATATATATATATATATATATAGCTTCATATTTTTCACGAATGTCATTATCCTACCCTCTGTAAGGTTTTGATCAAAGCCTGCATGCCACCGGATATTCTTCTACTGAACATCTTAAGCAAAACCTGCATCTAACTTTATGAACACTGGTATATCCGCACTAATAGCTAACCTGTTTGGGCTAACTTTCTTGGAGCTTGTCGACTAACTCACAGTCTCTTGTGGAAGCGGTACAGGCCTATGTGCCTGTCGCTGAAGGAACCTCATGACCTGAGTATGGTTTGTACCGATACTTGAATTACTCGCTCGCCGTTTTTTTTAAATGTTGTGGCACGTGACTAATGTAGTTTACAAGTCAGAGTGTAGGCTTTCAAATATCCGTGGCATCCCCAAATCCACCATAAAACACTAACGTCCAGATTGTACATAATAACAGCATCAATATTCCCTCAATTGGTGTATATTCTGTGGCTAATTGGCGACTGTTAACCGATTGTTACGATAAATAGTGTAAACTACCAGTTAGGTGCTTGTAACTCAACCACAGGATTAAATATAGCAAAATAACTCTGTCCAACAACAGGTGGCTGTCGGCAAGCGGAATGATGCCATTCTTCATTTTTACAGGTGCTAACTATCGGCTAACAAGGCAACTGAAATATGTATCAGTGAGGAAAAACTGGAAGAAGTGGAGAGTTTTGAATATCTTGGATCACTACTAACTAATAATGGAGATACAATGCGGGAAATTAAAAGGAGGACATCTATTGCTCTTCAGAAAGTAAAACAAATAAAGAATCTGTGGAGAGGAGCAGACAGAACCACAAAAATAAGATTTTTAAGGGCATGCATCTTTCCCATCGCAACATATGCCTGTGAGACCTGGACACTTAACAAAACAGCTGAGAAGCACATAAATGCCTTTGAATGTAAATGCTATAGAAGAGTTCTCCAAATATCGTGGACACAAAAAAGAACAAATATATCTATACTACAAGAGCTTAATATTGAAGAAGGCTGGCTAGTAAAGAGGATTAAAGAGAGAAAACTTAAATATTTTGGCCACATTAAACGTCATGATAATTTAGAGAAGACCGTATTGGAAGGATACATAATGGGAAAAAGAAAAAGAGGAAGACCGAAACGAAGATGGCTGCAAGACATCGTTGATGATCTGCAAATGGATGCCGCAGCAGCAGGCCATCTTGCTCACAACCGAGAGGCCTACAGGAGTGCTGTTTGGGAGGCAAAGTTCCGCAAGGGACATGCAAAGGAATGAATGAATGAATGAACTATCGGCTTTTTACTATATATTTTAATATTATTTTGGTTTGTACTCAAAATTTAATCGTTTACGTATAATCACATTTATTACATTCTGGACTCACCAGAAGACTCATGTACTAAACACAGGTGTTTAGGCGTTAGTCTAGTACCGGAAGTCTGTATACCAAGACCTATTCAAATTCTAGCCATAGTATTGTATGACGCAGAGTGGTTTTTTTTACAAGTATTTCTGAAAAAAGTGCATCTCATATGGCGGGAAATATGGTAACAATCTCTGAGTTAATCATGTTATTGCTTCAATCTGTATGTAACCTTTGCTAGCTGCACTCAGTATTGGCCAGACTTTCTCCATCTGGCCGCTGTATGCTATTTTGTCCAAGACGGTTTATCGATATGTTTGAAGTTCTTTGATTTTGTGTTCTAAAGTTGGTGCTTGGTACATATAGATCTATACTGAACTTGTAATTGTAGACTACATAATATAGCTCAAGCGTTCATATATAAAATAACCTCAGAGTCAAATTTCAGTAAAGTTTTTTTTTTATTTTTCTCAATCTATCATCGCTGACATAATCTAGTCTCTACCTTTCTCCTGTCCATTCAGTGCCCAGTACATACAGGGATTTGCAGCATAGGATTTCCACTTCTCTCAGTCCTTTGCTACCTTCTTGGTTGTCTTCCATGTCTGTTCTTTGTTTACCAGAATCCTCTCTGCTGTACGTCTTTATGTCTCAGGTGGTCTCATGCTTATTTTACCATGTGTAGTTCAGTTCAAATCTGTTCGTGATAAGAATTCGTCTGACATTCTCGTAATGGATCAATCCATTACCACCTCCCATTTTGAATGATTTTCAAGTGAATAATTTCCTTGAACAATTACTGGCAGATTCCTATTCCAGGCACGTGAGCTATTTTTTTAAACAGAATTATCGGGAAAAAAACTTAAATTATCATTAACAGTGTTAACGATACCAAGAAAAGCTCCTTCATTTCATGTGCTAGATGTGTATTCTGGGATAGTATGATTCAGTGGATCCTAACCTGGCATTAACGTACCCATTGGGGTCCACCAATGAGTTTTAGGGGTCCAAGGATCCGAAAATAGATCGGTTCTATTAAAAAGAAATAGTAGCACCACCTATGCGTTATTTATTATTTTACTTTAATAAAGGGTTCACATCAGTTCTTGGGCTGGAAAGGGAGTCCACGACCAAAATATTTTAAGAACCACTGCGATTTTTTTTCCGCACAGTTTCGTTAATGCTAGCATTCCATCTTCATTCCAGCTGGCCTTCATCTGGCCAACAGACTGGGGAGGTAGTTAACACTTTTATTTTGATGAAATGTGGACCTCATTTTATCTTATAATTAGCTGTTTGCACGCTCAATCTTGCAGTCTTAATGGCGCCCACGTGACTTCTCTTAAATTACGTCAAAGGATGACAGTTTACGTCTTTCTCGAGCATTTTGTTTCACACATTGTGAATTTCACCTTTTTCTTCCAAAACACTTTCTCTATCATGAATAGCAAAGAGGTAAACAAAAAAAAATGCTATTGATCTGTTGTCTCTTGGTTTCCATGGGGACGCCTGAGATGTATTAAAAAAGATTTGGCTATTATTAAGACGTTAGTGCATTAACTCATTGGCAAATCTTTCTCCAAACACATGCAAAGCAAACTTGTTTTCTGAGCGTTAAATTTTCATCTGTTTGATGAGCGCTTTATTATATTCATAAAGAATTCTGTGTTTGGAGGATTTCATTTCCAAAATGTTGGATGCATTTATTATTTTCCTCAAGTTTTCTAGAACTTTAAGTTATTTTATGTTACAGTGTAATTCTGAGTGATAGATTTGAAAATGTTCTTTCAGCGAAATATAGGCTTGAAAATGTTCTTTCAGCGAAATATAGGCTTGAAAATGTTCTTTCAGCGAAATATAGGCTTGAAAATGTTCTTTCAGCGAAATATAGGCTTGAAAATGTTCTTTCAGCGAAATATAGGCTTGAAAATGTTCTTTCAGCGAAATATAGGCTTGAAAATGTTCGTTTAGTGAGATATAAATTTGAAAATGTTCGTTTAGTGAGATATAAATTTGAAAATGTTCGTTTAGTGAGATACAAGTTTGAAAATGTTTGTTTAGTGAGATATAAATTTGAAAATGTTTGTTTAGTGAGATACAAGTTTGAAAATGTTCGTTTAGTGAGATATAAATTTGAAAATGTTTGTTTAGTGAGATATAAGTTTGAAAATGTTTGTTTAGTGAGATACAAGTTTGAAAATGTTTGTTTAGTGAGATATAAATTTGAAAATGTTTGTTTAGTGAGATACAAGTTTGAAAATGTTCGTTTAGTGATATATAAATTTGAAAATGTTTGTTTAGTGAGATATAAGTTTGAAAATGTTTGTTTAGTGAGATACAAGTTTGAAAATGTTTGTTTAGTGAGATATATGTTCGCTCAGCGAGATATACGCTTGTTAATACTCGTTTAGGCGGCATATGGTTTTGAAAATGCTTATTCAATGACATATAGGTTTTCTGGCGTTCGTTCATCAACATGTAAGTTTGATAACTTTCACCCAAAGAGCTAGGCCATACATTGATCTCAAGCCTTGATGTTGCCGTCGAATTGAAGTCGGGACCACATGTATTTCTCCCCCTCATTATTAATTAACGTGTACGATTTCTCGCCCTTTTACAAATAAAAATCTCAGACATGTTTTTACTTAATTTCCTCATTTAATAAATCCGGGATTTTTCTTCCGCAGATATTCACGTAGCTATTGTCTAACACTGTTCTGGTTTCTATCATTTGTTGTTACTAAAAATTCAAACAAAATTGTCCATGTATATAGGAAGCCATGTTAGGGTGTGTCATTTTATTATTTTATCGTGCAGATCTGTATTAGCGATCATTTCTGTCCATTTGTGCAGATCACTTGCCTGTTTTAAACTCTTTCATATTGCTTGCCTGGTTAGATATTTTTGCCCTTTTCCTTCTATTTTCTCCAGCAATTGTCGAGTTCTCTCTTTCGTCTTGGTTGCTTCATATGTAAGACGATTTCCAAGCAACATACAACGTTTAGTTCAGTTTTGGTAGAATATCTTTTTTTATCCTAGATTATCACAGTTACAATCTTTCTTCAGATCGTTCTGCCCTCTAAGGTTCTGCGATTCGTGTGCAAAATTTTGAAACCATATGCAAATATATTTATATAATATGTATAGAATTTTTAATGTGCACAAATGTGCGTCGTAACATGGCATTGCAGAGCATAATTTAACATTCTCTTAGAAAAAAAAATTAAAATCGAAAGAAAACAGGAAAATATATTAATGTATTGCTATAACATACTAAGGATAGAAAACTGAAAAAAATTAAAGGAGTCATTTTAATTTTTACGCAGAACATAAAATTTCTGCGCGGCATGATTTTGTGTGCGTGCGTGCGTGTGTTCGCGCGCACGCACGGCCGCGCTTCCACGCAGCTTAGAGACAACATTGTTTCAGTTTTAGTTTCCTTTTCTCCATTATATTAAGAGGGAATGCTGAAATATCATCAGCCCGACCAAGCAGGGGAATGGCCTAGAGCCATGAAATGTGCATGTTATTTCACACATTCACTCTAAAGTTCAACACACTTGGCACTTTTTCAAGTTCTTCCTCTAAAATAAAAAAAAATCTGATATCTGGTCACTGAAAGGACTGATGTTTGGTCTCAGGATGTTTGTTTCATCAGCAATGCCCGGTCGTTTCACAAGGTTATAGTTATATCTCTCAAAATACTGCAAAATCAACTGGAAGTGCCTTTTCGATTTTTTTTTCCTCGTCAGTATTCAGATATTTCTGCACTCACGTGACTAACAATTTCTTCATACCCACATGCTCATGAATTATAAACCCAACGCGGTCTGTGGCTATCTCTAGTCTCTCGGCGATTGTTTTAACCAATTTTCATAATTCTGCCCAACAATTTCTGGAGTCGACAATGTTGAAGGTCTTCCATATCTTACTGTAACTTCGATCTTGAAATCTCCTCAATGAAAGTTACACATTTTTTTACAGACAGAAAACAACGAGACTTTTGTACAGTAAAATAATCTTATAAACATCAAATAATACAGTGCTGTATGGTTAGACCTCTAAAAAATCAGAGAAAAGACACTTTTTAGATGTGAAAGAAAGAAACATGACCTGGGACTTGAACCACGGACTCCGCTAGGGCGAGGAGCCGTCTAGCCACGACTGAACAGTGCGTTAATAAACGTAGCTATCTTACACCCCCTTCCCCCCCCCCCCCCATAATGTTTAGGATTTTTTTCTAGGTCTAACAGTAAAACACTGCCTTCTTTATTGTACGAACACTTTATTGTACGAAAGTCTTGTTGTTTCTTATTTGTACAAATTTGTATCTGAGACCATAATCTTGGAATACTTTTATGAAAAAAGTATTTGTTTCGTTTTTTTTTCTATTCTCCAACATGCTCTAGACAATCGCAGGAAGACCACGTGTGTATGTTTGTGTCTCCAAAATCTAGTACCCGCCGGACAATCTAAGACACGGAATTTCTGTGTCATGACCTCGTTACATTTCCGGGTTTGAGGATTTTGGACGAGAAAGATACATTGATGGCTTCGCTATGAAACACCTTTTTTTTTTTTAGGGGGGGGGTAGGGGGGGTCAGGGGGATGCAAGATCGCTAAGTTTATTAACGCACTGATCTCTCGTGACTAGACGGCTGCTCGTCCTACTGGAGTCCGTGGTTCAAGTCCCAGGTATTTCTCTTATCAATTTTCGTTCTCTCACGTATAAAAGTGCTTTGTCAATGATCTTTTTCTAGGTCTAATCACACGAACACTGTATTCTGTTACTTTAAGCTGTAAATTAGCACGCCACATTTTCACAGTTGAGTATGATGGGCAATGTTTGCAGAGGAGACTCGTGGATTTCCTTTGGTGTTTTCTTCTATAGAAACAGGAACTTCATAACGGCCCGGACTACCTAAATTGAAAATTCCACACCTTTCGTTGACATAGCTCTGTCACTGATACGAAAAAAAAGTAAAAAGAAAAAAAAAACATTGGTACCAGTATCCTAGAAGACTGACATTTTGCTTTATAAAATAACACTCCTTCCTGATACAGTGACAAATTTACGCTCAAAGTTAGGTCGAGCTGATAACTTTTCAGCATCCCGCTGTACATTTTCTTTCCACCGTTAACTGTCTCATTGCCTGGCTACTCGTTTCGAAAGTAATTACTGATGTATTTTCAACTGGAATTATCATCGAAAAGTACGTTTATTCCTTCTTTTCCGTCTATCTATCCATCCATCCGTCCGTCCATCTGCCTGGCCGCTGGTCTGTCTGCCAATTTGTCTATTTTCCATAAAACCTATCACAGTAATTTCCTTCCAGTATAGATTACATCTCTCCCGCTGTTACTACCGATCAACAACTATCTACCCGCTGGTCAGAGCGCCATTTCCTTAAAAGAATAAAAAATCTTTGAACTTATCGATTTTAACGTGCCGACTCTCGTTGTAAAATAAACCCTTTTTTAAAAGGAAGCTGACATTACTTCAAGGAAAGGAAGGGTGACGGAAGGGAGACAGAGAAAGACAGAGAGAGAGAGAGGGGGGGGGGTAGGTAGAGAGAGAGAGAGAGAATGGTGAGAAATTGATCTGAAATCACAATAAGAACTGTGCAGTGAAGCAAAATGGATAACCACTGAGAAGGACCAGGGTTGATGGCGTGCGAGAATTTTAGACCTGGCTGTCTAGCAACTCTTATGTTAACATTTTGTGTATTTTCCCTGCTCCAGAAGGTGTGTATGTATGTACGTCTGTGTATATGTCTATGTACTTGTATATGTATGTATATAATAAATATATACATCTGTATGTATGTGCATGTGTACTATGTATATAATAAATATGCAGTTATGTGTATTGTCTGTATGCTCGCTCAAGCATTATATGCAGTATTTTACCAGCTTTATCATCATTATCATCATCATCATGTGCCTGTCAACCCATGAAAAGACAGGGCCTCTCAACTACATTCTCAATGCCGCCATATGCAGAACTACTTATTCCATCTCTCTTCGTTCCTTTCCTCGTGATATCACATCTTCCATGTATTTGTATGTCTTCATCTGCTTCCACGAAGGCGATCTTTCCAACACAACTACACTAGATAAGTATTTCCTTTCAATTTCTGATGCCACAAACCTCCATTGTCTGTTTCTCACCACTTAATCTTTCAGCCTAGTTCGTTTTAATAATTGTCTAACCGTGATCCGGTCGTGCTGTATTCTGCTGTTTGCTATTTCACCTTTTCGTGTAATACTGGCGACTATCAGTATCCGAAAAATCACCGTTTGAAAAGTGAAATCGCTTCTTTTGCCAGGGAAGAATTCCACAGAAGATCATTGTGGATAATCAGATCTTGAAACTAGTAAACGCTGCAAATACCAAGTGCAGGTGTCCTCGTCCAGGGAAGAATCCCCCCCTCCCTCTTTTTCCTGCCCCTTCCTCCACAGTGGACATTTTTAGAAATTTCAGGGTTTTTTTTTTTTTTGGAAGGGCGCGGGACAGGCAGGCAGGCAGGCAGGCAGGCAGACAGGCAGTGAGGCAGACAGACAGACAGATTCAGACTGACGGAATATTACATACATATTATTTAGACTGCATTTTTTTTTAGTTAGACTAACTTGGAAAAGGGGAGAAGGAGAAGAGAAACATTCTTATTTGTGATGAAACGGGTACATTAGACAAACAAATGTTGAGAACCACTGTCCCGGGAGCACAATATTACCCTCTATCAATACGCGAAAATCGATACTGCAACTGAAAATAGATGCAATGAAGCAAACCAGATGATTGGGCAAATGATACATGTAATGGAAAACAAATATACAACAAATCCACACAAAAGTACATTGCGTAATAGTCTTTCTCACTGTTCGCGCTGTTAATTATCAAATACGGATATTAACGTCTACAGAAAAAAAAATAGAATAATCACGGCAGAAATGATGTGTTTGAGAAGAATAGATGTAAGAAGATTATACACAATCAGAGATGACACACTTAGGAATAAGAGCTGGAGCAACACCAGTATTAAACTACATCTGGAAGCTACAAGTTTTATTAAATTACACTTCTGCCACCAAACAGTTTTTTTTACACTTTTACCATCAAGCAGTTTTTACACTTCTAACACCAAACAGTTTTTACACTTCAAACACCAAACAGTTTTTACACTTCTACCACCAAACAGTTTTTTACATTTCTACCACCAAACAGTTTTTTTTTTTACACTTTTACTACCAAGCAGTTTGTACACTTCTACCACCAAACAGTTTTTTTACACTTTTACCACCAAGCAGTTTTTACAGTTCCATTACCAAACAGTTTTTTTACACTTTTACCACCAAGCAGTTTTAACACTTCTACCACCAGTTTTTTTACATTTCTACCACCAAACAGTTTTTTACACTTCTACCACCAATCAGCTTTTACACTTCTACCACCAAACAGCTTTTACATTTATACCACCAAACAGTTTTTACAATTCTACCTCCAAACAGTTTTTACACTCCTACCACCAAACAGTTTACCATAAAAAAAACTTATACTAAGAACAGAATGAAACAGAAAAAAAGGCCGTGCATACAAGTGATAGGTGTACAGATTAGCAGAAATGTCTCATCATATGACTAAACAGTACATGACGAAAGATGTCAAGGCTAGGCAGGTCAAGACAAGACAAAACAAGATAAGCAACCTTATTCAAATTCTGATCTCCTTTCAATGGTACTTTGAGAGATATTTCTTCCGCCTTTGATTTTTTTTTCTTCCACACGAATAATGACTAATTTCATTCAAAGCATTGTCTGCTTTGCAAAGACCTCTCTAATGATCGAAGTACCAAAGAAAAGACGTTTAGGAACAGATGGAAATTTTTTTTTAAAGTTATTAAATGACATTATTGAACGTTCAATAGTAGAACTGAAAGAAACAATAGGAAAAACGTATGTAGCTAAAATGAATACACCGTGTGTACTCCCTGCAAGGATATGCCACCACGACCAGCTCGCTGTTGGCAAAGATGCTGAATTTTGCTGATGGAAAATGATTTAACTGTGTTCTTCATCGTAATCCAAGTTCCGTTTCGTTTTTTTAGTCTTAATTCAGAAAATAATATCGAAGAGAAAAACGATCCATACACATATTCTTCAAGTAAGAAAAAAAAAAGATTGCAGAATGGAAGCCATGTTTTCAAACAGGAGAAAGAAGAGCACAAAGGAAAGATTAGTCCATGCTAAATAGAAAAGAACAAATTACTTTTTTCCCAGGAAATTATCATGTCCTTCTTCTTTGTGTTCGTCTTTATTTCATTGGGCCAAAAACATTAGGTCTAAAACTTCATATATTTCACATAAAATTTCATATGTTTGGTGACGTTGTCAAATATACCTTAATTGTGCTCTAAAAAATCTAACTCTACCACCGAGTAATGGACGTATATGGTATTGATATATTTTGCTATCCCTCTGTTGATGTATATTTGAGGGGGCACGTTCGCCATTTTGAAATATGACGTCAGCAGATGAGATCACACATGCCTTCCTCCCCATCGAAGCATACAGAAAAGAATATGGCGCAGTTATTCCTTTCTTAGATTATGACGTTTTGATGCTGAAGGAGATGGTTGTATACGACATATAGCCACTGGAAGCGAAGGCTGCGTACATTACTACTAACTAGACAGAAAGCAAGCCACCATGGAGTGACTAAATCTTCATCCACGAAAGCAGAGTTCCGTACAACTTCGACGGCCAGAAAACCGACCCTCGCATTCATCTGAGACTGTAAAGACCCAATCCTGGAACATTTCAGGGGAACCATTGTCAACAGTGAAGAACATTGTAATCTAGAATCAGGTAAAAAAAATGTCGCGATTTACTCAATCAATTCTGGCGTGTTGTTACAACATGATAACACTAGGCCCAACACAGCTCGGGCGTTTGAAGTGCCTTCCACATCCTACATATTCACCAGACTTCGCACCATGTAATTATCGTGTTTGGACCCCTCAAGGAGGCGCTAGGTGGAAAGAAATTAAACATGGACGAAGAGATTAAAGGGGCGGTGCACAGTTTGCTGCAGGTTCAGTCAAAATATCTTTCCACGCCCCCCCCCCCTCGGGGAATTCAAGCATTAGTGAAGCGGTGGAAGACTTGTGTTCACCGTAATGGGGATTATGTTGAAAAGTGATAAGTGACCGTAATGGGGATTATGTTGAAAAGTGATAAGTGACCGTAATGGGGATTATGTTGAAAAGTGATAAGTGACCGCAGTAGGGACTATGTTGAAAAGTGATAAGTGACCGTAATGGGGACTATGTTGAAAAGTGATAAGTGACCGTAATGGGGACTATGTTGAAAAGTGATAAGTGACCGCAGTAGGGACTATGTTGAAAAGTGATAAGTGACCGTAATGGGGACTATGTTGAAAAGTGATAAGTGACCGTAATGGGGACTATGTTGAAAAGTGTTAAGTGACCGCAGTAGGGACTATGTTGAAAAGTGATAAGTGACCGTAATGGGGATTATGTTGAAAAGTGATAAGTGACCGTAATGGGGATTATGTTGAAAAGTGATAAGTGACCGCAGTAGGGACTGTGTTGAAAAGTGATAAGTGACCGTAATAAGGACTATGTTGAAAAGTGATAAGTGATCGTAATGGGGACTATGTTGAAAAGTGATAAGTGACCGTAATGGGGACTATGTTGAAAAGTGATAAGTGACCGCAGTAGGGACTATGTTGAAAAGTGATAAGTGACCGTAATGGGGACTATGTTGAAAAGTAATAAATGACCGTAATGAGGACTATGTTGAAAAGTGATAAGTGATCGTAATGGGGACTATGTTGAAAAGTGATAAGTGACCGTAGTGTGGACTATGTTGAAAAGTGATAAGTGACCGTAATGGGGACTATGTTGAAAAGTGATAAGTGACCGTAATGGAGACTATGTTGAAAAGTGATAAGTGACTGTAATGGTGACTATGTTGAAAAGTGATAAGTGACTGTAATTGGGACTATGTTGAAAAGTGATAAATGACCGTAGTGGGGACTGTGTTGAAAAGTGATAAGTGACCATAGTGGGGACTATGTTGAAAAGTAATAAGTGACTGTGTTGGGAACTATGTTGAAAAGTGATAAGTGACCGTGGTGGAGACTATGTTGAAGAATGATAAGTAACTGTAATGGGGACTAAGCTGAAAAGTGATAAATGACCGTAATGGGGACTAAGCTAAAAAGTGATAAGTGACTGTAAAGGGAACTATCCTGAATAGTGATAAGAGGTTTTCAGTCATATTGTTATATTTTACTCCATTTTTTTAAACTTCGTATCTAGTGGAGAATTTGGTAATGGCACAGAAGATAAGACTTTGTGTAAACTTTCACAAAATTCGACTCTTTCTCCCTCTCTCTCTCTCTCACACACACACATACATACCTACATACATAGGAGAAGACGAGGAAATTAGAATCAACGAATCGCGTTCACAGTAAAATGATATAACAAAATATGGGTGAATAACCTAGAAAATTGGTAAACACTATGGGTGAATAACCTGGAAAAATGGTAAACACTATGGGTGAATAACCTGGAAAAATGGTAAACAATATGGGTGAATAACCTGGAAAAATGGTAAACAATATGGGTGAATAACCTGGAAAAATGGTAAACAATATGGGTGAATAAACTGGGAAAATGGTAAAGAGAGTGAGAAAGAAAAGTACACAAGTACTAGAAGAATGGTCCTATTCAGAAAGACGAATTCCGACAGGGCGGGCGAACCACCGCCCGGGTGTCTGGTAAGTGCATTGTCCTCTGAGAAACTGATAAAGTCTGGACTGGTTTCAAGATTTAGTAGATCCCCCCCCCAACACACACACGCAGAGAGAGAGAGAGAGAGAGAGAGGGGGGGGGGGGAGAGAGGGAGAGAATGAACGAACAAACTTATCAGGAACTGGACACTCAGGCCTGTCTGACATATTTCCCTTCATCTCTCAGCTTTCATTTACACCCAAACATTCAACATCAGTTTAGTACTGGCATTACAAACATATGATAAGTAATATTAATTATGAATCGAAAACTATTACAGAGAGAGAGAGAGAGAGAGAGAGAGAAAGTGAGAGAGAGGAAACAATAGCGAACAATGACAAAAATTGTCCTGTTCCATCAATGTTTAGGAATGTATCGTCCTACCAGAGTCTGTGGTTCGAGTCTCAGTCATTTTCTTGCTGTTTGTCTTTCTTTCTTGTCTAAAAATGCTTCATCAATATACATTTATTTCATAATTTTACTATAATCGTCAAATAATCGGATTCTCTCTCCTTTCAGATATTAAAAATACTCGGGTTCTGATGAAACGCTGTCATCTAATGGAGCCAGACCTGAAATCTGATGTAACTACAACAAGAGAAATGCAGAAAAGCTCAGTTCACTCAACTCTCTCCAAACTTCTGACCTCTCGAGAAAGCCTGGACTAATGCAAGAGTTGGTACGACTACACACAGAGAGTTCAACAGCGAACACAGAAGAAAGGTTCAGCCGGTGCTGATGACCTATCGATTTTATTTTCTCCGAGTTTCTGGGCAATTGCCTAGCTGCTGAAAGGTCGTTATTAAACTGTTGCTCTGTAGAAGCTGCGGACAGGTCGTTATTAAACTGTTGCTCTGTAGAAGCTGCTGAAAGGTCGTTATTAAACTGTTGCTCTGTAGAAGCTGTGGACAGGTCGTTATTAAACTGTTGATCTGTAGAAGCTGCTGAAAGGTCGTTATTAAACTGTTGCTCTGTAGAAGCTGCTGAAAGGTCGTTATTAAACTGTTGCTCTGTAGAAGCTGCTGACAGATCGTTATTAAACTGTTGATTTGTAGAAGCTGCTGAAAGGTCGTTATTAAACTGCTCCTCTGTAGAAGGTGTGGACAGGTCGTGATTAAACTGCTGCTCTGTAGAAGCTGCTGACAGGTCGTGATTAAACTGCTGCTCTGTAGAAGAGGTTTTCGAAATGAGATCCGGCCAAGATCTAATGTCTTCATTTTCAAATTCTAGCCGCTGGTCCAAGTAGATTAACTCCTCAGTCAGGCGCATCGAGAGAGACGAAAATTGCTACTGGGAACTTAGGCGAAAATGGAAATCTTAAACAGAGACTCTCATCTGCAACTTTGAAGTTTAAGATTATTTTACGTGCAAGCAGACTCTAGGAAACCACAGCTTGCACAGTAAAACAACATCAGTTTCCGGTTGTTTAAATTAAAAATAAATAAATAATCCGTGAAAACGATGACACTTTCAGATTAACGCTGCTCTGTCTTTGATTTGATTTACTGGGTTCTGGGAACATTTAATGGGCTCAAAGATAAAATTTGTGAATGAACAGGACTCTTGCTGTGAATGTACCCCTGACTGAGAACTAATTAATGAGCAAATTTCAGCCGTTGTCATCCCACACAATGAGCAGCTAATTTTCCTAAATTTGTCCGGGAAATTGCTTTTCCAGCAAAAATGAGACCGGCACACATTCGAACGAGCACGGAACATCGCCGCAGGTCGGCGGCTAATCACGGGCTGGAACCCTTGTCTTGTACAGACTCTACTCGTCGCAGGAGTGTCAATTTGTCTCAGAGTGTAGCCCAAGACAGCGGCACAAGGCGCCACTCTCTAGCTCCAAACTCACATGGGGACGCTAAATACGGCGGAGACAGCCCTTCACAGGCTCATCCAACCTGGAAACATTTGCCTGGAACTAACAGTCCGTTCTCCCTTTCCAGTATAATTCTTCGTAGAAGCTCTCTTCCAGCTCGCATCAACCACAGCACCCGTATCTTGGACAGGCGTAGAAGTTCTGGTTTACGATCTGCTGATCCTGCAAAGCAAGAACTGAACATATTCAGGATAAAAGTCCTTATCGTCTGCTTCATCATCACCCTTGTCACTGCTATGCTCATATCGTTTTTCAGAGCTTCGAATAAGTGATTTGTTTTTGAAAGGAAACAACTGATACATTTATTTGGATAGATCAATACACCGTCGTATAATTAAATGCATAACAAGCGAACCAGAACACCACAGTTCTCCGCCTTCGGATCTAATCTCTCTCTCTCTCTCTCTCTCTCTCTCTCTCTCTCTCTCTCTCTCTCTCTCTCCTCGCAGTTGTAAAGAAGTAATACTTCACTCATTTTTTTTGCTACTTATATCCAATGATGGCGCTAGGATTTTTCGAAACCGGTACAAATGTACCCATCTTTCATTTTGCATGAAGTACTTTACAAAATACCGGTTTTCTCAGTACAACATTCGGTACTTTATACTTTTTTAAATGTAGAATTCAACAGATTCTACACCAATCAGCGGAATGTTCGTGTGAGTATTCGTATTTCCGGCCAGATTTAATCTTTACAAAGTGCTCACATGCTGAACCAAAGTCAAGACTGGCTGATTCTCCTACACACAGCTCGAGCCTCGTGAGACTACGGGCCTGATTATCCTCCAACCGATTTCGCTGGGTTTTTTTTTTAACTAGGTTTTTTTATTATAAACCGGTTACGGTAATCGACGCCCGCTACAACTTTCGGATTTTTATCTTTTTTAATCGGTTCTTCACCAGTAATTGCCGGCGAAAACTGCTTATGTTTGATCATTGAAAACTTGGTATTTTTTTCCAAATGCTTTTTCCGTACATCCAGTTACACTTCATCATTTACGATATCAGCGAAATGTGGCTTCCCTGGACAATAAAAAGGGTGAGAGGGGGGTGCTTCATATCTTACGATATATTTTAATAAATCGTATTTTGAAAATCAAGAAATGTTGACTAACCTGAAATATCAAATCTCCTTGATATGAGGAGCTGGGGTTATAGACGAAGATTCCGTCAGCTGAGAAGTGTAACTCTGTCCAGGCCCCCAGAGGGGACGTGGAAGGTGGGGTGTTAGACCGAACCAGAAAGTAGGAACCTTCTGATTTCAATCAAACATTGACACTTATAGTTAGGAAAGTTTAACAAACTTACATTTAGGGAAGCTTAACAAGCTGTGCCACTTACAGTTAGGGAAGCTTAAACCTTGACACTTACAGTTAGGGAAGCTTAACAAACCTTGACACTTACAGTTAGGGAAGCTTAAACCTTGATATTTACAGTTACTGAAGCTTAAACCTTTACACTTACAGTTAGGGAAGCTTAAACCTTTACACTTACAGTTAGGGAAGCTTAAACCTTGACACTTACATTTAGGGAAGCTTAACAAACCTTGACACTTACAGTTAGGGAAGCTTAACAAACCTTGACATTTACAGTTAGGGAAGCTTAACAAACCTTGACATTTACAGTTAGGGAAGCTTAACAAACCTTGACACTTACAGTTAGGGAAGCTTAACAAACCTTGACATTTACAGTTAGGGAAGCTTAACAAACCTTGACACTTACAGTTAGGGAAGCTTAACAAACCTTGACACTTACAGTTAGGGAAGCTTAACAAACCTTGACACTTACAGTTAGGGAAGCTTAAACCTTGACACTTACATTTAGGGAAGCTTAAAAACCTTGACACTTACAGTTAGGGAAGCTTAACAAACCTTGACACTTAGGGAAGCTTAACAAACCTTGACACTTACAGTTAGGGAAGCTTAAACCTTGACACTTACAGTTAGGGAAGCTTAAAAACCTTGACACTTACAGTTAGAGAAGTTTAACTTACCTGATATTACAGCATGTAGCACGGTCAGTATCTAAATAAGTTATTGTGAATGGTTAGCACAATGCAGAGATGAAGCTACGAGTACATCATGCCACCACTGAGTAGGGCCCCAGCAAATACGGACCTAACACTATAATCCCCAATATCCTTCGACCGCACGGAAACGGGGATTTTACCTACCTAGCTACCTACTATTCAGAATAGGGAGACAGACGCAAGGAGCTAAAGAGTAAACAGCATACAGGAATCTTGAGAATTTCAAATGGCGTGAGAAAGCCCTCTCTCGGCCAAACTGCCAGCTGGTATCACAGCTCAGAGCTGTAATCAGAATGTTTCAACCTACAACCTGTTATTCTGAATAATACGCTCTGGCGCTTTTCAAGCCGAGTTGAGTAAATTTCAATATATGCTGCTGTGTGTTAAACTATTTAAAACAAAAGTAGGAACAGCTTTATTAATGGTCGAATGCACAGTTGTGACGCTTTGGTTTACATCTTAATCATACAAAAAAACAGGACCCTAAAAAATAAGAGAAAATGTAAATTGACGTGAATGATATATAAGAAATAAAAATATAAGAAATGAGTAAAATGCTGGCTGTGACATGTAAGAGGATGTGTCTGAGAGTGCGCGTGGTGAAATACTTTGAATGTTTAAATTAAGATGTGCGTGATACCATTCTAACTGACTGACAGCAAAGAAGGGGTGAGGAAAGTTGATATGAACGAGAAGGATTTATACTTTCTATTCTTTTCCTACTTCTTCGTCCTGTATG
This sequence comes from Achatina immaculata, assembly GCA_009760885.1. NCBI lineage: Eukaryota > Metazoa > Mollusca > Gastropoda > Stylommatophora > Achatinidae > Lissachatina > Lissachatina immaculata. Next base: position 10,478,873 of record CM019691.1, read on the forward strand.
GTTTTTTTTTTTATGATTAAGCCGTAAACCGAAACATTACAACTGTGCATTCGTTAATTAATAGTTGTTCAAGTTTTGTTGTGAACAGTTTTAATATTTTGTTATAACAGCTTTACTGCAGTGACTTTGTTGTATATCTGTATGTTTAGTTCTGTATATATTTACACCCAAAAACTATTATTATACCCAAAAAATGTTATATGCTGCTTTACGTCTCACAGTTCCCTGCGCTGCCACTGATGTGTGAAAGAACAGATGATGGATTTACATATACATACAACAAAGCCAGTGTTGAAATAAAGGACAATAAATATAAATAAATATAAGAAATGATGAACAGTAACTCCACTATGGAAAAAAATTATAATTCATTTTGAAAATATAATAATCCTACCATTGATAATTTTATATTGTACATTCGCAATGGATTATTTTACAGAAGAACTTTGTAGTATACTGGAACGTGTTCCTTGTGGTAGTTTGTATTATGAGTTGTATTATATGTTACCAGAGTCTGAAATAACTGCCGCGCACGTTTTAATGTAAAAGAAATGTCATAATGCAACACAGACATGTACAGTGTGATTAGGTTCCTGTTTACGGATTCGATGCTGCATCTTCTTCTTCGCGGACCACAAAGTTTCATACTTTCTGTAAGGCTGCCTCAGAGATTTGGTCAAGAGTTTGAAAAACAAATAAACAAACAAACAGACACACGCACACGCAAACAGAACATAAGGGCGGATGTACAACGAAATCACAGCTACATCGACAGAACTACAGAAATACGTGAAGATATCTCAGCAACAAAGTCGTGAATTAAGCCATGAAAATTAAGATGATTTCCTGCAGATTTTTAAGACATAAATTTATAGTTATTTTTGTTAGTAAGAAACTCTTTTATATTACCATTCTCTAAATGTAACTTAAATTATTCAAATTTTAAAAAAAAGAACAATTTTACTAACTTAAAGGATTCCGGTAAATCTTGAAACACTCCATACACTGCACCAAAGAAACACTTAAATGTTATTTCAGAAATCCACTCTGCTGATTTCATATACATTATGTATTTTGCCAATATTAACATTAATTTATTATTAGCATTATATTAAATTTTATGTTTACTTTTAATCTATTATATTTTTCTGCTGGTTTTTTTTCATGGACATGAAAAATTAATGTAATAGAATATTTTTTCTTCGCAATACGAGTACTTTAGTTTGCTGTATGATTTAGCGTGAGTGAATGAGTGAGTGAGTGAGTGAGTGTACGCAATTTAGAAAGAATTTCATGTGCAGTTCTAGCAAGACATGATCAAAGAGGTGATCGAACTTTCTATAGGGCATGTTTACAAACGCCTTGTGTAAACAAGAAAACCAGGTTAGCGTGACTACACCATTTATTCATTGATGGAGACAGACAGACAGAGAGGGGAGGGAGAGAGAGAGAGGGGGGAGGGAGAGAGAGAGAGAGAGAGATTAATTCCAGATGAAAAGTTTCTATATCAGTCTGTGAGATCAATCGGAAGATACAAAGAATCTCCCTAAGTGTAATGGAAATCTTTCCTACACTGGCTACGCCAATATCCCACACTCTTAATGTAATAGGATTTCAATACCAGACATAGGTGTATTACAGCTGTCCTTGCATCAAGTATACAAGTATAACAAAAATTGTAAGCAGCGAAACAGCTATACAGAATAGACAAGGGAATGAGAGATGGCTGCATGCAGCTAGTTCTCGACACTCCAGCAATGCAGACAGGATCTTTCTTTCCTATCACTGACTTCAGGCCATGACGAAATCATATACAAGATGATTTTTTCCACAGAGACTTACATTTACCTCCATGTATTACAGAAGACAAATATTGGGATGCTCTCATGCAGCAAGAGCGACATTAGCATAATGCAAATGCAGCAGTATTGTCGATTATGCGGGCACAGCTTGATCACAAAAACTATTGCTAAGATTTTCCTTCCTTTTTTTCTTATTTTCCTCCATTAAAAAAAACAACAAAAAAACTGTAACGTAGTTATTTATGCGCGGATGTCTAAGAGCACTCTGACGTCTTACTTTAACGTCTATTAAACTTCTAGTCACTATGTTCTCAGCAATGTTAACATACTCTAATACTTTAATATTAATTTACTACTATAACAAATGGTCTACCCCTATAACAAAAACTTAGTGAACACAATATATGCCAGGGGTTCTCAGACTCTTTTGCTGCACGGCCCACATTTAAAATTCAAACATTTTTGCAGCCCATCAATAAAGTGCTTTATATTTGCAAGGTATAAATCTAATTTTATAAAGTATTATGTATTTTTTTCTCTACATGTTTAACTGCATATTCATTGCTACACAAACGTTCTTTTCATTTACCATAAAGATAGCACTGTTTATGGTTGGATAGCATGTTTTTTTTCTGGCTGTAATTTGTGATAAACACACTCGAAGATCATCCTCCACGTTCATTCTTGATTTATATTTATTTTTCATGGAAGTCAATGCAGAAAATGAAACTTCGCATAAATAAGTTGTTGAAAAAGGTAGAAGAACTTTCATCGCCAGGGCTGACAACAACGGATATTCCAGCGAAGCAGTGCACCAAAAGGAAGAGATATCCACAGCGGGGTCGTTAAATTTGATTTGTAATGTGCGATCTCTAGACAGTTCCGCTAATTCTTCTTGTGCACGACCGGTTAATTCAGAGAATGCACACTAAAAAGATTACCAAACCAATCGTACGCTTTAATGTCTTGGGCATGAAGTATTTGTCAAAATATTCAGCAAGAGATGCCAGTGACCCCTTCCAAAATCTCGCCATTATCTTCATTGCTCTCTATAAATTCACAGAACAAGTGAAACATGTCTTGTGATTTGTTCTCGAGTTGCGTGCGCCAAAGTTGTAGTTTCTTCTTAAAGGCTGCAACTTTGTCGTATGTCTTGAGTATACTGCCATCTTTACCCTGCAGTGATATGTTCAAACGGTTCAAACTGTTCAAAAGGTTAAAAATGTCAGAATGGTATGCCAGCATGGCAAGCCACTCAGTATCAACTGTTCTAGTTTTTATGAAGTTTAAAATCCGAACACAGACTTCGAGTACATATCCCAGAGTCACGATGGATCATGCAACGGGTGCCTACAGTCTCAGGTGACACTTGCTTTATGCGAGTTACAACACCACTGTTGCGGCCAGTCATTGTGACAGCACCGTCGGTGCAAACATCAATGCAATTCGTCCACTGCAGTCCAAAAGTTGTGAAAAAAATCAAATCATTTAAAATACCAAATATTTCATCGGCTGTCGTTCTCGCTGGCAGTGACTTACACACAAAAAAAATTCCTCTCGCATACTATTTTGCCAACAATAGCGAACATAAACAAGCAACTGTGACTCGCCAGCGATGTCAGTTGACTCATCTAACTGAATAGCAAACTTAGTAGACTGTAATCGTTCAGTTAGCTGTGCGACAATGTCCTCGGACATTTCAGATATTCTTCTGCGGACAGTATTGTTTGAGATGGGAAAGCTTTTCAGTTTTGTAGCGTATTCAGAGCCGAACAATACGTCACGAATCTCAAAAGCGGCTGGCATAATAAGATCTTCTCCAGTCGTGTGCGGTTTCTTTGATTTTGCAATTCTCTGGGCAATCTGGCACGATACTTTAAGAGCTTTTTCGTTGAGAGTGGCTCTTGTTTTTAGCACTGTTTTCTGTTTAGTATATTTCTCGGCTTTACGTTCGAAAAATTCTTTGGCTTTATTCTGAAGATCTGGATGTCTTGTAATTAGATGACGACGCAATTTCGTTGGCTTCACTGCCTCATTAGAGAGGATTTGGAAACAAATAACACACTGGCAGATATTGGTCATTTGTTGATGGAACAAAACCATACTTAATATATTGCACATCATATTTTCGAGCGTATTAGATTTCTTACAAGCATCAACGTGAATGTCGCCTCGATCACAGTGACTTTCATTGCCATTACTATCAATTTGTTTGCGCGAAGTCAAAGGCTTACATTTCACAAATCGATCCATTTTAGCGCCTAAAGTTTTAAAGTTTAAACAATAAAAAAGGCTATCCGAAAAGTCTCCACGATTACTATGTGGGTAACTGGAATCCGTTGATTAATCCAGTACGAACTAAACATAGCACCAAGACCGAATAGCGGCTCTCAAGCCAACGAAATATGATATTTTAAAACTCAAACACAATTGCTGAGAATTATACTTTACTTCTGCTTTCTCGCAGAATCTACGCCGACTGTTCTCTAAAACTGCATTGTAAAACTGCACGTTTCAGCAACACGGTTAGAAAGACGCCGCAGTCTCACTTCAAAAGCTATGCTGTCTTTTTATGAACGTCACATTTCAATTTGATGCTGCCTGGACCATCCTTTCTCCAAAAGCCGCACTGCGGACATACTAATAAAGCGACCTACAATTCTGCAGCTTGCATCCGTGCAGTCTGCTCCTATGCATTGCGCGAAAATGCGGAATAATTTTCTTATTGTATCTGCTTCTCTCTCTCTCTCTCTCTCTCTCTCTGGCTGCTTTGAGACTTCAGCGTGGCCCACAATACTCTCTGCCACGGCCCACCTTTGGGCCGCGGCCCATGGGTTGAGAACCACTGATATACGCCCTAGTAATTCATCTGTCTGTCTAGGGGTACTATTAAAATTGGGAACGATTATCTGCCCTTTACACAATTTAGAAAAAAATTGGTCTACTAAAAAATGTAACTTTGCTTCTGTGTCTAATTCGATTGGTTCAAAAATCTCATCATCACATAATGAGACAGTAGTGCCACAAAGACTGGGTCACGTGGACAGCAACTCCAATTGCGAGCGCAGCATCCTTAGAAGATGCAAGTGCAAGGAAGCTAAACCTTGTAACATGAACATTGCTTTGCTTTTACTGTAGCCTATTGTGTAGATAAGACATAGGTAGAGTCATTCATGAGAGGAACTATTCAGCAAAATGATGCTATACTTATTGCCTCGTGGGTGGCTGAAAAGAGTCAAAGGTTATGGCTGCAGACTCTGAAAAAAAAAATCGATAGGAAGTAACCCCAAGCGGATGAAGGCGAAATTCTTTAGTCTACCTACCTTCTAGCATTCCTTGCATCTCAGTTAGATTTCCAGACGTGAGGGGCTTGTTCATTTTCTGGAGATGATTGACAGAGTCGAAAAGGGAAAAGTGCAACACTGACAAAGCACGTTCTACACAAGTTCTTCCGCCAAGGAGAATATCTAATGTCTGCCCGCTTCAGAACCATCTTCTATAATGAAAATTTCATCGCTCTTGTTCAGAAAGTTATGGGAATAGAGTATTTTACTCTCAGCTCGACGACGGCAACGATGACGATGATGTAAGTGAAATTAAACGCCCATTTCTTTCTCGTTTTCTCAATGTAAACATAAAGGATGGCTTAAAATCCTTATCGCTAGCTGCAACGCCAGGCACACTGATCCAAACAATGCTGATATGACACTGTGTGTTGTCATGGAGCATTTTCATGCTCAGACAGCTGTGGTTCACTGACCCTGTCTCTGAGCGGGCGATTTGAATTATTCTTGTATGGAGTTGAATACAGATCGTATCAGTATCGATCCCGCCATGACCAACCTGCATTCTAATCTTCGGGAGTTGTGAAAGGAACTATCTTTTGTCTTAACCAGTCAACTATATAAAATATAATATTGTAAGGGAGAATGCGGTATCTGATAGATGAGAACAGGGTGATTTTTTTGTAAAAACTGTCCAGTCACTGTGGCTCAAGCGAAAGTCCAATATTTTATGAAACTTCATTGTTTCAGTCGCCGTGTGTGGTGTGGACTAGAACAGTGGTTCTAAACTTTTACATTCAAGGACCACTATCTTATATGCATTATCACAATGCCATGAACCCTCAATTGTTTCTGTTCAATATATGACACTTAACACCAACTTCAAACACGCAGCCGCAGATCACCAGACAATGCCTTCAGGGCCCCTTGTGCTCCGATGACCACAGCCTGGGATTCACTGATCTAGAGCCGTGGTAACCAACCTGATATATTATCAGGGGGTCCACATCTGTGTTATTGATTTAGTATTAAGCGCTTTGACTTCACTCTAATCCTCTCCCACGTTATTATGTATTGTACATTATGTTTCCAATAATCATATTGTGCATTTCTGCTCATTCTATTAATCTCCTGTTATTTCTCATTCCCAGCCTATAATCCCCTGATAAATCTTTCTTTTCCATTTCCAACTTCGGGATTAAAATCACTGTGTACAATATTAACTTCATATAATTTAGTGTGGCTCACAGCTTGATCTAAATACTGTACAATGTTTGAATATCTTCTTCAGAACTTGTCTGCTGTTGGAGCATATGCATGTACAATGTTTACATTTATAGGTCTTTCCTTCAACTGAACTATTAGCACTCGATCTGAAATATTGCGCAATCCTTTAATTGTTTTTGCCACTTCTTCATCAAAGACTATCCCTGCTTCTCTTTCATGTTTATCATGTATGATAGTGCATTGTCCTGACTCAATTATGCCTGCGGCTGTCCATCTCACTTCACTCATCCGATGATCTTAATTAAATCCATAACAAAATGACCAGTTATCATTCACTGGGCATATAATGAGAAGAGGAAGGCTTGAAAACATAACAACATGAAAGATAAATAGGAAGAGAGGCAGGGGAAGATGAGAGGAAAAAAAAATCACCAACTGAGCTGATGGAAAATATCAAGGGACTTGACTTGTGAAGAAACATGAATGCCAGGCCTACTGGCAGGGCATGATGATGATGATGAAGATGATGATGATGATGATAGTATGTGTGATAAACAGCCTTACAGTTTAAAGTATAAGTCCTCACTTCCCTCCCTCCCCCAACACTGACGTGTGAGATGACAACTGTACTTCACATTCCAAATATTTTTCGTTACCCTTATCGCACTACTACCATGTTATTTGACTACCATGTTATTTGGCCATTAATTAATAACTTGTGTTACTGAATACAGACTTATTAACCTACTAAATAAAACAAGAGTGATATTACATACAAAGTAGTGGTCTACAATTTTTATGTAATTGGAAAAGTGGTCCTCAGATGTACGAAGGTTAAAAATAACACGGATCAAAGAACCTAATCAACGCAAACAGGTATTATCTAGCATCGGTGGCAAATTCCCCCCCCCCTCCTCCTCCACAAACAAAATGTTGGATATCTATTTATACAGTATAGTCCACTGGATAGGAGTTGATTCCACACCTTCAGTCTGAGACCAACATAACGCGCCAAAAAAAAAACATTACAAAAGAAATCTGCTTATACGTATGGGCTTATACGTATATACAAGGTCCAATAATTAAATAATGAGACTAATTCCATGAAAAATAAAATAAACAATAGTTAAAGATATAACCTGTATTTTATTCAAAGTAAGCCCCTTGTGCATTGATACAGTGAGTGGCATGATCTAACAAACACTGGAACGACCTCTGCAGTTCTTCTGTTGGTATGGGCCTTAAACTCGATGTTACGACCCTTTGGATGTCATCAGTATTGTCAAAGAAACATCCTTTCAATGGTAACTTTAATTCTGGAAATAGAAAATAATCACAGGGAGACAAATCTGTGGAATAGGGTGCATGATTGAGAACACACACTTGTCTTTGGGCCAAAAATTCCTGTACAACTACCGCCCGGTGCATTATCATGAAGAAGGAAAAAAACTGCCAGGTGTTGAATACTCGGGTCGGACTCGGAGAATCCTTCCAAAATACTTAAATAAACTGTGGCAGTGACAGTCTGTCCCTCTGGAATAAATTCTTTGTGAATAACTCTTTTGCTGTCTTAGAAGCATACCACCACTGTCTTCACTTTTTACCTTTGAAGACGAATTTTTTTGCCTTTTGGTAATGATGTTTTGACTTCCACTGAGCACTTTACCGTTTAGTTGTGGGATCATAATGGAAAATCCATGTTTCATCCTCTGCAACAATCAAATTTAAGAAATGTTTATTTCTGCGACACGTTTTGATGATGTCTTTTGCATACTCAAAACGCTGATGTTTTTGGTCATAAGACAATGCATATGGTACAAACCGGCAAGCAACTTTTTTTAATGCCCAGATCTTCTACTAAAATTTTACAAATGGTCTCTCAGTTAACACCAAATTCATCTGCCATCATCCTCGCAGTCAAACAACGATCTTCTTGTATCCGTTCTCTGACTTTTGCAATGAGTTCCTCATTACGAACAGAAATTGGGCGTCCATGTCTAGTTGCATTTGTAATCATTTCCACACCACTTTTGAGTCATGAATACCACCTGAATATCTATGTATGAGATAAACAATTACCCCCATAAACTTGTTGTATCAATTCAACTGTCTCAATGGCACATTCTCCGAGTTTTAAACAAAATTTAATGTTAGCTTTTTGCTCCATGCTGATTATGTGACAATGCACTTCTGACTTCTTTGTCACCTGCTTATCGGGCAGTGATGAAAAGTTGCCAGATCACAGATGAAGGTTGCCTCTTTGGATTCCATGCTTTGCTTCATAGATGGCATTTTTGTCTTGGCCATAATAAAATCAGTCTCATTACTTAATTGTCGGACCTTGTGTATCTGAACCTTAAGTGCCCAAGGTACATGGAGCTTCTACAAGAGTTGTCCACAAATGCCTGTCCTTTGCCTTTTTTTCTGCTCTTGCCTAGGTGAGCCCTCTATTGTTCAACATCCTCTCTGTTGTTCTTCTCCATGTCTCCTTTGGGCTATTTCTACTTCTGTTCCCCTGTGGTGTCCATCTTAGTGCTAATTTTGGTAGTGAGTTATCAGTCATTTGGAGCACACGTCCAACCATCGCCAGTGTCTTTCCTCAGTAATTGCTGTCAGTGGTTTATCAGCATTTCTCCCAACAAGATGTTATTTCTTATGTTTATATTTGTATCTGTGTCAAAATTCAAAATCATGATTTTGTCCATAAAAACAAAACTGCTGTCTCTTTTCTGTGCTTCTTGCAGTACATGTACGCAAACATAACATGTAAAAAACATGAAATGCATAACAATGATTGTACCAAATTTCAATTCATATATTCTGGAAAATACTGAACATTCATTCATTTATTTGCATGTCCCCTGCGGAACTTTGCCTCCCAAACAGCACTCCTGTAGGCCTCTCGGTTGTGAGAAAGATGGCCTGCCACTGATGCATCCATTTGCTGATCATCAACGATGTCTTGCATCCATCTTTGCCTTGGTCTTCCTCTCTTTCTTTTTCCCATTATGTACCCTTCCAAGACAGTCTTCTCTAGATTATCATGATGTTTAATGTGTCCAAAATATTTAAGTTTTCTATCTTTAATCCTCTTTACTGAACATCTGCAGAAAATGCTGACAAGTCTCTAAAACTACACCAGAAATTTCCCAAGAAACTTGTAATTCTGAAAAATACTTGCAAGAAATTTTTATCTGTGATGGCTGTCATGTTTAGATGGACAATACATGTACACATTCTTAACTGAAATATCACAGTGGAAAGGACAAAACATTATGCAAAAAACCAGCTGTGGTATTGAATTAAGACATTTATTTTCATCAACAAATAACATATGATCAAAAAATATTTTGGCTAGTGACACATCTATTATCACAAAAAAGCTGTTACAAAACAAACTTAGAGAGGTGATATAATTATTATCATAGAAACTGCTGTAAGACACACTTACTTTACTCAGTGATACAATTATTATTACAACAACAACAAAATGTCACACAACAATCATGTCCTGCAGTGTGATATATCTATTATCACAAAAAAGCTGTTCAGCTGTGTCAGCTTCATAATAAACATAAGTTCAGCTGTGTCAGCTTCATGTCACATATATGGTTGATTATGCCAAGTTCATGTCAATCAAAAATATGTTCAGCTGTCAGCTTCTTGCCAAATAAATATATTATGAGTTAGTTGCTCTTCATCTCTGTCTAATACTACTATAGTGTTGCCTTCTTAACAATGATATTCAACAGCTTGATATTGCCCATACTGGAAATTCTTATACCTGGTAGGATTTGCCACTGAATGTAAGATTAAAACGATTAACTTTAAGATTCATTCAGTAAAGAAATTTCCTGATCAATTCTCTCCTCCATTATTTCTCTGCACATTATTCTCTCTCCACTCTCCCCTTTTCTCTCTCTTTTATGAAAGTGCCAAGACCCTACACTCTCTGAAGTACTGACACAGTACACTCAGTGTTTCCAAAATCGGTTTCCCCGACCAGCGAATGAAAATCTGAGGGCCCTGTTTCTTGGTTACCCTGTAAGACAGATTGAGACTTGGCAGCATTTACTCAGACCTTGAAGCCACGTTTTTATTAATGGAATGTAAAGTTTACTGATGTACTCTGACACAGCTGTGTGATTTGGGTAATTTATCTCGTGCTTCCAACACAACCAAGACCCTTGCCTTCATGTATTTTTGCATAACAGGAGAAATCTACTGTTTCTGAAGGAACTCGTAGTGAGAGGAAAGTGTATGAGTGCATGACAGTTTTATCTGACAAATCACAGAAAGGTGATTTCTAATTTTAAAAAATTGAAAACACTGTCTTGTGAAAATTCTAGATGTCTGTCCCTTAAAATCAACTTTTTATCAAAAGGACCTCCACTGGTGATACATTTTCTAAAACAAAACAGCCATTAAAAAGAAAAAAAAAATTTCTGCAAAGATGCAAACAATTCATGTTCAGACACTGATATATTTAAATTAATAAGATCAATTTGTATTTTTATTAAATCTTAATGTTTCATTAAGCTGACATAAGAACAGTCTTGCTTCAGGAAATGAGACAGATCATGTCTTCTTGGAGGCACCACAGACAATGTGCAAGAAATTTACATTACAGTTCAAACAGAGATCATTCAATGCCAGTGGCATGAAACCCAACAGAAATGGATTTTATTGTTACAGTCATGTCAATAAATAAAATAAATAAAATACAATGAAAAAAGAACACACTGATGAAACAGGATGCTATTGGATTAGTAATGGACAAAATGAAAATCTTAGTTCTGCTCTCTATGTAATAATACAAAGTACTGTTTGCTGAGTCTAAGTACACTGAAGCATACAACATCTGGAAAAAGCTACAAATTTTGGCTGTAAAGGGTTAATGCATTACAAATTACTGAAGACACAGATGAAAGAGATGTGAAGAATTACTGTACCACGTATTTAATGTCCCTACATGCCGACTTATACCTTTACCTTTAGTTCAGGTTGAGAAAGTTGCTGTTTCTTGGTTAGATCATAACAGATGACTAAAAAATGGTTTTATACTAGTCACAGAAATGCAGACTTTGGCTGAGCTTAGCAGAGAATGTTTTATGTCCTCACCATCCTTTTTTTTTTTTTTCTGATGACAGTAAACCAGACAATGAGAAGAACAATTAAAAATGATATATGAGCATCACAGAAAGATTTACAACACTTCAAACAATGGGCTGGACCTGACAGTTGGCTGGAGCTCAGGGAAGACCCACAGACCACGAACTACTCAGAAAGAACTCCACATTGTGAGGATAGTGTGAGAAAATAACATATTTTTAAACGGCATCTTGTGAAAATTCACATCCCTGTACCTTAAATGACTTTTTGTATCACTGTGACCTTCACTCTGATACATTTTCCATTTTCTAAACAGGCAGTCATAAAAGTTTCAACAAAATATGAAAAGATTTTAAAAAGTTAAGTGCAGCATCTGCTCTACCAAGAGCATAATAATGATGAAGGCAGTCATATCAAAGAATCAGAAAATCTACCTCTGACTTTTGTATTTATTTTGTGCAAAAGTAAAAAAAAATTTGAATTTGACAAAGCAGAAAGTCTTGACATCAAAATCAACTTTCATGTATTAGATTCTCCAGGAAAATAATATTACATATATACTTGCCACAATTTTTTTTTTCATTCACTGCTCCATTTTAGAAAACTTTCATCAAGAACAAAAGTTTTGAAGATGATCATGTTAGAAACCTACATACCACTGCTTCAAAACTTTGTCTATAGGAAACCATGCACTATTTATAGCTCAGTTCAAACCTCAAGCTCACATAAATTCAAAATATGACTCTAGGGGATTAAAAAAAATTGTTCTGGGCTACCATTTATTTCCCTTGGTCATGTAGTGACCTCACACAGCCTGGGCCATGTGCAGCGGGTGTAACATCAGCTCAAATGTGGCCCCCTTTAAGTTTGCCCCTCTCAGATTTGCCTCTTGGAGGTCACATCCTGTTAAGTCGCAGTTCTGTAGATGAGACATTTAAGAAAACAATTTTTTCTTTATTCTTGAATACTTCTGGTCATATATGCTATCTTTATTTACATGAAATGAATGTAGTAATTCACAATGAACAGATTTACTAATAATAAATATCAAAACTAGCTACATCTTCTTTTAAAAATAAAAATTACAGTTACTTAAAACAAGAACACTCTAATCATTCCAGACTAAAACTCTATAGAAAGCTCAAGAACACTCTAATTTAATCATTCCAGAATAAAACTCTACAGAAAGCTCAAGAACACTCTAATTTAATCATTCCAGACTAAAACTCTAAAGACAACTCAAGAACACTCTAATTAAATCATTCCAGACTAAAACTCTATAGAATATTTTCATTAAATATCCACAACATATGGTTCAGGTTTATTTATTGAAACTGCTTATGGAACCTCAAGCAAAGTTTTGTTCCCAATGATTTCAAATCTCCAAGATATCAAGGGACACTAAACAAGTAGATGAAAGAAAATTGCTTCAAACCAAATACAGACAAAAAAAATTCCAATACTGTCAAACATTGTCTGAACTTCTAGTAGTTGTAAATGCTGCTGGTATATGACGATACTGTGAAGATCTTACAAAATATTCATGAGGCCCAGTATTTTTTGTACCTTCTCACACTAACAGACCAAGTGCTTTTTGTAGCTTCTCACAATAATAGACCCAGTGCTTTTTGTAGCTTCTCACAATTAACAGACCAAGTGCTTTTTGTACCTTCTCACAATAACAGACCAAGTGCTTTTTGTACCTTCTCACAATAACAGACCCAGTGGTTTTTTTTACCTTCTCACAATAACAGACCAAGTGCTTTTTGTACCTTCTCACAATAACAGACCCAGTGGTTTTTTTACCTTCTCACAATAACAGACCAAGTGCTTTTTGTACCTTCTCACAATAACAGACCAAGTGCTTTTTTGTAGCTTCTCATAATAACAGACCAAGTGCTTTTTGTAGCTTCTCATAATAACAGACCAAGTGCTTTTTTGTACCTTCTCACAATAACAGACCAAGTGCTTTTTGTACCTTCTCACAAGAATGCACCTAGTTCTTTTTGCCCCTCCTCACAAAAATGTACCAGGTGCTTTCTGTCACTTCTCACAATAAACCTAAACAAAAAACTGCACCAGAGTAAACATGTCAATTACAACCCCATTTTCCATGCTGTAGTGTCATAATTATCTTTCACCATGAACACACAATGCAAAAGTTACTTCACTGACCCTAAGGACATGACAGTCTCATCCAGTGTCATGGCAGTTAAAAGTTTAAATCTGAGAATATCACTGTCTCACTATTAATCTCTTGCCTCACCTCCAAGTCCGCCCCAGCCAGGACTGCACCTCGGAGATCACAGTTTTGCAAGTTTGCATTTTTCAAGGTGGCCACTCTCAGGTTGACCCCAGCCATGTGACTTCCCCCTAGATCCACATTCTTCATCAGAGCACCTGTAAGAACCACAGAAGGATATGCAGTCTACTTCATCAGAGCATCAATAAAAATCACAGAAGGATATGCAGTCTACTTCATCAGAGCACCTATAAAACCATAGAAAGATATGCAGTCTACTTCATCAGAGCATCAATAAAAACCACAGAAGGATCCACTTCATCTGAGCATCAATAAAAACCATAGAAGGATATATAGTCTACTTCATCAGAGCATCAATTAAAAACCCCAGAAAGATTTGCAGCCTACTTCATCAGAGCATCAATAAAAACCACAGAAAGATATGCAATCTACTTCATCAGAGCATCAATAAAAACCACAGAAAGATATGCAATCTACTTCATCAGAGCATCAATAAAAACCACAGAAAGATATGCAATCTACTTCATCAGAGCATCAATAAAAACCACAGAAAGATATGCAATCTACTTCATCAGAGCATCAATAAAAACCACAGAAAGATATGCAATCTACTTCATCAGAGCATCAATAAAAACCACAGAAAGATATGCAATCTACTTCATCAGAGCATCAATAAAAACCACATAAAGATATGCAGTCTATTTCATCAGAGCATCAATAAAAACCACAGAAAGATATGCAGTCTATTTCATCAGAGCACCTATAAAACCACAGAAGGATATGTAGCCTATTTCATCAGAGCACCTATAAAACCACAGAAGGATTTGCAGTCTATTTCATCAGAGCACCTATAACCATAGAAAGATCTGCAGTCTATTTCATCAGAGCACCTATAAAGCCATAGAAGGATATGCAGTCTATTTCATCAGAGCACCTATAAAATCATAGAAGGATATGCAGTCTATTTCATCAGAGCACCTACAAAACCACAGAAGGATATGCAGTCTATTTCATCAGAGCACCTACAAAACCACAGAAGGATATGCAGTCTTTTTCATCAGAGCACCTATAACCATAGAAAGATCTGCAGTCTATTTCATCAGAGCACCTATAAAGCCATAGAAGGATATGCAGTCTATTTCATCAGAGCACCTATAAAATCATAGAAGGATATGCAGTCTATTTCATCAGAGCACCTACAAAACCACAGAAGGATATGCAGTCTATTTCATCAGAGCACCTACAAAACCACAGAAGGATATGCAGTCTTTTTCATCAGAGCACCTATAAGAACCATATAGGATATGCAATCTATTTTAAAGCTGTCATTATAAGAGACCATTTATACTCACTCACTGTCAACATCTCTAAAAATTACTAAAATTGTGGGAATGACTTGACTTGTTGTTTCATCTTACCAAGACTTTGGCCATTATTTATCTTCAGAGTGGAATTTCATTAGCAGATTTTTAAGATACAGGAGCAGTTTTCTTTCATTTGTGAAACTACTGAAGAAACATCTAAATTTTTGAAGGTCATCAAATGTTTCATGAAGCTTTGTGACTTGCTTTCATCAAAGCAAACCTGAAAGAAGGTATCACTTGCTTTGTACTGAGTGATGTTTGCTGTATTAAGTGATGTTTGAGGAGTTTTTAATTTAATAATATTTGTGTGCTATGTATATATATATATAAATATATATATCATCAGGTCCAGGACACTTTATTTTGAATGACAACAGACAATACATGACACATGGTCTTGCCCAAGAAATAGTTAGCAACTGAAAAGTGTTCCTGCTTGTCACATTCTGTAATATTTCATGCTACATTTGACTCTGGACATGAAAACTTTTTGTTATATTCTGTAATATTTCATACAAAATCTTACTCATGACATGGATATTGTTTGTCATATTGATCCATCAATGACTGCATGTATGTAATATCCAGACAGTAATTATAGACATCTGAGGCTATAGCCATGGAACGTGGAAGAAGTTTGTCACATTTTGTAACAATTCATGTTGAATTTACTCAGGACATGAAAACTGTCACATTTTGTAACAATTCATGCTGAACTTACTCAGGACATGAAAACTGTCACATTTTGTAACAATTCATGCTGAACTTACTCAGGACATGAAAACTGTCACATTTTGTAACAATTCACACTGAACTTACTCAGGACATGAAAACTTACCCTCCATGTTAGCTCTGCTCCCAGCTGGATCCTCAAAGTAACACCCTCTCATGGATGTCCCTTCTAGGTTGGCACACAACATTTTCACACCCAAAAGATTGGCTGACTGGATCAGAAAATGAAAGTACGAACGTTGAGTAAAAAAAAAAAAGAAAAACTCAGCATGGTCATCATCTTCAAAAAGAAGGGAGTATATGAAGACGATAAATTCATCAGTTACTTCTTAAAAATTTGCTTACATACGCAAAAGATCAAAGTTCTGTACATAATAGCATTAATAATTATCTTCCACTGATAAACTGAGTACAGCATTTCATTTTGTTTTGCATATATGGAAAGTGAATGGCTGTTCTACATTCAGTCGGAACAGGCAGACAGAATGGCAGACTGCACTAACAAATTGGGCAACACTGGGTATCTCTACTAGGAGATTACAAATCAGTTTTGCAATACCTATATAAGAGTGAATATGACTATTAAGCATTACTGTCTTGTTAAGTTTAGCTATCTTACATATAAAAAGGGACTTACATCTATTATGGCTCTTCGCATATCAGCTCTCTCAAAGTTGCAGAAAGACAGATTTGCTCCTGCCAGATTTGCATTTTTTAGAATGGCATACTTGAAGTTGATGTACCTCAGGTCCAGCTTAGACAGGTTAGCTCCAGCAAAATTCATACCCTTTTTAAAATAAAAAAAAATTTTTAGAGATTACCTTCAAATCAACCACAAATTTCAAAACAGAATTACAAAATACTGGCTCTTAGCTCACAATACCTCCACATGAGAAGAGATGAATTTTGTTCTCATACTCACTACTTTGCAAACTAGTAAATCATTAAAAAGAAGTTTCCACATGTCCCTGGTATATCAAATTATATTTTTTTTACATATATCATATTAATATAATATATTAATTTGCTTACAAACAGGTCAGAGAAGAAATAGTGAGAGTACAGAGTAAGACAGTGGACAGAATGTCAGAATTGCCTGTGTTTTCAATTTTTTTTTTCTTTTTTTGCTTAAACACTTACATCTTACATCCTTCCCATACCATTTAACATCACATAGGGCTTACATGGTAGTTCACCCAATTTTCCTGTTTTCGGAAAGTTTTTCAACCTCCTCATGGGACTTTATGCCTACCAATCTGGCCTCTCTTAACAATGTCCACTTCGGAGTTTCACATGATTGATCTCTCTTTCTTTGGCCTGTTGTGTTCTACTTGATAGCATGTTTTGGGATTCTCTGATTGTTTCGTCTCATCACATGACCATCTCCTTTTTCTGATCACCCATGAGACAGGTTGTTGATGTTTAACTATTCTTCCTTATCTCTGCGTTGTTCTTGAATTTGTTTCACTTTATACTAAGCATTTTCCTTAGGCACTTGTTTTAAAAAGAGTCTAATTGTTTATTTCTTTAGTTGTTTTCCAGCTTTTGCATGCGTGAGGGTGGATCTTACATTTGAAATGAATAATCATAGCTTGGTTTTTGTGCTTATAACTTTTGAGTGCCATAAGTTCTCAAGAATCTTGAAGGTCAATGCTGCTTTTGCAGTTCTAACTTCCTTTCTAGTGTCACCATCATGGTCTATGTAGCTGCTGAGGTACTAAATTGGTTTACTTCTTCAACAGTTATTCCTTCTGTGTATATTTTTCTTTCCTGATTAATAGGAAGTTTCATTATTTTTGTTTTTTCCTTGTTAATTTCAAGTCCTTTTTTTCTGCTAGCCAGTGAAGATTAGTGAATGCTAAATCTACAGCCTGTTGCCAGAATGACTGTTGTCATCCAAATTATAACAAGAGCCCCTCAGCTTCTCTATCATATCAAGGCAGTCTGACTGTTCTGGTTGACTGATTGATCTTTATTTCAAAAGGGTTAAGAACTGGGCACACGCAGGCCCGTCTGACATTCTGCCCTTTTGTAAGGATATGAATGAACAGGATGGTCTACTAGAGCTTTTTCACTGAGTATGTCCTGATTTTTCTGGAGAAGTGTGCCAAACTGACACATTCTATCTGTGGCTTTCAAGGTAACAATGTACAAATAGGCAAAAATCTCAATCATATGTCAAATGCTGTGTATACCCTAGAAGTCTTGTATTAATCACGTTGATGTTTGGAGGGAAAGAACTGAATTGGAGAAGAAAGGAAACACTGAAAATTTAAAGCTAAGATTTCTAAGTCAATTCTGAACAAAAATTGCTTAACTCTTTCTGAGCCTTTCGGCACTATAGTGACACTTCTGGTTTTCCAACATGCTACGTATTGTCACTATAGTGACGCTTAGTTTGTTTCATTTAAAAAACCGGTGTAAAGTTTAGATTGTACATATTTCGTCCGCGTGTCTGGTGACACTTTTCATGCCGAGCGAGAAAAAGGAAGAGAAACATAAAAAATTTTCAATTTTTGATGATGTAGATAGGGGTATGGACATGGCCGGTGACCAGACCACTGCTCTTGAATGTATCCCATGTTCATTCACTCATTCATTTGCATGTCCCTGTTGGAACTTTGCCTCCCAAACTGCACTCCTGTAGGCCTCTTGGTTGAGCAAGATGGCCTGCTGCTGCGGCATCCATTTGCAGATCGTCAATGATGTCTTGCAGCCATCTTCGTTTTGGTCTTCCTCTTTTTCTTTTTCCCATTATGTATCCTTCCAATACGGTCTTCTCTAAATTATCATGACGTTTAATGTGTCCAAAATATTTAAGTTTTCTCTCTTTAATCCTCTTTACTAGCCAGCCTTCTTCAATATTAAGCTCTTGTAGTATAGATATATTTGTTCTTTTTTGTGTCCATGATATTTGGAGAACTCTTCTGTAGCATTTACATTCAAAGGCATTTATGTGTTTCTCAGCTGTTTTGTTAAGTGTCCAGGTCTCACAAGCATATGCTGCGATGGGAAAGATGCATGCCCTTAAAAATCTTATTTTTGTAGTTCTGTCTGCTCCTCTCCACAGATTCTTCATTTGTTTTACTTTCTGAAGAGCGATAGATGTCCTCCTTTTAATTTCCCTCACTGTATCTCCATTATTAGTAGTGATCCAAGATATTCAAAACTCTCCACTTCTTCCAATTTTTCCTCACTAATATATATTTCAGCTGCCTTGTTTGTTTTGTCAGTTGTTATAAATTTAGTTTTCTTTGCATTAAGATAGAGGTTCTGCTCTTCGCTGTTCTTATGGACTGACATAATTAGTTTTTCCACTCCTCTTTGTGTTGTGGACAGTATCACTGTGTCATCAGCATATCTAATCTCTGGTATTTCATAACCTCCAATTGTTATGGCATCGTAATATTCTTTGTCTACATGTATTCCAAGTAGATCTAGATAAATTAATGTCTGAAATAACATCCTAACTACTTCTCCAGTCGTCTAATATATCTAGAGTATCCCAAGTAGATCTAGATATATTAGACGACTAGAGAACTAGTTAGGATGTTATTTCAGACATTAATTTAACGAGAATGCAACACAGAATCACAATACGAGATTGACAAGTAAATCTAGACAGCTCAGATGGTAAGTAGTGTGAATCTAGACCTAGCCGATGGTGAGCTGGGCACAATCATTGTCTAAAAACATCACTTTACTTCTTTTTTTCCTAAAAAGCTCTGCATTTATGAAATCTTCATACATTTAGTTATATTTTGAAACATAATAAGTACACGGAAGTACATGTAAATACTGTTTTCCATTCCATTTTACAACTATACCCCCTATACAGATCAAAACCCACACTTTTATTCCAGTTCCAACTGAACGTCCGCGTTTCTTCCTGAGGCACGGAAAGAATTATAAACATTCGATGGAGATGAAGCTGAAACAGGCATGACCATAAATTAGGCAAAATAAAACCCTGGCCTAATTCTGACTTGCCTCATTAGATGTCCTTCAATGCGGATCTCCTCCTTCACCATGTTTCACTTTTTTTTCTGCCACTTTCACTGTTTTTATGTGCCTGAATTTTTTTTTCTGCAGTCATGTTTTCACATATTTCTCCTGTCTATACATGTCCAGACAAAAATAACATTTAGGAACTTTTCTTCTGTGTGTCTTTGAATGTAAAGCACCCAACCTGGCATCTGAGCTCTTGATTTGTTGGTGTACCTATCAGCCTCAATATCAAATCACGTCTGGTGAGGGGAGTGTTGTCATCTGGCAACTGTTCTCTCTGTCAAAATGGATCATCAATACAAAATGGATTAACTATACTCTCTGTCAAAGCAGATCATCAACACAAAATGAATTAACTATTCTCTATATCAAAACAGATCATCAATACAAAATGAATTAACTATTCCCTCTGTCAAAATGGATTATCAATACAAATTGGGCCATCAATTGAAAATGGATTAACTATATTCTCTGTCAAACCAGATCATCAATTCAAAATGGATTAACTATTTCCTCTACCAAAATGGATCATCAATATAAAAAAAATGGATTAACTATATTCTCTGTCAAATCAGATCATCAATACAAAATGGATTAACTACAGCATTAATTAACTCTCTTTTCAATAACAGCAATAATAAGGGCAGGAGCAAATAAACTTCACTGTGACTTGTAATGTGGCCATTATAAATCATCATACTTTATGGTTTCACCACTATCTGGCCATGATGTCAGGGCTGAGAACAGGTTAAAGAACAAAAAACATCCCTTCATTAATCAGCTTTCAAGACATCAAATTCTTAAACAACATTCATGCATTTACCTCAATCATATCCTCTAAAGTTTCTATCAGAGATGTCAAACCAAAAAACTTTGCCTCTTCTAGGACACCTGGTTTAACAAATTCATTAAATAATTCACTTAACACTGAAGAATGCATAATATTAAGATTATTAGTACGCTGTATATAACTGTTTAATGGACAGTTTAATGACAGTTTATGAAAAACTGATTTTTTGTAAGGAAAGAACATGAATTGTAAAATTTAATGGTTCAGTTTAAGATAATTATAATATTTAGAAAGACAGGAATAGCTTTACTCATTAATATAGCACACAGTAGCAACATTTTGGCTTCCATCTTGCTCATACGAGACATAGCTGTAAATTTAAGCTTTCATCTTGCTCATACAATACATAGTTGTAAATTTAAACTTCCATCTTGCTCATACAAGACATAGCTGTAAATGTAAGCTTTCATCTTGCTCATACAAGATATAGCTGTAAATTTCATCTTTCATCTTGTTCATACAAGACATAGCTGTAAATTTCAGCTTTCATCTTGCTCATACAAGACATAAGGTAAAAGTTCCATTTTCATGCCACTGAGGCATTTTTGAGATACAGTGTTAGACCCATATCATACAAGGACCTATATCATACAAGATATAGCTGTAACATTTCAGCTTTCATCTTGCTCAGAAAAAAACACATGGGTTGAAGAAACAGGAGAAGAGAAAGGTTAAATTTACATTTGTGATGTGTAACAAAAAAGAAGAGAATAAAAAAAATATTTAATTATCTTGTGATGTGTAAGATGGTGTGTGGGAAAGCATATATAGAAAAGGTGGTAAATGCTTATATGACCTGGGAGCTGTGATACCAGACCAAATGGTTGGCAGTAAAAAAAAGGGGGGAAGGAAAGTTGCACGGAAGAGAGGAATACAATGACTATTAAGCTGGTCTACAGATGAGCAGAACAGATTAAACAAATCTAGTTAGAGTGAAGTACCTAAAGTATGAGTAAGAAGTGAGGAAAGAGTAGATGAGAGTGGGAAAGGAGTGTTTTACTGAGATTAAGACTGCTGGGATGGGGAAGATTAGAGCCCCATATTAAATTAAATCCACTTTTGTGCATTCTTTGATACTCATACGGAGGTCATTCCTGCAACAGATGGACTGCATTTCTGGCTAGGTGTACTCGCTTATGACCCTATCTTTAGCTTGTTATGCACATGGTATCACAGTCTGCTGTGGCTGGTGCAGTCTGAAGGTCCTGACAATTCCTTCTTGCTTAGCTCATAACAGAAATCATTCATCTGATTGCCTACATGTTCTTTCTCTCACTTGCTTTTATTTTTAGATTATAAGTGTTTGATAACATGTTCAGTAACTTAACTATCTGGATCTAATCATTTATATTTAAAACTGACAAAATGAAACAAGCAAAAAAAAACAGACAAAATTCTGGATACCTTCAGGGTTAACAAATTTGTCCAGTATAAGTCGACCATGCCGCAAATAGTTCAAAATAGGCTCAAAATAAAGTGGGCTTCGATCTATGAGATAAGCCCCTGATTCATCCACTCTACTGTTCCATTCCACTTCTGAAATCAATCAAGATGGCTTAACAGTCAGTCAAGCTTTGCTACAAGTACACAAGACACATACAACATCACTCTGCTAAGTGCCAGAATTTTAAGGCAAGATTATTTTCAAGAAATTTAATTAATTCCAAGATCAGAAACCACAGACAGACAACAAATCAAACAGATTTATCACTAATCAAATACAAATATGACTAATAATGACAAAACAAAATGCAGTTAAAAGACTACTCTTTTGTAATATAAGCCAATATTATTTTTGTGAAATACAGGCCGATACAAAGTAGTCACTAATGGATTCTCCTCCACCTAGGGTGAAACTCCTTAAATGAAATATTCAGTTTGTTCACACTGCATGGGCTGGAATCAAATCATACGGAAACATTTCCGAACATTTCTTTTACAGTTAAACATCCAGCAAGTTGCATACACACTAAATATGTGCTAAAGGCAACACATTTTAAATGACATTATCCTTCAAGAACATAATCCCTATCATTAATCTATTGGTGTACCTGTTACTTTCAATTATTAAATTATTTCTGTGCCTATACAGTTTTATTAATTTCATCATCATCATGGTCATCATCATCACATTTCCCCTGAAATCTGCATTGTTCTCAAATGTCCAATATGGTTATGATATTTCTAATTCCAACTCCATGTCTATTTTTTTTTAATGAATAAAACTGAACTAAGTTCCCATTTAGTTTCATTTTTTACTATCATAGTTCATCTTACTGGCAGATTTTTCCTCCTTCACAGCTGGCTTGGATTAAACAAGTTTGGAAACTGAGATCTTAATCAATGCCCCTTTACTTAGTATCATTATATTTTACATGGAAGATACAAGGACAGCATTCTGAAAAACAACATTGGGTGATAAATAGACAAGGACAGCATTCTGAAAAACAGCACTGGGTGATAAATAGACAAGGACAGCATTCTGAAAAAACAGCACTGGGTGATAAATAGACAAGGACAGCATTCTGAAAAAACAGCACTGGGTGATAAATAGACAAGGACAGCATTCTGAAAAACATCACTGGGTGATAAATATACAAGGACAGCATTCTGAAAAGCAGCACTGGTTGATAAATATACTAAGTGTCACACCACGTAAATACCTGAATCTGTGTTGAACATCCTGGCCAGCATGCTCTCAGGGTCAAACCTAGTCAGTGTGCCCCTGGAAGAGAATTCAAACAATACACCAGCAAGCCCAGTACAAGTACAGATAAAAGCAATGCTGGCTATGCAGTACAAAAGAGATAAATTAAGAGAAAGCACGATCCTCTGACCACGCTACAAAACTCTGTGTGGTATGTCACTTGCTGGGCTTTACCTCTGCTATGTAAGATATTGTGAGTATTCACTACACTGTTCTGCTTTACTGCTCTGGCACTTAAGGCAAGGTTTATTGTGCAGAGGTCAAAAATGTGTCACAGGAATTTCGATATAATAATCACTAGCAACCAATGTTCTGTCATCAGATCACTGGTGCTCCTTCTCACAGCATAATCAAATTTCTGTGGGGAAAAAAAAATGAATGAAAATCAAAGTTTCATTTTTTTTCTCTGGTCAATTTTATGATGAGTTCCAGCTTGTCTATTTCTAAGCTACAACAGGTAGATTCTTTATCATGTAGGAAAATCTCAGAACTGGTAGGTTCTTTATCATTTAGGAAAATCTCAGAATAGGTGGGTTCTTTATCACTTAGGAAAATCTCAGAACAGACAAGTGGTGAAGCTCTCTGTTAAGACTTCTTGGCAGAGAAAATAGTTTTTTTTAAAAAAATAATTTAGGATACTTTAGTAGGCAGTGTTCAACTGTTTCCTTCTCAGTGTCACAGTGCCTGCCATTTGATTACTGATGTTGCTTCTGATTAGGTGTTCATTTACTGTGAACATAGAAAAATGAAACTACAGACTGAGATATAAGTCTCCATATAAACACTAGTTTGATGCCAGTGGCATGACATACAGTTTCCTGGCATCAAGCCAATGTTTGTTTGAAGACTTGTCTCATCCTGTAGAGTACTGATTTCTTTCATGAATCTCCAAATCCTCATGTAACAACAAAAATCTGATATCTAGAAAACAGTGCTGCTATAATACACAAAATGTCACCTTGTCGTTGTAAATAATTTCCCTCCTACATTAAGAGTCACCCAGTCTGATATGTATAAGCCAGCTCTACTTGCAATCTGCTCTCTTCTTTGGAGCTGGCTAGTTTTACAGACTGAAATTGTGTATAAAAATGTGTAAAACATATAATCAAAGACACGTAATGAGCGTTCAATATTTACTCATAATAATTTGGTTTATAACTCATCTTTGAAAAATAAGTATACAACAGACAAAATGGATATCTATGTCACTACCAGATGTGAAACTTCACTGAGACACTTTCCATTAACTTGTAATACTCACTGTCATCTCTCATCTCTTTTTTTTACCTTTTTAGCAAATCCAATTTGGTCACATCTTTGAAACTCTTATCAAAGTTAGATCCAATCTCCATGTGCCAAACTCAGGGCTTCATAGTTTTTCATATACAATGTTATCCACTTTATATGTTCCTTGTTAGGTTAACCATATATCTGGGATTTGGATGATGTCAATATTTTCAACAGTTTCACTTATTTACATAATCCAGGCAACAGTATAGCACATTTTCTTATGCTAATACCTAATTTCCCTCATATTCTGATAGTCATGTGCACTATACACTTAATATCTTTGTCTTACAGGATGATACCTTCAGTTTTAGAAGTACAGTTTTCCTATATTATAGACTCTGGATCTCTTATGAGAGATTCTGAATGAATATTGTTAAGCATATGACCTAGTTCTGTGGTTTCCATTTACCATGTGATTTACACTGTGCACAACTCAGATCCCGAGTATTTTATACTTTTTAAATAAGACTAGAAAATCTGTCTACAAGATCATGTGAAACCATGTTACTGCTAAAGGGAATCGTGGTTTCAACTTGAACATGGAACCTTTAATTAAGTAATTGGAGTATTTAGATCACAGCTTATATGTTTCAAGTCAATTAATGCATTTGTCTCACATCTTACATCCTTTCCATGCCATTAAACATCACACAGGGATCACATGGTAATTCTCCAAGTTTTCCTGCTTTTGGTGAGCTTTTCAACCTCATCAAGGGACTTTATGCCTACTAATTTGGCCTCTCTTAACAATGTCCTCTTAGAGTTTCACATGGTCAACCTTTTTTTCTTCAGCCTGTTGTGTTCCACTTGATAGCTTGTTTTGGTATTCTCTGACTGTTTCTTCTCATCACGTAGCCGGCATATATCCATCTTCTTTTTCTGATCACCCAAGAGACAGGTTTTTTGGTCACTCATCTGTTTTATTTCTGTGTTGTTCTTGAATTCATTCCACTTTATACCAAGTATTTTCCTTAGGCATTTGTTTTCAAAAGAGTCTAATCTCTTGTTTATTTCTTTAGTTGTTTTCCAGCTTTCACATGCATAAATGAGGGTGGAAATTACATTTAAAGTGAATAATATTAACTTGGTTTTTGTGCTTATAACTTTTGAATTCCATATGTTCTCAAGATTCTTGAAAGTCAGTGCTGCTTTTGCAATTCTAATTCTAACTTCCTTTCTGGTTTCACCTTCCTGGCCTATGTAGTTGCCAAGGTGTGCAAATTGGTTTACTTCTTCAACAGCTGTTCCTTCTGTGTATATTTTTCCTCCTTGATTAATGAGAAGTTTCATTATTTTTGTTTTTTCCTTGTTAATATCATGTTCTATTTTACTAGCCATTGAAGACAGGGTATCTATATTTTTTTTTGCATTGATTTCACATTGTCACTGATATGAGTTATGTCATCTGCAAAATCAAGATTTTCCAGTTGGGTCCCATGTACCCAATCAATGCCCTGTGCAACATTTTTTCATTATGAATCTATGGCAATTGCAAAAAGCAAGGGAGATAATATACATCCTTGTTTCACGCCTGTTTCAATCTGGAACCATTCACTCATTCCTTCTTCTGTCTTGACTGCACAAACATATTCGTTGTAGAGATCCTTAATGATGTTGACAATTTTAGATGGTAATCCATCATCATCATCAGGTGCTGTGCCAACTGGTGTTGGCTATTATGCTTCTCCAGAGTACACGATCCTTCATGCAGGCCATCGGCTCAGTTGGTGATCTCCTCTCACACGATCCCGTCAGACTGTCCAGTATCATTTCTCTTGGTCTTCCTCTTGATCTTCTTCCTTCTATTTTTCCTGTTGTTATAATATTTTCAATGCCCCCTCATCTCATTGCATGTCCTATGAAAGTACATTGTCTCTCTCTTATTTTTTTTACAAGGTTTTTTGTCTCTCCAGCTCTTCTCATACATTCTTCATTAGTTATTTTTCCTGTCCAGGGGATTCGCAACTTTCTTCTAATAAACCACATTTCTGCTGCTTCCAATGATTCTTGTGCAGACCTGCCTATTGTCCATGATTCACTTCCATATAACAAGATAGGTTCAATATAGCATTTTAGGACTCGTTTTCTAACATTCATTGATAAGGATGTGTTGGATAATATATTTCTCATTCTCTGAAATGCAGTCTTTGCTTGGCCTATTCTGTTTCTAATTTCTGTTCTGCATTTCCCATCTGCAGTTATTACTGCTCCAAGGTATCTGAATTTCTGCACCTGCTTTAGAATAGTTCTGTTTAATTTTATACTGCAATTTGGTGGATTCTGTTTCTTAGATATAACCATAGTCTCTGTCTTTTTGATGTTCAAAGTAAGGCCTTTCTGTTCACTTTCTTTGGCCACTTTATCCAAGAGATTTTGCAGGTCTTGTTGGTTCTCAGCTATCAGTACTGTGTCGTCAGCATACCGAAGGTTGTTAATATTGTATCCTCCAATTTTTATGCCTGGTTCTGTTATGATCATCCTTAGAATATTCTCGTTGTACAGAGAAAAAAGGTCTGGAGATAGTACACATCCTTGTCACACCCCTTGTTTTATAGGTTGATATTTTCCAATTCTATTTTCAACTCAAATTGCTGCTTCTTGCTGCCAGTATAGATGTTTTACATTCATCAAGTCTTTGCCGTCTGTACTGATGTCTTAAACCATTTTAATATTTTCATTATGTTTCACCTTGTCAAATGCCTTGGTGTAATCAATAAAGCTTAAGTAGAGATCTTTCTGTACTTCTAAAGCTCTTTCTGTTAGTGTTCGTAAAGCATAAATGGCATTGTGTGTTCCCTTTCCTTCAACAAATCCAAACTGTTCATCTGCTATTTCCATTTTTATCTTTTTCCTTGTTCTTCTCACAATGATTCTCAGAAGTAGCTTCGTTATGTGACACAAGAGGCTGATAGTCCGGTGGTCATCACATTCCTTTGCACCTGGTTTCTTTGGTAGTGCTATAAATGTGGATTTAAGCAAGTCACTGGTCATATAACCACTGTTGTAAATGTCATTCAGTAACTTGGTTATTATTTTTATTCCTATCTCCTCTAGCGCCTGTATTTCTTCTTTTAAAGTCTATGAAGTTCAGGATTAACGGCTTTTGCTTTTCAGTATGTTCTTCAAGTTTTATTCTTAGAGTAAAGATCTGGTCGAGACAGTTTCTCCCTTTTCGAAATCCTGCTTATTTTTCTCTCATTGCTGTATCCACTATATCTTTAATTCTATTCAGAATCACTTTACAAAATACTTTTGACACAACTGATAGTAAAGTTATGCCTCTCCAATTATTGCAGTTGCTAAGGTTGCCTTTTTTGGGTATATTAACAATGATTTCTTTATTTCCATTCTGAAGGGACCTTTTCTTCTTTCTAAACTTTATTAAGTATTCTCTGAATTTGGCTTATGCTGTCACTGTTAATAGCTTTTAACATTTCGGCTTTTATTTCATGTTCACCTGCAGCTCTGTTGTTAGCTATTAGACTCACTGCTGTTTCTGTTATGATCAATGTAATTTCATCTAGGTTGGCATTCAGTTGTGGGACTGGTAAGTCAGTTTCAAGATCTATCAGTACTTTTGGGTGTGGTCGATTAAGTATTTCTTGGAAGTGTTCTTTGTTTTTGGTCTTTACTTGATGTTAATAGGGTGCCAGTTTTGAAAAGATTGGTCTTCTTTGGATGTAATAGTACCTGTTTGTTGTATTGAAAATGCACCTGTACTGAACATTAAAAAATCAAGATACAGTTTTCTAGAAAACAAAATGGCTAGAAATTTTTAGCAGCCAACATGACAAGATGCTGAAACATAGGAAGTGTATCAAATTAGGAATGGGTTATTACAGCTAGCTTGATGTGGATCCAAAAAGCAAGTTTCTTGGCACATTTCATCTACAATATCCAGTTAGCCAGGCTGTTACAAGAATCACCATATGATAGGTGGTACAGGGTGGTTTTGACCAGCTCTGATTGGCTGGCCCTGATACCATGCCACCAATGTATCACAGTCGCCTGTGCTCTCTCTTATTACAAGATTGAAATACACTGCAGAACCTATCTGCAGTTTTGAAATTCAGTCCTTATTTGGGCTAAGCTTATTAAAATTTTTTTTTAGCACAGAGTGTGATACTATAAGATACTTTAAGTGATCTATAAGAGTTTATGCTCTATACTCTTAAGTGGATACATATACTCTCATTGTAAACAATATGTTCATATTACATTCTGAAGGTTCTGTCTCTTAGAGTAATTATTGGAATTTACATACTTATAAATGGTTCTCCTTCTGACACATACAGAACATCATCATCTCTAGAAATAAAAAAATACAAGGCATAAATGCTTTAAAATCATACATAACAGTTATTAACTCTTAAACAAAATGGCATACAGCAGCCATCAATTAATGCATAAAGCTCTGTACAAAAAAAAAAACAGTTATGTTCAGTAAATTAAATCAAGAAAGCTATTTATGCAGAGAATTGTATTAAAAAATATACCGAGTATAATACATTGTTTAGAGAAATGTAAAACAAATGAAGAAGTTTTCAGAGGAGTTGCAGAGTTCCAAAAAACTGCCCGCAGTTAATTTAAGTTGCATGATGACTGGGTATTTTTTTGTCCAGCTGATATCAGGTCATGAGATTTTTGGGACTGGAGAGAGAGCAGAAGTCTGTGAGCTGTGATTGAGAGTAGATGGGTTAGTTTTTCATCTAGGGTTTTGTCAGCTTAAGGTGACTGGATTGTAGCATTGTTAGAATGTAAGAATAGTTGTCTGCTTGTCCTTTTTAGGACACAGCTGTAGTTTTTGTGAAGTCTAGTTAGAATGTAGGAATAGATGTCTGCTTGTCTTTTTTAGGACACAGATGAGAGACTGTTAGACATGCTGTTGTGTAGAGTTTTTCAGATCAGATGAATTCTTGATGTGAGGTCAGTATGTCATTTTTTTTTGGTGTGCACATACATTCATGTGGTGAACTCATATTCGTCAGAATGCTTTTGTGTTTTATTGTATTGCTGATTTCCCATGTCTTGCATTGATAATTCATCTTTACTCATTCATCAGGATTCCATCATCATTGTTTTCCCATATTAAATTTGTTGAAGGATTTTGGTAACTGCTGACTTTGCCTGTTGTTTACATCAACATTTTTCTGTTAGTGCTGTTGTTGATTGGTTGGACTGCTGAACCCCTGTGACTTGTCAGTCATTCACACTGCCTTCCTTTGGTTTTGTGTGAATAGTGAAGGTTTCCTCACCTGGGTTGAATGCTGTTACTAAGTGCATATCAAAGTAACGTTTTTTTTTTTCTGTCAAGTATTCTTATTTGTGTTATTGTGTGCATACACACACATACATATGACTAAATCTTAAGATTTCTTTTCCATCATTTAACTTTGATGCTCTTAAGATTCTCCTGAGTCCCCATATAACTCTGGTGCTCTTATCATTTTCTGTTTTCTCACATAACTTTGGTGATCTTAAGATTTTCTGTGTTCCCATGTAGCTTGGTGCTTTTAAGATTCTTATGTCTCCATATAGCTTATGTCCTCTTCAGATTTTCTGTGCCCCCAGATAACTTTAGTCCTCTTCAGATTTTCTGTGCCCCCATATAACTTATGTCCTCTTCAGATTTTCTGTGCCCCCATATAACTTATGTCCTCTTCGGATTTTCTGTGCCCCCATATAACTTTAGTCCTCTTCAGATTTTCTGTGCCCTCATATAACTTTAGTCCTCTTCAGATTTTCTGTGTCTCCATATAACTTATGTCCTCTTCGGATTTTCTGTGCCCCCATATAACTTTAGTCCTCTTCAGATTTTCTGTGCCCTCATATAACTTTAGTCCTCTTCAGATTTTCTGTGTCTCCATATAACTTATGTCCTCTTCGGATTTTCTGTGCCCCCATATAACTTTAGTCCTCTTCAGATTTTCTGTGTCTCCATATAACTTATGTCCTCTTCGGATTTTCTGTGCCCTCATATAACTTTAGTCCTCTTCAGATTTTCTGTGTCTCCATATAACTTATGTCCTCTTCGGATTTTCTGTGCCCCCAAATAACTTTAGTCCTCTTCAGATTTTCTGTGCCCCCATATAACTTATGTCCTCTTCAGATTTTCTGTGCCCCCATATAACTTATGTCCTCTTCAGATTTTCTGTGCCCCCATATAACTTTAGTCCTCTTCAGATTTTCTGTGCCCTCATATAACTTTAGTCCTCTTCAGATTTTCTGTGTCTCCATATAACTTATGTCCTCTTCAGATTTTCTGTGTCTCCATATAACTTATGTCCTCTTCAGATTTTCTGTGCCCTCATATAACTTATGTCCTCTTCAGATTTTCTGTGTCTCCATATAACTTATGTCCTCTTCAGATTTTCTGTGTCTCCATATAACTTATGTCCTCTTCAGATTTTCTGTGTCTCCATATAACTTTAGTCCTCTTCAGATTTTCTGTGTCCCCATATAACTTATGTCCTCTTCATATTGTTTGCAACCTCATGAAATGGAATACTCTATGAACTTTCTGTCTTTAAGACATCCCTGGACTAAATTTTCATCTGTGACACACTGGCACATGTAGGTATTTTCCATTTCTCAGTCTACTGCTTCTCAGAAGGATATAATCTGTATGGAAGCTAAATAATGTTTCTTGCCTTGTCATCTGCCAAACTGATTTTCAGTAAATCTCCCTACAGCTGTAACTTGGAAGCAGAAACCATGCTAAGTTTTTTGGTTTTTTTTGTGTTAAACAGTACAATTGTAAATGTCTTTAACCTTGCATGAAGTACTTTCTGAAATACTGGTTTTCTCTTTAAAACAGTTGGTACTTTATATATAGATATTTTTTTTAATGTAACATTAAACAAATATCAACAGAAAGTAAATGTTTGTGTGAAATTTTTGTCTTACTTTATTTGTGCTTTATTTTTTTACCTGTACAAAATGCTCATATGCTGAACCAAAGCTGAAAATGGCTGACTCTCCTCCATGCAAAATTCAGCATCATCAATCTATGGCCTGAGTATCCTCCAAGTAATTTCTCTGGTTGCTTTTTTTTTTTTTTTTGTGACTAGGTTTTGATTACATAGACTAACTATGGTAACCAGTGACCTCCAAAAGTTTCAGTTTCTTTTCTTTTCAATCAGTAACTTACCAGTAATTGCTGGCTAGCGTGATCACTGAATATAGACTCATTAAAGCCAGCAGCCATACATGAAAAAAAGCACTCACAGAAAAACTGGTCTGTACCCAGTTGGCCATGCTGTAATATCACAACAACCCAACATACAGAGGCCACGAAGGGTCAGCACTGGTTCACTTGATGGCTTTGTCTCTTGTACAACCGTACTGTGAAGGATTAACCACCATCCAGACCCCTAGCCTAAACTCAGTAAGCCCCCCCCCCACCCACCCTCTTCATCTCCTGATATATGATTCAATTCTCCTAAGGTTATGATTTCTGTTATTACTATATGACTTTATATTTCATTGACCAAACATGACAGATAAGTTTTTTGGATAACATAAAGTTACTGATGGTGCATCAGTAATAGTTAAAAATGATTGTCACATTAAACAATAATTTGTATTTCTATAGTTATTTTTTTTCCTTTACACCGAGCTCCCTGTCCTTCCGTGACCTTGGGTTTAAGTTCACTCATCCTAAAGGATAATCCGCCACTCAACCATCTCATCTACCAAGTCAATAATAAGCATCATATATCAGACACCATAAAAACTCTCATTCTCATTTGTTCCTATGTTTGTTGGTTGTTTTAGTTCCTCATTAGATATATCTACATTAATTCTGCACAGCTTACCTGACAATGTTTAAATCATCAATGCAGCCACCATGACAGTTATAAATACAAGATGCACTGACTCCTAGTTTTGTGCTTATCTCTGCCAGCAGTGCCTCGAATGAACCAGGTACCATTAAAACCTTTGTTTTCCAGAAGAAAAAAAAATTAAAATAAAGTAACAAAAATTATCATAATAACACAAATATTTCATCTTGGCTATTTATTGACTGTAAACTTGGATTAATGACTTCCTGTAATTTTTTTTTCTTTTGCTCCTTGAATATTCCAACTGTCTTGTATTTAGCTATTTTCAGTAGGATTGTAATCTACCTGGTATATGAACTTAACTCCATAATGACTGATTTTCTGTATGTGTTACAGGGTTAAATTACATATGTTCCGTCTACTAATCTTGTGATACCGGGTACAAGTCCCAGCAGTGGGGATTTTTTTTCTGGTACCACCACATAAAAAAGGCAACAGGGTCCATCTAGCCTCTAAAAATGGGTACCAGCGACATCTGAGAAGATAAAATGCGGCCAGACGTGATACAGACCACACCACT
This sequence comes from Achatina immaculata, assembly GCA_009760885.1. Lineage (NCBI taxonomy): Eukaryota > Metazoa > Mollusca > Gastropoda > Stylommatophora > Achatinidae > Lissachatina > Lissachatina immaculata. The sequence continues at coordinate 10,511,876 of CM019691.1, forward strand.
ATCATGTGCTGAATATCAATATGGGCCTAGCACCATATCTCCAATATGTTTCTGTGGTGTGTAAACGGGGATTTTTACCTACCTACCTTACATAACGTCCGGTCATTCCAAATCCCTGTTTGATTCCAGATCTTTGTCAAATTGGAAACTTTTTAATAATGCAGTGGTCGGTCTCAGATTGCTGGCATTACCATTCAGCTTGGTCTGGACTGATATTGCTGATGGCAGTATCTTCTTTGCTCCTCCTATGCCCGGCAATCTTATACCGGATGCCGGGATATCATTTTTCCAATGCCACAAGTGCACTTATAAGTTGTATCCACCCTCAACTTGTTATACATATGATATCTCAATATGTTGTGTCTGTGCGTTGTCTGAACATCTTGACCTGTTCTGTGAGGTTGAGATATTTGATAATCAAATGTGTTACGCGATAAACAAATGACATATCTTACTCACCTTCCCGTTCAAATTAGTTCCATTCTTGAAAATAGTAATTCTCATAATTTAATTGTGAATCTTGCCCCAGATACCGCGGAAAAACAAACAAAATGCTCAAATGTTTTCATACTAACATAATTTTTGACATCACAGAACGGACTTTCCTGTTTAATTTACCGTAATAGTAGCTATTTATAGATACAACCAGGATACTAAGAGTTTCTTAAAAAGTTGTCCGGTTTAACGAAAACGACGATTTCAATCCATACTACAGGACAAATGTTTTTTTTTTTTTTTACATCTTACATCCTTCCCGTACCGCTAAACGTCACATAGGGCCCACATGGTAGTTTGCCAAGATTTCCTGTCTTCGGCGAGTTTTTCAGTCTCATCAAAGGATGTTATACCCACTGAACTGGCTTCTCCTAACAATGTCCTCATTAGAGTTTCAAGTGGTCGACCTTTTCCTTCGGCTTGTTGTGTTCCACTTGATAGCTCGTTTTGGTATCCTGTGATTGTTCTTTCTCATCACATGACCGACATATGCTCATCTTCTTTTTCTGATCACCCATGAGACAGGTTGTTTTCTCATCTGTCTTATATCTGCGTTGTTATTGAATTTGCTTCACTTTATATCGAGTATTTTCCTGAGGCATTTGTTTTCAAAAGAGTCTAATCTGTTGTTTACGATAAATAGTGCATAAGTATACAACTATACACTAATTATTGTGTATAAGTATATAACTATACACGAAGCACTGCAGTAAAGCTGTGATACTAGAATATATAAAATAGGAAAAAAGTAGGAGCAGCTTTATTACTTAACGATTACATAGTTGTGATTTCGGCGTGAGCTTTAATCATACAAAAACATACAGGACGAAGAAGCAGAGAGAGGAGATAAAGTATAGATTCACATGAATACTATTTTTAAAAAATTTTTTTAAAGAGTACTTAGCTGTAAATTGTAAGGTGTGACTTGTCCGGCGGTGTGTGTCAGGAATGGATTTAGTAGAACGTGGAGACTTTAAATAGAGACCTGTGACATGTGGTCGGTGGGTTGTAACTGGGGGTGGTGGATGGGAACCGGGGAAGGGAGAGAGAGTGTGTGATGCAATATTGACCTAGCTAGGAGAAGTTGAAACAAATGATTGGGGAAGAGGGGTTGCAAAGTGATGCTGTGAGGAAGTTTGAAAAGTAAGAAGGGGTGGATTTAGTGGAGAGGTACTGTAATGATTGAAGAGAATGTTACGTGTAACTATACAGCGAGTTTAACTCATGTGGTTCCAGCGTCCCATACTTTTGAATGCAGCGGTTCTCAAGTGCCAGGCGGCTTGTGTCATCTGCGTGACATTGTTTGATGGTTGTTACCAGAAAATCAGATTTGCCTCTGTGGTTGGGGCCATTGAAATGATTTGAGACTGGTTTCGAAGCATGCTGGGTGATGTCGTACAGATATTTTTGCATGCGGTCCCCTAATCTGAGGCAAATCTCACCAATATATGTTATCCTGCATCTTTTGCAAGCGATGACATATATCACATTACGGGACTCGCATGTGAATCCCTCATGAAGAGTGAGGATAGTTTTGGGAAAGATGATTGTTTTCGTTTCCCAGACTACCGGGCAGGTAACGCAGCGAGGGCGGTTACATTTTCTGGTGCCAATATATGTAAGGTTCTGCTTCAAGTGGCTGTGGACAAGGATGTCCTTAAGGTTTGGCTCACGTTTGTGATCCACCCCTATTGGCATACAAACGTGAGCCAAACCTTAAGGACATCCTTGTCCACAGCCACTTGAAGCAGAACCTTACATATATTGGCACCAGAAAATGTAACCGCTCTCGCTGCGTTACCTGCCCGGTAGTCTGGGAAACGAAAACAATCATCTTTCCCAAAACTATCCTCACTCTTCATGAGGGATTCACATGCGAGTCCCGTAATGTGATATATGTCATCGCTTGCAAAAGATGCAGGATAACATATATTGGTGAGATTTGCCTCAGATTAGGGGACCGCATGCAAAAACATCTGTACGACATCACCCAGCATGCTTCGAAACCAGTCTCAAATCATTTCAATGGCCCCAACCACAGAGGCAAATCTGATTTTCTGGTAACAGCCATCAAACAATGTCACGCAGATGACACAAGCCGCCTGGCACTTGAGAACCGCTGCATTCAAAAGTATGGGACGCTGGAACCACATGAGTTAAACTCGCTGTATAGTTACACGTAACATTCTCTTCAATCATTACAGTACCTCTCCACTAAATCCACCCCTTCTTACTTTTCAAACTTCCTCACAGCATCACTTTGCAACCCCTCTTCCCCAATCATTTGTTTCAACTTCTCCTAGCTAGGTCAATATTGCATCACACACTCTCTCTCCCTTCCCCGGTTCCCATCCACCACCCCCAGTTACAACCCACCGACCACATGTCACAGGTCTCTATTTAAAGTCTCCACGTTCTACTAAATCCATTCCTGACACACACCGCCGGACAAGTCACACCTTACAATTTACAGCTAAGTACTCTTTAAAAAAATTTTTTTTAATAGTATTCATGTGAATCTATACTTTATCTCCTCTCTCTGCTTCTTCGTCTTGTATGTTTTTGTATGATTAAAGCTCACGCCGAAATCACAACTATGTAATCGTTAAGTAATAAAGCTGCTCCTACTTTTTCCTATTTTATACAACTATACACAAACTACTGCAGTAAAGCTCTGATATCAAAATGTATAAACTAGGAAAAAAATAGGAACAGCTTTATTATTTAACGAGTACAAATACTACTTTTTTCCTAGTTTATACATTTTAATTTGTTGTTTATTTCTTTAGTTGTTTTCCAGCTTTCACACGCATAAATGATGGTTGATATTACATTTGAATTGAATAATCTTAACTTGGTTTTTGTGCTTATAACTTTTGAATACCATATATGTTCTCAAGATTCTTGAAGATCAATGCTGCTTTTTGGTGTCACTATCCTGATCTGTGTGTGACAGAATTCCTAAAATTCTGCACCTTTTTTATGGTATAAGGGAGTTAAACAAGGATTAATTTAGTAGTTTGGCGTTATGGTTAATGCCCTTATAATATTTTTATAGTGCAGGTCAACATGAGGTCAATCTTGACACTTTAAAATCCCGAGATTTATGATTATGTTTAATGAACTTTATATCCCGAGATTTATGATCATGTTTGATTAACTTTACTTTGACATGTTTTTTATAGCAAGTTAAATTTGGGTTGCTTTTTTAAGAAACTTGTCCAAGGTTAATTTTTGCACGGAGTTTAGACTTTTTTGATGAACAGAAAGGTAGAAATCTTGACCCACGAGTTTTGTGTTCCATGGGATGGAAATTTCTGGAAGATATAGAAATTGTAGGGGATATTTAAGGACTGGGATTTTTTTTTTGTTTGTTTGTAAGAGGATTATGATTATTATTATGATAATTTTTTGTGAGATTTTTGTGAGATTTTGATATTTTTTTAATAGAGATCTTTTCAAGTGTTATGATTGAATTAGACTCATTATGAGTTGTGAATACGTTGGGATGATTCTGTTCAGATGATTATAAGATTATGTCTTGAAGATTTTGAGTGAGTTAACATCATTGTGTGTAATGGGTTAGAAAGCATTCTATGAAGGTGACAGAACTGTGCTCTCTGAAGTTGTGTCAGCATTATTTTTGGGATGGAAAGGCTTTCATTGAGAATGTAAGTTGGTTGTTGTATTTTTTCCATCATGCTGTACGTCTGTCAGTTTATCTGAGTGTGAGTGTTGCTCACTCCTTTCCTTATATGGCAAACGAGCTCTAGTCAAGGTTAGGAGTGGCTTGATTATCTATTACAATCTATAGTTTCAACATTCTCACTGATCACCACCCATTCTTTTCATAATAAACATTTAGTTTATTTCATCTCACTTAAAATCAGGTGTCAGTGATTCTCAAACTGTTGTATGTTTGTGTAACCTGTACATTTAGAATTCTGAGAGAGTAGTTCATTGAAATCTATAATAGTAAAGTACTCAGCAGTAGTCAGGATACTATTATATATATAGCTGCCGAGATATGCAGATTGGTTAACTTCTTCAACAGCTGTTCCTTCTACAAATGTCAGTATCATATGAGTTTGAACTAAAAGGGTACACTAATTAAATAAACATACATTATAGCTGAACTCGAAGAGTAAATTAATAAACATGTGATTAAAAAAAAATAAAACTGATGAGCTACAAACAAGCTATAAAAGAAATGACGACTGCAATAAAGCTAGTACTAATAGCGAAAATATGTGTACGAGGTGTATGGTTCAGTTTTACAAAACAATAGAGAGAGTGGAGAAAGTGGGCAGAAACAAGAATGCCAGAAAGTAAGATGAGCACATATAAATGAAGAACATACAGCAATCCAATTTTTCGGCAAACGTTTTTTCAAGGATCACATAAACACACACACATACACACTCACACCCGATAATCAGTCAGTCATTTGCATGTCGTTTGTATAACTTTGCCACCCTAACATCTCTCCTGTAAGTTTCTCGGTTGTAAGCAAGATGCCATGCTGCTGATGCATCCATCTGCAGATCATCAACGATGTCTTGTCGCCATCTTCGCCTTGTTTTACCTCTTTCTTTTTCCTATTATGTATCCTTCCAAGGCGGTCTTCACAACCGATAAACACACGAAAAACAGATGTAAAATTAACAAAATTGGGAATATCTTGTATTTATCATTGTCTTGTATTTATCATTTTCAAATATCTTGTATTTTATTATTTTTGCTTTCATGTACACTTATTGAACTAATATTTTAAGAGACCCATTATCATCACAGTCGTCACCATTAAATGACATAGCAGCTGACAGTGGTAACTATACTACTCCGTAATTATGTGGTTTTTTTGTTTTTGCGTAGTCTAGTGTCATCATTACTGAGTGAAGCTATCCCACTAAGCCATTCACTATACGCTTTTATTTACAAACTGATAACTGTATACGTTCTTTGGAAAGTATGACGGTTTCTCTTTGTTCTCCATTCGTGGTTTTTTTTAAAAATCGGAATATGTAATATTTTCTCCTCTAATATGAAGAGACAGTAAGTGGAAAGGGGGGGGGGGGGGTATGACTGGTCTGGTCTGTCACAGTTTTAAATAACAAACGTCAATATGTAGGGGCCTTCCCATCCCTCGTCATTTACTTGACGTATTTGGATGAAGGACAATTTTAAAACTGGAGAGTGCAACGTTAACTTACCTTTCGCCACACTATTTTTTTTTAAAAAACCTGCTCAATCATAATGGTGCGCAAGTTTAACGAAAATAACAAAATTATTTAATACTTCAATGATTCAAAACATTGGCCTTTCAGTTACAACTGCTGGAAAAGGTACAAATTCTAATGTGGATGTATTATATAACTTTAACGCTGAATTGGACGATTGATTACAAGTTGTACAATTATTGTCGTAGCCGTATATTTGAAGTGAAAGCACATACGAGATCCGCTCCATATTGTTATCAACAATTTGAGATCTGCATTCAGGTTTGTTGCATTTCCCATTTGCATTTTTTTAAAGTAGACATTTAAGAAAATAGGATATTGCATGTTTTAAACTCTCTGTGAAACTGAAACACTACTTAGATTAAAAAAAAAAAAATTGGCTACAGCATGTAGCTCAGTATTGCAGGAAACTATATTGTTGAGAGCGGAACAACAACACAACTCCTTCAGATCAGCAGAGAAAGTACCCCCCCCCCCAACAATTGTTTCAGCCCTATTAAACTCCTGACACTCTTTGAGGGGGTAGGGGTCCCCCTGGGTCATGACTCCCAAAGATCTTGGGAGTTGTTGCTTTTCCGTCTCGGAATTGAACCCGCGTTCTTTCAATTGGCACTGCATTTCGAAGTACATCTTAACGATTCACCTAAGAAGGACAGGTATTAGATGTGACAAGCGAAATTACTTAAGTTCTCAATGCTTGTTTCGCATACTCCACAGCCAGCATGATGGCTTTTCTACTGATTCTGAAAGGCTAATAATCTTTTCGCTACCCCTTCTACAGCTATCACTTTTGCCTTGATTCCTGGCCCATGCCTTTGTTGTTTAAGCAGATCACTATACTCCTCACATTTGAATAAATGCTATTCCTCTGTTCTTGTTTCACATGGAACCGTACGCTCGATCATTATTAGTTCCTGTTTTGCTATGGAGTACACCACAATGTCCGGTCGCATTCCAGTGTTCTTGATGGCAGTCGGGTATTAATTTCTCTCTGGTAAATTCGCTACCACATCCCAGTCGTTTGCACCATCTAGCAGTTTAGGAAAGGGAAATGTTCCTGGTTTCAATATTCGATGTCGTTCCAGCGCCTGTGAAGTACTTAAGTAGGGCTTTAATTCTTTTGTTGTTGTTTGCTGTATCTTTTGCCATGTCTACAATAGCTACTAGTTCCTGTCGTTGTGTTCCTCCGGTGTGCGGCCACATGTAGCGTCCTTGTGTAAACAGCCTGCTGTTAGCGTTCAGGACATTAGGCTGTGAACATTATTTAGTATATAGGTTTTGCAAAGATATTTGCAAAACCTATATTTCTATTAGTTCAGGATATGTCTTGGTAGGGGAGCCATCGTGTGGGTTTGTAGATGTGTTGTTCTTGATACTGAAGTATATACATTGTTATTGTGGTGGCCTGGTTAGCTCAGTGGTTAGACGCTCGGTTTACAAATCCGGTGGCACCGGGTTCAGTCCCAGCAGTGGTACTTGCTGTATGATATATGGTTGTTGGCTATGACCCCATCGAGCACTCCGGACTCAATTAGGTTGGTTGTATAAGAGGATGGTTATTAGAGATGATTTCATAAGGATGATAGTATGTGCTGGGTGCACCCATAGGTATGTATGGCAAGGTTGTAGTATGAGTTGGGATGGTGTTAATATATATATTTATATTCAGATGATGTGGATTGACATACAATAATGCTTTGGTCTATGCTCATAAAATGATATGATTTACTGATGTAAGAGACATTGAATGATGGTTCAATTATGCATATTCTTTTGTCATAAGTTGATGTCGTTGCCATGCACATATAGTATATATGTAATGTTGAGATTTGGTATGCTTATTAACAGCTGTTCTTAATAAGGAGGGACCGTGTGATATATTTTAGTCTTTATGATAAAGGTGTTATGATGGCCCTCACTCTTTTGATAATGCTTTACTTGTGTGTGATGTTGATATTCAATGCATTATTGAATATATGTATGTGTACATATTTAATTGTTGATTGCTGATTTTCTTATGACAACGAAGGTTGATATGACCGAAGATTACTGATTTGCATGTTTTGGGTTCAGTGATGTATTGTCATGCCATTGTTTTTTATGTTATATATATATATATATATATATATATATATATATATATATTCTGTGGTCCTTATGTGTATAACGTGGTATGAACAATTATTAGTATTGTGTGTGCTCATAATGATTGTCTTGATATTTTGTCATAATAAACTTATTTTGTTAGTTGTTTTACACATGAAGATGTTTATTTTTTATTTGGTCTGTGAGATGATGAGGAAGCAGAGTAGTGGCAGTATCTGTAGGCTGAACTGTGGCGAAACAAGGATCCGGGAATCGGAATGGTTGTGGGCAGATTTTCTTTAAATTTTAGGTTTGGAGGCACATTACCTTTTGTACCATTGGAAGAAAATGCATTACTTAATTAACACTCTCATAAGTCCCTCACTATCTTTCTTACATTTGGGGTAATGATACTCTGCATGCTGACAGCACGTGGTCCAAAGTTTGTCTTTCGTTGCAGAGGAGGCACTTTGGGTCCTCTCATGCACCCCATTTGTGTAGGCTGGAGCCTGTAGGCAGAAGGTCACAGGCAGATTTTATGATGAAGCCGAGTCTCAGGGGTGTCGTTTTCCAGATGCCATTCCATGTTAGTGATCTCTGCAGGATTTCCTCCCATGTTGTCCATTGGCCTTGCTGTGCCTGTTGGATTGCCTTCTGGACCCGCTTATCATCCTCTGAATTGCTTACTTTCCTGATGGTCATATCCCTTCTTTCTTTACAGGAGGCTTTGACCACCATTTGATTTCACTATGACCAAATCCTCTTCTGTTGGTCTGAGTGTATCCTATTACTTCTTAGTTACTGTCACTAAAGTTCTGTTACCCTTGCCTTGTGTTCTTCATCTCCATCTCCTTAGTTACAGTCATTAAAGTTCTGTTACCCTTACCTTATGTTCTTCATCTCTTTAGTTACTGTCACTAAAGCTCTATTACCCTTGCCTTGTGTTCTTCATCTCCATCTCCTTAGTTACAGTCACTAAAGTTCTGTTACCACTGCCTTATGTTCTTCATCTCCTTAGTTACAGTCACTAAAGTTCTGTTACCACTGCCTGTGTTCTCCATCTCCTTAGTTACTGTCACTAAAGTTCTGTTACCACTGCCTGTGTTCTCCATCTCCTTAGTTACTGTCACTAAAGTTCTGTTACCCTTGCCTTCAAAGTTTCAATTTCAGAAATTGATGAACGGAACACTTTGTCCTTTGTATACTTCCATAAGCAGGTATACAAATAGGACATTGTTAAGAGAGGCCAAATTAACAGGCATAAAATCCTTTGATGAGGATGAAAGACTCGCCGAAGACAGGAAAAATTGGCGAACTACTCTGAGAGCCCTATGTGACGTTTAACGGCACGGGAAGGATATAAGATATAAGATAAGATACCTCCATAAAAAATGGTTTTAACATCAGCTTGTCTCATTCATGCTAATTTCAGTATTTCATTCTTCCTTCTTTTACACACCTAAAACTCAAAATTTACAAACTGCTTCCTTGTTAAAGAAAAAAATTAAAACTGATATCAGTACCGACTGTCAGATTTGAGCTAGCATCTCATATAGCATTTAGTATCCAGAGTGTCCCAAAAGTTATTATACTAGTTTAAATTTTAATAATTTAATTAATACTCTCCAATGATTTTTTGGGGATATCTTGTATATAATTTGTAGTGCTTTAAAACTTTTATAATAAAAAATAATTATATTCCTATGACTGCAACAGTCAGCTTTTCTCCAAAACATGAACAGTGTTCAGAACAATTCATGACATTGTCACTGACGGGTATTGAAAGACCAAACTGCATTAATTATCATACAAAAAATACTTTCAAGCTTTTTCTTTTTCTGAATTGAAAAGCAAGTGTGCACACATACTTCTCATTTGTCTTTCTCTGTGTTGTTCTTTAATTCGTTCCAATTTATAGCAAGTTTTTTCCTGAGGCATTTGTTTTCAAACGAGTCTAATTTCTTGTCTATTTCTTTGGTTTTGTTTTCCAGCTTTCACATGCATAAATGAGGGTGGATATTACACTTTAATTGAATAATCTTAGCTTGGTTTTTATGCTTACAAACTTATGAATGCCATATGTTCTCAAGATTGAAGGCTGCTTTTGCAATTCTAACTTCCTTTCTGGTGTCACCATCCTGGCCTATGTAGCTGCCAAGATATGTAAGTTGGTTTACTTCTTCAACAGCTGTAGCTGTTCCTTCTACGTATATTTTTCCTTCTTGATTAATGGGTAGTTTAAGTAGTTTGTTGCTGTTTTCTTTTTTTTTTGGGGGGGGGGGGGGGGGGGGGGGGGGGAAATCAAGATCTTCTAGTTAGGTCCCATGTACTCAATCAATGGCTGTTTTACCTGTGCAACATTTTTTTCATTATGAAGTGTATGGCAATTCTAAAAACCAAAGGAGATAGTTTACATCCTTGTTTCATGCCTATGTCAATCTGGAACCATTTGCTCGTTCCTTCTTCAGTTCCTTACATATATACAAATCAAAAGCATGAAAAGAAATTTCTTCTTCCCTGGAACTGCGAGCTGATGTTTTTTGCAGCTGATGTTGTGAAGATGTTGAGCATCATGTCATGTTGGGAGCGGATTACGGCGGCTGTTTTTTCAATCTCTGATTGGAGCTAAAAAGCAAGAAGTGTGTAGTACTTCTTAGATAGACTCCATACCAATGTGAGGTGTTGCGATCCCTGTCCGTTAGCCAGGTTAGGCCAGTTACAGGGGGTATCAATAAGTTTAAGCTAGTTACAGGGGGTATCAATAAGTTTAGGCCAGTTACAGGGGGTATCAATAAGTTTAGGCCAGTTACAGGGGGTATCAATAAGTTTAGGCCAGTTACAGGGGGTATCAATAAGTTTAGGCCAGTTACAGGGGGTATCAACAAGTTTAGGCCAGTTACAGGGGGTATCAATAAGTTTAGGCTAGTTACAGGGGGTATCAATAAGTTTAGGCCAGTTACAGGGGGTATCAATAAGTTTAGGCCAGTTACAGGGGGTATCAACAAGATTAGGCCAGTTACAGGGAGTATCAACAAGTTTAGGCCAGTTACAGGGGGTATCAACAAGTTTAGGCCAGTTACAGGGGGTATCAATAAGTTTAGGCCAGTTACAGGGGGTATCAACAAGTTTAGGCCAGTTACAGGGGGTATTAATAAGTTTATGCCAGTTACAGGGGGTATCAACAAGTTTAGGCCAGTTACAGGGGGTATTAACAAGTTTAGGCCAGTTACAGGGGGTATCAACATAGAGGTAGAGCAGGGTATTAGTCGCTATGATTCGCTAACCCTGAGGCTAGCATGTCAGCTATGATGCGCTAACCTGAGGCTAGCATGTCAGCTATGATTCGCTAACCCTGACACTGGCATGTCAGTTATGGGTAACTGATTGTCAAACAGGACAGCGTCTTCGCTTTTAAAAAAAGCATAATTAATTTCATGATTGTATCATCTGTTTTAGTTGTGCAAACAAGAAAAAGCAACATTTAAATTATGTTATGTTGTTCATCCATTGTCTTCGATGATGACCACAGCTTCATCTTGGTCTAAATAGGGTGATGTGTATCCGTGCCTGACCAACTAGCCCTAAATGGGCTTTAAAAGTTTAACTACACACGGAACATACATGTCCAGATTCAGTTGTGGATGCTTGTGCAGCCTTGGCTTTTCGCATTGCGCGTTTTTGCTGGGCACTTTCAATTCTTGAGTTCTCAGCTCTCTGGGCACCCAGAGTGGTTATAGTCCTCCATAATGGGCGGATTTGTGCTTTGGACTCACAAGAGTTTGTGTCTATCCCGAAGGCCTTGAGTGAAGTTTTGAGCGTATCCTTCTATCACTGTTTGTGCCTTCCTGCTTTCCGTTTTTCGTTCAGAAGTTCCCCATATAGGAGCTGTTTGAGCAGTCGAGTGTTACTCATTCTGACCACATGCCCTGTCCAACAGATTTGGGCTTTTTGAAGCATTGTATAGATGCTTGGAATTTTAGCTCTTGTGAGAACTTCAGTATCAGGAATCAGTTGCTGCCATTTGATGTTTAGTATTCTCCTGAGACAGCCTAGATGGAAATGATTTAGTTGTTTTGCATGTCTACTGTAGACTGTCCATGTTTCGGCTGCATACACTAGTGTGGCCAGAACGACAGCTTTATAGACCTTTAACTTGGTGGCTGCATACATTAGTGTGGTCAGAACGACAACTTTATAGACCCTTAACTTGGTGGCTGCATACATTAGTGTGGTCAGAACGACAACTTTATAGACCCTTAACTTGGTGGCTGCATACATTAGTGTGGTCAGAACGACAACTTTATAGACCCTTAACTTGGTGGCTGCATACATTAGTGTGGTCAGAACGACAGCTTTATAGACCTTTAACTTGATGGCTGCATACATTAGTGTGGTCAGAACGACAGCTTTATAGACCTTTAACTTGGTGGCTGCATACATTAGTGTGGTCAGAACGACAACTTTATAGACCTTTAACTTGGTGGCTGCATACATTAGCGTGGTCAGAACGACAACTTTATAGACCTTTAACTTGGTGGCTGCATACATTAGCGTGGTCAGAACGTCAACTTTATAGACCTTTAACTTGGTGGCTGCATACATTAGCGTGGTCAGAACGTCAACTTTATAGACCTTTAACTTGGTGGCTGCATACATTAGCGTGGTCAGAAAGACAGCTTTATAGACCTTTAACTTGGTGGCTGCATACATTAGCGTGGTCAGAACGACAGCTTTATAGACCCTTAACTTGGTGGCTGCATACATTAGTGCGGTCAGAACGACAGCTTTATAGACCCTTAACTTGGTGGCTGCATACATTAGTGCGGTCAGAACGACAACTTTATAGACCCTTAACTTGGTGGCTGCATACATTAGTGTGGTCAGAACGACAGCTTTATAGACCCTTAACTTGGTGGCTGCATACATTAGTGTGGTCAGAACGACAGCTTTATAGACCTTTAACTTGGTGGCTGCATACATTAGTGTGGCCAGAACGACAGCTTTATAGACCTTTAACTTGGTGGCTGCATACATTAGTGTGGCCAGAACGACAGCTTTATAGACCTTTAACTTGGTGGCTGCATACATTAGTGTGGTCAGAACGACAGCTTTATAGACCTTTAACTTGCTGGTAACGCCGAGTTCTCTTATTTCCCATACATTTTTTTTCGTAGCCTCCCAAATGCTGCGCTTTCTTTAGCTATTCTGTTGCTGATTTCAGCATCAAGACTGACTGCCCTAGAAAGGATACTGCCAAGATAAGTGAAAATTTCTACGGATTTTAGCTTTTGTCCCCTTATCACGATTTCCGGGTCAGTGTTTTCTTTGCTGGAGGCGGGTTGACATGCGACTTCTGTTTTTCCAATGTAAGGCCAAATTTCGTCCGGATTAATAGATATGCCAGACTATTTATTTCGGTAAATTGATGGCTAAACTGCATTATGTTAAAATTCTCTCTGTACTCAAACACACCCAAGTACACTTAACTAAGCACTCACACACACACAACACACTAAGTTTTATTTACGTCTATTTCCAATCCTATTTCCAACGTTTATAAACGTTGTTTCCAACGTTTCTAAACGTTGGTGAACGTTTCTAAACGTTGGTGCGTACACTAGTTTAATATTTATGTTTATTGGTCGTCCTTTCAGTTGGGCTAGTAGGACTCGGTTTGAGATGTTCAGATATCCCACGATTGTCCTTGCTGTTTGTTCGTCAAATATTATTCCTACTCCTCGTTCATGTTTCTCACTTCCTGAATATATTATTGTATATTTATCAGAGTTTATCTTCTCTGCAACTGTCCATCTAACTTTACTCATTCCTAATATGTTGATCTTCTTCCTTTCTATTTCCCTTTTTACATTTTCTAATTTTCCAGCCTGGAATAGAGTTCTAACATTCCATGTTGCTATTTTGAACTTGTTAGTTTTGCCACCAGTAGCTTGATGACGATCTGGCCTTACCTGTGGCTCAAGAGCTGCCCTACCGGACGAGGATGTTCCAAAGGAACATCCATTAACGTCGTTCATGATGAATCTATTACTCTGTTCAAGGATGACTATTCTTGGGAACTACAACAGTGGTTTTCCGTTGCCTTCTGCCGGTTTGTGTACGGACTCTCCCCTAGCCTTTGGACTCCCTGTCCTGTCCGCAAGGCAGAGGGAGCGAGAGATTTTAAGGCAACTCTTGCCCGCCTGGTATTACCTTCACTGAGCACATGAGACATGCAGGAAATTCTCTACTATGGAGAGCGGAACAACAATACAACTCCTTCAGATTATCAGAGGAAGTACCCCACCTCAGACAAGTGTTTCGGCCCTATTAAACTCCTGACACTCTAAGGAGGGGGGTGGGCCCCTCTGGGTCATGACTCCCAGAGGTCTTGTGAGTTGTTGCTTTTTTTGTCTTGGGACTGAGTTGGCACTGCACTTTTGAAGTGCGTCTTTAGCGATTTAGCCACAGAGGACTGGTACTGGCCGCGACACAGCCAGCATGAAGCCTTTTCTGCTGTTTCTGAAAGCCCTTGCTCTTGTTTGTCCCTTTATGCCAAGTTGCTTACATAGGTCGTATGCTGATGTTGCTCCAAATCCTCTCGCTCCCACTTCTACAGCTATCACTTTTGCTCTGACTCCTGCCCCCTGCCTCAGTTGCTTGACCAGGTCATTGTACTTCTCACATTTGAACAGATGTTACTCCTCTATTCTTGTTTCGTACGGAACCGTAAGCTAAATCATTATTAGTTCCTATTTTTCTATGGAGTACACTACAATGTCCGGACGCACTCCTGTGTTCTTAATAGCAGTCGGGTATTCTCTTCTTCCTGGTGGGTCCGCTATCACATCCCAGTCATTTCCACTATCTAGCAGTGATGGTAAGGGAATGTCCCTGATTTCAATACTCGATGTCGTACCAGCGCCTATGAAGTATTTAGGTGGGATCTCAATTCTTTTGCTGTTATTTGCTTTATCTTTTGCACTGTCTACTAGTTCCTGCAGCACTCTGTTATACCGCCAGGTGTAGTGTCCTTGACCTAATGATACTCTACATGCTGACAGCACATGTTCCAATGTTTGCCTTTCGTTGCAGAGAGGAGACTTTGTGTCTTCTGATAAACCCTATTTGTATAGGTTGGAGCCTGTAGGCAGAAGGTCATAAGTAGCTCTGATGATGAAGCTGAGACTCAAGGGAGCCATTTTCTAAATGTCATTCTATGTTAGTGATCTCTGTAGGACTTCCTCCCATGTTCCTCTGACCTTACTGTATCTGTTGGATTGCCTTCTGGGCCCGTTTATCATCCTCTGAATTCCTTACTTCGCTGATGATCATATCCCTTCTTTCCTTACAGGAGGCATTTGACTACCATTTGATTTCACCGCGACCAAATCCCCTTCTGTTGGTCTGGTTGTATCCTTTTACTTCTTTCAGCTCCTGTGTTTCCATGGCTGCGGTCACTTCCTCACTTACTTTCCACTTTCGTCAAGTTTTAAGTGTTGGCTGCACTTCTCGTACTACTGGATCTGTAGATTCTTGTAGCATCATTGCAAGTCTTGTCTTTCCTACCTTGTATTATTCGACCACAGATTTGAATGGCAGCTGCAGTTTGCTCTTCTTGCAGTATAGTGCTACATCAGTTAACCCTGGTGGTACACCCAGCCACTTTCTTATGGATTTATTTATCTTTCTTTCGACTGTCTCTACTGTGCTGGTACTTACTTCGTAAATGAGTAGTGGCCACATCAATTTTGGAATCAGCATGAACTTTTGCCTAACTGGGGTAAAGCCGGTGCGACCATCCCCAACCCAGCGCATCGCAGGTGGCGGATGGTGAAAGTTCTCCAGATATGGAGGATCCCTGTGAATAAGAATGTACCCAAATAAGCAGGCGCGGACCAACTGGCGGTAGACTCTGAGAGCGAGGTGGGGTAGTAGGTGGCTCTACTACTCCTATAAAGTGCCTCAGGTGCTCAGTGAAGGGAATACCAGGCGGGTAAGAGGAGCCTTAAAACCTCTCGCTCCCTCTGCCTTGCGGGTAGGACAGGGAGTCCAAAGGCTAGCGGAGAGTCCGTACACAAACCGACAGAAGGCAACGGGAAACCACTGTTGTAGCTCCCAAGAACAATTATGCTTATTCAGAGTAATAGATGTGTCATGAACGACTTTAATGGATGTTCCTTTGGAACAGCCTCGTCCGGTAGGGCAGCTCGAACCACAGGTAAGGCCAGATCGTCATCAAGCTACTGGTGGCAAAACTAACAAGTTCAAAATAGCAACATGGAATGTTAGAACTTTATTCCAGGCTGGAAAATTAGAAACTGTAAAGAGGGAAATAGAAAGTAAGAAGATCTGCGAGAACAATACAGTGTTATTATAACAAATAGATACAATGCAATAGCAAAGATAAATAGTATAGATGAACAATGGGAAATGTTAAGAGATTCTATCCACCAAACTGTTAAGGAGATAATACCACCGAAAAAAGAAGCCTCTAAAATAAATGGATGACAGACGACATCTTAGGACTGATGGACAAGAGGAGGAGGAGTAAAAATAACGAGGAAAAATATAGCAAGATAAATAAAGAAATAAGACGCAAATGCAGAGAAGCAAAAGAAGTGTGGTTAAATGAACAGCGCAGACAGATAGAGGACTCTCATAATAAAGACAGCAAAAACATGCACAAACGAATTAGTGAACTCACAGGCAGGAAAACAAAATATACCACAGGATGCCCGAAATCGAAAGAAGGTAAAATGTTAATGGAAAAGAAGACATTGTGGACAGGTGGACAAAGTATATCGGTGAGCTATATGGAGGAGAAAGACCAGAATTAACACCAGATACTGAAAACTGTGATGGACCACCAATACTTGAAGATGAAATCATAGATGCCATCAAACACACGAAGAAAGGAAAAGCGACTGGGCCTGATAATATAACAATAGAAGAAATAGAGGCACTAGAGGAGACAGGAATAAAAATAATAACCAAGTTACTGAATGACAATTACAACAGTGGTTATATTCCAAGTTTCTATTGCCTTCCTCTCTCTCCGCTTCTTCGCTATGATTGGCTATATCGGGAATCTTTTGTCTGTTGGCAACGTTTTTGTTTTTTTTTCCTCCTCCTTCTTCCACACACAATTAAGCTTTGCTGAGAGCAAGACGCTTCAGATAAGTTATATATGTTTGTATTTTGTTTTTGCATGTATCCTCGAATAAGGCTCACGCCGAAATATCGGATGTTGTATGTTTTCCATTTATACATTCTCATACTTTATATTCGTTTTTTTCTCACCTTGCTCACTTCCTCCCTCACTTTGTAAAACTGCACCATACACCTCTATCTACCTTATTTATATTAACCAGTTTTACTGCAGTCGCCATCCCTTTTATCTGTTATATTCCAAGTGACCTGATTAAATCCACGTTAAATCCACACTACCAAAGAAACTAGGTGCAAAGGAATGTGATGACCACCGGACTATCAGCCTCTTGTGTCACATAACGAAGCTACTTCTGAGAATCATTATGAGAACAAGGAAAAAGATAAAAATGGAAATAGCAGATGAACAGTTTGGATTTGTTGAAGGAAAGGGAACACACAATGCCATTTATGCTTTACGAACACTAACAGAAAGAGCTTTAGAAGTACAGAAAGATCTCTACTTATGCTTCATTGATTACACCAAGGCATTCGACAAGGTGAAACATAATGAAATTATTAAAATGCTTGAAGACATCAATATAGACGGCAAAGACCTGAGGATTGTAAAACATCTATACTGGCAGCAAGAAGCAGCAATTCGAGTTGAAAATAGAACTGGAAAATATCAACCGATAAAACATGGGGTGCAACATGGATGTGTACTATCTCCAGACCTTTTTTTTTTCTCTGTACAGTGAGAATATTCTAAGAATGATCATAACAGAACCAGGCATAAAAACTGGAGGATACAATATTAACAACCTTCCGTATGCTGACGACACAATACTGATAGCTGAGAACCAACAAGACCTGCAAAATCTCTTGGATAAAGTAGCCAAAGAAAGTGAACAGAAAGGCCTTACTTTGAACATCAAAAAGACAGAGACTATGTTTATATCTTAGAAACAAAATCCACCAATAGGCAGGTCTGCACAAAAATCATTGGAAGCAGCAGAAATATGGTTTATTAGAAGAATGTTGCGAATTCCTTTGACAGCAAAAATAACTAATGAAGAATGTATGAGAAGAGCTGGAGAGACAAAAAACCTTGTCAAAAAGATAAGAGAGACAATGTACTTTCATAGGACATGCAATGAGAAGAGGGGGCATTGAAAATATTATAACAACAGGAAAATAGAAGGAAGAAGATCAAGAGGACGACCAAGAAAAATTATTCTGAACAGTCTGACAGGATGGTGTGAAAGGAGATCACCAACTGAGCTGACGGCTTGCATGAAGGATCGTGTACTCTGGAGAAGCATAATAGCCAACGCCAGTCGGCACGACACCTGATGATAATGATGAAGAAATAGAGACACCATATTTTGAACTTCCCCAGTAGCTTTATACCTCGTTCTCTGAGATTATCGCCAGTTGGTCCGCGCCTGCTTATTCGGGTAAACCCTTATTCGCAGGTATCCTCATATCTGGAGGACTTTCACTATCCGCCACCTGTGACGCGCTGGGTTGGGGATGGTCGCCCCAGCTTTACCCAGATAAGGAGAGAGCGACGTGCAAAACAATAACCCCAGCCACACTAGCGATACGGACACTTACAAACTATCCATTCATACCCGTAAATTATGAACTGCTACTTCTTCTGCAATCGAGGTCGTCGGTCACATCAGATCTTGATCCCTGTTGATATGGCAAAGTCCGTAGTCGTCTCTAGATCTTGATCCCTGTTGACATAGCAAGTCCGTAGTCGTCTGTAGATCCTGGTAGGAGCGTCGTGCTTGTATCGGCTATTCTTTCATAATGAAGCGAGTATGAACTTCCTCTATCTTGAAGTGAAAGCTATTTGCAAAAGCATGACTGGAAGTTGTTGCCCGCAGCACCTGCCTGGCCTTTCACCGTGAATTATTCATACGATGACGGTGTGCCAAACAGAACAACACATAGCTCAAGAGTAACCTGAAGAGAACCAGACAGGGCACATGCTCTCCCGCTCGTTAAATTAACGCCCGGCGAGCCCCCAGTAACACTTCATTTTATCTGCCTGTACGGTGCTAGCATCAGTTTAGGTTTGTCACGGTGTTCTTCTTCTCCTTAGCTTTCTAGTGTATGTGAGTATGTCTGTGAGTGTGTGTATGTGAGTATGTCTGTGAGTGTGTGTTTGTGTGTCTGTATGTGGGTGTGTCTGTGAGTGTGTGTTTGTGTGTCTGTATGTGGGTGTGTCTGTATGTAGGTGTGTCTATGAGTGTGTGTTTGTGTGTTTGTATGTGTATGTGAGTGTGCTTGTGTGTCTGTATTTGTATGTGTGTGTATGTGAGTGTGTCTGAGTGTATGTGTGCGTGTTTTGAGAGGGGGGGAATGTATATGTTTCGCCCTTGATCACACACACACACACACACATACATATATATACTAACTCGCAAATGCCTGTTACAAAAAAAAACAACTAAATGCGACAGTAATTTGAAAACTTTTAGTTTTTGAACCTACATTATTCCCCTATTTCTCAACTTAATCCCCGCCAACATTGACACATTTGTCCCATCGTGTAATCAGTGATGCAATACCCATGGCGTAAAAATCGGGAGTCCGATTTCTGAACCATTTTATTTTATTTCTGTTTCCACCTCATCGTCACTCGAGAATCTTCTCCCGCCAAGGTGGTTTTACAATGGACCAAACAGGTGAAAATTACTTGGAGCTAAGTCAGGACTATAGGGTGGATGTTACTCGTCTATCAGCTCTGATAATCTCATTCACACGTTGGACAGTTACATCTGTTGCAATCTGAACAGGACGGTCAAGTCGGACTTTGTCAACAATTTCGGTGCGTCCCTGAGAAAATTCTTTTACCCAGTTATAGACCGCTTTACGTGATAAACACTTTTCAGCATAAACTGTAATCATTTCCTTATGAATGTCCTCAACTGAATGTCCCTTAGCCCACAAAAATCGCACTACATTTCCCTGTGCTTCTTTGGTACACACTAACAGTTGGGTAACCATTTTGTTATTGCTTTGCGCATGCGACGTAATTCCCAGCGCCCCCTACATACAACTGTTATAAAGTTGGATGATGATACTATCTAAGGATATATTTAAATACTACCTGATAACTGCCACTGATAAAATATTTCAATTTGCGAGTTACTTAGTGACTTCTCCTCGTATGTACTCTGGAGAAGCATAATAGCCAACGCCAGTCGGCACGGCACCTGATGATGATGAACTGGAGACGTCATATTTTGAACTTCCCCAGTAGCTTTATATCTCGTTCTCTGAGATTATCGCCAGTTTTTCCGCACCTGCTTATTTGCGTAATCCCTTAATGTGTGTGTGTGTGGTGTATGTGTGTGGTGTATGTGTGGTGTGTGTGTGTGTGTGGATGTGTGTGTGTGTGTGTTTGTGTGTTTTGGTTTTTTTTTTTAGAAATTTCACATCTGTTTACTTATAAAATAATTTCAGATTTTTCTGAAAGTCTGCACTTCTCAAAAGAAGTGCATCATCAATCCCTGGCAGGTATGTGAATTTCTAGTAATGATTTAGGCACTCTATTTATTAATGACCATAGTGTATTTCCGTACTGTGAGAAAATACGAGGGGCGTTCAGAAAGTAATGCACCAAATCGGTTTTCTCGGGAGCTGTTTATTCAAAAAGCATGAAATTTTTACAAAATATACATTGTTATGTCCTGTAAACATCGGTATTATTCAATATAATCCCCATCAACTTCTACGGATTTATGCCAGCGCGAAACAAGTCCTTGTATTCCTAGCCCGTACCAGATTTTCTCTTGATTATGTATACATTTCTTCGCTGCATGAATCATTCCTTTGTCATCTTCAAATCTTACCCCTCGGGGTGCATCTTTAAGTGGACCAAACAGATGAAAATCAGAGGGTACCAAATCGGGATTATAGGTTGGATGGGGTAGTACAGTCCAACTCAGTTTGGTGATTGCTTCCCGTGGTGCCAGACTTGTGTGAGGGCACGCACGTGAAGGAGAAACTGGTCTACTGGATTCTTGTGCGGCCGAACTCTGCGAAAACGTTGATTGAGTTTTTTTTCAATGTCTTAATGTAAGCTTGCGAACTGATTGTCTCTCCTCTTGGCATAACATCCACAAGAATCAAACCTTCAGTGTCCCAACAGACAGTGATCATGACATCTCTAACTGAAGGAGTTGTCTTGAATTTCTTTCTTCGTGGTAATTGCGGATGATACCACTTCCTTGACTGTCTTTTTGTCTCAGGTTCAAAGTGATGTGCCCAGGTTTCGTCACCTGTTACGATCTTAGCCAAAAAGTTCTCTCCCTCAGCATTGAAACTCTCCAATAATTCAGAAGACATTGCCTTCCTTTGCAATCGATGTCATTTGTGAGACTTCGAGGAACCCATCTTGCACAAACCTTAGAAAATCCGAGAGCTTTTATAACTGCATTTGTACTGACAGCTTTCAGGCCAATTGTTGAGTAGTGATACGCCTATCAGTAAGAATGCCCTCAACGCATTTCAACATTCCTGCCTTGGTGGCTGTGGCAGGACATCCCCAGCGCGGCCGATCATGCAACTTCTTATCTCCACTTATTGATTCTTTTATTCCCTGAACCCAGCGACAGACTGCAAAACTTCCATACACATCACATAGACGCTTGTGAATGTTCACAACAGTTTCCTTCTCTGCAACGAGAAATTCTATCAAAATCCACTGTTTATACTGCAAGTTGCTAACAGGCTCCATTTCAACAGTTAGGGTAGCCATATTCTTTTTCTGGTTGCAGTGCAATTTGGTTCACACAATCGGCACATGCCATTTTTCAAGTATTCAAAATTTCATCCTTCTATCTTCATTGTTAGCTGAAAAAAAAAAACCAGTGTGGTGCATTAGTTTCTGAAGGCCCGTCGTAGCACAATACTGTTATCTTTTTATCTGAAAGAACTCAAGATATTTTCAGTTATTATGAGTTAGAAAAGCCATTTTGTTTAATCTACAAGGAGGTATGCAGAAAAGAAGCATCAGAATGATGGACTGTGGACATGACAGGAAGTGACATGATGAATCTAATTTCAAGGACTGGAGAGCGATGAGGGTTGAGAACCAAATAGGAGCATTCCAAGAGTGAGACAAAGATGTGTTCTGTCTCCTGACCTCTCCACCTTGTACAGTGAAAACATAATGAGAAATATAGAGAACATGCCAGGAATATCAATTGGCAAGTACAATCTTCACAACCAAAGATACGCAGACGACACAGTTCTGATTGCTAAAAGTGAAGGGGATCTACAGGCTCTTGTGGACGTCGTGGTTCGTCAAAGGAAAAGTAAAAGTCTCAGCCTGAACAAAAAGAAGACTGAAGTGATGGTCATCTCAAAGAAAAGAATACCACCAAAATGTAGCATAACCATCGATGGCACAGAGCTGAAACAAGTTGATAGATTCAAGTACATAGGAACGATTATAACAATTGATGGAAGTGTCACAATGAAATAAAAAGCAGACGTGCTGTGGCCAAGTCAGCATTTCAGAAAATGAGAAACATCTTGTGCAACAGATTCACATCAGTAGAAACAAGATTCCGAGTACTTAAATGTTACATCGAGCCAATTTTGTTTTATGGGTGTGAAGCATGGCCCATGAATAAGTGAGTACAGCGAGAAATGGAGGCCATGGAAATGTGGTTTATAAGAAGGATGTTGAAGGTACCATGGACAGCAAAGAAAACCACTGAAGAAGTCTTAAGAGGCTGGAGTTAAAAAGCAAATTATGGCAAAGATCAGAGGCAGACAAGCGTAATTTACATGACATTTCCTGAGAAGAGGAAAATTGGAACACACTGTGGCAACTGGAAAATTTGAAGGAAGAAGAGGCAGAGGAAGACAGAGAGAGAAGTTACTGGATGGGCTGTCAGCATGGCTAGGAAGAAAGTCACCGGCATTAGATTCTTTTATCTCTAAGTCATGAGATGTCACTGAAGTAAGATCCATATTCTTTTAGAAACCTTGTAGCAATAATAATCCTTCATATGTGCACATTAGTTGAAGATCAGAACAGATGTGCTGAAAAACAGATTTAAAGAATACAAATTGGCACAGTATTCTTTAAGACTTTTAAATTCACTGAAGTATTAAACACACATAATTTCTACTTGGTTACAGTATGTAAATCTCATCCAGTACCTTTATGTTAAGCATATGCTTAAAATTCTAACATCTCATATCTTGGAGCCAAGAGAGAAAAGGAAAAAAATTAATTAAATATTTTCCTCACAATTTTTTTTCAAGATTTTCATTTTAACAAGGGCCTGTTAGATGTTCTGCCAAACTTTAGATGATCTGCAGAACTTTAGATGATCTGGTAAACATTTGAAGATCTACCAAAGTTTAGATGATCTGGCAAACATTTGGGGATCTACCAAACTTTTCAATGTTTTTGCCACAGATCTTTGATGTTGCTGTGGTTCTAGTGACCCTAACTTTGGAGCTGGCATTTCACTTCCTTGTTTTCCATGAGAAAGGTCTCTACTCACTGACCTCCACTGTCATGCTGTACTTGTGGAGAGTTCCAATGGTGTGCAATAGTAAGTTAATAAAAATATGTTTACTTGTAGATTTGGAATGTCTTATTATTGCTTTATTAAAATAATCCCTCTCATGTGTTTTTAACTACAGCTGAGGTGGTTATTTTCCTCCTGTTTGATAAAGTTTCCAAGTGTAAATATATATTTATAAATATATATTTATATATAAATTTGTCATAGCATAGATCTCAAACTGATCCATACTTTATTTAGTAATCTTAGTTTTAAACTAAAGCACTCTGAGACTTTACATGTCACACTTTTAAGCTGGGTATGTATAGAAAAAAAAATTACACATGTCAAGCTTCAAGCAAAATATATTTGAGACTTAAATCTTATACTTTGCTAAGTATATTTGTACTGTAGATATCATATTTTAAGTTTAGCACATTTAAAAATGTACATCTGTCATTTCATATAGACACTCTCATTCATCAGGCCAAGCGTATGCGTAAGCTGATACCTGACCTTCCAACTGTAGTCACTCCATTATCATCTGTACCAGAGCATACACCATGGAAAGAAGCAGATTATACACAAATAACTATTCAGACTGAAGTGAAAGGTGTGCAGAATGGTGAGATGCAGAGCAGTTTTGTAAGATCAACAGCCACACTTAAGTGTTCTAGATGACAAATATCCATGTGACACCTGGATGCGTGTGTATAGAGACGGATCTGCACACAATGCCATAAAGAATGGAGGGGCAGGAGCATATATTGAATATCCAAACAACACCATTGACAAGATTTCCATACCCACTGGTAAATACTGCAACAACTTTGATGCAGAAGTTAGGGCAATTATTGCTGCAGTTGAAAAACTATCAGACTCCAGAATTGATACATGTCCTGTAGTAATTCTCACAGATGCAAGATCAGTACTGGAGGCTCTTCAGTGCAACAAACTACCAGACCTTAAGGATGCCTTGTCAAAAATTGGCTTACAACATGGAGTTACTTTGCAATGGATTTCCTCCCACTGTGGGATACCAGGCAATGAGAAAGCTGACCATCTGGCCAAAGAGGGCACTGAAATGGAGCAACCAGACATACCAATCACTTATAATCAGAAGAAAAGCATGATAAAAACCTACAGGAAGCCACAAACACTACCACATGATGACTATCACATGCTAAACAGAAAGGAACAAGTCACCATCTTCCGTCTCCGAACAGGACACAGCCGACTCCGAAGTCATATGTATACAAAGTTTAAGGTTGGTATTACTAATCTATGTACATGTGCCCAGGTGCCCCAAACTGTGGAACATATCCTCCAGAACTGCATCAACTACGAAACACTGAGAAATAATTACTGGCCCAGTGAAACCACTAAAGAAGATAAGCTCTACGGTTCCATACATGAATTACAAAAAACAGTGAAATTTATCCAAGAGACAGGACTGCAGATATAGACAGACAGTGCGAACGAAGAAGAAGAAGAAGATATAGACACTCAAGCATGAATTGCCATGCTATTTTTATCTTTCACACACAAAAAAAAAAACCAAATTCACTAACTGCTAAATTAGATGCCCTAACCTAGAACAAAGACACTTGTTCATTCTAATATCTTAAACAGAAACTGTCATGGGCTCTCAAATATCTTACAGCTTTTATCCTTAAAATTCAAACTTTACTCTGATATCATTTTCCCAACATGTGACCTTATATCGCAGCACTTTAAAGCTAACATCATGTGACCATTTTCCACTGAATAAAAGGTCAAGATAGTCCCTTGTGCGTGTCACTGAGGCATAAAAAGGAATATGACATTAAGGTTCACATTTCTTCTCCACCTGTTGGCACATTAGACTCAGCTATGGTCAGACTTGGTATAAAGTGGAATGAATTCAAGAACAATGCAGAGATAAGATAGATGAGCAAACATCAACCTGTCTCATGGATGATCAGAAAAAGAAAATGGACATATGTAGGCCATGTGATGAGAAGAAACAATCAGAGAAAACCAAAACAAGCTATCAAGTGGACCACAACAGGCCGAAGAAAAAGAGGTCGACCACGTGAAAGAGGACATTGTTAAGAGAAACCATTTTAGTGGGCATAACATCCCTTGATGAACTTGAAAGACTCGCCGAGAATAGGAAAACTTGACAAACAAACCCGACGTGACATTTAATGGCGCGGGAAGGATGTAAGATGTGCGATGGTCAGACTCATGTCTAGCTTCCTTTGTATTGCTGTGCCATTATCTGAAGACCAACATTGTATTGCTGTGCTCTTATCTGAAGACCAATATTATATTGCTGTGCTATTATCTGAAGACCAACATTGTATTGCTGTGCTCTTATCTGATGATCAACATTATATTGCTGTGCTCTTATCTGATGATCAACATTATATTGCTGTGCTCTTATCTGATGATCAACATTATATTGCTGTGCTCTTATCTGATGATCAACATTGTATTTCTGTGCTCTTATCTGATGATCAACATTGTATTGTGCTCTTATTTGATGACCCACCATGAACCACAGGTTGAAGATCTGGAGGGTGTGTGCTTACCTGAAGATAAGTGCAGACAAAGAGCACCCATTGCACCAAGAGCTCCTCAGAGAAAGTTGACAGGCTAAGGAGGGGCAAATCATGGAGGAGTGGCACAGATGATGTCATCAAGCAGGTGTGTGAACCCAGTAACATCAACCTTGATGAGGAATGGGCACCTATGCCTCCAGCATTCAGGGGCACCTTCTCTTTCACTGTCATGCACAACAAGAGAAGCAGAGAGCAGAATCCATTTTCTGTGAATGCTGAGCTCATTGGCTTCATCAGTTAAAACTCCAATGGTACAGATGTTGTGATTTACACAGATGAGTCCATTGTACGACATCAAAAAAGTGCTTGGGCATTCACAGCACTTTTAGCGGTCAGAACAATCCGGGAAACAAGCGATGCCCTTGCTATGACCACAAGCAGCATAACGATGGAGGTGATAATGGTAACAAAAGCATTTGCCTGGCTGAAGTCATAAGACTACTCCCGTATCTGCATACTAAGTGATTCATTGAGTATGATCTGGAAGGTTGATGCAGGTTCTATATACTGGCTGTGGCTTGAGTCATTGCAGAAATCAGTGATTTACAGTCACGTTCATCTATGTCCCTGGGAATGTGAGCATCCAGGGAAATGAGAGAGCTGATAGGCTGGCTGGCTCTGCCATCATCACAGATGGACAGCCACTGGATTGAGCTGATATTATTAATGCGTTTCGAGTTAGGCAGAGTGGAGGACTTGAGGCCAGCGAATCAGAACCTTGACAGTTATATTTCTCCACATCATTTGCCTTCAGAATTGCTTTTCTCTTCTTTATATTTTTGGTGCCGCTTGGTCATCTCATCCAGATTTTTAAAAATCTCTTTCATCTTCCATTAGCTTTTAACTTCCCAATTATTTTTGGGTTCTCCAACCTTGTCAGATCTTGTCTTTCATGACTTGTCCAAATCTCTAAATTTGTCTTTTTATGACTTGTCCAAATCTCTAATCCTGTCTTTTCATTGCATGGTGAAATCTTTAATCTTGTCCTGTCACGATATGACCAAAGAAATTTTTTATATTTTTCCTTTGGTGTTTAGTTTGTTCTAACAACAAAGCTGCGGGTGAAGATGAAATAAAAGCCAAAATGTTAAAAAGCTGTTAACAGCGACAACATGAGACAACTATAGAGAATGTTTAATAAAGTTTGGAAAGAAGAAAAAGTCCAATCTAAATGACAAAAAGGAATCACTGTTAAAATACAGATAAAAAAGGCAACCATAGCGATTGCAATACTTACAGAAGAGTAACCTATCAGTTGTGTCAAAAGTATTTTGCAAGGTCACTAGTGGATGCTGCAATGAGACAAGAACAAGCAGGATTTCGAAAAGGGAGAAGCTGTCTCGACCAGATCTTTACTCTAAGAATAATACTTAAGGAACATATTGAAAAGCAAAAACCAATAATCCTGAACTTCATAGACTTTAAAAAGGCATTTGATAGCATACAAAGAGATTCATTGTGGAGAATTTTAATAATATATGGAATACCATCTAAGATTGTCAACATCAGTAGAGATCTCTACAATGTATATATCTGTGCAGTCAACACAGAAGAAGGAATGAGTGAATGGTTCTGGATTGAAACAGGTGTGAAACAAGGATGAGATTAAAAACTCGCAGAAGACAGGAAATCTTGGCTAACTACCATGCGGGCCCTATGTGACATTTAGCGGCATGGGAAGGATGTAAGATGTAAGAAGTTTAGTTTGTTATGTTGCTTCTCAGAGCAATTCTTCTGATTCCACAGAATCTTTCACCAACATATGACTTTCCACAGAATCTTTCACCAACATATGACTTTCCACAGAATATTTCACCAACATATGACTTTCCACAGAATCTTTCACCAACATATGACTTTCCACAGCATATTTCACCAACACTCATGTCAAATCACAACAAAAATCTTGTAAATTCATGTTTATTTGAAGCTCTGTCATGTCATTTCAGCATAATAACATACACTGTGGTAAGCAGATCCTCCATATTGTTAAGTGTATTCTATTATTTGCAAAGATCTTTTTTTTTTCATAATAAGCTGATTTTACTTTTCTCTATTTTTGACATGATGTAAGCCATGCATCTACCATTTGGCAAAATTGTTAATCTGAGATGATTATATGTTTTATATTATTGTTTCAGTCCCATTTTTGTTTGTTTGTTGTTTGTTTGTTATCTCTAACACCTTTGTGATGACTGTCTATGATGACTTCATGAAATGAATGCTTGTAGAAAGCTTGCAGGTACATGATTATGACTATTACCTTCTTGCCTCTCTCATTTAAATAATCTTTTTTTTTTTTCTTTTTAGGATGGCATTCCAATGACATCTTTATGAGCAGAATTTTAAAAACAAGAATGGTGAATAATTCAGGAACAAAAGTGGCCTATATGTAAAATTGAATATATCGGTTAATTTGTTTGCATTGTACAAGTTTTATATTTTAGCCATGACATATCCTCTACTGGTTGTAGCTTTTTTTTTTTTTAAGGCAGTATTCCTATATAAATTACCATATAAATTATATAAATGCTCATCAGAACTGGGAGTTGAAGACCTTGTCCAGTCTGACACTCATTGACCTGTACCTGACATGATAGTGTCAGGGCTGGTGAACTATATCCAGTCAACCTAGCCAGTCATATGGGGCTGGGTTCACCGTAGACCGAAGGGCAGTGGAGTCTGCAGTTCCACGTGGGGACTGAAAAAAATAGCTGCTGTAACAAACTCCCAGTAGACATGATGCTGTGTCTCAACATCTTCACTGCATCATCTGCAAAGAAAGAACCCCCCCTCCTCCCCCACACACACACACAATTCCTCTTCTTTCTTGTGTGGTTTCAGCTGTTTAATTGCATTCATTTAGCAATTTAAAAATTATTGCAGGCTACCTCACAAAGTAAAATGCATTCATAAAGTTTTGAATAATGGCCACAGTTTGGACAAACATTTAACAATGCTTAAATGAGAATATAGCAGATTTAATCATCATCATCATCATCAAAAATGTATTTCTGTGCTCTTATCTGATGATCAACATTGTATTGTGCTCTTATTTGATGACCCACCATGAACCACAGGTTGAAGATCTGGAGGGTGTGTGCTTACCTGAAGATAAGTGCAGACAAAGAGCACCCATTGCACCAAGAGCTCCTCAGAGAAAGTTGACAGGCTAAGGAGGGGCAAATCATGGAGGAGTGGCACAGATGATGTCATCAAGCAGGTGTGTGAACCCAGTAACATCAACCTTGATGAGGAATGGGCACCTATGCCTCCAGCATTCAGGGGCACCTTCTCTTTCACTGTCATGCACAACAAGAGAAGCAGAGAGCAGAATCCATTTTCTGTGAATGCTGAGCTCATTGGCTTCATCAGTTAAAACTCCAATGGTACAGATGTTGTGATTTACACAGATGAGTCCATTGTACGACATCAAAAAAGTGCTTGGGCATTCACAGCACTTTTAGCGGTCAGAACAATCCGGGAAACAAGCGATGCCCTTGCTATGACCACAAGCAGCATAACGATGGAGGTGATAATGGTAACAAAAGCATTTGCCTGGCTGAAGTCATAAGACTACTCCCGTATCTGCATACTAAGTGATTCATTGAGTATGATCTGGAAGGTTGATGCAGGTTCTATATACTGGCTGTGGCTTGAGTCATTGCAGAAATCAGTGATTTACAGTCACGTTCATCTATGTCCCTGGGAATGTGAGCATCCAGGGAAATGAGAGAGCTGATAGGCTGGCTGGCTCTGCCATCATCACAGATGGACAGCCACTGGATTGAGCTGATATTATTAATGCGTTTCGAGTTAGGCAGAGTGGAGGACTTGAGGCCAGCGAATCAGAACCTTGACAGTTATATTTCTCCACATCATTTGCCTTCAGAATTGCTTTTCTCTTCTTTATATTTTTGGTGCCGCTTGGTCATCTCATCCAGATTTTTAAAAATCTCTTTCATCTTCCATTAGCTTTTAACTTCCCAATTATTTTTGGGTTCTCCAACCTTGTCAGATCTTGTCTTTCATGACTTGTCCAAATCTCTAAATTTGTCTTTTTATGACTTGTCCAAATCTCTAATCCTGTCTTTTCATTGCATGGTGAAATCTTTAATCTTGTCCTGTCACGATATGACCAAAGAAATTTTTTATATTTTTCCTTTGGTGTTTAGTTTGTTCTAACAACAAAGCTGCGGGTGAAGATGAAATAAAAGCCAAAATGTTAAAAAGCTGTTAACAGCGACAACATGAGACAACTATAGAGAATGTTTAATAAAGTTTGGAAAGAAGAAAAAGTCCAATCTAAATGACAAAAAGGAATCACTGTTAAAATACAGATAAAAAAGGCAACCATAGCGATTGCAATACTTACAGAAGAGTAACCTATCAGTTGTGTCAAAAGTATTTTGCAAGGTCACTAGTGGATGCTGCAATGAGACAAGAACAAGCAGGATTTCGAAAAGGGAGAAGCTGTCTCGACCAGATCTTTACTCTAAGAATAATACTTAAGGAACATATTGAAAAGCAAAAACCAATAATCCTGAACTTCATAGACTTTAAAAAGGCATTTGATAGCATACAAAGAGATTCATTGTGGAGAATTTTAATAATATATGGAATACCATCTAAGATTGTCAACATCAGTAGAGATCTCTACAATGTATATATCTGTGCAGTCAACACAGAAGAAGGAATGAGTGAATGGTTCTGGATTGAAACAGGTGTGAAACAAGGATGAGATTAAAAACTCGCAGAAGACAGGAAATCTTGGCTAACTACCATGCGGCCCTATGTGACATTTAGCGGCATGGGAAGGATGTAAGATGTAAGAAGTTTAGTTTGTTATGTTGCTTCTCAGAGCAATTCTTCTGATTCCACAGAATCTTTCACCAACATATGACTTTCCACAGAATCTTTCACCAACATATGACTTTCCACAGAATATTTCACCAACATATGACTTTCCACAGAATCTTT
This sequence comes from Achatina immaculata, assembly GCA_009760885.1. Lineage (NCBI taxonomy): Eukaryota > Metazoa > Mollusca > Gastropoda > Stylommatophora > Achatinidae > Lissachatina > Lissachatina immaculata. Next base: position 10,542,977 of record CM019691.1, read on the forward strand.
CACCAACATATGACTTTCCACAGCATATTTCACCAACACTCATGTCAAATCACAACAAAAATCTTGTAAATTCATGTTTATTTGAAGCTCTGTCATGTCATTTCAGCATAATAACATACACTGTGGTAAGCAGATCCTCCATATTGTTAAGTGTATTCTATTATTTGCAAAGATCTTTTTTTTTTCATAATAAGCTGATTTTACTTTTCTCTATTTTTGACATGATGTAAGCCATGCATCTACCATTTGGCAAAATTGTTAATCTGAGATGATTATATGTTTTATATTATTGTTTCAGTCCCATTTTTGTTTGTTTGTTTGTTTGTTTGTTATCTCTAACACCTTTGTGATGACTGTCTATGATGACTTCATGAAATGAATGCTTGTAGAAAGCTTGCAGGTACATGATTATGACTATTACCTTCTTGCCTCTCTCATTTAAATAATCTTTTTTTTTTTTCTTTTTAGGATGGCATTCCAATGACATCTTTATGAGCAGAATTTTAAAAACAAGAATGGTGAATAATTCAGGAACAAAAGTGGCCTATATGTAAAATTGAATATATCGGTTAATTTGTTTGCATTGTACAAGTTTTATATTTTAGCCATGACATATCCTCTACTGGTTGTAGCTTTTTTTTTTTTTAAGGCAGTATTCCTATATAAATTACCATATAAATTATATAAATGCTCATCAGAACTGGGAGTTGAAGACCTTGTCCAGTCTGACACTCATTGACCTGTACCTGACATGATAGTGTCAGGGCTGGTGAACTATATCCAGTCAACCTAGCCAGTCATATGGGGCTGGGTTCACCGTAGACCGAAGGGCAGTGGAGTCTGCAGTTCCACGTGGGGACTGAAAAAAATAGCTGCTGTAACAAACTCCCAGTAGACATGATGCTGTGTCTCAACATCTTCACTGCATCATCTGCAAAGAAAGAACCCCCCCTCCTCCCCCACACACACACACAATTCCTCTTCTTTCTTGTGTGGTTTCAGCTGTTTAATTGCATTCATTTAGCAATTTAAAAATTATTGCAGGCTACCTCACAAAGTAAAATGCATTCATAAAGTTTTGAATAATGGCCACAGTTTGGACAAACATTTAACAATGCTTAAATGAGAATATAGCAGATTTAATCATCATCATCATCATCAAAAATGTTGCCACATGCAGAAATACAGTAATATTCTGATATGTTTTCATCAGCGTACATCACTTTTGTAGGGGAAGTGAATACTGTGTCTGGAAATATTGGCACTATTTTTTTAAGACCACATATAGTTAGGAATACTATTAATTTTCTGTTATATTACACTATTCTTAAAGCTACAACAGATACACAATTTTATGGTAGATGCTTTTTTTTTTTCACTCATACAGTTATCTCTTTTCATTTACTTTATTTCTTTCTGTTGTCTGATGAAGAATTCCTGCTGAAATATCAGTTTTTCTTGCTAAAGTATAAAGCTAGTTCTTACCATTTGTAGCTCTGAGTTATTATCTCTCTATGCTTTGACATTACTCTTTCTTTTAACATTAAAGTTTATGCAAATGGACTAGCATTCATCATCATCATCATTATCACAGCCAGTCTAATTTCACGCTGCTAGAAGCACGCAAAGAAGGCATCAAAATCTGTGAATAAGCAAAAAAAGTAATGTAACAAATACGGTGGAATCTCTTTATTAAGACTTACATAGTGATCTGGAAGCCATCTTAGTTTTTTTATTTTAAAACTTTCTTTTAAAAATCCATTAATATTACAGTGTGTGGTTACAGATAGGAAAATATCTACTCACAGGAAGGAAAATATGTTAACACAGTCAAGTCACAGGTGGGAAAATATCAAAAAGTCCAGAGTGGGAAGAACCTGTTAAGAAGATATGGTCCTAGATGAGAAAATATGCTTTAAAAAGAATCTAGTCATAGATTGGAAAACATTAACAAAATTTAGCCATAGGTTGGAAAACGTTAACAAAATCTAGTCATAAGCGGAAAAACATGTTAACAATGTCTAATCTATCAGAGAAATCGTATTTAAAAATCTTCTTATTCTTCAGCTTTCTGAGCCATTAAGGCTCATTGCTGCAGATAAAGTTTGCCTCCATTCCTCACTATTCCTAATCTTCTCTCTCCAGCTGGTGACTTTCCATCTCTGTCTTGGTCTACCCCTTGATCTTGTTCCCCTCATCTCTTGTGCATACATCATTTTCATTTGTCTGTTCTCTTCCATTCTTTCTACATGCCCCAGCCAGCATAGTCTGTTCAGTTTCAAGACATTTATAATTCATTGGGATTTAAATAAGCTGTTCAGTTCAGTGTTCTTTCTAGCTTTCCAATCTCCACTGTTGGTACTCTTTTATCGATAAAGGATTTTAAAATCTAGTCAAAGAAAAATATCTTAACATAATCCAATCACAACAGGGAAATAACATTAACAAAATCTGGTGCAGAAAAACAAGTTAACAAAATTGAGCAATTGTTCAGAAAACATGTTGACAAATTTAGCAAATAAATATCCATTTGCACTCCTTCTGTTAATAAATGAGAAACAAATAGCAAGACCTGAACATTGTGAGTAGATGATATATAAATATCATATTTAATTGTTTGAACAGTATTTGAACATAAAACTTCACACATTACCTAACTGTTTATTTCATCAAGCACCTTGTTATAAATTTAATACATGGTACATAAAAGCATTTTATGTACACTTTATAGTTTATTGATTTTATCCCATCATTTTTTAATTTTTTGGCAAAGCATTCACACAACCTGTATAATATAAATGAAATTTATCACTTGGGCGATGGTGAGAGAGAAATCGATACTCGGTTGTGTGCCTGCTCTT